>OX465481.1:5388687-6735859 GCA_950022335.1 Eurois occulta | reverse complement strand
TTACGGAGGGCAGGGCTTTGCCCCGGGCTGGGGATGCACTGAGGGCTAGGGGAATAATTCGGAAGATTTTTGTTTAGGGTCACATTGTGAAAGAAACGGCACAATTATTTCTTTAATTTAAATTTGTGTTGAATATATAGGTAGGACGTGCAATTTACATACTAATACAACCTTGAATTTTGTTAACATTGCAAGTGAATTCCAATATAGTGTCAACAAATTTTAAATGTCAAAAAAACAATGTCAAACAGTTTTAAATATAATGTCAAAAAGTAATAGCAAATGGTTCTAAATGCCGAACGATAAAAAAAAAACGATTTGTGGAAAACAAATGGACCCAAAGTACTGGCGAAATGTGGGTACATCTCTGTCATACGCTTCTGGGAATAGAGGAGTGATGTTATATGATCCAAAGGAAATGATTCGATACTTATATTTCACTATAGGTCTTTCTACAAAGCAAAACTGCAGCAGCAGTAAAAATAGATACAGATGCTGCTTTGCTGCGTCCGAAAAAATATTACATCATTCAGCTTGCTTAGTAATGTACATACATACATAAATATGTATTTTGTTAGTTAGTCAGAATTTGGACTATATACTTATGTACGTTAGTCAGAATTTGGCTCTCTATAAATTACTTTCCTAGGAATTCGTATAGCAATTATACTTCATCATAGAGTTATGTAATTACTGACAAAATCATTGCCAGTTCAAATAACAGTTTCTGTGAATATTGCAAAGAGCATCATATCTACTTAAAAAATTACACTTAATATCAATTCGCTGATTAAATCAATTGGCAATGTTACATGCAATGGAAAATACGCTTAATAATGATTTATCGCCAATTAGCTTAATTCGAATTGGAGTAGAGAAATTAAAGAAAACTATTTTTTAAATATCTTGTAGTAATTAAAATTGGATTTTACGTGATTATAGCCATGAGTTTGCAGTATTATCATCTAATGATAACGCTGGGACATAATAATGAGGCGCCTAGCATGAGATATGTGGGTATAATTATTTATTAGTAAACAGATAAATAAAAATAGGTATCAATACGGAGTGGAAGGGACAGCGACGCACAAATGGTTACCACGTAGTCAGTACATCATTCTGAACCTGAATTGCTATGTGGCATATAGCCTTAGCCTTTTCATCATCTGCCTAGCCTTTACCCAACTATGTTGGGGTCTGCTTCCAGTCCAAGCGGACGCAACTGAATACCAGTATTTTACATAGAGCGACGGTAACTAACATAGAAATTTATCATTGGTAATTTAAAAAAAAACAGCTGTTTCCTACAAAAGTGCAATACCTCACGGTCATAATTTATGGTACACCAAAGAAAAAATTCTATGCGGTGGTTCAGATTTCAGAATGATGTACTAACTATGTGGTGACCATTTGTGCATCGGTTTCCCTTCCACCATGTGTATCTATTTACTAAATAGGCTAAAGGAAAAAGTCCTGTGTACCTATAGACTAGTTATTTTAAATAATAGTGAAACACATTCGGGTTCATTTAAAACGAGTCAGCATTTTTGTGGTTAAGCGCAAATGTAATTAATAAGTAACTAATGTTTTTTTTAAAGTAGTTTGTTTGTTTTTTACTTTATGTTTACACTTTTGAGACTTACTTCCATGAGTTAGTTAGATGAAATCTTGAACAAACCTGAACACTTCAAGTATTAAGATTTCATCTAAATGTACATCGAAAAATTTGTCCCAGTTTATTTCGATCAGCCTGAGTGTGTCCCCGCCCTGTCCAGCATTATTTCCCCTCGCATAAAAAATGATTGTACCTTCAAATCTATCCCGGGCGGAGGGCCGCTCCCTCAGGCTGCCTCCCTCCCTCCTAATGTCCTCTCTGCCCAACCTATATGAATGACTTGAACTATACCACCGTAAAATGAATCTTTTGAGTGCTTTTGCCAAGATTTCATAGCTTTGAAGAAAAGAGAAAGTCGTTTCTAATATTTATGAAATATTTTGATATTTTATGTTTATGCTTACTTTTGTTGATAGCTGACAAAATTTGATTAATTTATTTATTTAGATACACACAAATTATACAGGAAAAAACATACAGACAAAAGAGCACAAAGGTACCTAGCTCTTATTTCATTTAGAAATCTTTTCTATCGAACCTGCGACAGTTTAGATAGACAAGAAACGTAGACACAGTGTGCAAAAAAGATAAATTAATATTGATGCTGGTTTTTAATTAAAAAAATACAAGTATGAGCTTTTTTTAATTATAGATATCACTGTCCACAATCTTCAAGTATCAAGAAGCCTGAAAACAAGAATTTGGTCCTGTAGGTGCTATTGTGTGTACTTAATTACTACTAAAATATTTGAGGATACAAAGTCTAAGGCCTGCAGAACCCTCGTAATGGAAGTCTATTGCTGTTTTACAGTAAACTAAGTAATGCTTATGAGTATTCATTTATTGACAACATTCATTCATTTATGTAACAATTTTATAGATGTATATCTGAAATAAATGAGTGATTACGTCCGAGCTCGTTTATAAAAGTGCTATTTCAACATTTTCTTTCCGACGGTTATTAAAGGTCGTCTGCAACATTAAGGTTTCCATAGAAACTGTTTAACAATACAATAAAGAAATCAATACTTCTTCAACAAATGTAGCAAGATTTTATGCATTCACTGGCATCAGATTTTAAACCCTAATTTGCGACAGTTCTGTTGTTTAGCCGTTGGTTTTAGATTTTGATGACTATGTAAAAAAAAATATAGAAGCCCCGACACAAAAAACCTTTGAAAAGGAAAAAAATATGTATTATCTAAATATTATCTCTTTAGAAAGAAAGAGGAAGGTTTTTATATAAGTAGCATGTTTTAATCCAAGGATCGTCGTTGCGTCGGAAGACTTCTTCTATTCTCTTTTTTGGTCGGGGATTAAAAAAATTAAGATTTTGTGACATCCATGACGATTACTCCTCGGCGCCCTCCCATTCGTCCACCCATCCTAGAGGGCCTAGACAATAGGCAATCGTTTTCAAAGTGTTTCGTATTTCTACAACGACATTCAACAGGATTGACATAATTATTTATGCTTTTTGGTTCTGATTTCCTCTGACCTTTATTTTCGCTAACATAAGGTTTCTTTTGGAGTACTATATCTGTGCAAGTACTTAAAGTCCTAAGGTCTATGTGACTCATGGCAGTATACCACACAATCTATCATAATTTACTTATATTTTAACATATAAGCAGCAAAATAATCTCCAGACAGTAATTTGTGTTATTTACGCACATTATCTAAGGCGGACTGTTTAATAATATAGTAGATTGCGTTTAGTTACTGGCTATGAGTACTTTACGAATCATTACTGAAGCTTCGTGTTTTTTCTCTTTTAGTAAGGGTATTAGAAAAATATGGTGGATACTTTCTTCAGCATGCAGGATGACACATTAAAACCAACTTGCCAAAAAAGGTTGTAGCTTATCATACTTAGAACTTTTTCCAATGCCTCTGGGCTCCTAACGACCGACATGAAACCATATCAGTGATAGATGTCCGACACACTCTTAAGAGGAAAAATATCGTAAAAACCGTGAACGTTCCGGAAATTCGGACATTTTCCGCTACAGTTTAGTAGTATGCCCAAGTTTTATAGAATGAGTATCTATTTTATTTATATCATTAACTTCCTGTGCCACTACAGAATCGTCAACATTTCACACCTAATCACACACACACACACACGACTAGGTAAAAGACTCTTTTATTCTGCCATAATTCTCGGTTCTGAAGAACTGAAATTATAATTAATTTCATGTATTTTTAGCAAGACACAAAGATCCGAACCTCAGCTAAAACTTATGCATAAAATTAAGAACTCTTCAAAAAACGAGACCGCACTAACTGCTTATTATGAACGCTACACTAAACCTAAGTTAAAAGTTAACAACAGCCACGTGTCCTTATTCGCTCCACATCGACCCGGAAGCAAAAAACTAGTAGCAAAAAGCGAGAGTGGCCGTAAAAGCGTTTTGTGCTAAAATAAAATAATTTATTGCAACCCTACAATGAGCGCAATTGTTTCGGCCAGCGACCAGCGGGTACCGGGTCTTTTGGACCGCACCGGTTTGCGAACCACCGGTATTGTTCGCGTTTTATTCGCTATAGGCTGATGTTTATGTGGCGGGCGATAAAACTGTAGGTAGAGGTAAAAAAGTGGATTTATGTATTACGGAACGCCGAACGGATTAGAAAATGTTTTTTATATGCAAAGTAGCCGAGTTTTATTTTAGGTAAGCATTTTATTATAAAATGGTGTTTTTTTTTTTTTTTTATTTATTTAAACTTCATGTACAATAGTGGTACATAGGCGGTGTTAAATTGTAAAAAATAACTACTTATAATCATAATAATTATAACAACATGGTTAACTTTTATGAGTTACTGGCTAAGCTGTTTAACCTATAGCTATTTTTCAAAACGGTCGCCCTGTATAATGTTCAACAAACTGACCTACGAAAGCGAATGTTGTTTTACTGCAATTTTTTGCTTCAAAACTATGGCGAATGCCGTCGGTGAACTCAGCTGCCGGCCATCCATAAATCAATGGCTTGCCCATTCAGTAGCCCAAATTGGCGATGCATTGTGGCATCATTTGCACCTTTGGTGATATTTTATTGTTTAATTTTAATTTTTTGGACTATAAGGTTTCACTTTCTTTACGTTTTCGTTGATGACACCCGAACATGAAAACTTATTTTTGAGATTCTTGTATTTTTTAAGAAGAAAAGTAAAAGCTAAATGAATTTCGTCAAATAGTAGAACTACGTATTTATTAAGTGTTTTATTTAAAAAGTAATTTGAATCAATCAACACACGGTAGTAGATTCCATATCGATAACACGTGTTACAGAAACGAAGCTAAATATCGAATATTTTCTTAGTAAACATCTGACTTCTAACGTCTTCTTTCGGAGATTAAAAAAATAGGTACCAGTAACGTTCGAAAAACAAAAAAAAACTAAAAAAATCGTCATGTTAGTTGAGCGTGCAAAAACTGGCGCAGGCGCAAGTCCTAGCCGGCACGAGACGCAGCTGCCGTGCTTCCTCTTCCGAATGTGGAAAAAAAACACGCAAAAGTATTGGTTCTGAAAGCTGTCACCGAAGAAATCAACGTTTTGGAATCTGATATTTTTGCAGACTGTTTGGATAAAAGTGTAAGATTAAAAACTTGAAACGATCTTTTTTTATTTCATTTTTATAATGGCAGACAATATGCAAATTTAGATTTGACTGCCTGTTTAGTATAAACTCCAGTAGCTTGTAGAAACAAAAACGTTTTTTTGCGTAAGTATTTAAAGCTTTAGATATTTTTTACCCCTGAGTATTCGCTACAGTCTGAGATTCTTATTATTTAACATTTTTGTTTAAGAACGATTTCGCAAACCCGGTAGCAGATTTGCCGCAGTTCCTAGAAGGACTTTGCACAAAACAATACGAAAGTGAATGCTAAACATCTTTTGTGTTTTAAGAAGAAACGGAAAGTTTTTGTTACTTATGTTTATTTAAACAATGTTCCGAATTAAAATTTTTGAGTTAGTATTCTAAGTCTTTCGAGGTCAAATGAATTATTCAGATAATTATTTGTGGTTAAAAATAATATGATTATTCAATAGAACAACGAATTCAATCGATGAAAAAAGAAGCATCAGGCGTCGAAATCAGCTAGTTAACCTTACACAAAATCAACACATGTTATTACACCCTAAAGTCAAACGTATTATAATAAAAAAACACAAAAATACGATTAGCCGATAAAAACACTTCTATCATGAATGAAAAAAGCCGATTCAAATACAAGGGTGGCTTTAAGATCAGGTTTGTAAAAAAACTACTGCAGGTTTTTTACCCCAAAGCGTTTTGATGTGAACGCTGGGGTACTTTTTACCCACCTCGGCAAAATGAGGGTTGGTTTTTGTAAAGATACCGATCTCTCTCACGTTTTTTAAAAAGTTTTTATTGATGTATCGCGTTAATACCAATTGATTAGGGGATGTTTACGCGTGTCGATTTTTTATTGGATCGTTATTATACGTTTTTGTATTTTTTATACGTGTAGAGAGGGAAATGTATTTACTTACACCTGTGGATGAGATTTTGAGGTAATAGTAATATATAGTTATTGTAGTTACGTATTTTGTATCAAAAACACTATTTTTAAGGGGAAAAAAAACATCAGAAAATACCACAGGCTAGGTTAAAAATAAATGCTAACTTTTTGTACTATAAGAGATTTGTTATAATAATATCACCTAGACATGAATTTCTAGCGTAACCCCAACAAAATATACGAACGTAAAATACACAGATATACTAATTTGACCGTTGGGCCATGAACGATTTATTTCTATATGACCTTTGTGCAATACCATTGTAAAATTTGCTATAATTTATAATTTATGTTATCTCAATAACCATTGTAATTGGAGTTATTATTACGGATCAGTCGCCCCAAGGCGTCTGCTTCCATTGTCACTGGACCATGGGGTCAAAATGGTCGAGGGTCAAACTGTTTAGTGAATTTTTGAAAAAATGTAGCACCCTTGACATTGTTGTCAAAATGTAAAATAAAAGCATCAATGATGTGTCTCCTTTGTATTTATTTTTAGGTCATTGATTTATCTCAGCAGTATTAAAATAATGATAATAGCCAATGGATTCAAAATTAATATTAATTTATAGTAACGAACGAAAGGCAATGGGACACTCATGAAAGCATAACATTACAGCTTTCTTTCTCTCATAAAATTAATTTTGCAATTAATAATTTGCAAGAAATTAAATATTCAGTATTTTTTAATTAGATTGCGTAAGTATCGTTATTTGAATCTGTCTGCTTATTTTTAATTAAAATTAATTGATGTGAATTAGAAGTCATTTAGATTCAACCAAATTTTATTGTAATACGAGTAAAACCGGAATCAATGTGAAAATACACATTCAGAAAAAGTGTAGTGCTATAGGTGCGCTATAGGTGAAGCATAAATATTGTGGTAAATATCTTCTTATTATGTTCTGCTATGATCACCATTTTTAAAATAATTATGAGACCACCCAATTACTTTCAATCAAGGTAATGGGTATGACGTCTACTAAGATTTTGTAATAAGTCATTAAATTACCGATTGTTTACCATTAATAGAATAATTTACCTATTTATTCACAGAGGAAAATTTAAACGGAATGCTATTAAAGAAGTACCTACATTATGAAAAAGTAAAAAAAAAAGACCGGCCAGCATCTTAACCGTTAACCTCTGTGAACTTAAGAAGTGTGCGACCTTGTGACCGTTATACAATTTATGTCTCAACACAATCGACACCATTGACCCATGGCCCATACAGTCTCCCATATCCTTAACGATACAATTTCAAATAATCCTCACTTTACAACATAAATCAAATGATCGAACTTATGGAGTTTTTTCCAAAATCGAAAATGTGTCAAAAATCGAACACCAACGGTCACCGGACAATGGTCGTACGGTAACATTCATTTTATTTTATTTCACAAAATGTAACAATGTACAATTGTTATTAAGGAAAAAGGGTAGATTTTGGTAATCTTCTTAATGGCGTGTGTGAAAAGATTATAAATTAAGTTTCTGCAACAAATAAAAGTGACCCCTGGGCATTGTTGGGGTGTCAATATGTGTGACCGTGCCTTTGTCCGTGACCCTAGCGGGCTTAGCACCAATTTGCGAGCGCTCCGATTCACTCGTGATCGACTCAGTCCTACGAGGATTTCGAAAGATTTACAATTCTATGTCATTACAATAATGGAATCCTAGTTTTTTTTTCCAATACCCAAATAAACGATCATCGGGCATCATTGTCATTAGTTTCGGTCAAAAATATTATTTATCTAAACATTTTCTATGTTGCTAAGCTCGTATTATTTAAGTTATTTCAATTTTTGCTTATTTCTAACATAAGTATTATTTAATATTCATTGTTAGATTTTTTCTAGATATAATTTATTCAGGTCCCTAAGCCTTGAACGTTAAAATTGCAAAATACTTAGTAGGAAACATAATAACAAAATAAGATACCTATTCAAAACAAAAAGTACGATGAGGACAGTTGTCTAGAGGACGTATTTTTTATTTCTATACACGAATAGTTTGAACAATGTACATTTTAAGTTTCAATATTCAATGCCCAAACTATTCATTTAATGCAAATTAGTTGACTACTGCATTAATAACGAAACTTCAGCAAAAAGTGACCTAAGTGAACATTTATTTTTAGTGTGTATGTCAAAGGTGTTATTGTAATGTCAAAGTAAAGGAAAAATTTAAATAATTTCGCAGATGCGACATTTTACTATTGAGAGAATATTGAGTGAACACTTTGTGTGTACATAAATAAAATATGTATCCAGAAAGTTAGCAACGGCAATAAAACGCACTCAGGGAATGAAACCCAAATGGCAAGTCATTGTGCTTGACCCCTCGTTGTAAAATAATGGCCGGGGGCAGATAAATTAAAAATGGTTCAAAAATACCCCTTGACGTGTACGATTTATTACACAATATGTGTAAGTTTCCGACATTTTGTCCATTCCGGGCGGGAAATGTGCGGAACTGAACAACCGTTGCATTGACTGTCCATACAGCCATTTTTCTTTTTGACGCTGCGCACTGCCGACATTTTGGTGAGAACTTTCGAGAAATCGAACTATGCCTCCTACTTTGCCTCACACTTAAAACGTAACCAGACTTTAAAGTTTAAGCTTTTGTTTAATTTAACAGCTTAACATATGTAGCACTACCTATACAGGGTGAAAGGGACACTGACGCGAAAAAAAACAACTGGTATACCTACACAGTCAAAATGTATGGAACGGCTGTTTTTTTTTAATTGGCGATGTAAAATTTCTATCTGGGGGGGGGGGGGGGGGGGCTCGTTCAGTATCACGTACTGAATACGTAGTAACAGTTTTATTGTCGGTATCCCTTCCACCTTGTATATATAGGCCATGTAAATACTCTAACGAACACATATTTTTATTTATACACATCCATGTGTGTGACATTCAAAATAGGTGACATTCATCAAATATTCATTTATTTATTCATTCGTGAGTTAGGTAATCGAAAGTTAAGCACTACGCTAGACACCTTTTAAAATCGGGAAATAGGTACATCGTAGAATATACAAGTAGGTGCCCATGGCTTAAATGCGACGGTATTGAAACTTCAATTCATTGGCGACACCTACCTTTACATTTCTACGGTAAAGTACGGTCTAAAGTAAGCTATAATAAATAAAGCTGCCAATACTCCACGCAATGCACAAAGCACGTAGAAATGATAAGTAAGAAATCTTTTACAGCCACAAAACGCAAGATCGATGTTCTTTTTTATATTTGGCAAAATTTTTTAGTTGGCAAGTGTCTTTCTGAAGGTTTTGAGCGGTTTCAAAAACCAATTGCCAAGCTAAATTGAATCGTTTTACAGTGTAGTTGGGAATGTTCCATATTTTTGGATCTTTTAGTTGGTATTGCCTATTCACAAAAGCAATCTTTTTACATGAGACTCCATTGTTATTTTTTAAAAAGGACAAGGCAGATTAGGAATGTCCGTTTTGTATCGTTTTATCGTTGGCAAAGGAATCGACGGTAAATGCCACATTTGATCGATGGGCAAAGTTAGCACCTGCAATTTTGAGAATTACCTAGTAATGACGGATAATATATTTTTTCTGTGTTACTTTACAATTGATTTGTCGTTTTCTGTGCAGTTTCGGTGCAGGTTACTAAAATGGAGGGAATTAAACAAGTGCGTCGTAGAATTTTCCAAAAATTGATAAAGTAATGTTTTCCGGCTAAATACTGGTGCTGAAGAAAATATTAAAGGTCAGGTAAGGAAGGAAGTATTAAAGGGTTTATTTCTCAGTGTCCGGAATTCTGGATCGGCACAATCTGCTAGATATTTACTTTTCTAACTGATTAAGTACGCAGCCAGCATTATCTTATCAGGTTATAGCGAAAGTTCAAAACAAAACTGCCACGACTGCCTCGTTCGTCTAGTGGTCGCAAGCGCCACTGCTGAGCATGAGGTCCTGGGTTCGATTCCCAGGACGGGCAAAGTGTAATTGGATTTTTCCATTAGGAATTTCTCGGTAGCTGCCACGGATTCTGGATTTGTGCCCGGTTGATGACAATAGGCTCGCCCCCGTATTACCTAAGACTTAAATATAACTGGCGAAATGTGGGTGTACTATTAGGTAGGTACACCTCTGCCTAACCCTGGGATTACAGGCGTGATGTTATGTTATGTTAAAAATAAAATGAGCAAATTATAAAACATATCGTTAATAAATTATCAGGAACCATATTATTCCACAAAATATAATTAATATAATTATTTACCGGGACGTTTGTTCAACAATTGAAGGAAAAGGTTATTTTTGTTTTCTACACTTAATAATATTATAAAGAGGAAAACTTTGTTTGTTTGTTTGTAATGAATAGGCTCAAAAACTACTGGACCGATTTTAAAAATTCTTTCACCATTCGAAAGCTACATTATCCACAAGTAACATAAGCTATATTTTATTTTGGAAAAAATTAGGGTTCCGTAAGATATTTGGGTTTTTCGGACACGAGGTGTAAAAAATCAACCAGCAAAGTTACTTATTTTGCGTACGCTGCCTAAACTATAAAAGATAGAACCATAAAATGTTCTAAGTAATTGTAGATCTTAAAAAATATCTACAAAAAAGTCCGCGATACACTATACCTATCTATGTCGAGTGAGGCACAACAACCATTTTTTTATTTAAAAATCTTGAATTTTTTTGGACTACATTTAAACGCGTTTATTTTACTCATGCTATTAATCCTTATCAAAATAAATTATTTCATCACTAAGTACAGTTTATATAGATAATATTTGGTTTTTGAATGATTAAAATTGAACGTTTGGTTTTGAAGTTATGGCGAAATTAAAATATTACGATTTTTAGATTTCGTTCTTAAAACTACACCTGCGCAAAAGTTCTTCTCAGAGCTAAAGAACAGTTCTTTTCAGGGCTAACCAACAGTTCTTTTAACAACTTTAACATACACAGAAAGACAATCTGTGCAGCCTGCGGATAATGACTGCGTCGTCGATGTTACTGTCGGTGTCTGTGAATTGACCTGGGAATCATTTTTCTGACCGTGTCTTCCCTGGGTAGGCTTTTTGCAGCGGTAACCGACATTCACGCGGGCGGAGCCGCGGGCGACCGCTAGTTGTTTATATGTATAAAATGTATCCATTTGTTAGCAGCCTTGTTTGCATTTAGGTAAAATACTCGTACATTTTTTTATTTATAAAAATCATAGTAACCTATTTACACTACATAAATGTCATTGTGTCATCCGACCTAGTTTTAAATTAAAATTTATTAATCATAGGAAAATAGGATATAAACTTTTTTTCATCATGTCACACAGTTATTCCATCATAGAAAAAAAATAGAATGCATATCCTCCTCCATAGTTATAGTTGGTTAAAAATACTGTTGAAGTAATGGATCGAGTATCTAAATTTGTCATAGCAATAGAACAAGTATTTCCTACAATGGTGACGTCAATTTTCGTTATTAAAACTTTAATGAATATTTAAACATTCAATCGTTGTTAATAAAAAGAGTTTTACCGGAGACATATTATGAAAGACAGGACGGTTGACGTGTCTCGGGCATGCCACCGTCCGGGTGAGTCCATCGGGCATTATTTCTGGGGCCCAATTCTGCTATTAAAATAGTGTCAGAATGGTCTGTCATTGATTTCATAATTGTTGATTTTGACAAGTCAAAATCAACAATTATGAAATCAATGACAGACCATTAGAATTACCATTAGAATGGTCTGTCATTGATATCATAATTGTTGATTTTGACTAGTCAAAACTTGTCAAAATCAACAATTATGAAATCAATGACAGACCATTCTGACACTATTGTCGTCTATTGTAATAGCAGATTATTGGGCCCCTGGTTCTTCTCGTCTAGCTAACGGCGAGTACTTGCACAGGCACAACCAAGTAGCCAGGATTATTCACCAGCAGCTTGCTTTGTAATATAATCATGTAGACTCTGAAGTATAATATAAGTATATGCCCGGCCCAGTTCACGAGAAAAATTATGTCACGCGGTAATAATCGGTCTATCATTTCATACAGGACTATTGTCGCCCATAAGTCTGACATAGTGGTGATAGACCGATTGGCGCGCCGCGGAATGAATGATGGTCGATGTTACCATCCCGTATGACGGTACTCGTGAAAGCTGTACTGAGAAAGAGAAACAAGTAGAATTTCTTTACTTGGCGCACGAGGTTGTTGACATGTGGAATGTGGGCTCGGCTATCATTGTGCTGATTGTCGTTACGGCCAAGGCTTGATGGCCAAGAGCTTTCACGAATATGTCTTGAGGCTCTCGCTAGGCGGTAGGATCAAGGGCCTGATTCGGAAGGCAGTTCTCCTCGATAAGGCCCGCATAGTGAGGAGGATTCCTTCTCTGGAGCTTGGACCCTGTTCGCGACATCGGTGGATGAATATTTTTAATATTTTTAAAATATTGTTTTGTACAGGGATGTTTTAAATATGTTTGTAAATAAATAAAGAGAATAATAAAAGAGTAAAAAATAAATTCTAATTCTATGTCTAGGTTTTACAATAACAGGAAATACTCAACAACAATAATGGTATTTAACTTCAGAAACTATATGAAACAATTGAATATAGAAAAACAACAAGCATTAGTTTTTGTATTTTGTCTATAGTTTATATGTTTTTCATACACACATGATTGGCACCGGAAGCCAGGTGACTAAATTCAATAGGTACGTGTTTTAAGTAAAACTACGTACATTATTATTCAATATGAACGATTACCTACTTAATATATTTACGTAAAGGTGACATAACTTTACTAGGTTAAAGACACAAACTGCAACTAAAAATAAGTAACGTGTAACGTGTGTGTGTTGTATGTTTGTAGTGAAGTGTTACTAACATTGTTATAAGGGTCTATTTACTAACTCCAATTGTATTTTATTTATGTTAGTCTGTAAGGTATCTATGGGCGAAAAAACGACGAAAACAGACGACTTCCGAAAGTAAAGTTATTTTCCGCTTTTCGGTGTAGATTTAAAAATAAAATCTTATTGAAGTATATTTTATTAAATAAATTATAATATAGGTACTGTTTTTTCAACGCCGTATCACCGAATGTTGTTTCAAATTAATAATGTACGGATCGTGAAACTTAACATATTCATAAGTATCGTTGTAAACCAACTAATTTCGTTTTGGTTAGTTACCTACCTACCTATCTGTACTTTTATAATTGTGTTTATTGTTAAAACTACTTACCTATCTAATTTCATTTTATCTCCGTAGTAGGTTTATTGGAATATTTCTAGACCATCCAAATCTTTTCTTATTTAATGTTATAAATCTCCCTTCTCCGCAGAGGACTTCTGGAATGCGCATCGGCCCATGAACACGGCTTCTCAGAGACAGAGGGACGAGCCGCTCAGCAGCGTGCCGCTTGATGTGGGTAAGTGGGAGTCGGGTCTCTGGCTTCAGGCGCTACCGTCACCAAATAAGCATTATGCTGTCTGATCAGTATATTTGTATTCACAAAGCAGCGAATTTGGTGCCACGTTACAGCTTGAAGGTTAATTGGTTATTTAATTTCTCATCAAAGCTTTAAAAATAACAACATTACTTATTTAAATTTATGAAATTGTCTCTACTTTGGACTTTAAATGAATACCAGGAACCACTTTAAGCGTGCAGTTCAAGGTGTCGTTGCTTGTCAAGAAAATTTGCATCGATATGTCAAACTTGGTACATTTATTTTAGTTCATCTTCCTAGCACAGTGGGCTGCGCTGGGGCGGCTGCTGCAGGTGCTGAAAACCTCAAACGGCGCAAATACAATAATTTAATTGGTAGTTATGTGTTTGAGCCGTTTGGGGTTGAAACACTAGGGCCATGGGGTCCGAGTGCCCACCTAGTTTTTCAGGAAATCGCCAAGCGGTTGGTCGACTCTTCACGTGACCAGAGGGCGGGCCTATTTTTTGGCCAAAGAATCAGCATTGCCATCCAACGTGGTAATGGCACTGGGCACTTTTCCTGTTGACAGCGATGCGGACGAATTTTTGGACGCCTTGTAACCCTTTTATACTTGTACATATTTATTTCTATTATAGTTTTGTAGTTTGTAAATAATTAATATTTTAAATAAACGTTAGAATTTTAGTTCTGTGTTTTCCCGCCTGCACAGATAAGTTGGTTGAAGTGTATGGGTAGTGCTCGATGTTTATTTTGGCGCTTTAATAATATCGTCAGTAGACGCTCACGCTGTTGTTAACATTCTTTTTCTTTATTTATTTAGAGAGGATTTTAATCTAGACAGATTTTGCCACCCTCAATGTTACAAATGAACAAAATTCAAAATCATCTTAAACTATTTCTGCGATGAATGCCATCAGAACTTACAACAGAGCCTGTACAACAAGCGATACGAGAAGCATACTTACAAAATGGCAGCGTTAGGCTATGGTCGTGTCTCGTGTGCCAAATGTACCTTGTAGCCCTATATTTGTGGGCAGCCTCACGCTGAATGTAAAGTGATTATGATCACTGCTTTAAAGAAGTATTCTGTTTTCGTAACTTGAAAACTTTACACTAAGCATGTAAGTATGGGAGCGATAATATATTTTGGTTAACAAGTAATTCAAAAAGGACTTTTTTTCTTTTTTATTCATTTGCATTCACTGCGCGTAAACGTTTTTTTGTGCTTGCCAATTCTTATCAACTCCTTGTTAAAGGCCACTCCATCTTGCCAATGGAAGTTTGATTATTTTAATTAAAAATGATATTATTCTACTCCTATCTTACTATATATAATCAAATCCCAAGGTCTACATTAACTACCATATACCTACCAACTCCCAAATCAAGCCATGGTAAATAGCCATCAATGGGTAAATAACAAAAAGATTTGATCCCAATCTCCGATACAATTCTGATTCGGTTTGAACGCGTCATGAATAAAACATCGTTGTTTGTCACGGGGGGTGGAGGGACACAACCCTTTCCCTCGATTTATTAAATGTGCGCCATGTTGCCCCCCTCGGTTTTTTGTGACAGTTCTCTCGAAGGGTTCGGGACTTCGGGGAGAGTATCGATTTTTTCTTTTTTGGCGAATGGTGGAGCTGCCAGTGAGAATTGGAATTGCAAATGTTCTCTATGGTATTTTAGAAAGTGTTGTTTATTTAGATGGAATCGAATAAACGGTTGAAGCTGAGGATTTACTTAAGGGATTCGTACAGATATGAAGTGACCAGTTTTTTTAGGTATAATTAAGCCAATCTGATGAAGTTGCAAACATGGTGTTTTAAAAAATAATTTACAAAAGCCAAGAAAACAATTTAAATTATTATCCCACAATGCCTTGAAAGATTTTCTTTCAATGACGATCAAGAAACGAAATAATAATAATATAATAATCGTTTATTTATAAAAAAGAGGCACATTTACAATGAAATATCTTAACAGATAAAATAGAACACAGTTGATTATTGCCTGAACTAGGATGAACCTGTGTTTCAGGCCACAAGGTGCATAAATATCTACTTAAAATATATAAATTAACATTCAATGAAAAGTAAAGTACTAAAATAAATATAAAATATTTTCAACATTCCTTTAAGAACCATAGACTTAAAATTACATAAATAACGTTAATTTTGTTCATGAATCACAAATAATCCGGTAAACGTCTGCCAATAACATTAACTGGAGAAATGTGGGTGTACTATAAGATACACCTCTGCCTAAGCCTTCGGGGATTATAGGCGTTATGTTATGTTCCGGCTGCCAATTGTGTGGTAGTTCTTTTTTTGTTCTTGAATATACAAAATGGTACTTTACAAGGATCAATAATTACTTAGTTACAAAAATGCTCGTATAGATTAACGCTCGTTTTCAGTAATACTAGCCAACAGCTAAATTTATGCCTAAATGACGCTGTTGTAACTTCAGTATAACGCTGAGCGCATAAAGTTGAAAATCTAACAGCACGTTTTTTACCTATCTCATGTGTGATCGTGGTCAACATAGCTCAAAATCAAAATTAATATATTTTATTTCACATAGGCATAGGTGGGCACTTATAAAACCGTCGACAAAAGGGTGCACAAAAAGGTGCTCGATGAAAGTAGTCGAGGATCGTGTATAATGCAGTGCCGCTGTAGAGGCTAAGTCCAGCAGTGGAGTGCTTCAGGCAGATGGTGTACTCTAGATCGTGGCCAACGTCAACATAATTATCCACTCTTAGATATATGTAGACCTCTAAGTCTATGTCTTTCAAAATTCTTGCGTCGCTTAACTGCAGCTACAGTGAGTCACCACTCCACCGGCACCGCCTATGGACGATGCCTGTTAGCAATACCAGATGCCACAATGGTGGTTGTAACAGAGGACAGACTGGCCACTGACGCCAGAGATCAGGGTGTTCCGGTGCTGCTTGGGAGAGGCCTATATCCAGCAGTGGATTACAATAGGCTTGGAGTTGATTGATTGAATATCAGATGCGATTAGTGCGTGGCCATCCCAGTGACGAAGATAGAATCCGTACTAATATTATGAATGCGACAGTAGCTCTGTCTATCGGTATAACCGACACTGTTACACGCCTTAACGGCCAAACGGATTTGGATGAAATTTGGTATTGGGATAGATCAAAAGCTGGATTAGGACATTGGATACTTTTAATAATTTCTGACCTCAATGCGGGCGAGGAACCGGGCAAAAGGCGCTAATAGCTCATAATATATACCTGTGTAGACCAGTTGTATTTAGTCTTTTGGCTTTCCTGTACTCAAAACGACTATAGATGGCTACTGTCACATAATACTTTATAAACAGGGGGAAGTTTTTGCATTTGCTAAAGTGACTTAGCGAAAGGGGTGACAGACAAAAGAGTTATCATTTGGGATTGCACCCTTTTATTGACAGACGTATATCACCCCTAGAAGTATCGTGTGAACTGCACTTTAATGTTTCCATATTGTTATATACCTAGTATTTATCTGAAAAATGGGTAGATATTTGTGTTGGGATTTTACCCCGTGTATATTTGAATTAAAAACTTCAATAACTTATACGAGAACTATATTTTATTGCAAGTAGCACACAGAAACACGTCGTGACAGTTCCATTTTATAGAGAGCAAGAAAAAAGGCAGTGTTGCCATGAACAAATAAAAAAAAACTCTGAATGTTACTACTCTTAACAATTTGTTTGTATTTCTCTGCTATATAATTGGGTAGAAATCATGTAAAAACACACACACAGTAGCATAATGCATGTAATAATAATATTAAATCAATTTATTGACACACACAAGCTAGGAAACAAAAACAATGAGCATAGTCAAAAGAATACATTAGTAGAAGTAGCCGTGGGCCGCAAACTAGGTCTCCAAACATAGGCTTGTATCTTGGTGGTCCAATATAGACAGTAATGAGTAAAAACAGATTGAATAACTGGCTATTCAGAATGTGATCCA
Organism: Eurois occulta; assembly: GCA_950022335.1. NCBI lineage: Eukaryota > Metazoa > Arthropoda > Insecta > Lepidoptera > Noctuidae > Eurois > Eurois occulta. The sequence goes on along the minus strand of OX465481.1, from coordinate 6,718,227 downwards.
CAGCCAATCTGTTTGTCAACTTTTGAAATAAACCCAAAATGTTTCGATGGATCTATATTCGTTTACAATAAAAGTTTTATTTTTCTAGGACGGACATCATGTACAGATAAAATAAAATATTGTCCCTTTGGAACACTCGATAGAACATTTCAACTAAACTGCATCGACTTGCTACGCCGTAGTCCGTAGACGGTTCGTAGCAAAGACGCAGTAACTCAACAAAAGCATAATAAATCATTAAAAGATCATTTTCCTCGCTCGTTCATCAACTCGAGCGAAAGTAAAACTGCTTGCTACGACAATTTCACCGAAGCGAAATAACGATCGACTACCTTCTACATCACAAGATTTATGAACCGATTCGCTCCAACATTCCCTTTCATATAAACGCATGAAACTTTCCTTCGCGCTCATAATTTTAGATTCCCTCCGAGAATATTTTTTCCTTCGGCGCGGGAGGGAGACGGCGTGTGTGCGAGCGAGAGGGGTATAAAATCCATACTTATAATATTTGCAGCCTCCACTCTCAACACTCACACATACGAAACACGATTTAGCACTCCATGGAGAGTTTCGGACAGTGTATAGGCTGTTTGAAAAATTATGTTTTCATGTTTTTCTTTTTTCGTTAACACTTACGCAGTGGATTCGTATGAAGACGGCTGGGGGATACAAATGAACGGACTGGTCTTCGCTATTTCATATACTTAATCAGGAATCGTCGGGAAACAGATGATAGGTTTTTGGAGTTGTTCTTTGATCAAAGTAGTGCAGGCTGAACATAAAACTTTATTTATAATTTTGTTAGTACCTATTTCAGTGGCAGTCTATCCAAAATTAAATTCAATATTGATTTGAGTTTTTTGCGTGATGACGAGTAATAGAGAAGTATTGAAGAAGAAGACATGCTGCGCAGACCTCAAATAATTTGGCATAAGGGCAAAAGAATTACGATGACTCATTTGTGCAAAACAAAACTATCTTTAACAGATTTTTGCACCACAGCCTCATTTTGTATTGCGGCCAGATATCCTAGTGTCGGACTATCACTATTTTTAAACTGTTTTGACGGGAAATACGAAAAAACAGAAAATCGATTAATCGCGGATCTGTCTACACGTGTAGCTGTAGGGGTATAAATTAATGTTAAGTAGGCATGTTTTAAATCTATCCATAGGTACAAATAATTCAAACAAAAAATTTTAATTCTTTGCATATACAGCGTGGAAGATTTCAACGGGGCAGTAAGGGGAACTACCTTAACCGTACACGAAAACAGTCTTAGGAGACTAGACTAGAGTATCCATCATTTTTCATGACTGAAGACTGGTCAAAATTGACCCAAAATTTTCATAACGCTCGGCGCTAAAGAAATGTATCTCAGTTTATACATTATCATGACTAAAAATAACTGCATTTTATTTCGATAGCCATCAGGTAAATATTGCTATTTCTTTTTTTAAGGGTGTCAAATTTTTATTACATTTAAAGTTCCTATACATAATTGATGTTTAGATTTATCTATTAATGAATAAATGTCATATTGCTACGCATTTTAGATCAGGAGAACATATGTATTTCTTTCTTTTAATTTTATCTATATATTTTTTTTATGAATCATGCATGGGTGCGTGACCTTAGTGCCATGCGTTTAAAAATAGTGAAGAAATAACTTATAAAAACAACAGAAATCAGTAAACTAGTAAATAAAATATAAAACAACAAATGGCATTATCATATTGATTTTCAATATCGAATATAGTATTATCAAGTCTGCACACAGGATGACTAAATGTGTCCTCATATCTAGCCCATCCCAAATAATAAACGATGCTCACGACGTGTAGCTACCTAGCGTTCTTCGGCTTCGAATGTATGATGTCTTATGGCGTTTCTTTCCGTGTTAGTGTGCTTATGTTTTTATCAGTCTTACTGAAATCGCTACAATTTTAATATTTTGCTTAGCAATATTCAATAATAACAGCTACGATAATAGAAGATAGAATAGAGGCTGTATCAATCAGTTTTACAAATATGTACACTTATGTGCAAATTCTATACATTTTCTAATGAAATAAATAATTTAAATATTTTTCTTGACAAAATATATAAAGTAATATTACAATGACAGCCACGATTTTGGGTAATGGTGACTACCAATTATTTATATATATATAAGTACTAAAAATATACTAAAATGGGAGAAAACTTTTTTTCCGCCAGGCGTGGGTAACTTTTGTATGGGCCGTGGCCCGTCTTCTTTTGATCTCCGTTCACAGATTTTCCAAGAAATGTACAGTTAGCAAGTAAATGGCGATTTTACACAAAACATTTTATTGATACCAATTTATCCTGTTTCTAATACTCATCAAAAAATTCCATAGGGCCAACCCAGATTGAAGTACTAAAAGGGTCAGAAATTGCAAAAAACTTTTCTGATACATTTTGTTTAAAAATAACCTTGTTGGTCTCTTAGAAGTTTTTGATCAGTTTTGGAAACAGGATCGATTGGCATAAAAAAGTTTTCTGTAAAATGGCCATTTTCTTGCTAACTGTACATTTTTTTGAAAATCTGAGAACGAGTATCGTAATTTCACCAAAAATTGTGGATAGTCTTCTAAGACCATTTTCGTGTAGCTGCAACGGTTAGGTAGACCCCTAACTGTCCCGTTGAAAGATTCCACCCTGTATACAAGGACGAAAATTACACGTGCCGCTTAAATTACCCATTGAACAACAATATGAAATAATTAAATGTTCGAATTTACATAGATCAAAAATCAATGAATGGACAAACTGCAGAATTTGTTTGACAACGTGTTTTTTTTGGGTGACTGTTAAATATTTATACCGGTATTTTGAAGTTTCAGTGTAGGTAGGCATGCGTCGAAAAACCTTGCGTGTCTTGCGTCATTACGCACCTGTGGTATTGAATAAAACAAACCGTACGCAGAACACGTTATAAAGATCGTTATAATGATGTTTTGGAGGACGGTTTATGAACTTTAAACGTAGAGATAGAACATAATGTGAAAAAAAAACTGAAACAGGAAAATCATTTTTTTAAACGGAAGTCTAAATAACACATTGTAAATTATTTAAATAAAATGCTGTAGACTGAAAGCGGTGAAGGAACATTGTGAGGATAGCTAGCATGTGCTAGAACGAAAATTCGAAGACATGTGTAATCAAGCAACCCATACTGGGCCCGCGTAGTGGATTACAGCCCACTTTCTCTCATAAAAAGGCCTGGGCAACATTATACGCTGATTATGATGAGACTGAAAAAACAGTCACTCGCGAGGAGCTCGTGGCTAAATAAGAACAGCCGCTCGGGTCGATCTTTAGGTGAAGCCGTGCTTGCTTAGGTTGGTCTGAAGATGGGTCACCACCCATTACATACCGAGTTTCCTCCGTGCCTCGGAAAGCACGTTAAGCCGTTGGTCCCGGCTGTCATTTGTAGATCTTTGACAGTGGTTACAGGTAGTCAGTGACCCGAAAGTCTGACAACCAGTCTTACCAAGGGGTATCGTATTACCTAGCGCTAACTTGGTTGTGCAGGTCAGATAGGCAGTCGCTCCATGTAAAATACTGGTATTCAGCTGCATCCGGTTAGACTGGAAGCCGACTCCAACAGAGTTGGGAAAAGGCTAGGCAAATGATGACGAAAAAATAATAGGAGCGGCTTTTTTAAATGAAAAAAAAATCTTATTTCGGTTTAACTTTCGCAACATCCTGTACAGTACCTCACGCCCACACGGCCGAGCTCGGCGTCGCGGCGCTCCCGAGAAAAAATGTACGATGCCATAAAAAATCAGCGTTCGTTCGCTCCCGCAATTTTTACCCGTTTTTTCCCCTCGGAGGGTCGCCGGTCTCCATGGCAACGGGGACCGCCCTCTCCCCCACCACTGCTAAAAGCTGCATCAATATTTTTATGGGAAACGAAAGCTATATTTGCTTTTGAATCTTAGGTTTCTTTACAACTTATTTTCTTTGAACAAATATGGATTGGTTGGCGTTTCTGAGTGCTGCTGCCATTTTGTTGTGTGTTATTTGAGGCAGGGCTTGGACAATTTGGCAAGTAATTTCTTTGCAAATCTAGCAAAAATGGAAAATCACCTACGTTATTTTGGAAATTAAGATGAAAAGGTTACAAGCGGTCCAATCTATTGTTCGGAGAGGAGGTTCATACTAGGTCATACTGGGTCGGAAAACTGTATAAGCGGTCGTTAGTGCGGAAAATCTGATACTATTTGTGACCTTATTTCTTTCATTCACTTAGTTGTCAAAAATCTTTAAAGTGTTTAGAGATTGTGTTACTTAATCATATTGCGATCTTTAATCCGTTTAATACTTGATGGTGACCGTAAAGCTGTTCACCGTCTACCAACCTCCACCACACCATACCACACCACGCATCACACCACTGTCATACCAACTTCATTTTCATAAAATTTGCATATTGACATTCGTTTTCTACTTACCGACCGTATTACGTGACTTTATTTACATTTTAAGTACTAGCTGTTGACCGCGACCTTCGCTCGCGTGAAACTATTACTTTTCTTTTTGAGTCGGATTTTGTTAACAATTTCAAGGGTTTTATTTTTTTTGCACGGAGCCCTAATTATTTTCCTAAAATAAAAGTAGCCTAAGTTAGGCCTTATAACATCAGTATCTGTCAGTAAAGTTCCGTCAAATCAAATCGGTCCAGCCGTTTCGGAGATTAGCCGGAACAAACAGACAGACAGACTGACTAACAAAAATTAACATTTCAATTTTATTTATTTGTATGTAAGTATATGTTTGTATGTATGTATAGAAGTATAGATATGTAAATGTATGACATTGGAATAAAAAAATAATGACTTTTAAGTGTCGCTTTTATTTGGGTGTGGTTCGGGTCAAGGATTAAAATGATTATCATTGTTACTATGTCATGCACATTTTAAACTAAGTGCACTTTTACACCTAATACAATTCAGTCAACTTATCTGTGCAGGCGGGAAAACACAGAACTAAAATAAATGTACCAAGTTTGACATATTGATGCTAATTTTCTTGACAAGCAACGCCACCTTGAACTGCACACTTAAAGTGGTCAAACTATCCAGTGCTATGTGCTTCAAGGATCTTTTAGTGCTGGAATGACATTAATAGGACAGCGTTGTTGATCATTTGGGATTTTTTTCACGCAATTGAGTTAAAAACAAGATGGCGAAGTTCTTAACTTGATTAAAATGACAGCTGTCAGGATGTACATAACTAAGCCGATAATCTTATTAAGACTATGTTTTTTTTAAGTTTAATTTAATTGGAATTAATTAATACCCATATTTAAATAGCGTAAAACTCAGACTGCATTTGTAATTATTTATTTCATTGGATAAACCTTCTCGTCCTCTCGTTTTGCAGCTGTCATTTTAATCAAGTTAGAATTTTATGGACTTTAGCAACGCGCCAAAAGATCTATGTTACAATTAATTAATTATTGATGTTAATAATACCTACTACATTGATTCAACATTTCTTTTGTTACCGGAACTAGTGGATGCCCCTTACCGAACAGTAGGCTTAGGAAATACTAATGAAGCCTCGGCATATACTTAACAGTAACTTTGCCACCAAACAATATAATAAAAGATTTACCTTTACCTGTTAACATAATTGCTAACACAACAACTACCTAATTTATCTAGCTAAGTTACCAAACACGAGAATAAACAGAGCCATATCTATGGCAAACACAAAAATATATCATTTTCTTTGTAAGAAGAAGCACAGGCAAGCAAACATACTGCCAGTAACTTAATATTTGGAAATCAATTATCCATAAGAAGTATTTGTTGGCCGGAAAATAACTGGATTAAGGGAATAATATAATGTCATATATTTCTGATTGCTATGATATATTCGTAATGGAGGAGGCTTGGTCGAGTCGTTGAGATTGTTTAGCTTTTATAACACGGAGATGAAGTATACCACATACGGTGTACGCAGTGTAAACAGGGACTACGTAATGTCATATTTTCAGTATACTGTCTCAGGTAATTTTGAAATCTCGTTTCAGAAATACCGGCCTAAATTCCTGAAGCGACGATGTAAGGTATTTTTAATATTATCCTCATTTCTAATATGCTATTGAGAAGTAACATAAAGGTCCCTAATATGACTGTGTACAAATTATAAGTTAACGTAGAATCAAGCTTGAAATTAATTTAAAACATTTTTTTATATTATGTACAACACCGCCCAAAACACACGCCTTCTTCTAAAAAACTAACACACACTCTATGTATAAACCATAAATAAAAAACTCCCCTTACTTTTTACAAATAAAACCCCTCTGATTGGCTGAGCTCCCCAATAAAAAAGCTAAAGACGCGTGCTGCGCACGCACGCGTTCCACCATTCAAATTCAAATAAGGAACGCACGCGCGCCGTATGTTACATACGGTAGCGGCTGCAACTTATTATTAAAATTTCGTCTATTTTAAAATGATCTCTCGTGCCCCTCGTTTTGTAATATAAAAAAGGTAAATGCGGGTAAAATGTGCGGCGGATTAGGTGTCATTTTAAAATTGTTGGATGGCGTAAAAATAAGCGCGCTCAGGGAAAAAATATAAAATGAACGGTGGGGAAGTATTTTAAAAATAGAGAGGTCTCCCTTCCGACTTAGGGGAGTGAACGCGGTTGATATATTGACGGAGTTACTGGGGATTTTAATAACACCCAGCGTGTGTTAGTTCACTGAGGCCGTAAGATTTGTCAATGTGGCGTTCTGTGGCCGCTATTTTAGGTCGGTCGCGTGTCCTCGCCCCGCGGTAAGTATCGAGTTTCTAGATATTGTTTACCTGTTACAAGTTCAAGTTACCGGCTTCCGTTCTGTCGAGTACGTGCGCCTTGTGGGTGATATTCGCAAATATAGGTTACTGGTTATAACTGGGGAAAATAGATCCCCACTAAGTATGTACATATTATGTTGGATCATATAGTGCACATGGAAGTAGAATCGAGTGTAGTCACGAACGATTCCTTAAGTATTTAAAACTATTGCCGTTTTCAGTAAGTTTTCGTTTGATTATAGCTATATGATATATTTATATTGAATCGTCTTTACACCAAATTCTTTAATGAAGCACCCAATTAACATTCTTACGTATAAATTATGACGGAAAAGAAACGCCTCGTGTATTTATCGATATCCATTAAAATACGTGTAAATCATGAAATTAAGGTTGAAAGAATGTAAAAGTAAATATCAATCTAAAACATAAAGAGAGAAAAACAAGGATCAATTTAATTATCATTACTCACACGCTCTAAAGCTGGGTTGAGGCTGACAATTTATTATTATGGACCCGTATCCAATTTAAAACAACGCACGGCCGAATGGAGCCATTAGGTACGAGGGGACATTGTTTTGGTACCGTGAACACGGAGGGGAATCCTTGTGGAGTAGAAAAAACAATTTAAAAATAAAATGTAATAATTATAAAAGGGAGGGAGAGCGCGCGTGTCACTGCCGCCTTATTTATTTCGATCCTCAGCTGCTGTTTGAATTTCGAATGCGACGTTGTTACCGCCTTTACTATTGGCATGAAGTGACATGTGGTTTTAGAAAAAATAAAACTGGCATAGAGAAAAGAAGGCGTTTTGATACACCTGTCATTTATAGGTATAGGACATATTGTGACCTTTTTTCTTTGTGGAAATTCGATTATTTTAGTTTTTTCTTCGAAAGCTGCTCTGTTTAGTCAGTTAAGTACTGGGACTGAAAAATCTCAACTAAGTCTATTGATCTATTATTAAAGTGCAATGTTAAAGCACGTCATTCACAGTTAAATATTCCGGTTTAAATCTATAATCGATCATTAAAAAAGTAAAAACTGCTCACATACCTACCTCCTTTGCAAAATCTGATTAGGTAATAAAACCATAAATGACTATGATGTACTTATAAACCTAACAACATAATGTATAAACTCTGTACATTTAATGTTATTATGTGTGAGAAATGGTTTTTTCATCAATACAGACATCATGTAGAAAATATGCGGGCAAATGTTAATTAAATTAAGTATTGATGTGAACAGACCCATGTTTTTTTTATAATGTCGTGATTTGTGTTTTTGATAACAAATTTCTGGGGTAACTATAATTATAGATTTGTGTAATGATAAACTTCTGCTCTCCCCAATGTATTTTGGCAAGAGTGGAAAAATGAAAGCTTTAATACATAAAAGAGAGAAAGAAAAAACATTTATTCGCACTGAACACAATATAATGACTTGACTTTTTGCTATCTAAGTACCTACTTATTGATAGTGTTAAGTGTAGGTAATCTGCTAATGAACCTGTTATTAACTCATATATTTCATTGTAATCGAAAGCCATGGTGCTAAATAAAAGCCATAAAACTAAACACTCGACAATACCACGAAGTTCATTAGAAAACAGAATAAATAAATTCATCAACTTTACGTACATAACTTCTTAAAACAGATTCATTGTTTTCGCACCTATTAATCTCCATCTGTCAAAGTATTTAGCTATTTGTTATCAGTGGTAGGCTGCAAATTGTCATAATTATCTTTGCCCGAATCTCGCCACCTACGCGTTACCGCTAAGAAATGTGTTAGTTTTGTTTATGGGACACTTTAGTTGATGGTCAGTGAGCACGGACGGACCACCCGAATTTCGAAAGTGTCACTCACTGCCCTTTTTAGCCTGCATACGTAATTATTTCTATTGTGTTTTTCACTGTAAAAAAATTAGATTCAGAGAAGTCAATCTTTATTTGTTAGTGTTTTTACTGAGGTACGTTTCGAAAACAACTTTAATTAGGTACCTACCGATAGTTGGTACCTAGTACAGTTACCTACTAGAATGAAAATTATCCAGTTCAGACTCGCAATAAAGAACTAATTCACTTAGGGCTACACAACTATGTACATAAGTTAGTAATTCTACCAACAATGAATGAATCACCTAATTTTTACACACGATTAAGCCTAGATAAGTATCTCATTTTTACAGTGTAATCCACACTTTCTTTACGATGTCCAACGTTCAAAATAACAGAAATAGCCTCAGCTGCGCCATTAAACATAAGGGGGACATTTGAGAGACATCTTTTTACAATGGCCCCAAAATGACCAGAAAAAATTCACTCTTTTTAACCAACAATGGACTCTGATGCGAGGGTGGACGATCAATGATCGACTAAACAAAAAAACAGTCCTAAAATAATTGTAAATTCAGTGGAAAGATTTATGTAGTTAGTAGTCATTGTGGTGAAAAATAGTGGAATGTTATCGTCCACTGGACCTCGGTGTCCGGTTGCAGATGTGTTGCGATAAAAAATCGACTATTGTCAATGCTCCATGCCAGTTTTGAGCATAGAGGAAAGAGAGAGCGCCGACTTTTTTAAGACCACCGGCGCTTTTTCGAATTAGGAACGCTTCTTTTTAATGGTAATGAAATTATGGCTTTGGTTTCGGCCGGTTTTAGTGATTTATGTTCTTACTGTTATTCAAGCAAGGTAAAGAAACATGCTGAAGTGAAATTTCAAATAAGTTACTTATTTGATTTGATTAAAATGATGTGCAACTCAACTAGCATTGCTAATACAAGTCAGTTTATATCTAAGTATCTATTTATTATATATACATAAATAAAAACTGAAAAAATAACTTCACAAAAAAGAGTAAATTCCCAAGAAATGCTGATGTCCTCACAACACAGGCATTCCACAGCAGATTCTTAAAACATTCCATCTGCGTGAAGACAAGTGAGTGTAAACTAAACGTTAGACCTCGTCGAAGGCTGACGAGGGTCAGACCACTCTCAACGCTGACAGACCACGTCTGCACTTGCATACGTTCCAAAGTTCCAACTGACGATACCATGTGATTACTTATACCCGTCAATGGAATTTAAATCTATTTACTTCGAGATTAAGGTTGAAAGTGCACTGTGGAGATTTACGAAATCGATTTTCTTCCAAGTGACGATACCACATGGTTACTAATAACCGCCAATTCGAATTTAAACCTACTCTGTAGCTAGTTAATGTTGAATGTGCATTGTAGAGATATAAATGGTAAACGATTTTTGTCTTTGATTATTTTTAGCCTTAAAACTATCATCATTCGGTTTGGATCAAAGGAATTATTCAAGTTGTGTGGGAATGGTCCTTTGGGAATTGCTAGACATCTTCATTGTTTAATTAAAGAATAGTTCATTGTAACATCTACATATTTAACTATGTAGGTATGAAGAAAGTAACAACGATAATAAATTATGACTAAGGCTCTCTCTTCGAGGATGTGAGAGAGAAATGTATGGTCTAGCTAAATGACAGTTTTTTAAGCGGTTGGTCGACTCTATTTTTTGGCCAAAGAATCAGCATTGCCATCCAACGTGGCAATGCTGCCAGCCTTCTGGGCACTTTTCCTGTTGACAGCGATGCGGACGAATTTTTGGACGCCCTGTAACTCTTTTCTACTTGTACATATTTATTACCATTATAGTTTTGTAGTTTGTAAATAATGTACTTAATTATCTTTTTTTAAGTGATTAAAAATGACAGAAAAAAAGTGTCTTTTAGCTAGACCATACATTTCTCTCTCCCGTCCTCGAAGAGAACGACTTAAGAAAACTACAAAGAATTACCGAAGCGAGTATGTCCACGTTAGTCTGTTTTGATAATTTCACAACCAATATTTTCATCCCCCTTCCACGCCCGTATCTCTTCTTTAATATAATCAACTTCCACCAGTAGCTGACTGAGGTAACGTATGACTTTTTAGTTCCCGCCTGAAATAGTCGTTTAAACGGTAAACTATCTCCGACAGAAGCAATGAAGACGAACGACCTGCCTAATGAATCACTTCACTTTGCTCATAGACTACAGACTTATTTTGAGTGAACCATGTACTTTTTTTTGTGCCTATCCGTCACTTAGCTCTGCGAAGGATCTTTTTGTAATTTCGAGCATCAAACTATAAGACGGCGCAAACTTGTGGCAAAAAAGTTCTGGCGTAGCGCTTTCGTAGCATGCTCGTGTAGCGATATTGAACCATACATTTTTGCAATCCACTTAGATATTCAGAAAAGTTTGGCCTCTTCGTCATCAGTTTGTGTAACACTCTTGAATTGTACGTATTATTGTTGCTTATACTATTAGCTCTTGGTTGTCTATGAGCTTTAGATTCAAGATAAAACCAATTAAATTATGATCCTAATATCATGCTACTTGCCAAAGTAATTTCAGGAGAAATCTAATGTTTCATAAGATTAATTTTAAAGCATGTGAAATGTTAGTTGACATTCGGGCATCCTACCAAGTAATACCACTACTGTCACATCTCCGTTACCTACTCTTTGGCCAACACCGTAGGGCGGTTGCACTTGTTCCTCTACCGCATGTAGTCAACTTTTTACTGAACTTTTTTATATTTTTGAACAAAAAGTATCGTAACACGAGCCGAACGGTATGCGGATGCCGCCGTGCCGATCCGCTTGTTATTGTTAATTAGTTGAGTCGGAGAGATGTACCTACCGTTGATTTAAATGAAGACGATGAGTTGCATAGGGTTGCATGGCCTTCAAGTTCTTTTAGTTCTATCAGGTTCCTTCAGGTTTAGTTACCTTTACAAAAATGGCTGAGACTTCCTTCGTCTATTCTATGGTCATAGATAATCGTCAGTCGCCCACCGCGTCACAGAACGGCCTAATAATATATGCACCGTGTTTTAAAAGGATAAGATTTGAAATGCAGGTATCCGGAAAAGAATTGGAGTTAGCGACTTAGCTTGTAGAGAGTGAGGAAGCTGAAAATGTCTGTCGATGGACCGTCGGTCGATGGAGCTATCTATAATCTTATCTTCGACGTGGCTGGGACACGCTGGATGTGGAAGGCAAAGAAGATAATGGTCATGCAAAATTGTGTTGATAGGCCTGTTGGTCTAGTGGTTAGTGACCCTGACTGCTAGGACGGAGGTCGTGGGTTCGATTCCCACACAGGACAAATCTTTGTGCGATGAGTACGATTATATATGTATGTATTTAGAAATATATAAGTATGTTTATCAGTTGCCTGGTTGCCATAGTACAGGCTCTGCCTAGTTTGGGATCAGATGGCGTTGTGTTGGTTGTCCCAAGGTATTATTATTATTATTAATTTTTTTTTAAAAGGTAATATTACAATCAATCCAGATAACCATTTACAATAATAATGAGTTAAATATTTCCGTGTTTTTTTGGCTGCTACATAATAAATGGTCAGTAAATAAGTACCTAATTATCCTGTTTAGCAGGATTTTCAGGAAAACTTTTCCGCATTTTAAAATTATGGGTAAATCCATGATGCTAAATTACATTCACCATAGATACCTAAACTCTTATTATCTGTTCGACAGGAAACGGTTTTGTTTTTAGCCTGCATTTTGCAAACCTCTGTTTCATACATATCGGATTGTGGTTTAAAATGAGTTACTCCCGACTCGTTACTGTTCCGATTGGTGACCAAACTTTTTTATACAAGTTCTCCCTATTTGTCATGTTCCACAGGTTCCGATTCCTTTGGTTCGTCTTTTACAGGAGTTTCCGGGGTCTTCGTTTTCTCAATGACTGGTAATATTGGCTTTGAGTGGCCAGCCATTTCGTTAAAAACCATTTAGTTAGTTTAGTTAAATCCATATTGTTACAAACAATTACACAATTTAACTAATGTAGTACTTACATAGGAACAACTGGAACAAACAAAGACCGCAAAAGCTGCTGAAAACAAGTAACACAAAAAATAGTCCCGCAAAAAGATAAACGAGGACCTAGAAGCCCAAAAATCTCACAAACAAGCAAAAAGCTTTCGCTAAGAATGTTTGCTGTTATTTTTTCCTGCGTTCAGCTGAGTAGCAGTGCGTTCTACCAGGAAATGACGCTCTGGAATGAGGATACGTACTCGTTAATTTGCACCATAAATCATCGAAAATGTAGTCTATGGCCGCGCCTCTTTGCCGATGAACCTTTTTGTAGACCTCGGCTAAGTTCGGCAAGTGTCGGGTTTCAAATGTTTTGGGACATTTTTTTAAGATTGTTTGGTTAGGGACATCTTGAAGCTGTAATGTCCGTTTGTTTTTTGGGTCCAAGAAAGTTTTATAGTTAAATGAAAATGATACAATGTGGAAGTAGTTTATTTTGTTTTATGAATTTCTGGAATTGGGGTATACTTTTTTGTAGATTGAAATATCAAAATAAAGATGTTTTATCAGCATGATAACTGTTTTCCGCTGTGTTTTTGCTGTTATAGTACTGCAATCATTTAAAACCATCGCACTTGAATGGCTAATTAATAAATAAAAAGCCTGAATGCAAGGCATTGTCCCAAATCACTATCTACACCTATAGTTTCTCTCAGAATGGCAGAAAACATACATACACTTGTAACAGAAATCCATACAATCTTCAGACCACCTCTTTCACTGCAGGGTCAAGACTCCTCTTTTCATGAAAAGATTATCATAACATAACATAATCCTCGAAGGTTTAGGTAGAGGTGTATCTAATAGTACGAGTACACCCACATTTCGCCAGTTATGTTTAAAGTCCCATGTACTATTGACGGCACGGTTGGCGCAGTTGCAGAGCGACTGACTGCTGCGTTGTGTGTCGCGGGTTCGATCCCCGCACGCAACAAATATTTGTATGGCCTACAGATAGTTGTTCCGGGTCTGGCTGTTTGTTTATGTGAGTTTAAATGTTTGTAAACGCACCCACGATACAGGAGAAATTCCTAGTGTGGACAACGTTTTTTTTTTAAAAAAAAAAAAAAACCATGAGGCGAGTTTATTCCATAAGCCGGGCACAAATCCAGACTCCGTGGCTGCTACTGAGAAATTCCTGAAGGAAAAACCCAAAAACAATTTGCCCGACACGGTAATCGAGTCCAAGACCTCATGCTGACCTCAGCACATGCAATTGCGACCTAGACCAACGAGGCAATCAAGAAGAGATTGAGTAACCATTAATAAGCTTGTATTACTGATTTGAGGTTATTAAATGAACAGTCGTACTGAGAATAACAGAAACAAGGCCAAAAGATATAAAAAACGAGTCCACAGGACTAGACAAACAGGCCATAAACAGTAACAAGATCCAATTTCACACAGATAAATCAACCATCAATTTAGTTAGCATTTATGACAACTAATTCCTGCGGAACTTATGTTTTTCTTATTGCGTATAATATTACGATTGTTTTGGGAATAAGCCAAGTGGCCTAAGATAATATAGTGACTTATTTGACCCCTGGGAGAGGTCCCGGAACTTTTCGATAGTTCTCATATTAAAAGTTGACGTAATATATAGGTGGGATGTTGAGAAAAAAGTGTTGGCTTTTTTGACACGGAAGTTTGTGCAGAGTTCCTAGTTTTGCAAGCGAGTTCACATAGGTAGTTATGTATACAAAGATCTATGAGAGATTCTCGTTTCCTATGAAAACCAATGTTTCTCATGAGGGTATATTTTTGTTTACCCGACTGCTGTAAAGCCAAAAAGAAGGGTTATGATTATTGCATAATCAATGTAGGTAAACTCATTGTTTGGCAATATTTTTTTAGGACAGTGTAAGATATGGTGTTATCTGAACCAAATATTAATGAGAGGTGCGGGTAACTGAACATGACATGACAACAGTTAGTAAGCCAAACTTACCACTATCGCAGTCATTAAAATTTCCACACTCCCTACGTACCTTCAAAGTCCATCTGCCCTTCACCCCAGATGCTCACCTCAGTATCATTGATCATTCCCATTCATTACAGACATACAAATGTCGTGAACCGTCCTAATTAGTGCTGGTCCTCAGGAAATGCCTAACATCGTCAGGAGACACCCGTGGGACCCCGCAGCACGTGGACACTTGAGAGTTGAAAACTTTTTGCTACACTGTTTCACACTCTTGTTAGTTCCGTATAGGATGTTGTTCGCACTTTGAAATGGAATCGTTAGGTCCGCGATGTGCTAGGATTTCGGAAGTCCTACCCTAATGATTTGTTTTTGTTTAAACTTTTGAACCTTTCGTTGACTGAAGTTTCTGTTATTTAAAAGTTTGTTGGATTTGGTGTAGTACTTCTTTATTAAAAATATGTTTCTTTAGCACTCGCAAATGAGTGTTTTTGACAATTAACAACTCTTGGCTTTTAACAATGGATGTTTAATTAAATTATAATTTTATAAAAATAAAAAAAAATATCAAAGGAATTAATTTCGATCAGATGCAAGTTTAGATTATGCCAAATATAGACATTGAAGAATGGGGTGCAATTCCCAATTGTCATACCAGGAAAAAGATCTTAAGATTTTTTTTCGATATCTGAGCATCTTGCGGATCTGCGGATGTTATTTCTGGCATATAACCGGCATCTCCATAAAGCCCACTGGCCTAAAACCCCGTTTACATCAATCCTAGCAATCTTTCTATTTTTTTTTGCTAAAGTTTCATTGTAGTCTGACATAACACTTGCGCAGGCGATTATTTGACAAAAATCTTTCACTATTTGTTTACCTGGAAAGGTGTTCTATATTTTGTTGCAGGGTGAATGTACCAGTTACTGAAAGTAAGATGTAAGAGTTTTGTTATTTGGGTATGTATTTGCGAATTTAATTTCCAAGATGTAAACGAAACCAATGATAGAGCTGTGCAGGCCACATACAGGTCGGATAAAATTTGAATCCATAGGACACGCAAAAAAGAAGGATACGCAAGTAGTGCTCCCAATGAAGTAGTAGGGTTTTACTTGTGAAAGTGTTATTAGACTATATTTAATTTACATCACAATTTCGTAATTAATTTCCAAAGAATTCTTGTCTTCTAAGCTACTTTAATTGTGATTGTTCACTTCGTTATTTTTTTTAAATGAGTTTCAAATATTTTATCTCACAAAATCCTGACAATTGTCCACTTTTACCCCATCGGTAAAGGTGCGTTTCACGGACGGGTTGAGTGTATGTGCTTTCTAAATGGCTTTGTTAATAAAATAAGTGTTTATTTGCGAACACATCTGCGCCAGAACATATGTATGTTTTTGACAAATGAAATAGAATTCTCAATATTTTGCAATATCAAAGGGTGTTTTTGCACAAAAGAGGTTTTTGGAGAGGGTTGATATTTTATTTTTATATATGAAGGTGACAATGTGGCAATTTAGCATTTGTTTGATTTAAATGAAAAGAAAGTTCTAGTACAGGCTGCATAACGAATTAGGCACACAAATGATGAATTCTCTCCTCTTCTGCAAATCTCGTAGTCAAAACTAGGTTTTCTGAAAGAAAGACCCAATTCTGGGTTAATCTCGCCATTGTTCATAAGCTATATTATTGCAATTTGTATATGTTAATTTGTTATTTTGTGTGCAATAAAGAATAAGAATAAGAATGAATTTTTGCCTATTGAAGCAGCGATGATTACATGGCATATTTAAAAATACTTAAGAAGAATAAGGAACGCTATAAGAATAGACCATAAGCTATAATGTGGTTTTTGTATAGATTGAACGAGAAAGGGCTAATACTTAACACTAGCATTGTATGACATCGGCAACGTTCAGGTATCTTTTTAAAGATTAAACAATGAAAAAATACTGACACACAATAAAGCGGTAATTCAAAATCAAAGCCAAAAACAATTACCAAAGAAATAATCCTGATCATAAATAAGCGAAACGGTTTCAAAAACAGTAAAGATACTGTTCAAACCTATTGTTTCAAGATAGTATCTCCAACTCTTTACAATTATAACAGCTTTCTCGCATTGAGAAATATTGCTCTATTTTCTGCAAACTAATGTTTTGGCCATACAATGTTTGTCCTTTGAAGAAAGTAACCGTCAAGGGTGAGTAGGGCCGCTAATACTGTAATAAATCAGTTTCGGCAATTGTTAGAACAATATGTTTGGAACTTTGGTAGTACCTAATAATAAAATTTAAATTAAATGCAGAAATAAGAGCTTAGGTTCTTATTTTTGCATTTAATGTAAACTAATAATACTTATTATATTTCGTTCCTACTTAGGTAGGAACGAAATATAATAAGTATTCAAACTAAATACGGTAAGGAGGATAAAATTGTATTTTATTCAGTGCAGTGTGTGTGTTCCATATAAATTAACCTTCTTGTGATAAAGTATGATTTAAGATGGCTATATAAAGCAACAACATAAAAGGACAAAATATATAAGTACAGCTTTTTTGTTTTAAATACGGTACCAACATTTATTACAAATGAGGATAATTAATTTGTGTACCTATTAATAACTATTACACCTAATTGTTACTTACTTAAATTTAATATGGAAATGGGTACTTAATATAAAAATAACATTTTAGCAATATAAAATTCTTGCAAAAATAAAATGACTCACTATGAGAACTATATTTTTTTTCATGGCCACTAAACGAACTTGCTCCATATTCCCATCACCTCTTTCAAAGGCGACAGGTAACAATTTTTTCTCAAGGAAAAAAATTGAGTACTTCAATAATGCACCCCCGGTGAAAGTTTTGTACAAGAATCCGTTCACGAACAAATATAATGCTACTTTTTTATACACATCGACAGATATTAGCAAAAAGTGTTCGTTTGAATTCTCGGACCTTTCTTCGAAACCAATGGTTGCCACAAAAGGGTTTTAGATTTCACAAACAGATGTGTTTTCTTTTACGTGTATGTAATTTTTGTGCATGACATCTGTCAAAAATGTGCATGTTATGTGTCTTTTACCTGTGTGATATCAAACATAGGTAATGAAAGCGGTGTATTTTTATAATCATTAGGATATCTAATATACCAGTTATAATTAATTATTTAAGTCCCATATAATAGGGGGCGCGTGTATTGCAATCAACCGGGCACAAAACCAATCCTAATGGAAAAAACCCAATAACACTGCCCGACCTGGGAGTGAACACAGAACCATAAGCGCTTGCGATATGTCCCTAAAATATAGGTTGGCATCAACTACCTCAGACAGACAAGTCCCGACCTAGCTAAAAAACATTAACATCTTTCTTCACGATTTAACAGCAACAAAACAAGTGACACGATAAATAGCTCCATAAAAAATCGATAACAAGAATCGAAGAATCAAAAATTAAAGGCCAATTTTACAAAAGTTGACGCAACGTTGACAAGAAAATTATTGTGCATGTCGGTTCGATATTTGATAGACAGTCACCTTTAGTTGCCCTTTGTACTCTGGCACGCGTGCCCTTTCAGAAGGTACATATAATATTTATACAATAATGCTTTTTGTCTGCCAGTTCATAACTGGCTGTTGGTGCGTCAAAATGCGAAAAAAATAGATGACAGCTCGAATTAAATGTCACCGTATTAATATTTGATGTCTTGTTAATGCCTTTGCAATGGACTTCAATGACGTTTTTTTTTTAATTCGCAAGTAAGAAAGAAACTTACGTTACTTTTTAAGGATACCGATAAATAATTGGGATGCCTAGGTACATAATATATTGCTAAAGTTTAAGTTGACATTTTAAGGGATTTAATACCGAGATTTCAACACTTTCATGTCTAAGTAAGTCAAGGGTAAGTCAGGTCAAACAGGAAGCAATTAAAAACCTATTTTTTCTTTATTTATGTAATCAGTTATCGTTTTGATTTTACATTTCTAATCTCAAATTATTCTATCTTAGCACTAACCCTTAAAACTAGTAAATGCATCATTCATTTGCCAAAAAAATCTCATTAGGTCAAAAAATATTAAAAACACGTCCTTGCGGCAGGCGCTCGTTGCTCAGACACAGCTGTAGCTCGGCCAGTGCTCAATAATAACTAGCTTAGTAAAGTGTACTGCGATTGCAACAATATTTCATTTTAAAACGCTAACAATTTTCATAGTCAATCACCGTAAAAAAATCATTCGACTAAGATCAAAACATAAAAAACAATTAATTTAACTACAAAAGGACAGCAACTGTACCTTTTACCCTATAACCTAAAACAGTCGTCATCTAAAAGGCTCGAGCTAGCGAGCCTAATTGACAAGAACCTTAGTTTGCTACCAACATAACATCTTTACAACAGCCAGAATAATATAAATATTTCAGCTAATGTATTTCAGTGATATAAGGGTACATACGCTGAATAAATATTGTCTTAGTTACTGCTACGTGTATGTTTGCAATATCTGTTATTTGTGATGTTTGCAAAGGTACGCGTAGGTACTCAAAGAAATATTTATTTCTTATGTCAACGATAAGTTGTACTACATTATAGGCACAGACCCTGCTCCAATCACTTTTATAATAGTGCAATAGGCAGGTACATACAACAGCAGCTGTTCCAGAAATATTATGTTAATTTATATTACTCTTTTGACTCAAAAGATCCGCTGTAATATTATTATGTCAGCAGCAAACATCCCGGTTTTTCCCTACGCCAGAAATATACCTTAAGAAATTCTTAAAACTAATAGAAACTTATTTTAAATGCATTCGATGGCGAATATTTTACTAAATAAATATAAAATAATACCGAATATGTACCGGGCTTAAAATAAACTAATTTCTTTGAAAAAAAAAAGTGATAGTTTTTGTTTGGTCAAGAAATAACCAGACTTTTATGTAAGTATTAAATAAATGCTAGATACGTATAGGGGCAACCTTATTTTAAGATGTTTTTCTAACTTAAAATAATAATATGTAAGTACCTTATTATGTAAATGAAGTAAATGTATAAAAGGAAAATGAATATTTTTCATGAGCATTTTTGAGCACCATCATCATCTGCCTAGCCTTTTCCCAACTATGTTGGGGTCGGCTTCCAGTCTAACCGGATGCAGCTGAATACCAGTATTTTACATGGAGCGACTGCCTGTCGGACCTCCACAACCCAGCATTTTTGAGCACCATTTCAATTAAAATTACTGCAAGTATTTTGATCAATTTCCTAGAACTTATTAACAAAATACTCGGATATAAAACATAAAATAAGCAATTTGAATTTCATATCTTTTACCTACTACTAACTTTGACGTCAATATAAAATTAAAAATACAAAAAGAAGGTTAAAGAGTCGTATTACATACCTACGAATTTGTAATGAATTGTTTAACAATAGCGAAAAATAAGTTGCAATACATAATAGTTGCAAATAGTTTAAAAGTACATATGTAGGCCTCCGTCATTGCGATATGTTTTTTGTTCTAGACCATACCTGGGAACCTTCTAGTAATGTTAGATATTGGGAGTCAAAGTTGCGACTTTTTCATAAGTTTTTTTTTTGAAAATCGAGGTTATTTACAACTATAATTTAAATACCTCCACGGCCCCCATATTTTTCAATGCATCCATTAGCACAATGTTTTAATGCGTTACATTGAATCCTACCATAAAACGTGTATTTTCACCCGCAATAACTTTTGCGTAAAGTTACTTAGTTTGATGAACAGAATAATTAGTTGACGGCTTCGTCCATGGTCCAGGGTCCATTTACATCCTGTATAAACAAAAAGATACTCAAACTCAAATCAAAGTACATGTAAGCATCTTAGTGTATGCAACACATAATGTAGTGTTAGCTATATTAACTAAGTTCCTACTTCATTCTTTATCTAAGAAACTTCAAGATTCAAACTACAAGCAAATTCTTGTCCTAGCTAAAAACCAAAAATACAAATACAACCTATTGAATAACCTATAATTCAATAACCTAAAATCCTAACCGAACAAATGACGTCACATCTAACGCTACTTACGAACTAGGAATGACTGAACTAGACTACTATAATAAGGCTCAGTCTTAGATGTACAAGTCGAAGTCGAAGCCGCCTCCTCCGCTGAGGTAGTCGTAGAGGTAGACTTCCATCTCCTCCAGGGCCTCGATGCTGGGGTCTCGGAGAGGCACGTCGCGGATCGAGCGGGCCGACCGGGAGAGGCTGAAGAAAAAAAACATTAAGTAGGTACCTCATAGCGTTGTATAGCCGTTATTATGTAAATTGGTTGTAAAATAATCATACCACTGGGATGAATGAGTTTTTTTTAATTAGTAGGTCTGAGTCCCAGCTGTGGAAACTATAAATATCAGTCAGAGAATATTAAATACCAGCCCCTCAATATTTTACTGTTGGGCAAAGCCTCGATCTTCTCATACAGATAAGGCACGAGTATTGATCACCATATTCACCATATTTGTACGAACACCGAAAACTTTTCCTCGCTTCCAATTTTGTTGAAAATGTGAAGATTCAGATGTTAGTTGACAATGTTCTTCTATCAATATAGGCATTAATACCATATATAATTTTTTGGAATTCTGATTATGCAAATTCTAACTTTAATATTATTTAAGTACTTACGCGAAATCAGTGTCAGAGTCGAACATGTACTCCTTGTTGAAGTGCTCATTGATATCCTTCATTATGCACGCCTCCAACTTCTTGTGCTGAAAACATATAAATGATTTGCCATTAATCTTCCACGCAAGACAGACAAGTAAGAAGACGGGAAGTATTAAGAGTAAAAGCTGAAAGGTTTACCTTGTAGCAACGAAAGAAGAAGATGGCTCTGATCTGTTCTTGAGGACGCGGCACGATGTCACGCTTGTCTTCGGGTACACATTGCTGAAACAAGAGAGTTTATTAAAGTCAGCATATTGGCGTGAAGGTTGTTAGGCTATTTATTGACACATTGATCTGGTAGAGTCCGGATACTATGGAATGGGTAAATTTTTGGCATCATCTTCCAGGTTCACCCCATTACTTAGCACTTCTAACAACATTCAAGGTTTATTTTCACTACATTCCTACTAATACTTACAGGTAGGTCTAAGTCTACAGCTTGCTGGACACCAGCAGGTTGTTAATCCTCTGCAGGATCTGTTCGTAGTTAGGTTCCATGTCGCTGTCTATAACCTAGCTCTTGCGTCACTACACAACACACTCACCGAGAACTTCTGACAGAAGTGCAGCCCCTCTTGTATGTCAGTCTTCAGCTCGCTGGACACCGGCAGGTTGTTGATCCTCTGCGTGATCTGTTCATAGTTGGGTTCCATGTTGCTGTCGATGTAGCCTAGCTCTTGCATCACGCAGGTCACGTTCTGGCCGGCTTGTGCGCGGGCGTTTATGCCGAGACGGGCGCGAAGACCAAGGTGGCGCTGAGAAGAAAGGATTAGATCATGCTCATAATGCGGTGAAAAGTAACCAACATAAGTTTGTACGTATAGGTATATGTGTGTGTGTGTGGTGAGCTGCGATTTCTCCATACAAATATTGACGAAATCGACGTTTCGTATTCTCGTATTTAATAATGCCTCGGGAGCTATCATTTTTTTTTCATAAAATCAAGGGCTACTGTAGACACGTCCCTGTCATTTTCATTTAAACATGATATAAGAAAAGAAAACATTACCCTCCAAAATTGACAAAAAATGCCCCTTTTTTGACGGCCGTGATTAGAGGAATACCAGACAAAATTCTAAAAGTTTTAACTTATGAGAAATTGATAGGAACCTAGACATACTAATGTCAAATAATATTTGAATCGGCTCAGTTTTCGAGGAGAAAAAGGGGAATACGAAACGTAAATTTCGTCAAAATTTTTATGGAGAAATCGCAGCTCCCCTCCCCTGTTGATTCACTAGGGTCTAGGAGTCCGTGGGACTGTTCGAAAGAGATACCGCGACCCTGGAACACAATAGGGCAAAAGAAGGAACATGGATGGGTTTTAGTCAGTAAAAGTCTGACACTCCCTTCCGCTCCGCCCAGAGCGGGAGGAGTCATTTGATGATTTCCCATCCCAAAAAAAAAGAAAAAAGAGGGTCTAGGAGTCTAGGCGCTAAGCAAGGCACCTATCAGTATCAGTGCATACGTACCTGTTTTACACATTCTTTTGTTAAGTCGGTAACAGAATAATATAATTAACAGTAATCCCTTGTTATTGACGATTAATTTTTATTCAATAAAAACCTTAATAATATACAGTTCAAACCTTTGAACTAGAATTTTAAATGATAATGATTCATTACGTTTAAATTGAAAAAAACTTCCGTAAACTAACTTTTGGAGGTACGTAATGTGTGTCGGAAAATATATTCAGGGTAATTGTTGCACTGGCGAAATATTGAAATGATATTACTTATAACCTTTTTATTAAAATTATACCGTCATTTGCTAGAGCGAAAAATGCGGCGAGCGCATCGACGTTAGCACTCCCACTTTGTTGCTAGATGGGGCCCAACCCATAAAGATTTCAAATAAGAAACAGATACCTACATTAACATATTTTATGTGTAAATTTCACCAGAACCAACAAAGAGTTAGGGGCTGTCTCTATTACTATTACGTATTGTATGGGATAATGGCCGCGATTCTCTCGCTCGTGGAGACGACCTCTAAGAGAGTGTATAGAAATACGTGGCAACGACGATAATATCGTCGCGATTCTCTCGCTCGTGGAGACAGCCCCTTAGTTGAGTTAGTAGATAAAAAATAACAACAGACAAACTCACCGACATCCGATTGTTCCCGAAGAATGGTTGCTGTTGTTGTTGGTAGAAGGGTTGCTGGTACTGTTGTTGGGCGAAGTAGGGGTTGTAGGGGTTCACATTGGGGGGGTAGAACACCGGAGTGCTGTAGGGCATCTGGTAGTAAGGGTTCGCGCTGTAAGGACGGAACTGCGCGGGGATCACGTACGGAGGGATCGCTGACTGCGGCTGCGGGAATGGACCCTGCGGGAGATAAAAGTATTGATTAGAGAGTGAAAAGATCCTAAAAATTAGGTACTGCTTTGGGTTTGGGGTTGTCGAAAACTTTTGTCACTGACTGTAGGTAGGTACTATATAGGTAAAACAGTACAGTATAGTGAGTTACAAAAGCCGATGATTATGTATTCCAGAATAATGATTAAAATGTGTTTACCTGTTTTAATCAAAACTGTGATAACCTATACCGTTCAGATTTTTTAAAGTTGTGACAAACATTGCAATATTTTTGCAGTTAAGTGCGGACCTTTTAATTTTTCCTTTTCTTTTTGAAGCCAATATCCTGTATTTTCTATAATTAAATTAACCGGAACAAAAAAAAATTAAACTCAATTTCCGGCATAACTCACACATATATAGGTACCTATATTTTTTTATTTCCTAAAAATAGCCATTACATTGAAAAGTCCGGAAAAATGACAAAGCCGGATAAAGACTGCACGGGAGGTCCTAAAAGCCGGACATATCCAGAAAAAACCGGACGGCGGATAAATTGACCCTAGGTAGATACGAGTCTTTAATTTTTTCTTTATTTTATTTTTACAAACAAAAAGGTTATGATAAATAGTTGGTACTATGTTTCTGCCTACTCCGCACGAGAAAGATGCGTGAGTATATGTCCCTATGTACATGTATGTATCAGTGTAGAATATCTTCTCTTCTGAAATCTTGGATAGGTAGTGATCATCACACAGACCAACCTTCTTTCAATGTAGTGATACTCATTAATCAGTGATCTCATCATCATAATAGTCATACTATACTCATAACAATATGACTCATACGTTAGTTACATAACTCATACATTAGTTAACATTATTAGAGGTCAGAGAACTGTCAACATTTTAACGGTTTCAACTGAGTATAGTTTATCAATAAAATGTTTATTTATTTAGCTGTGTTATCTTTGTCCGTTCGAGATAAGATACGGCTCGTTCATACTGTAAAAACTTGAATGTTCTAAGTACTGATGTAAATAAGTTGTATAAAAAATAATAAACAGTTATATAAAAAAAAAACAATAAGTGTATTTATCTACTAAATGAGTGTCTTATTATGATTTTTCCAAGCACTCTTCACATAGTCAAAAATGTATAATTTAAATCACTTCTAATTAATACCGTTTCATAGCAAGCTGATAATGGCGATGACCTAAGCGTACTACAGTTTTAAAAAAAAAGTTGTTCGCGTACGGCATTCCGATTTATGGTGGAATATTTCGCGACCTTCATCATAGCCTCTTTAGCTCAGTGGTAGAGCACTGGTCTCGTAAACCAGGGGTCGTGAGTTCAATCCTCACAGGAGGCATCCTATCTCTTTTTGCTTTTTGTTTTCGAAAATTATTTTTTTATACTACTTACATTTACTCCGTGTGGCCTGAATGTCAAAACGCCACCCATGGTTGGTTTTTGTGCTTGTTGTCCTTGATCTTGAATATTTCCTTCATCATCTTTATTGTGCATAGCGCCATCTAGCGGCTTTGTTATAGTTTGCGAGTTCGGGTCCATTGAGAAACCAGGCGGTAATTTACTGAGGAACAGTGGTGGTATATGCGAGTTCAACGGTTCCTTCATAGGTGGCGCTGTCGAACATTTTGCGTAGGCATCTTTAAGCTCTTTGGTTATTTGTTTCAAAAGTTGCGTGCCGAAGCAGCTTTCGTAGATCTGTGATTTCAAATAATAATTAGTATTCAAACACTGGTTTAAATGTTAGAAAATAATTTATTCCTTACAAGTTAGCTAGTACTTTGATTCATCCATTAAAACGAAATGACTCCTTATCAGTATAAAAACAAGCAATTTTATTTTGAACGTAATTGTAAATTAATCAGTTGTGTGTCAACGTCAATTTCGTCCAATCAGTATGAGCAGCCGTGGCCGAGCGGTTAAGGCGTCTGACTAGAAATCAGATTCCCTCTGGGAGCGTAGGTTCGAATCCTACCGGCTGCGAACACTTTTTGCGTTTATTTTCAAGATCTTCTCTTTTTCTACGAGGTTTTGTAACTACATATTTAATTTTCAAGTTTTTACTAATTTTACTTAATCATTAATTTATTATATTTTACCTTTAACATTGCATAATCTTTCATGAATTTGTTATCTCCGCTGTCTAAGGCCTGGGCAGACGCCCATATGAGGAAACCTAAAAATAGTTGAGTCCGCATTTTGTAGTACCTGTGAAATAAATTAAAAACTATTAAAATCATATTGCAACTGGCAACTAAAACGGGCAAATTGGGGCTTCTTGTCTTATCCAATTGGAAAAATAAAGGCTTTACAGTAAAAAATCTTAAGTTTGCAGCAAAGCAGGTGCAAATCCCGTGGTACAATAAAGTTCACATTCTAATTTACCTAAAAAGTATCCAATTTCCCTACATTTTGACAAGTTTTTGTTAAACCTACATAACATAGTTTGTCGCCGAGACGTTATCGGGTAAGTAGAGATTATTCGCGATAGTAACGAATTCGCTTTTTATTAGAATAGGTAGGTAATAATATTGAAATCAACGATCTTCTTACATTTTCTTTACAGGAATAGGCAGTTCATAATACTTATGAAGTGTAAACTACTTTAGCGGCGCTGTGCACTTTTCTTGCAGGACACGTGACCTGATCGAAAATTCGTAAGACGGAAGGAGTTCTGAAGTGTTAAATTTTTAATGTAATGTAAATTGCCATGTTTGTGTACGATAGCGCAATATATGAATATTGTATTTTACCACATAAATTATAGTAGTTTCATACTGATAAATTAAAGCAATTCGTTCAAAATTATTCCCTAACCATTCCAAAATATCAAAAATGCACAACGTTAATATTCAAGTTTTCACTTCTGCCGGCACTCCCGGAGTGCAACCCGTTTTTATCTAGGTACTTTGCCTGCAAACAAGGCACGATTAAAGTACTTATGTTTATTGTATACTTAGTCTTATAATTACACTTGTAGTCAAGTTGTTCGGACTTGCTCGGCTGAACTTTGTAGAGATGTATTCTATTCCCTTACACGTTTTTATACTAATAATTTTCTGCTACAGCGGGTAGCCTAACTATTTCCTCGTCGTGAGAAAATACGCGAATTAACTGTAGTTTATTTAATTACTTTATCATGACTCGTTACATATGTTTTTATTCGTGGTATGTTATGTGCCCTATTTACATAATTCAGAAATTTGTATCTGTAATTAGTTTGAATGCACATCAACCTACTACAATCTGTCCTTTAATAGATTTTCAACTTTATCTCTAAAGGTTGGTTGGGAAAATCTGACAGTTTCGAGTAGGTTGACCTGTTGGCGTCTGTACCAATTACATTTTACTTTTTTACTAACATTATAACGCGAAAGTTTGTGTGGATGGATATTATGTATTACTCTTTTAGACAAAAACTACCGAACACATTTTGTTAAAACTTTTAATCAGAATAACATAATATACCTAGGCTATAATTTGTAAAGATACGGTGAAAAAAATGCATTTATGCTGGCAAAGTCGCGGGCGGGTGCTCGTTTTCTATATTAGTAATTTAGTTTCAGAAAATGTAATAATCTTTTACGACATAGGTATAATAAGGTTCAAGTTACGCTGCAACTTTAACGAATTTTATAATCCCAGCTAGTGATTTTAAAACTAACTTAATTTACATATTTAAGATAACAAACCATACAGAGGCACAACATGGCGTAGTCTGTAAGTACTTACGCAGCCAGTATCAGGTTAATATGAATGAAAATGAATGTAAGTGCTCAACTTCGTTTATAAAAAGTGTCCAAGTTTTGATAAACGAAGTGTGTAAACTCCCATCCGTATGTTTCCAACTTTGTTTACAACTTTTTATTATTAGCTATTAATAATTTAATTCAATTTGTGAGAAACTCGTAAGTTTACATAAAAACAAGAAAATGTTCAGTTTTAGCTACGAATGCCTCCTGTGAGGATTGAACTCACGACCCCTGGTTTACGAGACCAGTGCTCTACCACTGAGCTAAAGAGGCGATGACAATGTCCACGTACTTTCGTGCCTCTTTAACAATTGCATTACCACTGTTCAGGTGCACTTTTATGTGAGACCTTTGAAGTAGTGAAAAATAGCTTCTTTACCGAGTTATTTAGTACTTATTCTATGTAATTTGTACAATACACATAACTTCACATAAGTGTTGCCTTTAAAAGTTTTTATATGAAAAAGGTGTTTCTACTTCGATATTTTAAACATAAGTTCTTCGGAGTTCGAAATTGTCAAGGTTGTTATTTTCTTTGATAATTATAGAAAAAATATCAGGTAGGTAATTATCGGATTATCCATGCTGATTTTTGACTCAAACCCGAATTCAGTCCAAACAGGCTCTTTACTTTTCAGTAATTTAGTAACTATCATTCTGGCTGGTCCCATAGAGTGAATGATCAACAAACAAACCTAACAAAACAGTAAGTACTAAAACTTGTGTTTTTTTTATTTGACTTTTCTCGTTTGGATACTCATGGAACCGGCAAATGGCGTTCGGATAAACGTGAAGTGACATTGATAATGATTTTTGTTATTAACAAGATAATTTTCACTTCGAACCATGACTTAAGCCCATTGTGTCTTTAAGAGAGTGACATTTATCGACGTAGAATCGGCTAGATCCGGTGAGTAAGAGCTTTACCTATGAACTTACAATAAAGCGTAGTAGACGACATTCGTTGCGTTTCGGTTCGGACTCCTACTCGACACCGCCCCGAACTTCAGGCAACACAATCTGACGTAAGTACGTGATTGGCTCACACTCATCTGCGTCGACTTCCTAAGGGTGAGGCCAAACGAGCGTGATTTTATGAGCTGTGAGTCGCGTAAAATGAGTCGCGGGATTTACGCTGCTTTCGATTTCATAATAAAGTCCTGTTTGTACCACACGGAACTTTAGTATGAAACCGACTACAGCGTAAATTCCGCGACTCATTTTACGCTACTCACAGCTCAAAAAATTACGCTCGTTTGGCATCAGCTTAAGATAACATGATTGTTTCATTTGGTCACCAAGACATGTTATCTATACAGGGGTATAAAGATGCCAATGAATCTAATTTCTGTCTGGAAATCTACATTGAAACAGACGAGATATGATGGCTCTCCAAGATTCAACATTACTTATACAGAGTGAATGAGCCCTACTCTCTGTCTTCCAACTTCACCATAGAAAGCAAGTGGGCGTTAAGTTAATAAATCCATCGGCTAACCGTGAACATAACTTACTACTCTAGGTAGTAACCGTTAACTTGCCTGTAGAAATGTGAAGTAGTTTTATTCTTAATTAGACGTTATAGGATAAATTTTACTCAAATGCTCTATGACTGCCTCGTCGGTGTAGTGGCCGCAAGCGCGACTGCTGAGTATGAGGTCCTGGGTTCCATTCCCGGGTCGGGCATAGTGATATTGGGTTTTTTCAACAGGAACTTTTCAGTAGCAGCCACGGAGCCTGGACTTGTGGCCGGTTGATGTCAATAGACTCGCCCCCTATTACATTTGACTTAAACATAACTGGCGAAATGTGGGTGTTCTGTGTGCGTGATGTTCTGTTATGCGCTATCTGCTAGCTAAAGCTCAATCCAACACTGCAAAATTAAAGAGGCTAGCCTTGGTGATATTTATTGCTTCAGGCGTAGAAAACCGATCGATTTTGAGGAGTGTGGGAATCTTAGCTGAATGAAACCACGTCTTTTGTGTATATTGTGGTTGGCTGTTGGTTCTACAAGGTAACTATAGCTCCAGAACTCCTCACTGAGAACGTCTCCGCAGTGGAGAATTCTTTATTATTATTTATTATTTAGAACGTTGCTGTGGGTTAATTACCGTACATAACGGGAAGAGAAGCCGCGAGAAAAAGCTAGTCACAAGAGAAAATTTAAACAACCTCACGCCCGCCCGCACAATTTTGAGATTACGAACAAAAACACACAACTCACAGCTATAATGTGTTAAACGGGTAACTGTAAATATGAAGCCCACCTTCTAAACGTAACAACTTAACACATACTTACACTTGAGAGTATTCAGACTTTTTTTGTAGGCGCCATTTTAATAGCATCAGTGAATAGGTACCGTTTGTTTATTTGAAGTACAGGCGAGTGCCTTTATTGAGTAGCCCCAATTAATATTACTACTTTATAAGATCACAATATGAATTATACCTTAGGCAAAGGGGTAACTATGGGGGAAGAAAAGGTTAATGGCTACATTTATTCAGTCAGTGAATAAGTATATCGTTTGCCCATCTAAAGTATGTAAGTACCTACATAATGAGTGCAAACATTACGTAACCTTAATACCTAGCAAGAGAAAATCACAATCATGATACCTTAGACAAAGGGGCAACCAATTCAGGCTACTTCGATAATATAACATCGCCTGTAATCCGGAAGGGTTAGACAGAGGTTTACCTAATAGTAAAAACACATTTCGCCAGTTGTGTTAAAGTCCCATGTAATAGGGGGCGAGCCTATTGCCTTCAACCGGGAATAGATTCAGACTCCATGGCTGCTGCTGCGAAATTCACAAAAAAACCCAATAACGC
The DNA here is from genome assembly GCA_950022335.1 of Eurois occulta. Lineage (NCBI taxonomy): Eukaryota > Metazoa > Arthropoda > Insecta > Lepidoptera > Noctuidae > Eurois > Eurois occulta. Next base: position 6,687,899 of record OX465481.1, on the reverse strand, counting down.
TTTGACCGGCTTCCAGTCTAACCCGATGCAGCTGAATACCAGTACTTTACATGAAACGGCTGCCCATCTGACCTGCACAACCCAGTTAGTACTGGGTAATATGATACTCCTTGGTAAGACTTGGTAACACGTGTGTTTGGATTGACCGCGTCCCGCCAGAATCCACTACTAGATATTCGAATATTGTTTTGTGTAAACGGAAATCGTTAAGAAACTTTGTAATACTACATGATAAAAATACATTATAATAAAGAATCCACACTACAAGTGGCGCCCAATATCAGACTTTCAGGCCACTGACTAACTGTAACGACTGTCAAAGATCTAATAATAATCTAATAATTTTGCATGTCAATTATCAACACAGAATTATAACTCGTTGATGACTTAACCTTGTTAGTTAGTGCAACAGCCATTGACCAGTACCTATTTACAAACATAAAAGCATCTAGGATATTTTAATTTTTCATTGTATCCAGTTCTGTGTCATAAACATAATTCAAACACACCAATTACGATTTAGACTCCTTACTTCCTTATTAATATTTATAAATGCGAAAGTAAGTTTGTTTTTTACCTTTTCACGCCTAAACCACTGAAATTTTGCATATACGTTGTCAGGTGTACAGAAACGTGGGGAACAGTACTGTTCCCGAGGAAAACAACAATAACGTTCTTATGATACCTAATAGATGGCGCCACGTGTCTTTCGAATCATGATTGAATTATATTATTACAAGCAGAGTACAATCAGAATTGGTTGTAAAATTCAAAATTATTATTAAAGAAGCCGCTTTCAAAAGCTAGTTTACTATAACTACCACGGCCCACACAATCCCACTGACCGAGCAAGCAAGCAATTCAGTGAAATTGTGAACAGCACAATGCACACAGGTATTCTATCTTTCTTATCGGACACACCATTAGCCAATGGGAGCGCTTCCTCGTCATTCCTTCATATTTATTGATGGGACTATACATAAAATTACCGGCTTCAGAATCTCAAGTCATTACACTTGACAGTTAGGCCTAACATCCTGGTTGGGTTCGATGTTCCCACCATAAAAAGTTCTACAGACTTGTATGTAATTCCTAATGGGAATTTTCTATAGATACTAATAGAAATTTACCGTTAAACCGTATTCCAAATAACGTTGAAGACGATTACGGTAAAGTGCACTCTTGAGTTAAAGTTATTGGTGACTGAAATGGCGAGGAACGGTATGGAAATAGAAAGACTTCTATGGTCGGGTCATGGGTGAGATTTCTGTATAGAAACAGAATAATGATTAATGTAGGATGCCACGGCCTTTAGAAATGAGGTATAGGTTTAGAAACGTGAAATATAATAAGCTGTATATTAATTGCAATAAGCATTCTTGACAGTTACGAACGATTATAAACGATCCCGAGAATTTGGTGAAAAACAAAATAGAACTACGTTCTTAAAGTTGAATTGTGCAAACTGGCATAAGTCTGCCACTTCTCTTGATTGTGTGTTTCCTTGCTATGAGCCATTTTATTCATGAAAAATAACCAAATTTCCTTCGAGGCAACCCAAGCGTTACAGCTAGTTACAATAAAATTCAATAAATGCATATTATCTTAACGGGTCATACGATCAATGTGCAAAGCTTATGATCCTGCATGAAGTTAATCGCACCTCATTTATAAGTTGCAAGCTCACTTTTCATGTGATATCATCTAATCGATCTGACAGTATCTATGGATTTTATTATGTACGAGTAGGTAGATGTGAGTCGCTCGTGTAAAACAAGTTAGGTTTACAAGTTGTGCTAGATTATGTGTGTATTTGGGTGTGTTCTCAATTTCCAGTTCACATATTTCTAAGTGAATTCTGACACCCGTGTCTATAAACAAGTTAAAGTGATTACTTGAGTTAGTAATTGCTTGAAGTTAGGACTTTCAGAAGTTAGAATTCTTAGCTTTGCTTTCGTTGACGGTTCTTCCTTCGTTCAAATTGTTAATTAAACTCAAGTAATTACTTTAACTTGACAAGTGTTAATCCCAAGCAGGAGTTAGAATATCTAGGTTTTTTAGGAACACTGCCAGTCAGTCTAACCATCAATCACAAAGCCAAAGCCCTGCCTGCAGGCAAGATAAAAAGGAAAATAGTAGATAATATCAACACTTCCGAGTTAGATTTTGTTCAGACATACAAGAGAAACCACTTATTATCAGAAACTATCATCTTATCTCATCTATGCAATTGTAGCGGCACTACAAAAAGTACTACAGCAACATTGAACAAAAAGTACTACAGCGCTATCTATGACGCAGAGGACCAACTAAACATCTAAATCCTGCATCGCGCAAGTAAAAGATATTCGCGACTTAAGACTATTTAGAAGAACCCGACAAACAACTGTCGGGCAGTAGCCCACCAGACATAACACCCGTCTGGTCGGAGGATCCTCCCTTTTCTAAGGGGGGTTGAAGAGCTTTACACCCTGTTCTTCAAACCCTCAAACTGGTGACCCGGAAATGGACGTCAGCGCAGCCTTCGAGCAACGTGACGTCATCAACATCACTTCCTCAAACTTCCTCAAGCTTCCTCAAAAACTTCCTCAAGCTTTCGAGCAGCGAGTCATACAGCCAGCCAGCTTCAAATGGGTATTCCTGACCACCAGCATGCAGCAGAAACATTCCTGGTTAGCACCCTCAGCCTCATCAAGCTACCTTGGCACTGCACTTTCGGCCGGTTGAGTGCTCATCCTCCCGGTCGACGCGAGCAGTCAGCCACATCGCGGCGCTGTACTACGTCCGACGCAACGGAGTACATGCAGCGCCGACCCTGACTCAAGGGGTTCGCACTACCGCCGCAGACAGTTCCGACTCACCGTGAATAACGCGGCAACGACTTTCTACTGGCCTGGCAAAAACATCACCAGATGTTACGACTCATTCTACTACCGACCCTGGTCTCCGGGGGGGAGTGATGTAGCGGCACTACAAAAAGTACTACAGCAACATTGAACAAAAGGTACTACAGCGCCATCTATGACGCAGAGGACAAACTAAACATCTAAATCCTGCATCGCGCAAGTAAAAGATATTCGCGACTTAAGACTATATAGAAGAACCCGACAAACAACTGTCGGGCAGTAGCCCACCAGACATAACACCCGTCTGGTCGGAGGATCCTCCCTTTTCTACGGGGGTTGAAGAGCTTTACACCCTGTTCTTCATTACCCCCAAACAATCATATGAATCTAACACTATGATTGTCGCCAGAACAGGATAGGTATAGGTATTTGAGGAACTATGGAATGGGACTCAGAGAGGTAGGAGGTACCCCAAAATTAGCAGGTGTATTCAAAATAAATCAATGTAATAGTTTATCCAAAATAGTGTAATATATGAATATAAGATTAATTTGGCCCAATAGATAACACTGTCGTATGTATCCTCGATTCGAATAGATGATGAGCAAGACCATCAGCGTATTGTGAAGGCATGTGCAAGCAGATACACTACCTGTTCGCCGACACCCATGCATGCTAAGAGCAGGTCATACATTCGGTAACGAAGCAAATATTATGCAAAAACAGTTACTCGCACCTTGCTGGATCACCATTTAAGATCAAGCAAGTCTTAGCTTTGACGTTCACACTAATCGGAGCGCCTAAGCCATACTTTTCTTCTTAAGAAACAACTGGTTTGAGGCGTCAAATTATATGTCTCAAGGCTGGTTGGTTGGTCAGGGAATTATGCCATTAGAGTTTATGTCCTACTGGAGTCGTTATGGAATAATCTCTTTTGTAAAAGAGTTCTTGAGTAGCTACTGATCACATGCTGCTTGCGAATTATCTTCATTGATTTGTAATCATTGCTGTGTTAGCAGTTTTTGTTTAGTTTAAGTTATAAGTCATGGGAAGAGTCCTCGCCAAAGCTCACTAAAGCATGTTTTTTTAATTTAGGTTTTGATTGCCTCTTCTGGTTTAACGAAGGTCATATTTCAGACTCACTGACAATGTATAAAAACACAAGAGCGTAGACAAAATTACATTCTATAAACGACAATGGAAATGTCATACCTATACCTTTTCGGTAGCTCATGTCAGTCCTATACCTACATTTTTTTGTATTAATCCTATCCCAAGTCTATGTAGAAAATGCGTACTTCTATGTTTTGAAAGCCATCATCAGGCCCTAACGTATCATCGGAAGACTAGCGAATGTTTTAAGCTTTCCAGAAGAGAGCTCATTAGTTCATTATCAAGCTAAATACACCATAAAAACTAGTGAGTACCTCACAAACGCGTACACTACTAATTTAGGCCCATTTACATCGGCTAATCGAGCACCTAAGTGAGATTCCAATCGTCGATCTTACTTACCTCCAGTGGAAATGCTCATTACGCAAGTACTGGCTGTGTTGTGACTTGTGCATACCTGCTAGCAAGGCCGCCGGGGCAACGAACTCAACAACCAGTATAAGTATGTAATTTAAAAAAAATATGACGTGATGGGCAATCATCGATTTTTTTGTACTTACGCCTGTTTTGTGACGGCGTAATTTGAATTAAAAAAAAGTTTTAGTGTGGCGAATATTAAATTGATATTATATTGACGATGAAGTTTTTTTTAATGGTTAACTGTAAAAAGTTATTGAAAACGGTATGGCTAGTGATTTTCGATTTTTGAATACCACCGGAAGCTTGTGTATGCAAAAAAGTCGTTAATTTTAACTTGGCATGTTATCTTAATACATATATTTCATGTAAAAGAAGTGCAAAACTTGAAAACGAAGAAAGTACTTACTTTGTAAAATGTTTTATACTCTACCGAAGACTCAAACATCTTCGATTCTAATCTATGTAACTCACAAGCATCTTTGATTCTCAATCTCATACAGATCACTGTAATCACCACTTACGCAACGATCACGAATGAAAAAACTCGCAAATTACCATTTAACGAGATCACGGAGGGCATACTATATAATTTCCACTAGTCATGTCTACTGGCGATGCCCGTACCATACAATCACTCACTCCAATTTGACGGTCTGACCATAATTCCAAAACACCGCAAAAAAGCCGTCGTAACTTCACAGTTCAATGGTTCGGAATATGGGATGCTACGTGATTTGTAAGATAGGAAGGTGCTTTGGTTCTAAACTAGGTGTTAATGTTAGCCACGTGGGTCTAAGCCTGAATATTTGTTGTTGATAAGGTCAACAAAGAATGTTGGCCCACAAAAGGGATGAATGAAAGGCAATTGCATGTGGCTGAGATGAGAATTCTAAGAGAGATATGTGGTGTAATGCGAATGGATAAAAAAGGAATGAGTACTTAAGAGGAAGTCTGAAAGTGGCGCCGGTGACTGAAAAGTTGTATGGTAATCTGTTATCGTGGTATGGACATATAATGCGGAGGAATGAGGAAAATGTAGTTAGGAAGGAGATTGATGAATGAAGGTCAACAAAAAAGTACAGCTAACATCCCGCCTGAAGATCAGTGAAATTGGTACGGACATTGCGGACCGGTTGTGGATGCTAGACACTAAGAGATACTTTTTGTATTTATATATTTATATGAAGGTGTCTCAGTCCGGAGCCGTGTCCTCAATTTGTCAGTATCAGTTAGACCTATCATCATACGCCAAAGATCTAGATGTCTTAAATACTGCTTGTCGGGACAGAAGCAGATATCACGATTAACCAATAACCAGCAACCACTCATGATGGCAAAAGGCTGGACAGATGATACAAGATATGTAAGGAAGCCTCATATTTCTTGATCGATATTTAAAACTCACAGAAGTGGTTCTTTCATTCATACATCCTCATTTGTTTACTACTTTTTAAGGTTTATTTTTCTTTAATTTTTTTCTGCAATTGCGTCTCTTCTCCGCGGCAACGATATTATTTCAGGTCCGGAACCGTACAATCATCTCTTTAGTTCACTAGGTTCAAATAATAGCTCCACTGTCTCAGTTCTTAGTAGCACAGTTTAGTTTTTTGTTTCACTAGTGGTGAAATAAGTGCTCTGATCTGGTGCTATTCAGTGTTGTTATAAAACCACGCTTTGGAATCAGGCCATTGATACTTTGATAGGTTTAAGGTTGTACTTGTAATAAAACAATGGATGTATGAGAAGTAAGAAGCTGGTCGTTTGTTTGTCCGTAGATGATAAGCTTTAGAACTTAATTGTTGCGTTGGTTAGTAGCTTCAGGATAAGCGTATGTACCAATAGGTACAATGTATAAATTTTATATCTACAGCATCAAACAGCCGTCCAAACAATATTCAAAGATATAACTGTGAGTCTACTCCTGGCTCTGATGGTGTTAGTAATGTGGTGGTGAGCGACAGTGTGTCATGCATGGTGTCAGTGTTGGATGGTAATTTTAGGAGAAATTTCTTAACACACTTTTTTCTAAAGCATCTATAAATTATCTGTTTTACCATAATTTACTAACAGCGGTAATATTCATAGCTGTGTTTTGGCCCTGGCTCTGATGTTGTCATACATCGTTTTATATCTAAGTAGTTTTCGCACTAGGGTTGTGCTAACAAGCTCATGAGATTATTAAAAGTGCTAGAATGTAATCAAATAATAAACCTCTGTCTAGACTGAAGGATGTATGAGCTGAATATAAAAAAAAACAACACAGACCTGTTAAAATGATTTACGAGTGTACATGCAGGTACACAACCCGTGATTATGCGATCTGATCAACGAAGCCATTTGATTCAATCAACGATGCTTATCTTATCGACGATGCGTGATATAAGCACTTACTTAAGCTTTCTTTGCATCACTGGATGCTAGTGCTTGTATAAAACCTGTTTGGCTAGTATTTTTTTTGCCAGCTTACATGAGGTTATTTCAATTAACCGACGAAGTATTCGCATTTTAAAAATTAAATGAATGAGATATCATTTTATATTTTTATAGACTTTTAATTTTAATCTGTTAATTAAATACTATTTAATCGTTATGTTTATGATTAAGGTTTATTGGTAGTTGTAAATCAGTTTAATGATATGCTTAATAATCATAATTGAGTTGTTAATTGATTTTATGGCTTTCTGGAGATTGTATCAGTGTTATTGACGACTTGTTAAAGTTTTTATGTTACATGTGTTTTCACCAGCTTCATAGCATAGTTTCTTGATTCCCGACAATATAAAAAAAAAAAAATTTAATTTTCGGAAGAGAGATTTTTTTATTAGAAATGTTTTTATTTTACAATTTTTTAGTTGTTGCATCTCACATAAACACCTGTTTTTTTTTTTTTTTTTTTGGAGGGTGGGAAAGCATCAAATGACCCCCCCCCCACCCTGGGCGGAGCGGAAGGGAGTGTCAGACTCTTACTGACTAAAAACCACCCATGTTCCTTCATTGGCCCTTTATGTTCCAGGGCCGCGGTATCTCTTTCGAACAGTCCCGCAGCACCTGTCAAGTATCAATTTTATTTCATTGTAACTAAAAGTTATTAGCACATAATCCATATAGATAACTCATACAAAAAATATTTATATTGAATACGGAGCAAACGCGCGAACTTCTACCAAATAAAAAAATAATCATTTAAATCGAACAAGAATTCACCGAGATTGTGTATTTGCTGGTGGAATACATAACCTCATTCTTTTTTTGGAAGTCGGTTAAAAATGAATTGCCTGTTGGCCTTTTTAATTACGTTTCCTAATGATTAGTCTTGATCTGACTTCTGAGTGCACAATCAATCAGTCACATCACAATTTTATACTATACTTAGTAGTTGGTTAGGCCAGTTTCCAGTGCTGCGTTACCTATAACTGCTGTCTGACCTACAAGACTCCAGGGAAATCTGATATCCTAGTACTGTGTAGGTGTGAATTGTGTTCACCTGATAGTATAATCTTTAGGAGTGTAGATGTAGACTGCATCTTATCATAAGAAATATATTGTTGGTATGGCGAGAGTGTAGCGCTTTGTTTGTAGTTGTTAAGGTACGTTTAGACTAGCAGTAAGATGATCTAGAACAGAAATTGATCTAGAATAATGTGTGATTATTTTTTCTTGTTTAGTACAATTAAACATATCCTTGATAGAAGGACGGGTTCACGGGTTATCTGTCAGTGGACTGCTGTAATTTAAATCTAAAAGGACAAAATATTATACCCAAAAAAGTGAATGACAATGAACGAATGAATGGAAAACGAAAAAGTGGTCGATGTAATTATGACGTTTCATTCAACGATGAAGAGATTGATTGTAAATACTAAGATCACGATTTTTAAGAAAGTTTTATTCTGTAACGAATGTTAAGTGGAATCGCGTGCGATGTGCCGTTTTGCGCGTTATTTCGAAAATTGGCGACTAACACGATAAGAACCAAGCAAATTTACAAAGTAACTGATTGGAGGGTCAAATAATAATTATATCCATAAAAAATAAATATTGGCGAAAAATTATAGGTCATCTTGAGATATTTTCTAAAATAACTGTTATTATTTTTAATAACTGGTTATTAACGATGAGATATTGTTAAGAACAGTTATAGAACCGCCCCTTTGGTTCTGTGGGCGTAAGCACAGCTGTGGAGCGAGAGCTCCTGGCCTCGATTCCCAGGTTAGAAACCGTGTTCGTGGATGTTTTAAGTTTCCATCATTAGTGCCATGTTTCCAATAGTTTTCATAATACATTTTCCATTCATTTATCAACTACCGGCCATTTCAGATTTGGAATAATGACGGTTTGTGTGGCGGTCAGCAGAGCAGCTTTTAACGAAATGCTACCTTTTTAAACATCTATCGAAATCTCTTATTAGGTTAAACATAGCGATCTTGATATCCGAATTAGACCTTATTACATTGTACACAAATAAATAATTTGAATTTGAATTTATTCTCAAATATTGGATCGTTCGTCAGGTTTACCAATATTTTGTAACAAAATATTGATTTTTAAGGTTCCTTAAGATTCCTGCCTGTTCTTCTCCAAGAGATCGACGCTTTGGAATGGGAAATTTTTCAGACGGACCATCTTCTGACAATTTGTAACTTTAAAAAAAAATATTTAATGGGCCTACTCTTGACCTCAATCTAGTCCTGAGGACAGAGATGAGGTCGACGATGGAACGAGCTAACCCAAAAGAAGCCTATTAACTCGCGACTGAAACAGACTTATAATTAATAACTTTTTATAATTGGTTGGATTGACGTAAATGCTTTGAGTTAGGGTTTAGGTTTAGTTGATATCTGAATAACCACACCAACAAGCAACATAATCATGAAACAATATCTGATAAAACTTTACTCAGTTATGTTTCTAATTTCTCAACTTTAACGACCGTACCTTTCTTAGTACTCTTAACCAAAGACCACACCGCCATACTCTGGCCACTCGGCCAATAAACAAGATTTAATGCAGCCCCATGGCTTGTAGCCTATCGGCCATAGGCTGTGGCCAAGGCAGTAAATAATCTAATCGTAATCTTAATCGAATCGTGATGATGGTTTAATTACATTAAACAGTTATTTGTAGATTATGATTAATGAACTCGTAAATCGGTAAGTAGGTTTATGTGTTGGTTTCAGGTACGGCTGGAATGAGTCATGTCGGTTCAGCGGTGGTTTGGCAAAGGTGGTGAACTATGGGAGGATAATATGGGCGATGAATAGTCATGAAACAATGGAATAAAACAACACTTGGCGCAGTATATAGTATCAATATAAATGAATGATTATGGCAGTGGGTCTAGCACTACCGCGCAGAGGCGCTGGCGGAAACGTAACGTAAAATGGAACATCACATTCAGTTACTTTTAGGAGTTTTATTCATATCTACGAGTATGATACTAATTGTGCTTGCTTGCCTCAAACTAAATACTTAACCAAAATGCTGAAAATGTTGCTCAGAATAGTTTTATTTTTTACTCGAAAATCGTTCGTATTTACGTTATGTAGACGCACATTCATGTTTTTATCCATTACAAGGTAAAATCGAAGAAACAGCGGTTGTTTCTTTATCCCATTGACTGATTCCATCCATCCATTGAGATATTGCCAGTTTTAAAGCGAAAATTTCCTAATTCTGTCCTCTTAACAAAGCTTTCTAAATAAGATATTAGATATACGTTCAATCAGTCAAGGAATCAGAATGTACAAATGGATACACTAGACACACAATACATTACCATGTTTAAAATAAGATTAGACAAGGTGCTCGTTTATAACTTTAATATTGTTTTACATTCATCATTCATACATCAGCTGATCATCAAGTTCACGCTAACGGTTCCAGTGGCCGTGTAACACCAGCTAACAATGAGTCAACTCATTGCTTGCTACATAACTGTTGCCCCATTGTTTTGATAGTGTAGCTTTTTGTAGCTGCTGTACAAGTGCAGCATAACACGCAAATTATTGGGTAGCAAGTTCATGAGTTCTGGGGGTCTAAAATGGCCACTTTAGCAGAATCATAATAGGATAATAATATGAATTACGTTTTAATTCGTAAAATGTTCACAAGGTGACAATTCATAATAGTAGTTACGTCTCTGACCATTTTAAGAATTTAAACGTAATTCATATTGTTATCCTATTATGATTCTGCTAAAGCGGCCATTTTAGACCCCCGTAGGTCGGAGGGGTAACTTGTGATGAGAGGTGTACTGTTCGGTGGTGCAGAAGCATAATCTGCGTATAATGTTCCTACACATACTCATCATCTGCCTAGCCTTTTCCCTACTATGTTGGGGTCGGCTTCCAGTCTAAATGGATGCAGCTGAATACCAGTATTTTACATGGAGAGTTCCTACATATACTATGAGAGGGATTTAGGTTAGGTGGAGAAGTGTTTTTATAACTTGACTAAGCCGATATTAAGAAATGTTAAATACTTAATGGTCTAAGAAGAAGTCAAATTCGTATGAATTTCGGATTTTTCATGACTAATAATAATAATATAATATCCCTGGACATTTCACACAGCACCATCTAGTCCCAAGCTAAGCAACCTAATGCTTGTGTTATGGTAGCTAGATGGCTGATAAACTACATATATACATTTTTTTTTTGTAAATACATACATATTATAGATAGAAAAACTCCCAGACCCGGAACAACTGCTTGTAGGTCATACAAATATTTGTTCCGTACGGGAATCGAACCCGCGACATGCAGCGCAGCAGTCAATCGCTTGACCACTGCGCCAACCGTGCCACTGCTATGCACCTTATGGCAAGCACTCAAGTAAAGATTTGTTGGGGAATACAGTCCAAGTTGCTGTGTTATCTTGTATCAAATCGTCGCAACTGTTGCAGCTGTGTTATGTTGTTTTGCTTGAGTCAATTTTCTCCAAGGATAGATTTTTGGAGAAAAAAAAGATCTGCACGGTATGGTTTTAGAAAAATATTTTATCATTTCAGCGGAACTCAAAAATTGATGGAGAACGGTAATGGTCCATATCCTTGATCGAATAACAACAGTTACAATAACCAGCCATCATCTAGACGAGGAACATGGGAACACGATAATCAAAGCTCATCAAAGAATTATAGCCCATATCGAACCGCGGCAGTGAATTATGTGTTACCATTTTCGAGTGAAAGGTATCATAATATTTGTACGAGTTCAGAACGTAACTGTACCCAAAACCATTCATTTATCTTTATCGATCGTACGATTCGATTCGATTCGAATAATTAAAGTTGCGAATACTGTTATGTTAATTTTAGGTTGATTTGGGCAAGATTTTGCAGTGAATAATATTGTCTGCCACAGAACTCACCGCAGGACAGAAGCCTCAGCTGCATTTTAACGTTGTCTGAGTATCAAGTAATATGCACTACTTCTACAACACATGAAAGTGCATAAGGTTGCTGCAGATATATACCACTTCACCTACCAACCTATATTGGTACCTCTGGGGTGGTTGGGGAGAATGCAATTTTATTGTGTCCTCGCACCCAAACCAGAAGTGATAAGGAGGAACACCGTGTGGTTTTAGTCAATAGGAGTCTGACAGACCCCTCCTCCTCACTGCGGAGGATATCCAATTACGATAACCACCAGTAAAAAAAAATGGTGTATAGGGACCTACTAGATTTTCCAAAAATCTTTCATTCTGACTGATTATTTGGTATCCTAGTCCTAGATATAAGCGAATTTTTATCGTGAAAGCCTCATTTGTCGCTCCTTTTGACCTTGGGCCCTCGTACTGCCAAGGGAGTGCTGTTAATTTCGATCGGAATGTTGAGTGGAGCTTGCTTTAATTGATCTGTTTATAGACACGCTTTGCGTGAATGCTGTTTCCATTCTCAAGATATAAAGATTATATTTACAGTAACAATTCAGTTTGACCTGACTTTATGTTAAGTACAGTTTAATGTTTACTTATTCACACGCGAGAAACGGTAGGCCCAAGTCGAATGATTTTAACCGTTGTTTGTAACGTAACTACTTCAAAGTTGGGATCCGTTACTTTAACTAAAACTTTTTTTACGTTAGCTATTATTACCTAACTTAATAAAACTCGTCACAATTTACGCACTGTGGAACAAAAATAATTAAAAAAACGTAATTACGTGACAAGTTGGATGAAATAACACAGAACGGACAGTGTAAAAATATTAGAAATCCAAAAAGATCCTGTAATCGACAGTTTAAGTTCCTCGAAAAACTTTTCGAGGAACTTATACTGTTACGGGATATCTTCAGTGATTGTCAATTAGGTACTTTGAGCTCCCGATATTTCGACGCTGTTGGAAACGCCATGATCGCGGGTTGACTGGAGAATGCGGGTGGAAATAAATTGTTAGGTGCAGACAAATCTGTCTACCCTCTTTCTTTGTCTTTTGCTACGCGTTATGAATAAGTCGATATGTTTACATAGGGTTTATTAGAAAGGCTCAAAATAAATAGCTTTTCTTTAAAGACGTCCATGCTTGACATTCAGTAAATGATAAAACATTGACTCCTAACTAGAGTTGCGAATTATTTTACTGTTCAACCGATTTATCTCCTAGTAAACATGATTGCATCTGTATAGAGCTTTGATCTATCGTCATTGCATTAACGAGTTAAAGTCCCATTCCGAGGATCGGAGCTCCTAATTATCGGCAAACGTTAATGTTGGAGTGCCTACAATTAATAAGAGTGAGTTTTTAAATTGAGTGGATAATGGTGAATATTTTACAATTGTTTTTCTTTTTTTATATTTTCTCTGGTTTGACTATACTCCATTTGTTTAGGTAGTTAACTAAATGTAAACAATCTTAGCATGTCTTTTATCTAAAAAAATTACTAAAAATTGTATCTAAAAATGTTTACAATTAGGTATTTACTTAAATAGATGTTAGGTAATTAACTTCATTTAAATAATCTTTGTATGTCTTTTATACGATTTATTTTACATAAAAAGACATATCAAGATTGTTTACCTTTAGTTAACTACCTAAACAAATGGAGTATAGTGAGTTAATTTCATGGCATGGTCTCGTTTTGAATTAGTTTTAGTTTGGAAACGCGAACAGATTAGCCCGCGAAATTCAAATTGCAATTTGCTGGTCAGTGTTAGGTTGTATGTTGGTGAAAAATGAGTCGCGCAAGTACCACGTATTTAGTTCCAGAATTATTATCATTAAAATCATCAATACAACGGTTGTATGAATGATTTACAACCTGACACTGACCTGCAAATTGCAAAAAACGTAAGAAAATTTCAATTTCGCGGGCTACCCTGCCGCTTCTACCTTAACGAGTTGCAGCCGGCTGTTATTTTTAGACACAAATAATGCTAGATAGACAAGCAATAAAGGATGAAGATGACTGCCACTTTACTATTGGAAGCATATATTACCTCACGTTTTATTCCTCTATAAATGTTTACTGTTACGGATTTATTGTTATCTTAACGTCTTTATTAATCGACTGCTTTCAGAATTAAATGCATTTCACATCCAATGGCAAATGAGTCCAATAACTCAATTGGGGGTAATCTAGCTGTAAAATGGCGAATGAATAGAGAAGTTAATTTTTAAATTACCTGCTTTGTTAGACCTAATTGAAGAATACATAGCTTTTGGTTTTTATTAGGCATTGTTGCAGATTTGAAGTCCAAATTAATGTAGAAGCAGGCTGCAGTCAAATGTTCAAGGAAATAATAGATTGTATGTGTGTGCAGCTGTGCATTTGCTTCGAACAATGGTTGATCTAAAGACGGAGAGCTTTGTTATTTTGCATTATAGCTTTGGCTGAATAACGTTTTACCAATAAATAAGATCACAATACGCAATTTCAAATACAATGCTTTCCGGGGAAGACATTAACATCACCTCTTCTTAATAGAAAAAAGAAAATATGTGTACTCGTATTTGGGACATGACAAAAGAGGGTACCGCAACAAAAAAAACAAAAGCCTGAATCCAAATAAAGATAAGATAATAGTATTGTGCCTCGCGGCTGCGCAAAATAGGCCCAGTTCAGCAAATGCCAGACAATTAGTGCCTGACGCTTGTTTTCAAGGGACCTAATGTTGAGTATCAAGTTTATCAACGCAATAAATGTACTGACGCCAGCACATAAAGCTTCCCGAAACTGTCAAGTTTTCCCAATCAACCTTGAACCTAATACTTCAGCGATAAAGTAATTAGTTAGCCAAACGTAACTTCTCAAATCAATACATCAAATAAATTCCCTTTCAAAATCAGTCCTCGTTCTTTACACCTACACATAAAAAACAACGTTTATGACTTCAAGTGATGTCTTTGAACCATTCATGTTATGAAGTGTGTTTTTTGCGATTAAAACAAACGGTACTCTTTGATAAGCATCTATTTAATTGAAGATGGCGGATAAAAAATGACGTAATTACTGCGGCGGCTTCCTGCCGGTGTAAACGTACCTTTATGATGTGAACGAAGAATGAGTGAACGAGCGAACGAAAGAACGAAGAACTTTCGTTTGAAATGAACTTGTATCCCCAAACCACATCGAAAAGAATCCCTGGATTCTTTTCGATGTGGTTTGGGGATACTGTTTTAAGTAATGTTTTTATTTTTCTATAAACTACAAGACTAAGTTATCTCTAGTTTTTTTATTTAATAGTTAAGTATGGTTGTCTAATGAGATTGGTTGAAACATGAGTAGATAAATGATTTATTAGGGATTTCTGAATAAGTATTAATATTTTAATGACATTTTTATAGGTTATCTAATCTACTTAGTATCAATTTATCAGTTAACCTAGAGCATTTTATCAAAACTACACCTCAAAGGGGTTGTAAAAGTTATTAGAGTAATTTTAAGCGTAAATATAAAATTCAATTTTAAGAATAAGATAATATCGTGATTATAGTTATCACTTAAGTACACTTCTTCAAAACGTAAACATTTGCTCTGGATGTACAGTAAAAAAAAACAGCTTTAAAATAATAATTTATGTACCTACATATTAATAACTCTGTAAACTGACATGTTATCTTGCTTTTCCTGTAAGTAATAAATTAATTACCAGGAAGGTAGCTGAGCGTTAACAATTACTCATGCTACATCCGTTTTCACTAATGCTAGGAGATACCTAAGTCAATACCTAGTTATTAAACTCGTTCTTGGATTTTAGAACCTACCACGGCTATCCTAACCTATAATCGCATGTGCGACAAAGCCCTCTTTTTACAATAAGAAATACAAAACTCGAAATTCGTCTTTGATGCTTTGGCCTTCGCCTCAAAGACGAATTTCGAATTTTGTTTTTCTCGCACATTACATCGAATGCTTTTTACTTAGGCATCACTATGTGACTTAGTTATGTTTCTAACAAGACTGGGAAGGAAAATGAAGAAATACTAAGATCGTATCACTTACGGGCTTATTAGTAGTCTATTATCGTTATAATAGACTGAGAGAAAAGCTTTTTATGAGTATTTCAAACATTACAACGATGTTTAAAAAAATTATTACTAACTTACGTGGTACTGCCGAGTTCACTGAAGGTCGACTTTTCACCCTTATAACCCGACTCTAAGTAATAAGGTTGAAAAGTAGTCGACCGTCGTCGGTGAGCGCAGTAGTAGTACCTAAGTAATTATGTTTCAGGATAATTCTGTGGTGTAGTGTCGCAACCATGGCTGCTGAACAAGAGGTCCTGGGTACGATTCCCGGGTCGGGCAAAGCGTGATTGGGTTTTTCCATCAAGAATTTCTCAGTAGCACCCACGGAGTCTAGGTCTGTGTCCGGAATTCCGGATGCAATAGGCTCGCCCCTATTACATGGGACTTAAATATAACTAGTAAAATGTGGGTGTAATATTCGGTATACCTCTGCCTAACCCTTCGGGGATAACAGTCGTGATGTTATGTTAGATTGCATTGTCAAGCTGTGACGCTATGTACACGAACTATGTAGTTTTGCAAAGGTTTCGATTGTGGGTAATAATTATAAGTACCTACCTAGTGGACTAGAATGATTTTATTTTGATTTTTGTCATCACTAGGACCTTCACAAAGTAGTTCTCTTTATATTTTGACATGAATTTGACATTATACCTGCTATTAATTTGACATTGTACTTGTAGGTACTCATTTATTGACATATTTTAAATTACTTGACTCTCGAACTAAACATTTCACCAACCGTCACCAACATTTCACTTTAATTTTAATAGGCTTTTAAATGTATTTGTTTCTGCATGTAATAATTTTATTTAATATGTAATATTCAACACAATGTAAATTGTTAATGAATAAATAAATGAATGAATGAATGAATGATGACTTGATTAATTTCTATACAAAGGCCGTGAAACCGGGTTCATATTAATAACACAAACAAAAATATTTTAAAAATTGAAAAATCAGGCCTAAAAAAATGCTTATCAGAGTTTCTGAATTTAATTTTCGAAGCTTCAACGCGTAGTATCTGACTATAATACATTTTTCATAACAGTACACTATCTACTTACCAAGTGCCGCAAATTACATCGATAGTTAACTATCATATCGCCAGTTAACTGTAAGGTAATTTCGATGTCTGCTCAAATTCAAATGAGCGTGAACTCAATAAACTTATTATAACAGTGACTGGCAAAACCAAACAGAGGTTAGAGACATTTATATCCAGTGTTTTTCATCATCATCTGCTTAGCCATTTCCCAACTATGTGAGTCGGCTTCCAGTCTTACCGGATTCATTTGAATAGCAGTATTTTACAAGGAGCGAATGCCTATTCTTATTCTTTATTGCACACAAAATAACAAATTTGGATACAATAATATAGCTTATGTACATTGGCGAGCTTAACCCAGATGTATGTCCCTATTTATTTTTTATTTGCCTATTTAGCCTATCTAGAATTTGCGTGCCTAGGTAGGTTAGGTACTCAGCTTCGGTACCGTTGTGGTCGGATATTTATCCACGGGATCGTTTTAAATATAGCCTATGATAATATTGACTAGTAGCTTCCCAATAGTGAAAAAGGGACACCAACTCTAACCACGTACTCAGTACATCATTCTGAACACCCCCCCCCCCCCCCCGCCCGCCACATAGTCATTTTACATCGGTAATTAAAAAAAAACAACTGTTCCATACATTTTTACCGCGTAGGTATTGCAATTTTGTAGGGAACAGCTATTTTAAAAAAAGTTGTATGTTGTGGGGTTCAGATTAATGTACTGAATACGTGGTAACCATTTTAGCGTCGGCGTCCCCCCTCCCACCTTGTATAGTACAGACTAGTTGACCTGACAGCGTCCTGGGGGGTTACTATGACGTCTTAAAGCAGGAGTAATTCCAGTGTGGTAAAGAGACAGAGGTATACAGGTCGTCTAGTGCTATCTCTGAGACGTCACGGTAGTCGATCTGTCATGTCACATGAACAAATCATAAAAAGAGTTACCTACCTATATTATCGTACGAATTGTGACTTTCGGTTTTGAGTTCATAAAATCCCATACAAAAAACACTGTTTTTTTTTTTTTGATGAATTTACAATTTTCCGTGCAAAAACAAAGTTATAGTCAGTCAAATTATTTACTTTACTTTGTTCACATTACAAAAGTTATTATAAAAAAAAACCGGCCGAGTGCGAGTCGGACTCGCGCACGAAGTGTTCCGTACCATTATCTATAAAAACGGCAAAAAAATCGGGTTTGTTGTATGGGAGCCCCCCTTAAATATTTATTTTATTTTGTTTTTAATATTCGTTGGTAAAGCGGCAACAGAAATACATAATTTATGACAACTGTGTGCGAAGTGCTTAATTTATTGTTTATTTTTTTAATAGTAATAGTGTCCCGTTTTTACCCTTTGGGTACGGAACCCTAAAACACAGAGGATTCACTTTCGCGCAGTACTAAAAATAATCCAAAATACCGACGATGCTCCAACTTTAAATAGTTCCATTTGATGCACACGTATTTTTGGTAGCCAGAATAATCTGCCAGTTATTATTTTATCTAACGCGATCATCCAAAAATAAAAGAAGTATTTTGTTCTTTTTGTTGTCTTCTATGTCCCACTGCTGGGCCAAGGCCTACCCTATAACCCTAGAAAAGAAGCTGTTGATTAATTTTAATCCTTGATTTAAATATACAATCGACTAAATAAAATCTTTGTTTTCTTTTATTTAGTGTAAACTAACCATTAAGTCATTATTTAAAAATGATGATTTGCGAAAAAAGAAACCACAACAATTTTCTTAATAGTGCTTAATTTACTGTATATTTTTTTAATAGTGTTATAAATTGCTCAACCCTTAATTTAACCAAGTTTGTTTTTTACAAAAACATTAAAACTCATTAATTAAGAAATTACAAGATGGAAGTTCGTGTTGCTAGATTTTAATCGAAGGTTTGTGCAGTGCCTTCAATGCAGTTAAGAAATACAATAAAATAATGTGATCACAAGTTACAGCAATGCATAGGACATCCGTTTAGAGCCTATGGTTATTTTTTATACGAATAATAAATTAAGCACCTATGTGAGGATCGTAGCAATGCGAGCTCTGAAGTGTCGAAAGGTGTTAGATTATTATACTATAAATAAAGTTGAGTAGGTAATTGATTTACGTGCACTTTAAGATTTTCAGAATTTGACATAAGTAACTGCTTTGTTTAAAAAATTGCTCTGAAAAAGTCTTCGATCTAATGCAAAATTTAAATTAATAATTATAAAAGTTGACTCGTACAGAGGAAAAGTCTGGAAAAAATATGATTTTGAAAGAACTTTCATGTTAATCCCGGTCTTTTTAAAATGGGACATACATATAACATCACTCGATTATTTATATATCTGTTTAATAAAGATTAAACAGATACAACAGTGAAGATCTTTAAAACTTTTTAAATTTCAAAACCTACTGAAACCTGAAGAAACTAACTCTTACAAATAATAGTTTACCTTTTAAGTCATTTGAGTTAACCCCAGCAGTTTTATTGTTCGTCAACCCTAATAAATCTCAGTAGTACGACGCGGTACAATAAAATCTAAATAAAGGACCAATAAAGTTGCTCTAAATGTACCACACGGATCTAAGGGTTTACTCTGTTAATGTTAGCATCCTGGATGCAAAATACTGTTGATGGCGAACGGAGGGTTAAATATAGGCAGTAGACACTTTTGCTATCTTTTGTTTTTCGAACTAAAAAGGTTATAAACATTGATATTAAATATGTTTAAGAGATAAAAATACTTGTGATGTGACTAGATTGTGAATTTGTGATGATTAATTAGTTTTTCTTTTTATCAAAAACTTTTATAAATTATGTAAATGAGTTAATTATTCATGTTATTTATTCATTGGTAAGGTTTCAGACTAGGTAACCTATGTGTTAAATGTTACGCAGGAATGTAAGTACTAAAAGTTTAATTTTTAAATCGAAATTGTTAAAAGCTCAGTGTACATGTGATGATTGACAACGATGTATTTTGTTTTGTTATGACTATTTAGTAACGCGATCATGTATTATCTTATCATTTTATTTAAATTATTCAAATACATTTTTTTGCAATATTTCTTATATACTTGTTAGGTGCGTAATTGATAGTAATAATTTATTTGAATTTAATTTTAAATAATTATTACAATGAGCTTATTTTAAAAAGCTCTCGACACCTAATATTTAAATCCCTCCACTAGATAAACACAAATCAACCAACATAATATGTATACACTTAAAACAAAAACCAATATTCCCATCTAAAAATCTATAAATAAATAAACTTGTAAGCTGCAGAGCCAGGGACTCACCTCGCTCCGTGGAATACCGGGCACTAATAGCGGCGCAGGCGCAACTATGCGATGCGCACGCGAAGAGCAATGACTCGGACGCTCGCACTTGACCTTGCGGGGAGCGAGTATACGCGAAACATCAACCCGTACTCGTTTTATACTAGCTTTCTTAGAGGGACACACTGTTGGGTTGAGTGGACAGCGTATTTAAAGCTTTTCAACGTTTGCCCCTTAATTGAAATAAACTGGTGAAATGTTCTATGGAATGCGTACCGTACACCTCTGCCTGACCCTCCGGGGATTAGAGTCGTGATGTTATTGAGTAAGCTTAACTGAGAAAGGAAGAGTAAGTAATTCTAATACCTACTTCTCCTACTAGATGCCATCTAACCGTATTTGGATAAAATCACAGCTCTTAATATAACCCACCTAACGTGGATGGATTGTATGAAGTATGATATGAAAGAAAAAGGAGTAAATGATAGCGTGACGGTTGACAGAGGAGAATATAAGAAAAAAAAGTATCCCAACTAACATGGGACAAGGGCAGGAAGATGATTAGTTAACATAAACCTAGACTTTCTGTCTTTTTTCTGTTTAGATGCACAGCTCTTTCATGTGTTGAGGACACACATGAAAAAGCTGCGTCGCGGTTAGGTCTTCTTCGCAGTGTGGCTGGTAGCAACTGGATGAGAGTTGCCGGGAATCGAGTTGAGTTGCGTGCGATTGAAGAGGCTTACGTCCAGCAGTGGACTGTTACCGGCTGTTGATGATAGTGTAGCTCCTTCATGTGAGTGGGTCCTCGTACGCATCGTAGGAATTAGCTAGTAGCAAAGAAGCCATTAGTATTACTCCACAAGTATTGGAGATCATTTAATCTCGTTGTAGCTTTTTAGGGAGACCTCATTTGTAAATAGGGGTTTAACATTTTGTGATTTTGAATGTCCTCGGATGATTTAAAGATTGATGATTGATGATGATAGATGATTTCAAGTCAATATGCCAATGTATGCTGACCATAGAGAATATGTCAGCATACATTGGCATATTGACTTGATTTTAAATTAAGATGCTTTTGAATCTTTTTGGGAATGAATACCGTCAGAAAATGAGTAAAGTGTAAGTAAGGGAAGTGTCATTAAATCATCCGAGGATATTCAAAATCACAAAATGTTAAACCCCTATTTACAAAAATGAGGCTCCCTAAAAAGCTACAACGAGATTAAATGATCTCCAATGAAGTATACTTGTGGAGTAATACTAATGGCTTCTTTGCTACTAGCTAATTCCTACGATGCGTATGAGGACCCACTCACATGAAGGAGCTACACCATCATCATCAGCCGACAACAGTCCACTCATAATAACCAAGGACTCCTTCTTGTTAACTTATCAGCATATCAATACTGAATTAAATAAACCTAAACAATTAAAACTTGATTTAAATCATAAAACTACCAATACCTCCATCATAATTGTAGATCATTCATCAACTACAAGAATTATTGCGCGACTAACCGAACAAAATAACCGTATGTATAAAGCTCAAGTTTAACTTCCCAGCTTACTTAGACCCCCCTTTACATAGCAAATGGAACCAGTCCATGTGTCTAGCTTAACTAGTAACATTTTTATAGTACCGGCCACGGGATAAAACTAATGTTATAAACACAGGACGTCCAGATATGTATACAGATTGCTAATTAGATTTCATTAATTGATGCCAATTATGTTAATAGTAGCAGGAAACTAGCTGTGTTTATTGATTTGAGCCACTTTTTAAGCAAATGCTGAGACTGTAAGACAAATCTACTCAAACTTGGATTAAAGAAAAAAGTAAATAACAACGAGAATAATTATCATAATTACATGTCAGGTTTACAGAAAATAAAATCACAAATCATCATCCAAATTATCTATAAAAATAAATAAAACTGATGTCTGTTTGTAATATCAAAATAAAAGCTTTTTGCTGGATGCATATAGTATATACTACGATACTTATAACAAAAACCGGAGTGTCAGACTTTTACTGACTAAAAACCATCCATGTTCCTTCTTTTGCCCTTTATGTTCCAGGGCCGCGGTATCTCTTTTGAACAGTCCCGCAGCCCCGGCAGGCATCGGCCCTTGCGGGCCCCTCATGATTGCTGACATCTCTTTGAGGCGCGCGTGGAACACGAACGCGCCGTCGACACGGCCTGTCGCCTTACGACGGACGGACGCGAGGCGAGCTAGCCCATTACTCACCGTCCACAGGCCCGCGCCTACGGTGGCCGAGAGCCATCACGACGTGTGGGCTTGGCTTGGGGTCTGGAGAGCGGTTTCCAGATCTAGCTAAGTCTAATTGGGTTCTTCTATCAAGAATTTCCTAGAAGCATACCAGAATTAGTACTCGAATTAAACTGTCGAAATAACTAGGTAGAACTTACTGCATATAATCATAATCATAAATCTTTATTTATCTCGACATCAGAAATTACAGGAGCTGGTATATGCACAATCTTATATAGAGAAAGGTATCTGAAGTAGGAAGGTCCTGAGTTACAGATCACCTCTCTCTCTCTATAGCTCTGCCTAGTCCTTTAGTAATACAGGTGAGATGCAAATTAACGATAATGAACACTTGCCTATCTAAAACCGCCTCTATATTAGTCCTCTCGAGTCCACGCCCTCATAACACAAGAAGGCGCTTCAACGCCCTGGCGCCTGTTCTCGCACAAATTACTGGCAAGGGGCGATGGCGAGCAGTTTCGCGTTGTACCAGTCTCAATGGGGAGGTTAGGTTACAGGGCCGAAGGCACCTAAGAAGCCGATTCCTGCCGGCTTCCCTTCGGAAACAAGGCCCTCAGACGTAGTGTCTAGGTGTCTACTGTAGTCAAATAGTGTAATATAAAGACATTTATGGGTATCACATCACAGTCCAGCCATTTAATACATCATAGTATTGATAACATTTCAAAAATGAAAACACCCCACACCACATTTGGTCAAAATGAAAATTTTAAATGACAACAATGAAGTGTCACTTTCGTGATTTTCGGGGTCGCTGATAACGAAAATGAGGTCAAAATAAACATAGAAAAAAAAACGATTTCGAAATTAAATTAAATTTTTTTTTCGGCTTCCCTTGACTCAATTTTCACCCTTTGCCACTTTTAGGTTATGCCATTGAAGCATATTTACGACTGATTAACTTGCTTATGTAGGCTATTCTTGAAAGGAGAAATACAGGGGTAAAGAACATAGACGGAATTCAACATCATCATCATCATCTGCCTAGCCTTTTCACAACTATGTTGGGGTCGGCTTCCAGTCTAACCGGATGCAGCTGAATACCAGTATTTTACGTGGAGCGACTGCCTATCTGACCTCCACAACCCAGTTAGTTCTCTGGGTAATACGATATCTTTTGGTAAGACTGGTTGTCAGACTTTCGGGCCACTGACTACCTGTAACGACTGTCAAAGATCTAAAAATGACGGACTCCAAAAAGAAAAAAAAAATGCTATTCTACATAATTTAGCAGTGTGTAAAATGAAATATCAGATTATATTTTAATTATGGAAGAAAAGTTTCGATCTCTTGGGCTTAGATTTAGAATCATGTAGGTTGATGTCCTTTACACCATGTATTTGGTACACATTTTTATTATTTTTTTTTTTGTTTACATGCAATATTATATACTTACGAACTAACCATAGTTCCACTAAACTGCTCGAGCGGTTTGTCTGCCTAGTCTAATGGCGCTATTTTGGTCGAGGGAATCTTGTTATTATATTTAAACTGTTTTATCGACTGTCTCTGGGATTAAGCTATCAGTTGGCCTACCAAACAGTAGTGTTTTAATCTTATTCAAGGGTGGAACAACCATGGCGCTAGACGGCCTCTATTAAGTGCAGGCCACAACGTCATCTAGCGAGTGAGCGAGCTAGCGAGCGAGCGAGCAAGCGAGGCGGACGAGGCATCGTTTAACTAGCTGGCGGTGTGGCTTGCTGCGCTCATCTCCGTCTCCCCACACTGGAGTGACATTAAAACAATACTGCTAAAATATGTCAGGTTGGGCAGAGGCACACAGCATCGCGTGTTAGATCACATATCCATACTTCCATACTAATAGAAAGGTTTTCATTAGGCACACAGATTGACCATGAGCTGGATCAGGACATAGGATACTTTTTATCCCAGTAATAGGTTCCTGTGGGACAATTTCCAACCTAGAAGCGAGCGGAGCCACGGTGAAAAGCAAGTCGCAAGTAAATCAAGCGCCACTAATGGAATAACCTAAAGACAGCAGAGCTAGTTCAAAGCTAACCATAATAAATATTGTAGCAACAATCCTAAGTTCTAAACCTCTGACCTGGCCCGGAATTCCGCACCTCTGGATAACTGCTGCAGGTTTACAAACAACGATTAAACCTTCGGTTAACGACAGTTGCTTCACCTTAGCACTATACATATATAACTATTTCCCTTGGTTAATCATCTCCTTTTCGTATACCTGCATTAACAGGTTGACGCCTAGTTGGTAAAAAAGCCCTTTAATGAAGCTTGGGCAATATGGCGATGGCATGCATTCACTTGTGACGATTCTAAGTCTGTGCGGCCAGTAGTAGTGGTGACCTAAGGGCATAGACAAGACAGTGACAATCGTTTCATAGTGTTTCGTCTTCTTACAGCTTTCAACGGGATTGATATAAGCTACAGGTCTACCACAGTTCTTGTAACACCGACATAAAGCTTATGACTACTGCAATAAACTTCACTTAAAAAACTTTTATGCAAAAAAATTAACCAACTTCCCAAAAAAGTAGTGTTTTTTTTTAATTTTTTTTTTTGCAAAAAAAGTTTTTTATTTCTGCCTTTTTAGTTGTGGTATCAGTGGTATGATGGTATCACACACAAATTCTTGTCGAGTATTCATTTTCCATTGTTACTAAAAGTTAATAGCAGATCATCCACATAGACATAAAAGAAACGTATGTATTATAATACGTACGTTTATAGAAGACAACTCATAAACTACCCAAGCAATGTCATTAAATTAAAAAAAGAATCACGTAAATCGGTCCAGTAATCACAAAGTTATGAATGAGGTGCCAAACATAAAAAAAATACAGCCGAATTCAGAACACCTGATTCATACTTGACGTTTCTTTCGTCATTAGCGCTGATACAATGTCATTTCGCTAGGCTCTCAAGTTCGATTTTAATTTTCCTAACACTATTCTGTCGTCACGACTCAGCTGGAATGTCATTTCTTTTAAGGTGAATGCTCCAACCAACCCGCGAAATTCAAATTTTCTTACGTTTTTTGCAATTTGCAGGCTAGTGCTAGGTTGTATGTTGATTAAAATATTATTCGCGGCTGTAAGACACATGTAGGTACAGAATTATAATATTTTAATCAACATACAACCTAGCACTGGCCTGCAAATTGCAAAAAACGTAAGAAAATTTGAATTTCGCGGGTTGGTTGGAGCATTCACCTTAAAGCTACAACATCTCGTAAGCATTATGGCATGTCTACCCGATCTTAAGACATTCCGTGTGCTCATGGGATTTCCCATTGGCAGATTGATGAACTACGATGCAAATATTCATCGCCTATTTAACCTCTTTTATTTTTCCGAATTTTAAAAGTGGTCATCATCATTACGGACGGAGTTGTTATCCTATGTGTGTTCAGGTATATAACAAGATTCTTAACCAAATTAAAGAACTTCCAATGGTCCGCTTCAGAAGGGCTTTACACAGATGGTTAATTGAGAATCCCTTCTATAATATAAAAGAATTCCTTGAGCTTAAACCCAAATGATGTAATTGTACTTATACCAAAAATTTGCATGTCATTATGTTATGATTACTTAAATATGTTAAGCTACTATTATACTACCACTGTAAGAACTTTTGTTACTTACCATATTTATCTGCAAATAAATCTTTGACTTTGACTTTGATTATCATCATTCTCCCGCCCTTATCCCAATTTGTTTGGAGTCGGCGCAGCATATTTTCTTCTTCCGTCTTTCTCGTCATCTCATCAGACAGCTCCTTTCTTACCATTTCATGTTTTACACAGTCCACCCATCGTGTCTTTGGTCTTTCTCTTCTCTTAAACCCATCCGCATTCCTTAGCATTCTAATCTCAGCTAATGCATTTCATCTCTACCATGGGCATTGTCGTTATGTGAGGAACTATTATTAATAGAATATGCTTTATTGTACACCAAAATTGAAACAACTGTTTTACAATATATTGTACAAAGTTGCATGCTTTTAGGCCGAGTGCTAATGTTTAGGCTGTGCGTGGTTTAGACGGGCGTTTCGAATTTTTATTATACATAATAGATATCAAAGAAGTATGGAAAAGAAGAATAAGTATATGCTGCGCCGACCCCAAATAAATTGGGATAAGCGCAAGAAAATGATGTTTTAGTAGATATCGAAATCGTAATAATGTCGTGACACAAGCAAACATTCATGCCAAGCTTAACTGTAACAAAATCAACAAAGTTCTTGTGAATTCTTACCATTTCGAAAACATCTTGAATACGAAACAGTTAATTTAGTTTTTTTTTGTCGCGTTTTTGCTTGTAAAGTAGCTTTAACAATCATTGGAGTTTTTACGTGCGTTCGCTGTTTACGGTCAACTAGGGTCAAATCAATAGTGAGATGACAAATAGATAACAAACATGGTTCATAAGGCGAGGTGGCATTGCTAGCGAAGCGATAGATTCGTTTGATTTTGTAGCTTAGGTTTGCCACAACGAGGGTTGACATTCGTCCGAATTTGTCAGAACATGCCGTTTGTCTGGACTATCCGATTTAGAGAGATTTAAATTAGAAATTATACAAGTATTGGAAAATATAAAAGATTTAAAAGTAGAATGTCTTTTTGGAAATGTCCAGCTTTGTGTCACATCTTTTTTTTTTATTAAAACTATATGCACGAGTAAAAACTGAACAAAGGCGCACTAAATGCCTTAGGCATTGGTTTTTAATACATATTCAACATTTATTCAACTTATCATCTTATTTTACCCATAAGAGACTGATGGCTGGACCAATCAAGCTATACATTACCAGATTTGGCGGGTCTCTCATTGTACGGGAAATCTATATAAAGCGTATACATAACAAGGCCAGTAACATGGCCTATGTTATATTAGAAATGTATAACTTGATGTGTCGCCGTGTGTTCGAGGTGGCGCACAAAAAGAGTATCTCCAAAGATAAGGAGGAGGTCTTTGTCCAGTTGTTGGAAATTTATGACTTATTTACATTATATATTATACAGGCTGGTAGGGCGACGCTAAACCAGTTACCACGTATTCAGTACATCATTCTGAAACCCCCCCATAGAAATGTTTAGACGGTTATTAAAAAAAAAAAACTGCGTTGCCTATGGAACAACATAAATGTATGGTAACAGCTGATTTTTTCGTTACACAGCGTCAATATCCCTTCCACCTTGCATAAAAACCCAGAATACATTGTTGATCGACTAATGGTAGGTAATTCTAGTGTCAATATAAGCTTCTTCGACAATCCCGTATATTAAAATACCGTTTTGCTTTTGCGGTGAATTAATCTAGACTCATTTCCCGTGGCCTACTTACCCTGTTTGTCATATGAAGTAATAATTACTACCTTGATAATTATTTCCCGTTGATCAGGGTTTTGCTGTAGGTGTACCTTATAGAGATTATCGTCTTCCATGTTCGTCTATCTTTGAGATTTTTAATTCAGTTGGTAATTAGTAGTAGATACGAAAAACCAGGCAAAACTAGTTCTATGGAAAGTGTAAACCGGGCTCTATGTGCACTAAAGACTTATGAGTACCTATTAAATTAAATTAACTGATGATTTATGTCAAAATATTACTTATTAAGTGAGTATCTATTAAGTGGCCACTGTTTTTACCGGTCGTCGCAACTTTGGAAACCATTTGCAAATTAATGCACCATCCACGCACCATCTAATCACATCATGGAGGTTAACAATGTCAGTTACCTTTAGAACATGAATGGTTTTTAATGTTTGTGAGGTTCGTATATAAAAAAGGTGCATAAACTACTTACTAAAGTTAAGAAGAGCACCGGCTATAAATATCAAGAATTTATCGCGTCGCTTGCTCAGGATGTTCAACATAAAAATGTCGAGATGTCTTTCTTACATTTAAATACTTACAATTTTCTTTTTTTACACGTACCAAACCAGTCTGAAGCTTTGCTCTGCGAAGCCAGGCAATTGCTTGCGTTTTTCGTAAAAGACTTGCTTGATGCAGTTTTTACACCTATTTGTGCTATCATTATGTTAATGCTATCTTGGTGCTTTGCTGGAATTTAAAAGACGATAAGATATAACCCATCAGTGTCTATGAGTCGTTTTCGCTCAGGGATAGAACTTGAGAGGAAGGGGCTTTAGAGGGATGGGGCTTAGGGATAGGGGCGTCTCAAAAAGATGTTAGCCAACCTGGAGGGGTCCGCAAGAGCCGATGCCGGCCAGGGCTGCGGGACTGTTCGAAAGAGATACCGCGGTCCTAGAACATAAAGGGCAAAAGAAGGAACATGGATGGGTTTTAGTCAGTAAATGTCTGACACTCTCTTAACGGAAGGGGTCATTGGATGATTACCCATCCCAAAAAAAAGGGATAGACTTCCTTATAACGGAATTTTAATTAATTTAATTTATTAATGCTTTTAAAGGTAGTGTTTAGCTCGAGAATTCAATTAAAACTAATCAAGCTGAACCCCATGGTTGGAAGAAGCCTTTAAAAGACCTTTAAAAGCTTGAATTAATTAACATTACGTTATAAGGAAGTCTATTCCTAGTATTCCTGAGCGAAAACGACTCAATGGGTCATATCTTATCGTCTTTTAAATAGTTCGCTTACGTAAGTAGGTGTTAATAAAACACATCGAGCTGTAAAATGAGTCATACTAGCATGAGTGGAGGTGGCGACGTTCTGAAAACCATTTTTTTACTTGAACTTTTTAAATTGTGGGTCGGCTTTTAGGGAACAGACGAGCGGCTAGCTAGACTAGAACTAAGGATCAGATCAGAGAGAACGAAAATGCGCAAGCAATTTACTGGGAGCCATTGAAAAAAGGACCGTTGTTTAATGACGCGCGATTGAGTCGATATTTTTTAGAAAAGTATTACAATAATAGAATTGTTAGAAGCTCCCGACAATCATTTACAAAAAAAAAACTAGACTGCTTTGAATAGGTCAATATCCTCGCTTCGATTCAGGTAGCAATCCTACCATACAGTCTATCATTCCAGAGTTCAGCATACATCCATAGAAAACATGCTATATACCCGTCGATCACATAACAAGACACAATAAACTATCAATCGAAATGTAGGTACCAACTACAAAGATAATAATTCATTACGTAGCAATCGCGACCGCGAAGCAATCGCTACCGTAACTCATGGTTGCTCGATCAAGCTTCTGAATTCTCCCCGAAAATTTTTCCCCCGTTCTGTTTTATAAATAGGAAATTAAATAAACAGACACAAATATAAAACTACGTTCATTCACAAAAGGTACTCCGCTAGGTATCGAATTCCACGTGCGACACGACGCAATCGGCGTATAGGTACGAGTACTTTAGCAAGTTTTTATTACTAACTAATTTCGCTGTAAATTGTCAAATAATTTCTTATATTTTTCAGTAGTGTTTTATCTGTCCTTGGGGATCCCCAAAAATTTCTCAGAGGACTTTATTTCCACAAATTGTCCCCTTAAACGTTTTTCCCCCTAAAACGGGGAAAAACCACCAATCTACCAACACTACCGTAACCAGTAGCTTTATGCTAGTTACGAGAAACTGCAATCTGTGTCCATTTACAAGTAAACTTTATGTTCCCGATTACAAGGGAATTTAGTTTGTAAGGAAATCTAAATAATTGGGAAAGTTACTGGGTATATTTACTGGTAGGGAATGGCTACTGATTATAAGCATCTGGGTCTCAATAATTATTTTCTGTTAGAAATTAACGTAGCTTGAATTATGTTTCCTTGCAAGAATCTATTTCGATCCCTCTCTCGTTCACAAAAAAGGCGCCTGTGTTCTAGTGGTGGTAATATTAACCTGTAGATAGGCTTGCCATACGTTCGGAATTTTCCGAACAAGTAAGGAGTTTTAGCTCGGTGTCCGGAATGCGGGGGGCAACCTGAAACGTCTGGAATTTGAAAACATGATAAAATTACAAACAGCTGTTGATATTATGGTTCTTAGCGTGTCAATGACAATTCAAATTGAGTCAGCCAATACCAATATTCATGGAGCGACTGCCTATCTGACCTCCATAACCCAATTGCTGGGTAATACGATACCTCTTGGTAAGACTAGATGTTAGGCTTTCGGACAGAAGCTACGCGTAACGACTGTCAAAGATCTACAAATGACAGCCGGGACCAACGCCAACGGCTTAACGTGATTTACGAGACGCGTAGAGAACTCGGTATGGAATAGCTTGTCACACATCCACGGGCTGACCTCGACAAGTACTGCTTCTCCTTGAAGATCGACCCGTGCGGTTGTTACTTTTAAATAAACTCAATACAATGTTACTATACAATAAAGTCCAGAATTTCCTCCGAAAAAAAAACAGAAATTTATAACCCTATCTGAAGATTGTTTGAAAATTACTAGTCAATTTCGCATCAAACCTAATGAGGATACTACCTACAACAGGGTACCTACAGAAGGTAGGTAAACGATTCGTAAACGATTTCGTACGTACCATTATATAAAAAACTGCTCCTGGACATCCGTTGTTTCCCCAAGTTCCCACTAGTTAATCTTCGTCCTTCCGACCGCACGCTTATTTGCAAAACTTACTCCGACAGACGATCAAATTAACAAGAGTTGTGCTACTCACGGTACCTTACTACTTAATCTAGTCTTTATTGCAATCGTTAAAGAAAAGTATGAAATTATGAAGTCGTAAGTTAGATTGCTTCGATTTATCCAAAGCATCATTATAATATGCATGAAATGCGCTGAAAACCCTGACCAACTACGTACCTACATACTCTTCCAAAGGATACTTACTTACTTACGTTCAATAACATTTACCTAATATCTCTTTATATAACAAACATTTTAAGATTTATTTAAAAGAAATACCTAAACTCTCATTTTGGCTGTGCTGGGGTAGGCTTTTCTTACGCAGTTTGTTACGAAATTGATCTCGGTTGTAGAGCTGATGTGTAAAGTAGCATTTTCAAATACGCCGCCATAGGAACTAGTTTAGTTAGTATCTCTGATCTCCAGACACTCATGAATATTTATGCGCACCCGCATCCCTTTAATTATATCAGCGTTTAACAACGCTGCTGATGGATTTCTTTTTTAACTTTTTACATCTTGTGATTTATTTTAAACATGCATGCATAGCTAGCAGTACCAGCTGTCTCTCTAGGTTCGCACGGACATTCGTATAGTAAGACCTAAGGTGTAAATTAGTTGCACATAACTTGTCGCTCAGAACCGTTATTTATTTTGCTAAAGCGAGAAACAGTGTGCTGCCGAACGCATCGCCGGTGCTGCCTCGTGCTTTTTCGTATTAATTTATTATTGTACAAGATTATTTTGTGTATTCTATTTATGGGCTTTAGTTTCCTGATAATAAAATGATTATTTTGTTTCGTTTAACACTCTTGCTCTGTTTCTCGCTCCAGCAAATTTTAATGACGGTTCTGAGCGACAGAAAAGGATGGGAGCATGGAAAAATGCGATTCCGTGCTGATAGATGTGGTTCAATGACAATCCTAAATGTGCAATATGTACACGTAATCAAATCTATATATTTTTCAAGGTATAGATTGCTAATTTTAAAATTAAAATAACATTTAATGCTATTACCTATTACATGTTATTTTAATTTTTAAAATGAAAAACAGGTTGGTAGATCAAAATAAAGAAAAACTGTAATATTGCTTTGGGATAGGATAGCTAATTAAATGTTTTTTTAAATGTTAGTTTAAAAGACCAGTTACCAAACTATACTCATTTTAAAAACAATTTGCTATAGTGATGTACCTTTCTTCAAGTTCTATGTCCCACCAGCAGAGTATTCTTACAGAGTACGACTTTTTTTTGCAGTTTCATTTTTCATTCATCAGTTTCATAAAACTCAGTACTACACTTTACATTAGGTTTTAATACACTTCAAGCTAGGCAGAAAACTATACAAAGAGTAGTCACCCAGCTCCAATAGAAAAGGTCATGGAAACTACTCATTCTTTAACATTAACACATTTGATTGCACTCATGATGAACTAGCTGACCATATTTTTTACATAATTATGTGGTTGTGCACTCGACTTACACTAAACGTAAACAGAGCAATAATAAAAGTACTATATTGATTGAAAGGCCAGGCTGACTATGATGAATGATACTAGTAACTAATGGAGATTATTATTTGTTCCACAATACTTGTAGTCTTATTGTGTCCTGTTCCTGTGGTGTAAAACTACAACACTAGCAAATTTATGTCAAGAGAACGTCAGATTAATTTGGAGGTTATACAAAACAAACAACAATATTTTTTTTACCGGTTGCTTTGCATTTTCTATAACAATGTCTAGTAAACCTAATTCTAAGCGTACTATATACGTCGGTGGGTTGGCAGAGGAGGTAGACGAGAAAGTTCTAAACGCGGCGTTCGTTCCGTTCGGAGATTTAGTTGATGTTCAAATACCTTTGGATTATGAGACTGAAAAGCACAGAGGCTTTGCTTTTATTGAGTTTGAGAATGCTGAAGATGCAGCAGCGGCTATAGACAACATGGTGAGTAGTTTTAATTTTTCTTTACGATATACGATAACCATCGAAAACTATCAGCAAATGTCTACGTACAATGTGAATGCTTTTCGTGTTGTATATAGCTATATTCTGTGTCATCACTTAAACCATTAAATAAAGTAGAACATTCTTTTCTGTATATAATTTTAGGTTCTTAAATAGGAGTTTCAGATCAAAACAAAGTTAATTTCGAACTAAAATGTCCACATAACCTAACCTTGTTCCGTAAACATTACAGAATGACTCAGAACTCTTTGGTCGCACAATAAGAGTGAACATAGCCGCTCCTCAGCGCATCAAAGAAGGTTCCACTCGGCCTGTCTGGTCGGAGGACACCTGGCTACAGAAACATGCTGGTGAAACATTGCCAGTTGTCAAAGATAAAGACAAGGATGTTGTCATGAAAGAGGATGGTACAAAGGAAAATACTGAGAGTAGTAGTGTAAGTATTTTGTTTAAAACTAGTTGACCCAAAACTTTGTCCTGTCTAAATCAAATTTTCCAATAATTAAATACTCTGGGGCAACTTATGAAATGTTTCTTTCTTAAAAATCTTACTATGACTATAAAACAAAAAAATATGTATCATATTAGGGCACAAAAGCAACTATGGCCAAATACTTAAAACAAATTGTTAATCATGTTTGTTTTAATTTTTTTGTAATTATAGTATTTGAACAAAATGTAACATGGCGGATATGATACTTCATAGTTATTTTGAGTAAAACAGTGTGTGTAAATCTAGTAGGCCTAACCAAATAATGTGACAAATTGATTTATACACCACTCCAATGCACAAATATTTTAGACTATGGCTTAACAAATTCATATACCACTATCCTCCTAAGCCTGTAAATGTCCAGTGTTTAATGGCTTTGTAATGCCCGTCTTAGTAAATTGCCTACCAGAAACAGGCACAATTTTTTACCATGAAAAAAGTGATTCTTTCTTTTATAGAATTCAGAATCAGTGTATAAGATTCTTAAGGGGAAGCGCCAGGGTATCCTGCGAAATTCAAATATCTTGGGTTTTTTTGGAATTTGCAGATCAGTGTCAGGATGCATGTCAAACAAAATATGATTTGTGACTGTAACACGTACGTAGTTACTGAACTATTTATGTATACAGGGTTATTTGTAAAACACCAGAAACCTCTTAAGAGGTCATTGTACTCATCACTATGAACAACTTTTACTATGGGACCAAACCTGAAATCGCGAAAAAAAAACAGCTTTTCCCTACATTTATGATCGATTAACTCGTGAAAATGTAGGGAACAGCTGATTTTTTTTCGCGATTTCAGTATTCATTAATACAACCCTCTAAGTTCATTTTATCCCATTGAAAGACTTGCATGAAAAATTCATTGTATGGCATTAAATGAGCATACAACCTGACACTGACAGAAATTATTATTGCAAATTGCAAAAAACATAAGATACTTTGAGTTTCGCAGGCTACCCTAGAGCTTTCACCTTAGTGTAACATAATATTATGAAACTTAAACAGACATCGGATCGTGTGTTACTGGAAAGTCTGTGCTGCATTTCAGTTCCTAAATAGAACACTAGAAAGTACTTCTAGAACAATTTTGAAAATTACTATTGAAATTTTAACTATCAAAAAAGTAATTGAATATGATTGTTGACTATCTACATTTGATTTTTCAGCTACCTGTGAAGCCTGCAGAGAAGCGTAACCCTCAAGTATACTTCGACGTCAGCGTTGGCAAGCAATCATTGGGCCGAGTGATTATGATGCTGAGGGCAGACATTGTGCCGAGGACCGCGGAGAACTTCAGAGCTTTGTGCACACATGAGAAGGGCTTTGGATACCAGGGGAGCTGTTTTCATCGAATTATTCCTGACTTTGTATCCTTTTACAAGCTTTTATTTAACTTGCGATATTTTTATGTTTGTGTAACTGAATTTTAAAGGAGTTATTATTATATTTAGTTTGAATGACAATCCACGGTGAGCTAAGTGACGTCATTCTTAATACACTAAGGTGAACTCCTAAAGATAAGCTTACTAGTTATTTTTTATGCAGGCATCCCCATGATATGGGTATCAATCAAAAGAGTTTGCTGAGAAGTATACGAAAAAAAAGAGAAATAACACATATATTTAAAAACTTGTTTAAAAAAATGTTTTATTACGAGTAATTTTGCCTCTAATTGTCCATTGCCACAGATGTAACATCTAAGTACATAAAAAATCTTGAACTCCCTCTTCTCTTAGATGAAATCTTTTACATCATCAGTCAACAAGACTTGCATGTAAATATTTCGCCAGTTTGAACACACACTCAGTCTGCAAATATCTTTGTTATTCTTTGAAATGTCAGCTTGTAAAATAGCTTAATATTTATCAAAATATAATTACATATTTTCGAAGTAGGTACAACCTAAGTCAACATTTTAAATCTGAAATAAGCAGAATGTAAAGCAGATAATTTTGGCTCTAATTTATTGTTCTGAGTTTTGGTAAGGCTTGCAGCAATCCAGGGTCTACTGGATACCTAACTCAAATCGTTTATTATACGTATATTATCCTTAACTAACGTCCACCTAGATGTGCCAAGGAGGAGATTTCACAAACCACAACGGAACTGGCGGCAAATCGATATACGGGCGCAAATTCGAGGACGAAAACTTTACGTTACGACACACGGGGCCCGGTATACTCAGCATGGCGAACTCTGGGCCCAATAGTAATGGGTCGCAGTTCTTCTTGTGTACCGCTAAGTAAGCATTTTACATTTTATTCTGAAAGAAAAAATAATTTGTAAACATTGTTTTCTTATTTTGTTGTCGACAGTGCCATCTATTCGTTAGAGTCAGAACTAATTGCGAGGATCGTTGCAGAGCCATTTCGATAGATAGCTCTGCAACGGTGAAGCAAGAAGCAAGTGAAAAACCCACATTTTCTTTATATTCCGATGAATGTTAGTCCTTGTTGTTAGTCATAAAAACTACCAAAAAGGTGCTTGAACTATTTATAATATACGTTATATTATAAATAGTATGCAAAACCCAAGCGAATTGTTGATGAATTGATGATAATGTTCTTACTTCTTAGCAAATAGTTTACTTGTTTTATATTAATTCATGTTGTTGTATTTTGTGACTTATGGCATCATATTGGCCGAGTCTGTAATGTTGCTATAATTAGTGATAAATAAATAAATGTTCCTCGACTGGTATTAAAACAATGTGTGTACATAACAGGGTTGTTGCTGATGCATATTTTTTTCACATCAGCGGATGCTGATGCTGTTGCTGATCTTTTATCATTGACATCAGCGGATGCTGATGCTGATGCTGATTTTAATTGTTTTCTTTAAAAAAAACAGGAAAAAAGTATTTACCATTGTAAATTACATCTAAAAGTTGCATCATTTTGCTTGGTGCTGATATTATAAAAGATTGATTCAATAATTTTGGGAATTTTAATAAAAATATAATCAAACATAGTAGTTTAGTAATAATTAGTACTAGATTAGTAATTAAGTACCTAGACTACCTAGTGCAAACACTGCTATCTTTCGCTTAATTAATATTGGAATTAGATCAAAGGCAAGTTGTATTTAAAAAAAAGTAGCTGTGCTGCTTTTCAGCTTCAAGTCTGTCTCTAGAGGATTTTAAAGTTAGGTATTTGTACGCCCTTTGCGTGAATAATCCTTGTAACATAAGTTGCAGTTTGCAGTTCTTGACTCCTTAATTTTAAATACGTCCATACAAAAACTACTTGTGATATAAGTCCCGCCACCTCTGCGGTCATGTCAGGACTCGAACTTCAGCATTAATAATCAGCATCGATCAATGCGGATGCTGATGCTGAAGCTGATGTTGAAAACGATGCTGAAGTTCAGCGGATGCTGATGCTGATGCTGATGTTCGCAACAACCCTGGTACATAATTATGTACACTTCTGCCTACTCCTTCAAGTGGCACAGGCGTGATGTTAAGTATACTAAAAACAAATTCCTTTTCAGGACAGACTGGCTTGACGGCAAGCACGTGGTATTCGGTCATGTGATATCAGGACTCGACGTCGTGAAGAAGATGGAGAAGTACGGCAGCAAAGGCGGCGTCGTGTCCAGCAAAGTCACCATCAGCAATTGTGGAGAATTACAATGATAATAACTAATTTTACACTCTTGTGTTTCATTTGTTTACTTAACATAATTATAGGCACTGATCATTTTCTGCCTAGCCTTTTCCCAACCATGTTGGGGTCGGCTTCCAGTCTACACGGATGCACCTGAATACCAGTATTTTACATGCAGTGACTGTCTGTCTGACCTCCACAACCAAATTAGTACTCTGTAATATGATACTCCTTGGTAAGACGATGTCAGACTTTCTGGCCACTGACTGTCAAAGATCCACAAATGACAGCCGAGACCAACGGCTAATAATAATAATAAAATTATTTATTCAAGTAACATAACTCAACTCAAAGTGTTAGTAACAATTTGACTTATATCTATGTTAGTTATCTAAATAGTATACAAACACAAAATACAAATAATAAAATACAATACAAAGGAAAAACTAAGGCACATCGTTCACTATGCTGCAGGTCCAGCAGAAACTTTGCAGCACCGGTTAACGATCGCACAATCCAGCCGGCTTGAGATCATTTGTAGGATGCTGTTGGTGCTGCCCCGCACCCTCCGTACCAGGGATGCGCATCTCTTACGCATTACTGTATAAAAGCAATCTACGCGGGCTTCTGCAAACATCCCTGAAGCACTACAGAAACGTGGCAACCCCATCAGCACCCTAAACGCGTTGTTATATTGAACTCTAAGGGCGCTGTATGCCTTTAGTGTAAAATGAGTCCACAGGCTGCACGCGTAGAATGAAGTACAATATGCACGGAATAATGCGACTTTGACTTCACTCGAACAACGCGCAAACCTGCGAGCTATCATGTTAGCACGTACAGACAGCGCCCTCCGCTCCCGTTCAATATCATTATCATCCCTAAGGTCGGCAGTCAGATTGTGCCCCAGATATTTAAATTGGTTTACTCTCTGTAGAGGAACATCGTTCAGTTTAATGGTAGGCATCTCAATAGGTACACTACTGCTGCCGGCCTCAAAGACCATAACTTCACTCTTCTTCACATTGTACACAAGTCCATGCTGTAATGCATACCTTTCACAAATCCCCAACAGCTTGCTGAGGCCACAGGGCGACGCACTCAGCAGCACCATGTCGTCCGCATAGCTTATATTATTTACGCAAACTCCATCTATATAGCAGCCCGCCCTGGTGCTGCTGAGCTCCTCAATCAGCTCCCTCACATACAGGTTGAAGAGCGCGGGCGAAGTCAACCCTCCTTGTCTCACCCCGCACTCCAACCCATAGGCGTCAGATCTGACCCCTGCCCATCTGACACTATTGACCTGGTTTCTATACCAGAACTTGACGATATTAATAAGTTCTCTTGGTAGTTTAGCATCATCTAGCTTTTTCCATAGCATTTCATATGAAACCAGGTCAAAAGCTCTCGAGAGGTCTAGAAATGCAGCGTATACGGGCGTTTTCCGATCCGTATAATATTTGACAGTCTGCTTAAGACACAGAATAGCGCTATCCGTAGACAAACCGGGCCTAAACCCGAACTGGTTGTCATGTGGTCTTATATATTTATTTAATTGCGTGTTAAGCAGACCGTCAAATATCTTCGAGATAATTGTCGCCAAAGATATAGGCCTATAGTTACTTTTATCGGCTATATCGCCAGTTTTATTCTTAACTACAGGTACTACCACCGTTCTCAACATCTCGAGAGGCAGATATGCATGACTCATGCACAATGCGAATCAGATCGTTTTATGCCTGTTATCAAATTTAAATAAATAAATAAATAATATCTTGGGGACAACCAACACACCGCCATCTGATCCCAAACTAGGCAGAGCCTGTACTATGGCAACCAGACAACTGATAAACATACTTATATATTTCTAAATACATACATATTATAGATGAAAACCCTAGAAATAACCCTTTATTTAATTTTGATTAATCAAACCTGCGACTATTTTGACTCCTAAACGCGCTTTCCGTAGCACAGGAGATGTAATGAATGAGCAATGAGCATTCATTACACGGATGGATCCACGGACCGATAACGGCAAGCATAGTCTTAGACTAAAATAATATAAAATGAGAAGCATAGTTTAACTTTCGATCGAACCGTCGAGCTATCTCACTTTTTAGGGTTCCGTTTCCAAATGGTAAAAACGGAACCCTTATAGATTCGTTCTGTGCGTCTGTCTGTCCGTCGGTATGTCACTGCCATTTTACTCCGAGACTGTTGGTACCATACATTTGAAATTTGGAGAGCAGGTGTAGGTATTCTATGAACCGCTACACAAAAGTGATGTAAAATTGCGAATAGAAAATAAATAAATACATGTAACTGAAGAATGGTTTTTTGTTATAAATATCAATTTGCATTGGCTTGCAGGCTTTGCCTATCCAATCTAAACCATTTTTTGTAATAATTTGGCGATAAAAAATATCACACATCTTTTTGCTGACGCTACCCGACTTCTTCGATTTGACAGCTATGACGTCACATTATAGCGCGAGGTCAGTCCTATTATAATTTGAAACGCATTATATTGATTACCGTTACCTACGTGAAAATTACGTTAATTGGGGCACCAAATTAATTCATCCACTATTCATTAACATACCTATTGAGTTTACTGAGGCACTACAGCAATCAGAATAAAATTACTATCCTATTTAAATAAATCCATATCCAAACCAGTTATACCTACATTTTCATACACAAAAATGATGATTATACCCATTTTTTTAGGGTCGTTTTCATCGTGCTTGTTTTTCACAATTCTCTATTAGTCGTCATATCAGCAGTCGCCCCCTTTCTAGGAGGATTCCCAGATTCATAAGGGGGTCGTCCTTTAATCACGTGACGTTCAAACAGGGGGCTTAAAAATCCGACCAAGCGATTTTTTGTCTAAAAAACCCGTTCAAGCGAATTTTAATAATCATAAATATTCTGATAAAAAAAGTAAAAAATAAACAGTAAGAAGTAACAAAAATCTCTTTTCAATAATAAAATACATGTGATATTAGGAGAGGGGAAGACGGGTAGCCTAAAATCTCACGACGTATTATCACCAAGGGCGAGGGAGGAGTATAAAAGTGGCCAAAAACACCACACGTGAATAAAGGATGAACCCTTACTAACCTAACCTAACTATAATCTCACCCATGTTACTGACCTAACCTTACTCAACTAACCTAACTTACCGCGTGCCTAGTTCTCGTGCCAGTGCTCGCGGCTTCGCCAGTGCTTGCGCCTATGCAAGTGATGCTGTTAATTTTTTTGACACACTAATTATGTTGATTACTTACATAAAAAAAATAGAATCGTTTCAAATGAATGAATTCAAAATTCAATGATTTGGAAATTCTGGATGTTTTTCCTCTCATTTCGGACACCAAGCTTAAATTCCGAACCTGTCCGAAAATTCCGGTCGTAACGCAACCATTTCTAGCCATATTATTATCATCTTTCACACAGTCCATTCATTGTATTTATGGTCCTTCCCTACTCTTTAAACAACAAAATATTCGTAAACGTTCGAACTAATCCTATTATTGTTCGCACTATTGGAAAACCATCGAAAAGTACCTACTAAAATAATAAATTGAAATTAATATGGTTAATCCATCCTTCGATTAGATTTTCGCCTGAGGATAACCAATTAGAGGAAGGAACAACAATGTACCTACTACATTTTTATCGCGCGTTTAAAGGTACGTAATAAAATAAACTTTTATGAAGTAATTGGTACCTACTTCTAGTGGCGCCATCTGGTGACCTCAAAAACTATAGCCCTCATTGAGTCAATCAGGTTAATTTAACAACGTAGTGTACAGTTCAGATAAATATTCACAATATTGTCCCAAAATTAGCAAACGTGAAACATTTAAAAATCATTCTTCCTCCAAGTACCTACTAACAAATTAGATCCTAACTTGCTACTTAAAATCTTTAAGGCATAATTAATCAGAAATGGCTCAATCTTGACCACAATCGTGAATATTGGTGAAAATACGTGATAAAAAGCGCGCGAACACTATTGTATACCATCTGACATTTCTGAAGACCTTATTCTACACGAAGGCGGCGAGTTCATGCGAGATAGCCCCCATTGAGCAACATGCTGACTTGTGGCAAGAAACGTGGGAGTTTAAAACATTATTTACCTACCCTGTATAAAACATGCAGCTACGACCCACGTATGAAGGCATTAAAATGACATAAGAACATCGAAGTTGTGGACATGATAATTATAATGCAAGCTACTGAAGGCTTCACTATCGCAGATTTTTTTAATTTTTGCCTTTTTATTTTATTTTTGTGATTGGCATCTTGCCAGTCATCCTAGGACCCTCGGCTTAGGGCGTCGCTGTAAGCAAGACTTTCTTCTGAGCTTCCTAAAAATAGGGATACAATGTGGTTTACTTTTTCCAATGCCTCTGAAACTCTACACACAAAACAATAACCTTATTGTTTTGTGTGTTAGCAATATACACGTGTCTTTCTTTATATAAAGAAAGTACATAGTTTGTTTACGTAGGTATCTGTAGAGACACGTGTATATAAATATTCACCTTGAAAGCTAGCGGTCTTTATCGTGCAATATGTTTGTACAGCCAAGTCTCATCGTTCATTTCCATAATACTCGTACATTGCAGAGTTTAACCTTTGCTGCGATATGTTGAAGGTTCTAGCATTGACAGTATTTCTCAAGGAATTTGTAGAACTGTGAAAATACTAGGATATTCTACTACAAGTATCCTTGCTTTTATTCGTCCTCTTATTTGATAGGTAGATACTTCACTTAGCTACAAGGGTATCTACCCATTAGATACCCTATGGGAATCAAATTGTAAAAGGTAAGGAACTCAAGGATGTAAACGCTAGTAGTCCTTGCAAGAGCTTTAACATCAAAGCTTACCGCCGCATGCAACAAACGAACCGCCATTTTATTAGCTACGGCTCACGGAATTCAAATCCTCTCTTAAAAGAAGATTACGCTAATGGCGAACAGGTTAAACTGGTAATAGTTTTAAATAAAACTTACGGAGCATTTTAAAAAGGTAGGTCTTCAGAGACTTTGTCAGTTCGAGCATGGGGCGTGCATGGATGGTCTATATTATAGGAGATTTTTGCTCGGCCTGGATAGTTGTACTTAGACAGTTTCAACCAGCAGGTTGGATAATCTGTTCACTTCTGCCGCAGCAGCTATTCCTATGCCACTGTTCTTGAAATCCTGCAAATACTCCAGAAATATATGTTCATGGCCATCAGTACATGGTGCTGAGTGAGTTTTTCTTCTAACGCAGTGCCATTTTAAACAACCCAAACATAGGCTTGGCTTGACAAAAAATACATTGCACGAAACTCACATAATTTCCCAGTTTTTATAACCCCTAATTTACAAAGAGGTACATTTACGCAGTACCATCATGACTAATTAAATGATAGCGATCTCGAGCACATCTTATACATACTTCAGTGATGTTCGCTGATGCTGCTGGTGCAAATAAAATGCTTTTATGTAGCATTCAACTCATTACGTTACTCCCAAACTTGTGACCCACTGGAGAGTACTCATGAGGTCAGGGTTAGGATCAACTAAACGCGATTAGCGGTAAAACAGTTGACGCGAAGTACACTGATGATGATGCATTTATCAGTGGTCGCGTTACAATTTAGAGTCGTGTTAAGTAGTGAGTCTACAGTCCCTTTTTCACTAAAACCCATCCATGTTTCTTCTTTTGCCCTTTGTGTTCCAGGGCAGCGGTATCTCTTTCGAACAGTCCCGCAGCCCTGGCAGGCATCGGCCCTTGCGAACCCCTCCGGTTTGCTGACATCTCTTCGAGGCGCGCGTGCAAAACGAACGCGCCGTCGACACAGCCTGTCGTCATAAGACGGACGGACACCACGTGACCCCCGTCGCCCGGGGCGTCTCCTGCGGCGGCTGTGACGTGAGGTTCTCCCTCACGTTCCGCCATCTTCTTCGCTAGCACAACTGCTTCGCAGAAGGAGGTCACGGCTTCCCATTTCCTCTCGCTCCGGGCCATGGATTGAACAAGGGCAGGACGCGAGAGGTCGCCGCCGCCAATCGCCGCTACGAGGACACGGCGGTGCTCCGTCCAAGCGGAGCAGACCTCCACGGTATGCTCCACCGTGTCCTCCGGGCGATCCACACAATGATAGCACCCGGGCGTTTCCTCCCGCCCGATTCGGTTCAGGTTCCTCCCGAAACAACCGTGTCCGGTGTGGACACTAATGGTATACCTATTTCAATAGCTGTGTCATAACTCATAATTCAAGAATTCTGCTTGCTGACACACATGGTTTGGTTGAACCGGACAGATTGCGGACCGGACTCCAGTCACCGGACTTTGTGAGATAATGCACTTGTGGTGGT
The DNA here is from genome assembly GCA_950022335.1 of Eurois occulta. Taxonomy (NCBI): domain Eukaryota; kingdom Metazoa; phylum Arthropoda; class Insecta; order Lepidoptera; family Noctuidae; genus Eurois; species Eurois occulta. Next base: position 6,644,378 of record OX465481.1, on the reverse strand, counting down.
ATGCAATTTGACCTCACCTTTACTAGTTTTCTTAACACGACATGGGGTATGGGCATGGCATAACAGGAACTGCCGCTTATTAAAACAGAAGTAGGTAAAGATAGTGCAGTAATGACAGCTAAAGCCGCTTCCACCTTCAGTCAGACCTCACCTTACTAAACCCCACGTGTACGCCGTGACTTGATTATTTATCTCCGTTATTTCCAGCAGAACGCATGATGTCGCCGCAGACTGTAACAAAGCGGGCTTAATCTCGCGTTTGTTTTCTAACTCTTTTGATGTTATGTGTAGAATGAAGATATTATTTTGTCACTGAACGTTTGAAGTTTTGGTAGTAACTGATGTAAAAGAGCTTTGTGGAAAGTTAAGCCAAAGTTAAAGGTAGGTAAGTACCTATTTTAATATGGTTGGTATCGTTCGTATATAGGCATACTTAAAGCATAATATTAATCAGACTTCATTGTTTCCACTGCTGGGACACAAATGGGAAGAGCTATAATCCACCACACTGGCCCAGTGCGGGTTGGTAGATGTAACATGTCTTTGAATGTTGGTTTTAGGACACCTTGTTTTTAGGGTTCCGTAGCCGAATGGCGAATGGGAATGGGGAGACCCCATACATGGAACTGAAACTAAAAAAAAACATCCAACCTATACATGCGGGGTGTCTATACATAGATAAGTCTTTAAAAATGACATTGAGGTTCCTAAAACTATTTTTTCTCAAAGTCAATCGTTTGAAAGATGTGTCCCCCCCTCTAAAGTAAGAAGAGGAAAATTCTGAAAAAATGTAGGATTGTTGAACGTAAAAAAACTTTCAACGAAAATTGGTTTGAATAAGATTTGATGTTTTTGAGATATGGAACTTTTTCATCTAACTGCAGCAGTAACTTTGTTTTTCATTAACATACTAGGAAAAACAAATTTAGTTTTGCTGTTGAATAAAATACAATATAACACATGAATACGTCTTGAAAATATTTTTATTCTATTGTTTGTTGCTAGGGAACCCTGTGTACGTGTGAGAACTACTCGCACTTGGCCGGTTTTTCTTGTTGTTTTCCTTCACCGTTTTGAGCAGTTGGTGTGAAATAGGTAAATTACACAAAGTAATGCACCTGTCTAGGTTCAAACCTACGACCTACCAATCTTAAGTCGGGGCCGTCACCACTGGGCCACCACTCCCACAGACACAGTAGGTATATAAAGACGGAACAATTTTTTGTCGACATAGGTAGTTACCTACTGGCAATTGTTTTAAGCTTTAAGTTGATAAATTGTCTATTTATGATTGGGCTAGAGGTCAGGTGAGTCACTTCACTAAACTGTACAATATTAGTAGGTGCCTACCTACTCTAGTTACCTACGTTCATTGTCTACTCAATCTACGAAAACACGTAGGATCAAGGTTATTTCAATACAAACACTACGTATTTTCAGACCCGAAGAATTATGTCAGCAAGAATTGTTTATCCAAATCACTTAAACCAGCGACACTCCGCCTGACATAGAGGCATGTTCTATGTTGTCTATGAAAATACTTTTCCCGCGCTGTCAGACATTTGACAGGTACTATGTTTGTTTGTATTAGTGCTTAAACATTCAAAGTGTGGGGCTGTAAGGTACATATTGTATGCTAGGCTTGTAGATCTTTGGCGGCGTTTGTGGTCTAAAGGTGATTTTCCGATTGGCTGGTTTGGATTTGTAAGTATGACACTCCTTTTGTTATTGATAGTTTTAATCCTAACTTCCTAAACAATATTGTAAAAACGAAAGAAGTTTGTTTGTTTGTTACCTTTTCACGCCTAAACCACTGAACCTATCATCCTGAAATTATGCATATTTATGTTGTCTGGTGTACAGAAACTGACATAGGATATCTTTCATCCCGAAAAAAATTAGTATTCCCGAGGAAAACAAACAACAACGTTCTTATGATAATAGATGGCGCCACGTGTCTTTAAAATCATAATTATTGAAATGAAAGAATTTTAAATTAATTTACAAATTCTAAATTTACGCGAGCGAAGCCGCATGCAATAGTTAGTTACTTATAAGCAGCAAAGCTCGAAAAGTGTGCACCGGTTAGTGTGGAGTCACAAGTTAATGGCCGAAGAAGATAGAAGGCAATGAAGAAATAATGATAAAGTAATTTATTTTACTCCTAGGACTCAAGAACGATAAGTAGGAAGTGAGCACATTTATTGACGCAAAATATTGAATAGACCAAAAGCTTTTTCTGATAGGCTCAAGCTGATAAAGTAAGCAAAAAAGTGTTCTCACAACCTTATGCTATCAAAATGTATAACTTACTTTCAGATTACCCAACAACAACAATGCGCTCCAAATTATTCCTGAGGACGTTCCACATGGAGAAAAAACACCACCTCAATAAGAAAGAGATGAGTGGCCTCCACGGGACGATACGGGGGACTCTGTTCTGTAGCCGAGTGATGGGACTTCTGCCCCTGACCGGGCTAACTAGTCCCACGAGCCGTAAGTTGAGGTAAGAAGGAGAAACCTATTCAATAAAAATATCACCTAAATGAGAAAGAGATGTGTGGCCTCCACGGCACGATACTCTCTTTTGTAGGTGTGTCATAGGACTATACGGCCTCACACTGGGTTGACCTGTCCCACGAGCGGCGAGTCGTAAGTTTACGACTCATATATTCGGAGGCACAATACCGGAAAAATATGGATAGGAAATCCACCAAAACCTACGAAAATATAGCTAAAGAGTACACTAAATGCGTAAAACAATTCGACTTTAATAAACACACAAGTTGACAATAACATATTTAACGTTAAATTTTATTTCCCGACCACTTATGTAGTGATTAATGATATTTCTAAACTCTAGTCTACCATAAACCAATATAGTAAACACATGACTGACTTAGCTATCGAAAATTAAAATAAAACAGTTTTTCGACTGTTAATGTGATTTGCTGTCTGGTTTCCCAAAACGTTTGTCATATCAAGTCTTTTGTAGAGCTAGAAAATAAATTATTGTTTGTAGTAATTACATAACATCACAACATGCTCAATCCCCAAAGGTTTAAGAAGATATTTCGCTAGTTATGTTTATGTCACAAGTAGGTAATTGGTGGAGAGCTATTGGGAAACAACCAGACTCCTGGCCACGACTGAAAAATTCCTGATCGAAAAACTCAATAAAACTGTTCACCAGCCCCACGAGGCAGTTTATAGTAATGAATTACTTATCACAGGGCTTTGATTACCTCGTTTCAGTCTGTATTTGACCTAATTACGTGTCTATATACAACAAGAAACACATTTCGACGACTCGCACAGCAACTAAATAAACATTACGCCATTACAGCCTCACTCAAAGACGTTCTGTTTTAATAACATTACACTTCGCAATCTCGCGAATTTACTATATATAACAAGTTAACATACCTCGCTACACTATGACAATTTCAGCACCTGAGAGACGTCTAATTACGCCTTATGAGTAATTAAATAAATTACCAATGTATGAGGTACTCTCTGTTCGGAATTTAGTTTCTAAACACGTAAACAAATATTTTTGAATGAATAACTTTTATCTAGATACACGGCAGTGTCTCAAGCCAAGTTCGAAAAAAACGGAACTGGCGACGCTCCATCTTTGTGTTACACACGATTCAATTTGAGCTACTTTTGACCCTATAATAACTCAAAATTTATTTATAAAACCTACATTAGGTACTCAGATTGCGCCACATCTTATTACTTTTTTTAAGTTACGTTCACTTCATACTCCGTATGAAGTCAATCTGAAATCTACATAATTTACTGTAGAATAAAGTTGATATTTGTTTAAGTGGAAATGGTGGAATAAATGGAAACAAAGGCTTGTGAATGGTATAGGAGGGGTATGTGGTGGTACATGATAATCTCGTTAGGATGATGCAAATCAGGATCGAAGTGCTTGTTGGGTTTGCGGGTGCTAGGACTAAAATATAATCTTAAAAGCTTTGCGGTAGTTTTAGGTTTTAGGATTAAGAAGGGAATTTAAATTGAAGACTAAAACACTTTCAGCCTCTTTTTCTATACAAGGTGGTACCGACGTACAACTACGAACAATTGATTATTTTTAAAAATATCGATGAAAACTTTCTATGTGGAATGGTGTACCGAATATGTAGCAACCGTTTATGCGTCGGTGTCTCGTTCAATCTGTATCGATTTCTTCTCTTTTGGTCTCCCTCCCTACTAATATTATAAATGTGAAAGTTTGTGTTTGGGTGTTTTTTACTCAATTTATAAGTATAAAGGTTTTAATATTTGGATGTTTGCAATTACTTTAAAATTTAGAAACGGATTTGGCAATTGGCACACAGTTAGTTTATGATACCTGGATTAATAAAAAGGATACTTTTTATTCCGGTCCACGCAAACGAAGTCGGCAGAAGCTAGTATTAGATAATTATAGAGGCTTATTAAGATGATGTACCATTGGGACTTACAATGATATACCTACCGTAATTAGTCAGGTAATTAGATTAGCTCCTACGTCAATTTTATTTATTGATCCTTGCGTAATCGGATTAACATCTGGTTTTCGATATTAGGAAATTCCCAATTGAGTTTGCGTCTTTCATACCTACGTATCATCATGACGAAAGCTTCTCACTGAATTTAGCAAACCTAGTGGTAAATAGTTTATTAAGCAAAACTTCACCCAAGGCAGATTCGCCTAGTGTGATTTTCTTTTAATTTCCGGACTTATACATCCACAATCATTCTCGCACGTGCCACGCACCCAACACACGTTCTTCTACATTAAAGTTACCAGCGCATACTTTGAAGGAAATCAGGGCAAACCTCCGTACAAATATCGCCATCCTCAGCAAAAGTTATGAGACCCGTTACAATAAACTATAGATACGTTGTCCGCGCTATGTAGTGGCAACATGAATGCAAGGTAATTACCGGACCTCCATTTAGTCGCGTACCAACCAGTGCCGCGGCTGTACGTGACATTAAATAATTTGTATGAATAACTTCCTCAAATAACAAAAAAAAAAATGCCATGTTTTTTTTAGGAAATGTATAAAAAAGTAGCATTTCATGCATAAGTATCAAGAAAAATGTTTTTTTTTTCGATTTTTACTTCTAATGGTGACTGGCGCCTGAGGTAAGTCACGTGCCATACGCGCTCGGCCAATGAGCATGCACCATAGATGACAATGTAATTAAAGAAATATATATATCTCTCTTTAACAACAGGAATTCCATAAATGACATTTAATTTTCTTTCTCTTTCTTCGTGCGCCTAAGTAGCTATGTAGCTACCGAAAGTATTTACGCTGTTTTCGATTCATGAATGACTTCTGTTTATATATATATATATATATATATACATATAATTCTCCTCTATTATACAAAAGGGTAAAGTTCACAAGATTTTAATTTTAATGTAGGGTGGAATCTTCGAAACTACTGATCTGATTTCGACAATACTCTCACTAATGGTATGCCACATTATCCACGGGTGTTATAGGCTAAATTGTTTATATTCCCGTGGTTTAATTTCCGACCATAACACGAGCGAAAACGCGGGCAAAACCTAGTCAACAATATAAGTAATGTGCCCCGTTACATAGCTATTACGTCCACAGATTCACGCTCCGCTCTCCGTACACGATATTCTACGCGATCAGCCTCTTCGGACAGGTACTGATGTTCATCATGACTTTCTGCTGGCTCATCATGAACGGGATCTCTTTGGCTAACATCAGTGAGTTATTGTTGTTGTGTTATATTATTGTTTTATTTTTGAAATTGGAAGGTGAACATTTCCGAAAAATGTTGTCCATATTGACTCTCGAAAAAAAAAATTTACGCATTTGTGAGTCGTACCTCCTTGTATTATGCCATATACTTACGAACAAATTAGTCCAAGATCCCAGGGCCACCAGACGTCACGTATTTTCTGACGAAGGAAATGTGGACGATTGAGTAGTGTTAGTATGTACTAAGAACGCATGCCTACCTGCTAGCTTGCTTAGCCGGCCAATTTTCAGGTATCAGGTAATCAAGGTACGTAAAAACATTACTTACCTCACGTAAATTCTCCAAGCTGATTTTTACGTATATTCTAGGCAATATCCTTAAAAATAAGTCGCCAATACTCCCAGACACTTTCCGTCGGCCATATTGCTTTGCAGACGCTTTAAAGCTCCCAAAATAATTACTTAACTTCACGTAAATTCTGATGCTCAATTTTTATATATGTCCACCAGACAACTATTTTAAAACCTTTTACAAGAAGACAGACCGATCCAAGGGGCCAATCATCCCCTAAATTCAATTTTAATGCCTCTATGGGTAGGAGCGCGAGGGCATTATCCACGCGCATGAGACTGAGTGAGTCATGTATTACTCTCTCTCTCACTCTCTTACAGTTTACTCATATCAATTAATTATTAATATAAAAAAAAAATCTGCTAAAAATTAAAAAATCCGGTAAATAATTAAAAATTAACTCATTTCACTACAATAATTCTAGAATTTTATCCTGCAAGCTGTTTTGATAAATTCGAAAAGCCTTCAATTTTTTTTTAAAGAAATGCCAAAAACTCGATAGTGTTAACAAATTTATTGAATAACAACAATTTTTTTAAATTAATTATTTATTGGGAGTTAATCATAAAAAAAATACAAAATAGCAAAAAAATAAAAAAAATACAAAATATTAAGCTTTCAATATTTCTGAGTAGTACCTCTAATTTTCATTATCATCGTCATTGAAATTAGATAATTCATCATCCAGCCAATCTTGATATTGAATATCTAAATCGTCATCCTCATTTCCTTCCACTGTAAAAAATAATTCAAACAATGAAGATCTAAAAAAACTAAAGAGACACAAAATATATGAGAAACGAAAATAAATTACCTGATCGTTCTTCCAGCGACTCACTGACAAAACCCGGTAATTGATCTCCATCGAACCAATGAAAATCATATGTACCATCTTTTAATGTCCAGCCATTATTTTCGGGTTTGAAAATATTTATCATCTCGTCGGAACTGTTGCCAAAGCTCACTTTTGCAAGGTGATAAGTTGCTAGCATCGAAGTTTTTCAAATTTTTCCGATTGAATTCTTCATTAATGTCAGAAACCATATACTTAATTGTTAATAAACAGTTGGAGTCTGGCAGCATCTACATTAATTATTCCAGGAACGTTGTATAGGTACATCACAGATACATTTTTGTGTTATGTTGAAAACACGTTCTTCTTCATCTACATCACCAACAAAATTCAAGGAACCAAAACGGTGAAATGCGTGTTGGTATTCTTAATTTTTCTTCAAAATACGAGTATTAAACAGCCTTTGTTTGCCCTTTTTGAAAAATGCTGGATTAAAATCACATCCTGTGATAGCATGGAATTCTGGTAAACTTCGACACACGACGGTCCGAATTGTTTGCAGATAGTATTCAAGTCAACATACCTCTGCTTGTTACCAGTGCCGGTCAAAATCCAAACGTGGGAATCACCATTTTTCAAATGATGCATATTTCCCAGCATTATGGCTGCTATATCAGTATCTGAGCATCGTATCACAAAATTAGCCAGTGCATCGATGTTGCATACATGGTACACGATCTTTGTAGCTTCCTCATGCTCGGAACACGATATATCTTCATGGATTTCAGATATAACTTTATTGTTGATCACGATGAAAGAGTGGCATTGTCGAAAATTTATTTGAATTTAGGGGATGATTGGCCCCTTGGATCGGTCTGTCTTCTTGTAAAAGGTTTTAAAATAGTTGTCTGGAGGACATATATAAAAATGGAGCATCAGAATTTACGTGAAGTTAAGTAATTATTTTGGAAGCTTTAAAGCGTCTGCAAAGCAATACGGCCGACGGAAAGTGTCTGGGAGTCTTGGCGACTTATTTTTAAGGATATTGCCTAGAATATACGTAAAAATCAGCTTGGAGAATTTACGTGAGGTAAGTACTGTTTTTACGTACCTTGATTACCTGATACCTGAAAATTGGCCGGCTAAGCAAGCTAGCAGGTAGGCATGCGTTCTTAGTACATATTAACACTACTCAATCGTCCACATTTCCTTCGTCAGAAAATACGTGACGTCTGGTGGCCCTGGGATCTTACTCTAAATGCGATGCAATATACACCGTGACCATTTAATCGTCCTACAACGGCTGCCCACTTCATGTACTCATATCTAATGATTACAATATTCATAAAAATAATGTTAAGTATCTATGAGATTTGAATCATATAAGAATATTTTTTTTATTAATTATTATGACGTATGACGTAGTTAGAAACACCAAGTTGTGTTGTTGTTGATGTGATGTTGTGTTGTTGTTTCTTTGTATCTATTATCTTAAATGATGATAAAAAAAAACACGACTAGAGGTATTTTATGTCGGCTACATTCAGCGGGCCACTTTTGTAACACGACAAAAAATTCACGGTGTATTATTGTTACTTCTCTGACAAAATCTGTTCTAGAGCCAGATATAAAAAAAATGACAAAAAGTAAAGTTCATTTCTTTAGCTTCGTATAGGCCTTTCCTACACAAAGTTAAGCTACCTCTCTCCATAATTCCTTAATTAAAAACCTGCTAAAACTTGAAAGTGAAAAATATATCACCATCGATATCCCAAAATACATCATCCTGGCGCAGACACACAAGGAGGTCTCACCCAAATAAGTTGGTAATAAGGCAGCAAGAAGTATGTGTATCTAACGATGAAAAAGTTACGTTGTTTACATTTTATACTGGAAATAGAAAGAAATTGAAAATTGTTTACTAACCAGGTACTGTTTAAGCAACTTCAGTTAAACACAAGAGATATCACAAGTGGCTTAAAATATTACCAAAACCTGGTTAGCATAGTGTTGTTGCTAGTGAGCTGGACAGTTTGTCTGTATCTTGGAGCTCGGTATTTGATTTCCAGGGTGAAGACTAGAGAGTTGATGGAATTAGGAATATGGTAAAGCCGAAATGTGTGTGCGTGTGTGGCGCGGTGTGTGTTTGCGTGCATGATGTATGAATATTTGTGTATTTGTTCCCATTATTATACTAGTTCTCATCTTTCATATTTTTTCCAGCAAATTCAATATTCTACACGTCTAGCTTAATATCGTTCCTGATACTGATGCATATTGGTCGCTCCTGGCCCACGCTGGTGTGGAAGGTCGAGGCTATTGAGAGCAAATTGCCACCGTTCACCAGGAACGTTGGAGCTATGAGCAATGTTACAACTATCTTCATTTTAGCTGCAGCTATTGGTATGTAACTACTCTGTATTTAGTTAGTATCACGCCTAATATCACAGAAGGGTTAGACAGAAGTGTAACTATTCTTGTGGTATTGGTACTTACATCTTGCCAGATATGTTTAAGTCGCAATAAGGAACGAGCCTATTGCCGTTAATTGGGGACTGATCCTGACTCTGGTCTGAAAAAAACAAATAACACTTTGCCCGACCTGGGAATCGAACTCAGGACCTCATGTTTAACAGTAGCGCTTACGACCAAAAGATTAACATTTTTTCTATTGTGAACAAAATCTTAGAACAGCTGTTACATTACGGGTGATTTTCATCTGTCTCACTCATCTAATTTGATCTATGTGGAGACCACACCTGTGTCCTCTCACGATATTGCGTCTGAATCATAATAATGAGTTTTCGTTACTTGGGTGTAAAGACAGAGATATTCTCAGATTGCTTTAGGCTCTAATATTTTTTGGGCCCCGTGTTTTTTCTCTCTCACGACACCATCGAAATGTTACATTATTACGATCCATGGTTAAAGAAAAACACTACTGGCTTCATTCGATACATCAAAAGAGACTATTCGATATCCAATATCATAAAAATCTGTAACAGGAAAAGTCACCAAGCGCGGCTCGTCATTCCAAGCTACGCGTGGTGCTACGGCGTAGCCCTGTGCTACGGCGTAACCCCTTGCTACGAAGTTACGATTCTGTCGTCTATTCGCTTTTGGAACGAGACTATCTCTGGTATCTATAGTCAAGTTAAAGTAATTAGCAGAGTAATTATTTATGCAGTCATTTTTTTACAATAGACAAGAATTTGAACGAAATAAGAACCGTCAATTATAAAAAAAATCATCGTATTTAACTTGTTTTCAGTGGAACATCTCCTATCAGTATTCTATGGACTAAAAGTAGCATGCGCTTGTGATATCAACAACGTAGCAGAGAACTACTTTCACTTTAACATGCCTTGGATCTTTGACTACACCCCCTATACTGTATGGAAAGGAGTTCTTAGTGAGGTAAATTACTCATAGGCAGAATAATTTTAAATGCTTTCTATTTGTACTCCTTTGTTTTTTTCAGGTTTGTCTATAATATGTTCAAATCAAACCATTTATTTATTAGGCACTTTTGAACGAAAACATTTACAAGGAAATTTTACTGTAAAAAATAGTCACTGCCATCTTGTTTCTGGTTTCTGCCCTGGTAAACTTCCATGACATCGTTTTTGTTTTCATAAAAAAAAAGAAGCAGATATCATATTTTACGGAAGGTCAAGTTATCATTCAATGTCATTTCGGTATGGCCACCCGAGTCAGGCCGAAAATATAGGCCACGGTCCGGTTGCAATGGTGTCAAAACGAAATACGAGTGAGTTTGGGTCACCGGTAAACTGAAAAAAGTAGGTTCATAATAATGTATACAAAAATACAAAATAATTGATTGCTTCATAAGTTTACATAAAAGTTTAGTGTTTGGAGCTGTGTGATGTATCACAGCATTATGTAGGAAGAAGTATTTTTTACTGCGTGGCTTATTATTTCAATGAGACTAAAAGTCTTAAATTTGAGCTCTTTAAAAGTTCCGAAATTCTCAACAAATTTCTAGTCTTCAAGATAAAATGTGGCACAATTTTTTTTTGCAAGAAAATAATGCTTACAAAAGTACTTTATTCTACAGTAAAATTGTATGCAGTTTTTATCATACACCATTATTTTTAGGTCGTTCTGGAGCCGAATACCATTAACTCGATCATCGAACTTGAAACGATTGGGACTATTTTTTTCAAAAAGTAACAATAAAAAAAAACACGAAAGAATAAATTTTATGTTTTTTTTTATATGAAAACTCAAATGCATAATTATGTATGTGTAAAACGTATCCACGATCGGCAACATATGCGAACGATACCCATTGAAAAATTCATTCATCGATCGATTCTCATTATTTCACAAAAAAAAACATTAAATTTATTCTTTCGTGTTTTTTTTATTATATAATTATATTATTAAAATAATGGTGTTTACTGTTGCAGCTTTTCAACATCCAGTCTACGTTTATATGGAGTCTCAACGATCTACTCATAATGGTTATTAGTATTTACTTGACGGAACATTTTCTTATCCACAATGAACTCTTGAAGAAAGCCGCGGAACAGGTACATACCTCATTATATTAGTTATTATAAGTTAGAAAGAAGGTAGTGGCTTAAAGTAACTCGTGCGGAAAACCACTTTGTTATTGGTACTGTGTATTTCTGCTTGGTTGGACGAAGTTAAGGTTTTTATTTTAAAGTGCTAATTATAGAATTTACTTATTACTATTTTTGTGGTATCACTCTGGTGTCAAATTCTTCTGGTTTGTATTATTTCTTGTCACTGTGTATCCGTGTTATACAGTTTGAATTTTTTAAATGGGCGTGAATGGTCAAATCCGGAACTGAGGAATAGCGAAAGAAACTCGAAGTAGTCTAGAGCCAGATATTGATGTAAAATAAAACTGCACCATTGGATTTAAAAAAAAAAACAAAATTCCTATCCAGAAATCGAACCCCGTTGATTTTAGAAAAAAGAACACACTGTATTATTGCACCATTCGACAGCGTAGCTGTTAATGGTAAAATTCTGAGAAGCAATAATATACGGCAAACTTGAAAAACTCACCCTGTACATTGTTTGAGATATTTCTAATATCAAGAACATTTTATTTAATTATTAAAATTTGCCAACACTGTTAAATTACGTCGAATGCGAAACACACTGTATTTATTACTTTTGTCGTCATCAACACAAACTTCAATATGCACTGGTAAGGCTATGTTGGCTGGGACAGAAATTTCTACTTATTTCACAAAATAAAATTATTCCCTCCAATTTTGTTTTTGAAACTAATAATCAAGAGATAGTTTCCAAGATGGCGCTTTGCCAACGGAACCGGCTGCGCTTCCTGTGTCGTGCACTTGTTATGTTATTATTTTTCCAAAAAACTCTCTACGGTTCTACAAAATGGACTTATATTTTGGGGGTGTCATGGACAAAAATGTAGAGAGTAACGTTAAACCAAATGGAATTACATTTTTTATTTCTCATTTTATTCTCTCATTTGATGTTTTTTATTGACTGAGAAAGAATAGAGTCTTTACAATTAATACCGCTAAGTCTTTTGTGTGCATGGAACGTATGTATATGTGTGTATGTATATGTATGTACTAAGTACAATATTGTGTGATTTAGCATTTTTTTGTAATTGATGAAAATTTTAGTTTTTCGTAAAGAGCTTATACTCTAACTCTTCATTGCTTATTTAAGTCATATTTCTACCAGAGTATTGTAAACTATGGATATGGGCCATTAGGGTAAATATGATCATTTTGCCAAATCATCAAAGTAATGAAAGCCATAACAGTAATATCATAATGAATACTTTACCCCATCTTCACTTAGAAAGATGAAAACAAACGAGCAAATTAATTCGGATACTGAGCCAACCTAATTACTTAAGAGATAGGTAGATATCCTAATTTCTCTCGCCAGCGCTATCACTGATTAGAATTTTTATAATCTAGACGTTCCTCTTTATTTTTGGAATGTTAAGCCCCTTTTTATAGGCCACGACTGCCAAAATACCGGTACCGGGAAACTGGTACCGGGAAACTGGTACCGGGAAACCGGTACCGGAAAACCGAGTATGAAAATACGAGCAAAAATATTTTAAACACTTCGCAAAAGCGTGAAAAAAATAAATATCGTACATCAACATAACAGTATGGGTTCCAAAATAAAATAACATAACGTTACAATGAAAACAGTAAAAAAAAATCCACTTTTAAAGTTGCCGAGTGCACTAGGTACATAAATGTGAGTGTACGTTCTGTCCTTATGATTTCCTTTTCACACAAAACATGACATCACGTCTGTAATACGTGGTAATAATATGGGACTACCTAATAGTATACCCATATTTCACCAGTTACTTTTAAGTCCCATGTTTAGCGGGCCTATTGGACCGAGGATTGAACCCAGGACCCATGCTCAGAAGTCGTGCGTGCGGCCACTAGACTAACGAGGCGTTTTCCATTTCACTACAATAAATATTTCTATCCACTCATTGTAGATGAGTAAGCTTTCATACCTCCTTCTATTCTTTACCAACGGACACCTAGTTTCGACTATGTAGCGGGACAGTGTGAAAAGTTGCTTATAAAGACTTAGATTTCATAGTTGGATGTTCCAGATTTGATCTTTAAAGCATTGGGACTGTTTGACCCAATTCTTTCTTCTTTTTGCTACAATTTAAGATAGTTTTATTTCTTTACCTGATAAAAGGGCTGAGTTTTTTGTTGGTCAGTATAAAATTGTTAGAAATCTTGTTTCTTTTTGTCGTTGTAAAAGCTCATTGAATTAACAGCGGGCTCGAGGTTTCTGAACTCGGCCTGTGGGGCTATTGCCGTTTTAATTTTCACTCGTCCAGTACCCATAATTTCATCATAGTCTAGTTTTGGTATAATTCAGAGTTACATGAAATTAGACAGCAAAACTCCGTAGACGAGAAAATAATTAATTATAATATAATTTAATTTGATCTACAATGGTGCCACTCTTATGCACATTACCAGTTTGATTGCGTTGAAGAGGATCCTTTTAGTGCTATATTTTTGTTTGTTGTTAGTTTAGGTTATTTTATTATTTGTTTTTTCTTGTACTTTGTATAGTTAGGTTATTAAGATAATTATTTAATTTATGTATTCTTCTACAGGCATGATGTATAACTTTGTGTTTATTCCCACAGGAGCACTTCTCCTGCCACGAGTTCCGCACTCAGTACTTGAAGATCGTCCGTCTAGTGAAGCTGATTAATGGACAGTTCGGCATCTATATACTGACCTCATTCGGAAGCAACCTGTACTGGATCTGTACACAGCTCTTCTATAGCCTGAGGTCAGTTTAAATGTTATGCAATACATACCTTCATTTAAAAGAGATAAAAGTGTTGAGAATATTTTGCATTTAAAATAAAGTTGTATGTTACACGGTGTACATGGCTTCCTTAGACGAACTCAGTAAAAAAACAGCTGTTCCATTTTTGTTAGTATTTTGGTGACTACTCCGTTGAACTCGCGGTCGTAAACGCGACTGTTGAGCGTGGAGTCCTGGTTTCGATTCCCGGGTCGGTCAAAAAGTGTTATTGGGTTTTCCCATTAGGAATTTCTTAGTAGCAGCCCGGAGTTTGGAAGTTGGCAGCATGGTACCCCCGTGCCTCGGAAAGCACGTTAAGTCGTTGGCCCTGAGCCTGATCTCTCTCCGGTCGTATCGCACTGCCGTCCCATCGGACTATAAGTGCCCCACAGAGAGTGGACCTGTGTCTGCGCATACACTTGTGCACTAAAATATCTCCCGATGGCTAATCTCCGTTGAGATTGGCTGCCGTGACCGAAAACGGTCTGGAGGATTATTAGTACACTAGCTGTTCCCAGCACTGTCACACGCTGCGCGGCTCCTAAGGGTCGTAGCGTAATGTTATATAGCCTATAGCCTTCCTCAATAAATGGACTATCCAACACAAAAAGATTCTTTCAATTCGAACCAGCAGTTCCTGAGATTAGCGCGTTCTAGCAAACAAAGAAACAAACTCTTCAGCTTTATAATATTAGTATAGATAGATTGCACTATTGTTGAAAAATTTCAACAAAAGTGTAAAGTGGGTTCAGTCGTGTATTGAATTCACTTGTAAAATATTGTACAGAATGATTCTGATTCACACCATTTTCTGTACATGTACAAAAATGAAAACTAAAAGCTTGGTTGGTTGTTATGCTCGACAAAACCAGTTATTTGTCAAAGCCTAACTGAACTCAGTCTATGATATCTTTCAACGAATTTAAATAAATTACAACAAAAATAAAATTACAGTAGTGTGTTAACTAACTCTACAGTAACCCAATTTGCGCAGCAGCACAGTGCGTGATCAAAGGGCTGACTATACTATTTGTTTAGTCCACAATGGCGACAATTTAGTCTAAAACATCGTAACAGACATTGAGTGTCTGTTGGATTTACTACTTTAGACGACGAGGCGAACGTTGCAAATCCAATAACGTGCTCAATGTTTCTTACGGCATTTCAAATGTTTGCCATCGGTGGGCCTAATTTGATGTTGTTTCTTCCGCAGCCGGACACAAACTGGACATTTTATTACTTGCACGTTCATGGATTCTGATGATGTTAAGTGAGTATATTTAAACTATCTGACTGCATTGTTGGACTAGTGGCGACTGCTGGGCGTGAGGTCCTAGTTCGATTTCCGGGTCAGGCAAATTGTTATTGGGTTTTTCCAGCAGGAATTTTTCAGTAGCAGCCACGGAGTCTGGATTTATGCCCGGTTGATGGCAATACGCTCGCCCCCTAAACCTTAAACTTAACTGGTGAAATGTGGGTGTACTTGTTAGGTACACCTCTACCTAACCCTTGTTATGTAATGGTATTTATACTATTTAAAATTACTGTTTCTGAAAGACAATATCGATACAGAGTTCGCTTGCGAGCGTGTAGAACTGAATATTGAAAGTCGCATGGGGAGCACGTTTTATTGGTGAGGACGTACTAAGCTTTTCATAACAATAATTGTATTGGTTCGCAAATGAATTCTCACAACCTCGTAACCGCTCGCTTTCGTATGTTTCTAGTGCGGTCCTTTAGTGAAATATAGAAGCCGTAACTGTGAAAAATATAACATAATTTACTGGTTTATAAGCTGGTTCAAGGTCAAAGTGTAACCACAGACGAGCCGCCGCCGCTACTCAAAAATATTGTGCTAAATCTTTCAATTTTATCTTTTTCAGCGCGGCTCTCAACAAAGAATACCTGACGCACCCCCTTTGTATGTGGATGCTAAGCGAGAAAAGGTAAGTCAGGATGTTTTGATATAAGAACCTACTTATACAGGATGGAACGAACACCGGCGCTAAAATGGTTACCATAGACATTTTTCATCGATAATTAAAAAAAAATCGTCTTTTCCATACATTTTTATCGTGTATGTATTGCAGTTTTGTAGGAAAGAAGCTGTTGTTGTTGTGGTTTTAGGGTTCCGTACCCAAAGGGTAAAAATGGGACCCTATTACTAGGACTTCGCTGTCTGTCCGTCCGTCTGTCTGTCACCAGGCTGTATCTCAAAAACCGCGATAGCTAGACAGTTGTTTTTCACAAATTATGTATTTCTGTTGCCGCTATATCAACAAATACAAAAACAGAAAAAAAAAATTTAAGTGGGGCTCCCATACATCATGACATGTTTTTTTTGCCGTTTTTATAGATCGAGTGAGTTTTTATAGGCCAAGTACGAGTCCGACTCGCACTTAGCCGGTTTTTTTTTTATAACCAACGAAAAATTTCTATGGTGAAGGGGGGGGGGGGGGTCAGAATGATGTACTGAATATGTGGTAATCGTTTTAGCGTCATTCACCTTTAAAATGTGATGTTGGTCTATTCCTGCAAAATGATGTTTTTACAGACAACCGCTGGAAACTTTCATCTTTGATTTCCACAGGGCCCTGAATGGAGTGGAACATTCAATATACTTCACCTACTCTTTCTCATTCTTACTGCTACGAACACTACTCGTACTGCTATTGGCTGCCAGGATACATTCCAATTCTATCGCTCCCCTGTATATATTGTATGGGATCCCTAGCGCCAGGTTCCATGTAGAGGTAAGTGGCAACATACAAAGGGAAATATAACATCATGCCTGTGTCCTCGAACAGGTAGGCAGGGGTGTCTAGGACTGTTAATGTTTGGGGGCGCGAGGCTTAGGTGTACCTTACCTATACTAGCTACATCCAAATTTCACCAGTTATATTTTGCCATTAACGGGCCACAAACTTAGACTCCGAGCTGATGAAAAACCTAATAACTTGACCTGGAAATGTAACCCTAGACCTCATGACCAGCAGTCTATTTTATTTAGATTGGTACACATCTGCCTAGCCCTACATGGAAAACTCGTAAGTTTTCCATGTAGATGGATGACGTGATGGTTTGTTAAATAATTACGTTTCAAAAACTGCCAGAGTAAAGCAATAAAATAATAATAGCATCGTTTAAGCTATGGAAGTCATTAGGCAAGTCCTAAGTAGTCGACATCTAGTTACTGAGCGCCTAATCAAGGCTTTGATCAGTAAATTAGCTGTCAAATTAATGTTTCCTACTATGATTGATCGTCTTATTAATTGATCGGCCAATCAAATCATGCGATCTTACAGATAAAAGGAAATAGTACTTAGTAATATTGAGCCACCGATATTTTCCATTGATTTGAAATGTTACGTACCCTCCACGGCGTCAAAAGATTACCGTTTCTGTTTCGACAGCTGCTACTGAAAATCGTAGCTATCTTTGCATGCGGAATGTGCATAATCACAGTCTCAGTGCAAATAATTTTCGCGCGAACATCTCACACACCGTACGATTTAAAACTTAAAACCACCTCATTAGAGTTATTGAGTGGAGAGGTTAAAGGAAACGTCTTTTCAAGTTTTACAGCCAAAATGAATAATAAATACCATCTTGAATAAGTTAGTAAACATACTCCATCGAGTTTAAAAAGTTGCACGTGGCTCCAAAAGATAAGTAGGTAGTATATGTTGCGAAATTCATAGACATTTGTCAACCCTCTTTCGCCGAACACAAAATACGACATTTCTCGAAACTCGTGTGACATTCGACAATATCATTGCAGGTGGAGCGATTTATTGCTCAAATAAACAACCTGAAAGTCGCCATGAGTGGACTCGACTTCTTCTATGTTACGAGGACTATGATTTTAACTGTGAGTATGAAGAAAATGGTATTAATCTAGTAAAAATAGATCACAAGAATTGTATTTTGTAATGTTCAAAGAGTTCAGCGAGAGATGTGTTAGTATGACAGTGAATCGAAGGGGTGAGAAATCAGTGGTTTACTTATACTTTTTTAATGATCAACCTTATAGCTAGCAGTAACTGGGTTGCTCACCCCCTTCGATTCACTGTCATATTAACGTATGCCAGTGAATCGAAGGGGTAAGTAATCCGTGGTTTACTTATACTTTTTTAACGACCAACCTTTTATCTAGCAGTAACTGGGCGACCAAGCTCTGCTAATGAAAATAGAGAAAACGAATTTTCCCAGATATGAGACCTAGCTAGATCATTTGTACCTCTATATGGCAACTTTCATCGAAATCGTTAGAGCCATTTTCGAGAACGTGATTACAAGTACACAAATATTTGTCATTTAATAGTATAGGATATGTCTTATCTCGCGAATACTTACATGAATTTGAACGTTTATCTTCACAAATACTATCATTTTTAGTTTTTGGGTAAAAGATCTAGTTAGGTAAATTCAGCCCTCAATAAACAAAATTTTAATCTATCTATGACTTTTTCAGCTCCTCGGCACTATTGTTACCTACGAACTGGTGTTGCTACAGTTCAACAGGTAAATAAATTGGGATTTTACTGTCTAAGACCTCTACTTAATCCTTAGTTTAATTATAATCAATGTTATCATGTTTTTTTTTACGATAAGACGAGATGGTTAGAGATTTTCTAAACGAAATTCACAGTGTGTTGTGTATTTTAATTAAAATAAATGGTGATGTTGAATATTATTGTTGTTTGTTTTTCTTTCTATATTATTATTGAAAAATAAATGTCTCCGGCTGAAAGTCTGAAACAGTGAATTATAACAGCTGCAATATAAACTCTGCAAAAGTTTCTCCACTACGAAAACTTAATGGGATCGTTCACTGTTACATCATTAAAGTAACGAGTACTGCAGTTTTTCACCCCTATGTGCTTTAACCCTGCATTGCTGTGGGCAGACATTATTCACATCTAACTAATGAACCAGATACCTGTGGCTGAGGGGCAACGCTTTTCTGCTCAAATACTTAAGTGACCCAACTAATGCGAGAGAAGTATGCTTGATTTTTTATTCCATGTTGGGTAATGGTGAAAAGGCCAGTTTGAAATTGGAATTCTGTGGTCCGTTCTATGTTCTTAAATCTATGTGGTGAGCAGAGGTTTTCAGAATATAAGGCAAAGTAATCCTCCTGCTATGCCTACTTATATTTTTGTCCTCATTCGGAATTTTAAAGTTGGCTTTGAGCTTTTGAAGAGAATGCTTCATATCTACAACGTAATTAAGCATACAGCAATTGGAGATCTATCAACAAAGTACGGAAAAATGGTACAAAATATAAAAAAAAATTGTCATATTTCTTATACCTTTTACAACACGATATTCTTAAAGATTTCCCAAGCTACTTATTACGTACTACGTACATGTTACTCTCCTAAATTGCAATATTTTAATTCATTTTCATATTCCCACATTCCCATTTCCACTTATCACGACTTCATTTAAGATCTCATAAATAGGCCTTGGACGAAATAAGTCGTTTTACATATTATTACCTACAACAAGATTTAAAGGTGGTTTTCCGAGGTAGTAGCTACCGCATACCGCAGAAGGCAACGTCGCCCAAGCCCACGGACAGACCGCAACGACAGGATTGATGTCTATGTAACTTTATTAAAACGCTATAGATGGTGACGTTGCCACCCATCACTGTTTCCATAAAGAATATAGTGTGTTAACGGACCCTTCTCGATACCGTCAACCAAGCATTTTGAACATCTAAGTTACTCTACGCAAAAAATATTCAAAGTCAAAGCATTTATTTCAATTAGACCATTACAGACACTTTTGAAATTCAAAAACAAAAAAGCTAAGCTACAGTCACAGACACAAGGCATAATAACTTGCGAAAGTACTGTAGTTGCACATTCCAAATCGTAGATCTCTATGGAGAAGAATATTGCTGGGAAACGACTTTATTTTTGGGGTAAAAATCACGTTTTACGGTAGGACCCAATGTAACGCACTCAAAACATTGTGCGGATGGAATGGCATTGAATAGTAAACGGGTCATGGAGGTATTTAAGGCAAAGTTGTAACATAAAAAAAACTAGTATTTAAAAAAAAAAACTGGTGAAAAAGTTGAAACTTTGACCTGCAATATCTACGTAACTAGAAGGTTCCCAAGACTGACAGAACTCCAAACAAAGAACAAAAAACTGATCGCAATGATGGAGAGAACCAGTGCCTTTCGGATTCGTTAAGGGTCTTTTTATATCCTTTATTATTACAGGGTAAAAAATTAGCTAGCGAAACTTCTCAGATTTGCCTGATATCGATTACTAAATACGACAAAACAAAAAAAAAAGATTTGATAACTTAATTTGTAATCTATATGACCTTAATAAATCAGTTTTTCTTATTTTTTCGTATTTTGATATCGATTCCCGTCTGCAGAGTTTAGCTAAAATTTTAGGTACCTTGGTTAGAAACCAGTTGTGTCACTGGGGTCTGTCATTGCTATCAGGGTCAACCCTGACCTACCCTCATCCATCATCATCATTCATCCTACCCTCATCTGGCAGTACGGAATCGTACTTATCTATGCTCCTATCCTATCCTTTTCTACCGCTCAGAACCCTCGTTTGCTAGAACGAGAAACAGAGCGTGTTACCAATCGCATCATCGATGCTGCCGCGTGCGATAGCATTCACGCTCTGTTTTTCACTAATAGGTTCAACACTAAGACACCGCTGCCGCTGCGGTTTGCAGTTTGCGGTCGTCTTCAGAAGAGCACCTTAACTCTTGTTAACAATGTTCATAAAAATGTAAATAAAAATGATCTCAGGAATGCTCGTTTCCAAATCGGCTTATCATACGCGAGTACGCGACAGATTCCTTGGCGTAAATTAAAAATGTTTTTGTGAATATTCGTCTACGTCGCTTGTTATGTTATATTGTATGTTATATAATATGACGGATTGGATTAAGTACTGCGGAGGAAGAATATTTGGGTTTAAATATTTCGTGAAATGTTTTGAGATTGGTTGTAAACGTGGTTGTTTTTTTAGGTCTGTGAGATGCTTTTAAACAATATAAAATCACGCCCGTAATGCCCGAATAGTTAGGCAGAGGTGGGTTTTTGGTGAGAGGTGGTTTTAAATTAGAATTTAAAATTAAATTACATAACAACACGCGTGTAATCTCTAAAGGATTAGGCAGACATGTACCTGCCTTTAGTATACACACATTTTGCCTATTACCATCAACCGGGCTCAGATCTGGGCTCCAGGCTGCTATTTAGAAAGTTGTGATGGAAAAACATAAAATCATTTTTCCTGACATGAGAATTGAACCCAAGACCTCACGCTCAGAAGGATCCTTTTGGGACCACAAGACCTACGAGACAGTCATCATGGGAAGTAGCCATAGGAAAATATTTTCTCTCATTGTACAATTTATGTCATACTGACCTTAACATTATAAGGTTAACCTTGACAAAATGTTATGTGAAAAACCCAAGTGTAAAAGTTAACCCGTATTATAGGATTAATCACCAGTTCACTCACATAGTTCATTTTTGTACATAAAAATATGCAAGAAAGTGACGGAGTTAGCCCGCGCTTGGTGCTTTGTCTCTTTCATTCTGGTTAATCAGCAATATTTAAATGGTTAACCCGTCTACTTCAAGGGTTAACCCGTATAATAGCTAATCAACCATATTATTATGGGTCTAACCGATTAACTTTTTATATCCCGATTAATCAGTCCCTGGCATACTTCATTAACATTTTTTTTTATATCTTATCGTAAAATATGTAGAAAAGTAGTTGAAAAATCTGAGCTTAGCCATTATCCGGCCCGACGATGCATAGTTAACGAGTTTTAAAATAATTTAAAATTTTCATAAGAACGACATTGAAAGTTTTCTGAAACGATACTGAAACGTTACTTTTACGATACAAAAATGTTTACCAATCTTTAGGCACTGTCTCAAGCGCTATGAGCACGGATAATCTAAACACGGATGAACTGGTTTCTTTAGTAATTTAAACCTCTTTACACTGAATTTCCGTCACGCAAGCTATTAAAAACAAGTAGATCACACGTACGTCATCATTAAAGACTGTCATCATCTACCTAGCCGAAACTACAAGTGTTTCTTGTTGACTACGGAACCCTAAAAATCTAGAAACACAATACTCTCTCAGGGCACGCAACAAAGGCATCACAGCCTACTTTATTTGATACCAGCTCACTATAGACAATAGCCCACTATAGCCCCATTCCTTACGATTGTATTTAGTAGACCCTTACTTGACCCATAATGATTACGATCAAACATAACGATTGTAATTTTGGCTATACTCCAAACTCGCGTCTTGTCTGTTTTATTTATTGCAGAATAAAAGCTTGGGTTCCGTGGTTCAATAAAGGAGTAGGTTTAATTTGTGAGCCACCTTTAAAGATTTATTTATCTTTTATTCAGGTAGATAACCCATTATTAGTATTCCTTAACCTATGTTAGTATAATTGACTAAAACACACAACAAATAACAACCTAAACTGTAACTAATAATATTTAATTCCGCCACCTCCTGCGCTCTGGAGACACCTGGCACATGCACTGCGGTGCCCCATTAGATGGCCTTCAGTCTTGCTAGCCATAATGCTCAGAAGACTTTTGTTGCATGAATTCACTTAAATATATGCCTCATTGTCCCTCATTTCATTATAATATAAGTGGAAACGGGCACAAGTAGGCATAAAATTATATTTCAATTATCTTTGAAAACTTGCAAGGCTCGGAGGTATAAAAACTTGTATTAACAGTTGGGTCATATTGGTGTTTATAAATTCCCCAAACCAAGTTTTCTCTTGATAATTTATTTCAATTGATTATTTGGTAAGCAAACGCAACACTAGGAATTTCTCCTGTATCCTGGGTGCGCTTACAAACATTTAAACTCACATACACAAACAGCCAGACCCCGAAGGCCATACAAATACTTGTTCCGTGCGGGAATCGAACCCGCAACACGAAGCACAGCTGTCAATCGCACAGCCACTACGCCAACCGTGCCGTCAAACTGGCAGACATTTAAATTTAAGGGGTTAAATATTTATCTTCAGCTACAGAACCCTAAAAAGAAAAAATCTAAAGATTTTTTTCTGAATTTGCTCAAAGGAAGTGGCAAGGATGTTGACAAAGTTCAGGCTTTTGTAGACTTTCGAAGGTCGCTCGTTTTACGGTCAGAGACGGTCACGGTCAAGGTCGAGTGTTGATTCAGGCACGGAACAGATAAGCAAGTATTTCCTTTTATCATTGCTGAGGAAACTTTCTTAGATGTAGTATATATCGCTGATTCAGTACTTAATTCTTCTTGGACAGTATTGCCTATAAAATACTTCAAGATTATTGATTCCAGTGTTTTAAAGATCGTTTTCGAACTTATAAAAAAATTATTATACACCGATGTGTGACCAAGTGCACCTGGAGACCCCATCGCCGGGTGCACTTGGCCACACATCGGTGGCATCACTTATGGTGTTTCACTAAAATCAGAGGTCAACTACATATATATATTCTACGGCGGAGATACGGTGTGATTTTACATATCCTCAGAGAAAATAAATCTAATGGCGTCAAATTGCACAAACGAATTTCGTGAAATTTTCGTGCCTAAATTGAAAGGCATTAATGTTGCAGTCATGTGGTTAACAAGACGGACCCTCATGCCAAAGAAATCAACCGCAACAAATGGCGAAAAATGGCAAATGGCATAAAATTTTCAATCAAATAAAGCCAATCAATCAAAAAAAACACCCGTTACTTACCAAAACGTTTTAAATTCCAGAACATTCTTAAAGAAAAATACTAAATTATTTTTAGTATTAAAACCATTAAAATATCGTTTCAGTGTCGCTACTCTCAATAGCCCCCGGCCTACACCTTCAATTACTTTTGATCCGTTTAGTAGACAGTTTAATAAGGTGCAAAATATTGAAGTAAACCTCCCGTAATTAGACATTAAAGCCGGTAGAAAATTCTTCGAAGTTATGATAAAAATATTAAGTAGTGCTTCAAGAGCACCATTTAATATTTTTAGTTTTTAGTAGTAAAGTTTTCAGTATTAACTGTTTATTAAAGTTTTTAATTATGTTACATGTGGACAGTTGAAAATACACTGATCCGACTGACTTATCCCATGCCACATATATGTATATGAGTGAATAGGGCTCTTTTATATGACGAGACCAAAAATGTTCTGTTATTTTTGCTATCATCTGCTCGTTTTCTCAACTATTTTGGGGACAGCTTCCAGTCTAATAGGTGTATCTAAGTGTGCAAGTGTCAGTGTTTTACATGCAGCGACTACCTGTTTGACCAAAATAGCCCAGTTATTAGGTAACACTATACCTACTACACTTCTTGGCAACATTGGTTGCCACAAATTCACCTCATAGCGAGTGAGACGGACTTATTCTGTTGTTCTCTGGGTGAAATCACAAAGAATGTTTTGTTTGTAATTAGTTATAGATATTAGTTCTAAGTAACAATTAAGTTAAGTTAAGGTAAGGATTAAGTTTAGCAATTAAATTATATTATGGCGCACTTACTGCATTGGTTAGCTGTAATGGTAGATGTAAGTTGATAAATAAATAAATACATTTCCGACTTCTGACTACGAGCAACTACTGTCATATAATTATCTATAAATGACAGCCGAGACACGGAAAGGTTTCTGAGTGTAATGGATGGTCACCCATCCATGGACTGACCTCGGAAAGCGTTGCTTAACCTTTGAGATCGATCCGTGCGGCACTTTTTAATTAGTCACGAGCCCCTCTCTTCTGTAATTTTTGTATAAAACAAAATTAATCAAGGCGAGCTGCATGGCAAGTCATTATTACATCAGTTACCATTTGGGTGACGTTCTTCAAGGTTGGGTTAAAGTAAGATATCAAGGATCGAAAGTATACGGCACATTGTAAAGACGAGCTTTATTTTATTATTTTAACTTATTCAGTGATTCATCACCTGCCTAGCCTTTTCCCAACTATGTTGGGGTCGGCTTCCAGTCTAACCGGATGCAGCTAAATTTATTTGGTGATTTTTGATCCATAGTGTATTATCTCAGTGCTAAACTGCTGTCAAAATCTCCTTGTTAATTTAGTTCAACTCGCTGACGCGCTCGCAAGGGTGGCGCTAGTGTAAATTCGAATTATCAACCGAGTTTATATAACGCCAATCAAGAAACTCACAGCGGATTCATATTCGAAGTTTAAAATGACCCCGATGATGATGATGAATGATGATGATGATGATGATGATGAATGATGATGATGAGTGGATGTTTATGATGATGCCTGCCAGGGCTGCGGGACTGTTCGAAAGAGATACCGCGGCCCTGGAACATAAAGGGCCAAAGAAGGAACATGGGTGGTTTTTAGTCAGTAAGAGTCTGACACTCCCTTCCGCTCCACCCAGCCGAGCCGGAGGGGTCATTTGATGATTTCCCACCCACCAAAACAAGGTTTTACAGAATCACACTGCTGGTGTGGTTCTAACATCCTAGTTTGACAAATAAATAAGTAGAAGTAACCTGAGTTTTCAAAAGATTTATGTTCAGCTTGGTCTATAATACTGGATCCTTTTGGGTTTAGAATTGACAGATTCATCAACACCTGCCTTTGCCTAATTATGTTAGGGTCCTTTCTTCCTTTCAGTCTAACCGCATGCTGCTGAACACTATTACTTTACATGAAGTGACTGCCTATCTGACCTGCACAACCCAGTTAGTACTGGATAATACCAATCCACGGATTTCTGCTTAGTCTTTAATCTTTATTGTATGACCACATTAATAAAGTACTTCTTCTACAATCTTACCATTTATCTTACTATCTTACTTCTTACTAATATTATGAAAGCGAAAGTTTGTGAGGATGGATGGATGGATGTTTGTTACTCGTTCACGCGAAAACTTTGAACGGATTTGAATGAAATTTGGCACATAGATAGTTTATAGCCTTTTTTTTTTTTTTTTGGAGGGTGGTGAATCATCAAATGACCCCTCAGACTCTTACTGACTAAAAACCACCCATGTTCCTTCTTTGGCCCTTTATGTTCCAGGGCCGCGGTATCTCTTTCGAACAGTCCCGCAGCCCTAGCAGGCATCGGCCCTTGCGGGCCCCTCCCGTTTGCTGACATTTCTTTGAGGCGCGCGTGGAACACGAACGCGCCGTCAACACGGCCTGTAGATAGTTTATAGCCTGGATTAACATATTGAATACTTTTATCCCAGTAGTATGATCCCGTAGGACAGTTACCGAACTTTACTCGGGCAGAGCCGCGAACATAAGCTAGTGGAAGATATTCATGTAATTAAGACTTCCCATTTCTTGGTAGGTTAGATCAGTATTCCGACCCGTATGTTTCGCTCTAATGATTTGCATAATCTTACGCTTGCAAATTTCTGGATCTGCCATCGGAATAATATCAACGTTTCCATTTCAATATTCTGGATCGAGTTCGCTTATCATATTAAAGGACAATGATTCCTGTGAGTCGCATGAATCTTATTAAAATCGGGGGTCCAATGTTAAGTGACTGATATTATTTTAAGAGATGGAAATTCCATTCTTTTCATGGAGACGTGTTTTAAAATACTCACTATAATACCTTAGGAAAATTAACTAAAATCGAACGTCCTTAACAGTTACGGTCATAAGATAAGGGAGGGAGACGACATTAGTCTGGGCAAAGATTTTGTAGAATCCATCCTGCTCACACGTTTTATGACCGGCGCCTGCCTCGGGAGTGGGGTCTTGGCGTGCAGTGAAAATAGCTGTTGTCATATGAGAAATACAGACAAACAGACAATATTGGCTTAAGTTTAAACTGTCATGGTCACTAACATTAAAATTAACACTAGAAACGGGATATTTACCATAGAATCGAGTTGCGAGTGACAGTGGTAGCGGTACTGAGTGCAAAAAACGAACAAGAAAGAGGGTAGACCGATTTGTCTGCTCATAAACACCCACCCGTAATAACTTCAGTTTATCCGTGATCATGGTGCTAGCAACAGCGCCGAAATATCGGGAACTCAAAACAAACAGTGGACATGGTAAATATCCCGTTTCTAGTGTTAATTTTAATATTGGCTTAGTTTCCTTCGCTATACATAATATGTTGATTGTTTGGGTCGCACGTAAGTTATTAGACTTGAGGTAACAATCAACGGTTCCCTTAATACCTTTTGGCCAAGAGCTACTCGTTCAACAACATCTGCGGAGAAATCAAAGGAAAGAAGATATTTAGAACACGCCATGATTGTTTATATTGCCTCTGAATTCGTATCACTGCCAAACTACATTAATTTTTATATTCGTTGTAATTAGGTTGTTCTTGGATTAAAGCCACATAGTTACTTGGTTGTCAGACTAAATGTGATCATTATTTTCGTTACAGTAATATATATAGGTACATACATGCTGTTGGGTTGCAGTGTCAGAGGTTGTAAAATTAATGAATTAAAAAAAATATTTTATTAAAATGAAAAGATCAAAAAAAATAAGTTGATCTATCAAAATTGAACGCGTATATAAAGTTTTGTGTCCGTGCTAATAACCGTTGAGGAGTTCTCTAGTGAGGAGACGATCCTGGCTGTAGAATCAAGTCATGTTTGTCATAAAAATGTACTATCACCAGAAGCGGGGAACTGGTTTGAAATTCAGTTGACCAGTACCAACGAGACATTTTTTTTAAAAATATATTTATATGTTTACACAAGCTTGTAATAAATAGGAAAGAACTAGTTACGCGGCGCAACGGTTTGGCACTCACGGAAACAGGTATCGCGTCACAAGTCTCATGACCCGAGGCTGTGGACGAGGTGTCAGTCTTGAGGTAACAATTACATGTTCTCACCATACGATACCTCCTTGTTATTCTAATGTTGGTACTATTGGTATCCGTTACCGTAAACTACAAAGATATTCTACCCGTGCAACTGTTGATTCACATAAATACGGAAGGGTAACTATTATGAGAGTGTTTATAAGGGTATATCGTTTATATAGAATTAAGTGAAGAAGGAGCAATGTTATGGGTGTAAGACCGTGTTTAAGGCTTATTTAAAGCGATCATTGCGCAAACACGAAACCGTCGCGTCCACTTTGTGAGGTGAATCTATAAACTCGTGGTCGCGTCAACAGAGGGAGCCTTCTGGTTTTGCGAACAAATTAATGAGTGACATAACGAACGCGACTATAATGAATTCACGCGATCGATCGCTTTAGTTAGCAAGCGGGGCAATGCGTAGGTATACAATAAAAGTTTTACAATTATGGGCAAAGACATGATGTTGGTATCGACTTAACTTTTTTATCCCATTGTAGAATTGAAGGAAAATTACACAAAATGTCTGTTCTTCAAGGACGCCAAAAGCATTTTCACGTCAGGCATAATTTTAATAAAACAAAACGGTTTTGCTTAGCCGCGTACTCAGCTCTTAAATAATGGGGGAGCTCCGAAAGAATTCGCGTATAACACTGGAATGTCATAAAACAGAGAACGTTTAGCCTAAAATTGAAGACGTGAAGTTAGTCTGAAAATAAAAATTCTTTATTCTTTGTATGGCTAAGAGTTCCTACGCATCCTTGAGAGTAATAGCTTTGGTTTTATTGTACCTCGTGAGTCAGAGTTTAGGGTTGAATATTTTATATATAACGTAACGTAGCACTAACTGTAACGTAGTAGATCATTGTTAGCAGAAGATTCATTGTTCTAGCTTAAGAAAGAGGGGAGCAGTCCCTCCATGTAGAATACTGGTACTCAAGTGTATCCGGTTATGCTAGTAGTCGACCCATACGTAGTTCGAGAAAGGCACCAACACCTCATGAAAGAGAGATGGATTCATAAATACAGTCTTAATAACATTATCTGCTTTTACCCGACTACAGCACTGTCAAAAGGAAGCATTCTGATCCATTGAATAGATCAAAGAACGGCTCCAGAATCAGAAATACAAAAACATTTTGTTTAGAAAGATCTCTTGGGATATTGAAACCCATCAATATAAAAGCTTTGCCCTTTCCTTAGTGTCCGATTACATTAATCACTTGAAACATAATTTAAAATGAGCAATCAATAAGAGGACAATTTGCAGCCCTGTAGTTATATTGTGGAAATCTTTAGACACATCCATTATAATATTAAAAATGTAATGACAACATCAATAGCTAAAACCACCAATCACCAACCTGAGAAAGTAGAAGATGAAGAAGACAATAAGACGAAGAAAAATATCGCTATCAGCGATAAGACCATCATTGTAACCATAAAATGATCAATATTGTAAATCCGTTGTGTTTCAATTAAGGTGTATGTACAATACTGTACATTCTATTCTATCCCTAAGAACTGCGATGAGTGCATCGCTTTAATTGAACAAGTAATGTCGATTGTACCGCTTTGTATACCAGGGTTCAAAGCATCCTTAGTTTTAAATTACTATTGTGGGAGCAATTAGGTCGATAGCACGAGTTACCTACAGGGTAGGGAAGGAATGTATTGTTCCTTGTTAGAGCTTGCTTTTAGTTCCGCTTTTGTTTAGGTTAATACAGTTGTCTATCGTATTGGCAACCATTCTGTTGGCTTCAGAAAATCTGAACGATATATCACTATGTTTTTTACTTAAATAAAGTATCTAAAGAAAAGATCCTCTTCTTGCTACATCTACCACTAGAATACTTTCTTAGTTTTAAACTTACACAGCCATCATCACATATCATCATCATCTGCACAGCTTTTTTATAATTTTTGTTGAGGTCGGCGCGAGGCGCGGAGAATACTCGGTATATAATGGGTGGTCACTCATCCACGGACCAACCTAGTCAAGCACGGTTTAACCTAAAGATCGCCCCAGCGGCTATTATTATTAAGCCACGAGCTCCAAGAACCTCTAACCGGGTGCAACTGAATATAAATATTTTACATGGACCGGTTGCCTATCTAACATCCACAATCCAGTTACTAATAAACCTTGATGAGACTGTAATCCGTTTCCTAAACCTCTGCAAAAACTTTCATGCGTTTATTGGAATTTGCAGGTCAAAGTTAGGTTGTACGTTGATTAAAATATGTTTCGCGATCGCAAAACGTACGTATTTACATAATTATAATCATTAAAGTCATCAATATAACCCTCTAAGTTCATTTAATCCCATAGAATGACTATGTCATGGAAAAATATATATTTTGTTCAACATACAGCTTGACACTGACCAGTAAATACGTAAGAAAAATTGAATTTCGCGTGCTAACCTGGCGCTTCCCCTTAAACCTGTGCCAAAATATTCCAAGTATTTTTTCTAACAAAAGTAAACCCCCAGAAATGCTTGAACATCGCAAAATATTTGTTCTGAACACACTTTACGTAAGCACCGTTGGCGTAGCAGCTAAATGTAAATTTTATTGTTCATATATTTTGGCGGCGTAATGGCCGATGTGAATAAGACGAGCTATTACGTACACCACTTTATGAAACCGTTGTTTTAAGAAATATTATTGTTAGAGAAGGCACACGCTTCTAAGGTGCAAGTCGTGGAGGTATTGGATGGAGGGGTTACCTTTTTACCTCGAAATAATTCCTGAAATGTGCCAAGGAAGACCATTATGTAAAGATACGTTTTTCAGCATCCGTCAGATAAGTCTGTAATAGAGCATTTTCGGTGCGGTTTCCGATATAAATGCCTGGTGTAGTCTCACAAGCGGTCAAGAGGTTCTGGGTTCTATTTCCGGGTCGGGCAGTGTTATTGGCTTTTTCCATTAGGAATTTCTCAGTAGCAGCCATAAAGTCTGGATTTGTGTCCAGTTGATGGCAAAATTCTCGCTCCCTTTTACATGGGACTTAGACATAATTGGCAAAATGTGGGTGTACTATTAGGTACACTGCCTAACCCTGCGTAGATTACAGGCGCGATGGTATGTTGTATGACACACACCTTTTTATTATTTCCTTTAATGTATTGGCACGTAACTATAAATAAAACCGGCCAAGTGAGAGTCGGACTCGCGCACGAAGGGTTCCGTACCATTATCTATAAAAACGGCAAAAAAATCATATCTGTTGTATGGGAGCCCCCCTTAATATTTTATTTTTTTATTTTTAGTATTTGTTGTTAGCGGCAATAGTAAACATCATTTGTGAAAATTTCAGCTTTCTAGCTATCAAGGTTTATGAGATACAGCCTGGAGACAGACAGACAGACACAGCGAAGTCTTAGTAATAGGGTCCCTTTCTACCCTTTGGGTACGGAACCCTAAAAAAAGAACTACAGCAGGATTTTCTTTGCTTCACGTTCGTGAAGGGACATCTTCCTTTGTTCCCATAACGATGGAAAGTGGTTATTAAGGCAGGAGTTTTATAGTATTTCTCCGAGAATCACACAGGCTGCAGGTAATAGCTTAATACCTACCTCCTCATGTCTAGACTCAATTTTATAGAGCAATCCAAAATATATTATCTTAGAAAACGTAATGGTACACTATAAATAATATCAAGATTACTTGCGCCTGCTTTATAAATGCCTGGTACTTGTGAAAAGTAATGGTAGCAAAATAAATCTTGCTGATGAGACCACCTGTTGTTGCTAGCCATACCAATTGTTTTTGGCTGGTTTGTCTGAATAGGGGCTATTCTATTGTAAATGAAATCTACATTTCATTGTTTTTTTGTTACAATTCTCTCTCAGGTCTGCCTGTAGAGCGTTCTTTAGAAATTACTACTAGATTATCTTTTTGTTTCGTGCGCTGCATTTTTAATGAAAATGATAACAATTCTTTTTCTTTTGATACAAAAATTGTAGTCTGAAATATTTGATACTTTTATTTTGTTAAATGTTTAAAACTGGTTATTAAATAAACTTGTTCTAGTCCATCATGGGTTAGGTTTATGAGGAAAGCAGGTATGAATTTGAGAACTATTACGATTGATGAAAATAATGATCAACATGAGACTGATAGGATGATGGGACATTTAGTCTCTGGCTCTTATCGCACTCGTATTAGGTTCAGAATGCAGTGTATTTCACAATCCTATTTTTTCATTTATTTCTAGTGTTTTTTTTCCACGGATAACCATGAACTATGTCCAACATGGTTCAATTCCTATACACGACAGTGTGAATATTTAAATTGAGTTTTTAAATAGAATAAACATTATTATTTATAAAATTATTTGATTTATTAACTAATTTACATGTTCTGCGGCTTTCCTACCTTTGCTTCTCCTTCAACCTGCGAAGGCAGAGCGGTAAAAAACAAACTAAATCATAGTTTCATAATGATTAATGACAAAAATTCTTTTCGTCCTATTATTTTATTTCTTCGTAAGTGTATTGAAAAACGTCGTTTAAAGATATATGTGGGCATTTGTCACTGAAGTTCTCGGCTCCATGTGCTATGGAGCCAAGAACTCACCTCGCCTTTGGCTCGGGAGTAACCCCGTAAGTAAAGTTGGCTGCAATAACAAAGTTTGGCCACTTGTATCAAAATGTACTGTTCTATCTCGTTTACACTTACTACTAGATGTAAAAAGTGTATCCTTGTCTCATTGTTATTAATGCTTAGTGACGTGTCAACGCACATTAAGGAATTTTAATAAAACACAGATTCTCAAGAAGTCAGTGTAGTAGTAGTAGTAAAGGTAGGTGCTACAGCTCCAATGGGTATTATAGTCGGTGAAGTGATGTTCAGCGTGGGTGTCGATGAGTTGAACTGGAACATCACTAGCTCATACGTCACTATGGTGCCGGCTACCTGTGGTCGGAAGAAATGCGATGGTTAGTTCATGTGCTCTCATTATTAATATATCAATCGTTAGATTCGCTCTACCATGTCAAAAACATTAAACATTTTTGTTTCATTGACCATTTGATTACATAACATAATATCACGCCTGTAATGTTCGATGCGTTAAGCAGAGGTATACCCATAAGTATACCTACATTTCGCCACTTAATAGGGTCCAGTCCCATTGCCATCAAACAGGCACGAATCCAGATTCCGTGGCTGCTACTGAGAAATTCTTGATGGAAAAACCCAATAACACTTTGCCCGATCTGGGAGTCGAACCCAGGACCTCATGCTCAGTAGTTGCGCTTGCGACCACTAGACTAACGAGGCAGTCAATCATTGGATTAGTATTGACTCATACTGCAAGTCTATCTGTGTATCTATTCTTTTATGCGAGTTGTGCGAGATTCGGCGAGGGCACTTCTAACGATATCAATCTTGGGTTTTGTGTTATTTCAGTTAAGTACTTGGTTATAAATATTTTGCTAGCTTCAAAGTAGAATGAAATATTTATTAAATTTATTATTCTGCGCTTAAAAAGCAAACAATTATTCTGAAAATGACACATTAACAAAAACAAAAAGTACTTTGTTTTTATTTTTGAAAATAAACGTTTGCCGTATTCTGTTTCAAAGCGTAAGTTGCGGTTTGATAGGAACCTAACACACCGTAGCATTCGCTTCAAAAAACTGCCTCAAAAATGTACGAACAACGTTTAACTCACAGTTAAAAGTAATCCTCTGGTTACCGAGAAGAACTGTAGACCACTCAACGCCACTTTGTCTCCGTTAACCTGGTCTAAAAACCTCTGCACCTGAAAAAAGTTTTGTGTCAGTTTGTCGTTTTTAAAGCCAGTCCACATGCTTGATAAGGAGGAGCTCGTAGCTAAATCATAACAGCCGCTCAGGTCGATTTTTAGGTTTAACCGTGTTGGCCTCGGTTGGTCCGTGAATGGGTGACCACCCATTACATAACGAGTTTCCCCCGTGCTTCGGAAAGCACGCTAAGCCGTTGGTCCCGGCTGGCATTGGTAGATCTTTGACAGTCGTTACAGGTAGTCAGTGGCCTGAAAGTCTGACAACCAGTCTTACCAAGGGATATCGTATTACCCAGTATTAACTGGGTTGTAGAGGTCAGAGAGGCAGTCGCTCTATGTTAAATACTGGTATTTCGTTGCATCCGTTTAGACTGGAAGCCGATCCCAACATAGTTAGGATATGGCTATGCAGATGATGATGTCATGCTGGATAAAAATCCATCACCGGGTTTTAAAGTTAAGCTAGTCGTTATCCATGCCAGGTGTGCCAAAAGCACTTTTGTACTGTGGCTTATAAAGGCTCCTGCAACTACTTGCAACCTAACCGAAAGTATCTATACGAAGGTACTTAGGTATGTAGAACGTTCATGATGGCTCTCAATATTTTAACTCGTCAGTTTCATTCTCGGACAAGCCGAGTATCGGATATCGACACTGATAAGTAAACTGTTCACAGCAACCGAGCCAGTTTCCATCTTTCAGGTAATCGTTTCTTTATCATACAGTAGATTTTCGAATAGTGTTAATGTGTAAAATTGAAAACATTATCGTTTCAGCTTAATTGGCTACATCATTCTGGCAATTTCAGTTAAATTCAAATTCAAATGCTTAAGAACTATGTTAGTAGTAATAATTTCATAGCCGTCATAGATACAGTTAAAAAAATAAAAAAATAATTACAATTGTTTACATAAATGTCTACACTAAATTGGTATAGTCTGCACCCTAATGATTTAATTTAATTTAATTTAATTTACTTAATTTAATTTAATTTAATTTAATTTAATTTAATTTAATTTAATTTAATTTAATTTAATTTAATTTAATTTAATTTAATTTAATTTAATTTAATTTAATTTAATTTAATTTAATTTAATTTAATTTAATTTAATTTAATTTAATTTAATTTAATTTAATTTAATTTAATTTAATTTAATTTAATTTAATTTAATTTAATTTAATTTAATTTAATTTAATTTAATTTAATTATTTTATTATTATTAATTTAATTTAATTTAATTTAATTTAATTTAATTTAATTTAATTTAATTTAATTTAATTTAATTTAATTTAATTTAATTTAATTTAATTTAATTTAATTTAATTTAATTTAATTTAATTTAATTTAATTTAATTTAATTTAATTTAATTTAATTTAATTTAATTCAATAAATTATATTTTATTTAATTTAATTTAATTCAATAAATTATATTTTATTTAATATATTGAATTGAGTTTAATTCAATAAAGTTAGTTCAGTTAAGCAGTAGACCTGTTAGATAAAATCACACAAGACAAGGTTGAACGTCGCAACTCTGTCCTTAAGGAGCTGATCTTTAAGATCATACAAGTTACCAATAATTCAGACCAGTACACCACAATGATTTTACTACCCAGGTGTCCTCTGGCGTTCTCATACTCTCCTCTCTGTTCATTTCTTTTCTCGTTCTTACCTCCACACAATACACCGGTGAGGGCACATCATACAGCACGGGCGCCGGCACCGCAGACGCACTGTTCACTTGCGAAGCTATCAGGGATACTGCCACCGACCGCGATAGCAGGTAGACCAGGGAGAAGAGGAAGTATGTCGCAGCTTCGTGCCCGCCCAGTGGACCGGATTTAGAGACGACGATTCTGTGAATGATAAAATACAGACAATGTAACTGAGAGGTGTAGTTTTTGTTACCTCTTGATATCGGAGCGTTTTTCTTCAAAAGATTGAGTTAAACAAAAGTGGAGCTCACAACAGTATAATATTAAAATTTTTGATTTTGTGAAATGTTGACCTCCAGCTCTGTCTCTTTCAAAGTTGCTAAAAGCACATTACAATAGTTTATTATATAAACTATTATAATGTGCTTAACTTTGTAAAAGGATGGAATTTGTTATGGGCTAAAATGTTCAGCCATGCTTGCTGGTTGAGTCTGATCAGTGGTAGTAAAATTAATGAAAAATTAACTTACTTTTTTGCTTTGTTACCAGTGCATTCTCCGGTACCCTTCAAGCCATCCCTGAAACCAAATCATTTGGTTTACTCATAACATTTATAAAAAGGAACAAACTACATTTATCTCCAGGGTCCAGGCCAGGCAAGAATTGACAGAACGACTGGTTCAGCGCTGGACCGTTTGGAACGAGATGTCCAATAAAAGTTCCAACTCCTCCAAGAATTATCAACACACTTATATTTGATGATTTGTATAGATTCTAACTATATTCTTACTCCAAAGTATTGAACAGCTGCAAACAGATGAAGAATAGGTTGTTGGCAAAGGATATGAAGACTACACTGCTGATGACTCCATCCACTTTGCGTACGATTTGCGTGGCTCGGCAGTAGTCCTCTCGAGTTACCCGCCAGAAGATCTCCGGTAAATACTGGAAATGGAATAGCATATAAAGCACAATCACCCTATAATGTACTCAATGCTTGGTCTCGGGCCTCCTCTCTATGGGAAAAAGTTGGTTGTGATCCACCACGTGGGCCCTGCATGCGTGGTGAATGTCACATGTCTGAGAATTCTTCGGTTCTAGGACGTGCTGGATTCCTTACGACGTCCTCCATAAATGTTGTTGAAAATTAAATGGAATGTGTTATTTTTAGGGTTCCGTACTCAAGAGGAACAAACGGAACTCCTTATAGGTCTGTCACAGTACATTTTCGCCGAAACTACTAGACCGACTGAGTTGAAATTTTGGTACAAATATGTAAGCCGATGACCCTAATACGGACGTGTAACGTAAATTAATGAATTTTAAACATGGGGGCCACTTTTGGTCGGTAATTGTGAGCATCTCAAATATATTTATTTTTATAATTTGAAGATAAATAGTTTTGAAGTTATTCAAGAAAATAGGTGAAAATTGACCATTCCCCTTAATTCTGAAACTACAGCGCGGAAAATTAAAAAAAATACAAAAAATATTTCTTTGCCAATAGATTACAGGAAAACCTATAAGAAATCTTAGATTTAAAACAACTTACGGCATTTATTTGTATATACTAGAGCTAGCCACAAAAACAAATAGCAAAGTAGCCATAGAAGAGTAGTTCTCGCAACTAGTTAGTACTTTCGATAGGCTTAATGGACTCTATCAACGTAAATTCTTTTCTGTTGCAAGAAGAAAGTATTTTTCGCTACCGCTGTCAACTGGTAATCTCCTCAAGAGACTGGCGGCGTTGCCAGGCTGTATGGCAACGCTAAGCCTCTGGCCAAGGTAACAGCCAGCCCTTGGGTCACGGGAAGTGTCAACTAAGCGATTTGAATTTCCTGGAAAAGGCTGTGAGCACTCGGACCCCACGGTCCTAGAATTTCATTCAGTCCCTAAAATTTTTAATTTCCCGGGTATATATTTATTAAAAATCGCACCCTTCGTTATATGTAATAAGAAACCTTTTTACTTCAGTGTCCGAGACTAGGAAGAGATCTATAAGAAGTCAGTATGTAGTATTTACTTCATGTTGAGAGATTTAATACTGTTTTGCTCAAAAAAAGTGTTATTAGTACCCAATATCATTAAAAATTACACAATTAAAATAGTGTTTGCAAAATGAATTGATTGCAAAATGACAGACGACAGACTTTACAGATTAATTTAATATGGATTATTTTATTTAAATTGTTTTGTTATAATTTTGATATATTAACTAGTATTTCATGAATGTTATTTTTGTAAATAACACATAAAATCAATTCTGATTTTGCATGACTATGATTAAATTTACTATTGTTATGTAATTGTAATACCTAATGGAATTAAAAGGCTTATTTTTTTTATTATTATTCAGTAAATGACTTTTTAAGTGACATTGAATTATGATTGAATTTGAAATTGATTAAAATAATTTAATGTAATTTAATTAGTATTGACATACCTAATGTTCACATTCTCTCAATTTATCCGATTTTTATTCTAATAATTAAGTAGATTTTATTTTTTATATTATGAATATACTACGCCGACTTTTGTTTTGAACTGTAAACCATTATTTAATAATATTTTCAATGTAGTTGAAAAATTCATTAATGTTTGAATGCCTAATATAAGGTAGACTCTACAAGGCTCACCCATCTTATTGTTAGATCTTATGTACCTGCAATCAATGCAAATGCAATTTATTTTACTTTACCTACTTTAATTGGAATGATAAAACTCAGGCTAGAAGTAGCATGAAGTGCATGCTGTTATTAAATTGGTCAATAAGAAAGAGCATAGGTTTATAAATAAATACGAAGATAAAAACAGCTTAAAATTCATAGATAGATTCAGTTCACAGTTAGATATTATATCATTATCTTTTATATAAGTAAGTACTTATAATTCTTTCACGTTAGAGCAACACAAAATAACTTTTGTTAGTCTACAACTTGCCGTGGGAGCAGCGTCTCCTGGCAAGGTAACCACTCACTTACGTTCACCGAGAAACTTCGCTAAGCCCCCGATAAGAGTATTAGACCGTCTGCGTCTCACTGCAGCTTTATTAAGTGGCAAGTCCAATGGACTTGACTTGTGAGGTCTGGGTACGGCTTTATTTGTTTTAGCAGCACCAGTTTTATGAGAAAATTATGGTTCATAATCTTAAATTGGAGGAAAAAATACTGTTTGAGAGTTTAGCTGCTATTTTTTTGGTTTATTACATCAAAAATTTAAGAAAATACGTACGGTATTGAAAGTACGATACAGATGAAAGTCTATGTACTTATAGTCATTTCGACGCATAAAACCATATACGCCTTACCTTTTTACCAAAACACGTAACTCGTGCCAACTGAATTCTTGACGCGCTTGTTATTGAATTGGTTTTCTGTACTTTTTAACGCTCGGTAACTGACATGACATGATATTGGTAAATCTAAACCACTGAAGATGAAAAGAAAAAAATATGGAGGGTAACCAGGATATTCGACGTTTTATAACGAGTTCGCGAGTAAATTCCAGTACCTAATTGTATTAAACAAGCTGACTTGTATTCACATAATCAACATCTGCACGAGCTGGAAACTTTTACATTCTTTTTACGTAAATTACACAAAATTCAGCGCTGCATATTTGCTTTTGTGGAGAAAGTACACCAATGCACTGCGGCCCGCATAATAATATTATTGTCCGTATTTCGGTATGCCAAGTTTACACTTACGCCCCGTACACGACCGCAGGACCATGGTACATACTTATCGTCATAGAATAGGTTATGAATGTGCAGTTTTGCGTGTACAGTCAAACTGTAAAAAAACAAAATCTTCACATGATGCAAAACCGAGTACCATTCCAAGGTTAAATGACAGTTCTCTCCTAAACGTTCATGCATACCTGTACAGTTCGACTGTACAGTCAATGCTGCATATGCATAACCTATCTTCTATGACGGGCTTTATGGACCAAGATCCCATGAACGCCAGACCTCACGTCATTTTACAAAAGCTCGACCTTTTCTGTGAAAGTACCTTGCTATAAGAAGAACAGCTTATTATGAAAAGTTGGTCATGGTGGCTTTGCTTTGGTGTGCTAAATAGCTGCTAAGTCCGTCTTACTATAAAACGGGATTTTTTTGATATTACATAAGCGCCAGTATGTTGCTAGCTCCTCCACTGCCAGACATTTTGTGTAGTAGACCGCCAGACACCTTTAAGGTGTGATAAATTGTAACTGAACTTGCGTTATAGTATACTCAATACTTTATACTAACTTACGTTCTTCATAATATCCAATTGTTCTTACCTAAGTGAGGTACTTCCACAGAAAAAGTTTCAGTTTTATAAAATGACGAAGGCCTGGCGGTCACGGTGTACCGCTTAACACAATAAAGTTAGTTATCCCTTTACTGTGTTCAGCGGTACTCTAGTATGTCACTTGTTTTTTTAGCTTCGCTCTGTTCCTTTCCTCGTGGCATGCATAAGGGTATTTCTTTCATTTGTTTTTCCCGCATTTGCTGTTGCAACACGCGTGTCGTTTGTGCGCGTAGTTCGTGGTCAGGCCGTTATTGCTGCAATGTGCCCGCGGCTGCACGGTTGAAGTCCAAACTATGTGTAGGTAACTAGGTACATACCTTTACACAATGTGTTTCAGGTAATACGATTTGAACATTGAAAATAATTAAAAAAAAAGTTTTTAAATTTATGTTTGCTTTTCTGTGAATGTGGTTATAACGATTTTGACTTCTTAGAGCGAAAAGATGCTTTGTAGAGTGATCTATGTAAAATTGTAAATGATTGTGTTATTGGTAGACTTTGTGTATGCCAATTTTCGTTTTATCCATGGAAGCTTAAGGGTGTGTTCTAATACAGGCAGGCACTTCACTTAGTGTTTATCTCATTACCTTTCCACTCAATGCAGTGAAGGGAGGAATTGTTAGAAAAACCGGTTCTAGAAACAAAAATTTAAAGTTCAGTGGAATCCTGTCGATTAAGACCCGCTTCTTCTTACAGAGAGACTATGTGTGCATTGGACGATGAAGCAAGGTGGTAAAACTTTAGCAGTACTAGTTATCTTTCTAATGGATGTGAAAAGACCCTAAACGAATCCGAAAGGCACTTGTTCTCCCTGTCATTGCTATTATCGTTTTATTCTGAACCATACCTAGGAACCTTCTATGTAGTTACGGAGATGTTGGAGGTCAAAGTTCGGACTTTTTCTCAAGTTTTTTTTTCGAAATACAAGTTTTTAATGTTATATCTTTACTTTAAATACTTTCGTGGCCCCTGTACTATGCAATGCATGCATCAGAATAAAGTTTTGAGTGCGTTAAATTGAGTCGTAATAAAAGCGTCCTAAACCATACCTTCCCTTGTGCATCCAGCAGCTTTTTGTTAACCTGATCCAGTCTTGACTTCAAGTAGTAGCTCATGCAGATCACGAACAAGTCGGAGAAGTTCCATATGAATGTGGATTGGAAGTGGAGAAACTGTAACAACGGAAATAAAGAAAAGTTCAAAATATGAACACTTTGTCACGCTTGTAATTCCCGAACGGGTATACTGAGGTGTACACCCACAGTTCATCTGACAGGTACCAAATGTCTTTAGTTTGTAAGCCCTGGCTGGGGGCTTTAAAGTAATTTTTGGCCACCACAAGATTGACCGGTTAATCAGCTTCAACCCTATAGAGTTGTTGCGCTGCGAGAGGCCATTAAAAAAAATGTACTAAATGTCTCTCAAAAGAAAGTAAAGTTTAAAAAACAAGTGAAAAATCAAAAATCATACTCGGACTGTCTCGTTGTCCTGGGCTCAATTTCCGGGTCAGGCAAAGTGTTATTTCATAAAGAATTTCTCAGTAGCAGCCATGAAGTCTGGATTTCCGGTTGATGGCAACAGGCTCGCCCCCTATTAAGTGGGACTTAACATAACTGGCGAAATGTGGGTGTACTATAAAGTACACCACTGCCTAACCCTTCTGGGATTACAGGCGTTATATTTTGTTGTGTGAAAAATCATCATAACATTTATCAATACCCTGACATTTGAGATAATGACCGAGAAATCATGCGGGAACCTATGAGCACCGAGTATCCTTATACATCTCCTCTTAAAATACAGACGTATCAGCAATAAGGTCATAAATGATGATTATGTATTTCAAAATTAGGTACTATTTATTTATTATTAAGCCAAATCTTAACAATAATAATATATACACTTATAAATTAAAATTGTACATATATGTATTTATAACTATTATAGTTTTGTAGTTTGTAAATAATTTAATTATCTTTGAAATAAACGTTTTTAAATAATACTATAAATTAAAATAACCTAAAGTAACTAACTGAAAAATAAACAAAAAAATGATAAAAATAAATTAAGTTTATTTACCTGAGTAATAACTCCCAATACTGGGGAGTACGGCAGAAAGTTGAAGACCCACGGATAGAATTGTGTAACGAACCCTTGATATGGGTCCATTTTGGGGTAACAGGCTGCAGCTCCTGCGAATGCTGACAGAAGAGACAGGATGTGTTCCACTGCAATAAAGAAAATCACAATATCGTGTCATCATAATTTCTCAGTAGCAGGCACGAAATCTGGACTTGGGCTCGGTTGATGGGAATAGGTTCACCCTCTATAACATCATGACTACAACAGTTGAAAGACGACCTTTGGATGTAGCTCGGTAGACCTCGCCGAATGAATAAGAAGCCGTCGCTGCCGAAGAACTTCTTATTGGAAAAAGCCGCGTTGTGTAATTTTTTGTAGAGCGCAATGATCCTAACATTAAACAAAGGGGACTATATTTCTTGCCACCAAAATTTATATTTGTCATCAAGTTGTATCACCTAATAAATATATCTATCGCCACGAAATATTTTCGTTCTCAGATAAAAAAAAAGTGTTCCCAGGTATGAATTATCAAATTAATGTTAATATATGTGTAAAATAAGAGATGGAGTACCAATAAAATTGTAGTGCATTAGATGAAAATAAACTTCGTTCTTATAATAATAGTTGTATTACTCAAATAATAGCTTTTTGCTCAGAATGGTAGATCTGTCACCAAATAAATCGATTATCGATCCCTGACTGCGACTCCTTTTTATTTGTTATTTTGTCACCAATACAGTAGTTACATTTTATTTCATTCGGTTATTAAAATTGATGTTTTATTTTGATGTGTTATGTTTAATTG
Source organism: Eurois occulta (assembly GCA_950022335.1). Lineage (NCBI taxonomy): Eukaryota > Metazoa > Arthropoda > Insecta > Lepidoptera > Noctuidae > Eurois > Eurois occulta. The sequence goes on along the minus strand of OX465481.1, from coordinate 6,601,657 downwards.
ATGATTTATTGTGGAATTGATTTTATACTGTTCGGTGACTACATTTTGGTGACAAATCTACTATTTTGCGGACAAACCCTATTATTTAAGAAACACAAAACTAATTAAATTGGCGATAGCTTAAATGATACCCTTAAACAAATGAACAAAATATCATTTATAATTTCGCCTGATTTACATTATTTTTAGTTTTTTTGCTAGTCTTAACTGTCCCATTCCTGGGGAAAGGCATCCCGCCATTCCTGCCACTTCTCTCAGTGTTGCATATAGATAAATTTATTATTTTAAATTAAACGTTTGCAGGAATATTTAATAGAGATTTTAAATCTCAACGGCTTTAGTTCCAATTAAAAATAGGAAAATGATCAGTTCAATAACTAGAGCTTTTCTTACGTATGAGGTCGTTATTAAAATTTATTTTTTACTTTTCAAGAAAGTTTACTTCAATAATCATGAAATACTGATTTATTAAAAAAAAACTGGAATCAAGAAGCTACTTCATCATCATTCATTCTGTAGGCACCACCCATCAGACTGAAGAAGCTACTCACATAAAGCCAGTAACAGCACAACAGCACAAGTAATATTGCACTTCTTGGTCAAGCTGCAATCGAAGTTGGGATCCATGTCCTCTGCCTTAGCTATGTGCTGCACCAGCTGCGGCCAGCGGCGAGCCACTTGGAAGAACATCAACATCGTCACGCAGGTCGTCACGTAGAAGATAACTGGTGCTGGAAGGAGAAAAAGAATGTAAATGAATCATCATACCTTTTTTTTTGGAGCGGAGCGGAAGGGTGTGTCAGACTTTTACTGACTAAAACCCATCCATGTTCCTTCTTTTGCCCTTTGTGTTCCAGGGCCGCAGTATCTCTTTCGAACAGTCCCGCAGCCCTGGCAGGCATCGGCCGTTACGGGCCCCTCTGTTTGCTGACGAATCATCATACCTAGCCTTTCCCCAACTATTTTGGGGTCGGCTTCTAGTCTAGGAGCGACTACCTATCTAACCTCCACAACCCAGTCATGATCAGACTTTACTGGGAATGATCGGCAAATGACACTCAGGTCTTAACGGGTTAACGTGCTTGCCAAGGCACGGAGGGATGCCGGTCCTTACTCGAACCGACGACATCAGCAACAGTTGTCTCACATTTCAATTTCTTTCGATGTTGCATTAAAAGATGTGCTACGGTTTACTTACACGTGCCGTTGAGAGAGACATGGGAGTTGGCCAGTTTGTTGATACAGAGCACTGCCATGAACATCTGACCGATGAGCGACAGTAACCAGTACAAACACTTCCATGACGTTTTCACGAACCTAGAACAAGAATAATGGGATTAACCGGATCAACGAAACATTCTACTTTTTACCCGACTGCGGCGAAGCCCAAAAGGAAGGTTATATTATTTGTCTATATGTGTGTTGACTGAACACAGTCAACTACTAACTAGCTACTAATGCAAACCTCTGCCAAACCCAGAGGGTAAAACATACAGGCGTGATGTATGTTGTAATGTCTTAATCATAACATTACATAATATTATCCAGGCATATAATAACCGACTGCAATTGGTGATTAAACCTTCTCTCGGAATATCTTACGTTGATTTTGGACAGCTAACCACTTAGCACTGAAAGATGAGACTCCACTGAAATGTTTTACTCTAGACAGATGGCAGTTGTTTCGTATTTCAATGATGACTTCAAACAGGATTGTCATACGTTAAAGTTTTTTGGTAGCTTGTATCATCATTTTTGACCTTCACACCTTCGTATCACTGATAGATTATTATCAATTTGTCAAACCTCGAAGATTATCAATTCATGCATACAATGACACACAAAGCTCTATAGAAAACATACAGTAGTACCTTTATTTTAAGGTTTAAACTTACTTGACATTACTGGCGACATTGGTGAACACCCCAACGAAGGGGAGCAGGGAGAACACCTGGCCAATGATGATGGTAGCTCTCAGTGCCTGCAAGAACGTTGTGACGGTCTTCTGGGACTTGGGCCTTGCCACGTCTATCTTATTCTCTGGAAGTAGAAAATATTATAATAATAACTAGGTCACAAAATAGAAGCACGATAGATTGTTATCTATTTCTCGGCTTGTGGAAAATTACAGATTGATTATAACTAGCGAAAATTAAAAAAAAACATTGCACCGGGCGACGCGGTGGGTCCAGAAGGTGATGACGTGACGAGCTGGACTCTTATCAAAAGGATTGGGCCCAAATAGGAAAAGACAGAGAAAAATGGAAAGAGGGAAGGGAGGTCTTTGCCCTGCAGTAGGGCACATCAAGCTCCTAAAATGATTAGAGTAGCGATCCCGTTACTACAACTATTCTTGGAAGACATCATTATCATCATCATCATATCAGCCCGGAATCACCCACTGCTGGGTATAGGCCTCCCCTTTTTTCTGCACTTTCCGGTTCTCTAGATACGGAAGATAAAATATGAATGGCCCCACTTCACTTTCAAGAACAATGATCGCCAGAAATTAAGTACGTACTATCCACTAAAAGTAGAAGTGGCATGTTGAGTGCTGAAAACCACAGAGCACACTGCACATTGCATACTCAGTTCAAACCGTAGGTGGAGAAAGCTTTTCTGTCTACAGTCCACCGTCGAGTGTCGGTACCTACCTGTTTGTCAAAATATTCACCTCCATAATCCTTCCTAATGTCGAACTACCCACGACTGTCATAACATTTTAGCACCATAATAGATTCTCCAAACATTATGGAAATGTTATTCTACACCCGAAGCGGTTACCTACATGTACGGTCGGGAAACATGTGTTGTTTTGTAAACACGAGCTAAGTGTTCTATTAGGTTGTGGTCCTTGTTACTTGTTATTAGAAACCGAAACTGTTAATGCTATTTTGGAAAAGGGGTGGAGGGTGACACAATGTACGTGTAGCTATTTCTAATACAACCTGTATTAGGACAAAAAAAAAACAAGATTACAAATTATGTTTTTCTTTCATCCTTGTTATTGTGTTTTCGTAAAAAGCGCGACTCGTGAGCATGAGATCTTTCCATGATTGTGTTTTCCATCAGGAATTTCTCAGTAGCAGCGACGGAGTCTGGATTTGTGCCCGATTGATGGCAATAGGCTCGCCCCCTTTTACATGGTACTTAAACAAAACTGGCGAAATGTGGGTGTACTAATGGGTACACCTCTGCCTAATCCTTCGGGTATTACCGGCGTGCTATAATGTTAACCAATACAGTTGAGTAGGTCTCAAATAAATAATTCACTTTTAGAACAATTAAATCTGAGTTACATAATATCTACTCACTGATTACGTATCTTCGAAGTTTTTCAGGAATATTTTTTACGACTTGCATGCACTTATGTAGCATTTTCCTCAGTGTTCCCCTGATTCTGAGTCATCAACGGTTTGACGTTTAAAATGACACTGCTTAAATGTTAAAATTCACAGTAGATTAACTTTTTGACCTTTTGCTTAAATGTCAAAAGGTCAAAAAGTTAATCTACTGTGAATTAATATAAATAATATTCTGTGGCGATAGCGTGATACACAGGGTGCTCGAAAATGTTGGTATTTTCATCGTTGACGTGTTAGTTATAGTTAAATAAACTTGTCGTTTTAACCTCTGAATATTTTGTTGATTTATAGATGTCATGTCTTGATATCAATCAATTCTAGTAGCAGTTTAACAAATTCGTTTTTAATGATTCTTCAATTTATTTTTATGATTAATGACTTTGTCTGTGGCGTTAGGTACAAGGTATATTGTGAATATAATGTCTATTTTTATTGAAAGTCAAAAAGTCAAGAAAAAAAATTTGTATCAAGTGGGCGTATCTAAAGACCTCTCCACCAAAACTCAAAACTTAAATTAAAAAATATCGTTCTTGTTTATAGAAATGGCCGAAGCCCTAACTAATATTATGAGCTTGATAAACCCTGCCTCCCTTTGAAAACCCACCGCGTAGGAGTTATCCAATGAACCGTTACATTGAGCATATGATCGCTTAATCTCATGCGGTTTTAGAACCAAATGGCTTGGTACGTGTCGATGGGAAGAGCCCAGACGGCATGACGTTAGTGCCTTGGAAGGTGGGTAGGCCTTTGGTGTGGGACGCAACTTGTGTCGACACCCTTGCGCCATCTCACGTTGCAAGCACGGCGGGCTGTGCGGGCGCTGCTGCTGCGGCTGCTGAGATTCTCAAGCGACGCAAATACTGTAACCTTATTGTGAACTACAGTTTTGAGCCGTTTGGGGTCGAAATGGGTCATGGGGACCGAGTGCACGTCTCCTTTTTAAGGAAATCTTTAGGAATCCTTTTTAAGGAAGAGGGCTGGCTCTTTCTTTGGCCAAAGAATTAGCAATGCCATTCAACGTGGCAATGCTGCCAGTCTACTGGGCTCGTTTCCAGATGACAACGATGCGGAGGAGTACTTTGTCGCCTAAGACGTGTCCGATTGTCGTCGTTGTATATAGGTATATAAGTACTTTCTTTTAGTCTTCTTTTTAACTTTATTAAAATAAAAAGAACTAAACACAAATATAACCAAAGTTCTATTTGTAGTCTGTTTATGTATAATGCACAAAGTAATTCTAATCAAAAGTTAATAAAATCTCATATCTAATTTGTTTAGCCTTTTTTCAACTATGGAAGGTTCGGCTTAAAGCCTAACCGGATTCAGCAGAGTCCAAGTCCAACGGCTTACATTGTTTGATATCGTATTTTAATTTTGGGACAAGCCGGCCACCCTATTCCCAAACCACTGTAACTCCTGAAAGCCAGAATCAACAGTGGCACCACCAGAAAAGCGCCGAGACAATGAAGCTCGACGAAGTCTCAGAGAAACAATTTAACTGTCTTGGATCCCGCTACGAAATTTCTCAGAAAAGTATAGCGAGTTGGACAACCATAATTTCAACTTCCCTCCATCAGCAGCAGACAGAACGAAACAAGGCCAATAGGCACAAAGGGACGTTTACAACTGGGATAAGCCCAGTTGCCTAGCACCACGGATAAATATTATCATTAATACTAAGTTGTGACCTAGGAGGAGCTCGTGGCTAAATAAGAACAGCCGCTCGGATCGATCTTTAGGTTAAGCCGTGCCTACCTAGGTTGGTCCGTGGATGGGTGACCACCCATTACATACCAAGTTTCCTCCGTGCCTCGGAAAGCACGTTATGCCGTTGGTCCCGGCTGTCATTTGTAGATCTTTGACAGTCGTTACAGGTAGTCAGTGGCCCGAAAGTCTGACAACCAGTCTTACCAAGGGGTATCGTATTACCTAGCACTAACTGGGTTGTGGAGGTCCGACAGGCAGTCGCTCCATGTAAAATACTGGTATTCAGCTGCATCCGGTTAGACTGGAAGCCGACCCCAACATAGTTGGGAAAAGGCTAGGCAGATGATTATGATGATGACTAAGTTGTGACCTGTTATATTTGATTCCAATAATAGGTATGGCAAAAACGCTTGAACGCACGGAAAAGTACCTCAAATAACTGAGCCACAACCTAAAAAAGCTTCGTTGAAAATCTATGGTGGCAGTCAAGTACCTACTTACCGTGATACTGTTGATCTCGACATACCTAATAACATAGGCAATTAGTGTCATGTAAGTAACTACAGTGCACACGCACGTAAGGACGGACGTAAGTGTACGGTGTACATATTTTCTCAGAAATGTTAAGGTTTTTTATAAAAAAAGGACTTACTTTTAACAGGTATCCAAAAGGTCATGTTTCTCCTGAAGCTCGTTTGCCCCATATTGGATACTAGTCTGGATGGATCCTCGTGTTGCTGAATACTAGTATTTACTGCTATCATACGACAGTCACTAATGGACTGCTTGTTTACCACTGTCGTGACAACGCGTTAGGGGTCCGTATGGTATTTGAAATGTGAGGTATTTTTTTTCCCCCTTCTGTCCAATTGATTAATGTGTTTTGAAATAGAATAAATCATGTTTTTAAGATATCACAATTACTTTATTTGTACGATGTACGATCTTGTTTGATACCTAGATAACGGATACATGTACAGTTGTCAATTGTTATGCTTAGTTGATAGTCTGTGCATAGTTAATTGTTAACTGTGGAGGCTTGTAATTGGTTTGTCGTTGTTTGCCTCGCTATAGATTTTTGTATTTTTATCTGTAAGCCACACTAACACAATAAAATAAAAATACATTAAGGTAATTTGTTTGACTAGAGATTTCGAAAACAATGAAAATTATCAATCCAGTACTAACTAATGGACTAAGTATTGACTACTGACAAGAAGCTCTTGTAATTTTGTTTGTTTTATTGTTACCGTATAGTCATTTGCTATGCTAAGTGTAAATCGCGCAAATGACTATGAAATCTCTTCAGTGCTTCTCATCATCAACCAATCATTTGTTAACATACGGGACCTCTTAAAAATGATTTAATAATAAAACGTCCAATTAGACGGACAAACTGACGTAATTCATGTTAACAAAAGATTATAATCACCAGTTACCGGTTAACGAATACCGGTGTTGTTTAATCGGTCCCTTTGACGTGAAAGTATTTAGGTTACTGTTCACCCGTGTGGAAATTAGCTGGAGTTAATAAATTAGAACCTACGGTCAACATTGAAATTGATAAAATTATCGGATAAAGCTCAACGCACACGTACACACGCGTGCGCAGGCAGTGCCAGAGGTATTCGACTCGACTCGTTTAGCCGACTGCAACGTTCACTTATAAGTATTGTAACAACATCGCCTCGGGTCGGGATCAACTAATAAGCAGTAGTCACGAAGCCAAAAGGAAATGGGACACATATCAACTCGGAAAGGGATCGCCATTTTTCACGGGCGTTCGTGAGCTTGTCTCGAGGCGAGACGATTACGTTACGATTCAGATTAGTGTGTGTTGCAGTAGGGAGTTTCATACAAAGAATACTGAATGGCTCGAGTTGATACAGTGACGATCCCTTTCCAAGTTGATATGTGTGCTATTTCCTTAAGGCTTGGCTTCTCATATCCCGTTTACGTCAAGCCGTCACCTTGCTTTCGAAGGGTCTTCGCCATCTTCAACGGATGGTCAGCTCGCCGTAGCAGGACGACGTCTCGGAGGTGCTGAGCTGTCACGCCTGGTTGGCGACGAGCCGGTAAGGTAAGCTGAATGAGTTGATGATTATTGTTGATTATTTTGAGTTGTTTATTAGACCTTATTACATTGTGCCTATGTTTCACAAATTAATCATTTGAATTTGAATCCCATGCCGTGCTGTGCGTTGAACTTAAGATGGAAACGATAGCAAGTTTGTGTTGATTTGTGTTTCTACTTTGAAAAGTTATCGATCCGGAGTTTATCAGAGTTGCCGGACTGTAGATCAAAAGATATAGAAAAGTTTTAAATTATGTATTAATTATCGGTATTGGAGATATTCTGTTTCGATGATATTTCTTAAAACTCTGCTAAGTTTCCTAATTTCAAGTTGGTTCTTTGATGAAATCAAATTCAATTTATTATTTCAGTTTTTCAGCTGTAACAAATACAATAATCGTACACAATATAGGTACGTACAAAATATATTTTACAACGATGAGTAACGAAATAGTAAGTATTCGTTATTGGTACGACATAAAAGTATTATAAATCATATAATATTTCTCCTTCAAGAATTGCCCTACTGCAAGTAAAGTTATCGATTTATATGTTACTTGCAACTTGACCTACATTTTGAGAAAAACAAACAATCCTGAGGAAGACCTTGTAACCAAAGATTTAAATAGTTAGATGTATTAAAGTTGCGCGAAAATCTCACACATTATGCACGGACTACTACTATGGTACTGAGATACGGTTTTAAGTAAGAGTAAGAGTGAGAATAAGGATTTTACTGTCGACTCTTACGATTGGTAGGTCGTGGGTTCGAAACCAGCCAGAAGCATCACTTTGTGTAATTTATTTTACCACCACTGCTCTTAAAACGGTGGACGAAAATATCGTGGGGAAACCGGCATGTCCTAGAACCAAAAATTCGAAGACATGTAACATAATATACCAACCCGCACTGGGCCAGCGTGGTGTATCGTTCCCTTCCCTATTGGCCCTCTCATAGACAGGAGGCCTGTATCCCAGCAGTGGGAACATTACGGGCTGAAACAGACACGTGACCATTTTTTGACGCGATAAATGGTATCTAACGATTAAAATCTTTGCTTTAACTATGTCATCCTATTAGGAATTGATAAATGCATTGAACTGTAGCGAATGCGATGCATAAGAATTTCAGTAAGAAACGATATATCTACTAAGTATGAATCTTATATATCTTGGCATTTATATCCAAGGTCAATCTTTCTGAAGGATATAACTTGTTCATCTGTTGAAAGTATAAACATAACCTTTATGAATAACTTCGTCTTTGGTTTAGTGGTTATGTGCGCTTGCTGGGCGTCCGGAGCGTCCGTCGGCGTTTTCATTAGTCAATTCTCAGCAATACGCTCGGTCCCCATTGCATGGCAAATAGATATAGGTACCTAACAGCTCTGCCTAGCCCTCCTAGAAATGCAGGAATACTGTTGTATGTTATTCGGCGAAAAGTCTTGAACTTCAAAACGTGCTTATTCTCAGCCTGACTCATCTCCTTTCCCGCACCTCTCGTTGAAGCCAAGACACCCAATTTTTTTTTTTTTTTTGTGGGTGGGAATTCATCAAAGGACTCCTCCCGCTCTGGGCGGAGCGGAAGGGAGTGTCAGACTTTTACTGACTAAAAACCACCCATGTTCCTTCTTTTGCCCTTTATGTTCCAGGGCCGCGGTATCTCTTTCGAACAGTCCCGCAGCCCCGAACAGTCCCGCAGATCCTGTGATTTTGCTTTGCCGGCACAGTGAGATAACAATTTCTTGTGTATATTGCACGACTTGCACTTGCACATCCCTATTTACCTCTGTCTCTTACTTTAGGGTTCATAGTAAGAGGCATCCCACATTCCAGGGCAAGATTTATTCATAAATGCTGGACTGTTTTTTTGTTCTGTTTTTTTTATTTGATGTAAGTTTTAATTTTAGTACTTTACTTTTCATTGAACGTTAATTTATTTATTTTAAGTAGATATTTATACACCTTGTGGCCTGAAACACAGGTTCAACCTAGTTCAGGCAATAACCAACTGTGCTCTATTTTATTTGTTAAGATATTACATTGTAAATGTGCCCTTTTTATAAATAAACGATTATTATTATTACTATCTACTAAGAAATTGCTAGGTTAGGACCATAGGGCTATATGCGTTAGTGCACGTAAGAGCTTTTTAGGGTAGGCTGTCTTATGTATGTCGGTACAAAGCCTAATTTAAATGAAAAACGTTTGATTTTGATTCCATTGTTTTAATCTTTCATTTCCTCAAAATACCTGCAAATAAATTGTATTCCTACCATTTATTGTTACTTACAATTTCTAAGTACTACGTTCGCGTGATCGTCCTATAAATTACATTCCCCGCCCTAGACTCGACAGTGGATTATTATCGGCTTACCTTCAAATTACCACTGTTTGTTTTGTTTCAAATTGTTGAGGTGTTACTATGTTATTTAATCTTGAGTACACTTTAGAGTTTGGTTAACAATCGAATTTTTTGTTTGTTGGGTAGTGATTGATTGGAATTGTAGTTGATTTCGGGTTTTTATTGGAATTTAGAGTGATACTTAAAATATTTACTTAGGTAGTACCGAGTTTACTGATGGTCGACCACTTTTCAACCTTATTACTGACGGCATAAGTAGTAAGATAGTTCTTACAGTAAAGATTTTGTAAGTATTAGTAATTGGTCCGATATCAAAGTATTTTAAATTTGATAATATATCTCCTTCATGAATTTCCTGACCGCAAGTAACGTTATCGATTTATGTGTTACTTGTTATTTGACTTACATTTTGAGAAAAACAGACAATCCTGAGGAAGATCTTGTAACCGAAGATTTAACTAGTCAGATGTGCCCTCACAGTGTTAAGGTTGCAATATATAGTGATTGGTTGGAATTGTAGTTGATTTCGGGTTTTGTTGGAATTGAGAGTGATACTTAAAATACTTACTTATATAGTACCGAGTTCACTGACGGTCGACCACTTTTCAACCTTATTACTTAGGTCATAAGGATGTACTTCTTAGGTAGACTTCGAATGATAGTTCTTACAGTAACCACTCTTGTAAAGAAAATCCATCATTTGATTCAAGTTGTAAATAAGTTGGCAGATATATATTACATCGTAGACTAAGTGGCATTTTATCATCGTTAACGATGATGGAATAGTAAAAAAAACCCGGACCAGTGCGAGTTTGACTCGCGCACCGAGGGTTCCGTACAAACTTGTGTGTTGATGGTTTATTTCGGAAATCAGTTCTCTGAAGTTCATAAGCTCCTAATAAAAGATAAGTCGGATTGAAGAACAAATTTAATTTTGCAGTTTAAATAATAACTGCAAATATTTTTTAATCGCATTTAAAAAAAATGTGATGTAACTACAAATTAACAATTTTCGGATTGTTTCCTTTACTTGTGTAGGCCTTACTTTTTTAGTAAATTTCATGAATCTAGGTCAATGGGAAGTACTATGTAGGTTTTGATTTACTGGCGAATGAGCTAAATATGCGACATAAATGGCCATATTTTTTTATTGCGTTGATTAAGAAGCTAAATTTTTTACATTTCCAACGTACCGTAGATTTAAGTATTTGATATTAATTTCAACTTCATACCAGCATACGTTCTTGAGAAAAAGTGTCTTGACAAACAGATAAACCTACAACGAAGTGATCCTATAAGGGTTACGTTTTTCCTATTGAAGTACAGAACCCTAAAATGAATTGGATTGACGTAAGCTACAGAAATCCATCACCATCATCTCCCTCTACGACCGGGTGAAAAACACCGAAATACGGAGACGAACGAAACTTACAGACACAGCTGAAGCGATAGTAAAAAGACATTGGAAGTGGGCGGGCCATATATGCGGGGCCATATACGGCGGGGGAAGACAGTACTGGAGTGGAGACCACGGATGGGACGGAGGAATGGCGATCTTATTAAAGTGGCCGGAAGAAACTGGGTAGCCATGACACACAACCGCCAAAAGTCAATACACTCAGCATTGGGTGGCCAAAGGTTGGAGCAAAAGAAGCTACCGAAAACGTTATGTCAACACTGTTGAAAGTCGTTGTAAAAATACGAAATGCTTTTAAAGCGATTGTCACTCGTGTAGGCTCTCTGGCTAAGTGTGAGCGTGACAAGTACATACATCTAGAATACCTCCTAGTATTGTCATAAATAAACATTCAATTATTATAAACGAATTGATAAAACTATCCACCAGCCAAGCTTTGTTAGTGGAGATTTTAGTATGAAACTGAAAATGTAAAGGGTCCATCCCTACAGGCTTACGGGATTTCTTTTAACTAGTATTTTTAAACCTATAATACCATTCAGATGGCATTCGTGCTCGTATCCTCACGTAGAAGATTATTTCAAACTCCTGTAAGATACAGATTTCGCGTAGTTCTAAAGTATTGGGATAATGTTATAAGAAAAAATAGTTGTTGATTATTTTGGATTGATTTGATAATAGCGATATCGTCTTCTTTATAAAACAATGTTACTTTGAAGGTGCAATTTTGAAAAGTCAACAAACGGAAATTTTGTCATCTACGGAAGCGTTTTTTTGTGTTAGATACAAGGTCCAAATGGACCAATCACGAAGCCGTACTAAGCATTGTGTACATCAAACTAATTAACTCTACACAAAAATTATTGCTGGGAAAATACATTTTTTTTGGAGTGAAAAAAAGACTCCAAAAAAAATGTCTTTTTCGGTAGTTCACGTTTCATGATCATGTTTTTCGGTAGGACTCAATCGGACTCAAAACATTTTGCTGATGGATGCATTAATTGTTTGGGGGTTGTGAAGGTATTTAAAGTAAAGTTATAACATTGCAAACTTGTATTTAAAAAAAAAATAACTGAAAAAGTTGGAAATTTGATCCCTAATTTCTCTGTTAGGTTCCCAGATATGGTCTAGAACGAAAAAATGATTGCATTGACGGGGAAAACAAGTGCCTTTCGGGTATTGTACACCGCTTACAAAGTAGTCCTGTAGAACCTACACGGTAATCATCTGTCAGATACCTGGTTAAATTGTCTGGAGACCGACTTAATACGAATCAAATCAAGTCAATAAGTGACATTTAATCGCACTGGCTGGAAATATGATGGTCATTGGTGGTGGAAACTTGCATAGTGAGTAATAATTAGTGAATACAGTTTTCCTCTCTGAACTTCTTTGTGTGCATTTAGAAACTTTCAATTTAAAAATCTTTATTAAGGACCAATTACAGTTTTTTATCTTTCCCGCACCAAACTAACACTCACGTTTCCTCAATCGATATAAAGTCAAAGGCATTCACCGGCCCGCTCTGGCTGCCCGATTGCCGCTGGGACGAATTGTGATGGCGATTGACTTCCAGAATACGTCTGTAGTGACCTGTGTGCACACAGAAGTTGACTGGTCATCACTTATGGAAGCCTGGTATTCATAGCAAGAGCTACCTGCGCGTATAACTTGATAACACCTGATCCTCCTGATTAAATAGTTTTGAGACTCATAATCTAGTAATCTAAGACCGAATTGTAATAGCTTGGAGAACGTAGAACAACTTGATGGAGCCAGCGTTTTCTGCCGCATATAACTGCACCAGTATGCTCTTCCGTTATGGCTTGCAAATCGTATGAGAGGAGCTACGGATCTTTTGTTTTTAGACTGCGAAATAAAAATCAGAAATATTGCAACAAAAAATGTTATTCGTACAAAAAAGTACTCTTTTATATCATCGCTGCCCTATTATCATCAGGTTTCGTTGTTGATCTGTAAACGGAAGAAAAATTAAATTTCTGCTGACCTGTTATTCGATTTGAGCATGAGGATAAAGATGGAACAGTATATTATCTTCATAGGAGCACAGACTAAACCAGTGGCCCGACCATTAGGCTGCGTTTCCAACAAATATGTGCGAGCATGCGTAGCGGGTGATGTGTGTGAATCAAACCAGTAATATCGCTTTCTATTCACAGCTTCAGCTAAGCTACGTGATTGGATAGTTTAGCGCACACTCCTCGCTGCACATACTATCACATCATTTAAAAACTCGCCGCATAAGAATTAATTCTCGCCGCATGAGATACCAAACTCGCTGGATGATAAACAGAATGAAAGTGTGTGACAAAAAATATGCTAAGTGCATTCTTCTACTGATTTACCACCTAGAGGCCTTACATATAAATGCCTGTTTTCCCGCAAAGATAAGAGTTACCCACTTCTGCAAAGATATTCTACTGTCTACTATTATTGTAATGTTTTGTACCTATTCCGTCCTCGTCATCTAAATTCAGCCATTTCAGTTCGTTGTGGAGATTATCCAAGTTTTCTATGTTACTCATTTTCTCGTCCCTTAGCTGAGCTTCTGACAACTGGAACAGTGGGATATAACATATAATTATATTATATTAAGACACAAGACCTCTTTGAGACTCAGGGAAGAATGACATAAAAGGGCGGATGCTCAGCAGTGAGTGGAACAAGACTACGAATGATGATGATAAAATTATTATTATTTCGCTTCTAAAGTTCGAAGTTTGAACCTGAGTTTAAACTTTCTTCTTTGAGCTCCTGTTTACACCTGGACAGCTTCCGTGAAATCGGTTCCATGGCAGTTTAGTAATGTCGGATTTTATACGGACTGTGACTAAACTAGGTAAACCTATGCGGGTCAGAGAAATTCAATTGTTTTTATCAATGTCGAGTTTTCTTGTTATCAGTCACTTAATAACCAATTTCACGGTAGTACAAACTTATTGTAGCTGTGAACTGCTTGAAGGAAGAACTATTAATTATATGACTTATATATTTTTTATGATTTTCAAACGAATAAAGTTGGAAGGTAGCTAACAACATCATCAGTCTCCTGTCCTTATCCCAATTTATTTGGGGTCCGCATGACAACTTATTTACTAACAGTAGTACAATATGTTTTGCCTCTAGTCCTTTTAGGAAGCGCTTTTTGCCCATTTGCGTATACTTGGGGTTGTTTATTGGATGAGTTCTTCTGGCTCTTGTTGTGTTTATCATTTTTCAAAACACATTTGACATTATATCATGAAGGTAGCATATGAATGAATGAATACTTTTATTTGTCAGAATATTGAACCAAGCTGTTATGTTCATAATGTGTTAGGATCATAATCTTCTGCCGTTTCCGGCGTACAAATATGGTTTATAAAATCATGGGTCATCATTACATTGAAATTAAATTATTATTCATTTGAATTGGAATTACAAATAATTTAAATAAGTTTAAAAATAAAAGAGATAAATAATATAAGTCAAAAATTCAATAAAGTCAAGGAGATAAAACTGATTAGGCAATAATGTCAAATATTTATGTAAATTTTTCAGTCATAAAATCTTCAGTCGAGTAAAAACATTTGTTTACATACTTGTGTAGACAAGTAGAAAATAACGAGAATCATTATATACCTCAAATCTGCGGTCAACAGCCTCATCTTTGCCTCGTATTTCTTTGGTTCTCCTATAGTTCAAGTTTGTCTGTGCATCCGCACCGTACTTTCTTCTACTGTAAGGGCTAAAAAACGGATTTAGTGGTCTGACTTCTCTCCGTCTTAGATTACCGATTACCATGTGATTATTATCGTTATAATAGAAGTCTTGCATCTGACAATAAACTATACCTACCTGTAAGGTGAAATAAGCACATAAGACAAAAATATGAACCATTTTTGTAAATGGAACGTGAAGGTAAATAAATGTAAAGTAATAAAGTTTTGCCTGATTTGAATTTGGAACGGATTTGGTCAGACACAAATTAACTGTGGTGCGACTCAGACGTGTTTTTAAAAAGGTGACGGCCAACTCGAAAGGTAAATATCAATCTACTGACTCGCAAACTTTTTATTCGAATATTACGACGTACATTTTGATTGTATTGAGTTGTAAAAAATTTACGACTAAATTTTTCAATGATGTTCTTATATAAATACAATGGTTTTGGTTATCGATTCATGTTATTTCAGTTTGTGAGTTGTTCAACTTGTGTGAGTTGTTTTAGATCAATTGTTGAATTTCGCTGTGAGCTGTACAGCCTGTATCTAATCACTGAAGGAAGAGATAAACTATATTGAGATTAAATAAGTAATGATGCATTTGTTTTACTCGATGTATTTTGATAAAACTTTTTTTTCTGTATATTTTTTGTGAATCGGTTTCTTTTAGGCGAGCCTGTTCCACCCTAGGCCGTATTAACGCTTGACGTCAGGCGAGTTACGGCTAAACGCATGCCTAATCAGTGTTAAAAAAATTTTTTGCGCCGGAAACATTTTCATTTATTAGTTGGTAACTGCGAAAAAAAATATATATATAAACTGGCTTTTTCAAATAGTGGTGAGAAGAAGCAGAACTTTGGGTTAAATGGAAGGAATGTGGGGTATAAAGGGTGTAACAAAACCCTTAACGAATAATGTAAAAATATATGAGACCAGCTTCGAAGTACAATTATTATATTATTTCCAATAAAAAACCGACTCTGTAAATCAAATACGCGTCGACTTGTGACTTGTGTGTTGACCCTTGTGGTCACTTCTGTAACTATATATAAATAAAATATATAATATAAATCTTTGACTTTGACTTAAACCGCCTTCTTTTTTCGTCGGTTATAAACAGACCTACGTTAATATAAAAGTAATAGATGAAAAGTCTACTAAACACGTCATAAACAGCTGAACACGTTGCATGGCAGGTGACTAACAAACACAACCATGTTTAATAGTTTATGTTCTAAAATAACAACAGTTTAGAAAATTTAAAAACACGAGCACCCTAGCTGCACAACACGAGCTGTTGACGTAGCACGCGATACTTGCATTGTTCTGATAAGTATCTGTGTTGAACAGTTTAAGTTAAGTAAGGTAGAAACTCTAACTTTGTATGTTAAACTAATTCACAAGCTTTGAATTTTACACGAAAATTGAAAAATATTCGTCCATCCATACTTTCATCATAAAGGCGGGAGTAGTTTTCTGTCTGTCTATGTCAAATGCTTTAACGGCTGAATGTATTTAGATGTTGATACACGAATAGACTATACCCTAAGGACATAGGACATTTTATCCTGGTAGTATGTTCTCGTAGGGTAATTTCGTTCTCGTAGGGGTGGTGGCACGCTAGCTTGCCGTCCGGCCGTCATAAGACGACAGGCGGTGTCGACGGCGCGTTCGTATTCCACGCGCGCCTCATAGGGCCGATGCCTGCCGGGGCTGCGGGACTGATTGAAAGAGGCCAAAGGGCCATGAATGAACATGGATGGGTTTTAGTCAGTACAAGTCTGACACTCCTTCCGCTCCGCCCAGAGAGGTGTCATTTGGGTTTACCATTCGAAAAAAAAAAAACAAAAAATGGGGGTGGTGGCACACCTCATAACTCGATGCAATACGTCTCACCATTAATTCACCTTTAGTGACAAGACAATGAAGAGCTGGTTATATGTTTTTTTAATTTGTTTCTTTTTGTCCACAACGTCGTTTGAATAAATCGAATTAAACCTCTTTTTAAAAACAAGCACGTCGCTGCTTTTATAGGGTTAACCAGAATTTTAACGTTGTTTCGTTTTTTCTGCTGTTCCTCATTTATTAGGAACCTGAAGTCTACGTATCTATAGTTAATTTGCTACTATTTTTCGATAAATTAGATAAAACATAATTATGAGTTCTGAAAAGGGTGAGCTAGAGATGTATAGTACACTCATTTTACAAACTACGTCCAAGCTCTTTGACATGTTATAACGCACTATCGTATTGCCAAAAACCTGGCGCAAACCTAGACTGTGGGCTGCTACTTGGAAAAGCCTAATGGTATGAGAATGACCTTACGAAACATTACCCCTTTGTCATACCAAGGATCAGAAAAGATAGTTTATATCTTAACTTTAAAGAATTTCCATTTCAGAACTTAAGAATTATTCCCCGATTTTATAGGGAATTATCATCTACATGTTACTTATTTCCTTTATGTTTATTTTACTATAAAACTTAGCACTTCAACATAACTATATTACTGGTTTTTTTTTTCAAAGTCTGAAAATTATTATTTCTGCAAGCATTTTTCTTCTCGTCTGCTAGTTATGTACAGTTGCACATTATTTAATAACAAATAGCTTTTGAGCAAGTGTTGCAGCAGCAGGCTTTGTTCGTGAGAGGAATAAATTACTCTTTAAATGTAGCACTAGAAATTGAGCGGAAAGTTGAGTAAAAGAAATGTAGATTTGCTGCTTTTGGGTTGGAAAAGCATAATGTGTTCTAGTGCTTTGTTGTACATTTTCAGCATTTGTCCCACCGTTGGTGGTTAGCGAGAAGCGAGTAGAGATAGCAACTAAAACGAGTTGACGTGCGACGAGCAGCGAGAGTCTCTCAACGAATGTCACTGAGCAAGTACTCTCTTTGAAAGCTTGTTGAGAAAAATAGGTACTATATTATTTATGTGTCTCATTCACTTTCATGGGGCCAAAGACATTCATATATTTACGAGCGATAGACGGGACAAGACGAAGAAAATCGTAATCCAACACTTGTTACTACTTAGTAACAAATTGGTCTGTCTAGTGTCACAATCCCGCTTGTCAGGTAACATTCGTTTGTCAAAAGCGAAAATGTTCGAGATCAAAATTTTTGTATGACTATTTTCCAATTGCCGCTCTATAATTCTTTTAAATCTCTTTGCATCTTTCGTACGTTTCTTGGGCGAGAAAACCGTTGATATAACTAGTCGTTTCCTCGTTGGAGGTGGTAGTGGTGCCTTACCTACGTTTTTATAAAGGCTGTCGGTGAAAGCGTATAGGTCACTTTGATGACCTGTTTTAAGGCACTGATGGCGAGATAGCACGTGAAACTTGGTTTGCGACGCAGCTCCCCACCACACCCTGCTGCTGTTTCGTCAAGGTAGCACCCACTTTACGTGACAACTTAATACCGTGGAAGCGGTCAACTTGTAGGTGCAACAAAGTTTTTAATTAGTGCCAGCGACACGAAGATGAAGAAGACTATAGTCTGTTGGTGAGAACCTTAATTGGTAGTGAATAGTCAACAGTTTTGTTTGCTTCAGGCTGCTTTGCCACTGTTCTTGTAATTTACCAACGCAATCCGTAAATCATCACCATCTGCCTAGCCTTTTCCCAACTAAGTTGGTGTCGGCTTCCAGTCTAACCGGATGCAGCTGAATACCAGTATTTTACATGGAGCGACTGCCTATCTGATGACCTCCACAACCCATTTAGCGCGAGGTAATACGATACCCCTTGGTAAGACTGGTTGTCAGACTTTCGGGTCACTGACTACCTGTAACGACTATCAAAGATCTACAAATGACAGTCGGGACCAATACTAATACAACGCAATCCGTAAATAAGAAACGAAATGTCAACAAACAGTAACAATGACAATGGCAGCAGTGGCCTAGTGGTGTGACCGTTGGACTGTCAAGTCATTTCTACTTTGAACCCAAGATGCACCTCTGATTTTTCGGATTCGCGTGCGTATTGTTTGATTATCACTTGCTTTTGTAAAGGAAAACATCCTGAGGAAAACAAACCAACATGCCTTTTTTTTGGGATGAGAAATCATCAAATGATCCCCTCCCGCTCTGTCCGTCAAATCAGCATGCCTTTTTTATCGGATGGGAAATCATCAAATGACTCCTCCCGCTCTGGGCGGAGCGGAAGGGAGTGTCAGACTTTTACTGACTAAAAACCATCCATGTTCCTTCTTTTGCCCTTTATGTTCCAGGGTCGCGGTATCTCTTTCGAACAGTCCCGCAGCCCTGGCAGGCAAACCAGCATGCCTGAGACATATTTCTCAACGGCAGAGGCACATCGGCATAAAACTCTGACACTAGGTTAGGCTCTAACCACACGATAAAGAAAGAAGATCGAATAGTGACATAATTATATGTTCAACTACATTTTCCAATACATAAGACTCGCAAGTTTAGCAAGAACATTTAATTTTGTACTTGAAGGTACAACATTAAATGTTCTTGCTTAACTTTAAGTAAAATACCAATTTTGTAACACTATTTTGAATCCATCATAATTCTCCTTTCTGGGATATTTAGAATGAATTTATTAAATTATTAAAATTATACTTACAGTTCAATTGACGTTCATACAGAGCAAACAAATTCTGTTTTGCGAGGCTAGAAAGTTCTGGAATAAATTGTAACAAACTTCTATAACGAGCAGGTATGTGGTACTAATGGAACTCATTTACATAAGCAATGTACAAGGTACATGTATTTTTATGTTTTATCGATAAACTTGGGGAGAGAGTTCGAAAATATGTACCTACTCAGCGAAATTCAGAAGTTTTCGTTTGATTGGGAAATATTCAGAGTTTATTAACTTATATGCTTGGTATTTACCTACATATCAGTACTAGGATCGACTTCAAATTTAAATACTTAAGATATTAGTATCGAACACATGTGTTTTTGTGTATTTATTATTTTTAATTAATCGAAACGAGTTTACAGAATAACCTAATTCCAGACATTCAAAGTCACAGATCTCAAAATTCATAATTATTTTGGCTGAAAATCAGCACTTCTTGAACGTCGATTACCTACATAAAACGGTCCTCCAAAATACTTTCGCCAGTTCCTAGTGTTTTAGCTGAGAGCTGGTCAGCTGGGACGAAATGTCGGAACTCCGCCACTGCGTCCAAGCTCCCAGCTTCCAGCAGACGAAAGTGTGCAAAGGAGATGGAAAACGGTGGGCCCAAATGTAATAAGTTGAGATATGATCTAAAAAAAATGACATATTTTTGTATCTTAGAATATGAAAAATCACTTCAATTCTCAACCTGGAAGCGGAGAAATATGAGAAAATAGTTTTCGTGAGATTATCGATTGAGTAATCGATTACACAGTTACGAAAATAAAACATTTGCAGTAAATAATTAACTCAAAGTAATTAAATGCACATGCAACATAGTGCATATAATTACAGTCATATTATTAAATCAAATAACAATTAATTACTGAATAACCAATATTAATGATTATCGATTTCATATCGATTCAAATCTCTCTTATATTTTTAGTCTATGTCACTGACATAACTGCTGACTGACATTGACACTAGACAGTTGCCGACTGTTTTTGTTTGCTCACTCGTTTCGTGTTTTCCGATGCGTTTTGAGTGCTTTCCCGATTATTCGTCATTTTTTACGACCACTGCTTTGTATTTTACGGATTCTGACCTTGTACGACCCTTGCTTTCACCTTGGACACCGAAGATCGCTCACACGTTTGACTTGGAATTGTTATTTTGGATTTTACCGCCGGCTTGTGGATTGGATATTATTGAAACTATGGATCGCTGTGTGAATTGTGGGATATCCACTGGTCACTGCAATACACTGGGCCGCCGTAATATTTTTCTCCGCTGCGGACGCTCTCTTGCATCGCAAAACCATCACCTACTTCATACCAACACAACCCGTGAATCAAGAATTTATAATGTTATACAAGAGTGGATTATACCTCGAACTGTAAGTTAAATCAGATTACAATGTGCTTTGGTTTCTAGACGACATTTTAATTACAAGAGAAGGCGAATAAAACACTATATTAAATGATTTTTTATTTTATTTTAGGCATCCTTTCCCTATCTCCTTACCTGTTACCTACCTATCGCTTGAAGTCGTTGACGTTCATTTATATGATTTTTCAAACATTTTCTAGTAAATATAATAACTATTAGTGCAAAAGAACACATTTTGCACTTCAGGAATCAGCTGTTACTTAAAGATTGTAACATAACCTCACTTTTATATAATCTCTTATATCTCTGTTCTCAGATTAACAAAATCCGCAGAATTTTCAGTGAGAGGTTGATAATATATAAGCTATTAATTGACACCACTTTCATCTTCTTACAACTAGGCCCAAGATTGTATGTAATCATTTCAGTCTCCTTTATTAGATAGGTGCTTTTCCGCCTTGTATCGCTCATCACTGAAGACGGACTTGAGTTTTTAACAGAATTGTCATTTTTTTGGTACTTTGTGTCAGTTCCATATTTTTTTACTCACTTACTCTATCGATATAAAGGGCCTGTCTTGGTATGGACATGTGATGAGGAGGGACGAATCGCATGTTACTAAAAGAGTGATGAATATAAACGTTGATGGATGGAGAGGGAGAGGAAGACCAAAGAAACGATGGATGGATTGTGTGAGGAATGATATGAAAGATAAAGAAGTAAATGATAGCGCGACGGTTGACAGAGGAGAATGGAAGAAAAAAACGTGTTGTGCCGACCCCAAATAACATGGGACAAGGGCAGGAAGATGCTGACTTACTCTATCGATATAGGCGATAGAATGTCCCTTTGTCTGGATAAAATAATGCGTACAAACCTTGGTTTTTGAAAGCTTATTCAATCGGTATCTTATCAGCTTATCGGACTTGAGAATTGAACTTAACAGTTTTCTCTCCGTCAGTAAGCTCCTTTTTTCTTTGTTATAGTAAACAAGTAATTCTTTGTATACAACAGTTGGTATTAAGGGCAAAGTCAATTTTGACGAGACGGGGTCCAAGTAGATCCTTTTATACAATGTCTAGACTTGCTTGAAATTTACTAAGCCTTAAACTGAACAATACAGGAGACTGATTTCTTACTTAAGTTATTTTGTTTCTTGAAAGTTTAGTTTTAATGATAATTATGTTGTTTGGGTGTAGTAATTTATTCTGAAGTTAGTGTGCCAGCGTTTGGAGATATGGGGAAAAAGATCCTTGAAATCTCTCTCTTTTCGTGTAGTTAGTGCCTAACCTGGTGTCACAGTTTTTATGCCACCTATGAGCCTCTGACTTGGCTTTTCATGCCGTCGAGAAATATCTCTCAGACATGCTGGTTTCGTCACGATGTTTTCCTTCACCGAAGCAAGTGGTAATTATACAATACGCAGATGAATCCGAAAAATCAGAGGTGCGTGTCGTGGGTTCGAACTGGAGACCTATGACTTGGCAGTCCGACGGTCACACCACTAGGCTATCACTGCTGTCTATCCTTGAAATAAAAGTGCGTTATTAAAGTATCAGTTCGATCGTTCCATCACATGTAAACTCTACTGTGTGATTCAAGGTTTTAATAAGCCTGTGATTGTCTTTGATATTAATATAAAGGTTATGATTGTTTCGTCATTGGTGAAGTAAAGACCAGTCCTGGTAAATCATGGTAATGACATAATTCGGCATGATTAAACTGTAGTTTCAGCATTGCAGCTGCATCATATAAAAAAATGACTTTTTAAAATAGAAACTCATAATTTTGCTTTATAAATTCATGTGAGTACTTATAATAGGAATGCCTTGGAGCATCATTTTGAGATCTAAATCCACTATAGATAAGGATACTAAAAAAAATACTTGAATATGAAAAGTGGGTAAAAAAACAAAAGGTATAAATGTTTTCTAAATAAATGAATAATTCCTAATAATTGATGAGTGGAGAGACACGTCGCTTATCTTACTAACTGACGGAACTAACTTTGAGGTACTCTTCAGGACAAGCTTTTTGCGGTTTCGCACTATGTTTGTTGAATTATAACTCTCATAATAAGCGACTGATCAAAATAAAATTGCATGAATTATATTATTATTTGGTTATTCTTCCTATATATATAAATGAATTGTAAATATTACTGTTAGATAAAAAAATATAAGCATTTAAAACAGATACGTCACTTTTGTTGGATCTTTGTAACAAAATGTTTTCATATAGTTTTCAGATACGTCTGTATAAAAAAGGATAGTAAAATAACACACAAACCTCAGAATCAACTGTATTTATATATCTGTGGTAAAAACAGTCTCTTCTAATTTAAATTCTCATAATTATTTAGGTTTAATGTTAACCCCAACGTATTAAAACTAATCAGTCACAAAAATAAAGCAATTCTTAATAGCTTAATCAAATCACAGTCAACGTTTTGTAGCGAAGAAGCGATTTGTAGAATTGAACATAATCGGGATGTCTGATAACAGCTGTATCACCTTTTGTTAGAGACATTAAGTCTTCATATTTTTCAGTCGCTATTTTGGGTGGATATGTGGACGGATTTCAGCGTAAAGAAGAAAGATCTTTTGTCTTTTTAAAGTCAAACTGCGGTACGATTCCTGATCGTGAGTAGTTTTGAAAAAAAAAAATATTGGATCAGACTTTTGAACGCGAAATTCGGTCATTTCGGTCCAAGTCATATGAGCTCCTGTGTCGTCTTTTCTCAATGAGAGTAATTGAATTTCTGTAGACATTATTTTAAAATCGAAAAAATCAGTATCTAATAAGGAAAATACTCGGTAAGGCTGATCTATTCGTAACGTATGCACTTACGTCGGTTAGCAGGAATAAAATTTGTATAAAAAGCTACTTACGTCTACCTGCCAAAATGTGTTTTCTCGGTAACGCTTGAAGATACAGATACGTTTATTAGACCGATCGTTTCGTCTTCAAAATTGTTTTAACTAGTATGAATAACTCATTTTTGACGAAAATACAGATACGTCTGTTAGAAAGATAAGCGACGGACACAACCTGAAATTTAAACAAGACGGCAGCAATTAAAGTTGCCATTTGTATTAGCATGGTTAATGATGGCCGCACGTTCGCGTTAATGACGAAGTGCTCAACGCTCAGTTTGAAAGTAGTAAAAATGTGTAGTGTGCCGAAGTAAATTGAAATTTAGTCGTAGGGTTAAAGAATGTTATTTACTTGTGAAAAAAAGAGTTCACTTAAATTGACTTGACATTAAAATCTATTTATGGGGTTATTATGACGTCTTAAAGCAGGAGTAATTCCAGTGTGGCAAAGAGACAGAGCTATACAGATCGTCTAGCGCCATCTCTATCCCACACTGGAAGGACTCCTGCTTTGTGACGTCATGGTTGGCCACCTATGTCTAACTGGTGATGTTCTCTGTCGTACGGGTGCAGTAGCGACATGACATGTGAGATCTTCGAGATTTCAGTGCTATGTTAAAATTGAAAGTTAAAGATTTATTTCTAATTACCTTACGGAATAAATGATAGTGAAAACTGCATGAAAAATAATATAATGTAAATATATAAATTCGTTTATACAGGTAATTTACACCCATTGCTATTTATCACAATAGAAACATAAACAAAACATTAAAATTTAGTTAAAAATTAAATAAAATACAATTGTGCAGTTTCGTGGATCTGTTGTCTCAAAACCAGACACGAAAACCAATTTTAGTACGGTTCTCCTTCAAATTGATAACTTAGTCAATAGCTGTATGTTGTAAAATAAACTTATTCACGACCGATTTTACTGTTAAACTTGCGATAGTTACGATATTCGAGTTCGAAGGATACAACGCATTTAGTCATTTCAATCTCGTTTCCGAAATGACAACGTAAATTATTTGCGATAGCTTTGCACATCAGATTGCGGTTGCGTTTGGGAGGCCATTGCCTTTCACCACTAGGTGGATCATCGGCTAATTTGTATTTTTTAGGGTTCCGTACCTCAAAAGGAAAAACGGAACTTCTAATACGAAACGCGCGTATCTGTCTGTCTGTCCGTCTGTCACAGCCAATTTATATAAGTTGGAGACCCAAAGACGGACGTATGACGTAAATTAATTAATTTTAAACATGGGGGCCACTTTTGGTGGTAAATTAGTAATTGAAATAAAAAGTTTTGCAAACTATATCGCGTTACATATTAAATGAAAGGACTCATTGTGAGCATCTCAAATATTTTTTTACAATAAAAAAATAGTTTTGAAGTTATTTAAGAAAATAGTAAACACAAAAAATAGTTCTTTGCTTATAGATTACAGGAAAACCTATAAGAAATCTATGGTATTAAAAGTAACAAAGGAAATTAGATAATTAATGTACGAGTCGAACTCGCACTTGTCCGGTTATAACATAGGAAAATCTTTCTACAATATAAAAATAAAAACAAGGAAAAATGTATAAAGCTAAATGACATAATGTTACGCTAGAACTGGATGAGTTGGATGCGGAGAAATGAGGAAAATATCGTGAGGAAAGTGAATAGGTATAAAAGTAGAGGAAGACCAAAGAAACGTTGGACAGACTGTGTGTAGGATGATATGGCAAGAAAGCAGGTGTCTGATGAGACGACGAGTAATAAAGAAGTATGGAAAAAGGAGAGATGCTGACCCCAAATGAATTAGGATAAGGGCAAAAGAATGATGATGCCGCTTATCGCAAACATATTTAAATGTTTGTGGACCCAACGCACCAACAGAAACCGGAGCCCACCCAAACCCTCAGGCTACCTAGTCTGCCGGGGTGTAACCATCCCATAAGACTGCCATAGGCGACGTAGTTAAGTGGTAATTAAGGCCACGTACCGAAACCTGAAAGCTTGCTACCATCTGAATTAATAAAACCAATTTACTTCTGTAATAACGTGAGTTTCTTGGTTCAATAAGATAGCGAGATGAACAGGAGTTGTGGTTTGTAAACAGAAAGTCTGAATAGACGATGTGTGATTTTGAAATGTTATTGATGGAGACGATAACATGTATATTATTATAAGAGTTAAGTGCAAATGTGCTGAAATATTGCACATTTATAAGCCTTTTTTTTCGTATGGTAAATCATCAAATGACCACTCCCGCTCTGGACGGAGCGGATGGGAGTGTCAGACTTGTACTGACTAAAACCCATCCATGTTCCTTCTTTGCCCTTTGTGTTCCAGGGCCGCGTTATCTCTTTCGAACAGTCCCGTAGCCCTGGCAGGCATCGGCCATTGCGACCTTGAACCCCCTCCGGTTTGCTGACATCTCTTTGAGGCGCGCGTGGAACACGAACGCACCCTATCGACCTGTTGATGTCGGACGGCGAGCCAGCCCATTACTCACCGTTCACATGCCCGCGATATTTATTAGCCTGGAGCAATGTTTCTATAAGTATCAGCTAAGTCGTTAATTGGATACGTCTATTTCACAGATATACCTAGATAACGCAAGTATCACGATTCGTATGAAAACCAAGCGTACCATTTTTTGACTACTTACTATGACGTCATAAGCACTACGTATTTACTATACAAACAAGTTCCAATACAAAATAGACTATGTTTTTGTTCTAGTCTAGAATTAAGTTCTGAAGTTGTAATGTTGGTTGTTTAAACATTAACTTGCTGCGTCAGTAGCTACGTCAAGCATACAATGCTTAAGCCTAGCACGTGAAGTAGGTGCTTTTGCGTTATCTTGGTATATATTTATAATAATATATGTGGTCTATTTGCTGGATGCTACTCGTATCATGACTCCCACTTGCATTCCGTCAGCTAATTTTGAACATCTATATTATCAAACATCTCCTTACAAGGTTTCACGGTACTTATTATATTTGTATTTATTTACTACACACTCAACACCTGTTTACTTTTCAGATCATACAAAACTTGCAGGTTGTTGGATTCAAACGGCAAAGAATTAATAGTCTTATAAATGGTGGTTTTCTAAGGATTGATGATTATTGATTGTAGTCTCTCTTTTAACATATTGTTAGAGAAAAACTCGTCATACTTTTCATACAATTGCTCGTACATGATTATGCGGTTGTAACATATCTATCTTTGATTTTTTTGAACTAATAGGTATCCTGTGTATTCTAAGTTTCTATGTAAGCATAAAATAAAAATTTGGAGAAACAAATGCAGTATAAGCCTTCAAAAATCAGCTGTTTTGCCCAAATTTTACTTGAACTTTGGATGTTCATAAAGTACTCATAAATTGTAAAAGTAAAGAAAACATCTTGATAAAAACCTTGCTCATGTAATGTTGATTTTAAATTATCAATATTTATTTTACAAACTTGAAGGTTTATTTTTAAAAACACTTATTTCCTGGAACAAGTTTTATGAAATCTTCGAACACTATTTTTCGTTCAATGTTATCGCCTCAGGCGGTATGAGGTACGCGGGAGATTAGTCGTGCGGGGTCGGAGCGGGGTGAGACGGGGGAGGTGAAAGAAGATCACCGCTCTGGCTATGGATGAAACAACAAAGTTTTAGACCATGCTCGCGTTGACGATAGACGAAACGGGAAGGGCCCTCTTAAGGGGGAAGAGCCAGGGTAGACCGCGAAATTAAATTTTTCTTTTCTCGTTTTTTGCAATTTGCTGGTCAGTTGTTAGTTGTCAGGCTGTTTGTTGAACAAAATATGATTCATGACCGTAACACGTATGTTCATTTAGTCAACCCACCATCCCATATTAACCCTGCCATCTCTGTACATACTGCAAAACAAATCAACATCTGTTTAAAAAAATATTCATCGGTAAAAAAAAACTCCAATTCGTGCCCAGTATGAGAATTTATTATGTTCGGTCAAGTGCAAAACTGCACTATTGAAAAAGAGCTTATTTGGTTTTGCTCCCAAGATATATAATAAAATACCTGATGAAATTAAGTGTATGCCTTTAAACAGATTTAAAAAGTCCCTTCAGGGGATACTACTTGAGAAATGTTATTATAGTGTGGATGAATATTTAAATGATAATTTTTAGTGTGAATTAATCCGATAATTATGTGATTTTATGACTTTTGACATTTTATATTTGTTTTTAATTTATGATTTTTACTTTTATTGACATTTTATTATTTGTAAGATTTTAATTTTTGTTGACATTTCTTATGTGTGATTTATTTTATTTTATTTTAATTGACATGTTCTATTTGTAATCTTTTTTTATTTGTTTGTAATTTTAATTGATTTTTTCTTTTCTAATTTGTAAGTCAGTAACGACAAAACATAGCATGAACCTTGACTATTTATAAGATCTCTAATGTTATACCTATGTTTTACAAATAAATGATTCTGATTCTGATTCAAAAAAGTATCGGGAATGGATGATATGTCCAAAATAAAACCATATTATTTTGGACCGACTTCCTAGCTGATCTCCACAACCCAGTTGGTACTGGGTGATACGATACCCTTTGGTAAGACTAGTTGTCAGATTTTCGGGCCACTGAGTAGGTACCTATAACGACTGTCACAGATCTACAAATGACAGCCGGGACCAAAGGCTTAACGTGCTTTCCAAGGCACGGAGGAAACTTAGTATGTAATGCATGGTCACCCATCCACAGACCAACCCTCCAAGCAGCAATCAACAACCAAAAACCCAACAAAGTACAAGCTCCTCCTCTAATGGGATTAAATGAACATGCAATAGGTAAACGTAAGAAAATTTTAATTTAACGGGCTGCCCACCTTAAGAGAGTCGAACTGTATAAATATAGATTTTAGTGTAGGTACTACGACGCTCTAAGGACTAACTTTGAACACTATATTGTGGTTTCGTAACGCACGAGTAACTTTCTTATGACAAGTTTGAATTTAGAACATTTCTTGAAAGTTTATTTTAGTCCCAAAAGAGGAGAAGGTCAATTTACTATTTTATGTATTTTCTTAAAACTAAAAGTGTCTTTTAATGCAAGTTTTAAATAATTATGTCTGGAAAGCTTGTGAAAGTTTTAATAGAACAATTTGGTGAATTATGTTAAAATATCGCAATTTCTAAGTGAAGGGACACGTTTTATTAAAATAATTTCCCGTTTTAATGTCCGGACGGTTGCCATTTTATTTCAATTCGTGAGATTGAGCGTGTTGATGTACAGTCAGAATATTTTACTCTGTAAACATAAGGGGAGCAAACTTAAAAAAAAATCTTGATTGTTCGATGAATAAACGATGATAAATATGAAATTGAAAGCATTATAGGTTTAAATACATAAAATGACATTGACATTGCAAAACTAATGCAAAAATGATAGTTTTAGAACTTTGTTTATGTTTGTTTATTATGTCGGGTTGTCAGGATTTATTCAGAACATGGGTTTCGTGCAATGAAAATACACTGGGTGCGATACACTGTTTCTATTAAACTAACAAATTACATGACATTACATCTTAACACAATAACACGGGGCACAATGAATCGGGGTACGGTTCTAAGACATCTTAACTCTGCTGCGATCAGACCATTTCGGTCTCTTGAAAACATCAGGGCTCTGTAAAACCACGTAGTGGTGGGCGCGTCACTGGCGTACTTGAGATTAATTTTAGGTCCGTACCGATTAACCAGCTCCGACAGATTTAACACCTGAACCAACTAACATTTATAACTGAAATCGAATAATAACTACTTACTCTCACATAATAATATTAATTTATTTTGCGCTGTTTCCAAGACTTATAATTACGTATTTTTATTTTAATCTCTTCTTGATCGTTCTGACTGTACCACCAAGACAATACTTCAAGATAAAACTATTTAATTCGTGTTAGAATGTTGAAGTCCCGCCTCATTTTCTACGGTTTACGACATGCTTCAGGCAAAGAATAAGTATCAATAAAATGATAGACAGAACGGTGTTTTTTTATTTAGAATTTTGTTGAAAATTAAATAGTTTGCCTCGATATTGTTACGCATTATTAATTTTGAGGTAGGTAGTAGGATAATATTATTCTCTTTATTTATTGATAAGCAAATTTTATACATTTTTAAATATTGTTTAAAAAAACATATAAAAATATAAAAAAATTGTAGCCCACCGGTATCGGGAACAGGGTCCAAGCTACCGGTGGTCAGGGCTCCAGAGAGAGGAACCTCCTAACTATACGAGCCGTGTCCAGAAGTACCGCTTTCTGAATCAAGCCCTTGATCCAGCTGCCTAACGAGAGCCTCCAACAAATGTCGACAACCTCGCGAGCCAAGTCAAGATACTTGATTTGCTGGATAATATTTTATTATTAGTATACTAAAATTTAGTCATAACTGTATGTGGTGGTAAGCATAATAGTTTTAAAGAGATGATATATGTGCTCTTCCCTTTTCTTCTACCTTTGGCCACCCATCAATGCTGTGTACAGTAGGTCTCTTGCAAATCTCTCTACTTTTGGTGGTTTTATGTTGTGAGTAAGAAACTGGATATCCAGTTTCTTCCGGCCATTTTAATAAAATCGTCGGTGCACCAAGTCGGTTGTCTTTCCACATTCCACCGGCCCGTCCGTGGTCCACTCCAGCACTTTCCCCCATCTCTACGGTATATCAGACTGGCCCACTTCCACTTTATTGATTTCTTATTGTTTATTTAAGTATCAATAAGTAATAGCACAGGCTGGGAGGCAAATGTTGGAATAGTGACTTTAGAATAAAAATATGTACGAGTCGAAAACATTGTGGTATCTGTGAGTTACTCTAATCTACATCAGAAAACGTCTACCTTTACATTTTCTCGTCACGTATTGAGGCTGGGAAAGTTTATAGTTGTCAGTAATACTTAAACCAAGGGGTCTCAGCCAAGGTATAGCTCCCAGGTGGAATTTACTTCTACAGATGAAATAAAATATATTTGTCAAGTGTCAATAGTTTCACAGCCCACTAAAACTCAATTTTGGCTTCTTCTGAAATTGATGAGTGCTTTTGGAGGTGAAAAACCTTGAAGGCAAGATAAACCTTTTTTTTTACTTTTTATGATTAGGTAATTATCTGTTTTAATACATTAGTGTTACAATGAATATAGGCTACGGTTGAGTTCAAAAGTAGTCGTACAATCACTATAAAACATAAGAATCACGACTATTTGAAAAAAAAATTGGTTGTCTGTAAAGTTGGTTTACGGACGATAGTTTAACGTGACAACGTCGCATAGGCCAATCGAGTGGAAGAGAGATAGATGCGGCACAAGCGTACAATGAGCGTAACGGGACAATGAGTCATCCTTTTTCGTGCATGCAGCCGGCGTTCATCGATTTATGAGACGTTGTCACGTCAAAGAAAAATCAACTGTTCCATACATTTTGACCGTAGGTATTGCAGTTTTGTAGGAAACAGCTGTTTTTTTTTAATAACCAAAGTTAAATTACTTTCTTTTCACGTCGGTGTCCCTTCCACCTTGTATACGACACATAGCTTAAAAAAATATGAACATTCATTTTCATCCATTCATCATCAGACGATTGTCCATATATCCCCAGTCTAGTTAAAACTATTCACATTTGTGTTAGTCTCATTACCATATTATGTAAACTAGCGTAAACTGTACTTTGTCATGTTAAGGCTCCCACAGGAGGCTGTATGCTGTAGTTCAGACAATAGATGTCCCGCGCCGTCACTCATATTTAGAATTTTAATTTGTTAAAACGTTTTATACCTACTCTCTCTCTTTTATGAGAGCCTAGTATGTTTCAAAGCATTTTTGTATGAATTCTAGTTTATTTTTTTATGTAAGATTTTCTTTTTCTTAGGGCTGTTTTATAAAATGTTAAGTTATAAGCAATCTCTGTCATACAAAAGTACCAAGCTATTTTATAAGAACGAAGTTTTCATGCAGGGTTCACGAATGTTGTACACAAAAGTGGTGAAGGGACATTTTAGTGGTGATATCATGATTGCCTTGTTTGTCAAGTAATCGCAAACGCTACTACCGGCTTAGCATGAGGTATTATTGAGTTCGATTCCCAGGTTAATCAAAGGGTTATTGAGTTTTTTCATGAGGATTTTATCAGAGTCAAGAGTTGTGGTCGTTTGATGGCAATCTGCTTTCCCCTTACTGCAAAAGACTTATACAATATATATACCTACGTGACGAAATGTGGGTACCTTTACTACAAGTAGAAGTGTAGTAACGCTTACTACACTTCTGCTTAACCCTTCGAAGATTAGAAAATTTGATGTTATATCAATATCATGCTTAAGATCAAATGCTCACTATCATAATCATAAACCCGATTTATTGGTAGTTATATAAATCCTCCAATATCTCTGGCGAGAACTGTAGCACCTGGCTACACCACTCTCAATTACCATTATTAAAAACCCGAATACAATAAAATGTAACAATTTAAGGGTTTTATCAACGAAAGTCTATCTTTGCGCCGATAGATTTGTTCAGCATTCATCATCTGCCTAGCCTTTTCCCAACTTTCTTGGGGTCGGCTTCCAGTCTAACCGGATGCAGCTGAATACCAGTATTTTACATGGAGCTACTGCCTATCTGACCTCCACAAGCCTGATTTGTTCAGCATTAATCAATTCCAATAATAAAAAAAAAAACATAAAACACATTATTTTTTTTTATTTAGCATATGTAATCAGCCTAAAACGTTCCCTTTCCTGGGACACTGCTCTCGATCCTATTCGAGAGAATAGGCTATAATCAGCCACGCAGACCCAGTTCGGGTTGCTAAATGTCACATGTCTTCGAATGTTTGGTTCTAGGCATGTCCTAAAACCAAAAGTTTCGTCACGATGTTTCCCTTCGCCGTTTTGAGAAATGATGAAATAAATTATACAAAGTGATACGTCTGCCTGAGTTCAGACAGGAGCTCGTGGCTAAATAATAACAGCAGCTCGGGTGGATCTTTAGGTTAAGCTGCGCTTGCCTCCGTGAATGGGTGACCATCCATTATATACCGAATTTCCTCCGTGTATCGGATAGCACGTTAAGCTGTTGGTCTCGACTGTCATTTGTAGATCTTTGACAGTCGTTACAGGTAGTCAGTGGCCCGAAAGTCTAACAACCAGTCTTACCAAGGGGCATCGTATCACAGTACTATCTGGTTTGTGGAGGTCACATCTAGGCAGTCGCTCCATGTAAAATACATGCACACAACATAGTTAGGAAAAGGCTAGGCACATGATGAATGCGTCCGACTGAGTTCAAATTCACAAACTCAACTTGCAACTCGTACGTTGGAGAAATTACAACTGCTCCCAAAATAATGTCATTTAAAATAGATTAAATCGTTCAATGTCAGCTATCGTTCTCAAGTTGGTGACGCAATCCCAGCAATTTAAGTGGAACTAGAATATTGAGGGCTATTATGTCTGAGATAGATTTAAGTACGTACATAAATCAAATCTACATTTGGGTCGAGACAACGATTAGGGCCTAGTTTTCCAACGAATTACATTTAAATGTACGTTTTTAGGTATGCAATTATGCATGATCTTTTCTGTCACGTGTTATAAATTATAATGTGCGTTTAAATAAAATAAATAAAAATAGCCTTTATTTACTACTAGGTACCATTCAAAACATGACAAAAGATTAATCTACTTTATAATAGTACTTTTAGGTATTTATGGTTGATATGTATAATTATGTATGTTTATTTAAGTTAACTATTTAATTCTACCATAAATACATAGACCATATTATTAAAGTTAATTCATCGCAATTATCACGAAATGTATTAACATTACAATTCAATGACACATGACATTACATGACATTCATTTCATTATATTACATTCATTTCATTATACATTACAATAATTTGAGATTGATTGGCCAGAGAAGGAAAAACATCGAGAGAGTTGGAAACGAATGGGGAGGCATTTGCCCAGCAGTGGGACAGCATAGGCTAATAAAAAAAAATTGCATATATCATAAATGTGCGTCTAGAGGATTATAATTTTAGCTTTTGCCCGTGGCTTTCCACGCTGGAGTCCGGAATTTTTCCTGCGGGACCATACTATCGAAGTAAAAATATATTGACGTCTGTCTTCCTGGGTACCTTAGCCGTTAGTCGTATCGTCATCCGCCTAGCCTTTTCCCAGCTATGTTGGGGTCGGCTTCCAGTCTAACCGGAGGCAACTGAATACCAGTATTTTACATGGAGCGACTGCCTATCTGACCTCCACAACCCATTTATTGCTAGGTAATACGATACCCCTTGGTAAGACTGGTTGTCAGATTTTCGGGTCACTGAATACTTGTAACGACTGTCAAAGATCTACAAATGACAGCCGGGACCAACGACTTAACGTGCTTTCCAAGGCACGAAGGAAACTCGGTATGTAATGGGCGGTCACCCATCCACGGACCAACCTAGGTAAGCACGGCTTAACCTAAAGATCGACCCGAGCGGCTGTTCTTATTTTGCCACAAGCTCCTCGAGCCGTAAAAGTATATTAATATGGGAGAATGAATAATCACATATTTTTTTTAAACTTACAAACCATAGCTATGAAGACTGCACGCAATAATTTAATGGTAGCGAACTCATTTTTGTTTTTTTTTTGTAATTGAGGATTCACATTTCAAAACTATTCACACGTGGAAGTGCTGCTTGGAAAGCTTTATTTACTGCCTACTATTATTATATTTACGTCTATGCACGATTATTTGCCATTCCTAAAAAAAAAACTTGTCTTTGTCGGATTTTTTTACTACAAAGTATGGTCACCGTACATCTCAGTGGTTAACCTAGTAGATTTATCTCTTCCTCCCACAGATTTATGGTTGACATTGCCAAGGCCCTTGTTATTCTCAAAACAAAGCAGACTGTGGCACAAAATAGCCCTTTTCAGGACAAAATGTTTCAAAAACGATTGTATCGCAAGCATCGTTTACAGGGTTTCTTGAAAAAACTTTTAAAAGTATGAAGGAGTCTTCGATGGTTATTGTATTTTGTAAATTGGTTTTTCATCTTTTGAAATGTTTTACCTCATTGGTTTAATTAATTATGTTTACTTTTATTTAGTTTTGAGATCATTGTTGTTGTTTGTTGTTGTTTTGTGAATTTGTTCCTTGGTTTGTTTTTGCGTTTATTGTTTTTATACAATTTTGAAAAATGCTTTAAGGTTTCCAGAAAAGGATATCTACTGTATTCTTCACTCTATTCCTGAGTATCGTATAAAGATAAAAAGAGATTTTGATCTGGGCTGGGTAGTAGACATACTTGCTCACCTTGATATTAAGTTGCTATCAACAACTGGACTTATCATCATCATCATTTTCTTACCCTTATGCTTATCTCAATTTAGGATCATCGCAGCTTGTCTGAGAGCAGCGGTGGCCCAGTGGTGGCGGCCCCGACTTCCGAACAATGAGTCGTGTGTTCGAACCCAGGCAGGCATTACTTTGTGTAATTTATTTCATCACCACTGCTCTCAAAAACGGTGAAAGAAAACATCGTAGCATGTCCTAGAAGCAAAACTTCGAAGACATGTGACATCTACCAACCCGCACTGGGCCCGCGTTGTGGATTATAGCCCATTCCCTCTCATAGAGAGGAGGCCGTGTATCCCAGCAGTGGGAACATTATAGGCTGATTATGCTTGTCTTTTTCTTCTCTACTTTTCTATTAGTCGTATCTCAGATAAGAGTAGAGGAAGACCAAATAAACTATAGATAGACTGTGTGAAGGATGATATGGCTAGAAAGGAGGTGACTGCTGAGATGACGAGTAATAGAGATATAGAAGAAGAAGACATGCTGCGCCGACCTCAAATAAATTGGGATAAGGGTAGGAGAAAGATGACACTCGCATCTCAGTAGTCACCCCTTTATACAGCTATGTAGCCATTTCATCTTTTACATAATCCATCCGCCATTTTGTTTGGTCTTTGCCTGCTCATATTTCAAATCCGCCACCACATTGATACTCAAAACTTTCCTCACGACTTACATTATCCTCAGTCCTCCGACCATTAACTAATCTGTCAAAACGAAAACGTTTCGTACTACAAAATGACAAATAATAAACGAAAACTTTTCGTACTACAAAATGACAAATAATAAACGAAAACGTTTCGTACTACAAAATGACAAATAATAAATGAAAACGTTTCGTACTACAAAATGACAAATAATAAACGGAAAAATTTCGTACTAAAAATGACAAATAATAAAATCGTCTTACGATCATGAGAACTGAAGCAGAAAATTTATTCGAACTAAGGTGTTTTTAATAAGATTTCGGCCCTCATCAAAAGTTACGGTAAGTTTATGGGTCTTAACGAATTTCTTTCCTGATTTAATTTCGTTCGGAATCGTAGAATTTTAAGCATCGTTTTTATTTCTGCCAGGAAGCAACTTAGAACCAGTCTTCCAGATGAAATTCTAAACTGAACATGCTGCCATTCTTCTGGGCATGGTCGTTCCCGGATGACAGCTATGCGCAGGAGTACTTTGACGCCTAAGTGGCCTATTGTTCTCGTTGTACCTATATAACTGTGTAGGTAGTAACTTTTAGTCCTAATTTTTTATTAATATTTTTGATCTGTTGGTAGTTTGTATATATGTATAATCTACAAAGTAATAAACAAATAAATGCTATACTGAACTACGTGAATGTAGGCACCTGAGAAAAATTACTCGACGACGACGACGTTGCGTCGTCGCGTCGTCGCGTCGTAGACGTTATTTGCGTTGTGTAGTCTCTCGCAAGGATATTTAAATGTCTTTAAAACCAAAGAAAGAAAAAAACATTTATTTGTCGCAGAGACAATGTCATGAGACAGAAATAAATAATAAACATACAACGCATAACACATATTTATAAATACGACAGGACGGAACAAAAGGTTGACAGCTTGCATGTCGTGACTGCGGCAAGCAAGTTACCACTCAGCATGATGCTCTGCTTTGGGGGCCCACAGCACAGCGCTGGTTTTTAAGTCACCTGAGAAAAGACGTACAGAAGTCGAGACAGCATAAATATTTCGAATACATAAAATATAAGGAAATGAAATAAAATGTACTTGGATTATAATATAAAACAACCGTACGAAATAAAATAATCACGACAAAAATATAAAAGTACTAGCTTATGCCCGCGGCTTCGCCCGCGTGCATTTCGATAATTGTCCCACGGGATCATACCACCGAGATAAAAAGTACTCTATGTGTGAATCCGGTCCGGGGCGAGAGGGAATGGGAAGCCGTCGCCTCCTTCTGCGAAGCAGTCATGCTAGCGAAGGAGGCGGCGGAACGTGAGAGGGAGAGAACCTCCTCACGCCGCGGGAGAAGCACCGGGCGTCGGGGGCCACGCCGTGATGGCTCTCGGCCACCGTAGGCGCGGGCCTGTGGACGGCGAGTAATGGGCTAGCTCGCCGTCCGTTCGTCGTATGACGACGGGCAGGCCGTGTCGACGGCGCGTTCGTGTTCCACGCGCGCCTCAAAGAGTTGTCAGCAAACGGGAGGGGCCCGCAAGGGCCGGTGCCTGCCAGGGCTGCGGGACTGTTCGAAAGAGATACCGCGGCCCTGGAACATAAAGGGCCAATGAAGGAACATGGGTGTTTTTTAGTCAGTAAGAGTCTGACACTCCCTTCCGCTCCGCTCAGAGCGGGAGGAGTCATTTGATGATTTCTCACCCCCCAAAAAAAAAAAAAAGGTTATAAACTATCTGCGTGCAAAATTTCATCCAAATCGGTTTAGTGGTTTTTGCGTGAAATAGTAACAAACATCCGTCCATCCATCCATCCATCCATCCTCACAAACTTTACCATTTATAATATTAGTAGAAAGTAGGAATTTTTTCAGGCTAATCAAAATAAATATAAATACACTATGAAGACATCGTAGTGTGTGTATGTTTGAAAGTAACTAAGGTTTAACAAGTAAAGTATGAGCATTCTTGTCTAACTTTCCATATACATATAAAACAAAAGAGCATCAAGTGAGATTAACAGCCATTCTTCAATGTAATCTGTAACTCCATCAAGACTTCATTTCAATTTACAGTAAAGCTGTCTTTAAGTCAAACTTATCTCTAGAAATATTTGCAAATGAGTTAACTGGCAACTTTAAAACTTGCCTGATACAATCTCGTGAAAAAGTTCTGTTTAATCAGAGTTTGGAATTTCAATTTTTTCAGAATTTTCTTGATCTCGTTATAATTTAGTTTTTGTTGGGGTCAAGGATGCAGTCTGTGTTAGTGAATCAATTTCAAGTGCATTGTTGATTGAATTTTTGAAGATCAGATCTAGATTGGATTAAATTAAAATTGAACTTGAACCTGTACTGAACTGAAAACCTCTTCAAATGAAGTATTTTTAGCTCGTGGTTTAATAATAACACGCACTCGTGTCGATCTTTAGGTTAAGCCGTACTTGCCTAGGTTTGTGAATGGGTGACCGTATTACATACCGAGTTTCCTCCATGCCTCGGAAAGCACGTTAAGCCGTTGGTCCCGGCTGTCATTTGTAGATCTTTGACAGTCGTTACAGTGGCCCGAAAGTCTGACAACCAGTCTTACCAAGGATATCGTATTACCCAGTGCGTTGTGGAGGTCAGATAGGCAGTCGTTCCATGTAAAATATTGGTATTCAGCTGCATCCGGTTAGACTGGGAGACGACCCCAAGATAGTTGGGACAAGGCTAGGCAAATGAATGATGAGACTTGATACAGTCTTTTTAATATTTACAAAAAATACAACGTTACATAAAATCACGACTGTTATCCCCGAAGAGTTAGACAGAGGTGTGCCCTATTGTACATTCACATTTCACCTGATGTTTAAGTCCCATGTAATATATGCGAGCCCATTGGCACTAGCCGGGCACAATGTACTAGTTTTATATTATTATTTTCAAACCTTCTTTAAGAAAAAGAATAGGTTTTTCTTATCCTTAAATAATTTATTTACTTTTTAATATAAAAATGATAGTGGATGAATCAATATTTCTCAACATATATTTATTCTTGTAATCCTTCAAGGAACACTCCATTTTAAGATAGAGGTGTGCCCTTTTGTACATCCACATTTCACCTGTTATGTTTAAGTCAGATGTTTTAGGGGCGAACCCACTGGCATCAACCGGGCACAATATACATCATCATCATCATCATCCACAGCCTGAATTCACCCACTGCTGAGTATAGACCTCTCTTTTCTTCTGCCAACCTCCACGTTCCTGTGCCAGCCTCATCCAGGTTTTTTCCTCGATGGCAACTATTTCGTTTGCCCATCTGGCCGCCGGACGACCCACATTTCTTTTCCCCGTTCTTGGACGCCATTCGATGACAGCCTTAGTCCACCTGTCATCACTGTGCCTTGCTAGGATACCTACTAGTTTAATATTATTTTCAAACGTTCTTTATTTAAAACTTAATGCAAATTGTTATTCATGTTCAGTTCACTACACTAAGCTGCAAAGATTACCATTTCAGAGTCTTATATAGACAGTATAAGCAGGTCGCATCGAGGTGTCGGTTCACACGCTATCGGGTCCTGCTCAAGCTCTGATAAGCTCCCAATTCCATTCGCCTCTCGCCTCAAAGCTGCTCTGGCTTGGTTTCTACTGAAATCTGAGAAACTGTGGTATTGGAGAAGGCACATCAGTATAATACACTTTTCATTCACAACGCACACACACACGAGACACAGTTTTTTAGGGTTCTGCACCCGAAGGGTAACCAACGGGACCCTATTACTAAGCCTCCAATGGCCGTTACAGATATACGGACGGACGTCCGTATATCTGTCTGTCAGCGGGCTGTATCTCATGATCCGTAATAGGCAGACAGTTGAAATTTTCACAGAATGTGTATTTTTGTTCCCGCTATAATAGCAAATAATAAAAAAATCGCTAATTATAGACTACGATGGTACGCATGTGCGACTCAGACTTGCATTTGTTTTGTATCAACAGACGCTAAATAGTTAGTGCGTAGCAGCGAGCGTAGCAACGAGTATCAGAAAGAGTAGCGTTATAGTATAATTATAATAGTGATGCTTAGTAGCGTAACAATGCGTAGCAAAGTGTAGCCGCGGTATTGCAATTGTATACATAGTAACGTAGCAACTGTGCGTAGCAGCGTAGCGATGAGTCGTAGCAAAGCAACGCGGTGACGCAATACGTAGCAGCGTAGAATATTGCAGTACCGTAGTGTAGTGGGTGTTGTAAGAAGTTCATAATATTATTTTACACTAGCACTTCACCCCCGGAAGGGAGTGTCAGACTTTTACTGACTAAAAACCATCCATGTTCCTTCTTTGGCCCTTTATGTTCCAGGGCCGCGGTATCTCTTTCGAACAGTCCCGCAGTACTGGCGGGCATCGGCCCTTGCGGGCCCCTCATGATTGCTGACGTCTCTTTGAGGCGCGCGTGGAACACGAACGCGCCGTCGACACGGCCTGTCGTCATACGACGGACGGACCCCCCCTAAATTAGGATTAGGATTAGGTTTAGGATTAGGGATATCACCCCCTAAATACAAACTTACAAACAAATTCATATTGGTATAGAAGTATAGATTAGAATTGTGGACATCGGTGAGCCTTTTATAATAACCAACATCACAATAATTATACTGCACGGTTATACCATATCCGAATTATATTTCCTACTTCAGGTCCCAACTATTTTCCAGCGCGCAAAACGTCTAAGTTACTTTCTCGGGAGCATGTCCGCGAGATTATTCGTCCTCAGTGGAGTGTACTCGAGGAGCTCGTACTCGTATTATTATTTCATTTGCATAATGTGCGCTTATAAGGTTTGGACGCAGTGCCTTTGTGTGGTAGCCGTTCGTAAGTATATGCATGTAATTTTCTTTTATGAAGTAAAGAAAATTTCCTATGAACATGCTCGTAAAATTCCTAAAGGAACGTTGAAAAACTCCTTGAAGAATGGCCTTCTGAAGCTGTTTACAGGGTCATACTAAATTAAATACTATTATGCTAATAGTCACTATGCCTAGTAACATATTACGAATTAAATGTATGCCAAAACAAATTAGCCTACAAGATAAATAATATGCCAACATAAACTGTAGGTATGCCAAAAAAAATATGGCAAAGTATTATTATGCCAAAACAAATTATACCTACTGAACACTGTTTTAAGCTTTCGCGGTTTAAAACTAAACTTATACTGTCACTTACGGGATATCTTCCGTGATTGTTCTAATTTTGAGCGCCCGATCTTTCGACGCTGTTGCAAGTGCCATGATCGCTTGTTGACATATCCCGTAAGTGACAGTATAAGTTTAGTTATAAATCGCGAAAGCTTAAAACGGTGTTTGAAATAGTTATGCCAAAATATATTACAAAAAAATCCATTATGCGAAAAGAAGGGATTCCATCTCTAGCTTATCTAATTTGACTGTGTTTAAATGAGTGATACCAGTTAGCTTATTTTCTGTATTTATTGTTTAGTGCATGTGGTGTTTACCTATATCACGTCGCTGTATCCAGTGTGAACAATTGTTGGTAGATCTAATATAATAATTAAAAATAAAATAAAATACCAGGAATAAGGTGGACCTTGTGATTTTGTGACGCAGACTGGGACATGGGTTGAGAAGAGGTTTCTACCCGCACATGCCTAGCTTAAACGCCGTTGTTAAAAAGGTACTTAAATGGTTTGTGCTTTCCCTAAAGAGCCCAGTTTTTCTGATAACGACGGTATCCGGGGTCGAGTAGTTTATAAGACAGAGAGTAAAATAGATGTGTAATGAAGACATATTTATTTTTCACAACAAACTGAACTCTGGATAGACTCATAAATAACTTACTGTAAAAGTTTCACATAATCAGCATAATTATGATGTTCCTACGAGACAGGCCATCTCTCCACAC
This sequence comes from Eurois occulta, assembly GCA_950022335.1. Lineage (NCBI taxonomy): Eukaryota > Metazoa > Arthropoda > Insecta > Lepidoptera > Noctuidae > Eurois > Eurois occulta. Next base: position 6,560,165 of record OX465481.1, on the reverse strand, counting down.
AATAGTTTGTCACTTACATAATTAGATCTATCATATCGCATGCATAACTGCGGGTTTGATGCTGCAGGAAAATATATGAATTAGAATAATTGTAATTAAGTATAGGTACTAACATAGTTAAGTAAGCAGTATTACTAACAAAGATCTATGGAACAAGTTTCTGAAATAAATGTTTTATCTACACTAATATTATAAAGAGGAAAAAATTGTATTTTTGTGTGTGTGTATGTTTGTAATGAATAAACTCAAAAACTACTGAGCCCATTTCAAAAATTCTTTCACCATTCGAAAGCTACATTCACCCTGAGTAACATAGGCACCCGTGCAAAGCCGGGACAAGCCGCTAGTTATATTATATTAAGTAGAGTTTTGTTTTCATAAACCTTTTTTTAATAAACTTTGCATGAAAGTGATGGTACGTGTTATTGAAAAATCACATGGAAAGGACTGTGTTCGAGAAAACTCTTTGTAATATTATACAGAACGATGAATGATGCCACCACACCTATAATACCTCGCCCTCAGTAACAAAACTCTCACAAGACAATATCGTCTTCAGTTGACCCTAACTGCCTTCAAACTTCAAGTTCGTTTGTACAAAATTAAATATGAAAAACAACTGACTTTAGTTCTTAACAACGGACTGGTTTCTTTACAACAACAGAAGTGCATTCACTGTTACTTGTTAGTGCTTCCCGGGCAAAGTTTCGCTCCGAGAATACGCTAATTACACTACTTTGTATTATCTAGTGCTTTCAAAGTAAAAAAACCGGACAAGTGCGAGTTCGACGTGGAGGGGGTTCCGTACGTTAATTATCTAAATTCCGTAAGTTTTAAATCTAAGATTTCTTATTGGTTTTCCTGAAATCATAAAGTTTTCCGGTAATGAACAATTTTTTTTCAAAATTTTCAGCCTAGTTTCGAAGTTAGGGGGGGGGAATGATCAATTTTCGCCTATTTTCTTAAATAACTCTATTTATTTAAACTTCATGTACAATAGTGGTACATAGGTGGTCTTAATGCCACAAGGCATTCAAGGCATTCAAGGCATTACGTCAACGGGTTCTTCGTGAGCTTCACACGTCTCATTTGGGCATAGTGGAAACCAAAGCAGAAGCCCGCTCTCGGTTATGGTTCCCGGGAATTGACGAAGCACAAAAAATTATAGGTTCATGTGATACGTGTATACAGTTACGACCCTCGCCGCCGCGGGCATCGTTGTCGCCCTGGCCATATCCCAAACATCCCTTTCACAGAATTCACCTCGATTTTCTTGGCCCTTTACACGGGCGCATGTTTTTAGTTATTGTGAACGCATACTCGAAATTAATTGAAGCGTATGAAATGAAATCATGCACGTCAGCGGCGTTTATCGAAAAAATGTACGAGTTTATGTCAAGGTTTGGATTACCGAAATTATTAGTGACAGATAATGGCACGGCTTTTTGTTACCACGAATTTAAACACTTTTCTGCTTTGAATGGCATTTCTCACGTGAAATCACCACCATATCACCCAGCTAGCAATGGCTAAGCTGAAATATTTGTAAAGGTCGTAAAAAAGGGTAGGTACTAAATCGAGTGTTTTAAACTCAAACAATAGATAGTAAAATAACCTTCAAAAATATTATTTTGTTTGACTACCGCAACTCCGTACATTCCATAACAAACACGTCACCGGCTCAACTGTTATTTGGGCGTAAATTAAGATTCCAACTAGACATAATGCACACATCAACCAAACCGCACTTGTCTACCTCATTGGCTAATTCAGTCAGTTACAAACAGTGTTCGCAAGTTAAAGCACGCGGAGGAAAAGGGGATCCCTTCTTTTCGCATAATGTTCTTTGTCCTAATATACTTCGGCATAACGATTTTGGCACAATTTGTTTTGGCATAATAATACTTCGGCATAATTTTTTTAGGCATACATTTTATGTTGGCATAATCATCTTAAAGACTAATCTGTTTTGGCATAAATTTGATTCGCATAACGTTAGTAGGCCTAATGACTATTAGCATAATAATATTTAGGCACACAAAATATTGTTGGTTAAAAATTTAATATGCTGTGCAACAAAAGTTAGTGACAGAACCGAATTGCTGCAAAACCGATTCCACGTAGTCTTGTTTGTCCTACCCCTAGAGTGTAATTTAAAATCGCGTAGGCGCGTAGGGGAGAGGCGGCCCGCGGGCTGAGGAGCAGGTGGCTGCGAGCGAGCCGCCGCGGCTGAGGCTGGCCGGCGAAGCCGGCCAACAAGCCGAAGCTGCGGTGGTGAGCGAAAGCCGTCTGCGACGATTAGCACGCGTGGGGCCGCCGGAGGCCCGCAGCGCCGGAGCCGTGACAGAAACCCTGCCTGCTGCATGTTGCAGCTTGAATGCTGCATGCTGCATGCTTGCTTGCATGCTGCATGCTTGCTTGTTTGATGCATGCTTGCTTGCATGCTTGCTTGCATGCTGTATGCTTGCTTGCATGCTGTATGCTTGCTTGCTTCATGCTTCCTACAGCGAAAAAAAAACCCACAAAATTGTTCAATACGGTATAATTATTATATTAATATGTTACTTATTACCTGATTCAGGAGATATGGCTTTTTTCCAATCGTCGAAATAAATTGGTATAATTATCCTCTTCGGGCAAAAAAGCTAGGGCGTATAAAAAAGTTATGCTTTAGAACTTTATGCTTAATAAATTTATGCTTTAGAATATTATGCTTCATCATTATTATGGTTAGAGAAATTATGCTTAAAAAATTATGCGTAAGCTGTTATGCGTAATTATATTATGCGAAAATATAATTATGCCAAACAAAATTATGCTAAGATATATTAGGTCTTAACATTTTATGCAAATGGATAGTGAACCGAGGAAAAGATGTAATGTTTCTGGCTGGACAAAATGTAATGTATAAACGTTACAGTAATAAAGATAAATTCATTTGGTGTAAAGGAATAATTGTAAAAAAATAGGTAAACGATTGTATCTTATTAAAGACAGTGTTACTTCAGTTTTAATAAAAAACATAAAAATCAAATTCTACATTGTTAATGTAAAAAAGACAATACACAACTGTGGGATGTTACGGAATTATGACAGCTCTTGACGGAAATTGAGGTACGGAACCCTAAAAATACTCAATAATAGGAACTTGGTTGAAGAAACAAGGTTTTTGTCTTCTTTTGTTTGGGACGGACTTGCTGGAGACAAAGTCTGCTAATTAAATCGAGCCAGAATAGTGTTGTTCTTTATTAAGTACATCATACAAGTAACATTCATAAGAGAAAACATTTCACATAGGGTGACACAATGGGCGGTCTTATCGCTAAAATGGGCGACTTATCACGTAGTTGTTTATTCTAATGAGGCCATTTTCTAATGAGGAAGGCATGTGGAAGCTGACCAATGAGGTCATGATATTTTCAAATATTAAATGACATTACACCAACAGATTTTCTACCAATTACGACTCTTGGAACTAGCTATGCCACGCGGCATTAGTCATTAGTTTCACAGTTACCATCTCAATTTACAGTCATAATAGACTGGTTCTCCGAAGGCATGTCACGGACAATAGGACAAATCATTGGCTTGGCTTAGACGCGATTTTCTTTAATCAGTAGATTGGTCCATGAACTCAATCGGCGATTGTCGCATGCGTTTTGTATAAACGCAGCCTTATAACAGGAAAACAAAAGAAATATGCTATACCAAGTCGAATCACGTAACAAAATCATTACGTCATGTAAATCAAGATGCAGAAAACTTTACTAATTACAATGAAAATTAAGTTTTTTTGGAGTCGCTTTAAATGTGGCCTATAGCACTCTATATTTGAGGAACGAGTTTGTTTTTGGAAATTGGATTTGGGATATCTTCCAATTCCTTGGTTTCTGAGATATAACTAAAAAAACGTAGTTACTCTAGTGATCGCAAGTGCGACTACTGAGCATAAGGTCCTGAGTTCGAATCCCAGGTCGGCTAAAATGTTATTGGGGTTTTCAATCAGGAATTTCTCAGTGGCAACCACGAAGTCTGGACTTGTGCCCGGATGACGGCAACAGGCTTACCGAAGATTATCCCCTACATCCAAACTTACAAAATGTAACTCTTAATAATATTATAATAAAGATGACTTTTGAAATAAATAATTATTTTAAATTACAGATTTAATGAAATTGAATTTTATTACATCCAATTTTGTGAATTAATAAAGCTCTGCCTCGATAAAATAATGGAAACGAGATTTTTAAAATATTATTTCTCACTGTCAACATTTAGTTATTATTTTAAAAGCAATGTCTCTCACTTCCGTAGGCGTAAAATTATAAATGATGTTCCAGCAATTTGTTAAATGGATATTAAATAAACTCTTCAATATAGTGGATGGTTGTCTCGAGGGGGATAAGCAGAGGCGTGCTTTTGTGGGATTACTGATTATGATGGGGTTGACATTTTGTAATATAGCACACAACTGTGCCTGTCGTCCCCGTAGGGTGAGCAGGGGTTAACTTGTAGTACACCCACATTTCAGCTTATTCAATGTAATAGGGAGAGAGCCTATGGTCATCAAACTGTTGCCACAAATCACGCCCCCAGACTAAGAAATTTCTGAATACCCAATAACATTTTGCCCAACTTGGGAATCAAACCCAAGATATCATTCTGAGTAGGAGTGTGTTGCGACACAACGAGACATTTAGTAACGTGGCTGTTAATTTACTTACTCTAACACCTGTGTCCCTAACACGAGTGCGCGGTGAAAACGTTAAGTAAATTAGACGATTTTTAAATTAAAAACACCCGTTTCACATATAATATTTTCATAATTTTAAGATTGTACTGATATCGCTGACCCTTAAAATACAGGTCCAGGGCTAGTTTGTGTGGTAATATACTCGTGTACTTTCATAATGTGACTGGCTTGTAACATGTATTTTTAAGTGTCAATTTTTTTAGGGTTCCGTACCCAAAGGGTAAAACGGGACCCTATTACTAAGACTTCGCTGTCTGTCTGTCTGTCGGTCTGTCTGTCTGTCTGTCTGTCTGTCTGTCTGTCTGTCTCCAGGCTGTATCTCATAAACCGTGATAGCTAGAAAGTTGAAATTTTCACAAATGATGTATTACTATTGCCGCTATAACAACAAATACTAAAAATTAAAAAAAAAAAATATTAAGGGGGGCTCCCATACAACAGATATGATTTTTTTTGCCGTTTTTATAGATAATGGTACGGAACCCTTCGTGCGCGAGTCCGACTCGCACTTGGCCGGTTTTTATTTATTTTTATTATCTGTGGATGTTACTGATTGTGCTTGTTGCAAACAACTGGAGTTGTTTGCAACTAAACCGCTATAAGTAGTTTGTATTTCGAATTCAAAAATTGATGTAATTTACGTTACGTTTAACCCACGCCATTGCTTAGGGCCTCTGATATTATTATGTGACACCAAATTCAACTTTTACATACCGACTGCCAAGACTGCTGACTGCTATTGCCGTCGGACTATCAAGTCATAGTTCTCGAGTTCGAACCTCTGATTTTTCGGATTCATGTGCGCATTGTATAATTATCACTTGCTTTGGTGAAGCAAAAACATCGTGAGGAAACTAGCATGTCTGAGAGATATTTTTAGACGGCATGTAAAGCCGGAATAAAAACTCTGACAGCAGGCTAGGCACTAACCACACGATAAAGAAGAAGACTTCAACTTTTTAGAGTAAATATTTTTTCTTTTAGTAAGTCATCATCCCATCATCTGCCAGCCTAGCCTTTTCCCAACTATTTTGGGGTCGGCTTCCAGTCTAATTGGATGCAGCTGAATACCAGTATTTTACGTGGAGCGACTGTCTATCTGACCTCCACAACACATTTAGTTTTGGGTAACACGATATCTTTGGTTTTCTTTTAGTAAGTAATGCGAGTTATTGTCCACCCATCAACACAAAAAAAAAAACCATCGAAATCGAGCATGAAAATTTCCCGAGGAATGCTTTGATTTAACGAATCCCTTGAGAGCACCCGATAAAAAACATTACATTACATTATTCACTCACATGTCTGAAAAATGTGGAGTGACAACGTTTATATAAAAATAGGTATTAAAAGTACTTACGTAGGAGTATGTACTCGGGAACAATTTCAGCGTTTTTCATCAAGTACGATAGCGATGGAATATTAATGTCACTTCAACATTACTCACATTTGAATACACTGTGGTTCAGTTGAGTTTCATTTTGTTATACTGTTATTTTTTTACACGACTGCTCAAAAAAAGGAGTGTTATGTTTTCAGGGTGCATGTATGTATGTTTGTGAGTTTCTTTATTCTACCATAACTTCTAAACGGTTTAACCGATTTCAATGTCACATACATTGAAATCGGTTAAGCCATATCATTAGAAGCGTTGAGTTATTCTGGGTAACATAAGCTAGTGAACATTTTAAAAAACAAAAAGGGGAGCCATGGTTCCTGAAAAAAACGGAAATATTTTGTATGAAAATTTGACTAAGTATACTATCATCGTCTAGAGCTTGCTTAGTACATAACAAAAATATGGGACAGTAGTATTCAATATGCATTCGTTCACTAATAAATAAAAGTTGCATTTCGTGGCACATTGTGCATTTACAAAAATATTTTATCACTAAAAGGTATAAAATAAAAAACAAATAATTATAAAAATTAAAAAACACGCCTGCCATATCAAAAATTGAACTAAAAAATTAAAAACAAGTTACATGATTTTAGTATTGAATGGCCACAAGGTAGGTACTAAATAGATTATAATATTTACTGTGCAATTAAAACGCCATTGTGCCAAAGTGGAAAACTTAAAACCAATCTTTTCATTGCAGTCGGGGGACGGTTCCTTGGAATACCTAGTTCTTTACAGGTCCCCCGACTTCGATGAAAAGGTTGGTTTTCAGTTGCGTGTTTTTTAATTATTTGTTTTTAATCTGTGGCATATTTATGACACTAGCTGTTGCCCGCGAACTTATCCGCGTGAAATTATTACAAAAATATACTTCCCTATTTAAATATGATTTTGTTAACAATTTCATGGCTTTTAATTTTTTTCGATTAATTTTGCTCGGGACCCTAATCTTTTTTCTAAAATGAAAGTAAAACCAGACAGAGCCTGGATTTGTGCCAGGTGGATAGAAAAGGCCTGCCCCTTTACATGGGACTTAAACATAACTGGCGAAATGTGGGTGTACTATTCGGTACACCTCTGCCTAACCTAGATTATTTTTAACGATTGTTTGTGAATGTGTGAACAGTGTAGGCCTTGTAAATTCCTAGATGCGTGTTAACTTTTGTTAACCTCGTATATTTTTTTACGTTTTTTGTAGGTATGGTAAGCAACGACTTACTTACAGCATTTGTAGTGGATTTCTGTGTGGTAGTTTTTAGTGACCTATAAAATTAGGCGTCGTTTATAGAACCATTCCCTTCAAGGTATGCGGGACAATGTGAACAACACTTTACCTTAAATGGTAAAAAAACACAGTATTACTAAAAAATACTGTCTAAATCTAAAGATACATCAAAGAACTCCACATTTTTATATCATTCGCCCACATAAGCATTCCTTTATACAGAGAGTAAATAGGTGCTTACTTTGAAAAAGAAAGAATTTTAATCTGTTAAGTATTCATATATTTGTTTTGTTAAGGCTTTTTCCCTTTACAACGATCCAGTTTGGAAAGTTGCCAACAATTCCAATAAGAGTGTTGAAATCGTGCGGGCGATTATATTGTTTTGTGTACAACTAATGTTGTTTTAAAGTAGCAGTAGATACAATTTAATTAATTTGGAGTTTATCCAAGAGGGCTGATTTTGATGTCTGTCTATATAATTCAGTGGCACTTCAGGATATCATGTCATGAATAATGAAGGGGTGAAATAGAAAACACCTATGAGTGGTGAAACCTGAGCTCAAGGAGCTCGTGGCTAAATAATAACAGCCACTCGTGTTGATCTTTAGGTAAAGCCGCGCTTGCCTAGGTTGTTCCGTGGATGGGTGACCACCCATTACATACCGAGTTTCCTCCGTGCCTCGGAAAGAACGTATGCAGTTGGTCCCGGCTGTCATTTTTGACATTCGTGAAGGTAGTCAGTGGCTCGAAAGTCTGACGACTAGTCTTACCAAAGGGTATCGTGATACCCAGTGCCAGCTGGGTTGTGTGTCAGATAGGCAGTCGCTCTATGTAAAATACTGGTATACAGCTTCATCCGGTTAGACTGGAAGCCGACCCCAACATAGTTGGGAAAAGGCTAGGCAGATGATGATGATGAGTGATGACACCTAAATGTACGTCTGGAGCATAAGCAGCTGTGTCCAATAAAACTGCAATACCTAAACAGGCAAAATACATGGAACAGCAGTTTCTTTTTAATTTACTCATGACTAACACACATAGAAAATTTTCATCAGTAGTTCGGAATTATGTACTGAATCCATGAAAATCGACGATGTCTCTTCCACTCTGTATATACTTCCGAAAAGCTTAATATGTCAATCTTCTTGAAACTTGCTGTAGAAGTAGATATCGCTATGAAAGCGATTGTAATTTGTCTAGACCTTCTGGGAAATTTGTTCGGCGAGCCTCGATTTCAACTGAATTAACCTCAACCGAAAGCACGCTGCACAGTCGTACTCTTTGGCCGAGTCGGTTCTACCAATTTTGGTTCATCCATGAATCACTATTTACTGAAAAACCCTTCGTCTTTAGTCGGTGCTTCAAATTACAGTACACCGATGCATTTTTCGCCTATAATACCCTTCCTTACCTTGGTGCCTTGAATGAAACAAATATACTAAATATATTATACACCATTATTTTTAGGTCGTTCTGGAACCGAACACCATGAACTCGATCATCGAACTTGAAACGATTGGGACTATTTTTTTCAAAAAATAACAATAAAAAAAAACACGAAAGAATATTTTGAAATAATGAGAACTCAAATGCATATGTGTGTGTAAAACGTATCCACGATCGGCAACACATGCGAACGATACCCATTGAAAAATTCATTCATCGATCGATCCTCATTATTTCACAAAAAAAACATTAAATTAATTCTTCCGTGTTTTTTTTTAATTATTACTTTTTGAAAAAAAATAGTCCCAATCGTTTCGAGTTCGATGATCGAGTTAATGGTATTCGGTTCCAGAACGACCTAAAAATATTGGTGTATAAATAATTAATTTCCTCATCAATAAATTGAAATATATAGGAATAATCATACTACAATCGTTGAATGTTAGAGCGGTACGATTATATTCTTTTTCTTCTTTGCGTATCGATAGACTCAAATAATACCCGACCAGTATATTGCCACTTGTACAGCTCTGTCGTTGGCTTCGTTTAAATCCTGGAAGGTGCAGGTGGCTGTGCAGGATGGGCAAGAAAGGAGGTAGGGCATATCCAGCAGAGGAGCGATTATAATAATAATAATTGTTTCAGACAGATTTGCTACTTTAGCCGCACCGGGCAACAGCGCAACACGCTGGCTGATTCTTAACAGGCGTATTTTTGCAGCCGCTTTTATGCGTTGCTATTCGGGCCGCCTGTAGTGAATACAGTTCAACAATATATCCAAAACGTGGTTTCAGACAGATTTTCGATTTTGATTTTCGGATTTCGGTTTAGGTTATTTCGGATTTGGCTTCCGGGCTACCAGTCCAGTTCGGTTACTTTACCGACTGGCTAATATTTTTACCTTTCTGATACGAGAGAAGAAGTCTCTCTCATGGAATATTTGCAGTATTCTATCCAAAACTTCGGATTTCCTGTTTTTGTATCTACCAGTCTAGTACATCACACTCTTCACTTCATTGCTACATTTTCCCTCTTCATTTCCTCTCCAATCCACGAATCAATGGATAGTCTTAGCCAATTGTAGCATAATGTAGTTTCATAACACCGCATCAAGGTGCATTAGAAGCCATTAGTGTTGTTTAGTTACTTAGTCCGCTGTATCGAATACGTTACGAAGCACGTGCAACTATAAATTAATGCGAGGCCCAAAGGTATCGCCCATATTTGTAGGTAATAAAGTATATTTTTGTGATGATTAATACTAAATTGCGAATGTAGAACAGGATATTTTTTTTTTGGTTGGGCAGTTCCGAGCACGTGAAGTAAACAAATATTCATAATTTTTTCTCGTTAATCATTTTCCCCACAAACAGTCAATTTAGTTTGGGAGCCTTCCGAGAATTTTCACGAAAAATTGTGTCGTTTATTTTCTTAATTATTTTTCCGCTTTTCTGCGCAACACACAGAGAATATTACACATCAGGACGGCACGTGTCCTTTGCGGAACATAATTATGTGTTTATAAATATTAATAGGGGCACAGACCTTAATACGAGAACCGTATCCCGTTTAGGGGAATTAGTTCACTAATATAAGCCAAAAGGAAAACAAGGTAAACTATCTTGGTATAAATCAACGCCTGGCGCAGTAATACCAAATTAAGTGCTGTCCCTGTAACAGTGCGCCATCTTTGATGTGTGTCATTTCGCTAGAGTCGAAAAGTAACCAAAAATCCACCAACCGGCACTTAGCTCGTGTGGTGGATTATGATGAGGAAGCATGTGTCTCAGCAATGGGATCGGATATTTGTATTTCATTGGCGAAGCAGTGATAACCTGTGGTGTGACCGTCGGACTGCCAAGTCATAGGTCTCAAGTTCGAATCCAAGACGGCCTCTGATTTTTCGGATTCATATGCGTATTGTATAATGATCACTTGCTTCGCTGAAGGAAAACATCGTGAGGAAACCGGCACGAGTGAGGGATATTTCTTGACGGCATGTGAAGCCATGTCAGACGGCCAATAAATAAAAATAAAATAAAATAGTCTTTAATTCGGATAAGCAACATCCATATGGGTTAGTAAAAAAACAAAAGAGATAAACTTATACCTATGTTAGTAAACTTATGTACTTATTATCTATTTGACAACAAGGCTGTTGTTCAAAATGCATCTTTGAACAACATCACCTAACAAAGGAGAATCGTACCTCCCCGCTATGGTCTTCAGGATGGAGTTGGAGCTGTCCCGCACTCTGCAGAGCAAAGAGGCAGATTTTTGTCTGACGATGGCTTGGAAGCCATCGACGTGAGCATGTGCAAACATACCTGATGCACTGCAGATGCAATGGGTGGCATAAAATCTCTGACAACAGGTTAGGCACTAGCCACACGATAAAAAAGATTGATCGAGTACAGCATGGTATGTTTTGGATGGATGTAAATCGCAAGACAGTTTTCCTACGACCACTCTGTTTACTAACGTAACAGTTTGTGTCCTGACGTCCCATTTTAAAAACTTACCCTGGATATTTTACTTCTGACTTCTGACATTATACGGGTTTGATCTTTATGGAAAGGACAGAATTCGAGAACATCAAAAGCAGAAATTACCATAGATGAATATTTGCTCTATGATTTTGTCTATGAAAGACTCACTCTGTTTTGAAATAAATATTGAAGCAAATGATTTCAGGATATTAGAATATAGGCAGCTTACCTTTTAGCATATTTTTGTTCCAAGTTTGTAGAGAAAATAAAAAGGTAGATATAATATTTAGTCTCAGCGTGTGAATAGATATACCAATAAAGATGGTACCTTTTAAATAAATACTACTTTGTTCATTTTATGGTGATTACTAATTTTAGAGCTTCAAAGATATTTGAATATGGATTCTTAGGTAATATAATATCATGTCTAGATGTCCCAAAAGGCTAGGCAGTGGTGTATTGACTGCTTGACAGATGCAAGAAACCTGGTTTTTCATTGTAATTGAAACTCCGCAATACTGATGAGCAGCCTGCGGTATGGTGTGTTTCCAATTCCTTGTAAACGGGGGAAAGACTATTTGGTTTTTTTTTTTTTAAAGAAACGATAGCTTTATATTAAAAAAAGTTATCAGAGAATAATTCTATGTTTAGCTTTTAAACTTCTAAAAGACCTAAGAATCTTAAGAAGGTCAAGAATCTTGAAAAGGCACAGCAAGACATTCAAGAACTGCAATTCAAATTCTATCCAGTTGCTCGCCCGGAGATCTCATTAACCAGACAATTAAGAGAAAAAGGGTAGAAAAGTCTTTGTAAGGGATTTTTAAAGGAAAATGAATTACCCAATTAGACTAATTCTTTATTTCTTTCCTTTTAAAAGTTAAGAATTGTTGAGGTCGTGATGTTTTGTTGTTTCTTTCGGAGTCAATCATCAGATTGGTCTAAGGGTTCAGACAAGGGACGCGGCTCCGGATAACGGACACTGCACCTGCAGCCGGTTCAAGTTGGTCCGCACCGGCTGGGCTGTAGCTTACGGACAAATTTGATTTGGCTTCGAACAACATACACATGCTTACTAAAGTAGCAGTTTCCATGTCCGGAGCTGCGGGCGCAAAATGTTTTTGGTATTATTCGATTCTTTAGACGACTGGCAGAAAGAATTGGTTGCTCATTATGCATCGGCTTGGATGTACTATGTGTAGCACTGTAAAAGAATAAAGATACTTTACGGTCCATAATTGTTCCTATTTTTTTTTTATTACCACCTGTAAGTGTACATTATGGATATAGCAATAAACGATTTGATTTAATATGATTTAGTTCTCACAAAATCTCTCATAATGTTTGTTTCCCATGACATTGAAGTGTAATCGTACTACCGAGTTCACTGTCCGTTCACTACCGACCACTTTTCAACCTTATTATTTAGGGTATAAGGATGAAAAGTGACAGACCCTCAGTGAAGTAACTATCGCTTAAAAGGATTAAATAAAATTAAAATAAATAGAATTGTTCAGCTTTCTCATAACACATATTCAAAAAGACTGAATATTTTTAATAATGCCTCTCGCTCGGAGGAAGGCAAAGAGCCTGCTACCCAGCCAGCTAGCGTTATAAACAGATAATGATAACGCTAAACTAAAATAGCATTTAAAATTATACAATACACAAAATACAAACATGTCTTTAAACTGTTCTACATCCATGTTAACCTACTCTCGAAAACAAACACTCTTAAGATCGTATAAGGCTGGTACACACGCAATCTCAACCTATAACCCCCGGATTACACTACACAATCACATGTGGATGTCGCACAGTGAGTACACGCCGTAATCCATTAACACCATGTATTTTGAGAGTGTAAACTGGGCTTACAATATTACTTAATGTATTGTGATGCTAAATTGGGCTGAATTTTACGGTTACATGTTATGTGTTAAACATAATTGGGGCTAGACTAGAAGCTTCTTGCTCGTTTTCTCTCGATTATCAACGCTTAGGTCATCGTCAAAAGTAGTAGTCGTTTAGGTATTCTTTACTGTTAGTTTAAAGGGGCATATTTATCGTAGATACAATTAAAGAAATTCATCATAAGCTTTTACTTGATAAGTCCAATTCGAAGTGTTTATACGACAAGTGCCATATAATATATTTATTTTGACAAAACTGCCTCGAAAACCAAGGAAAGTTTCAAGAAAATGTCAGAACATGACCTACTTGTATGGCACTTAGTTGCCAAAGGTAAGGTTTTTTTGACAAATTAGTTTTTAAAGGATTCATTCGTTCATGAGTTTTCAGAAATCTATCAGTTTATCATCCTGAACGGTGCGGCGGCGTAGTTTTTTCACAAACAGTGGTTTATGGTGCAGAGGTTATTATTTTTTTTATGTTGTAGTTCGATTTCCCCAAGTTATCGGGGTCAAAATTGTTGCAAATTAGGTCTAGTATCACTAATTTCAAGGAATGCACCCAATTACCAATCACCCTGTAGACACGGCACATCTTGCATACAACTTCAACAGTACCTGTTAAGTCAGTCTTGTTAATATATAAATACCTAGTCATGGGTATTTACTATCTACTTTATAGTATAGAGGCTACAGAAAATAATCGTGGATTATTTTCCCGTTTCAAGTATTTTGGAATAACTGGATCAGCCGTGGAGGTTACTGAACTATACTGTGTACGGATATAGATATTCAAAGACTACTAAATTATTAACCAATCCAAAGAAGTACATTTATTACCATAAATCAAAGAGCAATAATTAATATTTCCACAAAACCACTCTGAATATTTAAAAGATACTTAAAATTCCGCTGAATCAACGCCACCGAAGGTAATTTTCCCAACTCTCCCCTTTCTTTTCAAATTCACCTTCTCAACTTTTCATTCTCAGTAAAGTTTTGCTGACTTGACTTTCTGAGGGTTCTTGAGCTCTCAAACAGTGCGAGTTTCTTAATACAATGAATTTTTAAGTGCCTCACAATGAGAACCACTTGGCAGCGAGTTAAGCTCTGAACAGTAGTACTTAGGATGACGTATCTCTATATAGGCACCTACCTACCTTATGAGTTGCTTTGAAGATTTAAATTGTTTCAGACCCAGTGTGACTGGTTGAGATTTTCAAGACGTTACTTTTGTTTTTTTACACGTTTACAAGTGCGTTAAGAAAGAGAAATGCATTAATAGTAGACCTGAATGCGTCCCTGCATGGTGTAGATGTGTAAGATGTAGTGTCAAAAGTGGAAAAGAATATGCTTAGATGGTTTGGTGTGGAGAGGATGAGTGAAAGGTGACTAACAAAAGGTATGTACACAGCAGATGTGAGTGGCAACGCCGGGAGGGGACGCCGTAGAAGGACATACTGACCTTATTGGTGAGGTTCTTCAAAAAGGCCAGGTGCGTAGTACTCGCAACCAGCGTCGTGTATGATCGTGGACGAGGCGAAAGGTTTATGAAAGGGTCGTAGCAGGTGGCACTCTGTGGTCTCTGCCTACCCCGTGAGTTTATGTATGAATGGTAGACCATTTCAATCCATTGCATTGATCGAGATTCCGACGTAATGCAAACTCATTGGTGAGACATTCCAACTCTTTGGTGGCCTATCTGCCTAGCCTTTTTCAAACCATGTTGGGGTCGGCTTCCAGTCTACCTGGATACAGCTGACCAGTATCTATTTTACATGGAGTCTGCCTATCTTACCTCCACAACCCATTCAAACTGACGAAAAGACGACGTTGTTTTTTAAGGCGCGTCCCCGTTCAAAACGCAGCGGTAGCTGTTCTACCTATAGGTGCTGTCGGTTGGAGGTTTTGTAATGATGTTTTGCAAACCTATCTCCATGATTGTTTAAAAAGCTAACTAAATGACGTATTTAAGGAGTTTAACACTCATTGATATTTAAAATAATAATTGATAGTCAGTCTGGACGGTTGACAGCAGGTCATCTTAATGAAATAGTGCTCTAAAGTAAATGATAATCTAACACCGGAGTTATCGGAGTTTGATTTTAGTAGCCACAATTTTATCAAGACTCATATAGTACTTACATAGATTCTCCTTACAAATAGACCTCCTCGCGTGGCACATGTTGACAAAGAACTGAAACCCTTTCTTGTACCGGCTGAACATCATGCAGACGGGTTCCAGGTCCGTTTCAGGCAGGTCTTTGCACACAAAGTTACATGCTGCATTTTTTTTAACATTGTCATTTCTGCGGTCGATTAGCTTTGGGGCTGGCGACGCTAAGGCTATTAAGAAAGTTACATTTTAACATAAGATAACATCAAGCTTTTAATCCCCGAAGGGTTAGGCAGAGTGGTTCCTATAGCCATCAACTAGGCACAAATCCTGACTACGTGTTGCTACTAAGAAATAACTGATGAAAGAACTCAACACTGCCTAAACATATTAGGAAGTTAAGCTAAAAGATACACGGAAAGATCAATGAGAATTTTTGTCCTTCGCCCGTCTTCGGAAAAATGATAAATGCATACAATATGCTTTGGGGAAATTTCGCGGTTGTCAAATATAGACCTTCAGCCCGCGATGCACTCGTGCACTGCGAACACGATGACTTTCAAAAACTTGATGTATTCATGAAATGCGTCATTTGAAATTAATAATCCAAAAACTAACTAATTAACATGACCCTGCTCGTAATTACGTACTTTTGTACACACACATACTTTGAATTTTAAAAATAAATTAATATTTCATTTCTATAGGAATTACGTACGCCCGTGTACCCGTGTACGTACGCACGGCGGCCAATCAAGCTATACAAAACCAGTTTATACGGATCTCTTGTTGTACGGGAAATCCATACAAAGCAAGGCCGTGATGTGCCGCCGTGTGTACGAGGTAATATTTTAAATTAAACTATAAATATATTTACGACTATACTGAAACTTTACAGTTACGATTGCATCACAGTAATCTCGTGTTACTCATTCAAGTCTAGCGAGGATTTTAATAGTTCATATTGAGTAGCCAACATTTAGGCTTTGTACGCACTGACGGGTGCTTTGCCTAACGCTGAGAGCCTAGTGACTTTAAAAATATCTGGTTACTTGCTGATAACCATCGA
The DNA here is from genome assembly GCA_950022335.1 of Eurois occulta. Classification (NCBI taxonomy): domain Eukaryota; kingdom Metazoa; phylum Arthropoda; class Insecta; order Lepidoptera; family Noctuidae; genus Eurois; species Eurois occulta. The sequence continues at coordinate 6,543,755 of OX465481.1, read as the reverse complement.
TCTTTCCTAGGGGTACCGTTTTACCCAGTACTAACTAGGTTGTGGAGGTCAGATGGGAAGTCGGTCCATGTAAAATAGTGGTTTTAGCTGCATCTGGTTAGACTGGGATCCTACCGTTTTGCCGAAAAGATTTTGCCAAATATTCATTACCCAAACAAATTTTAGCAACCTTTTTTTATACCAATGTAATATTTGGAATAATTTAAGTACGCACATTTTCATTTGGTAAAATGTTTACTTGACAGATTATTACCAAAGATAATGTCATTAAGGCTTTTGGTCTTTAATCAAATGATTTATTACAGCAAACAAAATTAAGACAATAAACGTTTAGTCAAATGATTTGTTATGACAAAAAATATAAAGCCAAAAATTTTGGAATGAAGGCATAACACAAATTGATTTAATATAACGTAATTGAAATTTAACATATGCTGACAGAAACCCTAACCCTAGACGGTCGACGTCAGGGGCACCCCGAGGTTCGGTTAGTTAGGTTCCTGTAAACCTTGCAGACAGAAATAGGAGCCCCGCGCAGCGGGGATCCGTCGACCTGCTGACGGCACGCTAACCCTAGACGGTCGACGTCAGGGGCACCCCGAGGTTCGGTTAGTTAGGTTCCTGTAAACCTTGCAGACAGAAATAGGAGCCCCGCGCAGCGGGGATCCGTCGACCTGTTGACGGAAACGCTAACCCTAGACGGTCGACGTCAGGGGCACCCCGATGTTCGGTTAGTTAGGTGCCTGTAAACCCTGCAGACAGAAATAGGAGCCCCAACCGAATCCAAATAGGAGATTCTAACTAGTTAATAGTGCTTTTGTCTGAAATGGTAAGTTTAAAATTGACGACACCAAATATTTGGCTTATTTAATTTTGCGTAAAATATGTTATACCAACTGAAATATTTGACTAGATAAATAAAAAATGGTAAAAGTACTAGTTGGTGAACAAGTTATTGTTCAAACGTTCACTTGCCAAACATAGGTTTTCGTAACAATTATTTGTAAAGAGATTTTTTGGTAAGTAATAATTTGGCAAATGAAATTATGCGAAAATTTTTTTGGGAAGTGATAATTTGGCAATTTCTTTTCGGTAAAACAAGGGAGACCCGGTTAGACTGGATGCCGACCCTAACATACTTGGGAAAAGGCTAGGAAGATGATGATGATGACTCGCTAGCAAAGGCGCGAAGCTCGCTGTGTGGCTGGATACGAAAATTATTGGACGTTTTTTCACTTCGCTACTCGTTGGGTGAACCGCTAGGCTTTATAGTCCATAAAATGTAACTTTACTAAACGGACAGCTGTCAGCAAAAATGAATAACTTTGTAGTAACGTCTAACGAGTGATTACTATTCGAGAAAGTAAGTAATATAGGCGCTAAGCAAGGCACCTGTCAATGCGTACGTAGCCTTATTATTTACGTGGGCATTTCTTGAATTTGACCTTTTTTTTGGGATTGGAAATCATCAAGTTTTAATGACCCCTCCCACTCTGGGCGGAGCGGAAGGGAGTGTCAGACTTTTACTGACTAAAACCCATTCATGTTCCTTCTTTTGCCCTTTGTGTTCCAGGGCCGCGTTATCTCTTTCGAACAGTCCCGCAGCGACCTTACATTTCCAATTGAACACGAAATTAAAACCAGTTGTACCACAATTCACTAAATAAATGTAACGCTAAATATATTTAAGCTATCATTCTGTCACTGTCGTCTTCAAACACCTATCTGCCTAGCCTTTTTCAAACTATGTTGGGGTCGGCTTCCAGTCTAACTGGATGCAGCTGAATACCAGTACCTATTTTACATGGAGTCTGCCTATCTGACCTCCACAACCCATCAAAACGACTGACGAAAATACAACGTTGTTTTGTAAGTCGCGTCCCCGTGCAAAACGCAGTGGTAGCGGTTATTTGTGCAGTTTTTTGGAGCTATGTACTCTTTATACAAAAAAAATACCAAGTAATAAAAAATACAATATTTTTTTACATAATCTTGACTCCAAAATAGTAGTTTTTTTTTAAATAGTTTGATGTAATTGTGTAGCACTAAATAAATTACATTGACTTGTGGTAGAAGAGAACCGTATTTTAGCTACTGTGGTCTTGGCACTAGTTAACTGTCTGCTGCAAATAGTGGATGAAACAAAACGTAGAATCTTACCAATTATGCAAAATAAACTAAAAGTAGTTGGAAAAAACATGCCAACAATAGAACACCAACATTCAATTCGAAATTCAATTTTATTTTATTACTTTTTATTATTTATGAAAATAACTTTTTTATTCGAAAAACCTTTAGAGTTTCTTAGAATCGTTTCATTTTTAGGGTTCCATAATTAACAACGAACCCTTATAGTTTCGCCATCTCCGTCTGTCTGTCTATCCGCAGCTTAGCTCAAAGACTCTTAGTACTAGAAAGCTGTAATTTGGTATGAATATACAAATTAATTACGACGACAAAGTGGTAAAATAAAATCTGGAAAAGTATTTTTTTAGGGTATCTCCTGTACACGTAAATTGGGGATTATTTTTATTCTCGTATACCCCATAGTGTGGGATGTCGTTGGTTAGGTCTTTAAAAAATATTGCGGTTTTGCTCAAATAATTTTTCAATTAAGGGATTCGTTTGTGAAATAATTATGTATTATGCTTTAAAGTGCTAATTTTTGTTAAACTCAAGTGTCCCCCTACTCTATCAGCTGAACGTTTGTGTTTGGGCATGTGAAAATTAACGGTGGTAATATATAATATAATAAAATTAAAAGGAAAACTGCTAAGTAGGCTTTACAAGTTAAAGAGTAATAGTCGACCAACTTATAGAATGTAATTGGATAACATATTTTCCTAAACATAAGATAACGGAGTAAGGTTTTTCAACTGCAAATGTAAGTTTGTTTTTTCATTACTGGAATTTAAACCCTAAATGAACACACGTTAATATATTTCCGACACCTAAATGGAATATCATTGTACGAGGTTAGAATTATATTTGTACAATAAATAAAATTTTATTGGCGGCGAACCTGGGTTATATTCGTCATTCACGTTGAAAAGATTAAATGTTCATAGTATAAAACAAAAAAAAACCTCTTCTTATTTCATTTCATTTCATTTATTTTTCAGAATAATGTTACATTTATCTTAAAATTATCAAAATGTCCAAATTATTACAACGTTTTCGGCGTACAAATATTTATACATTTCATAGTATTATCAATTATTCTATTCATACATGACAATGTTTATAAATTAAATTTAAATTAAATACAGCGAATCAGTTTAGTTAGTCCGCCTATTTTGATGGGGAACTACGGAACCCTACATTGTGCGTGGCCCGACACGCACTTGGCTTTTTAAAAACTATTTTCAATTAAAAAAAGTTATTTAACGTTTAATTGAAATTAGAATTTGATGGAATTTCAAAATAAGAAACTGTTACAATTTGTTCTTATTATAAAAGTAATTTTATTAGAAGTTTATTAATTAAACACTTTGTTACAAGTTAATCGATTTAATTGAAACGATTGTTGCTTGATTCTAAGATTTGGAATCGTCAGTGCTAAATTGTAGAAGCACCAATTCGTACGTCACTATGGTTCCTGCGACCTGTAAGATAAAAGCATCGTTATTATGTCTGATTATTTTTAACAGAATAATGCGCAAATACAATATTTTGGTGAACCTTAATTTTTTTTTGTACTTAATACCCACGAAAAATAACTGAATGTAACTTAATAAACCCAAGATAACATTATCTCATTAATTACAAATATTTTATCAAGTTAATTTCCTGTCTCCTAATAATTATTTTGTTGAAGAACATAATTATATTTCGAAGGTGTTTTCAGTTCTCAAAATACTTCACAATTTTGTCGCTTTGTTTCCTACGCTACAAAGATAAGACTGGCCATCATTTAATTTAATTTTGCATGATTATCATAAATTCAAATGAATAATTCTGACTTTTGAAATTAGAACAATGTTTTGTTTTTCATTCTGTTTATTGAAATTGATGATACATGCATTTTATTTCATATTGTAATTTTGGAGTCAGATGGAGATTTTTAATAAAAAAATATGGTTAGTTATAAAATGAATTGAATCACGTAATTGTTATAACAAGATCAATCACAATTTATTTTTTGAGAAATAAGTTATAGTAAAATAAATTCATTGGTAGACGTCAACACAAATGAAAAATTGAAAATTGAAAATTATTATAAAGTTATTTGTATTTTATTAAGTACAGCTCAGTCCCCTTTTTGAATTTGGCTCTCTTTTATTGAATCCAAAGCATTAAAAGCTATGGATGTACCTAGAAAAAAGCTTCTAGTTAAAAAAAAATAATTGGTAAGAAAATTATTACCCTACGACAATTTGCTGTGTCAAAGTCATTTCAAGTAACTATCAAGCAAGGACAGCTGTAGTTTTTAGAATATACGGATTATTCTAGTTGGTTATCAATTTAGGACTTAATTCGTAAACACTGCTTTAGTTAAGTAATTAATTATTACTTAATTAAAGCAGTGTAATTTTAGTAATAATTTAAGTAGATTAGCGACTTTGAGAAATACGTTTTCGGATTTTAAACGGCAAAATCAAAATATGTATTTTATTTGACATAAGTCTACAATAACTACATGAGCACTTATAAAACGTCGAGAAAAGCACGGCTCGGGTCGGTCGTTTCCTGTGGAGAAGCTCCATGTTTACTTTTTAAACTTATATGGTTTTACAATATTATTTTGTTACAGCATTACTGACAATAAGCTGTTGCTTACTTCACAAAAAACGACAAACAAGATAAACAACAAGTTCACAAAATGAAACAAGTACCTGGGCGGAGTGATAAGTCTGGTAAAAATCTATTTTGGAATAATATTATCGCAAATTGCATGTAACCTCCTAGTTCACAACTCTTTTGAGGGACTATATTTAAATTTTCAGCCACTACCGCCGGTTAGTTTTTTTTTGAGAGCCATTAAGTAAAAACAATTGAACGCATTTTCGCAAAGATGGAGAAAAGTGAATTTCGAGTGTTGATTAAATATTATTTTTTGCGCAAAAAAACTATTACGGAAACAAAACAAAGGCTTGATAAATATTATGGGGACTCTGCTCCGTCGATTAAAATGATTCATGGATTTTCGGTGTGGTCGTACAAGCACAAGTAATGCTGAACGCCCAGGACGCCCAGTTGAGGTCACTACTCCAGAGATGATCGCTAAAATCCATGACGTAGTATTGAACGACCGAAGAGTAAAAGTGAGCGAGATATTCGAGATAATAGGCATCTCAGACGAACGTGTGCGCAATATCTTACACCAACATTTAGATATGAAAAAGCTCTCCGCGCGATGGGTGCCGCGTTTACTGACTATTGATCAAAAACGCATGCGAGTTACCACTTCGAAGGCAGGTTTGGCGTTGTTACAACGGAATAAACCTAATTTTTTGCATCGTTATATAATGGTAGACGAAACGTGGATCCACCACCATACACCAGAAACCAAGGAACAATCGAAACAATGGATTGCTAGGGGCGAACCAGCTCCGAAGAAGGCCAAAGCAGTTTTTTCGGCCAATAAGGTGATGGCTACAGTTTTCTGGGACGCACGTGGGGTAATCCATATTGACTACCTAGAGAAGGGTAAAACGATCAATGGCGAATATTATGCCAATTTATTGGACCAATTTAACCAAATTTTACCTGAAAAACGACCACATTTGGCTAAGAAGAAAATCCTCTTCCACCAAGAAAGACAACGCATGAGTGCACACCTGCGCGATTGCCATGGCCAAATTACATGAGTAGCGATATGAGTTGCTATCTCACCCACCATATTCGCCAGATTTGGCCCCTTGCGACTATTTTCTGTTTCCGAATTTAAAAAAATGGCTCGATGGAAAAAGATTTAGCTCCAACGAGGAGATCATGCTCGAAACCAATGCCTATTTCGAAGGGTTGCCTAAGTCGTACTTTACGGAAGGGATCGAAAAGTTTGAGAAACGCTGGATGAAGTGCATTGAGTTAGATGGAAATTACGTTGAAAAAAAAAATATAATTAAAAAAAAGAAATTGTCTCCTTGTTTCATTTTTACCAGACTTATCACTCCGCCCTCGTATCTAGGAATCTACAAGGCCTGCAATGCTCACATATTCAGAATCAATCTGATGCTTAAAAAAAAAAAAAGCCAATACATACATAATAATTCAGATACTTACAGTAAGAACCAGGTCTCTTGTGATGTAAAAGAAGTGCAAACCGCTGAGTGCCACGGTATCGCCGTTAATTTGGTTCTGGAACCTCTCGACCTAAGGAACAAGCCAAAGGGAATTTTAAAACAAGCTGTTTAGTGCAAACTTCTTTGCAGACAATATGTTTGAATTCTTTCAAAATATTTTATCTTACTTAGATTCGAAATATTTGGAATTAGAAAAAAGTTTGTTCACACATATTTTTATTACGTTTTAAGTCTTTATTCATTTATGCATATTGAAACTCTTTGTGTTTGAAAAAATATTAAAAAAAAGTAAAGGATAATTTGTGTTCTCGATTCGAAAATCTTTTGAATTTACGTTACCTAAGTTATGCCTTCATGCTAAGGCTATAAAAAAACGAATCTTCAATGTAACGAAAAAAAATCGTAATTTAACCTCTTTACTATACGAAGTCGTAGGCACAGAATACAGCATAGGAAGAGGCAGCAACGAGGATGCGTTCACACCGGATGCCACTAGCGCCACGGTGAGGAAGCGGACGCAGAGGTAAACTACCGAGTACATCAGGTAGGCGGGGTACAGGTACATCCGGAATACACTGTAAGAACTAATATTTTTTTTTAGTTTTGTAAGGCTGACTGTACTTTGGAATTAGGAAAACATTAAGGCGAAACCACAGAATTTTACAGCTTTTATTACAGCTACCCTGTGGGGTACAGCTGTAATTCATGAGGTGGGTCCAAACCAGCGCACGTGTAGCGCGTAATTTATGCTGCTTTGGAAGTGTCACATAAGACGCGCGCACGCATTTCGCGAACATGTCCAAAGGTGTCCTATAGGTGTATACTATGTTCCGATGCACGCGAACCGCACCGTTCATGTTCGCGAGAGGACATTATGCTATGTTCTATGTTAGGGGTTTTGGTTTCCACATTTAGTCCTTAAAGTGGACCACTGTGCGTGAACCATGGTGGCCGTTGCTCCAACCAGCCCACCTCCCTCCAGAAGCAGATCAAACTTCCCGGTCTTCTCAGGACATCCGCAAGAGATCTTGGCGTTCCAAGAGTTTCTTCGCGGATCTGAGGACATTATAAATTGCACGCGAACTGCTTGCTAACCTCAAGCAAACATGTCCATAGCTGTCCATACCATGTTCCTAAAATATACGCGATCCGCACTGTTAGTGAGGTGTAGAGGAAAGTTAGCTAAGGAAAAATGACTCATCATCTGCCAAGCCTTTTTCCAACTATGTTGGGGTCGGCTTCCAGTCTAACCAGATGCAGTTGAATACCAGTATTTTACATGGAGTAACTGCCTATTTGACTCCACAACCCAGTTAGTGCTGAGTAATATGATACCCCTTGGTAAGACTGGTTGTCAGAATTTCGGGCCACTGACTACCCGTAACGACTGTCTATCTGCCTGAGGAGGAATAACTGCTATATCCTATTTCATTTAACTAAGATCTTAAATTCCTTCATTCACTGACAAACGACGCCATTTAGGCAACCGTTAGGTCTAGAAGCAAGAAGCAGATGAGTCACTTTCATAATGGAAGTAAGCACTTACAAGCAAGGATTTTTGAAAATTTGTTCACTTGACGGTTTGACATGTATGGAACTTCGTCACTTTTGGAAATGGAAACATGAAAGGTAGTTTAACACCCGTATCTTTAAACAAGTCAAAGTTAAGATACGATTTTTATTCTGTAGTTTAGTAATTGGTTGAAGATAGAACTGTCAAAAGCTAGAATTCTTAGCTTTGCTTTCTTTAATGGTTCTTACTTCGTTTAAATTCTTGCCTTTTAAAAATGATTGCATTACTTAAATTCAAGCAATTACTTTAATTTGACTTATATACGGGTGTAAGAATTCCATTTATAAGTAAAAGTTTGTTGCACTATAGCTGGTTTTCGAATCTTATCCGTCAAGGTTTCTGGGAAGTGACCACTGGGAAACCCTATCGAGAACTGATTTGTTTTCTAACTAGTACGTAAACAGAATGTTTCAATACCTGGTTACATGTGACGGACATAGTCGATTGACGAGAGTCGCTGAACTGATACCATTCCTAGAACATAAATCGGATTAACATGTTTATTACCACATCACGCGAAGTCGCGTACAGCGGTCTGTAATGCCGAGACCGTTCACGCGACGTCGCGTGATGGTGCCTTGCAATCATGTACATACGCTAGCACATTAAACTACTACAATCTGTCAAATTTCTCCAATAGATTTTCAACTTTATCACTAAAGCATTAGGTTCAAGGTTGACTGGGAAAATTTGACAGGTTTTGGTGGCTTGATGTGCTGGCGCAGCGTATTGGGTTCCGGTATTTGTGTTGGCCACTAGGGACGACATTCAATTATTTTTTTATTATGGCCATTGAGGTAAGTTCAGCATTTTGGTTTGGCAATGAACGCGTTAAATCACATACGTTTTGAATTTTGACCATAATGTCTTTCCACTTTTCGTTAAAAATATACATATGATTTGTTCAAAAAGTACCCAAGACTAGAAAATGTTAACACATGGATTAGAAAACGTATAAATTAAGTGGTTTGATTAAATTGATTGAATACTAAACTGAGAACTCTAATATTATATTATTTTAAAGATTTTCATGTCTCTAAAGGGCCGAAGTACGGGCGCGTAGTGTAAACATTACATAAATATAGCGATTTTTGAATTGAAAATACTAAAAAAATCAGACGAATTGATAAATTCCATCTTCTGGAAGTCGGTCAAAACAAAATGGTTTGCCACAAGCGCAATCGGTATTATTCATTGTTAAGAATCAATTCATAAAGTTACGAAAATATTATAATGTGAAGGAGTCTTTTTAATTTTAAAATCAACGTTGACTCCACGCGCTCGTGCTTAGGGCCTTAGATTAGTTTTACTATAAATTCCATAAAGTAAGTGATTGTGCGGTAATGAACTCGCGTCACACGTACTTACGCAAGTACATTGTAAAGCTGCATACATATGAAAAACAGGTCATTCGCGAATGTGACCAGCACGATGCCACTGAACACATCATCGAATAGTTTGACCAAGTTAGTCGCGCGCGTGTAGTCCTCCCTTAACTCACCCCATGTCGATGCTGGCACATAGTTCTGAAACAAAATGGCCGCTTATGCATCACATTTTATTACCAATTTCTAAAAAAAGGAGGAGGAAATAAAACATCAATTAGAAGCAGAGCTGAATATGTAATTATGTACAAACCTTGCTAGCCGTCAACGCAATCCTCTTATTGATTTGTTCCAGTATAGAAGTCAAATACAAACTCATGCACACAATGAAAACGTCTCCGTAGTTCCACGTGGCTGTTGCTACTAAATTCAGGTACTGTAACAATACATGATTGAACGTTTTGAAAGGACTGACTGCTTCGTTGGTCTAGGAGTTGTAAGCGCGACTTCTGAGCGTAAGGTTTGATTCCCAGGTTGGTCAAACTGTTCTTGGGTTTTGCCATACGAATTTCGGTAGCACCCGCTGAGTTTAAATTTATGACCGGTTGATGGGGCTATGACATTGGATTCAAACGTTACTGGCCAAATATGGGAGTACTATTAGTTACACCTGCCTAACTGTTCAGGGATTAACAGCTTGATTTTAATTAATATTAAAGTGGGTATATGTATAGAGAGTTTAGTGGTATAGACATTGTAATGAGGACGGATGAAACGCATAACACTAGAAGAGTGATAAATATAAAAATTGATTAACAGTAAGGGAGAAGAAGACCATAGAAAGCATGCAAGATATCTGTGAGTACTTATATGAATAAAATGGAGTGTGAGCGTGACAGAGAAGAATGTAGGAAAAAGAAAGAAGTTGCGCTAATGTTAAATAATACAGGAGAAGGGCAGGAAGATCATCATCTGCCTAGCCTTTTCCCAACTCTTTTGGGGTCGGCTTCCAGTCTAACCGGATGCAGCTGAAGACCAGTATTTTACATGGAGCGACTGCCTATCTGACCTCCACAACCCAGTTAGTACTGGGTATTACTATACCCCTTGGTAAGACTGGTTGTCAGACTTTTTGGGGCACTGACTACCTGTAACGACTGTCAAAGATCTACAAATGACAGCCAGGACCAATGGCTGAACTTGATTTCCGAGGCACGGAGGAAACTCGGTATGTAATGGGAGGTTACCCATCCACAGACCAACCTAGGCAAGCACGGCTTAACCTAAAGATCGATCTGAACGGCTGTTATTATTTTGCCACGAGCCCCACGAGATGGGCAGGAAGATGACTTCGTCAAATACCAGGAACAATTGTTCCCGAGACAGTCCCTGCAGTGGCCTATGTTTAAGGCAATCAATCGATTACGCACCCAAGTAGGCCGCTGCAACCATACTTTGGTAAAATGGGGTATTAAAGATCCTTCCGATACTCGTGTGAATGTGGTGCTTCCGACCAAGTCATGACTGTCTTCCTGGAATGTCCAAGGCTTAAATACTACAGACATTTTCAAATTTCTTGACCCTTGTAGGTACTGTGCCCAGAAAAAACGGAGATACCTAACCTACTAACCTAACCTAAGATATTATTCTATAATAAAAAAAAATATCCCATTGATTTTGCAATTAAGATAGACAAGCTCGCCATACCTACTATTCCCAAATACAAACAAAAATAAATAAAGACAATAAGTCTTTATCTGGGTTCTATATAGTATATTGATATGTATCCTATGACTGTTGGAGAGTGGGGACGGGGTCCATACAAAATCCCCCATGGTCCGTTGTACGTCATTCGATCGATAACAAAAAGAAGAAGGATGATAATGTTGGTATACGTCGATTCCTACCGCATTCCCTTTGAAAAAGGCAGTCAGTATTCTATAGACAAATAATATCACATTAAAGATATGTACTTACCTCTAACAAAAATTTACCCTTCGCTACTGTGGTATAGAACAGAGTAGATTGCAGAAAACATACCTGAACAATAACCCCTAATGCTGTAACGTAAGGTATATTCAATTCGTAAAGCCATGGAGATGTGACCTTCACAAATACTTCGCCAACATTAGGTATGTCCGTAGAACATTCTAGTATCCTTGCGATTCTTGATACTATCGCCAAAACGTGTTCCACTGAAAATTTATTATATCAAGGTTTAATTCCAAGGTCCGAACTTCTTTGATCCATTGTACATGTCCTGAGGATGCCCCGCGGACATGAGAGACACAAATGTCGAGTTTAGATATTGGTTTTGGTTGCATGTTGCATTCCTCGATAACACAGACACAAAAGGACTAAGCCTTTTGAGCTAGTGTAGTGTAATCTATTTGTGACTTTACCGCGAGTGTAATATAGTACCTAGCCATTTATATGGACACAAGAACAAAGTGACGTCGCCTTAACAGACGCTAAGTAAACGCAATGGACGTGCTCTTAGATATAATTTTACTTTTAGCAAATTAAGTTAGATTAAAATTGCTTATTAGCCTTATTAGGCTAGATTGTAATATAATAAACAAGATAAAAAAGAAAAAAAAAATGTTGCATTCTGATTATAATTAAAGCACCTTTTGCATTAGCATATTTCTGCAGGCTGGGAGGGTGCTGCATTCTGCATCAAGTTTTCGCGGAATTAAAACAAAGTATTTTGCATTACATTTCAATGAAATGTTTTATGTTAACTTGTTTTACTTTACATGAACACGGCCAGTCACAGTTGGTTCTACAGACATACATGATACAGACATGATCTTAATATCTCAACATAGAAAACTTCATTGAAAAAACAGATTAAAAATACTTACTGACTGCCATTCCCATGAATACACCACAGGCGATGTTGCACCTCTTAACAATTCTAGGATGAATGTATTCATCGAGTCTGGAGTTGGTAAGTTCTTTCATCAAAGCCGGCCATTTTGGAGCGATCCGGAGGAACAAGATGGTAGTCAGGCAAACTGTCGTGAAGAATGTGACGAAAGCTGAGAAATAATGGAGAAGTGGATTACGAAATTAGAAGAAATTATTAAAAATTATTCGTAAAATGGTCACAAGGTGACAATTCATAATAGTAGGTACGTCTAGGACCATTTTAAGAATTTAAACGTAATTCATATTATTATCCTATTATGATTCTGCTAAAGCGGCCATTTTAGACCCCCAGGTATGAGTCACTACTACAAGTTGTACGGGTTCCAGATATTAAAAAACCGGCCAAGTGCGAGTCGGAGTCGTGCATGAAAGGTACCGTAACATCGTTGTAGAGGAGCCCCCTTTAATTTATTTTTATTATTTGTTGCTATAGCGGCAACAGGAATACACATTCTGTGAAAATTTCAACTGTCTACCTATTATGGATCATGAGATACAGCCCGCTGACAGACAGACGGACGGATGGACGGGCGGACGGTTAGCGGAGGCTTAGTAATAACCCCGTTGCTTACCCTTGGTGTACGGAACCCTAAAAAAGTCGACAGCTTGCACGTCCTGACTTTGACAAGCAGGTTACCAATCAGCATGAGCTAGTTTTTTTTCTCTGTAAGCAAACTTGTGACCCGCCACTGTTTCGCACGGTTTGTATGTTTTTACAAATAGGTTACATTTTAAAGTTTATAGGTATTATGCATAAAAAAAAATGTCGAATTGATAGTACCAAACGCCGCATGAAAATCCGTCGCGTAGTTGAAGAATGAAGAACGACGCAGATAAACAGGCGAAACACTACTTAATTTACATTATAATATGTATCGAAGTCTTCGTACATACTTACCTAATGCACTTATAGAAGTAGGATTCCTGAACAGTCTATACATACATAGCATTGATCCTATGGTTTGAGCAATTGCCATAGTTAAAGCAAACAAAAACTTCCATGAGAATCGCGTAAATCTGAAATATACAATGGCTGCTACTGAAAAATTCCTGATGGAAAAACTAGAAAACATTTTGCCTGACCCGGAAATCGAACCCAGGACTTCATGCTAAACAGTCGCGATTGTGTCCACTAGACCAACGAGGCAATCCTCATACATAGTACACATAGTAGTAATTGTATTTATTTAGTTAAGCAAAAATAAAGTTCAATTTGATTTTATTACTTTGGTTCTCTTCAGAGTTCAGAGTTCATTTATTTGTCAGAAACATGAGTATACACACACAAAGCATGCAAGATGTAAAGTATATTACAAAAAGAATCACAGTCATGTGTCTTCTTCTTTTTCTGGTCTCTAATAAGAGAGACCACATTTATTTATTTATTCGTTCACGAGTATAATACCTTATTTTCGACACATCTTTTTGTAATATTCCCATGACGGGGTTGACTCCTGTACATTGGCCCCATATGATAAGCACTTTCATTGCGTTTTGAAACGATTTGAACTGATCTTTTGCTTTATTTTTCCCTCCATCATCAGGTTTGGCTAAAATCAACAATCCATTAATAACGAAGTACCTACTAAATAAATAAAAATGGTCTTTGCATTCTAAACAGTTCAATGTTTTTTTTTGTTAACCTATTGATTGGCTGAGCAAACCTCCTCTTCCTCCTTCCAAACCTCTCCATCCTGTGTTATCTCTCACACCACAATTCTTCTTTTTTATCGTGTGGTTAATGCCTAACCTGGTGGCAGAGTTGTATGAGCCCCATGGGCCTTAGACTTGGCTTTACATGCCGTCGAGAAATATCTCTCAGGCATCTGTTTCCTCACGATGTTTTTCCTTCACCGAAGCAAGTGATAATTATACAATACGTGCATGAATCCAAAAAAATCAGAGTGCGTGTCTTGGGTTCGAATTCAAGACCTATGAATTGGCAGTCCGACGGTCACACCACTAGACTACCACTGCTTACCACAGTGAATTATTGTGTAAAAAAACATTAACATAAATAAATAAAGTTTCTATAAAATCTTCAGACCATTGCCGTCAATTTTTTTGACGTTGGTGCATCCTTAATCTTCATGGAGTAAATCTTCAAACAGATACCCAAGTTAGTATTTTTGAATCACAAAAATAAAAAACTTACTATCATTTGAAATCCAATGTTTGGCGCTTCTTTCTTTTGCGTTACTGAAAAATCAACAAAAGAAAATTAGTTACAATAAATCTTCAAGCGTAAAAAAAATATAACGAACCGTTGCATGCTTACTCGACCGATTGATTCTCTTGCAGAACTCTAAAATTGAGAATTTCTAATTCCTTTGAAAGTTCTGGAAATAAATTAACGTTTTTTAGTTTGAAATTAGCCTTTTATCGTTCTGAAAAGATCTTTCTTTCCTTTGATTATGTTTGGTTTTCAATTGATTGCTGATTGAACACACTAGTATTTTTAAAATACTTTTTTTAGAGCTGATCACAATTTGAGGTCACGATTCGATCTTCATTAGTATAATCAAGATCGTTTATCATTAGATTATTTCTTCTTATTTTCAAAACTAGAATAAACGCGTGCGGTACACGTGACGAAAATTCGAACAATATTGAAATTGACAATATTCGTATCGCACATAATATTTACATAGTTTTCAGACTGTATTCTTATTTATGGGTGATACTAATACTGTTCTTCGTAAAAAAATACAAAAATGTTTTAGGAAAATTGTATTTTCGAATAAAGAAAACTACGAATATAATTTTCGTCAACATGGCACTTTACGCTGGTTCCACAGTACTTAAGTTTCCACGTTCCGTTTGACCTTATCTTCCTCAGTTCGGTTCATCCAGCTGAGGATCTGTAACCTTAGATTTAAATATAATTTATAAAATAAAATAAAAAATGTATTATACCAAAATGTTGCCCACCAAAGTCAGTAGCTTTCATGTTAAGTACCTTGTTACTGACTGACAAAACAAAGTTAATACAACTGTTTAACTTCAACCTAACCCTACAATTTTGAGCCCTCATGTTTTCATGTCACTTTACTCAAATGATTAATGTGTGTCATCAGAATATGAATATTTTATTACGCTGTCACTTCTAAAATAACACACGGGTGATGTTTGAGCTACAATTTTGGGACGCGTCAAGTAAAGGGTGATTTGTAGGTGGTTTGTTAAATGAACAGATAAAATATGCTTTCCAGAAAAGTTTGCTTTCGTTGCTTATTACAAAAGTATGCTGTTTTTTTTGCACTTTTGTTCGGAATAGCTATTTTTTTTTAAATAAATAACCCACGAATATGTTCTGAATTTTTGGTACATGTTTGTTGTCTTCCACCGTGTATAAGAAAAAAAGTATAATGGGCAGTGAAATTCTTACTTCTTAACAGTGATCATCAATTACATCCAAGCGTGTCGTTTAAAGCAATTTCATTTTGATCTGAATTTCATCATGATTGTGTCATGAACCCGCACTAGGCCCGTATGATGGATTAGTGTCCATTCTCTCTCTTTCACAGAGGCCCGTGAGATGGATTAGTGCCCATTCTTCTCTCTTTCGGAAGCCTGTGAGGTGGACTAATGCCCATTCTCGCTCTCTCTTACGGAGGCCTGTGTGGTTGATTAGTGCCTATTCTCTCTCTCTTACAGAGGCCCGTGAGGTGGATTAGTGCCTATTCTGTCTCGCTAACAGAAGCCTTCGAGGTGGACTAATGCTTATTCTCGCTCTATCTTACAGAGGCCCGTGAGGTGGATTAGTACCCATTCTCTCTCTCCCTTACAGAGGCCCGTGAGGTGGATTAGTGCCCATTCTCTCTCTCACACATACGGGGAGACCAGTGTGCCAGCAGTGAGAACGTAATAGGCTGTATAAGTTTTACTCAATTTCAGCATTTAATGACATTGGAGACTCCTTTTAAAATTATTTCTCCCATTCCTTGTCGACGTTCCACACATTCGCACGAAGCGCTTTGCTACATCGTTTATTATGCGCACAGCCAAGGAGTGGAATTCCCTGCCTTCCTCGGGGTTTCCAAGTTCATATGACCCCAATCTATTTAAGTCGCGAGTTAATAGGCTTCTTTTGGGTTAGCTCGTTCCATCGTTGACCTCATCTCTGTCCTCTAGGACTAGATTGAGGTCAAGAGTAGGCCCATCTATATATATAAAATTCAAAGTCCTGACTGACTGACAGAGATATCAACGCACAGCCCAAACCGCTGGTCCTAGAGCAATGAAATTTGGAGTGTGTATTCTTTGTGAAGAGTAGGTATCCACTAAGAAAGGGTTTTTCGAAATTGTACCCCTAAGAGGGTAAAATGGGGTGTTGAGTTTTCTATGAAACTTTTTATTCTCGGGTCGATTGACTTAAAAGTCTACATACTCTTCAGTTAAAACTATGAGAAATGTATATCACAGTTTTTCCAAAATCATCCCCCAATATAAAATTCAAAGTCCTGACTGACTGATATATCAACGCACAGCCCAAACCACTGGCCCTAGAGAAATGAAATTTGGAGGGTGTATTCTTTGTGAAGAGTAGATATCTAATAAGAAAAGGTTCTTCGAAATTCCACCCCTAAGAGGGTAAATTGGGGTGTTGAATTTTCTGTGAAACTTTTTATTCTCGGGGTCGATTGACTTAAAAGTTTGTGTACATACTCTGCAGTTAAAATTGTGAGAGATGTGTATCACAGTTTTTCCAAAATCATCCCCCAATATGAAATTCAAAGTCCTGGCTGACTGATATATCAACGCAGAGCCCAAACCGCTGGTCCTAGAGAAATGAAATTTGGAGGGCGTATTCTTTGTGAAGAGTAGGTATCCACTATGAAAAGGTTTTTCGAAATTCTACCCCTAATAGGGTAAAAATGGGTGATGAGTTTTCTATGAAACTTTTTATTCTCGAGGTCGATTGAATTGAAAATTTGTGTACATACTCTTCAGTTAAGAAGAGATTAATTATGAGAAACGTGTATCACAGTTTTTCCAAAATCATCCCCCAGTATGAAATTCAGTCCTGTTTTTTTTTCGGTTTTTTCGTCATGAGTGTCATTTTCGTGGTTTTTGGGGTCGCCAATGACGAAAATGAGATCAAAATATAAAAATTCAAGACGACGCCGATGAAGATTTTAGGTTTTTTCGTCATGGGTGTCATTTTCATGGCTTTTGGGGTCGCTGATAACGAAAATGTGGCCAAAATATAAATCGATGATGGCGCCAGCAAAAAAATTCAGTTATTTCGTCATGAGTGTCATTTTCGTGGTTTTTGGGGTCGCTGATAACGAAAATTAGGTCAAAATGAAATTCAGGATGGTGCGGACGAAAATATTTGGTTTTTTCGTCATGGATGTCATTTTCATGGTTTTCAGGGTCGCTGATATCGAAAATTAGGTCAAAATGAAAATTCTAAATGGCACCAACCATTTTTTTTAGATTGTTCATCAGGGTTATCATTTTCATAGTTTTTGAGGTCACTGATAACGAAAATGAGGTCCAAATAAACATAGGAAAAAAAAACAATTCTCATTTTTTTTTCTTCGGTTTACCCTGACTCAATTTTCACTCTTCGCCACTGGTACCTACCAGTGGCAAAGGGTCCACTTAGAAAGGGTTTTTCGAAATTCCACCCCTTTTTTTTTGTTTTTTTGGAGGGTGGGAAATCATCAAATGACCCCTCCCGCTCTGGGCGGAGCGGAAGGGAGTGTCAGACTCTTACTGACTAAAAACCACCCATGTTCCTTCTTTGGCCCTTTATGTTCCAGGGCCGCGGTATCTCTTTCGAACAGTCCCGCAGCCCTGGCAGGCATCGGCCCTTGCGGACCCCTCCCGTTTGCTGACATCTCTTTGAGGCGCGCGTGGAACACGAACGCGCCGTCGACACGGCCTGACGTCATACGACGGACGGACGGCGAGCTAGCCCATTACTCACCGTCCACAGGCCCGCGCCTACGGTGGCCGAGACCCATCACGGCGTGGCCCCCGACGCCCGGTGCTTCTCCTCCCGCGGCGGCTGGGACGTGAGGCTCTCTCCCTCTCACGTTCCGCCGCCTCCTTTGCTAGCATGACTGCTTCGCAGGAGGAGGCGACGGCTTTCCATTCCCTCTCGCCCCGGACCATGGCTTGAACCAGGGCCGGACGCGAGAGGTCGTCGCCGCCAATCGCCGCTACGAGGACACGGCGGTGCTCCGTCCAAGCGGAGCAGACCTCCACGGTGTGCTCCACCGTGTCCTCCGAGCGATCCTCGCAATGATAGCACCGAAATTCCACCCCTAAGAGGACAAAATGGGGTCCTGAGTTTTCTGTGAAACTTTCTATTCTAGGTGTCGATAGACTTGAAAGTCTACATACTCTACTTACAGTTTTTCCAAAATCATCCCGCAATATAAAATCAAAGTCCTGACTGACTGACTGATATATCAACCACTGGTCTGAATGACATGAAATTTGAAGGATGTATTCTTTGTTTTGAAATGGGGGTTGAATTTTCTGTGAAACTTAATATTCTCTGGGTCGGTTGACTCAAAACTTAATGTACACATCACTCTTCAATTAAAATTATGAGACACGTGTATCGCAGTTTTTGATATAACACGATGTAGTTTAGAAATATTTTTATTTTCATTTTTTAATTTACGACCCAAAAGTGGCTCCCCTGTTTAAAATTAATTTATACGTCCGTATTTGAATCAATGACTTACATTTAAATACCAAATTTCAACTCCATCGGTCCGGTAGTTTCAGAGTAAATTGGCTGTGACAGACGGACAGGCAGACAGACAGACACGCGAGTGATCCTATAAGGGTTCCGTTTTTTCCTTTAAGGTGCGGAACCCTAAATACTAATATTACATATATATATCTTACATAAACTATTTATTCATGCGAAAGTTTGGATGAATGGATCTTTGTTACTCAATCACGCCAGAACGGCTAATCAGATCTGGATGAAACTTGGCACAGAGATAGATTATAGTCTGATACAAATAGATGTAGATTACTTATTATCCCAGAAGTAGGCAAGATCCCGTGGGCAATTCCCGAACTGCACGCGGGCGAAGCCGCGGGCAAAAGCTAGTTAAACATAAAAAAAAAAATTTCATTGACATTTTTATTTCCCCAAACACTTTATTATTTTTACTGAATAGTCGAGACGAATCAGACCATGAACATGGAAGCGTGGAACAAAGAGCATATTACTTATACCATTATCGATTATTAATCGAGAACTCGTTTGTGCCGATGAATGCAACACTCGTTTTTAAAATGGTTGGTATGTGTTAATTGTATTTCGGTGAAAGTGATGAATGTATAGTTTTTCAGTATTTTGTATTGTGTCAGTCTTCTGTTACATATGAGATAAATTATGTTTTTGTTTGAAATATATCATTTAAGTTGACTGCGTGCTGCGTTGTAGGTATGAAAAAGTTATTTGGTTTGAATTACTGCATTTTTTGTCATTACATGCAATTATCTGGACAGTGTGCTATTGTTCAAAACTTTAAAATTTACATAATGGATTTTTATTCCTCTGCAGAAAAGGACACCAAAATATTTCATCATAAACCAAACCTACATACAAAACTAACTCTCATGCTACCAACGTTACTGCCAACCCAACACCTAAATAAAAAAGGGGTAAACTACACACAAAGTAGGTCTTATCACGATACCCAATAACACCCTTATTCAGCGAATATAAACACGATCTTCTGCAAACGAAACATCCCTTCGTAGTTTACCCACAAAATGAAAATAATACGACGAAAAATATTCTGTCTAACAATTGGGACTTTCACCCTAAAATTTCACAGAGTAAGAACGTTACTAGCAAGTGTCATCATTTCGTTTCAGCACATCAAGTTTTAGTCTCATATTTTGTTAGTCTATGGTGTAGTCTCAAAATAAAAGAAACATTTTCAAAAAAAGAACGTGTTCCTTCAGTTGTTTTTGTTTTTTCTTGGTCTGGAACTAAGTGTTGTGTAACCAAAAAAAATGATATCTCTTTTGTCAGTACTTTTTTAAATGAGCCAGTGGCGTAGCTAGTCCTAGTAGGGCCCTGTATAAAATTTTTTTGGGGGCCCTTTGAAGCCAAGTGGGGCGAAGCCCAAAACAAGGAGAAAATTATCAGTATTAAACTAATGATTTTTGTAAAACAAGGAAAATAGCATCCTGACATCGCTTTAACTGTCATTCATTTTCAGAGAATGTGTGAGTGAGCAAGGTAAACAAAAAATGTGTAACTACGATCATGACTAGCATAGGCAAGCGAAGTGAGCTCGAAAAATTGGTGCTTTTTAAATGGCGATTGGCGAAGCCTACAACAAAGAGCGAGCGAAGCGAGCTCGAAAAAGGTTTTGGAGGTTTTGAGAAGATTTTGTGATTTTTTCCTCATCAGGGGCCCTTGTTACTTGGGGGCCCCGTATCATTGATACGGCTGATACGGCGGTAGCTACGCCCCTGTGTTTAGCCAAAGATACGAGTAGGTAATAAGGAAATAATGTGTTGTGATGTTCTACTCACTTCTTTATTTGCATTGTAACGCTGAATATCACTTGTATATTTTCTAATCGTTCAAATAACGGGAACAAGTTATATGTAGTTTCCTTCCAGAATATAAAAAAAAACTGTCTCAGTGTTTCATAGACATCACTGTCAGCGGTGAATGAAAACATGGTGAAGAAACCTGTAGAAATTTCCAATCCACCTTGAGCAAATGTGGTTATCAATGTTCATGCCTTCTCGGTATGAAAAGATGGCTTTTTCTACAGTGCGACAGTAATAGGCTGGTGTGATAATTATAATGGTATTTTGTATTAAGTTGATTTAATTCAATTCCAGCGAGTACAGCGAGAGCAGTGCTGGCCCTGTGGTGGCGGCCACTACTTACGAACAGTAAGTCGTGGGTTCAAACCCAGGCACGCGCATTACTTTATGTAATTTATTTCATCACCACTGCTCTCAAAAACGGTGAAGGAAAACATCGTGAGGAAACCGGCATGTCCTAGAACCAAAAATTGGAAGACATCTGACATCTACCATCCCGCACTGAGCCCGCGTGGTGGATTATAGCCCATTCTCTCTATAGTGTGTCCCAGTAGTGGGAACATTATAGGCTGATTATGCTATGCTTATGCTAATCCCGTTCCATAACTATTTCATGAAAACGTCATTCAAAAAGGGATTCTAAGAACTTAGAGAGTTGTATTGATGATTTTAATGATTGTAACGCTGTAAAAGCATATTTGTTACGGTCGCGAATCATATTTTAATCAACATAAAACCTGACACTGACCAGCGAATAACAGAAAACGTAAGAAAATTTGAAATTCACGGCTACCCTGGCGTTACCCCCTTAACTCCTTTGATCAGTCTTCTTCAGCTTTATAATGGAATTATTTGTTCCGGGTTCCGTCTAAAAGTTAGGCAAGGTTTATTCATAAAAGCCCGTAGGTACTACTTTTACGGTCGACTACTTTTCAACCTTATTACTTAGGGCAGAAGGGTGAAAAGTGGCAGACCTTCAGTGAACTCGGTAGTACAGATGCCAACACATCAAGCTACCCGAAACTGTCAAATTTTCCAAGTCAACCTTGAATCTAATGCTTTAACGATAAAGTTGAAAATCTATTAAAGTAATTTGACAGATTGTAGTAGCTTGATATGCTGGCGTCTGTACCTTCATAAACGACCCGAAATTCTCCAACTTTAATTCACCAACTTCAAAACCATGCTAATTTCTACGCAAAATATATGGCTTCCGTTGCTGTACCTACCATAATATAAACTAGAAGTGTCATAACGTGCCCTTGAGTCCATGGCAATATTCGAGGTCTATCCAAGGTCCATATATTTGCATAAACTGTACCGTTTGGTATTGAAATGTAAATGTTGTCTGGACTTTGGACTTCGCCCCACATTGACGTAATCGACGTTCATTTCGATGCGGAGGGTAGTTGTGAATTTTTTGTGTACTTTCGGTGGTTTATGAATAAAGTATTGGCGAATTTAGTTATTTAAGTTGTGATATTGTGTATTAGTGTCCGTATTTTTCGGCAACGGAACCCTAAAAATTAAACAAAGACGGAAAGTTAATTTTGTAATTTTCATTATGTCCGTTAACCTAACAGCAAAAGAATTTTATAAAGAGTAGATAAACTCACAAAAATGTTTTATAATGCATTTTAACAGATTAGCATTTCACAATATAAGTATGCAGCCTTTTTTTTTTTGGGATGGGAAATCATCAAATGACTCCTCCCGCTCTGGGCGGAGCGGACGGGAGTGTCAGACTTTTACTGACTAAAACCCATCCATGTTCCTTCTTTTGCCCTTTGTGTTCCAGGGCCGCGGTATCTCTTTCAAACAGTCCCGCAACCCTGGCAGGCATGTAGGCCCGGGCCCCTCCTGATAAGTATGCAGCCTTCCATTCACCTTTAATAATAAATAGTAACATACGCGGGGAAAACGGGAAAACATTCCCGCATCAACGCACCCGTCAGTCTTGATTTGTTTTGTTTGCGACACAAACATATCGATATATCAAACAGTATGGATATTCATTTCCTTACGCTTTGTAAATGACGAACAAATACACTCGAGAGCAATGAATCCGGGTCACTTAAAGAATGTTAAAAATCTCGGAAACTAAAAATGATAGGTTAATGCAATAAATTGTATTTAATAGACAATGTAATACTCCTTAAATAAAAGTAAAAAAAATATGAGTCGCCATACATTTTATTAACACAAAAATTACATAAAGAAAAAAACTGCTGATCTCTCCTTAAAACAAAAATAGGAAACATGAAATTTTTGAACTTTACTACGATTTTCTTGAATTTTAATACTTCGTATTGCCTCCTCGTGCTTCCATTACTGCGTTTACGCGGTTTGGCATGCTGTACACCAAGTTCCTTATACGATTTTGGGGAATATTCTACCATTCCTCTGTGAGAGCAATTTTGAGCTCACGAAGCGTGATTGGGGGAGGGTTTCGTTGTTTTACGCATCTGCCTAGCTCGTCCCAAGCATGCTCGATCGGGTTGATATCCGGGCTGCGCGCTGGCCACTCCATACGAGTAATGTTCATCTCTTGAAGGTAGTCATTCACAATCCTACCTGTATGAGGTCGGGCATTGTCATGCATAAATATAGCATCCTCACCTAAATTGACCATAAATGGACCAACGTGATCATTGAGGATTTCTTCCACATATCTTACGCTAGTTAAAGAGCCGTTTTCTATGATCACCAGCTCTGTGCGACTTTCAGAAGAAATTCCGGCCCACACAAGTACAGACCCACCACCACCGTAGGCTACTTTTTCTTCGATGCATGCTTGCTTGAATCTTTCCCCTGGTCTTCGATACACTCTGTGTCTTCCATCGTGCTTGTAGAGCATAAATTTTAATTCGTCGGAGAACATAACTTTTGACCAATCTTCAATACTCCAATTTACGTGGCTCTGGGCATATCTTAGTCTTGAAATATGATGCCCACGCTCCAGTTTAGGGCCGTTTGCAGGTCTAAGGGGTTTTAAGTTAGATTCAGCAAGCCGACGTCTTACTGTCCATGCACTTGGGTTACTTCCTCCGAGGCGTCGAAACTGATTTGTGAGTTCAGTTCCTGTGAGAAAGCGATTTCGAAGCATGGTGTTCACCAAGTATCGGTCTTCTCGTGCTGTGGTACACCTGGTTCTGCCCGTTCCTGGTCTGCGTTGGTTAGAACCAGTTTCTTCGTAACGTCGAAGAACTCTTTGTACTGTTGACAGCGACACACCGACAGTCCTGGCTATATCGCGCTGACTCCGGCCGGTTTCCAGCATTGTAAGTATTCTGGTGCATTCTTCAGGCGTAAGCGACATAATTTCAGCTTGAATAATGAATATAGAGCACTATCAACATGGTCTATGTACCCAAATAAATGACAGATTACAAACAAAAGCAAAACCAAATGCTGTAATTTCGTAGTTCCATCTTCGAAAGTGGCCCTTTTTCAAATTTGATTTTTTAATAATATAACTTTACAATAACTAAGAAGTTTTAATACCTTCATTTAAGGAGTATTACATTGTCTATTAAATACAATTTATTGCATTAACCTAGCATTTTTAGTTTCCGAGATTTTTAGGATTCTTTAAGTGACCCGGATTCATTGCTCTCGAGTGTATTTATTAAGGGCATCGAGAAAAGCATAATAATATTTTTCAGAATGAGATAATCCATGATGGCGGTGTGATATTTAGAGGTGATAGTCAGAGGAGACGACCAGAGATGAAGGCCGCTTGGTGATCGTTGATGTCAATCTGGCTCCTGAAATATAACTTAGGAAATGTGGGTGTTTATCGAGTTCACTGACGGTCGACCACTTATTACTGCGGGCTTAAGGCTTAAGGGCTGAAATTGGTCCTGTACGACGCCAAAAGATGCTGTAACATTAAAAAAAAACATCACACCGCTGGTATTCTCTGTTTCCTCACTCTCATAGTTCGATGGGACGGCACCCCATCCGGATAACCACAGAGAGATCAGGCGTAGTAACAACGGTTTAACGTGCTTTCTGAGGCACGGGGGTATCGTATAACGTGAACTACCAAACTTAGGGCCACTGATCCACCTGCCAGGGCTGCGGGACTGTTCGAAAGAGATACCGCGGCCCTGGAACACAAAGGGTAAAAGAAGGAACATGGATGGGTTTTAGTCAGTAAAAGTCTGACATTCCCTTACGCTCCGCCCAGAGCGGGAGGAGTTATTTGATGATTTCCTATCCCAAAAAAAACAATAAAAGGGCCACCGATCCAGGCTTCATACCTAGGACCCCACGCTCATTCTAGTCCATACCTGGGAACCTTCTAGTTGTGGAGATGAAGGGTGAACAGGCATCTTCTGGGCACGCTCGTTTCATCATAGACCTCATCCATCGCTTTCCACCAGGCGTGATCGAGGTCAAGAGCAGGCCCATTTTGTAATAAAAAAAAAAAAAAAAAAAAAAAAAAGATATTGGGGGTCAAAGTTCCACCTTTTTAATATTTTTTTAATAGAAGTTTCAATGTTATAATTTTACTTTAAATACCTCCACAATCCCCCGACAATTCAATGCACCCATCAGCACAATGTTTTCAGCGCGTTACATTGAGTCCTACCGTAAAACGTGATTTTTCACCCCAAAGAAAAAAGTCGTTTCCCAAGTAATAATTTGTACATCAAGCTAATTAACTCTACGCAAGAGTTAATTACTTTGATGTACTGAATGCTTGGTTGACGGCTTCGAGAAGTGTTTGTTTGCACCTTGTATACAAAGCTAACCAAACATCACAATTTCTTCTTACATACCTACCATCAAACATCCATCGTACCCCTTGATGAATCAGTTATATTTAACTCTGCAAATTACGAATCTATTTTATTAGTCTGCTGGAGATTGCGGGCCGTGTTATTTCCGTTGTAATTTGCAACTAAGTTTAAAATGCTCAAAAGGGAAATTTAGCTCCCTGAAATGCTTACAACCAAGCATTTTCCAAATTGTACTTAAATGGACAACGAGTTTTTAATTGTTGCCGAGACGGTAATTCGTAAATGTAATTGTATATTGAAGAGTTGCCTTTTAGGGTGTGCTTTTACTGAATGTAGTACTTCCCGCGTTTAGTTGAAGGTATGTGGAATTATTATTCTCCTTTATTTATTTATCTAAAAAACATTAAAAAAAACATTTAAAAATATACAAAATAGTGGTCCACCGGTGTTGGGAGCAGGGTCTACTGGTGGTTAGAGCTCCGGAGATAGGAACCTCCTCACAATGCGAGCCGTATCGAGGAGTATTGCCTTCTGAATCAAGCCCGTGACCCAACCGCCTCGAAAGATGGTCGTCGTCGTAATTATTATTAGCCCATAGTACCCACAGCTGAGCAAAGGATCAACGCATTCCATTAAAAAAAAAAAAATTGCCTCGCACTAGGAGTTTCTCATGTATCGTGGGTCTTTACACACATTTAAACTCACATACACAAATAGACGGACCAAGAACAACTATCTATAGGCCATTCCAATATTTGCTTCGTACAGGAATCGTACCTGCGACAGGCAGCGCAGCAGTCCATCGCTCAGCGACTGCGCTGTCTCTTAATTTAACTAACTAATTAACTAACAAGGTCAATTAAAATAAAAGCTTATAAAAAGTAAAAAGCTTACATTCTCAATCTTATGTCAAGTTTATAACGTTGTTTACAAATAGTTCAAGTCTATTAATTTTGCTTCAAAAATAAATGTTAGTCTTTGTCAACAGTTTGATTGATCGACTTTTAATATTAGGCTTGAACATTGAGTTGTAAACATGTTAATTTTCAAGTTCAATATTGATGAGGCCATTGATAAGTTGGTCCAATCGACAAATTGTCTTATTGACTTTATTCATTGTTTCGTTGGCAGTTAATTCTTCAAAAAGTTTTTAGTTAAAAACAGTTCAGTTCTTGAAATAATAAGGTTGACTTTACGACCTCGGGCGATGCAGCCTGCATCAAACGACACGCGTGGGTTTCAGTTATTTCCTTTGCGTGAGTTCTGTTGCTCCGCAAATAGGGCCGCCATAAGGCTCGGACTCCATCAAAGCGGAGACATACGGAGATGTGTGAAGTGGAGAGGAGAAGAGATGCTTAGGAGCCAGGGTGTATCTGGTACCGAAGCTGTGAGCAAAAATTTGTGTACAAGCTACTCACGCTCAGTTTAGCGACCGCCGCATACCGTTCGCTGTACACCCTCACCACACGCCGCTCACGTTTCGTCTCGTCTCCGT
This sequence comes from Eurois occulta, assembly GCA_950022335.1. Taxonomy (NCBI): domain Eukaryota; kingdom Metazoa; phylum Arthropoda; class Insecta; order Lepidoptera; family Noctuidae; genus Eurois; species Eurois occulta. Next base: position 6,516,882 of record OX465481.1, on the reverse strand, counting down.
TGTGCGCTGCTGCCGAGTACGGAGGCTGGCCTAATCAAGTATGAGACATGTCTCCTTTATTCTTACCAAGCTTCATAGCCTGGCCCACCGGCGCAAGGTTGCATGTCTGTCGGTCTTTTACAGGCTGTACTTCGGTGAGTGTGTTTAAGAGCTCCACGAGATCATTCCACCATCTCCCTTCTTCCATCGGGAGTCTAGACGTACTGTGGGTTATCACCCATTCCTTGTCGATGTTCCACACATTCGCACGAAGCGCTTTGCTACATCGTTTATTATGCGCACAGCCAAGGAGTGGAATTCCCTGCCTTCGTCAGTGTTCCCAAGTTCATATGACCCCAATCTATTTAAGTCGCGAGTTAATAGGCTTCTTCTGGGTAAGCTCGTTCCATCGTCGACCTCATCTCTGTCCTCAGGACTAGATTGAGGTCAAGAGTAGGCCCATTTAGTATTAAAAAAAAAACTCAACCGTTCCCACTAAAACTAAGCAGAGACGAAAAGTGTGAATAACGAAATACTATTCCTCTAACACTCCTCCTCTCCGCCCGCCTCGTCTCTGCTTCAGTGTAGTCCGGATCTAAGTCGTGGTATTCTCCATACAAATTCTTTCATTAGAATTTTCTGTCGCAAAACACGTGTCACTTGAACTTTTAGCTCGTGGACAAGTGAGAATGAGAATGCATAGATACTACCGCGCTCACCGACGGCGACGGTTGACCACTTTTGAACCTTATAATTTAAGGTACAGGGTGACTGGCGGTCGACCAATTGCAGATGAAGAAGTTTTGTATACACGACAAATCGATAATCTAAATTAATGATAGCATTATGATTATCGATTCATCGTGCACACAACCCAGCAAACACACTTAGGCACTATTATAACCAGCTATTCATTATGCACTTAGTTTTAAAACAGCACACCATGCTCACGTACAATGCTGACAATACTAACAAGAGACAGAATGATATAGTATGCATTTCTAATGCTCCAAACATGTCTTTGTGGAAAGATTCTTTTCATTTTTAGGCCCAATTCTGTACAATAGATTAAATAGAAAACTAAGTATATTTAAGTTAAATTATTTTAGCTGTAAAAAGTCTATTATTACTTTTTTACAACTCTTATCGTATGCACAGACAGAAGACTTACTTGTTGTCTGCAAGTAAACTGCTGGCACGCTGTTTTTTATTTTTATTTGTTGTAAGTTTTAATTTTAGTACTTTACTTTTCATTGATTGTTAATTAATTTATTTTAAGTAGATATTTAAGCACCCTGTGGCCTGAAACACAGGTTCAACCTAGTTCAGGCAATAATCAACTGTGCTCTATGTAATTGTTAAGATATTTCATTGTAAATGTGCCCCTTTTTATAAATAAACGATTATTATTATACACGATTATAATCCTTCGTTGATAGATAGTGTCTGCTGAAATTAAATCAGGAGGAATTCTTTCTCACATCCGTCAACATTGTAGTTAGTTTCTAAACTGTACACACCCTCTAAAGTAAAAAGAGCGTGAAGATGAATTAGGTTGTAGATAACAATGGAAGCATTTTTACAGCATTTTTACGTGATCCTCTTTCCAGTGGTGCTCAATCTTTTCGAAAAGGGGTCTCGTTTTTCCTTTCTTGAACCGACTTATCAAGACTTGGACACATTTATAAGTTTTAAAGTTGAAGTCTTCGTAGACTGTAGCTACATATCTGTCGGTCGCCAAAAACTAAAATCTTTGTCAATTCACGTTACTTACAAGAAAATAAAAATTAAATACAATTTATAAAGTCACTACGAGTTGCTTTATTAATCAGGGAAATGGTTACCTTCTCAACCCTCCACATATTCTTCGCAGTAAATCAACCTGTATTTCGGCAATAATGCGTTGAATGTTGGATTCCGTTGGCATGCGTTGATCCCCAGAGAAAATAATCTAGTACCTAGGTCATTTTCAGGTGAAATTCATCGTTCGTCAAAGGTTCAAAAATACTGACGGTCAGAACGTTAAATTCAACGGTGAGCGGTACAAAAACATGATAACTAACTTTTCGTGAAGAAAGAAATGTGGTTTTAACAAGACGGAGTCTCAAGCCAATCAGGGCGCGATACGTTTAATTTACTCAAAGAAACCAGCCGCGATAGCCATCTGCGATTACAATTCAAATATCAGTGGCATAAAATTTAGTAAAAATTCATGGATATTAATAACATTTTTCTGTGATTTATTGCAATTTAAACATCCGTTACATTTTGAAAATAAAAATAGGCATGCAGGAATAACATCACTGGCTAAAGTTTGACCATCGCTGCTATTTAGCGAAACATTGTAACTTTACCAACTTATTTGTTGCGACACTAACTCCCGACTATAAACCGGCGGAGTCTATGAAAAATTGTATTTTATTACGTAATTGTAATAAAGAGGGATACTGCATTAAATATATACGAGCTTTAATGTGTGTGCTGAATGAGAAATGAGCGGCAATAAAGTGAACATCGAGCTTTACCGAAATTCATCGTTCATACTGCAGATTTTATCATAATGTTGCATCGCGCTTAACATTGTGGTAGACGTTATCAAGGAAGAGAATATCATAGATATTGTAAAATAATATGAAAATTCTAAAGGCTTGAGAAATTCTTAAATGCAATATAAAGTCTCTTATAAAGCTGACTGTGATGATGAGAATGAAATATAAAGGATTAAAATATTTTTATGCAAAATATTTAGTTTTAATGCCGCGAAAAAAGATCCACCGCCTTCCCGAACGTAAAATATGCACATGTAAAAGCAATCATAATTAGCATGCCAAGCACTCAAACCTATACTCGATATGCCCACGGGCATCCTCAGGAAGAGCAAACGTATGGCGCCGACCCCAAGTAACATGGGACAAGGGCAAGAAGATGATGGTAATGGTGAGTATGACAGACTGGATGCAGAAGACGGAGGACAGGGTATTGTGGTGCAGCTTGGGAGAAGCCTATGGCCAGCTGTGGACTACGATAAGCTCGAGTTGATTTTATAATAATGATGACCAGTGATAGGAATAGGTAGTGCCTATTTGCCTAAACTTCGAAGAACAGAGACAAGAAACGGAGACTTCCTTAGGACTAATTTTTTTCCGATACATCTGTCCCGGAATTTCGATACAACACTTAAATACATTTAAAAAAATGTGTTATTTGGAATAAGTAATTCGTCTATATTTACCTAAAGTTTGCGACTAGATATATCATAATAAATAACATACACAGTCGTTACAACCATAAAACTTTCTGAATTTTTTTGTTGGAGAACTTTTTGTAAATGACTTGTTGATACACAATGAATCACAATATTTGTATAAGAAGCCGTACACGTTTCGAAGTAAATATCTTCTTTCTAGCTCACTCTAGGCGTCGCTACGTTAAATGAGATTTGTAAAGTTCAAGTATAATAAAAGGCATTTTGTCTTTAAAATAATAAAACGGTATTTTTTATCATCTTAGCATTCTCTATAGTAGAAAGAATTTATCATTTAAAAAAAAGTATTTAAAATAAATAAATAATTCATTTATTTGCCAGAATGTATGTATATGTCGCAGGCATTTTGTATGATTTCGCCATTTACATACGGCGTCGGCAATTTATAAACGCTTTTTTCATAACAGCGAGCGTTTATAAATTGCCGACGCCGTATGTAAATGGCGAAATCATACAAAATGCCTGCGACACGTACATAACGACAGAGAATCGAGGAGCCCCGCGCAGCGGGGATCCGTCGACCTGCTGACGGAAACGCTAACCCTAGACGGTCGACGTCAGGGGCACCCCGAGGTTCGGTTAGTTAGGTTCCTGTAAACCTTGCAGACAGAAATAGGAGCCCCGCGCAGCGCGGATCCGTCGACCTGTGTTTCGGCATATTAGATAATGACACGGCATTATACATTTTGCCTTCGGCATTTTTCATAACAGCGAGCGTTTATAAATTGCCGACGCCGTATGTAAATGGCGAAATCATACAAAATGCCTGCGACATATACAAAGTGTCTTAATATCAAAAATCATCTATATCATTCACATTTTAAGAAGAGCTCTCTGATCACAACAATACAAACACACGCAGTGTGTGTCACTAGGCTGATACATCCTTGCATTGCATTGCATCAGCCTTATAATGTTCCCACTGCTGGGACTCAGGCCTCCTCTCTAGGAGAGGGACATATAGACTAATGTAGGATATGCTGATATAGGATAAGTGGCTATTATGGAGTTATAAATTATGTCTAATCGCAAACTTTAGATAAATCACTGCTTACCATCAGGTAGGATCGCAGTCAAGCACTAGTTTATATCAATTAAAAAAAAAAGAATTACTTGTTCCAAATAACACATTTTTTAAAATGTATTTAAGTGTTGTATCGAAATTCCGGGACAGATGTATCGGAAAAAAAATAGTCCTAAGGAAGTCTCCGTTTCTTGTCTCTGTTCTTCGAAGTTTAGGCAAATAGGCACTACCTATTCCTATCACTGATGATGACGCACCGCTCACATTTGTATGACAGAAGTTATAAATGAGAGGGAATGTCACAAATATTGCAAATGAAAATACTAATAGAGCAGGAACATTTTTTAATTGAGAAATTCTTAAATGCATTTCTGTCTTTTAACAAGGTAGCTTGGACAGACTGGTTGTGGAAGGCGGAGTATGGGTGTTGTGGAGCAGCTTGGGTCTATGGCCAGCGGTACTGCTACAATAAGCTCTAGTTGATTCTACAGAAATGACTCATCGCTCCTAACCGTGCATCAGACGTTTCCAAGGAAGAGAATGTCACAAATTAATGCCTGCAGCAACGCCTTTATTTTGACGGTTCGACGTCATTCATTGCATTATTTACTTTGTCGACCAGCAAACATTCCAATATACGTATACGTACGTATACGTATGTATACCTACGGATTATGATGGTGAGTTGGGGCGTAAGACAGTAAATGGTCCTGCCACCCAATTCCGTAACATTATTCCGTATATTTATTTGAGAAATTCTCAAGAATGCAATATTGTCTCTGCAATGACTTTAAAAAAAAAAGTTTGTCTTCAATGCACACTCAAACTGACAATGAAAACTACTGAATTAAACTTTCATTTACTACTCAAGTAATATACCTAAATTAATTAACGCCCAAAAACTCATTAGGTAACCAGGTTGAATAACTACTAGTTTCATAGTAGATATATTAAACGTCACAAGGTGTAATAACGCTCCCACCTGCGGTTGTGTACAGTTAGCAAAAGAGACCGGTATACAGGTACCGTTACTACTTCTAAAATGGCAAGGCAAGTATTGTTATTACTACATAGTATTATTAAATCAGCACTATTATGAAAAAGGTTATTTTCGAAGTCGCAATCGAGAATCTACAAAACGACAGAATAATTGGTAATTTTAGGTATACATGACGTTTGTACTAACGACTGTAGACAGTCTATTCTTTAACCGCCGTTCAAGTCAACTCTTAAACGGCATATCCGACATACAGCATAACGAGTACTGCCTGCAAAGTGCTCAAAATTAATACTGGTATTCAGATGCATCCGGTTAGACTGAAAGGCGACCCCAACATAGTTGGGAAAAGACTAGCCAGAAGAAGAAGGCAATTGATGCTTATATCTTGCTTACACACCAAAACCGTTTTGTCTAGTGTACCTAAACCTGCAGGTTTAATCAAGATGCATCTGAAGTTAGTCGTCACTGATTGTACCGGTTTATTACTCGCGTATGACGTTGCCTTACACCAATTATAGACAGCAATGTAGCGTCGCGTCTTAGTATTGCAATTCGAGGATTCTAGATCTAGGAATTTTCCTAGGTAACTAAGCAACTACACCAACATAGATGTGGTTAATAGTAACTTGACGAAGGTATATTCTGGTTCAGTTTAGATTGTATATTCTGGAATGTGTTAACATTTTTTGATACGGTAGGGTCATTCCAGAGTGAATTTAATAATCTAAATCTTTGAAGGTTTACTAAAAATCAATGTAACACAATAAAAATAAACAACATTTATTTTATTTTTTTGACCAATATTAAATCTCTCCGTGTGAATTAGTAATATTTTCAACAATCGGCGCCACGGTTGTAGCATTGTAGTAAGTATCTGGCGTTATAGAGTACTGCAGTAACACTATCTCGTAAGTGATTATAGTCCCCACAACCTGAAAAGATAGACAAAAGTTTAGTTTTTTTGGGAGCTCATCATCATTACACACCGCATTTTCTTAGTCGTCTTACAACGGCAGCCCACTTCATGTATCCAATGACTACTAAATATTCATAAAAAATAGGTATTTATGAGATTTGAATAATAAAAAATATTATTCATCATTATGTCGCATGATGTAATTGAAATACTGTTGCGAGCGATGATCTACTGGCCTTGTGCGATGTGTAGGTATGTTCTACCGTTTGACACGTAAACATTATTAACAGGATGTTTCATGATTCTTATGTATCATTTATTTTTCTTTGTCACTGTTATCTTAATTAATGGTAAAATAGAACTAATTGCGCCTAGAGGTTGTAAGACGACTAAAAAGTCACGGTGTATAAACCCACTGATCGAGTCATTGCAACGTCGACTAGTCCGGAGGGCCTAGACAAAGCGAGTCGTTCTATTAGCTTTAACTATGATGGAAAAATGAAAACATTATATTGGATTGACACAGCTTCCGAAAAGGTTATTTTAATTATGTTAAAAGCTGTTGTAGAAACATGAAAAGTTTTGAAAGCAACTTTGTAGGCCCTAGGCCTTTGTAAATCATTTCCCTTCTAAAAAGATGAAAGCATAATTATTGAAAATATGAGCTGCAAATGTATGATTTGGTTATTCTAGTTAAAAAACTTTAGATAATTTTAGAGAAAGTCTACGAGTGTGGCGAATAACTTACTTTAAGGATCATGTTCCTAGTTACGTAAAAGAACTTCCCACTTAATCCGACATTAGTGTGATGTAGTTGCAACTGAAAACGACGAACCTAAGGAGAAAGTAAAGGTTAACATCATTAAACTCAATTAAATACTCTTTACTAAAATAATTTACTTTAAAAGTGTCAATCAACTACTCTCTATTAAATTAACTACTTACTTAATTTACCTTTAAAGATTAATAGGTAATGTGCATTAACTCAAGATTGAATTTTCATGATCAGATATTATTTTGAAAGTAATTCTTGGTTTTATCCGGCTCGAAGGACCATGTTAAATGATAATGTCAGCCAGAGCTTTGAATCCGTGTATGTTATTGGTGGTATCAAACTAAATTGTTTCATGAAAGAGTTATAGACAATTTATTGAAAAGTTTGGGACAAATAACAATAATGGATTATAATCTGATTTAATATATAAAAGCAAATAATTACAGTTCAGGATCTCACCTCAATATCGTAAACTGAAGAAGGTATATCATATACGGAGTATACAGGCTCAAGTCCAGCACAGTGTACGTTGGAGGCAAAGAGGCACAGCATCAGAGCTCGAAGGACCAAGAAGATAAATGAGTACAAATAGTACAGGAGATAGTCTGGTGATGATAGTGCCCTGAAAAATATCAATTTAGAAAAAGTGTATTTTATGAAGTATTAAGTTTTGTGCGAAGCTTCGTCCTTGTAGTGATTTGAAATTAGCCCAAGGGACGACTTACTGGGATAAAAAGTATCCTATTACAACACAATGCCATGGGCTGTCTGAGTTTAAAGGTCAGAGTTAGACAAGGCCACTTTCACATTTAAAACTTAAGTAGTATAATCGCGTGCTAAGTTGGTAAATATAACGTGGCGGTGTCAAAGGCAAAGCTGCTTCCTTTCATTCTTAACAGTTGCAGCAATTATTTGCCGTAAAGGCGGAAAACATAAGGTCAAACTATCTATGTGGGTTGTAATTTTACCATCTTCTATGATTTATCTTTTTCAAACTGTCCAGGCAACTAGAAACGGGTACCACGCATGTGTAATTTTGCAAAGACATCTTTAATCATCTCTACAAAATGTTTAGAAAACACTAATTAAATTATCTTTTTTATATCAGTAGGAATACCCACTGGTATAAAAAATTATAATCTAAAATACAATATACATAATTTAAAAAAACAGACTTTTTTTGGGGTAAAAAATCACGTTTTACGGTAGGACTCAATGTAACACACTAAACATTGTAATAGTAGATGCATTTAATAGTACGGGGGTCGTGGAGGTATTAAAAGTAAAGTTATAAGATTAAAAACATGTATTTAAAAAAAAAAACTTGAGAAAAAGTTGGAACTTTGACCCCCACTAACTCCATACCTAGAAGGTTCCCTCTTCCCAGGCCTGGTCCAGAACAAAAAATGGTCGCAATGATGTGGAAAACAAGTAATTTTGGCTTCGTTAAGGGTACTCTTACACCTTTTATATACTTACTGTCTGGTTTGTGCTTCGTTACAATATTTGAAACTGACATGATTTCGGCTGAAAAAGAAATTAAATTTTATGAGCTTAACGATATTCATAAACCATATCTAAGTATTCAACGATTCGCAATACAAGTAGGATAATAATAAAGCTGCGGTTTTCTATGTCAAAACATAGAAGTATGACTTACTGCAAAGAGTTGAAGAGTTGCACACAGATATAGAAGAGATCAGTGAAGAATGAGATCAGAATGAACGAGCTGATCTGAACGTCTATCTCTTTTACTAGTTTTACTAAGTTTGAGTAGTGCACTCGAAGAACTGACCAAGGAATTCCATCCTGTGAATAAAAAAATATTATGTACTAGCTGTTGCCCGTGGCCTACGTGCGCGTGAAATTATTAAAAAAAAATATTACTTCCCTTTTTGAATCGAATTTTGTTACCAATTTCAAGGGTTTTAATGTTTTTGAACGGAACCCTAATTATTTTTCTAATATAAAAGTAGCTTTTATTAAACCTTATAACATCAGCTATCTGCCAGTAAAATCTCCGTCATAATCGGTCCAGCCATTTCGGAGATTAGCCGGAACAAACAGACAGACAAAAAAAAAAAATGTGTTTTGTGTTATAAATGACGTATATATTTTCATAATTATGCATTCAGTAAAAAGCTGTTATTTCTATATTACAAACAGACAATTCAATTTTATTTATTTGAATAGATTATCAAAAAAAATGTGAACAAGCAAGCAAGTAGTAGCTGAATGGGCTGAATCGGCTAAATGGGATAACCATAATTATTAGTCATAAAAACGACGGCCATTGGGAAAGACGTATTTTAGAGCCGAGACCTTAAGGTGAATGCTCCAACCAGCCCGCGAAATTCAAATTTTCTTACGTTTTTTGCAATTTGCAGGCCAGTGCTAGGTTGTATGTTGATTAAAATATTATTCGCGGCTGTAAGATATATGTAGTTACAGAATTATAATCATCAAAATCACCAATACAACCCTCCAAGTTCATAGAGGCGTAGCAACAAAAAAAAAAAACAGAAAAAGTCATTCCTACAGCTTTATGAATTTAGAGCGTTTTATTGATGATTTTGATGATTATAATTCTGTAACTACATATGTCTTACAGCCGCGAATAATATTTTAATCAACATACAACCTAGCACTGGCCTGCAAATTGCAAAAAACCCAAGAAATTTTGAATTTCGCGGGCTGGTTGGAGCATTCACCTTAAATCAGTAAACGTATGGTAAGATGCTCACAGAATAGATGAAAAGATATTAGCAGAGTGGTTGGTAGTAGCCGGATAAAAGTAAAGAGTTGCCGAGAATCAAGTTACAGGCTTACGTCTAGCAGTGCTTGCTGTAAGCTGCTGATGATAAAGATGGTAAAATAATATAACGTCCCTAGTCAAGCAAATACCACGCTTATACCTTATCTCTCATCAGAGATTAAGGTATAAGCGCGGTCAAGATTATCATAGACCAGGAAAGCATGGCACATATGCGAGAAGGTTATACTCATCTTCGGATGGAACTAGACGGACGATGATGAGGAGTCATCATTCATAATTTTTCGAGAAATGAAGAAAAATAAATACAAAGTTTGTAGATAGTGATTCATACTCGCCTTCGTTTTTTTAGAGTTGGCTGCTATAACCGCGTTTAGGTTTCGAAAGTAAGCTGTAATGTAAATACTAAAACAGATGATCATCACGTCGTTAAAACTCCAAAGAAAAGTGGCTTGGAGGCACAAGTACTGAAAATCAAAGATGACCGAAGTTAGTAATGCTTACCTACTACTTATACTTAACCAGAATTCATGATCTTCCTGCCCTTGTCCCATGTTATTTGGGGTCGGCGCAACACGTTTTTTTCTTCCATTCTCCTCTGTCAACCGTCATGCTATCATTTACTTCTTTATCTTTCATATCATTCCTCACACAATCCATCCATCGTTTCTTTGGTCTTCCTCTCCCTCTCCATCCATCAACATTTATATTCATCACTCTTTTAGTCACATGCGATTCGTCCCTCCTCATCACATGTCCATACCAAGACAGTCGATTCCCTTTCAACTTTTCTGTGACTGACGCAACTTTGAAACTTCCTCTAATATATTCGTTCCTTACTTTATCCATTCTTGTCACACCACACATCCACCTCAACATTCTCATACTTAACAAGAATTAAACAATATAAAAAAATAATTTAAAAAATAAAAAAAACCTGACTGCATAAAAAATACTAACTAATAACTTTAAATAAAAACTGAAGTGTCCGGAACATATTGACTGCAATAGTTGGGACCCATTTTGCATAGAATGATTTTAGTCTAGATTATTTAATGGGTCAGTCAATATGTATATAATAATATGTAATATGTATGTCAATAGTTAGTTATTTTTACGCAGTCGGTTTTTTTATTTTTTATATGTATTATTTTATTTTACAATTCTTAGTTACGATTATTTAAATTAAAATATGGTCATGATATACCATTTTAAAATCCTCATGATGAGCCCTTTAATTTGATACCCATATTGCAGTATTAAAAAATATACTTTAAACTATAGCGTCTCACAGTCGTCATGTTCGTTTTTTTTTCGCGTCACCTATCTAAGAACACGTGGGTTACCAAGACGAATCTAAGGATATGTTAATTAAATAAATCCGTGCAGCGGTTTGGAAGATATGAGGTAATAAAAAATATTACATGCATACAAGATACGCGCGAAAAACATAACCCTTCCTTGGCAGTCGGGTAAAGAAAGACGACCGATATAGAAGCAAAAACGTATTAGTAGATTGTACAATACTAATAAAGCAATTATTACGACTAATAAAAAATCTTTCAAACTACCACAGCTATACACCATTATTTTTAGGTCGTTCTGGAGCCGAATACCATGAACTCGATCATCGAACTCGAAACGATTGGGACTATTTATTTCAAAAAATAACAATAAAAAAAACACGAAAGAATAAATTTAATGTTTTTTTTTAAATAATGAGAACTCAAATGAATATTTGTGTGTGTAAAACGCATCCACGATCAGCAACACATGCGAACGATACCCATTGAAAAATTCAATCATCGATCGATTCTCATTATTTCACAAAAAAAAAAAACATTAAATTTATTCTTTCGTGTTTTTTTTTATTGTTATTTTTTGAAAAAAATAAAGCCAATCGTTTCGAGTTCGATGATCGAGTTCATGGTATTCGGCTCCAGAACGACCTAAAAATAATGGTGTATAAACAGAAAACTTATGACAATCGTCCGTCCATGTTATATGTTGGTAATCAGCTGCATCAGATTAAACCGGAACACGAGCGCATAATCCCATCAACAATCATAATTATTTATTTTTTTTCATCATTCATTTAATTTGTGAAGGGTTATAAATTGAAGAACGATTTTTAATTAATTAATGTCTCTGAATCACCAAATTCTCACCACTAACACAGTTCTTAAGTACTTATTCACTAACACTTATGGACCTTGTTGTTCGGAATAAATGGTTATTTGATTTGATTTTTAATCGTTGAGAAAAAGTTAAGCAGACGATGAAAACCGCTAACATTAATACTAAAGAAATTATTTGAATGAACACCTCGAACACAAGAGCGCTGAAAACGCTGTAAGGTACGTAGTTAAAAACATAAGGCATCCTATGAATGACGTAGTTTTCCATTACATTGGAAGTGATACCAGCTTCTTCGAGGCAGTTCATTACGAACTTGATGTTGAAACTCGTGCAAAGGATATGCTCAACTGTAAAGGAAATAAAATTGGTTTGAATATGCCTCGGGAAATAAAGCAATTTACCAAGAAGATAAAATTATAAATGATTTTAGTTTCTACGGCGATGAAAAAAATATACTGAACTGATTAGACCATAAAGGCAATCATTAATTAGATTCGTATTTCATAATATAAAGGGTGGAAGGGACACCGACGCGAAAACCGTTACCATGTATTCAGTACATCATTCGTAGTCAGGTCAGGTCAAAACAAGTCAGCTGTTCCATACATTTTACCATGTAGGTACTTATTGCAGTTTTATAGGAAACAGCTGTTTCGCACAGGGGGTCTAAAATGGCCGCTTTAGCAGAATCATAATAGGATAATAATATGAATTACGTTTAAATTCGTAAAATGGTCACAAGGTGACAATTCTTAGTAGGTAAGTCTATGACTACTTTAAGAATTTAAACGTAATTCATTGGTGCCATCGTGTCCTGCGTGTCCTGTCGTTTGTTCGCTACAGGAACTGAATGATGGACGCTACTGAAAGCGCCAAACTAGTAGCTCAGTTTTGGGCTGATACAATTTAGATTGCCATCGATACGCTAAGAAGAAGAACGTAATTCATATTATTATCCTATTATGATTCTGCTAAAGCGGGCATTTTAACCCCCCGATCACTAGAACAACGAGGCGTAGAGCAATCAATAAACCCGTGTGACGAAACGTGCCGACTTTCTAAGAAAATTGCATCAGTCGTAAAGAAAACAACACAAAAAAGATCTTAATTAGAAATAAATAATTTCGACGTACCCAAAGCCAACGCCATGACCACGTAAGCAATCACAGTGGCTTTCACAACTGTTTTGTTCTCCAATTTCAATTCAGTCAAAGTTTGTTCGGTTTCAGTGGCTTTCGTCATCAAAACTGGCCATTGTTGCGACAATTTTAGAAGTAATATTGCCGTAATGAGTCCTGTTACGTAAAATATGATGTTGGCTGGAAAATTTTGGAGGGTTATGTAATGTAAACAAGTTGATTTTCAAGAAGCTCTACATGGTAAGATATGATGATATCATGATTTTTTGGTGGTAATGTGATCAAAGGAGACTTTATGCTGTGGTTTATACAAAATCTTTAATCTTTTGAAGTTTTTCGTAACATAAATATCCCTGGACATTTCACACAGCACCATCTAGTCCCAAGCTAAGCGACCTAATGCTTGTGTTATGGTAGCTAGATGGCTGATAAACTACATATATACATTTTTTTTTGTAAATACATACATTATAGATAGAAAAACACCTAGACCCGGAACAACTACTTGTAGGTCATACAAATATTTGTTCCGTACGGGAATCGAACCCGCGACATGCAGCGCAGCAGTCAATCGCTTGACCACTGCGCCAACCGTGCCGTAACAATTACTTGCGACTTCATTTTTTTGATTTTTCCATCCTTGTTGTCGCTGATTAAATATTATTTTATCTAGGCCATACTATCAAGTCCTGGGAAATTATCATCACGCCTGTTATTCTCGAAGAATTAGGCAGCGGTGTATCTCATAGTACACCCATATTTCGCCAGTTATGTTTGTGACATGTAATAGGGGGCGAGCCTTGGCATAAATCCAGACTCCGTGGTACTGAGAAATTCCTAATGGAAAAACCCAATGACAATTTGCCCGACCCGGGAATCGAACCCAGGACCGCATACCCGGTCCTCATCCGGAAGCCGGGGCGCCCTGCGGACTCTCCGTCCGCATACCGGCCCATTGTGGTGCTCGACGAGGTGGGCAAGCTCTTCGAAAGAGTAATTGCAAACCGCCTCGCCGGGCACCTTGCGGGGATGGGGCCGGATCTTGCGGACAACCAGTTTGGTTTCCGCAAGGGGCGCTCGACGGTGGACGCCATCATGCGCGTGAGAGCCCTCACGACGGGGGATGCGGTGTCCAGGGGTGGGGTCGTCTTGGCGGTGTCTCTCGACATCGCCAACGCCTTCAACTCCATGCCCTGGAGCTGCATTAGGGAGGCACTCCGGTGTCACCGGGTGCCGACCTACCTTCGTCGTGTGGTCGGGGACTACTTGATGGACAGGACCGTCATCTATCCTGGTCACAGCGGAGAATGGAACCGGCGAGAGATGTCGTGCGGTGTTCCACAGGGATCGGTTCTGGGGCCGCCCTTGTGGAACATCGGTTACGACTGGGTGCTGCGTGCCGACCTCCCTAGCGGCGTTAGCGTAGTTTGCTACGCTGACGACACGCTGGTGCTGGCGCAGGGGAGGTCGCACGAGGCGGCGGCCGAATTGATGACACGCGGGGTTGCGATAGTCGTTGAGAGGATCCGGCAATTGGGTCTCGAGGTGGCATTGCACAAGTCCGAGGCCATGTGCTTTCATGGGCCTCGGAGCGCGCCACCGCCGGAATCCACACTGACGGTAGGAGGGGTTCCCGTCGGCGTCGAGTCGACGTTGAGGTACCTCGGATTCGTCCTCGACAGCCGATGGAACTTCGTGGAGCATTTCCGACGTTTGGCTCCCAGACTGGAAAAGGCCGGGGCTGCCTTCAAGCGGCTCCTGCCCAACCTGAGGGGGCCAAACGCCTCCTGCCGGAGGCTCTACGCGGGGATCTTGCGGTCCATGGCCCTTTACGGAGCCCCGGTGTGGGCGCATTCGTTGAGGTTGCGTGCCAAGCACTACCTGAACGCGCCCCAAAAGGTGGTAGCCGTAAGGCTGATCCGGGGGTACCGCACGATCTCCCGCGAGGCGGCGAGCCTCCTTGCCGGATTGCCGCCATGGGATCTGGAGGCCATAGTCCTCGCGCGCCTGCACGAGTGGCGCGCGGAGGTACAGCGCCGGGGGGTAACTCCGCTGCCGCGGCAAATTGTCGCGCAGCAGACAGACCTCCGCCGTGATCTCATGGTGACATGGAGAGAGCGACTATCGCAACCCCGTGCAGGGCACGCCACGATAGTGGTGATAAGTCCCGGCCGGGTGCTTTCATTGCGAGGATCGCCCGGAGGACACGGTGGAGCACACAGTGGAGGTCTGCTCCGCTTGGGCAGAGCACCGCCGTGTCCTCGTAGCGGCGATTGGCGGCGGCAACCTCTCGCGTCCGGCCCTGGTTCAAGCCATGGTCCGGGGCGAGAGGGAATGGGAAGCCGTCGCCTCCTTCTGCGAAGCAGTCATGCTAGCGAAGGAGGCGGCGGAACGTGAGAGGGAGATAGCCTCAGCCTCACGTCCCGGCCGCCGCGGGAGGAGAAGCACCAGGAGAAGCACCGGGCGTCGGGGGCCACGCCGTGATGGCTCTCGACCACCGTAGGCACGGGCCTGTGGACGGTGAGTAATGGGCTAGCTCGCCGTCCGTCCGTCGTATGACGACGGGCAGGCCGTGTCGATGGCGCGTTCGTGTTCCACGCGCGCCTCAAAGAGTTGTCAGCAAACGGGAGGGGCCCGCAAGGGCCGATGCCTGCCAGGGCTGCGGGACTGTTCGAAAGAGATACCCCGGCCCTGGAACATAAAGGGCCAATGAAGGAACATGGGTGGTTTTTAGTCAGTAAGAGTCTGACACTCCCTTCCGCTCCGCCCAGGGCGGGGGGGGTCATTTGATGATTTCCCACCCACCAAAAAAAAAAAAAAAAAAGGACCGCATACCCAGCAGTTACGATTGCATCCACTACAACAATGAGGCAGAGAATGTAATACTTACAAATTGTACTTAAATCGACATCAGTTTGAAAGAAATACAGTACGGTAAAACTGGACATCACTATTTGTCCTATCATTGTAGCAATATAATAGCTGCAGTAATAACTCTTTATTTTGAACCTGAAAATACATATAACAGTTGTCAAACAGTAACAGCAAGTTTGAATTATTTACGAAGATGAAGAATTTTAATATTATATATAATTTAGCTTATATGCATATTTTCCACTAGCGACCTTCGTGCGGATGAAATTATTGTATATATATAAAAAATATCCCCTTTTTTAATCGGATTTGATTACCAAAATTACAAGGGTTTTAATTTTTTTGCACGGATCCCATTTTTTTTTCGTAAAATAGAAGTAGCCTAAGTTATTCCTTATTACATCAGCTATCTGCCAGTGAAAGTCCCGTCAAAATCGGTCCAGCCGTTCCAGAGATTAGCCGGAACAAACAGACAGACAGACAAAAATTGTAAAAAAATATATTTTGGTAAATGCACCGTATTTACATTCATATGCATGTAGTAAAAAGCGGTTATTTTAATATTACAAACAGACACTTCAATTTTATTTATTTGTATTGTGTATAGATTGATCAGCTTCAAGTGTTTTACCCACAGAACACGGAGACGCCTTGTCAACGTTTTCCGTAAAACCATAATAATATACAGAAACGTTTGTGAAGGTGGTTCACGACGGAAATTGAGCGCTCAGTCTGTTTCGACGTTACGAATGTTTTAAGTGCCTGCCGATGCTATATCGATTCCGTGTTCGGTGGCATTACCAAATGCCAATTTACCAAACTAATTTAGACTCCCAAACTCTTAGCTCCACCTACCTAGTCCCATCAGCACTTGTCTGTCCAAGACCTTGAACTGGAAAGCACCCTGTCCATCTGGCCAGACGCATCGCGTGACGTAAGCATGCATGTAGACCACAAGGCTGATCAGTTCTTTGAACCGCCAGCTCATGGACTTTCATCGTTCGGCTGAAAGGAATAAGGCTTTAATTCTTTTGTTTTTGAAAAAATGACGTAGTTGCCTGTTTTCGTACCAGTATTCACGAACTTGAGTGTCCAAATCATGTTGAAATATTCTTGTTGAGAATGTCCGCCGGAGTTGGTTCATGTCGATTTGGACACCGGATCAGGTGCAGTCGAGGAATGAAAAGGTCAGGCACCTATGAATTTATTTTTGCGAGCACGGTGCAAGAAATTCATTATTTTATTTCAAATAAAAATATAAAACGAAATGTATGCAATTGCTGAACCTGTTTTTTTAGTTTTAAGTCTCTCGAAAGTATAACGTACTTTCGAACTAAAAAAAGGTTAAGACAAAAAAAAAATTGAATTTAAATTTCTCTATTAATGTGTCTTATTATATTTAACGACTGTTCTGTTTAGTGTCTACCTTATAAAGAGTCTACAAGACCTAAATGTAGCTTAATGCGATTGTTTCAAATAAATAACTCAATGTCAAACACTGATGTTAATCTTGTGTTTTTAGTGTAATACGGACTAAATCAGTGGGTTTACTTTCTAGTTAAAATAACTTAGTTTGAAGGGCACATAAATACTTTAATGATTTCGGGTGTCTACTGTCTATTTGCTGTAGGGTTTAGCTGTTTTGTTGCTTTTGGGTACCTATAATTATGCCAGGCGGGTTACAAATTAACATGTTTTCGTTAGGCTGTTGATACAGAATTAAATATGGAGTAACATAACTTTACGAAGTGTTACGCATAGACATACTACAGTATCCACATTTTTTTAGTTTCAGCCCCATGAAATCAGCGGTACTGCTATCAACAGGGCACAAATTCAGACACCGTAGACAGAATGAAATATGAAAATATTGACCGAGCATGAGTCAGTTCTGAAACAACCCATAACACACACACAGATACACCAAACCTCGTAGGGATTGCAATAAAGTCAACGATGACACAATTTGTATATGATTTTCTCCCAGAATTTACGACCTGTTTCATTAACACTAGGTTTAGGTAGGAGTGGATGGATGTTCAACGCTTGGCTCAGCGTCTAGACCTCCGTCTAGACCATGGCCCACTTACTGGAATGCCCAAGGTGTCCCTATACCTGCACTTAAGAAGACTTAAAAACGCTACAGACAGCACGACTAACGTGGTCACGTATTAGGCCCAAGAAACTTGAAAACGTCTACCATTGATACGAAAGAAGACCCAATTGTGGGTTAAGCTCGCCTTTGTGCATCCTAATCCTAACTGTCATGTTCTATGTTGTCCATGAAAATACTTTTCCCGCGCTGTCAGACATTTGACAGGTACTATGTTTGTTTGTATTCATGCTTAAACATTCAAAGTGGGGCTGTAAGGTACATATTGTATGCTAGGCTTGTAGATCTTTGGGGGCGTTTGTGGTCTAAGGTGATTTTCCGATTGGCTGGTTTGGATTTGTAAGTATGACACTCCTTTTGTTATTGAAAGTTTTAATCCTAACTTCCTAACCATAATATTATAAATCCGAAAGTAAGCTTGTTTATTTGTTACCTTGTCACACCTAAACCACTGAACCGATCAGCCTGCGTTATCAGGTGTACAGAAACGGATATAGGGTGCCTTTCATCTCTAAAAAAGAAACTGTTCCTGAGGAAAAAACAAATAACGTTCTTATGTTAATAGATGGCGCCACGTGTCTTTCGAATTATGATAGAATTATATCATTATGGAAACTTTAGTAGTGTGAATTGATTTTCAAATACTAGATTAACGCGAGCAAAGCCGCGGGCAAAGTAAAGTAAGCTATATTATTATAATATTATTGTATTTTTTTTTGTGGAATATGAAAAGAAGAAGAAGCGCCGAGCACGAATGCCTCAATATTTTAAAGAATTCTGCATTTTACTCGAAGCTGTGGCAAAAAGACAACAGAAGGTTATTTATTTCTAGTACGATAGTTATATCACTACGACCTAATAAAGTTAAACTTTACAATCTGCTTTATGCTAGAAAATTTGCCAAATGTCTCGATAAAATATTTTAGGGCCGTTAAGAACGAGGTCAAGTGAGACTTGAGTCTAAAATATTTTATTGGTTGTAAAGTTTGTTGAGTTCATTGCAGTTGTTGTGTAGTATTGCAAATTGATATAAACTTCTGTCACTTGGAAGATTTTAGTAACTTACGACCTCGCAACAATGTCGGCTTAGGAATCATCATCTGCTTAGCCTTTTCCCAACAATGTTGAGGTCATATCAGTGTTTTACATGAAACGACTGCCTATCTGACCCCCACAACCCAGTTAGCACTGAGTAATATGATACTCCTTGATGAGACTGGTTGTCAGACTTTCAGGCCACTGACTACCTGTAACGAATGTTAAAGATCTATAAATGACAGCCGGGACCAATGCCAACGGCTTAACGTGCTTTCCGAGGCACGGAGAAAACTGGGTATGTACTGGGTAGGCAAACGACACGAGTTATTCAGTCAAAGGTCCTCCGGCTTAAGAATAAAGACTGTAATAAAATCTCTTTCGACTCAAAATTAGCAAGACTGCGCAATAATTATTGATTTACGAGGAAGTTGTTTTAATTAATTTGTATCAGTATCTTTATGAAGCATCTGTCGGTCTAACCACCGCTACTCAGTTCTGGGTAACACGATAACCAGACTTTCGGGGTACAAACTACTGACCAGACAACCAACAAAATCGCCAACTGAAATAAACTCCTCTTTTTGAAGTCCATTAAAAATCTCTCTTCCAATTCAAAATCACGGTCCATTACCACACACCAAAGAAAGTCGAGTGTGAAAATTCAACAATGTTATAAAACCAACCGTTTATTATTTCACATTCCACCGGGCATAGAGCCAGCTAGAGGAGCGTGGAGCTATTTATCAACAACATCATTCATTTCAACAACAAAAGTATTTCTCAGTTGGTTCTGGCACTAAACTAAATTGCTTTGAAGAACTTTTGGAATTGTATTTCGGAAAATTGGTCTGGAGCGTGTTACGCGAGAAATCGGATCGTTATGGGTGTTTTTACTTATTGATTGACCCTTGACTTTAGGAATTCGATTGATCTTTTTTTGTCAAATCTATTGTAAGCTTATTTCGCATAATTGGCTCTTGTTGATATTGTAACGAAATACTAATCCCAACTTAAACATTTTTGATAATTAAAAACTTTTTTTGATGATAAAATATTTAGTAGTTTATTTTATTTATAAATGTGTATTAGTATCAATATAATTTTATAAATGTTCGAAAACAAGAAGTTATTTTTAAGATATTTATTTTGTACCCTATCACAATGTTTTCTTATTTAACCCAAAGGTTGACTGGTAGAGAATGCTTTTGGCATTAAGTCCGCCTGTGTACCACTATTGTTCATGAAGTTTAAATAAATTAATAAATGATGTTTTATGAAGCTAGCTCTAGCAATACGTTTGTTTTGTTACCATCAAACAAAGGGTTTGCGATGAATATCGACCAACCTAAACCATAATCTAACCAACTCAGAGCCATGTTTGTTCATTTCCAATGCAACATCTTCCGAATTATAAAACTCACCTGTTTTTAAATGATATAATCTCTGCCTCACTTCAAAACTCTAAAATCTACCTAACCTGTCATAGTATTGCACTTGTCATTCAGAATTAGAGACAAAACGTCTAATGTTTTGCTTTGTTTTTTGTTTTGTTTTTTGTTTTTCTAATGTTTTGTTTTGTACTTAGGGGGTAGACGTAGTGGTGATAGCCAGACTGTTTCTTGTGAGAAGCTAGACTTATTACTACTTGACTGTGTGTTTTTAACAAGCCGTTGCTGATGTGACGTTGTTATGGCCTACACGTGACTAAACAAACAAATGTATGAAAACATTATAGCATCGACCTTTTCCATGTAAAACAAAGTTTATCCAATAGACACGTGGCATGCTAAGCAAATTATAGACGAGCTACAACATGACCATTTCCGCAGTTATCGTTAACCGCAGATTGTAGGTCAGTTATCGTTTTCGTGTCGTTGCTGCCTGCTGTGTTTTGTAAATATTAATGTAGGTAAATTTTTTTATATAATAAAAATAGTGTTTGTTTTTTGTTAGAAAATTCCCTATGTCGTGTGTAAGCTTAGATGGCCTTGTTCTCCCCTTCATTGCTATATTTTTTTTGTTCTGAACCATACCTGGGAACTTTCTAATTAAAGAGATATTGGAAGTCAAAGTTCCAGCTCTTTCCCAAGTTTAAAAACCGGCCAAGTGCGAGTCGGACTCGCGCACCGAGGGTTCCTTATAAACTTGTAGGTATTTTGTCATTAAACTACATATTTACGGTTTTCACATTTTTTTCCTTGACATGTGCTGTAAGACATTGCTTCTTGCCAAATTTCATGATTCTAGGACAACGGGAATTTTGATTCCCTTGTCAGTGTCGAAACAAACGTTCTTTGCGGCATAAACGGCCGTATCTTTATTTTTTAACGGCTTCAAGGGCCTGTATATGGTTTTAATTTCAACTCGATACCTCTACGCGTTCCCGAGATAAATAGTCTTGACAGACAGACGGACAGACGAACGGACAACAAAGTGATCCTATAAGGGTTCCGATTTTTCCTTTTGAGGTACGGAGTCCTAAAAAATAAGAGTTTTAAGTGTAACTTTACTTTAAACACCTCCATGACCCTTGTTCTATTAAAAGCATCCATCAGCACGTTTTGGGTGCGTTACATTGAGTCTTACCGTAAACCATGATTTTTCACCCCAAAATAAGTCGTTGCCCAGCAATATTTTTTGTGGAGTTAGATAGTTTGATATAAACAGAATGCTTGGTTGACGGCCTTCTGAAGGGTCTATAGACACAAATCTCAGTCATGCAAAAGCATTAAAAAACCTTAAAAAGGTGACATTTTAATTAGCAACAAAGGTGTTAATCTTGTTCAAAGTCGTTGTAGGATGACAAAATGCTTTGAAAGCGTTTGCATTTATTTCAGTCCTCAGAAACAGTTGCTTTTAGGTCATATACATGTTTGATTTGTGTGGGAACGGAACCATCCATCCATCCATAACCGTTTAAGCCAATGGTTCAATTGCTGCATCAACCCTAGTCTTGTCTTATCTGATTTAAACATTTTATATTTTTATGACATATTTAAATTACCAGTTACATAAAATTCACATTATGAATGTCAGCTTTAATTGTGTGGTTTCTTTTGTTCTGTAACTAATGTAATCGATATAAAATAATTGCCTGTATTACGCCCGCGACTTCGTCCGCAAAAATTGCGATAGTTCGGCTAATACGCATGATATAAATATAATTTATACCTTATAAGCACACACGAATAATGTAGCTTTCTATAAATGAAAGATTTTTTAAAATTGGATCGTTAGTTCCCAAGATTACCCCCTAAGTACAAAAAAAAACCTCTTAATAATATTAGTATAGACTATTTGTCTCGAGCCGGTATTACCCAGTACTAACTGGGTTGCGGAAGTCAGATAGGCAGTCACTCCATGTAAAATACTGGTATTCAGCTGCATCCGGTAAGACTCGAAGCCGACCCTAACATAGTTGGGAAAAGGCTAGGCAGATGATGATGACGATGATGCTATTGGTTATATTGGAACTATAGTAAAGTTTGTGGCAAGGTATCTCGTATACCGTTTTCAGTATTTTTTTATTTTACCTATGAATGCTCTGTAACGATCTTCCCTAATTTATAACAAGACTCAACATAAAAGTTATAAAAAAGTTGAGTGCTGTCTATAATGCGGTTTTATTACTCAATTTCGTACCTGAAAAGTTTAATCATGAAATAACTTTATGAACGAATATCAGAATTATTCAATTACAATAATTTATGTATCTAGGAAAATGTTTTATGGCACCGTTTTGCTGAAATAATTTTTATTTGAAATTCTTGGTTAGGTTATGAAATTTTTAAATAATCTAGAAGATCAGAACAAAACAATAATATTTTGAAACTAGTGTTTTTTAAGAAACATCAGCGGCTTAGAAATAACAAAAGCTGAGGTCGGTCGACGGTTAAGCTATGTTTGCCGAAATTGGTTTGTAGATGGGTGACAATTACAGAGACCCCTCCGTACCCGTTTGTCCCAGTTTTCACTTGCATTTTTTTTCATATTTGGGAAAAAAACTACGCAGATCATGAATGAAGGAACATAATTCAGCCAGTTGTTATTTTTAAAACATCATAGTTTTAACCAAAAACACGAATGTCATTAAAAAAAAACAACGACATGAAATTGTAGCTCCATTTATATTTGCCGATCATTTAAAAACCATTAGTGCTCGATAGCCTTAGATAAATAATAGTTTTTGAAACAAAACACTATCGCAATACTCGATTTAATTGCCTGTATTTTAATCTGCAACGATCGCTTTTGAATCACAGATAGGCCAATTATTACTTTTGTTACCATTTTTTATTGCATTTTTGCGATAGTTTTTGTTATTTGTCACTAAGAATAGGG
The DNA here is from genome assembly GCA_950022335.1 of Eurois occulta. NCBI lineage: Eukaryota > Metazoa > Arthropoda > Insecta > Lepidoptera > Noctuidae > Eurois > Eurois occulta. The sequence goes on along the minus strand of OX465481.1, from coordinate 6,493,506 downwards.
CTACCTCATCGTTCGTTGTTGGTGTTATATTATACGCCCTATAAATTAGTTAGTGTAGTTTAGGTTTTCTTGAAAATAACTTTGTCAAAAATCTTTTCATTTTGAAGCATTTTCTGTTCCAATGCCGCTGACTGAAATGATCGTGGAAAGACATAGAAGAGAAGCATTTATCAAAGAAGGATCCTCAGTAAAGGTTTCAGCCGAAGGTTCGAACCGGTACGGACAAAAAACTTTCAACGAATACTGTTCTAACCAAAATAGCACATTTTATGTCTGTGTTCGTTGTCCAGCCTTTTAATTGTATAAATTAAAACATGAGGTCCTGGGTTCAATTCTCAGGCCAGGCCAAGTGTCATTGTGTTTTTCCATCAAAAATTTCTCAGTAGCAGGCACGGAGTCTTTATTTGTGTCTGGTTGAGGCAATAGGGGCGCCCCCTATTACATGGTACTTAAACATAACTGGCGTAACGGGACTATAGCGTTAGGTACACCACTGCCTAACCCTTTGACGATTACAGGCGTGATGTTATGTCATCATTTGCCTAGTCTTTTCCCAATTATCTTGGGGTCGGCTCCCAGTCTAGCGGGATGCTGCTACTGATGAGCTGAATACCAATATTTTACATGGAGCGACTGCCTATCTGACCTCCACAACACGTTATGTATGTAAATTAAATAATCTGACTTACCTTCCTCTTAAATTGTTTTGTGGAATTAAATGTAAATTCTTCTTTAATTTTATATTAGTCTTCACAGTTTGCCCTACTTCCAGATATTAATAGTAGGTATGAGAGAAAAACAATGTTTCTGTCGGTTATAGGGAAATTGTAAAACTCAAGTGTTTTTGTTTCATATACAGGCTGTGCTTATACTTGAGCTTACTTGATCAAAGTAAGAGGTCAAGGGGTATAAAAAATCCTGGTTTAACATACCTTTTTGTGAATCGTAAGAGGCGTTTTTGTAAGGAAAACAGGAAGGTTCAAATGTTGAAGTGAAAGCGAAATCTTGACAATGCCCGAACTTTGTTGTTTAAATATACTTTAATCAAGATCAAAGATCTCGATTAAGACTTGATTGTTTTAAGTCAACAATGAGGTTCTGAGTCTGAGACTGACCTACTTAAAGTGTTGCCAAGAAGATCCTTGATATTGATATTTATTTCTGGAAACAATTGCTTTGATCAATTTTATTATAGTCTCGTTTAACTGCAATTAAACCAAAGTACGAGTAATTTTCGTATTTTGGTTTAATTGATCAAAGCAATTGTTTCCAGAAATAAATATCAATATCAAGGATCTTCTTGGCAACACTTTAAAACCAAAGTACGAGTAATTTTATTTACTAAAAAACAAACTGTATACATTACCTACATTAAGAAAAGCAGTTTTTTTGTTCCATCGGTATCATTGCTTATGCCAGTGTCAGGATAAATAAATAAAATCACAAATCTATGTACAATACATTAAATTGTCCAAAGTACCATCAACACAGGTTTTATCTGGCTCGTGGCAAAATATCTCATTATTCATTTTTTTTGCATCATTTAACACTATTCATCAGTCATCAACGCTTCAATAACATTTTATCGATTCCTTACCCAAAAACCAACCAATTTTGAATACTGTACCAATTTAGCCCTGGATCCAAACAACTGGAAGTTATGGGGTACCTTTGCCATCCCAGCGGTGGGATGACGCTAACAGTATCAGTACCAAAGAGAAAACATGCCAAGAATTGAGTTCCGTTCGTTGTAAACTGTGTTTCTTAAATAATATACCCCCATTATGTAATAGTAAAAAAATCACGCCATACCAGGAAGGATTAACTTGACTCAATAACAAAGATTACAAGTTCCCACTTAAAACTGAATAATCCTCAGTATTGCAACAATAAAATCGTTATTACTCTACAGAACCCTAATGCAAAATGGATGGACTACCGTTATCTCAAACATCAGCGTTGGCGGCGTAAATACGGTCAATTACTTTTACAAAACATGGGGCAGGATCGCGCCGACCTGCACGATGGATCTCTACTCTCTGGACAAGTTTAAAAAGTATAAAAACGATTGGAATTGTGAGTATTTTGTTTAATTTTTATAACTACGAGTATTTAGTGAGGATGTTGCGTGCAGATGAAAGGTCATCAGTATTTTTTTATTTTGACTCTCATAAGCATAACATAATTAATTTTTACGTTCGTCAAGGGCTGATTTTTAGTCTAATTTGAACCAATGACTTTTGAATGTCCTGTGTACGCACGGATATTCTCTAAAGTCGAAGGCTATGTCATCTGATATTTAGCCAAGGTTACCTTAATTACTTTAGGCCTTTCTCTGTAATCCCTTAGCTGCCTGCCTTCTAAAGTTTCAACACTTTCCTCACCATCTTCGGGAGTCCGTGGAGCTCATTATCTTTTATATTATTCGATTATTTGCTGAGCTTGGGTTGTTACAAATTTGCTGCTTGCGCATTTTTAGTTAGTTAAAAAGAAAAGCTGCCGTATTTTAAACATCGTATAAAAGAACATTGTGCCTGAGGTTTTATTGTTTTTTGAGGTAATAGTGTTCAATATGATAAGAAAATTTAGAGTTCTAATTGAAATAGGAAACAAGCTGTTAATTTATAAGGTCCATACATAAAATATTTCATCTGAAAGATAGTCAAGGATACAATAATTGATCTGTAACGGTTACAAAAACTTTTTGATTTTGATTTTATTTTGGTCGTGACCGAAAAAGTTTAGTTTATTTCCCTAATAAAAACTTTTACTTCAAGACGACAACAAGAATATTACACGAAATAATGGGATCTTACCTGAAAAACTTTACTTTTAGACAAAGATTTGTTAATTCCGGATTAGAATTTCTATATCAGCCGATTCTAGGATACAGTGACTTGGTAGTTGGGATGTTTTCTATGTATTGACAGAAGTAATGTAGAAGAAAAATAAGCATATTAAGTGAACTCTTGGTTTTAAAACAATTTTACTAAACCTGTCTCTTGTGTGTGATCTTCTTTATCGTGTGGTTAGTGCCTAACCTGGTTCTCTGACTTGGCTTTACATGCCATCGATAAATATCTCTCAGGCATGCTGGTTTCCTCACGATGTTTTACTTCACCGAAATGACTGATAATTTTTAATTATACAATACGCACATGAATCCGAAAAATCAGAGGTGCGTGTCTTGGGTTCGAACTTGAGACCTATTGGCAGTCCGATGGTCACACTACTAGGATATCACTGCTTTTAATGCTGTCTTTTATTGCTGCTTGTATGTAATGATAATTTTATTCGAATTGAAGACTTTAGAGAGATTAATTACTTTAATTTTGTACATTTTTCTGGGTATTAAAAGTTACGTCTACTAGAATGACGAAAAGATCAAAATTTTGTCGAGAAAATAATATTATTTATGTTCCTACAAAGAAAACTCAAAACAAATAAAATAAAATAGCCTTTATTCGCTATAATTTACTTGCCTTTTAGCCGTCCTGGTCCACTCTATCCGGGCCAGCGCGACGATATCGTCTCGCCATCGTTGCAATGGTTTGCCGCGGCGTCTGTTTCCGTTTCGTGGATACCAGTGCAGGACGCGCTCGCTCCACCCACCAGTTGTCTGTGACCCTCGCGATGTGGCCTGCCCAATTTCACTTCAGTTTCTCGGCCATATACAAAGCATCAGTGACTTTGGTCTTCAAACAAAACTTAACTCCACATAATTAGTAAACTTTAACTAACTTCCTATTCAGTTTCAACTAATCCCGGATTAGCATAAAAGATCTGTTGTTCCCCCGAGCTTAAATACTAAAGTAAAGGATTAAAGCCAACAAGTAAAATCTTCTTTAGAACTAAGTTGGATTCAGTTGATAGAGTAATATGCAATATTAATTAAAAGGTAGATTGTTTATTAAATGTCTTCAGAACAAGAGGAAATTATCAAACACTTTTTTAAAGCTTTCACGGTTTAAAACTAAACTTATACTGTCACTTACGGTATATGTTCCGTAATTGTTCATGATTTTGAGATATCGATATTTCGATGCTGTTGCAAGCGCCATGATTGCGGGTTGATGTTCCCGTAAACACTCACACTTCTTTCGCAAACGTTCAAGATGGTGAACTTGTTTTGAGTGTTTGAAAAACCGGTACGGGCCTGAAATATACAAAAAAAGTTCATCAACTTGAGAGTAAACTACTAAGAAAGTTGGTATTTTGCCCTGGTCATGAAGAAATGCTTAAGTAGGCGTATATAGGTTCGTTTTACTACCTCAACATGACAAGGACCTTGTCAACACAAAGTTGATCTAGCTTCAACCCGGCAACACCTCCCTACATTAGTATGCATTAGAAAACTAGTTGGACAATCCCGGATCATACCCTAGAGGAAAACCATAAAACTGTATACAATCTTACGTCCAAAGCGTTTTTACAGTTGGGCAATGGTTACCATACTTAGAACGATGTTACCTATTTTATGAAATGACGAGTGTTAAAGTCAGTTATATCAATTGAGAAATGTTATGTCAATATGTTATTCTATCAACGTTATAATTATTCGAAAATGAAAAAATAATTAAGTCAAGCTTAAAATAAATTAAAAATTAAAAAACTTTTATTAAAATGAAAAGAAAAAAAATTGGTTTATCTATCAACCTTACACGTGTACACAGTTTTGTGCGTTCAAGAGTTTTCTCATGAGGAGGCGATTCTGGCTGCAGGATCAAGTCATGCCTATCATAAAAAAGTATTGTCACTAGTACCAAAGGTGTGTGCAAAATTACAGCACAATCGGTTGGGGAAAACTGGTTTGAAATTCAGTTGCAAGATTTGACCAATACATACTAACTAACAAGACCCTCCGTGTCTCGGAAAGCACGATAAACCGTTGGTCTCGGCTGTCATTTGTAGATCTTTGACAGTCGTTATAAGTAGACAGTGTCCCGTAATTCTGACAACCAGTCTTATCAATGGGTATCGTATTAGCTGGTACTCACTGGGTTGTGGAGGTCAGATAGAGAGTCGCTCCATGTCAAATTTTGGTATTCAGCCGGATCCGGTTAGACTGGAAGCCGACCCCAACAAAGTTGGGAAAAGACTAGGCAGATGATAAAGGCAAGTTAAAGAAAAGCTTATAAAAATGGATTGATAAAAAACTTCTAAAAAGTTATATGTCAATCCTATTAGAAGTCGTCTCAGCGGAACACAATGCGAGAAAGCCATTGTCATTTTGTCCTAAAAGGTCCAAAAGCGACAAACGTTTTCGTAAGGTCTATTAATGTGCTGTTCTTTACAGATCCCGTGCAAGTTGGGTACCAGGCACAAACGGTTCCAGATAAAGAGAAGCCACGTGCAACCTTCCAATCTGCTATGAAGGTGACCTTGACGGTTGGGCAGTGCTTTGGTCTGAACCCAGTTTTGGGCATCCATGAGAATGATGTCTCGAAACTAAGGTGATCGATGATTTGATTATTCCCTATTTTTACGAATGTAAGTCATACACGAAAACAGGCAAGACAGAGAAATTGACCGCTGAGTCGAGAACGCCTGGAAGAGCTACTGGTCCATGAAGTCACTGATGAAGGGTGACTTACCTTTATCCCTGAAACGCATACTCATCGACATGTGCATTTTGCCCATCCTAACCTACGGTGCTCAAACTTGGTCCTAGACCGAATCGCAAAAGTCCAAACTCAAGGTTTGCCAAAGGGTGATGGAGCGTAGCGTATTAGGAATTAAGCTCAGCGACAGAATTCACAATACTACAATACGCTCCAAAACTGGAATCGCTGATGTGGGGAACAAGACTGCTGGGTTGAAGTGGGATTGGGCGGGTCATGTCTATAGGATGCATCAGGACCGTTGGGCCAGAGTCGTCACGCAGTGGGTGCCAGAAGACGGGCGTCGTCGTCGAGGGAGGCCTAGAAAACGCTGGCGTGACGACCTAGACGCGTTTAGGAGAGATTGGCCAGAGAAAACCGCAGGGTGAGAAGGGTGGAAGGCTATGGGGGAAGCCTTTGTCCAGCAGTGGGACAATAGAGACTAAGAAAAAAAAAAAAGTCATACACGAGTGACGAGTAAGACGCCAACTGACAATCAGTCTTACCAAGGGGGGTATTAATCAGTCAGGAGAACAAATAGGCAGGTAGTGGCTCCATGTTAAATATTAATATTATTCCATGTTAATATTTCCCGAACTCTACGTTGTTGGGAAAAGGCTAGGCAGATTCTGATGATGAATTCTGGCCTTAAAAAGGTTGCTGGGAAAACTGTATGTGGAAGGTGCAGGATATGGTGTTTGGAGAAGCCTGGGAGTGGCCTATCTCCAGCAGTGAAATGCGATAGCTTGATTTTATTGAAGTGCATGACTTCAATACAAAAAGAAACTACAAAAAAAAATATATATATACGGTCGAATTGAGAATCCTCCTCCTTTTTTTGAAGTCGGTTTAAAAAAAGATGGTTTTTGAAAGTCTTATTACTAATCTACTACTACAAATTAATATTGAAAATCTTGTGTTAGACAATCTTTTCAAGTAAAAGAACATAGTTTTCGCAAAAAAAAGATCGTCTTATACAAATATACTTTTGAATAGTAGAACAAAAACTTTTTTCACGTAAGGTTTCACACAAATTCAAATGTTCTTACGCTTTTTTGAAATTAGCAGGTCAGTGTCAGGTTATATGTTGATTAAAATATGATTCGCGATCGTAACAAATATGGCTTTATCACTACATAGTATAAAACAAAGTCGCTTCCCGCTGTCTGTCCCTATGTATGCTTGGATCTTTAAAATTACGCAACGGATTAATGCGGTTTTTTTAATAGATAGAGTGATTCAAGAGGAAGGTTTATATGTATAACGTATGCACCCGTGCGAAGCCGGGGCGGGTCGCTAGTAGAGTTATAATCATCAATACAACAATCTAATTTAATTACATCCCGTTGAAGAAATAGTCATTTAATAGGATTAAATTAACATAAAGGGGTTGTAGGTGGATTTAATGGTTAAAATTCTGTAAATACATACGTGTTACTACCGCGAATCATATTTTAATCAACATACAACATGACAAAAACCTGCAAATTGCAAAAAATGTAAGAAAATTTTAATTTCGTGGGCTACCGTAGCGTTTCCAGAATCAATACGTCACATGCAAAAATTAGGGTATTAGGTACAGATTACTGACAAATCTTAACGTAGGTGACAGAAAATATTGTAGTGATTTTTATCCCTCTGACACATTATTTGTACGAATTAAATTATTGTTAGAACAACCTAGACACACGTTTGAGAGTAAAAATAAAAAATAGATCAGCCATCATTATTTTGCCAAAGAGAATTGGCTCATCAATTCTTTGAAATACAGTCGCAATCACGACTGTATGAATATTTCATTTTGAATTTATTTGTAATGAACTAAAAGCAAACTGTAATGTAGAACCTAGTAGTTTTAATAAATATTTTTCTGCGTTTTATTGCGCAATTTCTTTTATTACGAGTCTACTTTATTTTCTTGAGTATATTTTTTATCGTTAATTACATGAGATACGCTGTTTGGTGAATTTAAACTAACCACATTTGTCCTAAGCTTGGAAAATTCATATTTTAAAATTAAGAACTATGTTGTAATTATTAAAACATAAAACTACTGGTGCAATATCTTTAACATTGGATGGCCGAATCATTCAACCATAAAAAGAGCGGATATCCATGTATTTCGCAGTTTTTATTGTCTGCAGTTGTTTTTATTTAGTACTTCATACTCTCCTAGAACGTAAATAACTGACCGATTCGTTAAGTTATGGTGTCGTTAAGTTTGCTATGGTATACTTGTTTATACTACAGTCCGCAGTTCACAGAGCGTCCTAATAAATCTTTATAAGGTTCTACGTGATACTAACTTTGCGTAAAATATAGTTCATTTCAGGGACATGCAGTTTTAAGTTGTTGTTGGCATGTAGCTGAGTTTTATGACATCATAAATCGTTTTATTATAATTTAACTTAGTTTCGTGTAACTAGAAAAACCAAAGACCTTCAAAATTGTTGCTGGAATACTTCCAATTGACGGTAACTGTATTTAAAAACAAATAGTATAATTACTATTTCTTTGACAATCTGGAAGACCATAAACAAACCTTGTACATTGCAATAGCCTGGGTTGATTAAATTAAAATTAAATTGCATAGTACGTTCTTTCATTCAATAGTTAAGAAACATAATTTCGTAAACTTTTTTTGGGTGCGATTGCACATCTCTGGTTCCAGAACACCAGAAGATTAGACAGTTACGTTTTTTGTTCCAGGTTCAAATTCATATCGTGGCGTTGTCTATACACGTACATATCTATGTTGGGTCAGTTCACTTTGGCTTCTGTGCTTTTTATAAGCTTGTTCCAAGCTTCATCAGTGGATACAGCCAGTAAGTAAAAGAGGAAAAGTATATTCAAAAAATATATACCTATGTATATCTTTATTTCAGACCTTTATCATCCATATTTGACAGTTCGTAACAGCCTAGAATCTTTACTTAAAGTTAAATAATACTTTCGACAAACTCATTGTTTTTTCAAGTATGTAGAAATCTATGCTTTAAAAATGATTACTCAAGTAAGTATTAGGGCCGGACTCCGCCGAAATAGAGACGAGAGGATCAGAGGATATACGTCAACTACCAATAGAATTTCATTACTTTAACTTCTCTTCTCCTCTTAGCTTTAGTGGAAACGGTTTAGCAGAGAGAAGAGGAGATGTCTTGTAATTGGGTGTGTAATATATGCCATAATAACAAATAATGTATTATCACTTGAAATAAAGTTCACATGATATAATTTTCATTTGCTATAAAACAAATAACCTAATTTCATGTGATCTAATATTACATTTCATATAAACTTCTTTTGCTCTAATAACATTTAGTATAACGTTCATCTCATATAATTTTCAATTAGTATATTGCTTTTTTATTGTATATTAGTATATTGCTCTTTTACCAACTAACCGAATCTCGGGGTGCCCCTGACGTCGACCATCTAGGGTTAGGGTTTCCGTCAGCAGGTCGACGGCGCCCCGCTGCGCGGGGCTCCTATTTCTGTCTGTAGGGTTTACAGGAACCTAACTAACCGAACTTCGGGGGGTGCCCAGAATTTGAATATATCTAAATATTATACTAACTGAATATTAGTTCAAATGTGCATTATAGAAAATGTTTATTAAACCATAAAAAATTAGGTTAACTGAAATTATATCAATAATTCATTATATCATTTCATCTTTATACTAAAAAAAAATATACTAAATGAAATTAGGTCATGTGATCGTTAGAACTTTTGTTATTATGTCAAATGGTACGCACCCCTTGTAATTGTTTAGGCTAGCAGAGACGAGGAGAGAGGTGTGCGGCGTGCGGTTTGCTGTGAGGCCGCTGCCTCGAATTTTGCGGGCAGCGGGGCGGCGGCGGCGGCGGCGCGGGAGCGACAGGATCTTATGCGTAAAATCAATTGGACCGGTTCTCGAAAACAGCGGCGCGGGAGCGGGCAACGAGCGGTGCACTCCAGTCAACGAGCGACGCCGCCGCCGCCGCCGCCCCGCTGCCCGCAAAATTCGAGGCAGCGGCGTGAGGGGCGTGCGGTGAGCCGTGTATAATTGTGTGCGGCGTGCGGTGTGCTGTGTGCTGTGAGCGATTTGCCGCTTCACACATCCGCACATCTCCTCTCCTCTACGCTTTGGTGGAGTCCGGCGCCATAATTCGAAAAAAAAACAATATTCACAAATTCTATTTTACCTCGTATTTTTGACGATTGTTTCTTTTTTTTTTTAAATTTCAGCTTCGCTGTTATTCTACTGTTTCGGCTTCACAACATCGTCATTATTTCTTCGAATTGCAATGAAATGGCCGAGGCTATGTGCGCTCATAGCTAAGGTGGAGTCGGTGGATCCTAATACCGACATTAAATTAACAAGAAAATTCAATATAGCTTGTATCGTGGTGCTGTCTTTAGCTTTTTGTAAGTTTAAATTATTTTATTTAAATAACATAATATACCATCAGGCCTGTAATCCCCAAGGGCTTAGGCAGAGGTGTACCTACACCGGCCCTTGCCAATTATATTTAAGTCCCATGTGATCGGGAGCCGAGCGTAGTGCTAAAAACCGGGCCCAATCCAGATTTTGATGCTAATGAGAAATACTTGTTGGAAAAACCCAATAACACTTGGCCGGACCTGGGAATCGAACTCAAGACCTCATGCTCAGCAGTAGCGCTCTCGAGCTCAAGACCAACGAAGTATTCTGAACGAATTCTGAGTTTTTTTTTTTTCAGTGGAGCATGGTTTGTCGGAGTTGACTGGCCTCTCAGTGGCCCTGGACTGCGACCCTGACAGTCCCCTATATGAGAGTTTCATGAAGCATAGTTTTGCATGGCTTTACGTTTATATACCATACAATGACTTCTTTGGATTTCTGTCTCACGTAAGTTAATTCAGTATATCTTTTGCCTGTGGATTTGCTGAATGTCGGGAATTAAAATGAATAAAGGTAAATAATAATAATATTGGTTATTGTGTCTCAAAAGTTACATTCTATACATGAGTTGAGACAGCCCCAGTAAGTAATTAAAATACTTGTGTTGGGGTTGACTCGCTACTTCCCTTATTTAATACAATATTGGGACTAAATTATTGGAAAAGAAAAGAAAACAAATAAAATAAATTAATATTTATATATAATATTATACGAACTGGAAGGAGGACGCGTGGGTTCGCGAGAAGTGGAAGTAGTGGAGGGAGACCTTCACCCAGGAGTGGAACAGACAAGGTTAAGTGAAAAAAAAACCGTTGTCTGTAAAGTTGGTTTACGGACGATAGTTTAACGTGACAACGTCATAACAAAACATTGATGAAATGATTGCATACAATGAGCGTAGCGGCACAATGAGTCATCATTTGTCGAGCATGCAACCGGCGTTCATCGATTTATTAGACGTTGTCACGTCAAAGACGTTACACGGCAACTTTCTTCCGGGATAAAAATAATCCACTGCCCAGGTCATGGTCTGTGTGCTTTTCATCAAGTTATTGGTTTCAGAACAGTTCGGTTTCTTCACGATGTTTTTGTTCCATGTTCTATGTGACATTATGCTATGTTCTATGTTAGGGATTTTGATTTCCGCACTTAGTCCCTAAAGTGGACTATTGTGCGTGAGCCATGGTGGCCGTTACTTCAACCAGCCCACGGTACCTCCCTCCAGAAGCAGATCAGACTTCCCGGTCTTCTCAGGGCATCCGCAAGAGATCTTGGTGTTCCAAGAGTCTCCTCGCGTATCTGGGTGACGCCAGTACACTCAAGGAGTACGTTCCTCCGCCTCCATGCCCTGCACAGGGGACTGTCAGTGATACCTTTTACGATGTTTTTGTTCACCATCATCTTCATAATATCAGCCTGGAATCTACCACTACTGGGTAAAGGCCTCCCCAATCTTCTGCCACACTTCCCGGTTCAGTGCATCTCTTATCCAGGTGTTCCCGCCACTTTGACTAATCGTCGACAAACGAGCTTTAGGACGGCCCTGGTTTCTTTGGCATAGTCTTTTCATTCACCATATTCAATAGTAAGTTTAGGAGGAGCTCGTGGCTAAATAATAACAGCTGCTCGGGTCGATTTTTAGGTTAAGCCGCGCTTGCCTAGGTTGGTCCGTGGATGGGTGACCACCCATTAGATACCGAGTTTCCTCCATGTCTCGGAAAGCACGTTAAGCCGTTGGTTCTGGCTGTCATTTGTAGATCTTTGACAGTCGTTAAGGTAGTCTGGCTCGAAAGTCTGATAACCAGTCTTACCAAAGGGTATCGTGTTACCCAGTGCTAGCTGGGTTGTGGAGGTCAGATAGGCAGTCGCTCCATGTATAATAATAGTATTCGGCTGCATCCGGTTAGACTGGAAGCCGACTCCAACGTAGTTGGGAAAAGGCTAGGCAGATGATGAAAATTCAACAGTAAGTTTAGTACAAAATATACTTACACACATACACACTACACATACACTTAGCACATGCACAACACACAACACCGCACACATACACTTACACATACATGAACTTAGCTTTTGATGACTACAACACCGGGCCAGAAGAATTTAAAAAAAACATGTATCTAAGTGAACTTTAGTGTATGATGATAACACTATAATTAATCGTGACCTTTGTATTTATTTCTTTCAGTTTTTCAATCTACAATGTACGTTCAATTGGAACTTCACCGACGTGTTCGTCATCTGCATGAGTATGTACTTGACGTCGAGGCTCAACCAGGTCAATCAAAGGATTATTGCAGCTAAAGATAAGGTATGTGTTTGGAACGAAATCGTAACATCATGAGCCTGGCGATACACTGAAATAATTTTATAGTAAATGTGGTTTGTAGCAAATGTAGTCTACGTCAAGACTGGAGCTTAACAGAAAAGTAACTTGAGGTAGCTGCGCGGTGCTGGTCACCTCACCCCAGACTCCAGACGTGTCGCATGAGCTCTGTCATTTACCTGCCGACGAGCCTCAACTAAGTAGACGCGGCGACTAGGGCAGTGATCAAACGAGTTTAGTCGTTTTCACCGCGAATAATAGACACCGAGACTTTTATTGCTGAAGTACTAGCAAGGCAACCTATTTGGAAGTCTGGCCACCCACAGCATAAATATAAACACAAGAATATAATTAAAGGTTTCGACACTCATTCGGGTATAAATGTAAAAAAAATCTGGATATAGTCTGTATTTGTCGTATTTCTTGTGGAATTCTCCATCTATACCCCGATTCTTATTCAAATCATGTACTGGCCGTAGCCAGACTATAATAAAAGTGTATACTAGTCGCGGCGGCGAACGCTACTGCCCGTGGCCTGCAAACTGTGCCGCATGAATTGCCGCCCCGCCATACGCACTGCCGTTCGCGTCGCTTGTTCCCGTGGCCAGGCCGTAACATCCCTCCTACACGACGCAACTAATTCAGGCGTATTCTCAAAAAAAACGGTAGTCCTGTGCTACCATCAGTTTTTACATAAAAATATGAGAGCCACGTTATACTATACTTACTTCAATCGCTCCATGAAGACATTGAACGACCGAATCATCAAATGTAAACTGAATCTGAACTGCATGTAAAATGAGAGAAAGGTATTATGATGTATGGATACTGCAGCCATTGGAATTTGGAAGTAACTGCCGTACCGACCCTTCGTATGAAAAGCTTCTCAAATTATTGTTTATCTTTTGTTTAGAATTCACCATCATCGTTCTGGCGCACAATGCGTGAAGACTACAACAGGTCTGTCCACCTGGTACGTCAAGTCGACCAGATCATAGGGGGAGTGGTTTTCATATCCTTCGCCAGCAACCTGTTTTTCGTCTGTTCGCAGTTGCTACATACTCTTGCGTGAGTAGTTCATTTTAACGTGTCTGGATGCTAAACTATCCAAATTATGTGTGTATGGTTATGGTGTCATTGTTCCTTTTTTATATAGTTTTGTGCTCTAAGCGATGAAGCTTTAATTTGTTTTATGAAATTGGTACCTTGTTTTTCCTGCAATGTTGCAAGAAGACTTAGGCCTACTGCCCACGTTAGCTGCACGTCAAATCAAATGAAACCAAATCAATCTTTATTTGAGAACACATGTATTACAATAAAGGTCTTATGTATACATTTTAGTCGAGCTCTATGTCCTATACCAATGAAATTGGTGTACAAATACCTACATATTTTAGTTTTTAAGTAAGAAATCTGAATCTCATCAAATGCAAAGTCAAGTTCGAGTAAATAATGTGAATTCAATGTATTATTAATAAATAATGAATCAATTATAATTTATTTTTACATGCATGTCAATGGTAAATTATATAAAAGGCTCGTATCGTCATATTTTATAATTTTGTAAATAATGTCAATTAAATATATTATTAATAAATAATTAATCAATTACGTCAGACACATGCTATCGTCATTTGACGCTTGCTAGCATCTTGCTTACAGCTTATAAGCCGGGGTTTGCAGCTTGTAAGCAATCGTCAAATGACGCCGCCGTGGAGAGTAGGCATCAGTGAAGAGTGGTTTAAAAGTCAGTAAATCGGGCTTGTAAGTATTCTAATTACAAAAACAAACGATTAAGTAATTATATCTGATTCTTACAGAGGAGGAATAAGTGCAACACCAAAATGCAGACCTGATTCATCAACAGACAAGAGGTAACACCATAATAACGACTAGCGTGAAAGCCACGGCCACTCTCTTTTACTCGACTGCGGAGAAGCCCAAAAGGAGGGTTATTGTAATTTTTGATTAATGAAACCTAAGTTACTCCTGAGAGCTGCAGCGGCCCAGTGGTGGCGGCCCCGACTTACGAACAGTAAGTCGTGCCCACCTCGTCACACAACATCGTGAGGAAACCCAGGCAGGCGCATTACATTGTGTAATTTATTTCATCACCACTGCTCTTAAAAACGGTGAAGGCAAACATCGTGAGGAAACCGGCATAACTTAATACCAAAAATTCGAAGACATGTGACATCTACCAACCCGCACTGGGCCCGCGTGGTGGATTATAGCCCATTCCCTCTCCTGGAGAGGTGGCCGTGTGTCCCAGCAGTGTAAACATTACAGGCTGATTATGCTTATGCTAAGTTACTCCTTATAACATCAGCTATCTGCCAGTAAAAGTCCCGTCCAAATTGGTCCAGTCGTTTTGGAGATTAGCCGGAACAAACAGATAGACAGACAAACAAAAATAAAAAACAAAATGTTATAAGTACCGTTAGGCCCGGTATCCACCAAAGCGGAGAGGAGAGGAGACGAGAGGAGATGTGTTTGAATAAACCAATCCGATTTCGTTATTTCCACATCTCTTCTCCGCTTAGCTTTGGTGGAAATGGGTCAAGCGGAGAGGAGAGGAGATGTCTCATTTTTCTATAGAATTTTGTGCAGCGAGCGAGCAAGCGGCGCAGCAGAGCGGAGAAGTGTCTAGTCGGGCGGCCGGGCGGCGCACGCGCTGCACACGCCTCACCCCGCTACCTTCTCCGCGCGCCTCGCACGTCCCGAAAGCGTCATTCGATTGACTGGCTTTTGGATATACGGTTTAATCAAATCATGTAACTGGTAGAAATTATTCCTTGTTACCCTGTAAGATTTATGAAAACTTTCATCATCAAACTCTCGAAACAGTGTGGCATATTCGCCATGACTGTGACATTTTATATGGTTTCTTATCCAGAATCTATGTTGCCGTCGATAATTTAAATGTTGAAGAATTAATTGTGTTTCTTCAACCTCTAATTCTTCTCCCTCAAGCAAATTCAGATATAACTTTTGTAACGACATGACGTCTTCCTTTCGTAGACAGCACTTGACTGTTTTCGATCTCTCACAGCTCACATCTCTGCTACACACAGCTCACATCTCTGCTACACACAGCTCACATCTCCTCTCCGCAACGCATCTCCTCTCCGCTTTGGTGGAAATAACCTGCCAGCTTCGCGGCACATCTCCTCTCGTCTCCTCTCCTCTCCGCTTTGGTGGATACCGGGCCTTATTATGTACTTTCTTAAGCATTCAGTAAAAACCTGTTGTTTTTAAATTACAAACAAACACTTTAATTTTATTTATTTGTATAGATTCAGTTGATAAATTGCCGTCTATTGCTCTTTTCTTTACGTATGAAATTGCAGATTGTTTGGTGGTTACGAGCATTCGGTCTACTTCGTGTATTCTTTTGCGTTCCTGGTAGTCAGGTCGCTGGCGGTTTCGCTGATGGCGGCTAAGGTACACGCTGCCAGCTTGGAGCCAGCACATTCGCTGTATGATGTGACTTCTACTAATTATTGCGTGGAGGTAAGAGTCCATTGTCCTTTGACCAAAGAAACGATGGATAGACTAATGGACAAATTGCGGAATTGCGCTGGACATCGGATTATGAAAAATACTTACGGGGCAAAGTGTACAAGTGTCCGCAGTCTGTCCGTATCGGTAAAAAAGCTTTACTCGAGGAAAAAATTACAAACAGCGGATAGCTCTAGTAACAGGAGATTTTCACCAGCATGGACACTTGCTGCAAAACCTGCACGTTTACAAATACACTGATACACAATATTTACATATCATTTGCATACATATATCACCAAAGTTATGTTTAACTTCCAAGTAATGGGGGCGAGCTTATTGCTATTAACTGCGCACGAGTACAGACCCCGGGCACATCACTGACCGACCTGAGAATCGAACCTAAGTTCTCATGCTCAGCAGTAGCACTTGCGACCACTAGACCAACGAGGCATTGATATCAAATATATTATTAACCAAAAGTTAAAGAAAACCCAAGTTTAAAGTTCATGCATCCGTTTACGAAGAATTTTAACTTTTTGAACAATCTCTACCATGTTTATTTTAAAGAGCCATTCAGTAAATAAAATTGTGTCAAAGCTAACTAGAACTCCAACTAAACTTCCTAAATCTTTAACTACGACAAACTTGTTTATTTTTACCAAATTCATTCCACCACAGAAAAGTACCTACAGCAAACAAACATGTACTTACCAAACTTTGCCAAACTGGTAAACTACTAAGTAGGAAGCTTATGGCGCATTACAAAAATGTACCGAAGGACCACAGGATGATTGAAGGACAAAACACATTTTGTTTGCGTATCATTTGGCCCACAGGTTCATTGGCTCTTTGAACATAGTACAAAATGGTAGTGGTTATTTCTTGTCTAATATTGGGGCCGTATCATGAATTGTTAAAACCATCATTGTTTAGGTGGAAAAAATCAGATGGAGCTATCTACACTTTTAATGAGATCGCATTAATACCGTAGTTCAGCTAAAAACGAAAAAAAAAGTATTGGAGTTTTTGTCATAATAAAAAAAAACAATTAATACTGTACCTTTACCTATTTTCTTTTTTACCTTTTATCTTTATTATTACTTTTTTTTAATTTTTATTATTAACTTTACTTTATTTTTATTATTGCATTCCATGTGTGAATCTTACAATGGGCTTAAAGCTAAGGTACAATTACGGACCCTGTGGGGCACAACAAATAGTATAAAATTTATATGTGAAATAAAAACTAAATACTGAATCAATCTACAATTCACCTACCTGCCATTGTTTTGTACAATCCATTCACCATTTCTTTGACTTTTCTATCTTTCCGTCGAGTTAAACCTTCTGTGCCTTTCACTGAGTAGTCACGCTGTCAGTAAAGATAGTTATTATTGCAGGTGGAGAGGTTTCTGGATCAGATACACGGAGACACGGTTGGGCTGACAGGCCTCCAGTTCTTCCATGTCAAACGGGGATTAGTGTTGACGGTAAGACCATTTTATGTACTAGCTAACTAAGTTTTACTAACTCCGTTTGACATATTCCCGTTTTTACTAGTAGTTGCTAATGCCACATGTTATAAATTGTACGTTGGATTTTCAACCCTCGGTGCCAAGCCGAAATTAATCCAACTATTTATCTAGACACTGGGTCAGTGGGTAGCCTTAGGGGACTGAATTTAGGTGTTGCCCTGTTACATCTAAAATGTGACTATGTTTAGTGGTCCATAGTACATTACAAAATACTGCTGCAAAATAGTAAAAACAGCTTTACAGCGCCATCTATGATACAAAGGAAGGAATATCATCAACATTCTGAACCGCGTTATTAAAGTTATTCGCGAATTAACACCCTATAGAAAAACCCGAAAACGACTGTTGGGCAGTAGCCCACACAACACCCGTCTGGTTAGAGGATCCTCCCTTTACTATGGGTAATGACGAACTTTACACTCTACTCGTTTTATTATTAAACACACTTTACGTAATTCTTTTAAACGTTCAGCTTGGACCGTTTTTAGGGCTCCGTACCTCAAAAGGAAAATACGGAACCCTTATAGGATCACTTTGTTGTCCGTTCGTCTGTCGTTCGTCTGTTTGTCTGTCAAGACCCTTTATCTCGGAAGCCCGTGGAGGTATCGAGTTGAAATTAAAACACGTCAGACAGTCCCTTGAAGCTGTGAAAAAATAAAACTTCTAAGTTAACGTAAAAAAAGATACGGCTGTTTATGCCACAAAGAACGTCTTTTTCGACACTCTCAAAGGAATCAAAATTTATAGGGTACTTCCCGTTGACCTAGAATCATGAAATTTGGCTTGAAGCATTGTCTTATAGCAAAAGTAAAGGAAAAAATCTGAAAACCGTAAATATGTAGTTTAATAACCAGATACCTACAAGTTTATACGGAACCCTCGGTGCGTGAGTCCAACTCGCACTTGGCTGGTTTTCCGTTTATATAACCACATGGTGCAAAGGGTGACTTATTTCAAAAAAAAAGTATATTAATTTGTTACGTGACGAAAGGTTTACGTAAAATGTTTCTTAAAGTCCATAAACTTAACCGGCTTCACAGATGAAAGAAACAGAGTTTATTTTTCCTTTTATTTTGACGAATACAGGACGTAAACGCGTTTTTTATTTACGTAAGTAACAAAGTTAATAACAATACTACAAATGATTACGTAATAATTTTGTAATTCTGAGAAATTTTGTTATTCGTTTTAAAAGGTACCAACATAGACATTAGAAGTAAATACGTTGTTATATATGCAATTTCAAACTCTTTTAAAACGCTTTCGTACGTGGCGACATAGCCGTTGCTGCCTGTTGCCGTTGCCTGTTGCCTGTTGCCTTTTTGATTAAGTTGCAGCTGTGATCGCCTTCGGTGAAAAAACATAAAATGCGATGTTATTTTATGTTTTGCCTGTAATCCCCGAAGATAAGCTAAAGGGGAACTTAATAGTACACCCACATTTCGTCAGTTATGTTTAAGTCCCAAGTGATAGGGGGCTAGCTTATTGCCACCAACTTGGTACAAATCCAGACTCCGTGCTATTTTGAAATTTTGATGGAAAATTCTCATACAAATCTGTTTCTAAGTTTCAAATCGACCAAAATTTGAAACTATTACGCTCATAAATAGAATTATCTTCAAGAAGCTCTGCTTACCTATTAAATTAAGACGCAAATAATTATAAAATGTAACACTACACCTCGCGTTCGTATAATATTATCAAATGAACTTGTTGAGGCGTCTCCGGACTTGTACTGAAGACTGATGTTGTTCTCTATTGGGTGTAAGTTATGAGATAACAGCTGCAAGAATTCTAGAACTTACTAAAAGTAAAATAAACATACATTTTCATTGAACTCTTTTTGAACCCGATGTCCGCAGCGCTCTAACTGCGGATCACACAAAAAGGACTGATACGCACTTCGAAAAGGTTGATGATGGATGCGTATTCCTATCGCCACCACATCAGATGAAAGTTTATGATTTTTTTGCCGCAGCGAGCGTGTTAAAGAAAGTCCTGTCCTCATGACTATAAAACAGCGTTTACTTTTCGCTAATAATTATTTTGCTACCCGGAATTGATATTACCTGCCTTACAACCTACCTGCAACTAGGTGTTTAAAAGATGTAAGATAGTGTATTCTTAGAAATGTGCCATTCCCCACGAAGTCCTGTAAAGCAGTCAACTTTTGAAAAGTGAAAACCACAGAGACGTTCAAACGCCAAAGTTAGAAGAAAATATTCATTACCGCTAACTTGCAATAGACGATAGCATCACTATCGACAAAAGACTTTAATAACAGAAGTCTTATTATATCAAAGAATATCCTTACAAAAATAACCCGTTTCTCTCATAACTTGTCCATTTCCCACAAGTTACAGTCTTCAGTTCTCTCAGGAGTTGGTAATTAAATAATAACAGCGGATTTGTGATGCTTCGCTGCGTCCCTCTCAGCTTGTCCTGACTTGGGACGTAGGGTAGTTCACACTGACTGTTTTATCAGATTGAGGCATTAGGAACGGATGTTTTAACTTATCAGTGCCCGGTTTCTCTAACTCTGAACATCTAAATAAGTTGTCAGCGTCGTACGCTGTGTTTTGCTTTGTAAATACAATAAACATAACATAACGTCACACTTGTAATCGTCGAAGGCTTAAGCAGAGGTGTACCTAATAGTACACACACTGTACAGACGCCAGCGGGTCAACCTACCCGAAACTGTCAAATTTTCCCAACCAACCTCGATCCTAATGTTTTAGAAAAAAAGTTGAAAATCTATTAAAGTTTGGCAGATTGTAGTAGCTTGATGGGCTGGCGTTTGTACATCAAACTGAGTACTCGACGCAAAAATTATTGCTGGGAAACGACTTTTTTTTGGGTGAAAAATCACGACCAATGTGCACGCAAAACAAAGTGCTAATAGATTCATTGAATAGTACGGGGTTCGAGGAGGTATTTAAAGTAAACTTAAAGCATTAAAAACTTGTATTAACAAAAAGTTATGAAAAAGTTGGAACTTTGACCTCCAATATCTCCATAACCAGATGGTTCACAGGTATGGTCCAGAACAAAATAAAATATCGGCTTCGTTATGGGTCTTTTTCCATCCATTATAACGTGCTTTTTTGACAAAATGTTGTATTCATGCTTTGCAAAACAAAAACTGCGTGTCGCCAAGTTCGGAAACCCTTGATCTGAACCACCCTTAACGTTCAAAACACAGTACACAATACAGATAAACATCGTGTGGTTTTACTATTATGAGATGCCTTTGTTTAGAAACGAGCGCAGGAAGAGATAATATAACAATAATTAATATGCTTACATTAATTCGCAAGGATGTAATAATTACGACAGCTCCTAACTTAACATTAAACGGGTGTTATAGTAATTTGCTTGTTTCCAATGTTTGTGTGGATTTTGACTCATTTTGCGTCTAGTGGTAATTAAATAATATTAACACCCGTATCTATAAACAAGTCAAAGTAATAACTTGAGTAAAAAGTAATAACTTAAGATACGATTTTTATTCTGTAGTTTGCTAAACTATTGCTTGAAGTTAGAACAGTTAACAGTTAGAATTTTTAGCATTGCTTTCTTTCTTCGTGCTAATTTTGTGTCGTGTGTCTATGAAAACATGGTTGCATAAGTAATTACTTAAACTCAAGTAATTACTTTAACTTGACCATAGATACCCGGGTTAGTGTTTGTCGTTGTGTGAGATTAACTGGCGCTTACCACTGACAGACCTGGATCTTTGGATGGGTGGCTATTGTTTATGTGGTTTAATTGACTTATGACACGGTGAAACCGGTGTGGTACAAATACGACGGCACAGTTGGCGCTGCGTGTCGCGGGTTCGATTTCCGCACGGAATAAAATAATATTTGTATGGCCTACAGATAGTTAATCCGGGTCTGGCTATTTGTGTAATCATCTTCGTTCTCTTGCCCTTATCCCAATTCATTTGGGGTCTGTGCAGTATGTCTTTTTATGTCTTGTGTATGTGAGTGTAAATGTTTGTAAACTCACTGACGATACACGAGAAATCGTAGTGTGGGACATAGATTTTTTTTTTAAATTAAACAAAAAAGCCCGCTCCTATTCAAATGAATACTTGCTGGTGTGGTGTCCGCATCGCGTCCTCAGTTTCTTCGAATCTTTTATAACGTTGCAACGAATTGAGATAAAAGATCCCCCCTTTCTCCAATCCACACCTTGAACCTTCGACAGTTGCAACCTCAATTTTGTTTAGTATTCGTAAGAATCTGATGTGCCTTCTTGTTTCAGATTGCGGGTACTATAGTCACCTATGAGTTGGTGCTGATGCAGTTTACAGGAATCACGCCAACATTACCCGATCCTGATAATTAATTTTATTAAATGTAGGAAAACAAAACCTGATACAGCATAAAGCATGTACTTAAGTTTAGATTTAAAGTCATGTTAATGGACTTAATATCTACAAAATGACTGTTTTAGTACATTAAATACCGAAGAGGGTCTGCACCACGTTTTATTGCCACTTGGATGAGGAAAAGAGATGAAGTTTTATTTTTATCTTTTTCCCGACTTCACACGAGTGGACATTTATTTTTTTAATCTTCTCTTTTTTTATAGTAATAAATATTTGACGCTATAATATGTAGTATTCTAATGGTGAAAGAATTTCTGAAATCGGCACAGCAGTTTTTGAGTTTATTCATTACAAACATACACACACACGAAAATACAAATTTTTCCTCTTTATAATATTAGTGTAGATATTATGTGTAATTGTTGTGTTCTTCCGAATAAATAAAATAAAACTGTCTTTCGGGAAGCATACATTGTTATAGATCAGGGGGCCTACCATGACATGATAAAGCAGTATTTTTTTAATCTTACTCTGCATGGGAAGGAGATGGAGCTACACGCACTGGATGTGAATTATTGAATTTTATTGTACTGTCAATTCCTCTTTTATAATTTTTATTCTTATTTATGTTTGTGATTATAAGGAACAATCCCATTTTTTTTTTATTTTATCCATTCAGGGTGAATGTAGCTTACATTCACCCTGAGTAACATGGGCACCTGTGCAAAGCCGGGACGAGCCGCTAGTATTACATAAAATAGAATATAAGGAGTTAGACAAATGTGCAACCAACAACGTTCTTCAACGATACACAAAAGACAAAGACAATGTTGATGAAGTAAAAGTCGGACAGAGTAGACAATCGCATGAAATCAAAAATCAAAATCAAAATATTTTTATTTCACATAGGCCTACATGGGCACTTATGAAACGTCGAGAAAAAGGTGCACGGTTCGGGTTGGTCGTTTCCTATGGAGAAGAACCGGCAAGAAACTCCATGGTTACTCTTTTAAAATGATTAGTTTTACAATATTATCATGTTACAGCATTAGTACTCAAGTATGGGGGGACAGCATAGGCCCGACAATAAGTCGTTGCTTACTACACAAGAAAAACGGAAAACAAGATAAGAGGTTAACAAAAGTTAACACACATCTAGGAATCTACAAGGCCTACACTGTTCACACATTCACAAACAATCGTTAAAAAGAATCTATACAAAGGCAAGAAAATATTATAAAAGACTAAATTAAACAAGTGACAAAAATATTGTCATCAGTGCTGCAACTATTCTGAACAAAGGGTGTTTAAGTGATGTGATAACCATTGTAAAAAAAGAAAAAAAACCATTGTTAATTAAAATGAAAAGAAAAAAATAAAATTGATTGAGAATAGTTAGAGACATCCACATATTTGTGCTGTTTATGAGCTACCAGGGAAGCCACATGCGCAGAAGGAACTAAAGCCAAACCTCTTTATCTTCAACGTAGTCCTTGATTTTGTAATATGCTTTTTTAATAAGGACACGTTTAATGTAATTTTTGAACTTACCATCGGTCAGTTCTATAACTGACTTAGGTAATTTGTTGTAAAAACGTATACTGTTAATAAGAAAAGACTTACTAGTTTTTGTTAACCTGAATTTGGGTATTACAATTTCGTGTTTACTGCGTGTATTAATATTGTGGAAGTCGCTTCTAATTTTGAAAAGCCCTCGGTTTTTGCGGACATATAAAATACATTCTAGGATATAAAGGGAAGGCAGAGTCAGTACATCGATCTCTTTAAATTTTTCTCTGAGGGACTCGCGAGGACCCATTTTATAGATCGCGCGGACGTCCCGCTTTTGTAAAATGAAAATTGAGTCAACGTCTGCCGCCGATCCCCACAGCAGAATGCCATAAGACATAATACTGTGGAAATAAGCATAGTATATTAACCTAGCTGTAGCTGCATCAGTTAACTGCCTTATTTTCCTTACTGCATATGCAGCTGAGCTTAACCTACCCGAAAGAGTTCTAATGTGCGGTCCCCACTGCAATTTTGAATCGATAGTAATCCCTAGGAATACAGTTTCCGCTATAACATCAAGTTTTTTGCCGTCAAGATTTAAATTTATATCCCGTTGAGGTACATTTGGTAAAGAGAATTTTAGACATTTTGTTTTGTTCGCATTCAGTAAAAGATTGTTAGCTGCGAACCATTTCGAGAGAACAGTTAGACTTTCGTTGGCATGTAAGACATCCGTATCCTTTCTATCTATTTTAAAAATTAGCGAAGTGTCATCAGCAAATAGAATTATATCCGATAATTTGGCCATCATGTAAGGGAGATCATTAATGGAAACAAGAAATAGGAAAGGCCCGAGAATTGAACCTTGGGGCACGCCCATCTTTACTAGAGACCCGGAGGACGTCGCCCCATTTACATTTACTTTTTGCTGCCTGTTTGATAAATATGAGAGAACAAGATCAGCAGCTTGTCCACGAATTCCGTAGTGGTGTAATTTACAGATCAGTGTGTTGATATAATATGTATGAGATAGTACACATAAATTACAGCCACTAAGGAACACTAAAGATATCTATTATTCATAGATTCTGGATTGTGTCAAGTAATATTTTTCTGAATGATCCAACCGACAGAGCAAATACATCCATGATAGAGAAAAACTTATTGAAATTGCCCGTGAGACGACGTAACGACGCGACGTCCGTACGTTTTAAAACTTTACTAGATTACCCTATCATCTTTTGGATCCAAAATCCTCCACTTTCCAGTTCGTGCACCATATTTCGATTACCATCATCAGGAAGCCTGTCCTAAGCATGATTTGCTTCACAAAGTAAGTGTAAATATAACCAACAGTTGGCTAAAGGAACTAGAAAAAGATTTTCTGGTGAAACGCCAGCAATATTTCCAGCCCTTTGAAGGTTATTAGGGCTAATCTCATCTATTGAAGCCATATATATAATGGGAAAATGATTTACCTATGTGTACTTTGATATTGTATGATATTGGATTTACAGGGCTGGACTTTGTAGACGAAGGAGTTTGTGGCTAAAGAATAACAGCTGCTGGCGTCGGTTTTTAGGGTAAGCCGTGCTTGCCTAGGTGGGTCTGTGGATGGGTGACCACCCATTACATACCGAGTTTCCTCCGTGCCTCGGAAAGCATGTTAAGCCGTTGGTCCCGGCTGTCATTTGTAGATCTTTGACAGTCGTTACAGGTAGTCAGTGGCCCGAAAAGTCTGACAACCAGTCTTACCAAGGCTTATCGTATTACCCAGTTGTAACTGGTTTGCGGAGGTCAAATAAGAAGTCGCTTCATGTAAAATGCTGGTATTCAGCTGCATCCGGTTAGACTGGAAGCCGCCCCCTACTTAGTTGGGAAAAGGCTAGGCAGATGATGAGTTTTTAGATGGCTAGCTAGATTAATTGTGTATCTAAACTGTTTACATGACTGTGAAAAAGTCTCAATAATTGAATTTCAATTTCAAATTGTACTGTAACAATATTTACATTGTTTTTTCTTTAAGAAATTATAGATTGGGATGTTATAAGCTCTTGCTTCTTGTTTGTGGAGTTGGGCAAGTTTAAATTCTTTACGCTTTTGTTTTGAAAACCATTCGATTGCTCTGCATTTGATACAACTTATTCAAATGCCTGTAGCGTACATTACGGACACTAAAACATACTATAAATGTGTGTTGTTGTAAAAAGTATTCACCTTTAGAAATATTATTCTTTGGCGCAGTGGCTGAGCGATTGACTGCTGTGCTTCGTGTTGCGGGTTCGATTCCCGCACGGAACAAATATTTGTATGGCCTACAGATAATTGTTTCGGGTCTGGCTGTTTGTATATGTGAGTTTAAATGTTTGTAAACGCACCCACGATACAGGAGAAATTCCTAGTGTAGGGCAACGTTTTTAAAAACAAAGAAAATAAATTATACAAAGAGTTTTTGCACCCCTTCTAAAGTTCAACCCTGTACAGTATTCGGGGTAATACACTGAATCCAACAGGTCCACAGATTGAACAAAGGGATTGAGAGCTTCCTATTGCGTCTTATCTCCCGCACAATAATAATTATTATTGTGGGAATATTAAATGTATTATATTATAATAACAGAAATTATAATATTCCGTGATTTAATAAATGATTTGTAGATTTGAGGAATATAGGTACATATACTAATTTTGTGTATTTTAGTGATGTTTACCTAATCACTTAGAGCAATTTTTTCATAGTAAGTTAGTATTAACGATAGTAATATTATTAATTTACTAGATAGTTTTGTGTTAATAAGGACTTGCTGTACCCAAAGAAAAAACATGCAAATTACAAACTGGTTATTATATGGTGGCTAGTCGATGGGATTCTCACAAAGAAATGTGTCTTCAAGGCTCACCCAAATTCCGACAGACCCAGTAAACGACAAATTTTTTTTACCACTGTGCTCGATAGATGGCATTGTACGATTTGGGGGATCGACTGAATCGCGATGTTAAGACTCTCCGCTGTTCAACGACCCTCGATATACTCATTACAATTATCGCTTCTTGGCCTTTTGGCTATGATCAAAGTGTAGTTTCTGATCTTTTCAGCTTAATATTTGAAAGTACATCGTGTTCGTGTTTTGGGTCATTGAGGGACCAGTATATTAAACTGATTTTTGTAAGCTGACGAGATGTTCGGGGCTGGCTCCACTCCCGGCGCGGGTCGGTCCGGCATTACAGTGCCGCCAGAACCGGCCCATATAATACTTTGATTATTCGACTACAATGGCAGTAGTACATGAAAGCCAATATCATGGTCCCTATCACTGACTAGTGACCGTTACTGTTACGTCCATATCAGCACAGTAGTGCTCAAAATAATGGCTCATAATCACCTGATTCAGTTTCTCTTGTATCCGTAAATGCTGCATCACTATACCCTACAATTTCGTTAATGGTGTTCTGATTTGTCCGCTTTGTGCTCGGAGTTTTTCGGCCAAAGTTGGATATGCTAGCCACTTGAGAGCACATGTTAGAGCAGCACACCAAAGCTGTCGACAACTACTCTAGAAAGCCATCGAACGCAGTCGCTGTGGCCGAAATCGGCTGGAGCGCATCATCATTTCGAATACTATTACAAAAAATACTAGTTTTTTTTTTGACAACAGCACCATTCATAATTATTATTTTGGTCTAACAAGTCAATATCTGTATATCTTTGCCAATTATGAAAAAATTGCTTTCACATAATGTATCATCTCAACATGAATGATGTAACCAAGTTTTCAACAATATTCTGTATAAGAGAGTATCTATGGAGTTATATTCTTCTTCATAGAGATCTAAGCTTTGAAATAGGCAATTACCGTATAGTCACAATTATTTTTCCTTGTAACTAGGACTAATTCATAAATTTTTGTTTTAGAAAAATTCCTGAAACTGGCCTATTTGAAATAAGTGCTTTGATTTTAATTTTAAACTACGCCAACAAATAGCGTCATTACCCCAGAATTCCGGAAAGGGTTAAGGTAGAGGTCTATTTTCATTGTCATTTTACCAGCCATGTTTATTAATACTTACAAATAAAAGTTTAGCTACAAAATAACAGTCTAGAATACAACGCAAATGTGTACTTATAATAAGGATAATGATTACGATAAAGAAAACAGCAACGTCAAAACTTTGGTATTACTCTAAGACTCTGCGCAGACTTGCAGAAAACTGTGTAACAGGCAATCAGAGCAGGAGTAATCTCAGTGTGGGAAAGAGATGGCGCCAGACGACCTGTATAGCTCCGTCTCTTTCCTACACTGGAATTACTTCTGTTTTAAGACGTTATATTAACCCTCCAGGATTATTTTGTAAAGAATTTTGAAGGCGCACACACAAGCAATATATTGAATGTTGTCAAAAATACAACACACAAAATACACACAGCCCAGTTAGTGGGTAACATGTTCTCCTTTAGCAACACAAACAGACACAGTAACAACATAACATACAACAACAACGTATTATGAACATACGTGTAACATAGTTTTAAGGTTCTATTTACTAACACAAATTGTATTGTATTACATTTATGTTAGTCTATAACGGTCTATGGGC
Organism: Eurois occulta; assembly: GCA_950022335.1. Lineage (NCBI taxonomy): Eukaryota > Metazoa > Arthropoda > Insecta > Lepidoptera > Noctuidae > Eurois > Eurois occulta. The sequence continues at coordinate 6,465,665 of OX465481.1, read as the reverse complement.
CAAAGTTGCCTGACAATAAATGAATGTCGTTGTTTGTCAGAATTTTTGGTTCTGAGTACCCCGTAACGACTTTCAAAGATATACGAATGACACCCGTGACCAACTGTTTAACGAGCTTTCCGATGCACGAAGGAGTCTCGGTATGTAATGAACTGCCACCCATCCACGGACCAACATTAGAAGCTTCACCGTCAAGATCGGTCCACTTTTATAACTTAGCCACGAACGCCTTAAACGAAACTGCTCAGTCCATGGGGATACTAATCTGTTTAGCGTCAAGTGTGCGCGCTGTCTTACTATACATTTACAGGCACTTATACCAATAATGACTCGTAAACGCCTCCTCAAGGAGTACGTACGAAACGTGAGGGGAGTACGTATTCGAGGCGAAATCCCAAAAGGATTACATATCATGTGAAGAAAATATTGAAAGTGCCGATATTTGCCACCGTTGGGTTACGTGCTGAGGATCATAATAATTTCGAAAGAGATACCGCGGCCCTGGAACACAAAGGGCAGAAGAAGGAACATGGATGAGTTTTAGTCAGTAAAAGTCTGACACTCCCTTCCGCTCCGCCCAGAGCGGGAGCGGTTATTTGATGATTTCACATCTCAAAAAAAAAAAGGATCATAATAATGAAGATCAGTCATAGTGTGATCACGAAGGGTTTTATAGTGTAAATATTTCTTGTCGGTATTTCTTAAGATAAATCATTAAGTTCAGAGGATAGCTCGGGTGGAAAGTGCGAAAACTAAATAGTACATATGTACATAACAGTAGGATTAGGCGGAGGTGTACCTAATAGTACACCCACATTTCGCCAGTTATATTTAAGTCCTATGTAATAGGGGGCGAGCTTATGGCCATCAACCGGGCACTAATCCAGACTCCGTGACTACTACTGAGAATTTCCTGATGGAATAATCCAATAACACTTTGCCTGACCCGAGAATCGATTTAAACGACTGAAACATACAGAGAAATTAGAAAATATATTTTTATTGCAAAGCTTTGAATAGTTCTAGTAACTTTTTATTAACAGAGCTGTTGATCTTATTGAAAATTGTTTAAATAACAGCTACTAGTATCCAGTATCGTATTAAACCTTTTATTTTGAAGTGCTTCAATGTTTTTCACCTGAAGCTTTGCAACTGTGAATTGTATATTGAGAATCGGATACTTTTTGTTTTTAACACAATACCCGTATTGTTTGCTTGTTCACACACAAAGTGAGAACATTGCTGTGTGTCGTGTTTTATTAAAATGTAGGTGTGCAAGACGTTTCCTGGAAAAAAAGTGATTCAAATAAATAAACAATGTTTCTCTTTTTGTTATTTGTCGGCCTGATATATCCCACTCCTGTTCATAACCCTCATTATTCCTTTCACTTCTTTCGATTTTTTGCTTCTTCCTGCCAATCAAAAACTTCTTTTGGTGCTTGAAAATAAAGTCATATTTAAAATAATCACAAAAAGGTTGAAATAACGAATTCGTATTGACCCAACTTACGGCCACGTTGCCTTGCAATTTAACGCTAAACGACATTATATTTTGATTCTAGATTTTTTTTGAAATAAACAATGGGCACGGGCGATCTATCTCGCCGTCCGTTCGTCTTATGACGACAGGCCGTGTCGACGGCGCGTTCGTGTTCCACGCGCGCCTCAAAGAGATGGCAGCAAACAGGAGGGGCCCACAAGAGCCGATGCCTACCAGGGCTGCGGGACTGTTTGAAAGAGATACCGCGGCCCTGGAACACAAAGGGCAAAAGAAGGAACATGGATTGGTTTTAGTCAGTAAAAGTCTGACTCTCCCTTCCGCTCCGCCCAGAGCGGGAGAGGTCATTTGATGATATCCCATCCCAAAAAAGGGGCACGGACGCTAAAAGCTTACCACGTATTCAGTACTTAATACTTGTATAATAGTATTCCGAACAGCTGTTCCATACATTTTGTACACGGTCAAAATGTATGGGTATAGTTAAATGTATGGGTGTAGTTTTGTAGAAAACAGCTGTTTTTTTTTAATAACCGATGAAACATTTCTATGTGAATGATGAGTGATGTGCTGAATACATGGTAACCGTTTTAGCGTCGGTTTCCCTTCCAGCCTATACAACTACCTCCATGTTGGTTACAGTATTTAAGAAGAAAAACAAAGTTTAAATAGTTTGTTCTTGTTTAATTTTCTAAGACTGTTTAAGACTACAACAAAAACCTGTACCTACTTATTAATATTTACATAATTTCTTTGTTGGTGATTTACTAAAAACATTTAAATAACTTAAGTAATAGTATTGTGAGACTACTTATCATATTGTATTAAAACTAACTCATACTTCAAAATAGCAGCGGCTACCTGAAATCAAAGAAAGGACATAAAAACATAAAATAATATTAAGACTCCATTACTTATAAGGGTACCAAGTAAGTAGGGAAAGTCTTGCCACCCTGAAAACCTTGATCTGAGGGCAGATAGCATTTTAAAAAAATACGGCATTTATGCGTGTAAATGTCTAGTAAGAAACACTTAGACGATTATCACACGGCACCGCGTACCGCCGCGGAGGGCGTTGGCGGTAAAGCGGATTTCGTAGCGGCACCCCGTGCGGTAAGGCGGTTTACAAGCCTGTCAGCGCGGTTGGATTTAACGCGGATTTGACCAGTTTGATCACAGACACTGCAATAATGGACGCTGAAGTGGTGGCAATAATCTGGCTTTTATGGCGTAAAAAGAAAATAAAAGTTCATCCATTTTTTCGAAGCAGAACTGTAAATAGGACAATTTCTTCCCATTGTTTCATTTTAAGGGGTCTATCACTATATTGTGTGCTTTTCATGTCCCATATAGCAAATAGCAGAGCGACTTTCAATTTCCGGTGGTGAGAGCACCGCTCAAATGCGTGGTCAGGCGGTGTACGTGTGTTAGGCATCAATGCGACATGAGATCCGCTTCACCGCCAACCGCGGCGGTGCGCGGTGCCGTGTGTAAATCGCCTTAGATTTAAAGTCATACTTCGAGCAGAAGTTCCCTCCGCAGTGAGAAGAATCCCATTCCGGTTAACGCCACGAAGTCATGTGCTAACTGATACTGAAGCCTTTTCATCTGTAAATAAAACGATAAATAAACGAAAATTCTTATGTATTCGGTGGTGTCTAGTTAATTAATTGTTATTATTCTGTAAGCTTTCCTAAACATGTAATAAATAAATGTACAGATATTCAACAGCCGTGACGATAAGGATTAGAGACAGACTCACATTCCTAATCTATTAATTATGACTCTGCCCTGGAGTGTAAATTTGCTGCTGTTCTACAAACGATGGGGCACTTAATATCGTGCCCTGCGTGTCCTGTTGTTTGTTCGGTACAGGAACTGATGGACGCTACTGAAAGCGCCAAACTAGTAGCTCAGTTTTGGGCTGATACAATTTAGATTGCCATCGATACGCTAAGAGGAAATATGTCAATTTAACAATATTCATTGTGTTATTTACGATGTCCAGCAACAAGACAATTTTTTTTCAAGCAATGGTCAGTCTTACTAAGGGGTATCGTATTAAACAGTACTGAATAGGCTGTAGAGATTCAGTTCCATCCGGTTAGACTAGAAGCGGAACTCAAGATAGTTGGGAAAAAGCTAGATGTATTGATGATTTTCCTTTGAAAACCTTCAAATAGTGGCAGACAAATGTGTTACGTAATTAGGATGCTAGCTATCTCCATAATTACCTCGATATTATAAGAAGCACTAGGACACGAATGCAGACACTTCAGCGCTCTCTTCGAGTGTAGATGCACGTCTGACGCAGCCAGCACTACGCTGCAGGCTCGGAATATTAGCCAGCTCAGTGAGAAGAGCAAGTAGCAGCGGCTGATCGTGCTTCCACTGCTCTTGCTGCGAAAAATACAAAATAAGTAGGTAATGTAGGTCTTACTGTCTTTAGTCGGTTTATCCAGTTCACGTAGCGTGACCACTGTAGAAATGGGCACTTAAAAACACCGAAGAAAATATATAATGTATTATCATTTTGTATAGAAAAAGAATCTACTGCAAATGTATAGGTAGTATACATAATTGGTGATTTTTAAAAAGTCACTTTGTTGCAAACTGTAAGTTCAGCCAGTACCTGTTACATACAGGGTTAGTTTCCAAAGATCAGCCAAATTCATTACATTATTCTGAGCCCACATAGAAATTTTTCATGGATTATAAAAAAAAACAGCTTTTCCATACATTCTGATCATGTAGGTAGGTATTGCACTTTTGCAGCAGATTTTTTCTTAATAACCGATGAAACATTTCCAAGGATTTAATTTTTAATTTCTAAGAATGATGTACTGCATCTTAAGTGAGAATTTGGCTGGTGTTTGGTAACTAACCCTGTATGTAAAAAAATATTAGAAAAACATATTTCGAAAAGTACGGCTAAACACTATGTTCATGCGCGAATATATAAAAAAATCCTTTAACTTTTGCTGAACAAGTAGCCCTTATTCTACTTAAATCAAGAGACTTGAAGATTGAAAAGCCCCAACCGCCTTATGAAAAACCTTGCGAATCAAGTTTTATTCAGTAGGTACTGCTCAGACAAAGAACAAAATTGCTAGAAGTACCGCTTTACCTCAAGTGAAGGACGCAAGATCCTCTTTGAGAAGCTGACTCGGCGAAGTATACTTAAAGGTTAACGTACACGTAATGCATGGGATTAGCATCGCTCCAATTCGAGTTGTTCAGGATTTTTTCCATGAAGCTCTATACTGCAACGCACATTGCCACGCATCGCTTCGGCTGCGACTCAGAATCAGCTAATAAACAGCAGTCACTAAGGGGCCGTCTCCACAAGCGAGAGAATCGCGACGATATTATCGTTGTGCCACGTATTTCTATACACTCTCTTAGAGGCCGTCTCCACGAGCGAGAGAATTGCGGCGATATTATCGCATACAAATACGTGGGACGACGATAATATCGCCGCGATTCTCTCGCTCGTGGAGAAGGCCCCTAAGCCTTCTGCGGGCTGATGCCGCACTTACGGCAGGCTGACCACACGCTTAAAGCTATTGTCAGACCCGCTTACAGCGAGATTCGCCTCACATGCGTTTAGGCGCGATTTATACAGAAAAAGCGTAAAGTGAAGGCGCGGCGCAGGCATGATGCCGCTTCAAAACGTTTTCATAAAAAAAATGTACGTAGCCGACGATCGTGAACTACACTCAAGCGGCGTTTTTTCTTTTCCTTATAAACTCCACGCCCGCTTTGCGCCTGCGCCGCGCCTTCACTTTAGGCCGTTTCTGTATAATTCGCGCCTAAGGTTGTCGTGACGTAACCTAGCTGTAAACGGGGTGACGCCACTGATGCTGTATGTACTACGTCGTATATTCCTATGTTGGTTTGACACTTGGTTGACAATGAGCCGATCAGTTTAAGTGATGCTAGTCCCCTGTAGGGCCTAGAGGCACGTGTGCGATAACCTTAATTTATCTTTGTTGACTTTCAAAACTCGGTATAATTATTTGAGAAGGAGCTTATTAACTTCATTCTGTTCAGACCCAAAGGCCCTTTAGTGTCGACCCTAATTAAGATAGCTTAATTAACAAAGTAATGCTGAAAAGTTTGACTTTATTATTTTCTTATCTATTGGATTGGTCATTATTATTAGGAAATTCGGTGTTTTCGTTTTTTAGGGTTCCGTAACCGAAAGCTAACCAACGGGATCCCATTACTAAGCCTCCGCTGTCCGTCCGTCTGTCTGTCTGTCAGCGGGTTGTATCTCATGATCCGTAATATGCAGACAGTTGATATTTTCACAGAATGTGTATTTCTGTTGCCGCTTTAAAAAATAAAAGTAAAAATATATTAAAAATTAAAGGGGTTCTCCTAATACGATGGTACGGAACCCTTCATGCGCAAGTACGACTCGCACTTTGCCGGTTTTTCTTTTTGTGAGCCTAGCACAATAGCGTGGAATTAAAGTTGCTTTAAACAGAATGAAAACACTTGTTTTACACATTAGAAAGTTACTTAGTTTTTAGATTTTATCTATGACTATTATGGGTGACACCAGCACGCGTACTAATCGGGTTACAATGCCTAATTCCTGTTTTCACCAACACTAAGTGACACCTAACTGAATGCCTTATTCCTGTTTTCACCAACACTAAGTGGCACCTAACTCAATAACTATTGCCCGTTTTCACCAAGACTAAGTGACATATAACTCAATGCCTAATGCCGATTTCCATCAACACTAAGTGTCACCTAATTGAATGCGTAATGCCTGTTTTCACCAACATTAAGTGTCACCCAAAAAATGCCAAAATTCTGTATACACCAACACTAAGTGACACCTAACTTAATGCCTAATGCCTGTATTCACCAAGATTAAGTGACATCCAACCGAATGCCTCATTCCTGTTTACACCAACACTAGGTGACACCTAACTCAATGCCTAATGTACGTTTTCACCAAGACTATGTGTCACCCAACTGCATGCCTAATTCCTGTTTATACCAACACTAAGTGACACCTAACTCAAAGCCCGTTTTCATCAACACTAAGTGTCACCTAACTGAATGCCTAGTGCCCGTTTTCACCAACACTAAGTGACACGACGATCGAGATTCGTAATTTCGTAGAATATTTACATCCCCTACTTCGCCGTTGCTACGGAAATAATTTCTCTGTCATCGTAGAAACTCCAGTCACCCCATGCTCGGGAGGAAGACATATAGAAAGAGAAAAGACGAAAAAGCCGAAAAAAAAATGACAATGAAAAAACCGGCCAAGTGCGTGTCGGGCCACGAAGAATGTAGGGTTAGTAGGGTGTAAGGTAGGGTGTAGTTACCCATCAAAATATGCGGACAATTCCTACGATCCAATTTGCCTCCGAATGATGATTTTTATTGTAATATACTAAAAAAGTAACTTACATTTGCAGTTCAAAAACTTTGTCACTTTGTCGGTGTAACTAATCTGTATATTCATGACAAATTACAGCTTTCTAGTACTAAGAGTCTTTGAGCTAAGCTGCGGACAGACGGACGGCCATGGCGAAACTACAAGGGTTCCTTGTTGACTACGAAACCCTAAAAATGAATGGATGGAATCAAATAGATGAAAATATGGAATTGGTCATGCTACGCGTGCAGGCTATTATGCTTGATGCATAAAATAAAACAAAATAATATTATATTTTAGAATACCCTTCGGCCATCAAGGAAACCGGGGTTTCGTGGTTTTTTTATGCACATTGTTTTCGTTTAATCGAGATTCTCATAAATTACTTTGCTTGGGAATATTTTCTCTGTTTTAGTCAAGTGTTCTTAAATTAGCCTTTATTTGATCCTCATTTTGTTTGATGACAGTCGTGACAGCCTTATTATAATAAATAGATTGACATAATTGTAAATAAGGCAGCTTACAAAACAAATAACAAGCTTGTTATTTGTAGAGGCGAAACGCTCAATCCATAAGATTAGAGACTTGATATTCATGTTGAAATAGTCTTATTAAGTAATTCTAAATATTTTCTTTATTTTTATTATCTTTTCTAAGAACTGCGGACGTTCATGTTCAAATTTTCTCTCTGTTTGTACATTTTTCATCATTTCGCGGAACTTAGACTTCCTTTTATAACGAACTAGCGACCCGTCCCGGCTTCACACGGTACAATTTACTAACAGCAGCACCACTTATGGGGTCCACAACTATCCTATCTTCTCTTATCTAGCTGAAAGTTGACGCGGCGCAAGCTAGTAAAGTCGGCATGATTTTTTCCGACATCTTCAAAAATATACAGGGCTATTTGTTTAACACCAGCAACCTCATAAGAGGTCATTGTACTCATCATTATGAACAACTTTTACTATGGGACCAAACCTGAAATCGCGAAAAAAAATCAGCTGTTCCCTACATCTATGATCGATTAACTTGGCAAATTTTAACACAGCGTTCAGTACGTCTAACCAAAGATATCCAAGCAAAAAAAAACACTAATTAAAGTGACTTTATTTTGACCTAAAGTAATAAATTGCCGGCACTCTAGAATAAACACATCCACAAAACGTTCAAAGTGAAGTGAACATTGCTAAAGGCTTTCTAAAAATTCATCCAATAAGGGACCATAATCTTGTTCCTTTGGACAAAATAACCCTAACGATTTAAGTTTCAAATCATACCCAAAATACATATCAATACATATTAAAAACGGCCAGAGAAATCCACAATAATGTGTCTGACCTGTGAATGTCCAGATTATTAAGACGATTTTGAAGATTTTGTTCTCGAATAAAATATTTCTATGTTAATCTTATTTGATTCGCATTCAATCGGATTTAGTGAAACCTTACCTAATACTACTATTTCTGATAGAAAAAATGTGATATGAATTTTTGAGAATATTGAAAGGAAAGTTATCTTGAGTTTGGTGGCCTGTTTTTAGTTTTTGAAATATTTATTTACTTCATAGAAATATGCAATTCACTAACTGGCAACGAGCAGCGGGTCTAGATTCTAGAAGCAAGAAATGCACAAAAATTGGTTATAAAACATAAGTGGTACTAAACAAGTAACATTTAATTATAAGTATCAAAAAACCTGACTACAAATTGTATAATGTACTTAAATAAATATATATTTGTAATCTGCTTTTAATTTCCATCATTTTGATACCCTACTTGATAGGCGCCAAAAATCTACCATTCATTACCTTTCTAAGGACACTTTTTAAGACGAATATAACGATACCTTAATTGTCGAAATCTATCCAGAAGTAGATACAAGGTTTTAAAGAAAACATACAAGATACGCGTGAAAAACATAACTCTTCCTTGGCAGTCGGGTATAAGGATTTTTCAAAATGTATTCCCTAAAAGCGTTGAAAGTTAGCATGAAAGTTTTCCCATCGGATGCGCAGTTTCTCAATAATATAAATACACCATTATTTTTAGGTCGTTCTGGAACCGAATACCATTAACTCAATCATCGAACTCGAAACGACTGGGACTATTTTTTTCAAAAAGTAACTGTTTTTTTTTTTGTGAAATAATGAGAATCGATCGATGAATGAATTTTTTAATGGGTATCGTTCGCATGTGTTGCCGATCGTGGATACGTTTTACACACACATATGCATTTGAGTTCCCATTATTTCACAAACAAAACATTAAATTTATTCTTTCGTGTTTTTTTTATTGTTACTTTTTGAAAAAAATAGTCCCAATCGTTTCGAGTTCGATGATCGAGTTAATGGTATTCGGTTCCAGAACGACCTAAAACTAATGGTGTATAGTATCACAAAAATACTCAGAAGCAAAATATGATAGAGAAATTGGAGTAGATCAGATATTGATAACTCGAGCTAAAGAGCGTGGGAAACGGAAATAGGAAAATAATAACTATTACAGTAACAATTATTGTCCCTCATTAACTTTCGTTATCATTTAGTTCAGTCGAGTGAGGAATACGAAAAGAATTAGCAACAAGATTTGTGTGTTCACACGGCGTTACATTAAGCTACAAAAATCCAGTATAACCTGACCTCGCTTTTTATGAGCTTTCCGTACAATGAGAAATCAGTTTAATTTGGTTTTGAATAGATTGATTGGTCGTCGTGCGTAGCCTATTGTACGCACGACGCCTAAGAAGTCTCCACTTTATGTCTCTGTTCCTCGAAGTTTAGGTAAATTAGCTCTACCTATTCCGATCACTGGTTATAATAGTTTCTTCAAATACCTTGTCATCCGCGAAACTTATGTTGTTTATACATACCCCATCAACGGAATAACCGGCCTTAGTGCTGCTGAGCTCCTCGATCAATTGATTCATATACAGGTTGAAGAGACGCGGGGAGGTTATTCCCCCCTGCCTCACCCCACAGTCTAACCCGTATACGTCCGAATGCGACCCTGCCCATCTGACACTATTTTGCTGGTGACTATACCAGTATCCAAATAGTGCTATAATGTCATGTGACAACTTCGTCTCGCATCGCAACTTACGCCATAACTTGTCATAATTAACTGTATCGAATGCTTTTGACAGATCTAAGTAGCAGGCATATACAGGTGTATTCCTGTCTGTGTAATAGTGAACAGTTTGCTTGAGACAGAGGATAGCACTCTATAATAGTGTAACTTTTCATCAGTAAAAGAATTTTCGGAATCGGTAGTTTAGAAAATTACCCCTACATGCAAACTTAGAAACTTTCCCTCTTTAAAATTTTATCACACAAGTATAATTATAAGGGGTTTAACCTTTAAAAATATACCCTTAACGAAAAGGCGCTTGATCTCCCCGTCATTGCAATCATATTTTTGTTTTGAACTACACCTGGGAATCGTCTAGTTACGGAGGTCAAAGTTCCAACTGTTACCCTCGTTGTTTTAAAATACAAGTTTTTAATGTTATAGACTTTACTTTAAATACTTCCATGACCCCTATACTATTTATTCAATGCATCCATCAGCACAATGTTTTGAGTGCGTTACATTGAGTCCTACCGAAAACCGTGATTTTTAACCCTAAAAAAAAGTCGTTTCCCAGCAATATTTATTGCGTAGTGTTACTTAGTTTTATGTATCTACATAATGCTTGGTTGACAGCTTCGTGAAGGGTCTCTTTACACCTTGGAGATCAGTATATATAATTTAACTTGAAACTAACTTACTGTATCCCAAGATAGATCTGAAGACAGATGAAGTACAAGTTATTGACGTTAGACAGCAGCACCAGAGATCCAAGATGGCGGTCCACCATGCGCACGAGTGTCGATTGACGCACGTACGCCTCCCGGAGACGTCGCCATACTTGGATTTGTAAGTACAGTTCAGTGCCAAACTGGAAGGAATAAAGAATTGGAAATTAGTGGAATATTAGTGGTCTTCTTCTCAAGATGCGTTGAAACTAAAAGAATGAATGCTGATTCTAGTTCCGCCCAATCACATTTCCCAGACTCAGTCTCTTCTCATGTAATCAATGTGTTATCATTGTTTGCAAACACTCCAAGGATTATTCTATTATTATTAAGATTATCTATTTCATTTTTATACTTAGCGGCGCGCCATAATTTAGTTGATTTATTGCAACACTATTTTTAAGTTGTAAACTGATATTTTTAATCTGTGGTTTAAAATTGATTTTAGAGCGGGTAACACCGGCTGGGGTTGTGAATGTCATGGCGGCGGTGACAGCGCTTTTTGATGTGACTGTCACCCGGTGGTCACGCACAAATCCACTGGCTCTAAACTCAAGTGTAATAATTATTGTAACTTGGATTTAATCAGTAACTATCATTGTAATCTCTAATCATTTTGATAATATTTCGTTGAAATCTTTGTTTTTATGAAATCTAGTGAATTATTCTGCTCGTATTATTTTTCAACCATCACCACGTACACGCCCATAATGGAGAACCAACAATTAATAACGAATAAACAGCGACACGTGGTGTCTCGGCCGCTCGAAAATCCGATATACATATTAATTTACATTTTTAAATATAAAAAAACCTAGGAAAATAAAACATTAAAAAATATAAAAAAATAGTAGTCTACGGGTATCGGGACCAGGGTCCAAGCTGTATTATTACTATTACTGATAACGATGAAGCAGCTTAATATGCTATTTATCGGAATTTTTAAATTCTCATCACTCTATGTAACGACTGCCTCATTGGTCTAGTGATTGCAAACGCGACTGTTGAGCATGAGGTCCTGGGTTCGATTTCCGGGTCGGGGAAAATGGGTATTGAATTTTTCCATCAGGATTTGTTCAGTAGCAGCCACTGAGTCTGGATTTGCACCCGGTTGATGGTAATAGGCTCGCCCCCTATTACAAGGGACTTAAACATAACTAGTAGTGTTATCGTGTTGTTTGCAAATCGACTGTTATAATATGAAATATTTTGAATTTGGGACTATTTTTAAACTTACATTGTTAAATACTACACACCTTTCACACTCACACACATCTTCACACATTCACACACACCTCCGCACTTTCCACATGCTCTGTATACTCCCTCAAAAAAAAGACTTAGCATGCTTAAAAAACACCTACTTAGTAAACCCCTCTATGTGTCTTTCTACTGTTAGCTCAATGATGTGTTTTTGTTCCGAAATAAACTTTTTATTATTATTATTTTTTTAACTGGCGAAATGTGGGTGTACTATCTATTTAGGTACACCTCTGCCTAACCCTTCGGGGATTCCAAGCGTGATTTTATGTTATGTTTTTGTAACTACAGCCGATTATGAAGTCAGTATTATAGATACGTCAATGTAGTTTACTAGATAATTTACTTGGTAATTTTAATTGCCCTCGAATAGTTAAACATAGCAACGCATGACTTTTGAGTAGGTAGGTACGTATTGAGGTTCCCCATTGTTCTTTTTCCTTTGATCTACTCTCCCCTTATGACTGTGATATGAATAGTACTAATATTTATGTACTACTAGCTGTCCCGCGCAACTTCGTCTGCGTATGGAATTTTCCCCGATTTTGCGACATTTTTCATTGATGCTCCGCCCTATTAGTCGTAGAGTGATAATACAAAAATAAACACTAGGCACACGGGGTACTAGTGCCCACCTAGTATTTCACGTGACCAGAGGGCAGGCCTTTTTTTTTCCCAAAGAATCAGTATTGCCATCCAACGTGGCAATGCTTCCAGCCTTTTGGGCACTTTTCCTGTTGACAGCGATGTGGATGAATTTTTTGACGCCCTGTAACCCTTTTGATACTTTTACATAGTTTTATTAATATAATAGATTTGTAGTTTGTAAATAATGTAATTATCATGAAAATAAAGCACAAATAAATTAATAAATTAATTTCATACTATCATAAAAATAAAAAAACAATAAATGAAATTCTGATTTCGACCAAGCGCTAGAAGATTGTACATTGTACATTTATATCACAAAAACACATAATTCATTTCCCCAAACACGTTACATAATGGTGTTTGTTTCTTAACACACAATTAGAGGCACTACAGAAGGAGTGTTAACAACATAATATACAAAGGATACTAATTGTTTTCGTGTACAAGACGTTAATGAGAAGCTGCCTGTCTGTTGCTTCTCGTCTACGCGAAGTTAATAAGTGAATAGATGGAGTTGTTGGGCACCAGTCGCACCGCTAACGAGTAGCGAGTAGGGCTAGCCACTAGAAACTTCTCTAGAGGATTCTCGCTGTTGGCGGTGAAGCTATTGATACAGTGTATTGTGATGATTTCCACCAAACGGCTCGCATCGCATCGGATCGGAAATGATACGAACTGATGCGGATAAACGAAATTCTGTTTTGGGTGAATTACAAAAAACCTAAATTACAAAGGCAAAAATACAAACTTACCCTTTGTTTGACCTCGAAACGTTTCTCTATGGTAACCACTCGGCTCACATACAGGTTGAGTCTATGGTATCGCGAGCTTAGACCCATACTGATGAGAATGATGATTAGGTCTTGGAAGTTCCAAAGGGCTGTTGCCAGTTTACTGACTATGAAGATCGGTATAGCATACCATAAGTTGTAGTCCTCTGTAAAGATTTCAAGAATATAATATGACCATGAAACCTCACCATTTAAGAAGGTACTAAATATTGTTGTAGATAGAAGAATCACACCAAAGCGGGCTTTTGAATTTTCATAGCTCGACTCAATGCCGATTTAAAAAAAAACCGGTTTAAATGAAAACTGGCATTAAACAGATGAGATTTTAAGAGTAGTAATAGAAGGCGAGCATAATAATTATATTAATTTGAAACTAGATTTACAAAACAATCAGCAGTCGCATTTGCAACCGCTGGATTAACAAAACAATCAAGAAGAAAACTTGAATAGAAAATACAATGAAAGAAAAATGCGAATTCAAGTACAGCAAAGATTGCCTGTCACACGGTGACATGTATCACGAATTGAATGTAATCTCGGAGACAGGCTGCGACAAATCCTAGACATATCTTCGAGCTTAGACAAAGTGACATTCTACCAGCGACAAAGATGTTGGAAAAGTTTTGGATTCTCATAATATGCTGACAAAAAAGCTCATGACATAATATATAAAAAGCAGCTCATGATAGTTGTTTAGTAATAGGAAACGCTTAGAAAATATTGGTCACTTCTCTTAGGCCTTCTTGTCATCATAGATATACAAGGTCTAACATAACACATGTGCAATCTCTTGTGTGGTGTCTCGGACTATGAAATTGAACAAAAGATCAAAATTTTGGTCTTGGAGTTCTTGAAATTCGCAAAAAAAACAAAGTGATCCAATAAGAACCCTTATTGGATCACTTCGTTGTCCGTCTGTCTGTCTATCAATACCCTTTTTCTCACGAACGCCTAGAGATATCAAGTTGAAATTTATATCAAGTACAATGTAAGGGTCTACAGTCTTTTTGGACTGAAAAAATCAAACTTGTAAATATAGTTTTTTGTAAAATAAAAAAAAAAAGTTATGATTTTCCAAAAGTAATAGACCAAAAATTGTTCAGTATCATGGTTTGAGTCACCACAAGTGTGGTTTATTGTATTACATCTTGTATGTTAAAAAAAAGTAAAACAAAAGGAAGGGAAGAAGAGAGTAAGAGGGGTGGGGGGTTGGGAGGGTTTGATGAAAGGATTCTTAAAAAATCATGACTTAAACTTACGTTTTCTGATGAGGAATTCGTGGGAAATAGTGACGTATCTATAAAAGAACTCCTCTGGAGGGAAATTAATACCAGTCGCAGACAACATGCTCAGGGCGTGTTCAACTGAAAACGAAAATCAATTTAACAATTTTAAAATATGAAACTGAAAGGATACGAAAATTGTGGAACAAACTTCTACCATGGGTTCAGCACAGTTTTCTAGACGTAGCAGGATTTAAAGTTTTCTACCGTTATTTTTCAAAATATCAGCTGTTACATTTTTTATTTATTTTTTTAACAAGAGTGCTAAACATTTAATTCAAAGATTATTACATTATTTACAAACTACAAAACTATAACAGTAATAAATATGTAGTAAGTAGAAAAGGGAAAGGAAAAGGCTGTTACATAGAGTTTTTGACCGTGAAGTTTGTCTATTACACTTTTATATGCAACAGCTGGGAGAATCATCTACTTACTGAAACTATGGTACAGATTTGTGTCACGAACGGCTCTTTTACCGTGTATAATTTGTTTATGGAATTGTGTTGTAATACTGGTAACTTGCAGATGGATGCTAAGAGGTTGCTTAATGTTGCACATGTGTACGATGTAACCTTCATCGTCTCCTGCCTGTGCTGTTTTATACATAGTACAGGATCTGATTAACGCTACTGAAAGTGTCGAGCTCATCGCTTAAGGGTCTTGGTCAAAATGGGCGTGATTCCAAAAGAATTGAAATATATCTATAATCATAGCTCATAAGTTCTCTAATTTACAGTGTTGCGACAAGTATCAAAAACGCAGGCCAATCGAAAATGTTCCTGTATTTTATCGAAGATTTGACAGGTGGAGGTCGGTGAAGTCCTAGAATCGACTAAGGACTATTAGAGGTTGTGTTACGGAGATTGTGTTGGTGAACTGAAATTTTATTTTTAGTCTGAATTAGGTCAGATCTTTGGAAATGCAGGAAAGACAACGTATTTATGTACTAGTTGTTTTAGAATGAATTGCAGTCCCTGAGTTCGAAAAAAAAATTCCGCGGTCCTTTCGATTGATTGACACCCTAAGAAGAAGTGGAAACTATTCTTCTATTATAAATATAGTACACATGATGTATATAATAAATATGTTTTCTTTCTTTCTTTTCTTACATGAGCACTAAAACAAATCCCGGAATGTAACTAGGATTTTTTTTATTGGAAAAACTCAGCAGCACTTTGCCCGACCAAGGAATTGAACCCCAGACCTCAAGCTACACAGTACCGCTTGTGGCTACTGAATCAACGACGCTGTTAAGTTCTTAACCTTTTGGACGCCAGAGAATAAACGCACGCGCGTGCCCTCCACGCCAAACCACAATGTCACCTACCATTTTGTCACATATTTGTGTCGTTTGGCGTACAGGGTATATGCTTGCTTGTCACGTATATGTAATAATGGCGTTGAAAAGGTTAAAGAATGAAATAAGGAACAATAAAAAGATACCTACTAACCAACGGCAATACTGGCAACGAAAACAGTTACAAAAATAGTCCTCTTTTTTATTTTGACATCTGGAGGGAAATCGAGTGCCGTATTAGTTTCCATACTTAACCAGTACGATGATAGTTTTCTCCATGAATGCACGAACTTGGATGACAGTAATAGTGACATTAATGCGTTCGCATAGAATATGGCTCCTGAGAGGCGACCAATCAGACCATCTGGAAATAGAATTAATTGTCATTTTTAAAAAGAAAATATTGGCTTACGTTTCCTACGTAAGCTTATGTCTGCTTATATTTAGCTTGACAGTCCCTGGGGTCGTGATGGTACGTAGTGGTTAATGAGAACCGAAAACCCTGGTGACGATAGGACAGTGGTACGAGGTGGTTATGCTGCATCGCACTGTGAATGTACACACATTAACATATTATCAGCTATTTCGCGAAGTACAAAAAGGACTTAGATTAAATTCCACTGAAGAATGAGCGTGCTAAAGAGACGACATAGTAGTTTTAGTTGGTAGATGAGCAACTTAACCCCAGCCTCCCCGCCTTCCCCAGACGAACGGTACGACTATGATGACTATTCGATTAAAACATAATGGGTGTAAATAGACCATTGACGAAACCGAAAGGCACTTGATCTCCCTGTCATTACGATTATTTTTTTGTTCTGGACCAAACCTGGAAACTGCCTAGTTACGGAGATATTGGAGGTCAAAGTTCCAACTTTTTCACAAGTTTTTTTGTAATATAAAAGTTTTTAACATTATAACTTTACTTTATATATATCTCCATAACCCCTGTAATATTCAATGCATTCATCAGCACATTGTTTTGAATGCGTTACATTGAGTTCTACCGCAAACTGTGATTTTTCACCCCAAAAAAAAAGTCGTAAGCAATAATTTTTGCGTAGAATGACTTAGTTTGATGTACAAAATGCTTGGTTGACGGCTTAGTGAAGGGTCCAGACACACCTTGTATACTTGGCTTGAAGTTTTCTACTTCATTTCGACCAACTTGGTCGATTTTAGTACAAATCTGACCATCAAAGAATCTAAACTGTACTTACTGTCAGAAGATTTCTTCAACCACCCTCCGAGCAGCATCACAACTCTCCAGATGGCTACACATTCTGTGACCACCAGCATCACAAATAGTATCAGACACCAGGCGAAAGCCAGTGTCAGGCCAAACCCTGAGATACCGAAGTAACGGGCTATTAGGAACACACTGTTTAATATTGGAAGGAAATCCTGAAAATATGAAAGATAAATTAAGTTAATTTTGAAAGCTTTTTTCAAAAGGAGTTTTTTAAAGCCTGATGATTGTTGTTTTAGTGACTTTGATCAATGTAAGGATTGTATAATTTATTTTTGGGAGAGAAGAAAGGACCTAATTCTTGTTATAGGTACAGATAATATCAATAGTTTAGGGCTTAGAGTTTGAGAAACATAATTTGAAATATTTGAAATTAATTAATTCGTAGCTGTATAAAAAGAATATAGTTTATTGTAACAATATTATCATTTATAAATTAAAATAACCTAAAGTAACTAACTTAACAATAAACTGAAAAAAAAATGGCGTCAAAGAACTCCTCCTCAACGCTCTCCATTGGTAATGTCTCCAAGAGACTGGCGCCGTTGCCACATTGTATGGCAACAGCCAGCAAAAAAAACCTCTGACAAGGTAAAAGATAATGATGATGATGATGATGAACATCCATCATCTTCCCATGATGCAGCCTTCGGAAAAAACTTGGATGCAGTGCTTGGAAGCGTTTATTGTATACAGAAATCTACACTAATATTATAAAGAGGAAAAATTTGTATTTTTGTGTGTGTATGTTTGTAATGAATAAACTTAAAAACTACTGCGCCGATTTCAAAAATTCTTTCACCATTGGAAAGCTACATTCACCCTGAGTAACATCGTGCAAAGCCGGGACGAAGCGCTAGTTTATAATAAAGCTCTCGCATTTGAGTCCTACCCTGGGACCAGTTAGATGGTAAATAATTAAAAATGGTCTCACATCATATTTCTTCTTGTTTAATGTCTTCACTAAATTCCGTTTCATATTATGTTTTTCACTTTCGTCACTTATTCCTTTAACATTTAAATAAGTCACGCTGAAAATTAAGTTTTTAATTAGACTTTTATTGAGTACGAAGCAGTAAAAGTTTATGTTGAGGAAATGTCACTAAAATTTTTAGTCGTTATGAGTTTAGCACTTTATGATTACGCTTTACTGAGATCGTTTTTAGCGATAAGACCGTCCATTGTGTCACCCTATGTGAAATGTTTTTCTTTTATGAATGTTATTTGTAGGTGTACATAATTAGTTTCTCTTCTATTCTACTGAATTGGAACCCTTTTTAAAATACTAAAAAGTATAACTAAAAGTAGTTCTTACAGCGGATTTAATAGTATTTATTTATGTACACACAGATCGAGACAGAGGAGATAGGAATCTCTATTTCACAGCAGGTGTAGAACCTATCTCTATTTTGAATAAGGGATTATTATTAATTAAATCTTTGATACCTAATCAGTAGTAATTTATTTGTTGCTTAAAATTTGTTAAAGCCATCAGGTCATAATCTGATCCAGTAGAATCCAAAAGAGAGCAACAAAATGATTGTGTGCCTTTTACTTGCAGTTTAGTAAATATTAATAATTATGAATACAGTTACTGGCTGAAGGACTTAGATCTAACAACAGAGAAGAAAAAAAATAGAGCCTGATTTTTGCTCTAGAATTATAAATAAATTGTAAAAACATAAAATAAATACTTACAGCAAAACAAATACGTATCTCCAGTTGGAACTAGTGATTCAGTCAGCGTATGGTCCCCATATAAATTATTGATACCTTTAGCCATTTTATTTCCACCTTTACTATGTAGTATCAATAAAACATTTCGTACTTACTTTGTCCCAAAGAGCTCCGCATTTATTATGAAAATTATTGTTTTACACATCCGAATCGCATGTCAGGCACCATTATTGAAATGTCTCACAAAAATGTCTACATAATAAAACACAAACTATTTTAGACATTACTGTCCTCTGAATAGAAGTAATTTTTGTGTAGTTGAAGGGCCTAATGTTCAGTTTCGAACATAAAATGCTACTTTGAAACAATTTAGTGAAAATGCCATGTCACAATTTGTACAGACACAATTATTATGATTTATTTAGTTGATTGTATCTTTCATTTATGTTTACACAGGTTTGAATGTATATAATTACGTACAGACCCACTACTTATTTACATAAAACAATACTTGCATGTTTATTTTTTTCTGCAGTAATGCTAATGTTAAAAATGACTCAGAAATATGATGGTTTGAAAATTAATGGAAATTTGAATTAATTACTTATAGGATTTTAGAAACAACTCAATTTGTGATTAATTTATGATCATGCTTTAATTCATCAACGACGCCTATATTATACATTATATATATTGTGGAACATCGTGACTCATCCACCATCGATTCAGTACTAGACACCGCAATATTGAATTATTAGTTAGAAAAAAAAAAATTGCTGTTTCATACCTTTTAATTTTTTAATTGTGATCGTTTGCATTTTTGTATGAAAAAACAGTTTTTTTTTAACCGGCGGAAAATTTTAACCAAGTAAGATTAAGTTAATTGTGTTAGTTACCACTGAGTACCTTTAACCGTACTTTTTTAAGAAAAAATATTGGAATAAACGTTATTAAATAAACGTGTGGAATAAACGTTTGTTGCCAGTATAGTTTCGTTGAATAAAATTTCATAATGTTTTCGTTTTCCAAAAGAAAGAAATATCATTGAATATGGGAAATTAAGCCTTTGGTTTTTAAAATTGTGAATAAAACTTACAATAAAAGAGGAAAGAAAAATAAAAGAAATAATGAGTTTAAATATTAGCGGTTATATTTAACGGAATCTCATCACTGCCTTGATTGTCAAATTCGATCAGCACAAGTTCGTAAGTAATTATCGCACCAGCCATCTGAAAATATAAATTCAATTACTTACCACACCAACACTAACCTAACCAAAACTATATTTTGTCAGGCTGCGTACTAACCAAAGTATTTCTTAATTTATTTATTATTTATATTGTTCGACGAACCAAACTTAACGTTCGTGCCGACAGAGAGCGCCTTTCAGCTTTCTTAAATATGAACACAACGATTGCGTGTTCGTAAGATCGCTATGGTTAGGAAGCGGGGCAAAGTTGTAATTAGACCCATCAAAGCTGTCTTTAGTTTGTCGCTCTTTGGAAACAATAGGACTCTAATGTGTGCACACCATTTTTTATTTATTTTTTTATTTTTAATTGGCCTACCTTTGATCTCAATCTAGTCCTGAGGACAGAGATGAGGTCGACGATGGAACGAGCTAACCCAAAAGAAGCCTATTAACTCACGACTTAAATAGTTTGAGGTCATATGAACTTGGGAACACCGAATTGTAACATTGTGTGTTGTTTGTTGTTGTTTGTATTGTTAACTAATTTTATTAAACCGACTTCAAAAAAGGAGGAGGTTTCTCAATTCGACCGTATTTATATATTTTTTTTATTTTCTTTATTTATTACAATTTTTATTTATACAAAAATATAAATTACAAGGTAGGTAATCTGATCACAGAAAATTGCTACAATTTATACGAATGTTTATGTATTTATCTAATCTGTTCCGAACTTAGTGGCTGACCAACAACAAATAGCTAAACATTTGTACTTCAGCTCGATACTAATAACGGAATAAACCTATTTTTTCATAAATCAACGAACCGACAAAATTCACACATTTATCAAAGCCCAGACTTAGGATCTAACATCTAATGTTCTACTATAAACGACGATTTATCAATTCCCAACTATATCCCGACAGCTCACAGTTCAATTTCCCACAACGTTGTATTAGAAACAAAAACAGTTTCAGCATCAACGAAATCCGTATCATTTTCAACTTTGTTCTAAAAATCATAAGGTGCAAATTGGATTAAAAGTAAATCTATCACAAAAAAAAGTAGATAACAACGAAATCCAAATCATTTTCAACTTTAACTCCAAAAAGGAACGGTGCAAACTAGCTTAAAGGTAATTCTAGAACAAAAACAGTAGGTACAACCTGTAACAAAATATTTTTGTCTAGATAGAAGAAGCCCATTCCACTGAGGGCGATGTAATCCTTAGTTAGCTGGTCCTGAAGGCGCTCCACCTGCAAAACGGAGTTCTAATTGCGGTTACGTGAGCCAAATAGATGGCGGACCTAACGAGCTGGAAGTTTGTACATTTGCAACCATTTATAGTGATGTTTTTTGGTGGATCGTGTTTCTTGTTGGGTTAGGATAGTTTGGGAGATTGTGATTTGTGGGTAAGATGTGTGTTGTGTATAAATGTACATAAATAGTGAAATGGATATGGTAAGAATGGATTAAGGAAGAACTGAGTATAATTCTGTATACCTGCTCTAGGAATAAACTCGGAATTGTGTTTTTTGCACCAATCAAATCGCAAGAGCCAGTTCTACATAATGGTATACGACACTAAGTCCTACGGCGGCGACGTCTAGAAAAACAAATATCCAATCGTATATACATACAAATCCACCAACGTTATAATTATAAGTGTATAAGACCTAGGATAAGATATTTACACAAGTAAGTGTAAGATTTTAATACTCTGGTAATTGGAAGTCAGAATGGGACGCCAATGATGGAAAAGTAGAAAAGGAATCTTTTAGTTTGGTGTGGGCAGTTGAAGAGGGATGAAACGCATGTGAAAAGTTATTTCTATAATTTTAGTGGATGTAGAGGGAGAGGAAGGAATAAAATATGTAATTACAACATAAAATTATTATTCATCGAATTTACAAGCCTAAGTTAAAACTTTGGTCCTTCGGTACGAGTTTGACCATTTTGTTATTTATTTGAATACTTGGCATTGGTCACATCAAATTCTGGTGCTTGCTTTTCATTTAAAAAAAAAGTCTAATTTGAAAATAAATGATGAAACGACCGACTTTCCACAAGAAACGCAGTTTTTCGACGAATGGAAAAATTTAATGTATTCCAAATTGAATTATTATGATCCGATAAAATGATAAATACTTGCCTCAACATTATAGCAATGTGTATCATAAGTATAAAGATATTTAAGGGCTATTTTCGAGTGAGTATTGACATCGGCTGCTGCTAACACCACACTCACCACTCTGATGCAGAGCCAAGCTAATGATACCATGAAGTAGATACCTGTTAATATGTCTGTGGATAGGCCTTGGCTGGAAATAAGAGAGAAAAACATGAATAATAGGAATTACAGACTTAAAATGGATAAGAATTTAAAATAAATGGATGAAAGACAAGAAAGAGAGAAAGGAAGAGAAAAAATATAAATGATGTTAGAAAATGAATAAAGTTCTCAAAGTAAAGTCAAACAATTACAACTATTTAGAACAATGTCGTCCTTGACAATGATGAAGTAATTAGCTTTCTTTGGTTCAAGTAGCTGCACCTTATTGTCAAAGGAACTCATATATCTAGCAGTGCTTATTCAAAAATCGAATCCGTTACTAAGCATCCGTTAGATAACAAACATAGACTAAACAAGAAAGAGAGAGAAGCTGTAACATTGATCTGCTGTTTTAATAATATAACAGTAAATGAAAGTACACTCACGTTATCCCTAAAAACATTTGCAGGCAGATGAAATAGAAGTTACAAGAGCAGGACAGAATGATAATTCCGCCAAGGGCAATGTCTATTTTGCGCACAAGCATCGCTTGCTTCACATACGCCTCTCTGATTTTGCGCCAAGTATACACTCTGACTGCTTCGGCTTTCTGAAGTAACAGTTAAATAATTTTTAACTTTTTAGATAAAGGATTTTTTATTTTCATTATACCTCTCACTCTATAAACTCAGTACATCGCAGTCTACTGTTGGGCACAGGCTGAACTCAAGCTGCGCCTTAAAGCCCTGTCCCTCAGACCTGTTTATCATACTAACCTACGAAACCACATCATCTTCCTGCCCTTGTCCAATGTTATTTGGGGTCGGCGCAAAACGTATTTTTCTTCCATTCTCCTCTGTCAACCGTCACGCTATCATTTACTTCTTTATCTTTCATATCATTCCTCACACAATCCATCCATCGTTTCTTTGGTCTTCCTATCCCTCTCCATCCATCATCGTTTATATTCATCACTCTTTTAGTCACATGCGATTCGTCCCTCCTCATCACATGTCCATACCAAGACAGTCGATTCCCTTTCAATTTTTCTATAACTGGCGCAACTTTTAAACTACCTCTAATATACTCGTTTCTTACTTTATCCATTCTTGTCACACCACACATCCATCTCAACATCCTCATCTCCGCCGCTTCATACAATCTTTGTTCATTCATCTTCTTCACAGCCCAGCATTCCGATCCATACAGTACGACAGTATACTGTAGACAATAAAAAACCGGCCAAGTGCGAGTCGGACTCGCGCACGAAGGGTTCCGTACCATTATCTATAAAATCATCATCTGCCTAGCCTTTTCCCAACTATGTTGGGGTCGGCTTCCAGTCTTACCGGACACAGCTGAATACCAGTATTTTACATGGAGCGACTGCCTGTCGGACCTCCACAACCCAGTTAGTGCTAGGTAATACGATACCCCTTGGTAAGACTGGTTGTCAGACTTTCGGGCCACTGACTACCTGTAACGACTGTCAAAGATCTCCAAATGACAGCCGGGACCAACGGCTTAACGTGCTTTCCGAGGCACGGAGGAAACTCGGTATGTAATGGGCGGTCACCCATCCACGGACCAACCTAGGTAAGCACGGCTTAACCTAAAGATCGATCCGAGCGGCTGTTCTTATTTAGCCACGAGCCCCTCAATCATACCATTATCTATATAAACGGCAAAAAAATCATATCTGTTGTATGGGAGCCCCCCTTAATATGTATTTTTTTTTTAATTTTTAGTATTTGTTGTTATAGCGGCAATAGTAATACATCATTTGTGAAAATTTCAGCTTTCTAGCTATCACGGTTTATGAGATACAGCCTGGAGACAGACAGACAGACAGACAGCGAAGTCTTAGTAATAGGATCCCGTTTTACCCTTTGGGTACGGAACCCTAAAAAAACAAAATATAATTATATTGTTGCAGCAAAAAAAAAATGCCTAAAATTGTTTTTTATTTTCTAAATCATTCTTCAAATTCACTGTGAATGGTTAGGAAGCGAATTTCTCTTATACACGTAGTTTTAAAACCGTAAATCCTTACCTTATCATTATCCATCTGCGACTTATCCAACGCGCATGTTTTGGCGAGACACTCGTTGAGTCTACAATACCTTGACGTCAGGCCCATACTGATCAGGACTATCAGTAAGTCCTGGAAGTTCCACAGCAGGCTAGCTATAGTACTAACAGCCATTAGCGGTATGCCAAACCACTCAGAATAATCCTCTGGAATTTCAAGACGTTCAAAATATTTTATGTTTTGAAATAGATTTAGTTCTAAAAGAAGCTACGTGTGTATCAACAATGAGAACATGATTACCTGAAAAATTATTTTTGATGACATTGAAAAAATCGTTTATTTTCACCCCAAACGTGTCGTGTGGGACAAACGGATTGATCTTTATTCCTTGTTGGGTTAGCACCTAGCCTTAAGCATGACATGGAATGAATGGTTCGTACTTACGTCCCATAAAAATAAATCCATGTGAGACAAGGACGTATCGTTTCATTATTAATGATGGTGGACAGTCCAGTCCTACTGATGCAACTATACTAACAGCATGTTCAACTGGAAGAAAATAAAGAAAGTTAATTCCTTAAACGAAAACCATTAGACGAGTATTTGTTTAAGACTGGATATAAATGGCAAAATTGAAAGAATAATACACTAAATAAGTTCAATATAATTTTTCTGTAACGTAGGGGAAAAATCAAACAAAACTTTGCCAGTCCCAAAGATGGGACCTCTCCTGATTGAACTCAAAGCTCAGAAACCGATATTGAAACCACAAGATCAACAAGACCAACATTAAAACCCTAAAAATTATGTCATTTCACTCACAAATTGAGCAGAATGTCATGAATCCGACCACGAGATGCATCCGTCGCTTCAACGTGCTATCATGCGGAACCTTCACTCCAGCAGACCTTTCTACTTTAGCCCAAACTACGGAAATATTCCTTTTCCAATGGTAACACAGTTTTGAGGCCAGGAGCAGCGACAGTATTGTTATTGAATAGAAGATGGTTCCTGATAGTCGAGCTGTTTTGCTTCCTGAAAGAAAGTTTGCATTATTTGTCGTTAATTTCATCATCACCGGAGTTGTTGCCAATTGAGGTTACACCGTATTGGGATAACTTATAAATACACATCCTCTAAAAATTACTCCTCTCAAACATTTTATAAGAGTGATTGTTATATACAGGGTGGAAGGAACACCGACGCGAATACGTTTCCTACGTATTCAGTACATCAGTCTGAACCCACACAGAAATCCACATAGAAAATTTTCATAGGTAATTAAAAATAATAGCATTTTTTTTTTAAATAACCGACAAAAAAAATCTATGTGGAGGAGTTCAGAATGAAGTACTGAACACGTGGTAACCGTTTTAGCGTCGGTATCCTTTCCTGTTCATTGTGTAGACCTGTATAAATAGTAGTCTGCGCATCTCCTTGTATCGTTTTGATTCGATCTACGAAGATGTTCAGAAAAATAGTAACGTAGCTGACTGCCACAGAATGCGCCATACCCACATTGACATGATATTATGCGTCTTTGAGCCTGTACTCGAAGAGGCTATTACATGCACAGACACTATTAGCGAAATCTTCTGTTCCAAATAAGTATTCGAAGTACTTACGATGGCCACTTATATCTCTAGCAATTCCTGCAAGAGCTTTTATAACCTTCCAGATAGCCAGGAATTCTATGACGACTAAGGAGCCCAAGATCAGTGTGCTCCACATCAGACTAATGTATCTCTTGGACCCAAACACTCCGAAAAGGCAAGACCAGTAGAACACCTTCTCCATGACATCCAAGAAGTCCTAATTGAAGAAAGTGGTATCCATATTAAGTCCCGTTACTAGTATTCCAGACAAATCAAATGGGCAGATGGCTGGGTGTGCTTAAGCGGATCTACCATACTAAATGCGAAAGTTTATGGGGATGGATGGATATTTGTAAACTATTGGACGGATTTGAATGGAATTTGGCACACTGCTAGTTTATAACCTGGATTAACACATAGAATATTTTTATTCCGGTAGTACGATCTCGAAACCGCGGGGACCATAAGCTAAAGTAATAACAATAAGAAATAAAACTCTGCAACATCAAGTGTTATCAGGGGCTCTGGGTTAGTCCCTAAAAGTGCAGGTGGATGATTATGAAATGTGATTCCAAATATATATATATTTTTTAATTTCTCCTTTTAGCCACATAATTCGGTAATCTAAGATACGTTTAAAAACTTACATCATGAATCGGTTGTTC
The DNA here is from genome assembly GCA_950022335.1 of Eurois occulta. Lineage (NCBI taxonomy): Eukaryota > Metazoa > Arthropoda > Insecta > Lepidoptera > Noctuidae > Eurois > Eurois occulta. The sequence continues at coordinate 6,439,000 of OX465481.1, read as the reverse complement.
AGGTAGAAGCAACGAAGTTTTACTTAAAATCGAGTTAAATTCTTGACCAGACATTATTCGTGGGCAAGTAATCACTTGAACCATTCATCAATTTCGCTTTGTGTTTATAGAACCATTACCTACCTCATTACCATATTTCAATAGCATCACGGAAAGTGCTTATTAGAGTGTAAATTAAAATATATTTTTGATATAGCATAATTGGTTTAAATTTTTAAATAAACGACCAGTTAAGTTTGAGCTCTAGGTCATAAATGGTTACTGGATGACTGGTTGCTGGATGACTTGAGAGAAATAAGTACTTTACCTTAATCAGAAAGTGTATTATTATGTCTTTTCCTTAATCTTCCTGGATCTTTACTGGCTTAGTTTTATAACAATTATTTTCAATGTGTTATGTTACTAGACATTCGTTTATTTTTTCATCATCCAATAAAGTTACATTGAAAATTCCCCATAGCCACAACTCACTCTTCTAAAGACCAGTTAAAACTGGTCACCGATATTTGCGAAACAAAACACACGCGATTTGATCGTCCGATTTATTTTTATCAATCATGTGAAATCATGCAGATTAATTTACAATTTAATGACTTGCTGAATATTTTGTTTACCTACTAACCTTGTCATAGATAGTTGACATAGGTCGAGGATCAGTTGGAGAAAAGCTAGGCAGATGATATGCAGTATTTACTTTGGTAATTTACATTTGTCTTTGATAAATGGCAAACTCAAACTCAAAGCATTTATTTCAATTAGACCACATAACAGGCACTTTTGAATGTCAGAAAAAGTAAGAAGGCGAAGCTGCAGTCACAGCCACAAGGCATAATAACTTGTGAAAGTACTGTAGTTGCCCATTCCAAAGCATAGATCACTATCATATGGAGAAGAATGAGCCAGAAACTCCATGGACACTCTTTTTAATCAAAATATTGTTACCAGATCTAGTTTACATCATTCATGTTGAGATTATACATGTATGTGATATCGATGTAGAAAGACGTGCACATTAAGAGCAACTGGCTTGCAGGTCATGATGGGCTAGAGTGAACGATTCTAGAGCATTGATGCATGATGTACCTACTCCTGAATATGGATTACTGTTACGTTGTATTTGATATGGCACGTCATTTCAAAAGACGATCACATTTTGATAATTTATGAATAAGTTTTCTTACTATTAGTAATTTGTAATGGGTGTTAAAGTAACCTTAACGACGCCAAAAGGCGCTTGTTTTTCCCGGCATTGCGGTATATATTTTTTGTTCTTGACGATACATCTGGGAACCTTCTAGTTAGGAGATATTCGGGTCAAAGTTCCAACTTTTTCACAAGTTTTTTTTTTGAGACAAGTTTTTAATATTATAACTTTAAATACCTCCATGACCCCCGTACTATACAATGAACCCATCAGCACAATGTGGCGTTAAAACAGCTGTTTCCTACAAAGTGCAATACCAACACGATTAAAATTTATAGAACAGCTGTTTTTTTTTAAATAACCGATAAAAAATGTCTATGTTGGGGTGCTTAGAATGATATACGATATACTGAATACGTGGCAACCCTTTTCGCGTCGGTGTTCCTTCCACCCCGTATATCTTTCTTTACCTAGTCAAATAACTGGTTTAGGATCAGTTATTGACTCCTCCGTCAAATCACATAGTATTTTAACTTAATGAACATATTTTCAACAATATTTAGTAAAGCGAGTTCAGTATCTTCTTTCTTTATCGTGTGGTTAGTGCCTAACCTGGTGTCAGAGTTTTTTTATGCCGCCCGGACCTCTGACTTTGCTTTCATGCCATCAAGAAATATCTGTCAGGCTTGCTGGTTTCCTCACTATGTTTTCCTTCACCGAAGCAAGTGATAATTGTACAATACACATGATGTACATTTCATAACAATTTACTAGACCTGGGAATCTAGGACCTCATGCTCAGGAGTCGCGCTTGCGACCATAGACCAACGAGGCAGTCAATCATCAGCTCAGCCCCGAATCAGCCACTGTAAGGTATAGACCTCCCCTTTCTTTTGCTACACTCTCCGGTTCTGTTTGAAAACGTATACAATTATTTCCCTTTTTGGTTACAGCAGCAGAGTTGTTCTGCGATCTTGAACTGTCAGTCATTATAACACTAAATAACTGGTCAGGGTGTCCAACTGCTGGTTATATTATTCCCTCCTGGTCATTGAAAATTCAGGCTTTTTTTTGCTCGACTTCGCAAACGCGATTTCTCATTCGTGTTCGAAGATAAAGGAAAGATTGAGGTAAGAATAAAAGAAAAGTAAAGATAAGAGGGGGGAGGGGGAGGGGGGGTTAGAAAAAGGGAGAAAAGATAGAATTCGAAATAAAACACAAAATTAAGTTAAAATCTATACTCCAATAGCGTTCTTAGTCAAATTCAGCTGAACAGGATCAGTGCCTTTGTCATCAAACTGGATAAGCACGAGTTCATAGGTGATTATCGATGCTGCCATCTGTGAAGATAAGTTGGATTAGACTCTTTTATTTCTTAAGTGGTTAGAATTGTGTGAGGAGACTGCCTCGTTGATCGCGTGGTCGCAAGTGCGACTGCTAAACCTGAGGTCCTGGGTTCGATTCCCGGGTAGAGAAGAGTGTTATTGGGTTTTCCATCCGGAATTTCTCAGTAGCAGCCACTGAGGCTGGATTTGTGCCTGGTTAATGGCAATAAGCTCGCCCTCTTTTACATGGGACTTAAACATAACTGGCGAAATATGGGTTTACTAATTAGGTACACCTCTGCCTAACCTTTTGAGGATTACAGGTATGTTATGTATTTTTTTTATTTGGATGTAACTGTACGATGGTGTTAATCTGTTGGTGTCGTATTAAATGATTTACAATTGATGATAATCACAGATAATATTAGCATACTTCTGCCATATGACTAAGAAACATTGTGCTAGCGCGTACTTATTGATTTATAACTAACTTTTTCCCGTTGCTTCGCTCACCTTATAGTTGGAAATCACCTTAAGGGAACGTCATGCGAGTAAATATAGCCTATGACACTCGTAGACAATGTAGTGAAAGAATTTTTCAGAATCGGAACAGTATTTCTTAACATTACCCCCTAGATCCTAACTTATACAAACATAATAACTTTGACTCTCTTTAATATTAGCATAGAAGTATAGACTATTCCATACTTGGGTGATTTCTAAAATTATGAAACCTTATTAATCATTCTGATTCTGCCGATTAATTAATTTTCTTCAAAACAAGTTTAAAATCTAGTTTCCGAAACATCAGCCCTTTTAGAGGAGCTGGTTTTTATTTTACACTAGCTTTTGCTTGCGTCTTCGCTCTCGATGTGTACAGAAATTAACCCACGGGAACGTTTGAAACTCGGGGATAATGTAACTTCCCGTTAGTAAAAGAATTTTCGGAATTGGATCAGGGGGTCTAAAATGGCCGCTTTAGCAGAATTATAATAGAATAATATTATGAATTTCGTTTAAATTCTTAAAATGGGCATAGAAGTACCTACTATTATGAATTGTCACCTTGTGACCATTTAACGAATTTAAACGTAATTCATATTATTATCCTATTATGATTCTGCTAAAGCGGCCATTTTAGACCCCCAGTAGTTTCACAGATTACCCCATATTTACATACAAACAAATTCTACCTCTTTATGGTATTAGTATAGATTGCTGAAAAAAATAGATAATATTTAATCTGTAAAAGATTTGATACTTGACCTGCAGTAAAATACTTTTACTCAAATAAAAGAATCCCTTTCCACTGAGGGCGACGTAATCTTTAGAGAGTTGATCTTGAAGACGGCACACCTGCAAAACGAGATGCGAATATTTATACGTTCTTTGTGTCAACAATCTTACCTTGTCTGATTATTTGTCTTTCCTGAACTGCTACAATGACAGTGTCATTTAATGACGTTCAAAGTTGAGGTTTTGTTTGTCCTTTCCACTTACCTTACATTTAACTTTGACTGTGGGATGCCTTGTTTCAAATAACAAGTGACGTAGGTCGCGTCCAAGCCAAAGCAATAGTCGTGCTCATTTTATTTCATAAACTCGCTTTGTAGAGCCGACAGAGAATGCCTCACAGTTTTTTCATCAAGGGTAAAATTAACGCCTGTGATGCATGTGCAACTTAGGCACTCTCCAAATACCACAGGAATATGCTAGAATACTGTCAGAAAGCTATGGAGAGAAGCATGCTAGGAATCAAGAAACTAGACTGAGAAAGAAACACATCTATAAGAACTAGGACAGGAGTGACGGACATACTCACTAAGATAGACCAAATGGAATGGAGATGGGCGGATCATATGTTATAGAGCTACTAAAACATATGGAGCATAGTCCAGACAGAATGGTACCCTATAAGAGGTAAACGAAATAGAGGTCGACAACGCAAAAGATGGGAGGACGAACTTGAGCTCACAGCAGGTCCAAACTGGAGAAGAGTTACACTGTACTCCGAAATGTACTGTAACCCCGGAAATGAAAAGAACATTAACAAAAGTACCACAACAGAGGAGTTGAGTATAAAAAGGGCTATTGAAACTGAAATTGTAATATGAACGAATTCTTGGAATACTCTCGTGACCGATCGCTTTCGTAAAAAACACAAGGATAGATATAGATATGCAGCTCACAGTCAACATTCATTTGTTTCTTATCATTATCTTCTACATCTAAAGCTGCTTTTACAATAGACGAGCCGAACACGATCGGAGCACGAAATCGCTTAGAGTAGACGGACTTAGTAGCCTCGGTCGAGCACTTACCCGCTAAGGGAATTTGTGTTCCGTTTGTGCTCTGCTAGTGTTCGGCTCGCCTAACATACTCGCAGCTTTAAGCACAAATATTACCTCAACATTATAACAGTGAGTATCATGAGTGTAGATATGCTTGAGAGCTAGACGTGAGTGCGCGTTGATATCAGAAGCTGCTAGCACGACGCTGGTGACTCTGAAGCATAGCCAGCCTAGTGATACGAAGTAGTAGGCTGTCCTGATAGGCTCGCTGGACTGGCCTTGGCTGAGGATAGTATGAAATGAAATATTTGTTGATGTCCAAACGAAAATATTAGGTTAGCTAATCTTCGCTATGCTGAGGTTACCTATAAAACCCATATTAATATAAAGGGTGTAACAAGACCCTTAACGAAGCCGAAAGGTACTTGGTTTCCCTGTCGTTGCGATTATTTTTTTGTTCTAGACCATATCTGGAACCTTCTAGTTACAACTCAAAGGTCCAACATTTTCACCAGTTTTTTTTTAAGTATATATTAGTATGATTTTTACTGTAAACACCTCCACGCCCCCCGTACTATTCAATCCATTTTTCAGCACAATGTTTTGAGTGCGTTACATTGAGTCCTACCGTAAAACATAATTTTTAACCCAAAAAAAAAAGTCGTTTCCCAGCAATATTTTTTTGCGTAAAGATACTTTGATGTACATAATGCTTGGTTGACGGCTTTGTTAAGGGTCTTGTTACACCCTGTTTTAACCACTCTCCTGTCCCGGGATGGTCACAAAACCTAAAAAGACATTACGAAGTTTGATAGTAAACGTCTTCTATGGATGCTTGCAGGGTACAGGGTCCCTGTACGGACAAGTAAGAACGGATCGGTACCTACCGATCGGTGCGGGCTAGTAATAAAAAAATTACTTGTATATGTGTTTGTAAAAACCTATTTGCACAATAAACATCATTTATCATAAAGAAACATAATATTTCGCACATATCTTTTAATTATTGTTTTAAACAGGTGCATAAAACCGGTTAAAAGATAGTTAGATAAACACTGTTTTAAGCTTACACGGTTTAAAACTAAACTTATACTGTCACTTACAGGATATCTTCCGTGACTGTTCATTATTTTGAGCTCCCGATATTTCAACGCTGTTGCAAGCGCCATGATCGCGGGTTTGACTGGCGAATGCGGCTGGAAATAAATTGTAAGGTGCAGACAAATCTGTCTACGCTCTTTCTTTGCTTTTTGCCACGCGCAATAATGGAACTCGATACTAAGTCACAGCAAAACACACTCACAGTATCACCAGGTTTTGTCGAGTCCTTATTACAATGCAATTACAATAAAATTACAATTTATTTTCCATCCACCCGCATTCTCCAGTCAACCCGCGATCATGGCGCTTGCAACAGCGTCGAAATATCGGGAGCTCAAAATTATGAACAATCACGGCAGATATCCCGTAAGTGACAGTATAAGTTATTTAGATACTTTTTCTGAATCCTGCTTTTTCCTTCCTAACCTTTATAAAAGCACCCTAAGTCATTATAGGTACCTAGTAAGAGCCAGTTCCCAAAGTACCAACATTACTCGTTATATACTAAACGTGATGAATGTCTACAGCTGTTCTAAGCATTACATACGGTAGGTTCCATTACGACGTATGAGGGTACTTACGATGTTTTTCTTACACCGTTCGGCCCTAATGATGGATTAAGTGCCGACAAAATGTTTGTTACTGAAGAAAGTTTCTTGTGCTTACTATGTGCTTAGTACTTTGATAAAAGTTTTGTTTGTGTTTGTTTGGAGGAGAAATGACAAATAGTGTTATCTATACAAGAATGTAATACTGTATCGTCGCCGTCGTCAGTATTTATTTATTTGAGGATCTTAGTGACAAACTAGCAATATATTTTTTGTTGTTATGATCATTAGTGATGATCTAATTGTATCAAAATCTGTTCTGCAGTTTTTGCGTTATTGAGTAACAAGCATACGTTTAACATTAATCAGTAAGGGCTACTTGCACGAAAACTAACTCAGAGTTTAATGCTAACACGAGTTTAAATTGATAATATTGTATGATAAACTGTGAATTTAAGGGGACTACAAGAGCTAAACGCGAGTTTTATAATGCTTAAAAGTATATGATTCACTGCAGTTAACACAATCAAAAAAATATATGTTATTCTTCAGGATATAGTCTAGTTAAGTAATATGCTGAAAACATAATAAAACTAATTTTAATCGATAGAAAAAAATCACAAAGATACCTCTAAAAAAATCTTTTAACGAACAAAAACCATATTAAAATACATACGATCGTTCTGATTTTTTGACAAAACATTCAACAAACAACATAATAACATAATACTGTTTTAGTTTTTTAATCCAATCAATAGATTTTCTGTAAATCGCGTTTTCTTATTTCGCAATATAATTCGTACGCATGTGTGCGCAAACGCCTGTGCACCGACAGTGCCGGCCAACGCCTGTTACAGTGCGGACGTGTGTTAATGTGTGCGTGCATCAGTTGGCTCTTGTAGTCCTCTTAACCTCGTATTAAACTCTCGAGTTAAGTTTTTCGTGCAAGTGGGCTTAAGAGAGCCATATAAGGTATATTTATTTACTAGCTGTGCCCGCGACTTCGTTCGCGTGGATGTCGGAACTTAACAATGTATTTTTTTGTGCGAAGCGCTGTTGGAGGATTCCGATACAAATCATTTTTTTTTATTTATGCTAGTGCTTCTTTATAAACAACATTAGCTGTGGAACCATCTGGAGCGTACACAAAAAGGTTATTGGGGTTGTTTACGCGAGAAAGAGCTACGTATAGTTGACCATGGGAAAAGCATCCAATACTTAGGTCCACCCCCGCAACGGATAATGTCTGGCTCTGAGCTTTATTAATCGTCATGGCATAACAGAGACTGACTGGGAATTGCACTCGTTTGAAAGAGAAAGGAAAGTTGTTAGGAATTATAGGTATTCTTGGAATAAAAACAATATCACCAGCGCCGCAACCGGTTAATATTTCAGCTTCGATTATGTTTTGCTGCAGATTTGTGACTTTGAGCCGTGCCGTTACAAAGTTTGGAGGACATCAATTTATGAGGAGGATTATTGGTACACCGATTTTTATTAAAACTATTTTGTGGGCTGGAAGTCCGGGTGTGTTGAGGGAATCCAAAAATTCTACTGGGTAGTGCGTGGCGTCATCTTCTTCCATAACTGTATTTATAGAGGTGTATTCTCTACTATTCCCGGACACATGAATCAATATTTTTAAATTAATTGCCGTAGCTTGGACATTGCGAGGAGTCAAAATAGCTCGCTGACATAGCCAAGAACCGGCTTGATTTCCCATGTTTGTGGAATCTCCGTACACAGAAGAAATTAGCTCCTGTTGTGATGTAACGCAAGAACAGAGATTATCAACCAAAATAACTTTGCCATCTTCTTGTACGGGGTATGTGCCATCGCCTATTTGTAACAATAAATTGGGAAACTCCTGTGCATTTTCGCAGCCTCGCAACTGTGCACGCATATGTACACTCAGGTGTGTAGATAATATATTGCGCCATAAAACAGAACTCTTCAGACAGGCAGCAATTTCTCCGGCTCTCGTTCCTCGGGGTACTATCGGGAGTGTCTGCCGAAAATCACCGCAGAACAGCACCGTGATGGCTCCCATCGGCCGGTCATTTTGCCTCATGTCCTGTAAAGTTCTATTCACTGCTTCTACAGCTTTGCGGTTTGCCATAGTGCACTCGTCCCAAAAAATTAAAACACAATCGCATAAAACCCTTGCTTTATCGCTATTTCGCGATATGTTGCAAACCGGGCTTTCCGTGCTGTCTAAGTCGATAGGAATTATAAATGTTGTGTCTGCCGTTTTTCCTCCAGGCAATAATGTGGCTGCTATCCCTGAAGAGGCGACAGCAAGGGAAATTTTATTTTAGTTCTGTAGCGGCACTACAAAAAGTACTTCAGCAACATAGAACAAAAAGTACTACAGCGCCATCTATGACGCAGAGGATGAACTAAAACTCGAAATATATCTAAATTCTGCATCGCGCAAGTTATTTGTGACTTAAGACTATACAGAAGAACCCGACAACAACTGTTGGGCAGTAGCCCACCAGACATAACACCCGTCTGACCGGAGAATCCTCCCTTTTCAATGGTGGTTGAAGAGCTTTACACCCTGTTCTCCATACCCCCAAATTGGTGACCCCGAAATGGACGTCAGCGCAGCCTTCGAGCAAGGTGACGTCATCAACATCACTTCCTCAAGCTTCCTCAAACTTCCTCAAGTTTTCGAGCAGCGAGTCATATAGCCAGCCAGCTTCAAAATGGGTATTCCTGACCACCAGCATGCAGTGGAAGCACATTCCTGGTCAGCACCCTCAGCCACATAAAGCTACCTTGGCACTGCACTTTCGGCCGGTTGAGAGCTGTACCTCCCGGTCGATGCGAGCAGTCAGCCACATCGCGGCGCTGTACCACATCCGACGCAACGGAGCACATGCAGTGCCGACCCCGACTAAAGGGGTTCGCACTACCGCCGCAGACAGTTTCGTCTCACCGTGAACAATGCGGCAACGACTTTCCACTGGCCTGGCAATCAACGACTCATTCTACTACCGACCCTAGTCTCCGCGGGGGAGTGATGTAGCGGCACTGCAAAAAGTACTACAGCGCCATCTATGACACAGAGGATAAACTAAAAATCTAAATATTTCTAAATTCTGCATCGCGCAAGTAAAGTTATTCGCGACTTAAGACTATATAGAAGAACCCGACAACAACTGTAGGGCAGTAGCCCACCAGATATAACACCCGTCTGGTCGGAGGATCCTCCCTTATCAATGGGGGTTGAAGAGCTTTACACTCTGTTCTTCATACTCCCAAAGTTCCTTATTCGAGCCAAAATAACTTTGGTTAGGAAAGTTTTACCTGTTCCGCCCGGTGCGTCTAAAAACAGGATTTCACCCGAGGCGTTTTCTACACTGCAGCATACCCTATCAAACGTCTGGCGCTGATTCTCTGTCTTTGCGCAGCCATTTTGTAAAATTTCTGCGAGTTCCACGGGATGATAACTAATTTCTGATACGTACTCTCTGTTAATACGTTCCCCATCGACTGTCGGTGTGGGCAAACCGTATTGACTGATCGGGTTCCCTGGTATACTTATAACTATCTCTTTAATAGCCAATAAGGACCTGTTGTGACAAATTTCACGTACCCTATAGGTCAGGAATTTCTCCATCAGTATTTAGTTAAACATGCCTCAATCAGAAAATAACGTCACACGCACAATGCCATCTATCGAATATCTATATTCAATGCTGCACGCAGTTGATGTCTAGATATAGTCCAGTCTGAGTTCGATAGATGGCGCTGTTTTAATATTTTACTTCGGAAACACTATTATAATTTTATTAATTTACATTTTTCTTTCTTTCCATTTATAAAGTGTGAACTGATTACGATGAAACAAAAAACTTAATGTTCAATTACTTCAATTTACGCACAAATTGTTGTGTATAAAATTTACGGGAAGTTGTGAGACCAACTGCACATAACCCTAATTTTACTTCTGTAACACTTTAAATTCAAATATCTTTTGATAGACTAAACCGATTGCAATGCAACAAAAACTAAATGTTACTCCAAGTTACGCTCAATCGTTGTGTATAAAAGTTATCTACATTGCTTTTGTACATTTTACGTGATGCCCGAACAAATACACAGACAAACAGACAAACAGACAAAAATTCGAAAAATGCTGGAAATGGGTTCTATTGGTTGTCCTTTAACACCCTGGCTATTTTTTTTGGAATTTTTTTCGATGTACAAAAACGACTTTTCTACAGTTTTATTATATGTATAGATTAAAGTTTTTTGGTAACTAGGTGCACCAGTCGTCCTATGGCACAGTTATGAAGTCGAAAGTATCATAGTATCTGTATTTTTAAACGACTTTATAAAAAACGAGGTATTAAAGTTGTTTTCCACTTTTTAGTGTTTTTTTTTTGTAGTTGTTGTTTTTTTGTAACAAAGATTTTTATTTCTAGTATTCTCACCCTTTTAATTGAATTGTCGTGATCGATTTCATATTCAATATCTTATCTTATGTACTTTTATTATAATATAGCGACCCGCCCCGGCTTCGCACGGGTGCATGTATTATACATATACACCTTCCTCTTGAATCACTCTATCTATTAAAAAACCGCATCAAAATCCGTTGCGTAGTTTTAAAGATTTAAGCATACATAGAGACAGAGAAAGCGACTTTGTTTTATACTATGTAGTGATGATGCGGAAGATTGTGAGGAACGATCTTTCATACTCTTTCACGCAGAAACTACTGAATGGATTTGAATGAAATTAGGCACACAGATAGTGTTTAACCTGGATTAACAGTTTTTAACCCTATTTTATGATCCCGTGGAACAAATACTGAATCCAAGTGTGTCGGCAGACAACACAAACCCGTTACAAAATTGAGCAAGTTTTGTGTGTGCTCTCTGAATAAACTGTCTTACATCAGCTGCATGTCCTTGATTCGACTTACGTGATTCCCAAAAACAGTTGCAAGCATATAAAGTAAAAGTTACAAAAGCACGATAGTATGATGATGCCTCCGATTGACCCGTCTACTTTACGGACCAACATCGCTTGTTTCACGTAGGCTTCTCTTAGCCTGCGCCACGTGTACACTTTTGTCGCTTCGTTCTTCTGAAACAAATCTTATTGTGAAATATTTAAATGTCTGTGATTATTAAGCATTATACAGGGTGTTTGGCGCATGGACCGAAACAATTTTTCCAGGGATTTGGGAGGTCATTAGCTAGGTTCTACCCATACACCCTTTGTCCCAAATGTCACGGTTGGTTACATATGTTTTTTTTTTTAAATGAAAAAAATGCCCAAAATGTTTCCTTAGAACCTAGCTAATGACCTCCCAAATCCCTGGAAAAATTGTGTCGGTCCATGCGCCAAACACCCTGTATAAGCAGCTTTTTTTTCAGCTGCTGAAACACTGGCCTTCTCTCTCATCATCATCTGCCTAACCTTTTCCCAACTTTATCGGGGTCGGCGTTCAGTCTAACCCGATGCAGCTGATTACCAGTATTTTACATGGAGCAACTGCCTATCTGACCTCCACAACCCAGTTGGTACTAGGTAACACGATACCCCTTGGTAAGACTGGCCTCCTCTATGTGAGAGGGAATAAACCAAACCGTTAGTACCTTGCCAACCGTGCAGTGGGGGTAGTAAAGCATCTTTATATTTTAAATCTGGAGCCACGATTATTTTGTCTGGATAACACATCGCATGACATGATAACGGCTGATTTACTTGATCCAGTATTTCATTAAGCATTCGAATCTTATAGCATTATTCGATCGGACGTCAGCTGCTGTTTCAATTCAGCGCAGGGCATCCATTTTAGCATCTAAATGCTAGACTTGACTGAAAACTGTTTAAAACAGGTTTAATATCGATCCAGTGTCACTGGATTCCTATTGAAGTCTTATACGAAAGCTTTTAAAAACTTAGTAGTTACCACAATGCGGTTTATTAATTAATGAGATGCCTTCATAAGTGCAGATTTGTCTGTTAGTCTTATCTCACAATCTTAAGATCTCATATCTGCAAAATGAATTCTTAATCCAAAAACTTAATTCGGCTTTCTCCAATATTTATTTTATCGCAAAATTGACTGAAACCCAATATTGAACATACATTTAATTTTCTTTGTTTTTTAAACTATGATTTGTTACTTCTGCTACGATTTAGGGCGTGGTCAAATTGAGATATTTAAAGTAATAGTTCAAAAATAGCTCAAATGCAGTTTGATTGAGGTCAGAGCAAAATGACGTTAATCCACAATCAAAAAAGCTATTGGCGTCGCTCGTTGCCAAGTTAAAGGACAAAGGTTTCTTGAAGTTTAAAGTCCAGCTTACCAACAAAGCAATACGTACACGAATGAAGAACTGGAACTAGTTCGATCTGCCCGCAGTTAACATGATTTCCCCAGAGCGCGATAAGTTTCAATTTGACATAGTTCACATGAGACTTGAAGATAGATTTGTTGTGTTCTAATACTGAATTGTTAAAGTGTACTGACAACTAGTTTCAGTTAAATTTTACTATGTCTACAGTACTTGCTTAGGTTGGTCTATAGATTGGTGACCATCCATTACATACCGAGTTTCCTATACTGGGTAATACGATAACCCTTGGTACCTGTAACGACTGTCAAAGATCTAAAAATGACAGCCGGGACCAAAACTTTAAAGTCGACCCGTGTGGCTGCTATTTTAATAATTATTTTATCCCTCGATTTACTGAGCATCAGTGTCTACTCTCTACAAATGCAAAGAGCTAGACTCAGTGACGTATTATTCACAAATCGCTCCATTACCATCGCCGGCTGATAAGCAGCAACATTTATTACTAAAATCCAGGTTATAAATTCAAAGCGCTTTATTTGAGACCAAATTGATCGGATATTTTGTTTGTAGCTAACACCTGGTTGTAATTAATTGGAATTGTAATCGCCAATCATTATTGATGCTTGCAACACATAATATGGTGATTGTAGATGCAATTTCTTGCTATGACCGGGTTCAAATGTTTAAGATCGCGCCCTAACCAAACTGATCCTTACACAAACGCAACCGTTGCGTTCAGCTTGTTCGCCAAATCGGTTGCACGGTTGTGCTGACCGAGGGCGACACTCTTGGTTTTTTCGAATAAATTAGTGACAAATATGAACTTGACGATCGTGTATTTGCTTCAGTTAGGATGTGGGCTTATGTTCACGAAACTAACAGTAATTTGTTTTCTTTTGAAACTGTCTGGCATGTTTCTCGACAGACATTCTTGTGAAAGTAGTATGTCAAGTTCTAATTCTGGAATCTTACTTTATTGGGCTAAAATTGGTGCTGACCTTTACCAATATATTAATAGCGGATTCCTATTAATAGCCAGGTTATATGCTTGAAAGTTTCACAATAATACTATAAAGTATATCTAGATTAAACTAAATTCAGGCGTGAAAGCTGAATGAAAAGGTCTACTGAACATAAGACTTAATTTTAATTACTTTATAGGTACTGTTGGATAATATTAACAGAAATGGAAACATTTGGAGGCGGCTTCACCACAATAGGAGGTCCTTATAGTGAGAATGACAATAAGGTGACTGTTACTAACACAATAAACGTGTAGGAAGACAGATGGCAAGATGGGTCGCTGACGTTATTAAATCTATACATCTATATAAATAAAATGGTAAACTGACTGACTGGGTGATATACACACAGCCCAAACCACTGGTTTTTTTTTAGAGACATGAAACTTGGAGGGTGTGTTCTTTGTAAAGAGTAAGTATCTACTAAGAAAGGATTTTTGGGAATTCCACTCCTAAAGGGGTAAAATAGGGGATTGAATTTTATATGAAAGTCCGTCAGTTTTGATGTTAGGATCTTCAAATTTTGTGTTTAGGCTGACGATTGAAAATTAATTTATACGTACCTCGACGTTTTAGAAAATTCTACGCCCGTAGGGTAAAAAATGGGGATTGCAGGTATGTAACTGTGTTTGTAACCGTAATCTGGATTAACCTATAGGTTACTTTTAATCCCGGTAGTACGTTCCCGTGGGATAATTTTCGACATCCGCGGCTGAAGCCGCAGGCAAAAGCTAGTTTGATATAAAGGTTTACTTACTCAAAATTGACGCAAAAGTGAAGAGCATAAATGAATGAACACATCAAAGGTGATCCCCGCAAATAAACATCTAAATTCATTTGAATTTAGAAGTTTATTCACTTCTGGCACATTTTCGCATTTTCCTCCTTTTTTATTGGATATAGTTAATACCAGTGTATATTTATCTAAGTGGATGTAGAACGATCGTTTTCAAGTTGTAAAACGTTTTTTTTTATATAAAATAGAAGGCTAAATAATGGTAGTATTGACCTGTGGAAATAGGAATCGGTTTCCAAGTAAAAGTATATATCTCGTCAAAAATATAGTTAATAAAACAAAAAACATAATTTTGTACCTAAATATCAATTCTGTGTTCCATATTTTAGCAGGTTTGTTGCATATTTCAAGCATTTATGATGCACATTTGCATGCATATTTCGACGATTTTAAGTTGCAAATAATCCAGTCTCTAGTGATGACGATAAAATAGCCCGCTGTTCGAAGTCATTCCGTAGATGGGTGACCATTCATTACATGCCGAAACACCTTCGTGTTCCTTAAAATTATTAAACCGTAGATCCTGGTTGTCATTTGAAGATCTTTAATATTCGTTACGGGTCGATAGAAGCCCAAAAGTCTGACAAACATTCTTTTCAATTGGTTTCGTGGTACTCTCAATTTCATTTTTTTACTTTTTTTATTTTCCTTTTAATCAGTTTTTTTTTACAATATTTCTTAAATCATTTAAACACCTTTTGTTCAGAATAGTTGCAGCACTGATGACAATATTTTTGTCACATGATTAATTTAGTCTTTTATAATATTTTCTTGCCTTTGTATAGATTCTTTATAACGTTTGTTTGTGAATGTGTGAACAGTGTAGGCCTTGTAGATTCCTAGAGGTGTGTTAACTTTTGTTAACCTCTTATCTTGTTTTCCGTTTTTTGTGTAGTAAGCAACGACTTATTGTCGGGCCTATGCTGTCCCCCCATACTTGAGTACTAATGCTGTAACATGATAATATTGTGAAACCAAATCATTTTAAAAGAGTAACCATGGATTCTTGCCGGTTCTTCTCCATAGGAAACGACCAACCCGAACCGTGCACCTATTTGTCGACGTTTCATAAGTGCCCATGTAGGCCTATGTGAAATAAAAATATTTTGATTTTGATTTTTGACTCAGTTTATTTACTAGCGGAGGTCGAATAAGCAGTCGTTTAATGTAAAATACTGGTATTCAACTGTATCCAGTTAGACTAAATGTGAAAAGAAATCACTTAAATATTCTTACTTGATCTGAAAGTATCTGCTTCTTCTCGAGCGCACATATCTTGGCTAGACACTGATTCAACCTATGGTATCTCGACGTCAAACCCATACTAATAAGGACTATCAGCAGGTCTTGTAAGTTCCACAGCAGAGTAGCCACGGTACTCATAAATGTTAGGGGTAGGGCGTACCAGTCTGAATATTCATCTGAAACCAGTTTCATAATATTATTTAAAGTTTTTTGGCCCTAAGTCCTCCAACTATCTATGCCAGGTGGTTCTGTCCTAGGTTGTCAATAATAATGTAATCGTCCCCAACCTATAAAAGTCCAGTTTGTTCTATATTAGGAAATGCAAAAATTAAAATTTAACTTTTGTGGAAGGGAAATTGTATGTGCAGGCAGAGTTGTACAGAACGGGAATATTGATTTCATCATTTATTCCCAGTCTCATGGTAATAAGAGAAAAACCTAGTATATACCATTATCTGGGTAGAAACTCAGTATACTTATAGAAAACCCGTGATTCGAAATCTACATTACAACAGTCGCGCTTGCAGCCATTACTAGACTAAATGAATTAAAAATGATTTTTTTCAGACCTTGATTCATATGATATTAGTAATACCTACATACTACTAATAAGCTATGTTAGTAACAAATATAATTAAAGACGCACTAAAGCAATCATCTGAAATATTCTTATTGAAATGAAAAGTGGCTAAGACATTACCCGAAATAATCAGACTGTAAAGGTAACTTACGCCTCAATATCATAAATCCATGTGATATCAGAACATACCGCTTTATAATCAAAGATGGCGGACAGTCTAGTCCAATTGAAGAGATGATACTCATGATGTGCTCCACTGAAAAGTAAACAACATAAGGTAAAGTCTACATATAGGGAAACCATTCATAAATAATTTATCGATGTACCAGTCCATCTGCTTGCTTACGGGAGGTATATTTACGTATGCAAAGCATTGTAACAGTCTCAAATTGCTCTGGGCGTTGTGTATCTTAGTACACGTCGAGTTGGTTAAATGTTATTGTCATTTGCACGTATTCGAGTACATAAACAGCATTTATTTATTTATTAAAACTTTATGCACAAGTCAAAACTCTACAAAGACGGACTTAATGCCTCGGGCATTTTCTACCAGTCTACTTAAGAGGGATGCCGTATCCATATGGTAGTGCAGTATTTTCTTACAATAATATATTCATTTACAGTTACTTCCATTATTATCTTGTTGGATAAAGGTATAATTTAGAAATGTCGAATTTGGTAACTTTGCCGTGAACGTGATTCTTTGGTGTTGTATCTCAATACCAGGCGAGTGCTATGGCAAAAATTAATGAAGGTACAATTCTGGATGCAACTGCAATCGCCAACCGCACAGTCAAAGCCATTTACGGAAGCGTTTTCAGAAACACTAATATTACTGTCACACGACGATTTGGCGGCTTAGGCAATTCTCACACGACATCGCTCGTCCGTGCGGTCTGACGGTATAGCGGATCTCACGTTGCATTGGTTTGATATGAAATCCATTGTTGTGCAACACTCGTACACCGCCAAAAAACCCATCGATGCCACCGCGCGACCGCGCGGGCAAGCGGTGTCGTCGGTATTGTTTTAAGGATAACCGCCTAAGAAACGCTGACGTTTGCGCTCACCTTCGGAATTTTATACCTAAACGTGATCGCGACAACAATAACAACAACGGGAAGTTTACAATTGACCACTTAAATTTGACAAAGCTAAAAACCTGATCAACGTTTTCTTGAAACTTACACAGTGAGCAAACTGTCATAAAACTAAGTACAAAATACATTCTCTTCTTCAAAGTTTTATCTGCTGGTGCATTGACAGCCATAATCCTTTCGACCCTAGCCCACAACTCTGACAGGTCTCCCCAGGACCTGTATAGTTTTGATGCTAGGATCAAGGACAGGATTGCTATCGTGTAGAAGATTGTGCCAGATAAACGAGCCGTGACGCTTCCTGAAATCAATTAAATATTTTAGTAGTTTAGAAACCACTGTTTTGAGTATGAGGTCCTGGGTTCGATTCCCAGGTCGGGCAGTGTTATTCGGTGTTTAACAGGAGTTTTTCAGCATGAAAGAATGTTTTGATTTTTGTAAAATCAAAGCAATGTTTCCTAAGAATTTTCAATATAATTGCTTGATTTGGAATCTTTTGGTCCTCGAATGACATTGATAGGGGGCGCTGTTGGTAAACATTTGTTAATTTGGTTTTCTTGAAATGAATTGATTTTTTTTATTAAAACTTTATGCACAACTAAAAAATAAACAAAGGCGGACTTAATGCCTTAGGCATTTTCTACCAGTCTACCTTAGGGTGATGTAGAGGGGCTGCGGGACTGTTCGAAAGAGATACCGCGGCCCTGGAACATAAAGGGCCAATGAAGGAACATGGGTGTTTTTTAGTCAGTAAGAGTCTGACACTCCCTTCCGCTCCGCCCAGAGCGGGAGGAGTCATTTGATGATTTCTAACCCCCAAAAAAAAAAAAAGGGTGATGTAGAGATAATACACAGTAGGTGCAATTACAGAAAAAAATACTAGAAAATATTATTAAAGATAATATTATCGTGTGATTTAGTTTGATTAATATACATAGATGGCAGCTTTAGAACCGAAGGCTAGGCGCCAAGAGCTTTGTGTGCAGCTGTAGCTACACTAGACGTTTTCGAAGATATTAACTAAATCAAATAATCATGCTTTTTTTTGGTACTGCTCCAGTATTTAATAAACAAATAAATGTTTAAGATAATCCTGAAAAGTACTACAGTCGCCAGCATATCAAGTTACCACAAACTGTCAAATTTCTCCAAATGATTTTAAACCATAAATGTTGATAGGAGAAAATTTTACAGTTTGTAGTAATTTAATGCGTTGGTGACTGTACAAGCTTCCCATTTTTAATACCTCAAAAAACTACTTACTCTGACCAGCAGTATCTATAGCCCAACCAGCCAGCGCCTTTATAACCTTCCAAATAGCTTGAACCTCCATGAAGAGTAACACACATAGTATGAATGCACTCCAGATGTAACACATGTGTCTCTTGGACCCCAGCACGCCAATCAGGCAAGACCACTTGAATACTTTCTCCATTACTTCCAGGAACTCCTAAATGAAAAGACAAAAAATAAATATGATGAGCTGACATGTGTGCACAATCAGTCTACAACGTTTCGACTGCTTGTCATATATGTCCCCTCATCATCAGCCTAGCCTTTTCCCATATGTATTGGGGGTGGGTTCCAGTCTTACCATTTGCAGTTGAATACCAGTATTTTACATGGAGCGACAGCCTATCTGGCTTCCATTGGTAGATCTTTGACAGTCGTTACAGATATTCAGTGGCCTTTAAGTCTGACGACTAGTTTTACCAAAGGGTAGCGTATTACAAAGTACTAACTGGGTTGTGGAGGACAGATAGGCAGCCGCTCCATGTAAAATACTAGTATTCAGCTGCATCCGGTTAGACTGGAATCCAACCCCAATATAGTTGGGAAATGGCTAGGCAGATGATTATGATTATGCAACGCTATACATCACACTATTTATTATAATAATGGCACTTACATCATGATTCGGCTGCTGAGGCAAAAGTAACCTATTATTTCGCAAAAACTGACTAAAGTCCTTATTTGACATTTCACAAAGTTTAAATTACAAATCACTTAGCGGTACACACGTATCAATAAATTTATTTCAATAGCGGTAAAAAGTTATCGTGTAAAAACTGTTGTTGATTGTGTAGATATCATGTTTTTTTTCTATTTGCAAACGGGTTATTAGTACTGACCAGTTTTAGTTAAGCTCCAATACAGGGTGCTTGTTTGCATGATGGGTAATTTTGATTTCTTATAATTCTGATTTCTGGTAATAGAATCAACTTTTTATTCTTTTATCTCTTAGGTCTTATTTAGAGTTAAAACCCTGTAACCTTTTATAATGTTAAATTTTGAATGACGTCATAATCAGACTTGCAGTGTCATAGGCCTCTTCTGTGACAGGGGCCTTAATGCATCACGCGGAGTCAGGCCCGGGACGATTTAGCATAATCAGCCTATAATGTTCCCACTGCTGGGACACACGGCCTCCTCTCTAGAGAGGGAATGGGCTATAAGCCACCACGCGGGCCTAGTGCGGGTTGGTAGATGTCACATGTCTTCAAATTTTTGGTTCTAGGTCATGTCGGTTTCCTCACGATGTGTTTTCCTTCACCGTTTTTAAGAGCAGTGGTGATGAAATAAATTACACAAAGTAATGCGCCTGCCTGGATTCGAACCCACGAACCCCTTTCGTAAGTCGGGGCCGCCACCACTGGGCCACCGCTGCTCTCGGGACGATTTAGTCAGTGCCTAATTTAATTTAACCATGAATGAGGTTTCTCGAGTGTAACACTGTTTCCTACAAATAACAAAACTCATTTAATTAACACTACGAGTAATAAATACAGAGACCAAACAATACCAGTAAAGAATTATTTGCAAAACAACACGCGATCCGATCGTCCGATTCATAGTTATCAATCATGAGAGATCGAGCCAACCAATAATAACTGTTTAATGGCTTGCCAGACAAATATTGTGGGGAATGTTTTGAATAACATGTATTTTTAAATAATTGTACTAGGAACCGATTCATTGGAAATCAACAATAAAATATTGTGCGGTTGATGAGAGATTTTGATTATGAGCTCGTTGTGCCAGGGCTTTCGTCTTTCCATTTTTAGGGTTCCGTACCCAAAGCGTAAAACGGGACCCTACCCTATTACTAAGACTCTGTATGTCTCTCTGTATCTAATGTATTTCTGTAACAAAAAATACTAAAAAACAGAATAAAAAATGTTTAAATGGGGCTCCCATACAACAGTCATGATTATTTGCCGTTTTTATAGATAATGGTACGGAACCCTTCGTGCACGAGTCCGACTCGCACTTGGCCGGTGATTTCTTTCTCCTTTTTTTGAGCCAATTCATAAGATGCTGGCTATGCTAGCTTTTGCCCGCGTCTTCGCTTGCGTTACTGTTGGAAATTATCCCAAGGAAATAAATATAGCCTATGACACTTGGTGATAAAGCAGCTCCTCATAGCTTGTCATTCGTGAAATAATTTTCAGTAAAAATACAAACCTACGAACATAGTTACTTACTGATTTACAAACACAAACTTTACCTATTTATAATATTAAGTAGGCCCAAAATCCCAAAGTCCCAAAATCTCTTATTGGTAACAAAAATAAAATTGTTATTAATAAGAGAAGTCTGAAAGTGGCGCTGGTAACTGAAAAGTTGTGTGGTAATCGGTTATTGTAGTATGAACATGTGATATGGAGGAATGAGGAAAATGTAGTGAGGAAAATGATGAGTGTGAATGTAAATGGCTATAGGAGTAGAGAAAGACCAAAGAAACGATGGATGGACTGTGTAAAGGATGATATGGCTAGAAAGGAGGTGACTGTTGAGATGACGAGTAATAGAGTCTTTTGGAAGAAGAAGACATGCTGCGCCGATCCCAAATACATTGGGATAAGGGCATGGCAATGATGATGAAGAGACTTTGAGACGACATAATTATGTATCAGATGACGCAAAACTGAAAACTAAAACACAAATCAGCTTGCACTCATGTGGCCACAATGGTTTTGTTGCAACCCTCATTAAGATGATCAACTGAGCATCAACACCTTTGAAATACGATTAAGTACATTTTCAAACACTGTTTGTAGCTTTCCCGGTTAAAAACTAAACTTATACTGTCACTTACGGAATATCTTTCGTGTATCTTCATCTTTCGTTTTTCCGTGTTCTTACAGCGTCGAAATATCGGGAGTTCAAAATTATGAACTATCACGGAAGATATCCCGTAAGTAAGTGACAGTATTAGAGAACATTTTGTTGTATTAACTTTCATTAAAAAAGAAAGGCACCTCCTTTCTTTAAGAAAAGAGAACGGTTTTTCCCAGGAAATTCCAGCCTGTACTAATTGCCTTCTTAGGAATCTTTTAATACGAACACTGAACTTTTATTAAATTAGTATTAAATCTTCAGATGACACTGGTATTCTCAACCTGCAAATTCAAAGCGGGCTCGTAATAAAACCTAAGGAGCGTATATTTTTGACTGTAGTCTTAATTTTAAAAGCACATAAATTCCCATAACGAGCTAACTTGTTTCCAGACTACGTTGAGTTAAAATTACTGTTATTCTTAGAGACATTTTTCTTACGTTTCCTTGTTAGCATTTTCTTGCACAAAAGTGGTACAATGGTCTTGGAGGAATGGTGCTATTTTCTTGAATAATTGTTTGTGTTGTTACCCTCAAATCATCCTTCCAGTATCCCTACGTCTATTTTTGTTTGTCAACTGGCGAAATGTAGGTGTACCTAATAGTACACCTACATTTATGTTTAAGTAAGTGTATCAGTTATGTTTAAGTCCTAGCCCAGTCCCGAGCCTATTGCCATCAACCGGTTACAAATGCATACTCCGTGGCTACTACTGAGAAATTCTTGATGGAAAAACCCAAAAACACTTTGCCCGGCCCGGAAATCGAACCCAGGACCGACGAGGCAGTCAATAATTTCTTATGTCCAGCTTATACCATTCGTACGGCATATTACTCGGAGAATTTCTAATATTGTAAAAGATAATATAAAGATATGCAAGGCCAAGTTCCCGTCCCTGAAACTGTCGTAAGGCGTGGCCTTAATATACGAACTTCGTAGTTACAAATTCCTCAATTTGTATCAATGGTTCAAAATGAGGACAGTGAGATCAAATTAATAGAAAAATACTGGAATATAATAAAACTTTTAATGAAAATAAAGGAAACTTTAAATAAAAAAAGTATAATGACAATTTCTTCAGAATTGGAGAGAAGAAATGAAATTTTTTCATTGCTATTCAATTAAATATTTCAAATTAGAACATTTCAGTACGAAAATGAAACTAAGTATCTTTATAGTCTCAAAAAAGCAAGTTTCTCCATAGCAAACGTCTTTGGAGTGTGATTTTTAAGTTATTTGGTTACTGTAGTATCCGTTGGTAACAGGGCAGATACACTATTTACTCACTGTATCACGGGCTCACCAGCACAGCCAAGTCCTAGTCCCGGTCCGCTTCACCATCAACTTTCCCGCCATCCGCGAGGGGGTGACAGTTGTCATTGTGACAGCTACCGGACTCCTTGTGTGTGTGAGACAGTGTTTACATATCTATTAAATAGATACAGTACAGTTACCATGGATGCTTAAAGCAGTACCTACTTATTTTTTTAATGTCGATTGTTTAAAGAGATCGAGACAGACGTCATGTACAGCTTCATATCTTTCCCATACTGAAATGTGATTAAAAAAATACTAATTTAAGAACAACAAGAATATAAACAGAACTGATTCTAGTTGTCTATTAACAAAGTCCATTCATATAGAGAAAACCGGCCAAGTGCAAATCGGACTCGCGCATGTAGGGTTCCGTAACATCGTAGTAGGGGAGTCCCCTCAATGCTTTTATGCAAACAAATTATTTATGTTTATGTTTATTGTTTGTTTGTTTATTTTTTTATTGTTGTTTGTTTGAAATATACATTCTGTGAAAACAACTGTCTACCCATTACGGATCACGAGACAGCCCGCTGACAGACCGACGGACGGATGGAAAGTCAGCGGAGGCTTAGTGGTAATAGGGTCCCGTTGGTTACCCTTTGGTACGGAACACTAAAAATGAAAAAAATGAATGAAATGAATGATATTGTATAGTTTTATATATAGGTATTGTATGTATTAGTTTAGTTTATAAAATAAGTTAGTTTAAGTTTTAAATTTACTGATTGTGCACGTAGGTTATCCTCTATCGCTAATCTCGCAATCAAAGTAAGGTTTGCTGTAAGAAAACCCAATTTTGGGTTAAGCTCGCCGTTGTACATAAGCTATATATTGTAATGTTGTGTGTATATCTTTTAATTTTGTGTGCAATAAAGAATAAGAATAAGAATAAGAATGAACTAAGAATTCCACATGAGAAAGTGCTGTATTAGTATTATCATCATCATTCACAGCTTTGCTCCACTTACTGCTGAAAATAAAAGGCGTAAAAGAGAAGAGGCCCTTCCCCCCTTCTCTTTTACGCCATGCTTTCCTGGTCTCTGATAAACATTTATCACAAACCTCTATTCCAATCAGAAGCAAGATTATGAGCACAGAAATCTAATTATTCTATTATTAATACCTCTCATTTATCATCTGTCTTTTATAGAAATGCATTAGTTACTACCGCTCGCAGAGTCTTAATTACATGCAATTCGTTCCTGTGTCGGTCATTGGGCCTGGCTCGAACGCGCGACGCAACGGCCCCCTTCACAACCTGGGACGCGACTTGCATCAAGAGACACGCGTGTTTGCCACTTGTTTTTAGTGGTCGTCCGGAAGTTACGGCTTCGGCCACCTCCGGCCACCTTCGGCCACCTTAGGCCACCTTCGGCCACCTTCGGCCACCTTCGGCCACCTTCGGCCACCTTCGGCCACCTTCGGCCACCTTCGGCCACCCTCGGCCACCTTCGGCCACCTTTGGCTACCTTCGGCGACCTTCGGCCACCTTCGGCCACCTTTGGCCAACTTCGGCCCCCTTCGGCTACCTTCGGCCACCTTCGGCAACCTTCAGCCACCTTCGGCTGCCTTCCACCACCTTCGGCCTCCTTCGGCCACGTTCGGCCACCTTCGGCCACCCTCGGCTACCTTCGGCCACCTTCGGCGATGTTCGGCCACCTTCGGCCACATTCGGCCACCTTCGGCCACCTGCACAGCCCGCCGTGCTTGCAACGTGAGATAGTACTAGGGTGTCCACACAAGTTGCGTCTCACACCAAAAGCCTACCCACCTTTCAAGGCACTAACGTCATGCCGTCTGGTCTCTTCCCATCGTCACGTACCAAGCCACTTGGTTCTCAAACCGCTGATACACCGGCGCCGGCAAGGGCTCGACAAATTATGTCGTTAATCCTGGCGTGCCGTGCAATGTGACCTGCGCTCCTGTAACAGGATAGGCCATGGTGTCCGAGACTGTCGACAGTGTCACCGCAGTGACACCGGCGCGGGGCAACACAAGGTGCGCCTAAGCGTAGACTCGTAGCGACCCGGAACGTTGCGTCATCTATCATAGTGCCAATGGGCGATGACGGAAGTGCCTGAAACCACAAGCCCGACTCTCATTCCCCCATAGCCAGCCCTCCGAGCACGCTCCACAGTATTGATTGACGTGGTACAATACTGCAGAGCGGCACGTCCCACTGTCTCTGGGAGGAACGCCGGTTGTCGGGTAAATCAGTATTGGAACAAGTCATTTTCCAAACGTTCAACGCATCAGTCAAATACGACACCCCAAAATCAACCAATGAGGAAGACAGAATATCCCTGGTTAATTTTTCGGTACCGTAGACCGAGGAGAGGAAGGCTGCTAACGTTACATTTAATCCGCGCGTTTGCGCTCAGTCGATGGGTCACCACTATTAACCTAATTCTCTGAATCTCTGGGCGAAAGCACTCAATATGGCGGCAATTTTACTCGCTCGAGGGCTTACAAATTAATTTGAATCAGTGCGAAGTCATTTGTATGTATTTTTAATAAGCACTGATGAAATAAGTGTTACAAGTTTACACGTATTATTATGTTATTAGTTTTTACCTGTGGCTTCGCTTGCGTTGTGGTCGAAAATTATCCCACGGGAACTTTTTTCATATAGTCAATGCACTCAGGGATAAAGTAGGTTCAATAACATAGCTTCAGAAACCTTATTTGCTGTATTACTTATCCAATTTGTTTTTATTTTTGGTGTATTCCCGTTGTCCCCGTAGAACATGTCCCCGTTAAAGGGGACAAAAAGAATTTAATAAAATAATTTGAATTACTTCCCGTTGTCCCCGTAGGCCATGTCCCGTTAATGGGGACAAAGGGAATTTAATAAAATAGTTAAAATTACTTCCCGTTGTCCCCATACGCTGTCCCCGTTAATTTATTGTAATGCTTTTCAAAATATGCCCGTTGTCCCCGTTGAGTTAATTACCGTCTGTTTTGTGGAGTCTGTGACGTAGGAGTAGGTACCTACTTTCGACATTAACATCTACAGAGACTTGTCCCAACCACGTTCGTAATCTCAGAATTATACATGGAGCGCGGCAGGCAAAATACTACTGTTTGTCACAAATCAATTAGTACTGGGTAATATAAACCCCTTTGCCCCCTTGCTTGGCCCCTTGGTAAGACGGGTTGTGATATTTCAGGCCACTGACTACTTGTAACGGCTTTTCAAAATCTTCAAATGACTGCCGGGACCAACGTGCTTTCCGAAGCTCGGAGGAAACTCGGTCTGGAATGGATGGTCACCAACCCACAGACCGACCTTGGCAAGCGCAGCTTAATCTTAAAGACCGACCCCTTGCGGCTGTTGTTATTTAGTCACGAGCTCGTAAGTATTTACTAACCAAATCTACAGCAAACAGGAACCCTTGCAAATCAGCACCGAAGAAGGTAATTTGCGGGCGCCACTAAACTAACCTTACCGCCGAGTGTGAAATTGACCTTTTTGCTACCCATACTTGACCTCCCAATTTTTTATGTTACAGCATAACTTATGTATATATCCCTACATTTATGTCAGCCCCGAAATAATAAAAGACCAACTGCCACATGTTGAATTAAAGCATATTATGTTGACAACATGCTCAAAGCAAACCTGAACATTGTTTTATTGCAACCTTACCTTGAAAACTTTGAAATTACTTTCAATGTCAAGCCCTTTTAGTAGTACACGGTGACTCATCCAGGTACAAGGCCAGTTCCAGTTAGTAGTAAGTTGTATTCTGAATGTACGGAACGCCCTATATAATTTGAAGGCAGTGTGTATTACAGGTACTTGTAAGAGCTTTTCGTTTTTCGCTATTTTCGTCCAAATCTGTATACTCGTGCAGCATGTTTGATCTAAACTCCTGCGCTCGAAGGACATGTGTGGATGAGTGGAGAAAAACCAGCTGCAGATTGACTGTTGTGCATAGTTTTTGTTTATGAGTGACATGTGATTTTAGTTGAAGATATTATTGAGTGACTAAACTGTACTTTAATTGCCTGTTTGTCATAAAATTCCTTCAACTCAACACATTTCACTCTTCCCGTTTAAGTCTGGTTCACTATTTATAAACTCTTTCTCATAAAACGCATTAAGAAAAAACTGTTGTCAGCCTTAACTGATTCTTATTCCTACATTATATATCCTTATATTTTATCCCTTACTCTTAAACACTCTAGTATTCCCAATGCAATAATACTTCTAAAATTATAGTCTCATTTTCCCTACATCATTCTCCTGCCTCATCCCAATTTAGGCCCGGTATCCACCAAAGCGGAGAGGAGAGGAGACGAGAGGAGATGTGCCGCAAAGCTGGCAGGTTATTTCCACCAAAGCGGAGAGGAGATGCGTTGCGGAGAGGAGATGTGAGCTGTGTGTAGCAGAGATGTGAGCTGTGAGAGATCGAAAACAGTCAAGTGCTGTCTACGAAAGGAAGACGTCATGTCGTTACAAAAGTTATATCTGAATTGCATTTATAAGTGCTTAAAAGTGTATGGCCCGGTATCCACCAAAGCGGAGAGGAGAGGAGACGAGAGGAGATGTGCCGCGAAGCTGGCAGGTTATTTCCACCAAAGCGGAGAGCAGATGCGTTGCGGAAAGGGGATGTGAGCTGTGTGTAGCAGAGATGTGAGCTGTGAAAGATCGAAAACAGTCAAGTGCTGTCTACGAAAGGAAGACGTCATGTCGTTACAAAAGTTATATCTGAATTGCATTTATAAGTGCTTAAAAGTGTATTCCAAAGACGGATATTTTTTAACCACTTCAATGAAATGTTCGTCATCCATTTTGCAAACTGAAAATATAAAAATATGGACGACACACGCTTGCATTCAAAGCCAGTCGAATGACGCTTTCGGGACGTGTGAGGCGCGCGGAGAAGGCAGCGGAGTGAGGGGTGCGCGAGCGCGTGCGCCGCCCGGCCGCCCGACTAGACACTTCTCCGCTCTGCCGCGCCGCTTGCTCGCTCGCTGCACAAAATTCTATAGAAAAATGAGACATCTCCTCTCCTCTCTGCTTGACCCATTTCCACCAAAGCTAAGCGGAGAAGAGATGTGGAAATAACGAAATCGGATTGGTTTATTCAAACACATCTCCTCTCGTCTCCTCTCCTCTCCGCTTTGGTGGATACCGGGCCTATTCCAAAGACACGGATGACGCTTTCGGGATGTGCGAGGCGCGCGGAGAAGGCAGCGGGGTGAGGGGTGCGCGAGCGCGTGCGCCGCCGCGCCGCCCGGCCGCCCGACTAGACACTTCTCCGCTCTGCCGCGCCGCTTGCTCGCTCGCTGCACAAAATTCTATAGAAAAATGAGACATCTCCTCTCCTCTCCGCTTGACCCATTTCCACCAAAGCTAAGCGGAGAAGAGATGTGGAAATAACGAAATCGGATTGGTTTATTCAAACACATCTCCTCTCGTCTCCTCTCCTCTCCGCTTTGGTGGATACCGGGCCTTATTTGGGGTCGGCGCAGGATTTTTGAAACGAAGTTCCTTATCGCGCGTTGCGAAAGGGGGCTAGACGGAAAAAATTCAGACGAAAAGTTGTAACGACACTTTTTACCCGACTGCACGACGCAAGGAGGGTAATGTATTATTGCTATAGTAAGCTATTGTAAGCCGTGCGGCGGCGTGCGCATGTTTCTGTCTGCCTCTCTCTCTCTCTTATAGAAAGCAAGCCAGATATTTTCGTTTCGTCTTTGGTCTGTGTATGGGTGATCAAGGTTAAGCAACGACTGCCAAGGTCTGTCTGTGGATGGGTGATCCAAGTCAAGCAACGGTTGCCAAGGTTGGTCTGTGGATGGGTGATCAAGGTTAAGCAACGACTGCCAAGGTCTGTCTCTGGATGGGTGATCCAAGTTAAGCAACGGTTTCCGAGGTCTGAGTGAATGGGTGATCAAGGTTAAGCAATGTCTGCCGAGGTCTGTCTGTGGATGGGTGATCAAGGTTAAGCAACGACTGCCAAGGTTTGTCTGTGGATAGGTGATCCAAGTTAAGCAACGGTTGCCAAGGTTGGTCTGTGGATGGGTGATCAAGGTTAAGCAAAGGTTGCCGAGGTCTGTCTGTGGATGGGTGATCAAGGTTAGACAACGACTGCCAAGGTCTGTCTGTGGATGGGTGATCCAAGTTAAGCAACGGTTGCCAAGGTTGGTCTGTGGATGGGTGATCAAGGTTAAGCAACGACTGCCAAGGTCTGTCTGTGGATGGGTGATCCAAGTTAAGCAACGGTTGCCGAGGTCTGTCTGTGGATGGGTGATCAAGGTTTAGCAACGACTGCCAAGGTCTGTCTGTGGATGGGTGATCCAAGTTAAGCAACGACTGCCAAGGTTTTTTGTTTTTTTTTTCACTAATTAATCGTAATGAACTTCGTTCCATCCGGGTGTCCCTTGACACCTCTAATTTTTTTTCCCATACGTCTCTAATACTCGTCATCTCTTCAGACACCTTTTTCCAAAAGTAAATTACAGAATCGGGCGTTACTTTGCCGAAATTCATGACATTAAATATATTTTGCAAAATATTTAGATTTAATTCCGCGAAAA
The DNA here is from genome assembly GCA_950022335.1 of Eurois occulta. Classification (NCBI taxonomy): domain Eukaryota; kingdom Metazoa; phylum Arthropoda; class Insecta; order Lepidoptera; family Noctuidae; genus Eurois; species Eurois occulta. Next base: position 6,409,539 of record OX465481.1, on the reverse strand, counting down.
AGATCCAAAGATCTGATGTTGCCCCGGAGGAGCAAAATACGTGTCGAGTATAGGTTTCGGTTCATGGCATGCTAATTTCAATAAAATTGCTTTTCCTGCATGTGCATATTATTGCGAGCGGGAGGGGGATGCTGCATCCTTTTTTGCGGAATTTAAACTAAATATTTTGCATAAAATTCAACCTCTTACCATATCAACCTTCAGACAACGATACTAAATTAAACAATTCCACAAGCTCCGTATCATTTGTGTCCTTAACTAAATTAAGTATTTACCCTGTCCTCATTCAAACCGTGGCCTTAGTTATGGACCTGCCCTTATAATGAAACACGATAAAACTTTGAGGATAAACTTGTTATCCTCTAACTTTTGCGTCAGCTAACCTTCGCAGTAAGGAATGTACAGGCGTAAATATAATACATTGAGCTTTACAAAGAGAATGACAGACAGTTAGGGAATCACAGTAGTTTCTGAGTATAGAAGTGAGTTTTTTATAATTAGTTCTGAGCTAAATACTAGAGAGTAGGAATTTTTATATTCAGTTGAATGCGTATCCAAACTTGAGTAAGTGTTGCGTGGTTCAAAATACTTCGCTTGGTGATATTATTATAGTGCTGTAAGTATCTTCAGGTTTTTCTTTTAGAAACATTGAGAGAATTAGTTTCGTGTTAGGACGTTTCCTTGCCTGTTATTGTTTTCAAATGTTATTTTAGATTGAATGAAAGACATTTGCATGTGGCTGAGATGAGAATGCTAAGGGGGATATATGGTGTTACGACAATGGATAGAATAAGAAATGAGTACATAAGAGGAAGTCTGAAAGTGGCGCCGGTGACTGAAAAATTGTGTGGTAATCGGTTATCGGATAGGTGTCTATTATTTTTTAAACGAAACTATCAACACTGTATGAAGAATGATATGGCACGAAAAGAGGTGTCTGATAAGATGACGAGTAATAGAGAAGTATAGAAGAAGAAGACATGCTGCGCCGACACCAAATGAATTGGGATAATGGCAAGAGAATGATGATGATATGAACATTGATTTGTTATGTGTACCTACCTAATCTGTATAGATGAATAGAAGAGTGAGAAAATAATGAAACACATTGTAATTCGAAAATAACATTTATTTCTACATACTTTACATTTATTTTATGCATCCACAAAAATATGTAATTGAACATCTTTTGAGAAATAAATTAGTTCTATACACGTACCTATTTTCTATAGTACTTAAAGTAGAATAAAATCATTGCTATTACTTATAAATTCACAGAATTTGTTTTAAAAACACACTTATTCTAGACATTTTCTTAAGTAACCCCCAAATGGCCTTTCGATTATCGCGTTAGGAAAGTGATTCAGAAACGACTTTGAATTTGTAGAATGTAATTTCAATTCCAATAATCGAGAATTACGATTTCGACTCACGGTTTGAAAATCGAATATAATTTCGGTTTCACTCGGAAATAAAATGTAAGACCTACATTCCGAGGAGAATACATGAGCTAAAATAAAGTCTTCAGATTTATAGTCCAAGTGTGTTCGGTTCGGACACAGCATTTTAGCAATGGTTCATAAAATATAAATTACATTTATGCACTTGTGCGTAAAAAAATCATGAACATAATTTGACCATCATCCAAATGTGATTTTTCAGTCACTCGTAAATTAAACACAAGCTTACTACATTAATGGTACACATAATTAATTAGTTTATTCACTCTTATAATTTATTATTCATTACTTCGGAGTAGATATATACTGTGTTACAACAAACTAATTTAGAAAGTTTGATTTTATGAACTTCTAAGATTAACAAAGCAAATCATCTGCTAGTGATTGCAAGTAAAACGATAATCAATGTAGATAGATATAACACCTTTGTAATACCATAAACCACATACCAAAATACATAATTTAGTTATTATGTAAAAAAAGTGTACAAGTGCAAGAATACACAAAATTGCAGGTTTTGTCCAGTATTTTCTTATACAAACACTAGTTTTCCGCCCGCGGCTTCGCCCGCGTCAAGTTCGATTATATCGCGTTTCCAAGAGAACTCTTCAAAAGTCCGGGATAAAAACTATCCTATGTTCTTTCTCAAGGTCAACTCTATCTCTGTACCAAATTTCATTAAAATCAGTTCAGTAGTTTAGACGTGAAAGCGTAACAGACAGACAGACAGACAGAGTTACTTTCGATTTATAATATTATAGTAGGGATTGCAGAGCTTGTCTTTTCAGTTGAATAATTGTTGCAATTTTCCTTGCTCATCTCGGGTAGAAATGAGAACAAAATTAACTTTTTCAGACAGAATATGTTGGCCTCTATTGCAGTGGTTATGGTCGCAAACAATTTGTGCTTATAAACATTTCGATTTTTTTTTTGTCGTATGCAGAGATTTTTATCCATCACATTTTTTTATGCTGCAGCTGTTATTACATGTAACTTTGAGTTTACTGAATATGTTGAAAGTTTTCAGTTACCTTTCGCGGTAGTTTAGAAATTGCGGATTTGCGCTAGGCTCACATATGGAATAGGTATGCCCATTCCTTACAGAAATGTGGCCAGTGTTTCAGCAGTGCGAATACTCGAATACTTAGGCTGATTAGGGAACCACCGATTGGGACATGCTATAATGGGTGTAAAAATACCCTTAACGAAGCCGAAAGGCGCCTGTTCTCTCCGTCATTGGGATATTTTATTTGTTCTGGACCATATCTGGGAACCTTCTAGTTATGGAGATATTGGGAGTCATAGTTTCAACTTTTTTTTTATACAAGTTTTAATATAAACTCCAGTTTTAATACCTCCATGACCCCAGTACTATTCAATGCATGTACTATTTTGAGTAAGTTACATTGAGTCTTACCGTAAAAGTGATTTCACACACCGAAAAGTCTTTTTCCAGCAATATTTTTTGTGTAAACTTACTTCCAGATGTACAGAATGCTTGGTTGACGGCTTCGTGGAGGGTCGATTTACACCTTGGATTTGCTAGAAAAAAGTTGTTTATGAACCCTTTCAGCTTGAAACTATCCCGGCAGACAACGAAGAACAGGGCAGTGTTTGTAGTGAGAGTGACCGATCCATTAATCTTGTACGCTGAGAAAAACTGAAGTAATTAGGCGATTAACGGTTCTTCAGACTTGCTGGAAGAGTTTAACGAAGAACAATTTGTTTCACTTTTTATAAATAGCTGTTATAGAAATTGTTGTTATATATGAAAAATTAAGAGTGCAAAGAGGCGGAATCTGGTGATATTGTGACTTATTTTGAGACATATTATTATGATGCATGAGGTGAAAATTAAATACTCAGACTCGACGGCTGACGTAGTTCATCTAGTTGCAGCTTCACTCAGCGTCCAATCAAAGCGATCACGTCATGTCAGCGTGGCCACGCGTTCAGGTCCACCAATCAAAGTGAACGCGACGATCGCTTGGTTTAACGCGGGGTTTTTAAATGATAAGAGGCTAATTTTCAAAAATGCTTCCTTTTAAAAATTAGCCCCTTTACCAATTACAGATTCTTCTGTAGTTTCCAACATCAATATTTCCATTTGAAATCCAGTAAAGCATGTAACAAGTCAAATATGTCACGAAATGAAATATTTTGAGGGCTGTCTCGGATTTGAATTCAAAATTAATTTCCGTAGAAACAGATGGATTTCTCGGCGACGCGACGACGGACTAACGAGTGGGCCTAGTACGAATGAGGCGTGTACCTAAACGTAAGAGTGAAGCCACACTGCTTCGTTGCGTTGCGTTGCGACGTCGCAGCGCAAGATTTGGATGCACTGCATGCCACACAACGTAACGGGGAAGTGTGGCATGTTTTAAAATTTATATGAAAAATGACGCAGCGTCAAAGCTGCGGCGACGCAACGCAGCGCAACGGAGCAGTGTGGCTTAGCTCTAAAGTAGAATGCGTCATTGTTCTATTAACGCGTGGCCATAGTTAGAACCGACGCTGCCATTTGGTTTTTTCAATGGTATTTCACAATGTCTACAAACAGAACAATGTCAATGTCTTCAATCAGACCAATGAGGTCAAGTTATTTTGAAATATTATAATGGCAAACAGATTTTCAATCAATGACGATGCTCGGAACTAGCTACACTAGCGCCATTAATTTCAAAGATACCATCCTCATTCAAACGAATTCAAAATTGACAATACTTTTTTGGTACATACTTTTTACTGTGCAGTGTTCACTAGAAACACAAGTTGAGTTTAAAATCAAACCACCGAGCTATCAGTAAGTAGATGAATTACTTTAAGGATACGTGCACTCGCTACCCAAGGGAAGTGAGGACTAGTCGACGCGGAACCTTTAAGCTCATTAATAGTATTCATTAGGTAATATTGTAATATTGCAATTAATGCTACTACTCTTTTAGACTTCCTTTCAGACAAATCACTGCTCCAATACTGTCTCCCCCAGTCATGATGCGTTCAGTAGCCCACTAATGTGTACCTACCTGTGTTTATCTCCCTTTATTACTACATATTTCTATGTGATTTTTTTTAATAATTTGGAGTAATAATGTAGTAATGTATTTAAATTGACTTCCATTATGTAAATGAATAATAAAGCAAGTATTAAATATTTGAAACGTATATAATAATTTATTGAAAAACGTGAAACGTCACAAGGCAGTTGTTTCGAATGTACCCAAAGAGAAGCGATATACAGAGTCAATACTTTATGGTTGCGTTCTATTCCTAACACTATTGTATGCCTTATGGGCAGGACATAGCTGATCACAATTTAATTATTTAACACCTGTATTGTGTACCTACCTATGATCCACAATAAAGATATTGATTGATTGATTATTGTATTTGTCGGTAAAATGCTTTATGAGAGTATCTAATCTACGTATGGATTTAAAAATGGTTCGAATTTCCGTTACTTTTACGTTGCGCGTTCGTGCTATGGTCTGAGCTGTAGGCGTTGTAGATACCTTGTTCAGTTTAATTTAAAATATATTACCGAATTATACGGTAAAGTGGCTTTTATTGCGTTATTGGTAAAGTAATCAACGTGGGTTTTCCCGTCAAAATTGTTTACCAAGCTGTTTATTTTGGATAATTTATATGTATCTCGGCCTTTATTTTTTGGTTAGTGCATTGATAATTTGTTAAACTATAATAAAAATAAGAATTCTTAAAACAAAAACATCTTTGATAACCATGTTTTATTTGTGAATACTAAACTTTTTGGTGTTATACTAAATGAATACTTAAAAATACAATTCTCAATAAGAAAAACCAGATCATACAAACAGTAAATCGAATTGTTACACAAATTACATAATTATTTATATTTGAGCAGAAACTATGTGAAACATATTGGCATTTTATTTGGCAAGACTCTATCTGGTTATTAGTGGGAATGATGCAGCAAGCGCCAGAGTGTGGCCACTGAAATAGCGAATATGTTTGGCTTAAAATAATACGTATAATTTAAGGTTTGGTCAAACTGCTGCAGACAGATTGTGGATCAGCTGCTGACACTGGATACTTCAGAACCGAACAGATTTACAAAGTTGATTGGCAACTTTAAAATATATTTGTAGAAAACAAAAGCAGTGGTCAGCTGCAATACACAGTTATTTATAATCAGTATTGTGGAATTTATTTCTATTAACACGTTGGTGATCTCTACTGTTACGGCTTCCTTTTTCTCTCCATGGCAATCGCTAATTTAGTGGCCTTATTTCATAACAGTATCGTGTATCGGTTCAATTGACTTCACAATGAAATATTGGCAAGGACGCTTTTTGAAATATTATTTATTTAATACAGAAAAATATCTTTGTTTCTTATCAAGCTGTAGAATTTTATTTTCATCTTAGTCATTAAAACACTGTCCGTCAATCATTGAAGGAATTGTACAATATCGTTATCAAAAAAAAAAATGTCTAAAATAAAAATGGAATTGAAATCAAATACCAGAAATTCTATAATGATTGTCACTTCAACAGTGAATAGCGATGTTTAATTAAATAACAGAAATTGGAAAAGATTGGCAATTTATTTGTATTACTTTTAGATTGCTAGAAGGTACTCAAGTCTTATAAAATACAACAGGTAATTATCTACATAAAGCTTAGGTCATACTGAGGCAAATTACGCACTGCACACGGCTGCACTGGTGTGCGGGTTTTTGAACACCCTCTGTCCATTCAGCTTCTTGCGCGGAATTTGCTTCAGTTTAGCCACAGCTTTAGAACGTGAATGGAAGAATACGATTCAATAACTAATTCATACTTTGGCACTAATCAGATAGGTAGTCAATTACATTCTAGATATAAAACACAATTATATCAGACTTCATATCTAATACTCGTACACTCTTTACTTTGGCAGTAGATTTCCAATTTGAAAACCAAATGATATTAACATTCGTTCAAAATCTATTATTAAATAAAAACATAATAATTTCTCTTATTAGTTGTTGTATATCACGAACGCGGGTCAATTGCCTTTTATTTGACTGACGTGCCCTGAGTCCTAACTAAAGCGATCGGTCGCGCGAAAACGCGATAGTCACATACATAAATGTTACTACTATGTTCGGGAAACTGGAAGGCTCCCTCTGTCAAACTAGGCGTTCAGGTTCGCCGAACAAAATTAATGCGACAGTTGCGAGTTCGTGTGATGATCGCTTTGGTAAAGATTGGCGCGCGTTCGTAAATTGATACAACCATAGCTTACTTAATTAATACCTAATATTAAAATCTCCTATAGGTTGTTCTATTAATACTGTTTCGGTGGTGTCTGGTGCTGCTGGTGACGCGGATGCTAGGGCTGATGGTCGTAATGATATGGCTAGAGGTAAAGCTGACCGGGCACAGAGCTGGGATGCTCCGCGTGTCGAACTGGTTGAACGGTAGCGGGTGCAGCGGCCGCGTCTAGGGACAAAAGAGGCTGATTAATATTATGTTAAATTGCGTAAAGAGTATCTTTCAGACAAGGTACTATTATGCTATTAAAAGATTATGTTAGTAATTTGGTAGGTCATCAAGTCATATTTACAGAAGATGAGGTAGTCTACTACAAAAACTGACACCTTATGCGACTTGTGACAGCAATCATTGTTTTAATTTGGTTCGGTGAACGCGTGTTCTCGCCGTCTCGTTTTCCAAACAAATGAGTGAGATGAACGCGTTGAACGCGTTTTTGGACGACCGGTCGCTTTGGTTAGGACACGGGATTATAATAATAATCTCTCGCCCTTGTTCATTGCGTGTTTAATGTCGACATACGGGGTATATCATGAGTCTGACATTAAACACGCAAACACCCAATTTTTCTTTATGTTTATCACGTTTTGTCTATGGTTTACCATAGACAAAACGTGGCTTAAAAGTGGTTTACCACTTTTAAGCCCATTTTCAGGGAATAAGACATAACTTAACATTGTTTTTTTCTTAACCACTGAAACTTTTCTTTACCAAACACTGCATGCAGCAAAACCAGTGAACAAATCCATATATAATATATAAGCCTCTCTTCATTAAAATATGTGCAGAATTACACAACATTCGTCAAAATGTACCGCAACATATTTTCAAACTTTCGCATCAGCTTGTTAATTATAAATTTATAAACTAACAAGACTAACTTTATAGCACTAGTGTTATTTTCATAAAACAAACATTAATAAAGCCTAAAGCATCTTTGCATTCATATTCTGTGTGGTTTTAATCATGCACAGACTTATTGTTTTCTTAATTAAAATCGTTGCGGGTTCACAAGAGACATTCATTCTTGGATGAATGTCTCTTGTTACTAAACGTGAGCTGTGTTCTTAAACATTTTTGTTTTCGTTTGGTTTTCTAATGAAAGGTTCATTTGATTCTTAATTATCTGTTAAGGTATGTATGGACGTGGTTTATTTTTTCTCATTAAACATCATTTTTAGAGTTCGGTACCCAAAGGGTAAAACGGGACCCTATTACTAAGAATCTATCCGTCTGTCCATCTGTCACCGGGCTGTATCTCATGAACCATAATAATTAGACAGCTGAAATTTTCACAGAATGTGTATTTCTGTGGCCGCTATAACAACAAATAATAAAAATACATTAAAAATTAAAGGCGGCTCCCTTAGTATGATGGTACGGAATCCTTCACTTGGCCGGTTTTTTATTCATAATGTGAAGGAGAGTAGCGGTGGCCCGTTATGAACGGCCCCGAACTTACGACCTGTAGAATTTAAATTAATTTACGCAAAGTAGAGTACCTACCTGGGGTCGAAAGTGACATCGCTGCTAGACAGGCTGCCTTCGTCTCAGAAGTGGGAATATATGACTAAACATTAATCGCTTTCTTACATCAATGTTGCCAGTTTTTTCACTAACCTATAACAGTCGACAGCAATGTGGAACAAATACCTACTTTCTTAAATATTTTAGATATTGTTTCACTTCTTGTGTAAAAGCAGTTTTTGGTACGTTATTTCAAATACAATATTCCAAATGGTAAAAATTAAAATCTTTGTCTAGAAAAATATCATTGCTCTTCATTCTCTATCTTGCACCATTCGGTAAAACGACAAGAAACTTGAACTTGCAAGTATCAACAGATATAAGTCTCAAATCTGAGGAAACCGCACGACAAAGTTACGTCGTCGGATCACAAACTGTTTGGATACACGCCAACGAAAACAATTTGAAAAATCGATGTAGCAAAACTTGCTTTTGTGACATTTGTTAGCTGGTTTTGTTTAAGTAACACTTTTTTTTTTGTTAAAATTCAATGTTTAGTAATGATACCATCCATACCAGAGATTGTCAGAAAAATTAAAGTATTGTAATAAGAAATTCGTGTTAAGTTGAAATCTGTGTTTAACTAATTTTGTCATATTTATTTTATTTATTTAGGTTAACCAACAATTGTTTACACTATATACATTTCTGATTTAATAACTAGAGTAACATATTCAAGTGCAACAATTAATTATAGGTTAACACCGCATGCACAAAAAACGGCTTACATATCATATTTATAACTTATTGAAATTAGAATTTATACATACAAAGAGTCATAACTTATATGTATATAAAAAAACAATAAAGTTTAAAATCTTAAAAGCTTCTTGGTAATAAGTAAGTAGTACAATATTACTCTCGCGCAGTATTTATAGTTTAAAGATTATACGGAGAGACACCTTTAATATTGCTGTGCTTCCTGTAGACATAAGCGATGGATCGATTCAATTAAATAACGAAATTATGAGCTTTCAGTTCAAAGCAAATCATAAACGATTTAGATTTTTTTTTCTTTTATTATACTACTTCAGCCTAATACGGTCCATGAACACTAAAAGATTTGAACCGTTAAATTAATTTGTTCGGCATCTTTGTTTTAATATGAATGAATGTTTTTAAACATACATTTGTTTCATACAAATTGATCGCAAAAATAATGTTTTGTTTTGAGTGTTCTATATTAAAATAAGATTAAATACGCAATGATACAATACTGTGCTACAAAAAATGTTAATTTCAAAATTAATGGAATTACATTTTATCCTATACATCAATTATATACTTTGAATAATAGTAATAATTATTATTTTATTAACTTGAATTAGACGTCGGCCGTTTCAATCGTTATAGTTAGAACTTAAATATTTCTGCAAAAAACAGTATTTAAATATACAGGGTGGAAGGGACACCGACGCGAAAACGGTTACCACGTATTTAGTACAACATTTGGACCCACAGAAATTTTTCATCGGTCATTTAAAAAACCATACATTTGACCGTGTCGGTTTTTTTTAATAACCTATGAAAATTTTCTACATGGTGGGCTACAAATGATATACTGACTACGTGGTAACCGTTTTCGCGTCGGTGTCCCTTCCACCACGTATTATTAAAAGCCTCTCATTTGAGGTTTATTCTATGTGTAAACATTAGTACGTATGACTGAAAAGAACACTTTTTAGATTCTCTGATAGGCCTTTAATTATTTAAAAATCTTAAGACACTTGTTCGATGTATGTCTAACAGTACTTTTTTTGGTGGGTGGGAAATCATCAAATGACCCCCCCCCCCCGCTCTGGGCGGAGCGGAAGGGAGTGTGTCTCTTACTGACTAAAAACCACCCATGTTCCTTCTTTGGCCCTTTATGTTCCAGGGCCGCGGTATCTCTTTCGAACAGTCCCGCAGCCAACAGTAGCTAACTTCATGTATAAAATATTAAAGGCCGTGTCTATTAAATGTAGTTTATCTAAGATATTAGATTATTACTATATAATACATATTACAAGCCGTTTCGTCTGCCTGAGGGAATTTTCGATCGGTAAGTACCTTATTGGGAGGCTTAGGGTTTGGGTGTAATCACGTTTACACACACAGATTAGCGTTTTTGAGTAGGTACTAAAACATTGACCAGTTATGTTTAAGTCCCATAAGGCGGCGATACTTATGGGAAAATCCCTGGCCTTATGGGCCTACTATTGCGATCAACCGGGCATATATCCGTGGCTGCTACTGAGAAATTCCTGATGGAAAAACCCGTTAGCATTTTACCCGAACTCGAAATAGAAACCAGGACCATCTGCTCAGCAGTCGCGCTTGCGACCACTAGACCAAACAAGCCATCAATGAGACCTTGAATAATCTTCTGCCTTACCTGGTACAATGACACCTCAGCAACCTAAGGAAGGCGGCTCTGAAGGTCCTGTTGAACACGGTGTATATGATGGGGTTGATGGTGGAAGAAACGTAGCCCAGCCATAAGCAGATGTCCACCACGTGCTCTGTGGACAATAGATTGTTTTAGTACCAGTAGAAGTTTCAGAGAACACGAAGAGGAAGAGTGAGGTCAACTCAGAGGTATTAATAGCCAAAGACAAAATAATCCCCATATTGTAGATATAATACTTCTATTGGATGTAGGGGGTTCGGCTTCGGAACTTCTGATCCTATTCCGAAAATTCTATCATTAATGAGAAGCTACATTATCCCTTAGTGTCACAGGCTATATTTGAAACGTTGCCTTGGGATAATTTTCGACCATAAGGCGAGCGAAACCGCAGGCAAAAACTAGTTCTATATAAATTCGACTACGGTAGGATAGCTCAAGGTCAAAATATTACCTCTGACCTGTGGCCTATCTATACTTAATTCTAATGTCAACCCTAAGTTATATGAATGACCCGTTTTGTATCCATTTATCTTAGCAACAGTCTTTTGTAGAAAGAAAAATTAAGTGTGTGAGAGTGTTTCAAAAATTGTAGCAGCCATTTGTGCCTGATGATGTGATACTACAGATTTGCAATAATGCATCTATCATGTATGGCATGCGGAAGCATTAGGAAACATAAACCGTTCGATGTTGCCATATCTCTTGGCACGAAACTCCATTCTGTCCGCAACACACGAGTTTCTTATGCATTCGCCCGATGGAACATTTTGCAGATCTACATTTTCGAATTACGTCACATGTTCGTTCCAAGCTCATTTAATTTGAAACTTGGCCTGCTTCGCGCTCAATTTTAAGGACCTACTATTGCTAAGAGAGTTTAGAACTCGACTGTCTCATCATCGTACAAAATAAGATTTATCTTTGGGCAAAGGTATTAATCATAAAACAGTTTTTTAATTTCTTATTTAACCGGCAATGCTAAAAGTAAACTGATTTTAACCCCGAGTCTTAAGTTGCCAATTTAGTATTGTCAAAACAAAATTGAAGCACAAAAGCACAAAGTTGGTGACACGATTATTGTCCCATTACAAAACGAGTTTTAAAATATTTCAAACCTTGCGTTCTTAGCAATTTTCTAATTCCATCCTAAATGTCTCCAAAATATCGTGAACATCAGATAGATACCGTCTTAAGGCAAGCCAAAGTCTTTGGCATAGAAGCCTACTTGATGAGAAGTCAGATAAGATGGTGTGGGCATGTCTCTAGAATGTACGAAGAGAGATATTCAGAATAGACACTTCAAAACATGCAAAATTTACCCCTTAGTGTGGGAAAAGCAGGCACAAAATCGGCCCGAGTGGTGACGTCATGTGCATCGAAGAAGGTCCCAAATATAACTTAAAACTTGATGACCTTAAAACTAGACCACCTACAGCTATAATACCCTCCAATGTCGTCAATGGTGTTCCGACATGTTCGCTTTATACTTGGAGCTTTTCGGCCAAAGTTAGATATGCAAACAACTTGAAAGCACACGAAAGAGCAAACACCAAAGCTCTCGACAACCCTAGAAAGACATCGAATGCAGTCGCCGTGGCCGAAATCGGCTAGATGGTATCATCATCATCATATCAATTTACCAGTTCACGGCAAATAACCTCCAGTATGAATGATTTGGCAATTGCAACCTTTGCTTCCAAATTTACATTTGAAACAGTATAGTCAGTAACCAAACGTCAATTCAAAACAGCTACAATTTCGCTCTCCATTCAGAAACGGTTAACTGCCCAACTGCCAACTATAAATCAAATCTAACCGTAGCCATAACTTACCAGGGACTATGCAGGCTGGACACGCTGCAAACAGGATATTGAGTAGGAAGAATGGTGCCCAGCATAACACGAATGTGAAGAAGACCAGGCCAAGGACCTTGGTCGCTTTCTGTTCGTTGGCCACCGCGTTTGCTGAGAGAGAACGACCTTTTTTGCGATTTGCTAGGAATCTGGAACAAACATTGTTTATTAGTATTTGCAAGAAGTGGCGTGGATCGGGTCCAATACAAAGATTGAGGAAAGAACCTTTGCCAAGTAGTGGGACAGTACAGGCTTACTAATATGCATTATTAATTAAAAAAGTTATATTTCATAGGAATTGTAGAATTATGGATATGTTTCCTGGGTCCGTAGTAAAAATAGTGGTTCAGTGCCATTTCAGATAATTTTTTTAATTTTATCTACATGTATAAAAATGGTAAACTTACTGACTGACTGGGTGATATAATTATCAACACACAGCCCAAACCGCTGGTCCTAGAGACACGAAACTTGGAGGGTGTGTTCTTTGTAAAGAGTAAATATCCACTAAGAAAGGATTTTTGGGAATCCCAATCCTAAAGGGGTAAATTAGGGGATGGAAGTTTATATGAAAGTCCGTCAGTTTTGAAGATAGGATCTTCAAATTTTGTGTTTAGGCTGACGATTGAAAATTGATTTATACGTGTCTCAGCGTTTTTGATAATTCTACCTAAAAAGGGGGATTAAAGTATGTAACTATGTTTGTTACCGTAACCTGGATTAACCTATAGGTTACTTTTTAATCTCGGTAGTACGTTCCCGTCGGATATTTTTCGACATCCACGCGGGCGAAGCCGCAGGCAAAAGCTAGTTTTTTAATAAAACGTTGCGCCACACTAGGAATTTCTCCTGTTTCGTGGGTGCGCTTACAAATATTTAAACTCACTAACACAAACGGCCAGAGTCGGAAAAACTACCTGTAGGCCATATAAATATTTGTTCCGTGCGGGAATCGAACCCGCGACACACAGCCAGCAGCTAATCGCTCAACCAATGCGCCAACCGTCAACATTATTATCATTCAACCTTTCTATCAATCTTTTAGCGACCCTTAGGAGGGCGTTGTTGGTTACCATATTTTTTTATTGTACAAGTGTTTTATAAAATAACATTGGAAACATTAATTTATAGTAACGTGCCGAAAAAAACTCATGACCAACTATGTTAAGGTTTACTCTGCTTTTCAACCTCAGAGTTATTGAGCTACGTGAACAAAATTACGGTAAGTAGCTTCGCCTTTTCTTAGTAATCCCGAAAGTCTCTCACAATTTATTTCACTCAAGTTTATCAATGTTCCGGTCTTACAAACGTCAAGCGAATAAACGTCAAGTGCCTCAACGGGTCCCGTACAAATGAAGGCATAATAAGGTCCCTTTAGAAGGCGCAATCTTTTAAACCTTTTTGTCCCATTGATCGATAGACCCCTATTTACCTTTTGATATTTTAAGCCTGACAGATTGGTTTGATTGGCACTTTCTATTCGATGTTTAAATGGATCATTTTAGGGTTAACGAATGTTTTTTTTTCTTTTTAATGGTCTGTGTTATTTTTATCTGGTTTTATGAATTTTGTACAAAATCTCGTCTCATTTAGTAGTAGTTATGTTACTCTAAAAACGTTGTTATTGTTCGTACCCTATAGACTCCTAAACTACTGAACCAATTCTGAAGAAATTATGCACAGTTGTTCCACATTCGCCAGGTAAGGTTTCTAAATTAAAAGTAAACAGAAAAAATTCATTGCAACTCGGGTTGCCAACTCTTATTTACGGGTATGCGGGAAACTAGAAACTCATATGACTTGACCAAAAAAAAGCGGGACCTGCCTCCAAATGTACAGAAACAAGAGAAAAACAATTGTAATTTCAGCGCTGTCATTGTCTCCACGTGCCCTACAGCGTTGCACGTGTTAGATAACCCTTATGTGTATGAGAATATCTGACTGTTTAACAACTCTCAGTAATGGCTACATTAATAACAATCGATAATCCAGCAACTTCGGCTGTCAAACGTAAAATAACATTGACGTATGGCGACGTTGCATTTCAAAAATATAACTAGATTTATAATCATCGTAAATTAGTATCTTGATAACAGAAAGGTTATAATTTCAAATTAACCTAATATACGTTTTCCTAAAGGTATTTTATACTACGATGTATTTTATAGAAATAGTTTTTATTGTGGCTTAAAAGGCTTAGTATCCAAACGAAAGAAAGTTGTTATATTTGAATAATCAAGTTAAATGTTTTTTACTTTAAAATGAATTAGTCATAATGAAGTGATATTTATAATGTGTCCCAGATCTTATGTTGCAACTCCTATATAATATGAAGTTGTTTCAATCAATTCTCTGAACTATCAGTTGATGTTCATATTTTATCCGATTAAACAAATAGATTACAAATAAATACTTACTAGTTTGCTAAATTATCTAATGAAGTTTTAAAATAGTTCCCTTACAGAGGATTTGTTAGTTGTTGTCTCTGTTATTAGTTATTTAGCTATAATATGTGACCAATTGCCATTGGTTTATTATGGCGGGTAGGATGTACTGAGTATTTGACGTTTGACGTGTATAAAAATAGAGGTTGTCGCCAATTCGGGGCTTTTATACTGCAACTGTTCTAAGGACAAGATATACCCTGAGAGGTATTTAATATTGTGTGTGCCATGTGTTTATTATTACGTTTGAAAGTGACATAGTAATGGAGATACCAAAAGTGTAAAGCTGGAACCTATTTGCATTACCCTAAGTTTCTACAATGTTTATGTAAGTTATTTGATATTATACTATGAATATTACTGATAATTATGTGATAGAATTATGTGTTATAATATGGTTTATATTGCTTATAGTTTATCTTCACTGATAAATTGCTTTAATTTGAGAAGGGTCCAGGACAACATATAATTGTTTTGGCATAATGCTTTAAAAGTTGTTACCGTGGAGTTTCTTGTCCATTCTTCTCCACGAAGACCTAGGTTTGCGAATGGACGTAGCTTGATAGGTAATTAACGTTACCTATAAATATCTGACAAGCTTAATCGAAATAAATGAATATTAGTCTAGTCTTGTCTTTCTGTGGCTTTTCTTGATAGAAACCTTTTTCCCTACACACCTTTTTAGAGATACTTTTAGACACAGTAAATAACAAGTAACCATTCTGACACTCAAAGCTTGATAATCAGTGGATATTAATATATATATATACAGATATATGTATGTATCAGCCAATTTATAACACACGTAATTAAAGCGCCGCTAATAGGTACTTTATTATTTGAACAGGGTTTCTTTCTAAACTTGGCCAAGTTTATCATAAAGCTCGACAATTAGCATCTCGCAAACATACATCGCAGGACGCATTATTTGAGCCGTGGAAACGGGATGTCTCGCCTCATGGGACGGTTGGCAACCCTAATTACAACGCCACCGCACCGGGCACAACTAGTAATTCTATAAAAACATGTTTGTTGCGGTCGCGAATTATATTTTAATGAAAATACGTAAGAAAATTGAAATTTCGCGGGTTAGCAAAGCGCTTCCCCCTTAGCAATCGAAGTTAAAAATTATGTGCGTGCTAATAAAATTATTCGATGCATTGTGTTTGATTTAGTATAACGAATACAATTATGTAGGTACTCATCTGTTCTGATTTTTAGGGTTCCAATTCACAACGGAATTCTATTACTAGTAAGTAAGCCTTCGCTCTCGGGCCCACCTGTCTGTTCGCCCGTTTGTGACAGGGCTGTATCTTTTGAATCGGAATAGATAGGCCGCTAAAACTACTAACTAAACTTTTGACATTTCTCCTCTTTTTTGCTAGGTACTGTAAATCTGTAATTGTTTGGTTTCATGTTAGGTATATTTTATTTGAATTTTTATGAAATTATGAATTAGATTATATAATACTGAATTTTGCTGTGCCCTGACAGGGTCTACAACGGTTCTTAGCTCTAAGCCTTTTGTTAACACCTTGTTTACCTTGTGGAACGCAAATAAATATGAATATGAAAATTAAATAAAAGAGCTAGTTCTTAAATGTACTGTTTATGCACTTAGGTAATATCTTTTCCAAATCACGCAATCAAAGTAAGGTTTGCTGTAAGAAACCCCAATTCTGGGTTAAGGTAGTCGTTGTGCATAAGCTATTTGATTGCAATTTGTGCTTAAATAATTTTAATTTTATAGAAAAGAAAAAGAATAAGGAGCGTAGTTTGGTCGTTCTTAATAATGGAAATACATACAAAAAATATATTAAACCCACTTGACCGTTATTCGAAACCTAATAAAACATGAGAGTAGCATTCTTGACTTCCTGCTAGTACTAGCCGTGCGGAAACAACCCCACCACTGTCTGCGTCTCGCTCTAACGTCTCTCCCACCACCCCCACCACCACCTAAGGCAGCTCGCGTCTCGATCGCGAGTTTTGCGTCATTGGCGTTTTGATTTCCGACCAAATAGGTCGCTAGTAAAAAGTGCTTGTCCTACAAGTCGCTTTGTTAAAACTATTGTGCCGTGCGGTGATAATATTATTGTGCAACAGTCTTTGCACTGTGTTTAATAATTAACAAAGGTAAATTATTCGCTGTCTTGGTAAGTACCATTCCTTTTCTGTGTACCTACATACCTAAACCGTTACTGAATTTCCAAATTTTGATCGTAAAATACTTTGTTTTTAACGGTAACAGTTTGGTTTCTTTGTTATTGGAATTCGAATTCTAATTACGTAGGTATACTCACGAAATATTATTGTATTTGGATAAAAGCCTAATTATAATTTACCTACCCATAGTAATGCAAAAATTTTTAAACGGTGATACCGTTCGATATACTTATTTAAATTAGATATTTTTTCTTTTTCATGTGTAGGTTTCTTGAACCTATTAAGTGTTTTATTTTCTAATGGTGATATTTTTCGATATTCGAAGCAGATTTTTAGGTTTTATAAACGTATATTTCAGTGGGTATCGCGAAATTTGTTCGTTATAAACTTCGACGTTTTTTGATATCGTGTTTTTATCCAACAGTATAGTAAGTTTAAATTGCGATTTCGAATATGAACATGGATGAGGCAGGCCCATCCGCTGCAACGAGGGAGGAAGGTGTGGTTGAGAAGAATCGTAATGGTGCCGATGACGTAAGGAAACGTAAACGATCTTCAAGTACAGAGTCGAGCTCGAGCAGTAGTTCATCAACAAGCTCAAGCTTCTCGTCAAGCAGTCATACGAACCGTAATAACAGACGTCGTAGGAAGTACAAATCCAAAAGGAAACGTAACTCAAGTAAGTTAAACAAATTATTAACCGAAGTGTCTAACCTAAAATACGAGCTGTCCCGGCGGCAAACTAGCACCCCAAGAGAATTGTATCAAGAAGAATGTAGTTCTTATGTAGATCCTAACATTAGCGGTGACTTATTTGAAGGGGATGCCACTGAACCCCCCTTAGCTCCGTCATCCGCTGCTGATGCCGGAACATGCTACGATAATACGTTTAGTCTAAACATTAGTACAAAATTGAAGGAACCTTCGGTCCCTCATGCTTCATCAGCATTTTTGGATCAGTTAACAATCTTGCAACGCTTTGGGCTTCCCGATTGGAACAGTGTGCGCTACGCGGACGTACAAAAGCTGTATGTACATGATCCAGGTTTTAATAACCTCGAACTTAATGAGGAAATAAAGCGTTATGATACTTCTAAGTTTACAGCACAGATGGAAAAAGCTTTTTCAGGTATAACTTATGCTTTATTAAAGCAAAGAGATGTAATGCAAAATGAAATGCGTAGCTTTTTAACATGGGCACAGCAATCTGAGCAGTTAAGCCATGCCAACATTGTTGAGAAAATAACCGAAATCTTCACTAAAGGTGAGTATCCAAAAATAACAAGTGACATATTTCAACTAGTTTGTGGACACAGAGCTGAGCTTGTACAATACAGAAGAGAGGCCATTATAGCTTCGGTGAAAGACCCATATCATAAAAGTGCATTGCGGAAAATTCCACCGACATGTTCCCACTTATTTGACAGCGACAAGTTTACAACTGTCCTGGAAAAAGCAGGAGGCGTGAAAAGCGTATTTTGGCCCAAAAATAAGGATCGCACAAACTCTGCACCGCAGAACGATCCGGGGCCATCGCAGCGACCAAGTACGTCGTACGGTCCTCCGTCAAAAATATCCCAGGCCCCAAAACGGGACAATAAACCTGCTTTTAGAAGGAACAACCGTGACCAAAATCATCAATCCTTTCGAGGCAAAGGTGGAAAAAGAGGAAGACATAACGAGGGTCATAAAGGCCGCAGGGCAAACTCTCCCTCATCCCGCCGGGATAGGAGAGAACAAAATAACCGCAAATATTGACTCGAGAATGCCTTTTCGTGCCGGTCAACTTCAATTTTATCACAGCCGTTGGGAAGCGCTCGGGGCACCGCCCTACATTCAAAAAATTATAAAAGGCTACCGTATTCCTTTCAACAGGAAACCACCGCTCAGTCAACATTTTCGTCACCGTCTAACTACACACTCGCCAGAGATGTCAAACATAATTTCGGAAATGTTATCACAAGGTGTAATACGAGAGGCCAAGCGATCCCCGAGTTTCATATCAACCATTTTTCTTCGGCCGAAAAGCGACGGCACGATGAGGCCTATTTTCAACCTGAAAAACCTAAACGAGTATGTTCACACCGACAAATTCCGGCTTATAAATATCCACAGAGTACCCGACTTCCTTCAGGAAAGCGACTGGATGGCCAAAATAGATTTGCACCAAGCGTATTTTCATTTACGGATTGCACGAACACACCAGCGATATTTACGTCTAATGTACAACGAAAAACTGTACGAGATGACTTGCTTGCCATTCGGTCTAAGTTCTGCTCCCAAAGCCTTTGCCAGTCTAACAAACTGGGTAGCCCAGATGCTGCGGGAACAAGGCATCCGCACTCTAGTATACCTAGATGATTTCCTCCTAGTCCATCAGAACCGTTCGGTTCTACAGTCCCATGTTGCAACCACAATAAACTTGCTCGAACATCTGGGATGGATAATAAACAGAAAAAAGTCGGTCCTAGTCCCACAAAAGTCTCTGGAGTTCTTAGGCATCGTATGGGACACATGGAAAAATGTCAAATATCTCCCAGAAAGAACAGCATCCAAACTGAAAGTCTACGTTTCGAATTCCCTGCAATCTCGTTCGGTGGAACTGAAACAACTTCAGATGCTTATAGGGGTACTAAACTTCGCCAGCTTTGTCGTGACAAGAGGAAGATTAAACTATCGAAGCCTTCAAATGCATGCAAATGCTCTTCTGAAGACACCTGCCTGCACAAAAACTCAGCTAAGCCCAAAAGCAAAAAGCGAACTCCTGTGGTGGCTAACGAATTACAGAATCCCTTCAACCATTCACTGTCCTCTACCATCACACTATCTGACAACCGACGCGAGCGACATCGGCTGGGGGGCCTTGCTAGACAACACGAGCTTACAAGGCACATGGTCAGTGACGGAACAGGAGTTGCATTGCAACCAAAAAGAACTCATTGCCATAATAAACGTCTTACGAGATCACTGTCGTTACCTGAGCTCTTCGGCTTTACTAGTCCAGTGCGACAACAAAACCACGGTATCGTACCTACGCAACGAAGGCGGCACAAAATCTCAAGCCCTAGTAGACCTTGCAGCAGAAGCTTTCGCAATCCTAGATCACCACAACATCCACATGACGATTTATCACCTGCCAGGCAGTTACAACTCGGAAGCGGATCACCTGTCTCGTCAGAAGACGCCTTCAGAATGGCACCTTCTGCCAACGGCAACAGAAGTAATTTTTTCAAAATGGGGCCAACCACAAATCGACCTCTTTGCATCTCGACGGGCACATATCCTACAGGACTATTGCACACTCGACAGAACCGACCCGCGAGCCAGGAGGTACGATGCTCTAGCAGCGAACTGGACTTACACGCTAGCTTGGGTGTTCCCACCACCCCACTTGATCCCCAGAGTACTAGCACACCTAAACAAGGCAAGAGGCGTTTACCTGATAGTCGCTCCACGGTGGGACAAAGTATACTGGAGACCAGATCTGAAGAGCAGAGCATTAAGTCCCCCGTTCACCATCAGGAACCTACCCAAGGTGCTAGTAGATGTCTCAACCGGTCTTCCGCCACCAAACGTGGCAACAATGACGCTCGAAGTTTGGAGATGTGGGGGTGGGAGCCAACATTGAAGGATTGGTCAGAAGAACAAAGGTCTCTTTTATTATCCAGTTGGCGTAAGTCTACTCTTAACACTTATAGACCAGCCTGGAAAAGATGGATGAACTGGGCTAAAAATAATGAGATTAACTCACTACAACCGACTGGTTCTCAATTTGCACGATTCCTAGCTGATCTGCATCAAGTAGAGGGGCTTTCCCTGAGCACGATTCTCGTTCATAAATCGGCGGTCTCGACTTTTTGTGACCCGGATAATCAAACAAAAATAAGTTCGCACACCCTCGTAAGACAAGTTCTAAAATCGATCTCTTCGGCTCATCCTAAACTACCCAAGCCACCGATTTGGGATATTAATACGCTCATTTCATATTTAAGTCAGAAAAATCCTGAAACTGTTAACTTCTACGAAGCTTCCTGTCAAACTGCCGCAATCCTACTTCTCTGCTCTGGGCGACGTGTTCACGATCTTACACTCCTTCGGATCTCACCAGAACACTACGTTCAATCCGAAGATAATATAATTCTCTGGCCGGCTTTTGGATCAAAGACAGACACAGCTAACCGGAGACAATCAGGCTGGAAACTTCTACAAAATAAAGAAAATAAAAGTTTAGACCCAGTCCATTGGGTCAAACATCTGATCCATCTGTCACGCCCAAGAAGGGAAGTAATTTCGTCAGACAACTTGTTTCTGAGCACTTTTGGAGACCCCAAACCAGCGACCCGCACTATAATTGCCGGTTGGATGAAGAAAACGTTAAAGGACGCTGGCATACAGGGCACACCGGGCAGCTTCCGATCAGCAGTAGCCTCAAAGAACTGGATGGAACAGTTCCATCTAGACGACATACTCTTAAGAGGTAATTGGAAATCGGCCAATACTTTTAAGAAATTCTATTGCCGTGAGATTCGAACAGATGCATCAAAGACTGATTTGATTACTACTCTCTTTGAGCCTGTAGAATAGAAAATTCATTAATAGTCATTATTAACTAATATTATAAATTATTTTGTAAGTTTCGAGATGCTCTCCCATTAATCCTCATACGTACCAAATGTATATTAAAAGTAATAGGATTGTTGTACCTATTGTTGTGATTAATAAATAAAAACACAATTGTGATTTTTCAATATTCTGTTATTTCATTGCAAATATACTGCAAGCTTACTCTAGATCACATTGGCGACACCACCACCAGGCGATAACAAACACGTCTCTCATGTTTTATTAGGTTTCGAATAACGGTCAAGTGGGTTTAATAGAGACATTTTACCTAAAATAAAATGTGTATTAAACCATACTTACCTTATTCGAAACCTAATAACTTAAATACCTGCCTGGTGTTATAAAAACATGAGCAAACTCAATGACGCAAAACTCGCGATCGAGACGCGAGCTGCCTTAGGTGGTGGTGGGGGTGGTGGGAGAGACGTTAGAGCGAGACGCAGACAGTGGTGGGGTTGTTTCCGCACGGCTAGTACTAGCAGGAAGTCAAGAATGCTACTCTCATGTTTTATTAGGTTTCGAATAAGGTAAGTATGGTTTAATACACATTTTATTTTAGGTAAAATGTCTCTATTATGTTGAATATTGTACTGTAGTACGGAACCCTGCGTATGCGAGTCCGGTTTTAGCTCGCATTTGGCCGATTTTAGGATTGAAATTATAAAAGGCAGAACCATAACTTTTTTATAATGAGTAGTTACCAGCTGCATGTGCAAAATGTTACGTGGAGGGTTGTTAGTGGTTATGGCCATATGCCTCGCTCTGGCAGCCGCCAGGAGATCTCCTCAAGCTGACAAAATTCCGGAATTACTAAAGAACGTTGACACAAGACGCTATTCAGATAGCGTATCCGAAGATGCGAAATTAGATGTGGTGAGAGCTGAATTCAAATTCAAAATTGGTCTACTTTAGGTGTGACAATTATCCATCCAATGAAAATTGAAGTGCTGGGTGCTTGTCCGAGTAGCAGTTTTCATTGTACTAACTCTTTTATCAGTTAATTTATAAGTCTCCATGCGTCCCCAGCTACGTTTGTTAGTTTTCTTGTGGTACCGTGCCATTTTTTTTATGTTTTCAGTCTTGATCTTATTCTTTTGCCTATTTTCCTTTGGATTCATCTTCACCGTTTCATCGGTTTTTTTTGTGTGTAAATGTATGTTCATCGATTATTCTGAACCATGTCGGCCGATTTTATAGATTGTTCTTCTATTAGAAAGTGGAGTTCAGGGGTGGTCCCATATCAATTTGTTTAAGTTCTAATGAGTAGTTTCTATGGTCTATGCCTGTCGCCTATGTTGATGATGTTACGATACCATTAATCCCATCATCATCTACCTAGCCTTTTTCCAACTATGTTGGGCTCGGCTTCTATTCTAACTGGATGCAGCTGAATACCAGTATTTTACATGGAGCGACTTCCACAACCCAGCTAGCACTGGGTAACACGATACTCTTTGGTAAGACTGGTTGTCAGACTTTCGAGCCACTGACTACCGGTAACGACTGTCAAAGATCTGCAAATGACAGCCGGGACCAACGGCTTAACGTGCTTTCCAACGCATATAAAATACTGAAATTCAGTTGCATCCGGTTAGACTGGAAGCCGACCCCAAGATAGTTGGGAAAAGGCTAGGCCGATGATGGTTATATTTTTGGGTCATAGCTATACCTTTCACATGATCCATACCCTTTGGTCGCCCTCTTTTCTTTTATCCACACACAATCAAATTCCATTCATTTTCTTTTTCTCTTCTTCTCATAAAACGGTTGAGTTTTTTTTTAATTATTTCAGCCTGATTTGATCAAAAAATATCGTTATCCAGTTGAAGTTCACAATGTGATGACTGAGGATGGCTACATATTGGAAATGCACCGTATCCCTCACGGACGAGATGCCAACAATGTTTCAAATCAGACAAAACCTGTCGTCTTCGTGATGCATGGCCTACTTTGTTCATCGGCTGATTTTGTTTTAATGGGTCCTGGCTCGGGTTTAGGTAAAGTTTCTTTTAGGGAATTTTGTCTTGAAATCATTTATATTTTGATTTGTACACTTAATATCGTAATCCAATAATTTAATTACATTCATTTTTCAAGGTTACATTCTCGCCGATGAAGGATTCGACGTCTGGATGGGTAATGCTCGCGGAAACTATTATTCTCGAAAGCATGTTTCTTTGAACCCTGACGCTATACTGAACAAGGCATTCTGGAAGTTCTCTTGGGATGAAATAGGAAACATAGACTTGCCTACTATGATTGACTATGTATTGGCGGTGTCTAGAAAAGATAAGCTGCACTATGTGGGTCACTCACAGGGAACCACGTCCTTCTTCGTGTTGGGGTCATTGCGTCCAGCTTATAACTACAAGATTATATCAATGCACGCACTGGCTCCAGTGGTTTATATGGCACACAACAATTACCTTCTTTTCAAGGTGTTGGCACCTTTTTCTAATCATACTGAAGTAAGTTATTAGTTATATTATACATTTATAGGTAGTATGCGTAGACGTGTACATTTCGTGTGAAGCTAATGTGGGTCTGATTTGGTTCATTTTATTTTTTAGAGCATTTTTTCCTTGGTCGGACCCGGTGAGTTTTTGCCCAACTCTGTAGTCTTCACATGGGCAGGCAAAGCATTCTGTCGTGATAGAGTATTGTTTCAACCGATATGCAGTGATATCTTATTTTTGATTGGGGGATGGGACGAATCACAACATAACGCGGCAAGTATTGAATGATTCAAGTTTGTTTCATAGGCCTACCTACAATGGTTTATGAATTCTTGTATTTAAAATGTGTGTTTGTGTTTGCAGACCATGCTGCCTGTCATAATAGGCCACACTCCAGCTGGTTCATCTGTAAGACAGGTCGTTCACTATGCTCAAGGAATTGCCGGAAAAGGCTTTCGTCGCTTCAACCACGGGTCTCGATTAGCCAATCGAAATGCGTATGGATCCGAAGATCCTCCGTCTTATGATTTATCTAAAGTGACAGCTCCAGTGTTTCTTCATTATTCAGCCAGCGACCCATTGGCAGAAGTCGCTGATGTTGATAAACTTTTCGAAGAACTAGGTAGCAAGACGTTAGGCAGGTTTCTTATTCCTTGGAAAAGCTTTAGTCATCTTGATTTCTTGTATGGTATCGATGCCAAGGAATTAGTGTACGATAAAGTTATCGAAATTATTAAAGCCACAGACGCCACTGTATGATGATCAGTGATTTGAACGATGTTACAACGAATACAAACTCCACTCGCCCGAGTTACAGATTTTTTCTAGACCTATTTGTGTTTTCTAATAGCAGATAATTAAGATGCAAGTTAAGATTACAAATTCAGCACCCAACAAAAAGAAACGTAGGTAAAGCACTACATCCTTACATTCTAAGGTGTTGCAGACATCAATAATTTAAAACACTGTTAAGTAAATGTAGAGTTGTAATGTTTGTAAATATTCAGCTATGACTATAGTTTCAGTAATTTCACACCTATACCAAAGGTCTAGAATACCCACGAAAGATTATAGCTAGATTAGCTAGACAAACTTACACTATCACAATGTAACTCGGACCTTGCGCGCAATATATTTTGCGCGAACCCACTTACGCGAAAAGACATTTAGAAGTTTTCAAGTTCTTCCAGTCTTTCTGCGGCTTACCAATAACAATCACAACCCAGCCCACCCTTCAAGTAATAACAGGCGTGATATTATGTTTACTCTGTAAGTCACTGGCTATTAAGTCGCATAAGAGTCGGTCGGGCAAGTATCAGTCGCGCAAATGTGTATTCGCGCATAATGTCCATTCGCGCAAGTGTCCATGAACGCAATTAAAGTCCGTACACGCAAATGTCTGTTTGCGCAATTGGGTTCACGCAAGTGTCCTTTGCGCAGATGTTTTTCGCGTAAATGTCCTAGATTTACTATAAGGCACAGGTTTACAGGCGTGCTGTTAGAATATATGCTATGAAAATATCTAATAAAAATAAAACAAGAAGCTAAAGCAGCACGTTTTGTGGTCCAAGGCTAATTTGCAGAAAATAAAGTTGGGCAGACATTTTTATTCAGTTGCAGATTCATAAATATGTAGTTACGAACTTTCTCGACCGTGGAATTATGAAGCTTAAAATAGTGTTGCTGAAGTTTCAGTTTAAAATGGCCTATTTCAGTCTTTGTGAGTGTAAGGAGCTATTAAGGCACCTTCCTATCTTTCGGGGATACATGAATACAAAATATCATTCAGTTGTTTTTATACATAAATTACTGAATGAGATGTGCAACTATTATATATAGTTAATATTTTTACTGGGTGTAATTTCACTTATCTTATGTTGTTCTATTTTGTGATTTATAGCCTCATATTGGACGAGCAATGTTGCGACGAGTATAATTGGTGGTAAATAAATAAACAATAATAGCGATACTCCTGGACACGGCTCGTATTGTTAGGAGGTTCCTCTCGCTGGAACCCTGACCGCCGCGCCGGTAGCTTGGACTCTATTCCCGATACCGGTGAGCTATTTTTTATATATTTTTTTTATGTTTTTTTTTTGTATTTTTTTTAAAGACTCTTTTAAAAAAATTATAAAAATTGTACCGAAATAAATAAATGAATCATAATAAATATTGTATTTAGGAGAAGGAGGCTACTGAGATGACGAATCATAGAGAAATTATGAAAACAACCAGTGTATTGTTGAAATATACATGTTTGATTAACCTATAGTTATTAACATTACATGAAAACCGATTAAAAAAAAACACTAAATAGTTTATTATAGCTTAACTTCCGAAAATCGGAGACTTTTGTTTGTTTCATTGAGTATTTTCCCACCATGTGGAAGTCAGTTATTTTTTCGTTATTTCAGTATAGTTTTATATTTTAGCCTTTTTGGTTGTGGCATGATGGTATCTCACTCGAATTCTTGTCGATTATTCATGTTCCAATGTTACTAAAAGTTATAAGAGCATAAACATAGACAAAGACATAGAAGAAAAAATATGTATTTTTTTATTGAAAGGAACAGCAAACAGTTACATTATAAGAACTTACAACTAGTTTCACAAAATAGCAATTTGGTTATATTGTAACCCACAACGCTGTTCGCAAGTAGACACAATAGTTTCAAAAAAGAGCTAATCGCTAGGAACATTGTAGCAATTACTTAATTAAAATTAGATATACTATAATAACGACTATTAGAAAATTTGTTCATAATGAAAGTATTAAGATAACATAATTTTATAATATTACTTTAGTTGGCAGCACTTGTTATATTTAGTAGGGAACGGCGAATGAAGATGTCAATGTTTACAAGGTGTAAACATTAACATCTGTATCATTATCATTTTGTGTGTGTGGGTGTGTTTTTTTGTACAAATTATAGAAAAAAAACAAGCAATTTGAATAAAATCGCGAGCTTTCTTCCAAATGAAAAAAGGTCATATAAATCGGATCAGTAAGCGGGGAGTAACGAGGTAACAAAAATTAAAAAAAATGCCGATTTCAGAACCTCCTCCTTTGTAGAAATCGGTTAAAAAAACCAATCAGTCAAAATAATTATGATCGTTTCCTTTCCAAAAACCTTATATAGCATCTTAGTAGAGGCTAGCCTAAATACTAAATCGTGCCTTAATTAAAGTTTAAGATCTCGACACGTAATAAGGGCCTTCGAGAGGCAGCTTACAATTTAGTATTAATTGGAAACTCATTACAGACTACCTAAGTGATTCAGGTTTCATTTTAATGAACGAAATCAAACTTGCAAATTGCGTTCTTGTTAGGTACATAGGTATCTTTACTCTCAGAGCTAGTGGAGCTACGATTTTCACAAAATGGTTGGATGAGAATTATAGTCGATTTGTTACCATTGGAACGATAGTCCAGCCGTAGACTTCCAAATACTTCATATTATGACAAAATTAACCAGGTCCTGAGTTCGATTCCCGGGTCGGGCAAAGTGCTATTGGGGTTTTCCATCAGTAATTTCTCAGTAGCAGCCACGGAGTCTGGTGGATTTGTGCCCATAATCAGCCTATAATGTTCCCACTGCTGGGACACACGGCCTCCTCTCTAGAGAGGGAATGGGCTATAATCCACCACGCGGGCCCAGAGCGGGTTGATAGATGTCATATGTCTTCGAATTTTTGGTTCTAGCCGGCCGGCCGGCCGGTTTCCTCACGATGTTTTCCTTCACCGTTTTGGAGAGCAGTAGTGATGAAATAAATTACACAAAGTAATGCGCCTGCCTGGATTCGAACCCACGACTTACTGGTCGTAAGTCGGGGCCGCCACTGGGCACCGATGCTCTTGATTTGTGCCCGGTTGATGGCAATAGGCTCGCCCTCTATATGGGACTTAAACATAACTGGCGAAAAATGGGTGTACTATTAGGTACTTTCGGGGATTACAGGCGTGATGTTTATGTTATGACAAAATTATTCGTATTTTGAGAATTTAAAAAAATTGTGGCTAAATATATCTGAACATTGAAGAAAATAATTTCAGTCAACAGTGCAGCGGGACTGCGCTGCGGTGCTATTGTGTTTTGATTAAAACTCAGACCTCTTTTTTATCACACTCATTCTAATACACACACACACATCAGACGACTTGCGGCCAAACGTAAGCCTACTTAGTCATCATCTGCCTGCCTTTTCCCAACTATGTTGGGGTCAACTTCCAGTCTAACCGGATGCAGCTGAATACCAGTACTTTACATGGAGCGACTGCCTATCTGACCTCCACAACCCAGTTAGTGCTAGGTAATGCAATACCCCTTGCTAAGACTGGTTGTCATACCTACTTTCGGGCCACTGACTACCTGTAACGACTGTCAAAGTTCTACAAATGACAGCCGGGACCAACGGCTTAGCGTGCTTTTCGAGGCACGGAGGAAACTCGTCATGTAATGGGTGGTTACCCATCCACGGACCAACCTAGGTAGGCACGGCTTAACCTAAAGATCGACCCGAGCGGCTGTTCTTATTTAGCCTCAAGCTCCTAGCAAGCCTGCTTAGTGAATAAAAAATACGGCTTGACTCCTAAATCCCATATTTCTTAACCTGATAAAAATCCTCAAAGCACTTACTCGCAAATGCTTATTTTGACGCTAGCAGTTAACTGAATAAACCATGTTCCGACAGGTTAGAACAGGCCAACAATATAACATCTGGCCATATAAATATACATGAAGATGGAAATACAATGCAAGAGCCACGAGCCATGAGCCATCATGAGCCACTAGCACAATGAGATACAAACAGAAATTAATTCTGAAATGCTACAATGGCGGAAGATTTTACCTTTATGTCGCATGAAGATTATAAATTAAAAAAGGTTTTATGTTAATCGGAAGGCTAAGTGGTAGATTATTTTTTAGTTTCTGAAAAATATATAATATCTTGACCTTCAGCGTGACAGCAGCGGTGGCCCAGTCGTGGCAGCCCCGACTTACAAACAGTAAGTCGTGGGGTCGAACCCAGGCAGGCGCATTACTTTGTGTAATTTATTTCATCGCCACTGTTCTAAAAAACGGTGAAGGAAAACAATCGTGATAAAACCGGCATGTCCTAGAACCAAAAATTCGAAGTAACATAGTACCAACCCGCACTGGGCCCGCGTGGTGGATAATAGCCCATTCCCTCTCATAGAGAGGAGGCCGTGTGTCCTAGCAGTGGGACCATTATAGGCTGATTATGTTTATGCAGCGTGCTTATATATGTGAATACTGTAGGTAAAATTTATCGTTAAGGACTGCTGAGCAAAGCGAAACAGAAGAAAGAGTAGACCAACATTTTAGAAGGTATAAAGTCTCGTGTAACATACCTAGTGGCTGTTATCCTTAAGTAAGTGACATTAATATCAATAAGTTTAAACCAGCTGATGCCCGCGGCTTCGCCCGTGTGAGGTTTGGAAATTGTCCTACAAGTAGGTACCGGGGTAAAATTTACTATTTGTGTACCAAGTTTCTTTAAAATCCGTTCAGTAGTTTTTTCTTGAAAGAGTACCATACACTCATCCATGTACATCCATCCTCACAAACTTTCGCATCTATACTAATCTATACTAATTTAATATATTATATTATATAATATTATAAAGCTGAAGAGTTTGTTTGTTTGTTTGTTTGCTTGAACGCGCTAATCTCAGGAACTGCTGGTTCGAATGGAAAAATTCTTTTTGTGTTGGATAGTCCATTTATCTAGGAAGGCTATAGGCTATATAGCATTACGCCACGACCCTTAGGAGCCGCGCAGCGTGTGACACCGCGGGGAACAGCTAGTTTATAATAAAGATTTAACTAGTAGAATGTAGTAGTAGCATGCTGTATAGCAACAAGAAAAGGTAGGTACCTATACTATGGCCTTAACAACCGATTTTTACAGTCATCTTAGGAACTTACATTAACACCATAAAAAGCATCAACAATAAATTCAGAAGTCAACTAACAATAAATTCCTTTACAGCGTTCCGTTGCGAAAAATACCATTAAAAACCGTATTTCACCAGCAAAACCAGTGCAAATTTAAATAACCCACTGACAAACGTGAACACTTTTCATTTTGTTAACTCAAAGCGTAGCCAATTTATGTTTTAATGTAGAATCCACAGCATAACGAATTGGTACGGAAAGCAGCAAATATTTTTGAGAATTTTAACTATCCTGACATAAAATGAGGACATTTTGAAACACAGTAATTAGTAGAACTCATCACGTTCAGAAATCTGACATTTTAATCTCGGAGAAGAATTATGATTTGAAATAAAACGTGTAGTCGTGGTTTATTTTACGCCACGTCGTAATCTGTCGCATTAATAAAGTTGTGTTACAGAACATAAAATTAAAACATCACGCCTGTGATCCCCGAAGGATTAAGCAGTAGGTACACCTGCTTAATGGGTGTAAAAGTACCCTTAACGAAGCCGAAAGGCACTTGTTCTCCCCGTCAATGCGAATTTTTTTTTGTTCTAGACCATACCTGGGAACCTTCTAGTTACGAAGATATTGGGGCTCAAAGTTCTTAGTACAAGTACTAAATACAAGTTTTCAATATTACGACATTATTTTAAAAACCTCCACGAACTACACAATATTCAATGCATCCATCAGGACAATGTTTTGAGTGCGTTACATTGAGTCCTACCGTGAAACATGATTTTCACCTCAAGAACTCGGCTGGAGCAAAGACAATCTCTGCAGATGGGGGTTCGTGGACGGCTCAGACCTCAAGTGCGTATGTGGTGTCTCCCCACAAACAATGGCCCACCTTCCATCTTGCACCGCATGCCCTCTCACCTGCGCCCTCGATGATTTAATTACTGCATCAGAGAGCGGGGTTCGCGTGGCTGAATTTTGGGCTTAACATATTTTTTTTTTTTTTGCCGTCGATATGCTAAGAAGAAGACCTCAAGAAAAAAACGTCACTTAGTTTTATGTACAGAATGCTTGGTTGACGGCTTTGTGAAGGGTCCGTTTGCACCCTATATCTATCTCATCCACATTATGCCAGTTAAGTTTACAACAACCACTCAGATATAGAACTCTCCCAAGCTGCCATCAACTGGTCACAAATGTAGACTCCAAGCTGCTACTGTGAGATGCGTGAATAAAAGAAATGAGTGCTCTGGTAAAGAAAAAAATAACGAAATTACAAACTTCGAAGTAGGTAATTTCAATGCTGCAGCGATGTGTAACCGTTGAACTGCCAAGTCATAGGTCTCGAGTTCGAACCCCAGACACGCAACTCTTGATTTTTCGGATTCATGTGCTTAATGAATATCACTTGCTTCGGTGAAAGAAAACATCGTGAGAAAACCAAACCACCATGCCTGAGAGATATTTCTCGACGGCATGCGAAGCCAAGTGAGAGTCCCATGGCGGCATAAAAACTCTGGCACCTGGTTAGGCACTAACCACACGAAACAGAAGATGAATGCTGCACCGAGAGTGGTAATCAATACCTCTTTTGAAGGTTAAAGGTAGCGCTAAATGCAACCCTTTATTTGTGGGGTACTTTGCCGGATTTTCGCGCGCTTTTCAATAACTTGGACAGAGGCAGTATATCTCTCTTGTTCTTTCTCCTAGACTCTGTGAAAGTTTTGAGCAAGATAGATGCAGTTTTTATAAGCAAATTTATGACATAACCGATGACAGTGACAGATGGGCCTTACAAGGTTGATCAACAGCGATCAAACATTTGAAAATGGGCCTTAGAGGCCCACTCAACATCGCAAGGCAAAAATGCCTGATTGAGTCGTTTTTCGACAATATCTCATGCAAGAGCACACAACAACAGCACAATTTAATTCAAAAACACAATTTTAAAGTTATTTTTCACGTCAGATATTTGACTGTCATTTAAATGTTCAGAATGCCTTTTAAAATTGCACACATCCGGTAAAAGCACCATCAATTTCCAGATTAATATATTTTCAGTTTAAAAACTGGTATTCATCACTGAACTTTAACATTTAACTGTACGATTTTGTGGTTAAAACATCTGACGATCCCGACCGAAAATATCTCTCATCGTTTAAAGCATTTATTTTGATAAATTAAAACAAGTGTTGGGATCGCTTTTACAAACTTCGGGCAAGTTTTATCCCGAGCCTTCGTTGAAAATGTAAGAGCAAATTTTCTTTGCAAGTGTAACTCAAAGTTGTCCAGTGTGAAAGTGGTTCCTTCCTCACCAGTAATAATTGAAGACTTTCGACATTCGTTGGAGAACTGGAATTGAATACCATGCCTTCTTATAAACTATCAAATGAGTTGTTTCACTTTTGAGATAGTCTCTTTCTACTAACATCCTCACGCCTGTAATCGCCGAAGGGTTTAGCAGAGGTGTACTTAATAGTACATACACCCACATTTCACCAATTATGTTTAAGTCCCATGTAATAGGGAGCGAGCCTGTTGCCGGCCAGGGCACAAATCCAGACTCTTTGGCTGCTAATGAGAAATTCCTGATGGAAAACCGCAATAACAATTTTCCCAACCCAATCGAACAAAGCACCTCATGCTCAGCAGCCGTAATTGCGACCACTAGACTAACAAGGCAGCCTCTTCTTTCTACTTTATTAAAATCTTTCTTCTTTCTTTATCGTGTGGTTAGTGCTTAACCTGGTGTTGGCATGGGCGTCTGACTTGGATTTACATGCCGTCGAGAAATATCTCTCAGGCATGCTGGTTTCCTCACGATGTTTTACTTCACCGAAGCAAGTGATAATTATACAATACGCACATGAATCCGAAAAATCAGAGGTGCACGCCTTTTTTTTCGGATGGGAAATCATCAAATGACTCCTCCCGCTCTGAGTGGAGCGGAAGGAAGTGTCAGACTTTTACTGACTAAAAACCATCCATGTTCCTTCTTTTGCCCTTTATGTTCCAGGGCCGCGGTATCTCTTTCGAACAGTCCCGCAGCCCTGGCAGGCATCGGCCCTTGCGGGCCCCTCATGTTTGCTGACATCTCTTTGAGGCGCGCGTGGAACACGAACGCGCCGTTGACACGGCCTGTCGTCATAAGACGGATGACGATAACGATAACGGCGAGCTAGCCCATTACTCCCATTACTCACCGTCCACAGGCCCGCGCCTACGGTGGCCGAGAGCCACCACGACGTGGCCCCCGACGCCCGGTGCTTCTCCCGCGGCGGCTGGGACGTGAGGTTCTCTCCCTCTCACGTTCCACCACCTCCTTCGCTAGCATGACTGCTTCGCAGAAAGAGGTGAGGGTGCCGTGGCGCCTCTCTAGCCACTCGTTAAAGAGGGGACTTATCGCCACTATTATGGCGTGCCCTGCACGGGGTTGCGACAGTCGCTCTCTCCATGTCGCCATGAGATCGCGCCGGAGAGGGCATGCCTTGGGTTCGAACACGAAACCTACGACTTGGAAGTCGCATCTCTAGGCTATCACTGCTAAAGTTAAAATCCATAAATGCACTGTAAGTGTGACACTGCATAGCTTAACCCGCTGAGTCTAGACGGTGAACGACGAAGGTGACTACTAAAAAAGTTTTCAAGTTTAAAGGAAACTTCGTTATTTCCGCTGACGGAAAACCACGTCGGGAGCATGGCTTGTAAAACACAAACTTTTCGATCTGCAATTATTTATCAGAGCGTCTACAACATGAGGCTGAGAAAAACATCAAAACTTTGAACACCGCAGTCTCAAAGGCCACTGAAAGTTTTATAGCCATACTTTACAATAGCGGATCTTATCTGAGACTGGCTTTAAAGAGATTGTAACCTTTTATTGCTTAAATTGGATCCAAAATATCTGTACGTGATTTATTTTTATTGTTAAAGACCTGAGAATAGAATCTAGGTTATAGCTGGCATTGTCTTATGGTAATGGTTGTTAAAATGGGCTTTGTATTTGTGTGATTTAGTACTGATTTGAACTTTAGTTAAATTAGCTGAATAATAAATGCGATAATGTTCTTTTGAATAAGGTTATCTCCTTGATTGTTGTTTTAAATCACTGTCTTCATTAAATTTGTAATTGTATTGTGAAAGTCTAATTTTTGCACATCTATTGTACTTAAGTAATTATCCTGAAATGAACAGTATACAAGATGCATTTTAGCGCGCTTTTACTAACTCGAGGAGCTCGTGGTTAAATAATAACAGCCGCTGGGTTCAGTCAGAATAAATAAATAAAGTAGTCACGTAAGTAGTTTATCCCTTGGTAAGCCTGGTTGTCAGACTCGGGCCACTGCCTACTAGTAACGACTGTCAAAGATGTACAAGTGATCGCCGGGACCAACGGCTTAACGTGCTTTCTGAGGTACGGAGGAAACTCGATATGTAATACGGTCACCCATCCAAACCAAACCTGAAATCGCGAAAAAAAAATCAGCTGTTCCCTACATTTATGATCTATTAACTCGTCAAAATGTAGGGAACAGCTGATTTTTTTTTCGCGATTTCAGGTTTGGTCCCATAGTAAAAGTTGTTCATAGTGATGAGTACAATGACCTCTTAAGAGGTTTCTGGTGTTTTATAAATAACCCTGTATAGATGAGCATTGAATTAACATTACTTCCACAAGAAACCATTAATCCAGCTGTCACGCATGAACGTGCCATTCTTCCCAATTTCTTTCACTACACTCCATCAAATCTTTGGTAACATGATGGCTTAGAATCGAATGTCATAAATGGCAATTACTTGACGTAACTGGCCGAAGGGTTTCGGAAGGACACGACGGAAACTCCGTGATTGAGCACTTTTCCTGCTGAGTATCCTTGCGTCTAGTCTTCCATATTGTGACAAGTATCGATTTCTTTTTGGGTTGTATCGATACTGGTAAAGGGTTAAGAGGTATCTAGTGTTTAAGATAATCTAGTGTTTGAGAAAATCTAGTGTTTGAGATACCTGTATAGGGTGTAAACGGATCCTTCACGAAGCTTTCAACCAAGTATTATGTATATACATCGAACTAAATAACTTTACGCAAAACTTATTGCTGGGAAACGACTTTTTTTTGGGTGAAAAATCATGTTTTACGGTAGGACTGAATGTAACGCACTCAAAACATTGTGCTGATGGGTGGATTGAATAGTACGGGGGCCGTGGAGGTGTTTAAAGTAAAAATGTTGTATTTAAAACATGTATTTAAAAAAAAACTTGTGAAAAAGTTTCAACTTTAACCCCCAATATCTCTGTAACTAGAAGTTTTCCAGGTATGGTCTAGAATCAAAAAACGATCACAATGACGGGAATAACAAGTACTATCCGGCTTCGTTAAGGGTCTTGTTACACACTATATAAGTATATTAAAAAAGAATAAAAATGAATAATTATCAATCATCAATCATCATCATTCATTTTCATTATTTTATTTTAATTAATATGAATGTGATTATTTTGACTACTAAAACCAAATTTTATCATAATTTGATTTCAGCTTTACTTTCGTTT
Organism: Eurois occulta; assembly: GCA_950022335.1. Classification (NCBI taxonomy): domain Eukaryota; kingdom Metazoa; phylum Arthropoda; class Insecta; order Lepidoptera; family Noctuidae; genus Eurois; species Eurois occulta. The sequence goes on along the minus strand of OX465481.1, from coordinate 6,373,847 downwards.
TGTAATTTCATTGAAAACTGAATCAATATCCATTGTAGTTTAGAAAAATAAACGCATAATTGAAACATCATGACGCGCAACACATATCTACACATTTTATATAATGAAAGATTTCATAGGTAATTAATTCTTCATAGCGTAACATCCTTCGTTTCGTCCTTTCGTCATTTCGAAGCCTTGACAGAGAAGTAGTATCTGGAGGTCTAAGCAAGGTGGCATTCAAGACACGTATGTATCGGATTGAGATCATCTACCAAAAAGTATTGTATTGTATAACGGGCTGGTGTCCGCAACTCCACGTCAAATGCGCGTATTTTGCGTGCGGAAAAAAAAACTAAAAGTAAATGTGCCTCCTGTTGATCATTCATCATAGTCATTCTAGGTCATCATCATTATAACATCAGGCCTGTAATCTTCGAAGGGTTAGGCAGAGGTGTTCTCATTTTGCTAGTTATGTTTAAGTCTCATGTACAAGGGGCGCGAAACTATTGCCATTAACCAGGTACAAATCCAGACTCCAAGCTGCTACTGAGAAATTCTTGATAGAAAATCTCGATAAAACTTTGCCCGACCTGGGAATCGTACCCAGGACCCCATGCTCAAAAGTCGCGCTTGCGACCACAAGGCCAACGAGGTATTCAAGTTGTAGGTACTGTCGTCTAGCGAACAATAAAATCAGTTCTAAGAATAAATTTTATTAATTTATTTATAATTTTGTTTCAGAACATAATTCTATAAACAATTATTGTTAGTAAAGCTTTAATATACATACGAACGTAATAAAGAACTGGATTTTTTTTTTGATTCTCGGTCGCTTAAATACGACTCAATTGTTTTTCTGGAAAATATTAATTGTTTTACTGCCAAGAGGCAAGGGAAGTTTTGTTTTGGTTTAAAGAATTTTCCTCAGGAGACACCGATATTGAGGAAGTGGATAATACCTACCGAGATTGTTTTGATGTAGCTGTTAATTGTTTTAGGTGTTCTATTCATTGTTTTATCTGATTGACAAAGAAAAGTAAAACGAAGAAAATTGTTTACAAATATTTTTTTCATTTACATTTATTTTCTTTAAAAATTAAAGTTCATTAACTGTAATTATAACGTGCCAAACATGCGTCCTTATCTTATACCAGAATGTCCAGATTAAGTGACATACACGATAACTACGATTTGAGCGACTAAAATGTTTTGAATTGACAAAATTATGTTACCGATGTTCTTGTGACAAAAACTTTCAATCTTTGTAGAATTACGAAACACATTGATACCTTTTGCCGTTTTGTCTAGGACACAACTTACTTAAGAATTAGTGCATTAGGTGTAGCAAGCGTCAGCTTACAGAGAGGCCTCAGCCTCTCCTAGTCTCAGCCGATATGCTAGGAAGCGTCTGTGTGGCCACATTCATTAATACCTCCGCAGCCATTCATGAACGACACCTCTTATATACCTAACATAAAATATACTGGAGCGTTCAAAATGGCCCAAGTAATTTGAAAGACGTCCAATCTATACGAAAGAAGAAGACCACTTACCTAAGAGTTAATGCATTAGGTGCAGCAAGCGTCAGCTTAGAGAGAGGCCTCAGCCTCGCTCTCCTGGTCTCAGCAGCTATGCTTGGAGGTGTCTGCGTGGCCACGTCCCGTCCTCTTCTCTGCCCTGAGGAGCCAGTACCTCCGCAGCCGTTCATATAGGAGAGCTGAGGGTGGGAGACGCTCATGCCCACTTTGTTGCGTTGCGTTCTGTGGATGAAAGAAGACTAGTTTAAAATTAGAACTTTAACCCTGTAAGTGAACTGTATACTCCTCTGCCTAACCCCCAACACCTGATGTGGTGTGATCCTGAAATAATGGTTTTGGTTAAAAAGAGTCAGGGTCACTATAAAACGGAAACGAAAACGGTTACCACGTATTCAGTACATCATTTGGAGCCCCTCTACGAGTATATAGAAATTTTTCATCGGTTATTAAAAAAAAAATCGACAGTTACATTTTGACCGTGTAGGTATTGCAGTTTTGGGCTGCGGGACTGTTCGAAAGAGATACCGCGGCCCTGGAACACAAAGGGCAAAAGAAGGAACATGGCTGGGTTTTAGTCAGTAAAAGTCTGACACTCCCTTCCGCTCCGCCCAGAGCGGGAGCAGTCATTTGTTGATTTCCCATGCCAAAAAAAAAAGGTGTTGCAGTTTTGTAGGAAACAGCTGTTTTTTTTTAATAACCGATGAACAATTTCTATGTGGGATCAGAATGATGTACTGAATACCTACGTGGTAACCGTTTTCGCGTCAGTGTCACTTCCAACCCGTATTTTAGCAGAAAACAATAAAGTATAGTTTTTCGTGGTCAGTGACCCCGAGTTACGGCCACTTTAACTACCTAAGTATAATTGGAAGGTCCAACTTTAGCGTGGCGTACATAAATATGCTGTAAATCTACATAACATAACGCCTGTAATCCCTGAAGGGTTAGGCAGAGGTGTATCTAATAGAACACCCATTCGCCAGTTAACCCACATTTATGTTTAAGTCGCAAGTAATAGGGGGCAAGCATATTGGTATCACCCAAGCACAAATCCTCATGCTCAGCAGTCACGCTTACGGCCACTACACCAAAGAGGCAGTCAATCTACTTCTTGATAAAGTCGATTACGGCACATTTCCTTTAAAGACCGTTAATGATAGATGATACTCGTAGATACGTATATTATAAATGCGAAAGTTTGTGAGGATGGATGGATGGATGTGTGTACTCTTTCATGCAAAAACAACTGAACGGATTTGGATGAAATTTCGCACATAGGAAGTTTATAACCTGGATTAACATAAAATATACTTTTTAGCTCTGTAGTATGATCCTGTGGGACAGTTATCGAACTTCACGCTGGCGAAGCCGCGGGCATAAGCTAGTTATTATCTATTTTCTAATAAAGTCGATTACGGCTGATTTTTTATATTTAGGACCTTTAATGATAGATATAAAAATCTACAACTAAGTAGACTTTCACACTGATACTCGATGCAAAATTCAGAATAGGTCGAACTGTTTCACGAAAGCCATCTCCCGTCATTTTCGTCCAGTGCCGCACAATATTTCAAACACCTAATACAGGCGACACGGCTTTGCACGACTTAATTTAGCAAAACACGACCACTACGGCCCGGCGAGGCTGTGATTAAGCATTTCGGTTGAGTTCCTAACCATTTGGGCGAGGAAACGCCGGGAAATGTTGGTTATGTGAACCCACGTGGCAGGAAGGGAAAATTACTCGGGAAAACCTATTATTTAAAGTTGATTTATCCGTTTTCATTTACTAGTTTCAAGTGTTTTCTTATACTTCGGTCGCCCATATAAGTTTTTAGCTGAACGACGTATTTTAGTCTAGAAGCTGATCAGATGAAGATTTGTTAATTGATTTAAATCTTGATTTGAATCTATCAAAATTATTGTATTCTTAGAGCCGATTTCACCAATGACATAGAACGTCGCGATCAACACGTCGAAACCGTGTTTAAGCGAGCTGAACTGTCATTGACAATTTCCCGTAAAAATAATAGCACTGGCAGCTTTTAAACGCCGTTTGGGTGTCCTAATGGCGTTCAAAAAAGTAAAATTGGCCTGTAGAATTAGGTTACTCTTATAAAAGTCCATTGGAATAACAAAAAATATAGGTCATATTGGTTTAAACCAAATAGAGCAGCATCATAATGACGCTCACTGGCATTATTATGAGGGTAAACAAAATAATGCTCGTATTTACTCTCAATATATTGCACGCCAATTAAATTAAAATCAGCACCCAATCAATTATTTTTTCCATTATTTGTGGAATGTATTACTTCATTCCACAGCATACAATGCACAGGTATAATGTTGGGATTGAGAATAGATTCAAACGCAAGCTCGTATGAAATGATACTAACTTTATTATGGACTAGCTGTGCCCGCGACTTCGTTCGCGTGGATGTCGGAACTTAACAATGTATTTTTTTGTGCGAAGCGCTGTTGGAGGATTCCGATACAAATCATTTTTTTTTATTTATGCTAGTGCTTCTTTATAAACAACATTAGCTGTGGAACCATCTGGAGCGTACACAAAAAGGTTATTGGGGTTGTTTACGCGAGAAAGAGCTACGTATAGTTGACCATGGGAAAAGCATCCAATACTTAGGTCCACTCCCGCAACGGATAATGTCTGGCCCTGAGCTTTATTAATCGTCATGGCATAACAGAGACTGACTGGGAATTGCACTCGTTTGAAAGAGAAAGGAAAGTTGTTAGGAATTATAGGTATTCTTGGAATAAAAACAATATCACCAGCGCCGCAACCGGTTAATATTTCAGCTTCGATTATGTTTTGCTGCAGATTTGTGACTTTGAGCCGTGCCGTTACAAAGTTTGGAGGACATCAATTTATGAGGAGAATTATTGGTACACCGATTTTTATTAAAACTATTTTGTGGGCTGGAAGTCCGGGTGTGTTGAGGGAATCCAAAAATTCTACTGGGTAGTGCGTGGCGTCATCTTCTTCCATAACTGTATTTATAGAGGTGTATTCTCTACTATTCCCGGACACATGAATCAATATTTTTAAATTAATTGCCGTAGCTTGGACATTGCGAGGAGTCAAAATAGCTCGCTGACATAGCCAAGAACCGGCTTGATTTCCCATGTTTGTGGAATCTCCGTACACAGAAGAAATTAGCTCCTGTTGTGATGTAACGCAAGAACAGAGATTATCAACCAAAATAACTTTGCCATCTTCTTGTACGGGGTATGTGCCATCGCCTATTTGTAATAATAAATTGGGAAACTCCTGTGCATTTTCGCAGCCTCGCAACTGTGCACGCATATGTACACTCAGGTGTGTAGATAATATATTGCGCCATAAAACAGAACTCTTCAGACAGGCAGCAATTTCTCCGGCTCTCGTTCCTCGGGGTACTATCGGGAGTGTCTGCCGAAAATCACCGCAGAACAGCACCGTGATGGCTCCCATCGGCCGGTCATTTTGCCTTATGTCCTGTAAAGTTCTATTCACTGCTTCTACAGCTTTGCGGTTTGCCATAGTGCACTCGTCCCAAAAAATTAAAACACAATCGCATAAAACCCTTGCTTTATCGCTATTTCGCGATATGTTGCAAACCGGGCTTTCCGTGCTGTCTAAGTCGATAGGAATTATAAATGTTGTGTCTGCCGTTTTTCCTCCAGGCAATAATGTGGCTGCTATCCCTGAAGAGGCGACAGCAAGGGAAATTTTATTTTAGTTCTGTAGCGGCACTACAAAAAGTACTTCAGCAACATAGAACAAAAAGTACTACAGCGCCATCTATGACGCAGAGGATGAACTAAAACTCGAAATATATCTAAATTCTGCATCGCGCAAGTTATTTGTGACTTAAGACTTTACAGAAGAACCCGACAACAACTGTTGGGCAGTAGCCCACCAGACATAACACCCGTCTGACCGGAGAATCCTCCCTTTTCAATGGTGGTTGAAGAGCTTTACACCCTGTTCTCCATACCCCCAAATTGGTGACCCCGAAATGGACGTCAGCGCAGCCTTCGAGCAAGGTGACGTCATCAACATCACTTCCTCAAGCTTCCTCAAACTTCCTCAAGTTTTCGAGCAGCGAGTCATATAGCCAGCCAGCTTCAAAATGGGTATTCCTGACCACCAGCATGCAGTGGAAGCACATTCCTGGTCAGCACCCTCAGCCACATAAAGCTACCTTGGCACTGCACTTTCGGCCGGTTGAGAGCTGTACCTCCCGGTCGATGCGAGCAGTCAGCCACATCGCGGCGCTGTACCACGTCCGACGCAACGGAGCACATGCAGTGCCGACCCCGACTAAAGGGGTTCGCACTACCGCCGCAGACAGTTTCGTCTCACCGTGAACAATGCGGCAACGACTTTCCACTGGCCTGGCAATCAACGACTCATTCTACTACCGACCCTAGTCTCCGCGGGGGAGTGATATAGCGGCACTACAAAAAGTACTACAGCGCCATCTATGACACAGAGGATAAACTAAAAATCTAAATATTTCTAAATTCTGCATCGCGCAAGTAAAGTTATTCGCGACTTAAGACTATATAGAAGAACCCGACAACAACTGTAGGGCAGTAGCCCACCAGATATAACACCCGTCTGGTCGGAGGATCCTCCCTTATCAATGGGGGTTGAAGAGCTTTACACTCTGTTCTTCATACTCCCAAAGTTCCTTATTCGAGCCAAAATAACTTTGGTTAGGAAAGTTTTACCTGTTCCGCCCGGTGCGTCTAAAAACAGGATTTCACCCGAGGCGTTTTCTACACTGCAGCATACCCTATCAAACGTCTGGCGCTGATTCTCTGTCTTTGCGCAGCCATTTTGTAAAATTTCTGCGAGTTCCACGGGATGATAACTAATTTCTGATACGTACTCTCTGTTAATACGTTCCCCATCGACTGTCGGTGTGGGCAAACCGTATTGACTGATCGGGTTCCCTGGTATACTTATAACTATCTCTTTAATAGCCAATAAGGACCTGTTGTGACAAATTTCACGTACCCTATAGGTCAGGAATTTCTCCATCAGTATTTAGTTAAACATGCCTCAATCAGAAAATAACGTCACACGCACAATGCCATCTATCGAATATCTTTATTCAATGCTGCACGCAGTTGATGTCTAGATATAGTCCAGTCTGAGTTCGATAGATGGCGCTGTTTTAATATTTTACTTCGGAAACACTATTATAATTTTATTAATTTACATTTTTCTTTCTTTCCATTTATAAGGTGTGAACTGATTACGATGAAACAAAAAACTTAATGTTCAATTACTTCAATTTACGCACAAATTGTTGTGTATAAAAGTTACGGGAAGTTGTGAGACCAACTGCACATAACCCTAATTTTACTTCTGTAACACTTTAAATTCAAATATCTTTTGATAGACTAAACCGATTGCAATGCAACAAAAACTAAATGTTACTCCAAGTTACGCTCAATCGTTGTGTATAAAAGTTATCTACATTGCTTTTGTACATTTTACGTGATGCCCGAACAAATACACAGACAAACAGACAAACAGACAAACAGACAAACAGACAAAAATTCGAAAAATGCTGGAAATGGGTTCTATTGGTTGTCCTTTAACACCCTGGCTATTTTTTTTGGATTTTTTTTCGATGTACAAAAACGACTTTTCTACAGTTTTATTATATGTATAGATAAACATTGATTATATAGGTTACATCAGTTGAACTATAATAGGTATATGCTTATACACTACATCTCCCTCCTTATGGAAAAATAAAATAAAACACTTATGGCTTTATTTTATTTTTAATCTTAATGCTAAATTAATAACAATTTCATTTGATATAGTTTCATAACAATTGTTTCAAGAATTTGACACAATTTGGTACTTAATTTAAAATTGACTTATGACTACATAAAATATATGTCTATACTAGGTTACATTTGGTGTATACAATTTTGTACGGTTTTTGTGAACAGTATCGGGTTTGCCGTCTTTTAATATTTGTACATTTGGTGATTCATCTTTCAAAACAATATATGGACCTAAATAGACATTGGATAACTTGTTACCAGTTTCATTCCGAATTAAAATCATGTCGTCCTTTTTGTATTTAATGGGATTTGAATTTTTGTCGTATTTTTCCTTTCGCAATATTTTGGATTGAATCAAATTTTCACGAGCTTCTTTCAAAGATACCTGTAATCGATATTTTAGTTCTAATGGATAGCTATCATGATTATACAGTGGTTCTATGGTTTTCGTTAGACTACTGGGTAAATTACATTTTTTACCAAATACTAGTTCAAAAGGTGTATATTTGGTCTCGGAATGAACAGATGTATTGTAACTAAAACTCCAATAAGGAAGCCAACTGCTCCATGATTCCGGATGATTATCTGTATGTATTCTCAAATACGCACCTAAATTTTTATGCGACTTTTCGAGTGAACCAATGCTCTCGTGATGATAGGCTGTTGAATTAATTTTATTTATACAAAGTAGTTTACATACCTCTTTCATTGTAGCAGACATAAATTCAGCTCCTCTGTCGGTTGCTATTTCTTTGGGGATTCCATAACGTAGTACAAAGTTGCTTACGAAGGTTTTTGCGATTTCAGTACTGCTTTTGGTTACTAACGGATAAGCTTCTACATATTTGGTTAACTCACACTGAAGTGTTAATATATACGACGTGTTATGCATATCTTGGTCTAATGGACCTACTACATCTAGATATAGCTTTTCAAAAGCAGTGTGGGCTGTGGTTGATATTACCATTGGTTCTTTAATACGCACTGAGTGCTTTTGCTTTTGACACTTGTCACAACTCTTTATAAATTGTGTAACATCACGCTCCAGTCCTGCCCAAAAATAATACTTTTTTATATTATTGACCATTCGTCTGATACCTGCGTGGCCACTAGTAGGTAACAGATGAAAATCGTTGAGAATAACTCTTCTCTCGTCTTTATCTTCTATCCTTTCAACATCTTTTAAAACACATAAACGGGGACCGGTCCAACTACTTACTGTTTTTATAGTTTGTGCTAGTTTTTCTATAAAAATATTATTTAATTTATCCCTTATAATATACACTTCATTTATATTTATCTTTTTACAAAACTTTTCCAGTTCTCTCGCAAAAGCGTCTGGCGTCAGTTGCGATCGAGTAGCTGGTTGTATGTAAATAATCATTTGTTTTGGCACAAACATAAACGTTTCATTTTCCTCCTCTATCATCTGTTCTTTCCGTAATTTAAGTAAAGTCTGATTACTTATAAATCTGAGCTCAATAGACATCTTTGGTTTACTATGAGTTTCCACAACGCTTGGTTGATCAGACCAGTCATCAGTAGAGACTATAGCATCCGAAGTGTCTTGTGTAGGAAGTAACCTTTTTTTCTGTGCTCGTGTCATCACATTCATCATGCTTTCATGCATATCTCGCAAATCATTAGATGTTATGACGACTCTAGACAATGCGTCTGCAGCTGCATTGTCCGAGCCTTTAACATACTCCACACTAAAATCATACTCTTCTAATGACAATCTAAATTTTAATAACCTACTGGATGGTTCTTTTATGTTAAATAAATATATTAAAGGTTTGTGATCGGTCTTAATTTTAAATTTGCGACCGTAAAGGTATGGTCTGAAATGTTTTACAGCCCAAACAATTGCTAGCAGCTCTTTTTCAATTGTCGGGTAAAGTTTTTCCGCTTTATTTAAAGTTCTACTAGCGTATGCTACAGGTTTCCCATTTTGGTTAGCTAAAACAGCTCCTATCGCTAACCCAGATGCGTCTGTCTGAAGGACAAACTCATTTTCATTTGATAAATCTGGGTACTGTAGTACTGGTGGTGAAATTAATTTTTGTTTTAATAAGTCAAATGCTTTTTGACATTTTTCTGTCCACTCGAATTGTATATTTTTCTTTGATAAATTGTTTAAAGGTTGTGTAATTGCAGCAAAATTCTTAATGAATTTCCTGTAATAATTAGCAAATGCGACAAATCGCTTGACCTCATCAGAATTACTTGGTTTTGGATAATTTTTTACTACTTCTAATTTTTGTGGGTCCGGTAAAACACCCTCTGACGATATAACATGGCCTAAATATAACATCTCCTTCCTCATAAAATTACATTTAACTGGATTCAATTTTAAATTTGTTTTTCGCAACCGTTCAAACACATCTAGTAAATTTTTAATTGCTGAATCTAAGCTTTTTCCATAAACAATCAAATCGTCTAAATATACAAGACATTTGTCATATGTTAGACCAGCCATGGCAATGTTCATCATTCTTGAAAACGAATTTGGGCTTGTTTTGAGTCCCATTGGCATTCTGGTCATTTGGTATTGTCCGGAATTAAATGCTGTATATTTGCGACTTTCTTTATCAAGGCTAACATTAAAAAAACCTTGGTATAGATCTAGATGGGTAAAATAAACGCATCCTGAAAGAGAGTCTAGTATGTCTGTAATATTCGGCAATGGGAACTTGTCATCTTTAATGCAATTGTTCAATTTTCTATAGTCAATGACCAAACGCCATTTCTTTTCTCCGGAAGCGTCCTGTTTCTTGGGTACTAACAACACCGGACTGGACCATTCACTTTTACTGGGCTCTATTATATTTTGAGACAACATGTCATTTATTTATTTTTGAACCTCTGCTTTTTGAGAGTGTGGCAATCTGTAGGGTTTTACGTAAACGGTGTCAGCATTTTCTTTCAGTCTAATTTTATGATTGTATATAGGTGTAGTGGTCAAGGTGTCACCTGGTAAATAAAAAATATCCGCATATTTAGCACATAATTTTTGTATAGAAATCTGTTCTTCTGAATTTAAATGTTTTAAGTTTAGCTGAGATAACAATGACTTTACGCGATCCGCGTTTCGTAAACAACTATCAAATGTACACATATTATATTCACTTAGTTTATGTATTGCTGGTTTAATTTCATTCAATGTTAGTGAATTTTCTGTTGTTTTTAATATTTTGATTGGGATCTTGCCATTAACTGGTGACCCTATACTACTAGCCATAAAGACACCTTCGCATAGCTCTGTCGCACAGACTACGCACTCTTCATTTACATTTGTTTCTATATAATGTATAGATTCCGACCTCGACGGTATGTTAAAAGTTTGTTTTTCCTGACAACTTAAATTTAAAAGTATCCTAACATTTGTTGAAGTGTGAAGTTGTAATTGTTTATGTTCTAAGTTGATGCTTGATCTATATTTGTTTAAAAAGTCATACCCAATTATGCCATCTGCCTTACATGGTAAGGAATTAAAAACATAAAACTTGTGACTAAAATAGTGTCCCTGTGTCTCTAACTGTAAATAAACGAATCCAATTGCTTCGACTTTGCCCCCAATACCATTTATTGAAGTTCTCCATTTGTGTATTGGAATGTTTTGTTTTATAATCCCATTATAGCCAATGGCTGAAATCGATGCTCCAGTGTCAATTAACCATGAATATTGTGAACCATTTAAGGATAGCCTAGCAACTAATGAATTATCATAAGAAAAAATGTATTTACTTTTAGTCTCGAAAAAATTGTAAAACGTTTTCCTTGGGAACGTCATCATCTTTATTCGTCGTCATCACCCGTTGGTTCAGGTTTTTCTGAGAACTTCTATTATTATAGTAATTATTATTAGACTGACCTCGATGTCCACGTCCTGAAGGATTCCCTCGGAAGGGTTCCTGTCTGCCCCGCACAGCTCCGCGCTGGTGAATGTATCCTCCAACTCCTCGTCTGTTGCTGCCGCGTGGATGGTTGCTATTATGATAATACCTACCTCTCGTTGCTGAATAGTGACCTCTATGATTGCCCCTATAATTATTGTTATGTCCATTTGACCTTCTCATCGACATAATGTTTGATGAAGTGTAATCTGATGATGAAGTTTCTTCATCTATCGCTGCCTGTATGGCATCACTTAGTGAGTCATAATTTCTGGCTGCTATAATTGTGCTCAACCTACGGTTTCGCAAGCCGTCGGCAAAGCGTTTTATTGCAAGCTTTTCATTTACGCGTTTCAATGAATCATAGCTTTCCTCATGTCCTTCGGACTGCGAAATCGTGAGGTCAACAAATAAACTCGATAGTTCTTGGCCGTAGTCCGTTATAGTTTTTTCATTTTGCTTAATTGACTGTAATTTGCTAGATATAGCCGTGAATGATTTTTTGGGTAACAAATGTATCTTCATATCCTTTAATAAATCGGAAACGTTTCTATATTTTTTATCTAGTCTTAATTTAGCGAACTGCGATAATCGACTTTTTAGTACAAACTCCATTAACTCATTCTTCGATGCGTCCTCTAGGACTGAATCATAATATTCGATACCATCGATTAATTGTTTTGTAACTAACTCAGTATCATTCATTACTGGTAATAAGCTCAGCGCTATTTTTAAATCGAACTTAGACATCGTGGCAGAAGCTATTGGCTCGCTTTTACACAAATTAGTAACTTCTAAGTACAAATTATAAAACTTAGCTCCACATTTATCTATATCTTCAATTTCTGATACACTTTTAAATTTCTTTATTCTTTTTATTTCTTCTATATAATTATTGTATTGTTCATACAAAATATTAGCCTCATTTAGCTTTTTACTACATATTATATTTTCTTGCCTCCTACTGGAGCCAATTTTAATTAAATATGTTCGTATTTTCAATAAATCACTATGCAATTCCTTAATAAAGTCTGCCATAAAATTAATATTGCTATTGATTAATCTTACATACAAGTTATTTAATAATACATACCAATATTACTGCATACTATGTACTTAAAAATAAAGTCTAAAGTTCATTTTACGCGTGTTCATGCTTCACTGCCGCCGTTCTATGATAATTTCGATTAAGCACTTTTAATATAATATGTATTACGATTATGCACTTTTTTAATTTTTCCCGATTATGAAACGCACTTTCACTGCACAATGCACTTTTTTTTTTTAATTCTTGGCGTATTTTCGCGACTTCTCCCGGCTGCGTCCCTTTACGCGATTTCTCCCGGCTGCGTCCCTTTACGCGATTTCTCCCGGCTGCGTCCCTTTACGCTGACCACGAAGTATACTCGCATATCTTCTCAAAACCAGGTCGTTCACATGTCTCTCCACCAATTTTGCGTGACATCGCCGGTACATTTTATACACCATAAAAATGCCTCCTACACCCAGGAGCAGTGCAATAACTAGTAGAATTATGTTGGTGGTACTTGCATGATACAACAGTTGTTCCGTTTTTGCTGAATTTTGGCCATTACCGGCTGCTGTTTGCGCGATCACTACCTCTTCTCTCGTGTTACTTTGCGTGGTGCCCATTTTTGATTTTTTCTGTTCCGCAACGTAGATATTGTGCCAACGAACACGACGGATCACTATTTTGCCTCTTTGAATTCTTCATTTTGTTCGAAAGTTTATTAATCACTAGCCATATAAAGTCATGGTATCAAATTCGCACGCGCGAGACTGACCGCTCTGGCAGGGTCGCCATATAATGTTGGGATTGAGAATAGATTCAAACGCAAGCTCGTATGAAATGATACTAACTTTATTATGGATAAACATTGATTATATAGGTTACATCAGTTGAACTATAATAGGTATATGCTTATACACTACACAGGTATACCACTCTGTAACACAGAGTACAGAACATCGGTTCCCTATTACGTATACAATGAGCAAAAATGTATTAGGTGCTTCGGCAGTTTGTTTTAAGGATAAGAACTGAAAAGAAATTATCCAGAAGAGAACTGGAGTGATCGACATAGCTTGCAGAGTGAGCAAGCTGAAGTAGCCGTGAGTTGGCCACGCATCTTGAAGGAGCTTTGGCTGACGGAAGAAACGAGCCCCGGAATGGAGACCGTGTAGCCCCCAGCTAGGTTCGTCATCATCATCGGCCTAGCATTTTCCCAACTATGTTGTGATCGGCTTTGAGTCTAGCCTAATGCAGCTGAGTACCAGTATTTTACATGGAGCGACTACCTATCTGCCTCCACAACACAGTACTGGGTAATACGCTGCCCGTGGGTAAGACTGATTGTCAACCTTTCGGAACTTGTAACGACTGTCAAAGATCTACAAATGACAGCCAGGACCAACGGCTTAACGTGCTTTCCGAGGCACGGAGGAGACTTGATATGTAATGGGTGGTCACCCATCAATGGATCAACCTAGCCAGGCGCGGCTTAACCTAAAGATCAACCCGCGCGGCTGTTATAAACTAGCCACGAGTTCCTCAAAAAGGTGGCTGTTGACACACAGATGCGGAAGGTAGTAGCACAACTTCTGAGAGGCCTATGTCCATCAGTGGACTGCAATAGGCTGAGGGATGAAGATTGAATGAAATTGCGATCGGCGTGCATACGTGTATATGTGTGCGTGTGCCTGTTTTGGTTCGTTGTATGATGCCAACCTTCTGTGTTACTACTACTCTGTGGTCACCGATCAAATAATTGGTGAGTTTCCAATATTTTTTATTGCATACGTTTTTGCTCCTTTTTTTGCCACCAATTGTTGGTAGCCAGCCAGTCCTTTGAAGTTCGGTTTGATTGATTTTTTTATGTAACGAATCTAGATTTTATTTTGATGGTTTCGATCAAAGGCAAAAAAGGGTTATGCTGCTTGTTATTCAAATTTTTGGTTATTTCAGAAATATGTGTGGGCAAAGATGCTTGTTTTGCGCTTTTCGAAAATATTTTTTTTATTGGAATAATATGGATTGTTTTGTTACTGTTACTGTTAAAACCCTGGACAGGTTCTGTATTCAACCTTATGGCTCACGAGGTCACTGACCGGATCAATCCAGCTGTCCCCAGAAATATCTTAAACTTCTAATTTTTTTTCAAATTTTTACTGCCTCGCCCTTTCTTATCATATAAAAAAGGCTGGTACTTTCCACATGAAAAAAAACCTGTAACCACAAACAAAAACACTATGTAGGGATCGTTGCCGGTGGCTTTCTGTAGTCCCCCCATGGGATAAAAGCGTGAATGTATGTATGTACGTTCCTTTAAAAAAATCTCCATATAATATTACCTGGTAGCATTTGTAATCCTCCAAGTGAGCTGTCTGCTCACAGTCCTGTTCGGAGATAGGTCTGGAGAACTCCTCACACCAATCCGCCGCACGCCTTGATTTAGACCATTGTCGAAGCCTCCGCATTGCCTGTCAACAAAGTAGAACGTTGAATAGAGGAAATTATTATTTTTTCAATTTCATTGTTCCGTCAAATTTTGTTCCATTGAACGGAACGACCGTATACCGACATAGCCGACCCCAATACAGTTGGGAAAAGGCTAGGCAGATGATGATGATGAACGGAACAATATTCCATACATCTTGTTCAGTTTTCAGACTATTGGTTTATTCAACCTATGATATTCATACTGCTGGGTTTCGGACATAGGCAAATTGGCGAGTGGGCCGTAATAAAACACGCAGGCCTATTGCTGGAGGAGGAAGGAGACCAACATCTCTGGCCACAGTTATTGCAAAGGTTCTGGACCGTTTGATGGACAACTATCTAAACAAGCACCTCAATCTGCATGACGGACAATTTGGTTTTCGAAAGGGTCTTTCTACAGAAAGTGCCATTTTAACTCTAAAGCACACTGTAAGGTACTATGTCGATAGAGACACTCCAGTGTACGCGTGTTTCCTGGATCTCTCGAGGGCTTTCGATAAGGTGGCTTATGATGTGCTATGGAAGAAACTTAGGAGAACTAGTTTACCAAAAGAGTTGTGTTCTGTTTTTGAGTATTGGTATGACAATCAGATAAACTATGTTAAATGGGCAGGGGAATTTTCGAATGCATACGGTTTGGGATGCGGAGTGAGGCAGGGGGGAATAACCTCTCCTAAACTTTTCAACTTATATGTTGATGAGTTGATAGGTGGCCTCACCAGCACGCAAGTTGGCTGTTCCATTGACGGAGTCTTTGTCAACAATTTGAGTTATGCGGACGACATGGTGCTGTTGGCGCCATCTATCAGCGCACTTAGAAAGTTGTTACAGGTATGTGAAACTTATGCCTTAACCCATGGCTTACGATACAATGTCACCAAGAGTGAATTTATGTTGTTTTCAAAAGGCAATCGTGGGCCCGACTCTGTTCCGCCTGTGATTTTGTGTGGTGTTGCTCTTAACAGGGTTTGTCAATTTAAATATCTGGGTCACTTGGTGTGTGCCGACCTTAAGGATGACGCAGATATCGATAGGGAGCGCAGGGCGTTGACGGTCAGGGCGAATATGTTGTTCAGAAGATTTGCGTCTTGTTCAAAAGAAGTCAAAGTTACTCTATTTAAGGCATACTGTCAAAACTTCTATGGCAGTAGCTTATGGACAACATATTCTCTAAAAACCGTCAACGCATTGCGCGTCCAATATAACAATGCCTTCAGAATATTATTGCGGCTCCCACGTTTCTGCAGTGCATCTGCCATGTTCATGGAGGCTCGTACGGACGGATTCGCAGCTATTTTGCGCAAGAAGGTCGCCTCCCTATTGAGCAGAGTTCGTGCTAGCAGCAATGGCATTCTGACGGTTATTGCTGATAAATTTGACTGCCCTATTCTAAGTCATCACATTAGGGTGCTGACTAAGACGACTGTGTAAGTTGAAGAATGTTTAATTAATTAATGTATCTAAAATAATCAGTAACCACCAAATTCTCACCACTAACATAGTTCTTAAGTACTTATTCACTAACACAGATGGACCATGTTGTTCGAAATAAATAGTTATTTGATTTGATTTGATTTGATTTTGATTTCTGATTGGTAGATATTACATGTTGGGAGCCGTGGTAATGAAATAAATTACAAAATGTAAACCCACAGCCGATCACAGGGTTTGGAACACGCTGCGTTCAAAAACGGGCATAGTGGACGTTAGCAGAACGGCTGATAAGCTAAAATGGGATTGGACGGGTCACGTCAGCCGCATGCACGATGACCGTTGGGCAAGTCTCCACACGATGGTTGCCGGAAGACGGACGGCGCCTCCGAGGCCGGCCCAGAAAGAGGTGGCGAGACGATCTGGACGCGTACCGCGAGGGCTGGCCAGAGGAGGCTCGGGAAAAGAGCACATGGAAGGAATTGGAGGAGGTCTTTGCCCAGCAGTGGGAATTCAGGTAGGCTGCTGTAGCTGAGGCTACTGAATTCGCACACACGATATTTAATCGACAATCGATTCTCGATTTTAGCTGTCCTGGTTGGAGTTGTAATAGCCCAGTGGCTAGCACAGCTCCAACTGGGGTAACATTATTGATAGAAACACTTTTGAAATATTTGGAGCCCTAAACCAGTTTAATGGTTTCAGCACAGAACACGTCTAAGATAAGCTCTCCATACGTGCATGTACGTTTCCCTTTGTAGCCAAGAACCTTCAAGTTTATTATATTATATTCAAGATCATAATTGTTTACAACGTTAAATTATTCGTAGTTTACAATAGTTATATTGAATAACTCAATAGATCTTACACGTGTCGGAAGTAATAAGTCTGGCGCATGAAAATTGAGTTATTCCGAAATAACTCAACTCCTTTAGGAAATATAATCTTGCCAACACATTGTACTTACTATGATAAACAAGTGCAACACTCGGAGCCAATAAGGCTCATTTTACATTGTCGCAGAATGAAAAGGAAGCAGAATCTTACAAAGCTTAATGAACTTTATGTTAATTGTGTTACGTATAGAAATCGAGCCAAAAAGTACGTCGCGTGACTTCAGGAGAATTCCTGCGCATTTTCGGGAATTCCCGCAGTTACCAGCTAGCAATATCAAATTTTTACAGATGCCAGCTGGTCAACCTACCCGAAACTATCAGATTTTCTCAACTAACATTGAACCCAAGGCTTTAGAGATAAAGTTGAAAATCTATTAAAGAAATTTGACAGATTGTAGTAGCTTCATGTGCTGGCGTCTGTACATTACTCAAATTATATTATAAAGTATTATTATGCGTTGTAAGATTTCGTTACGATGCTTCCATTACATTCCGCAGCAAAGTAAATGGACTGTAGTGGCCAAAACACTAACACGATATTGCACCAGTACCAGTATACAACGTTGCATACGTTGCAACGTTGTATGCTGGTACTGGTGCAATGTCGTAAAAATCTACAACTTATCATTAAGTTTTACGACACGACGTCGTGTCGTGAAAACTGACGATGCAATCCTGCACTAATCATCTGAAGAAATTGATGGACTCAGTATTTTCTGTGATGTGCATCATACGATGAGTAAGACATCGTATCATTGACGACGTAGATTTTGAAGACCAGGGCCGACATAGATACCGATATTGTCGCAAACTTTGGACCGCATAATTATAACAGAAAAAATCGGTTGCAATAACGTTTCTTGCGAGAAATGCAAGTCTGAACATCCAAGATGTGTTTCTCGCAAGCATCGTTATTGCAACCGAATTTTTTCGTTATTAATAAGCAATCGAAAGTTTGCGACAGTGTCGGTATCTATGCCCAGATGCGACTCGACGTCGCAACGTGTCTCGACGTTGGATCGTGTGTATGTATTTTAGCCCTTGGTCCATTATCCCATAAACAACCAACACACATTACACAGATACCTTTAACTCCTAAATTAGAGCAGAAACTGAATCTACGCCAGATATGTAAAGTCCCGTATAGACACGCCGATCAAATTCGTTGCGTTGATGGATGCTCACAGTTAGTACGCCTTCCATGCAAACTGAGATAGGTATGTGGCAAAATTATTCAAGGCGACATGTGTGTGACATGTACGATGTTACGAAGCTTTAAGTACATTTCATCTGCTGAACCCTTTCCCAACTAAGTTACAT
Source organism: Eurois occulta (assembly GCA_950022335.1). Lineage (NCBI taxonomy): Eukaryota > Metazoa > Arthropoda > Insecta > Lepidoptera > Noctuidae > Eurois > Eurois occulta. Next base: position 6,355,447 of record OX465481.1, on the reverse strand, counting down.
GTACGATTTTGCGCAGTTTTAAGTACACTTTTTCTGCTTAACCTTTTCATAACTAAGTTGGGGTTGGGTTCCAGTCTAACTGGATGTAGCTGGATACTTGTATTATACATGGAGCGACTGCCTGTCTGACTTTCACAATCCAACTACAAGGTAAAACGATACCCTTTGGGAAGAATGGTAATAAATTAAACTTTGTTTAAAAAAAAAGCTTTTATTAAAATTAAAAGAAGCATATTAGGTTTATCTATCAACATCGAGCGCGTATACAAAGTTTCGTGTCCGTGCTATTAACTGTTGAAGAGTTCTCTCGTTAGGATACGATCTTGGCTACAGAAACAATTCATATCCACCGTAAAATATATTGTCACCAGAACCAAAGGTGTGTGCAAAATTTCAGCTCAATCGGTTGGTTGGTTTGAAATTCAGTAGCAAGATTTGAATAATTCATACCAACTAACTAATTTATAAAAAGTACATAACAAATGACACTGCCCGCGGTGTAAATACGTTAATGTTCAACAAATCGTGTCCGTTGTGTCCTGTTATCGGCTCACAACAGGAATTGAAGCCGCCAAATTTGTAGCCCAGTTCTTGATAGACTCAATTTAGATTGCCATGGAAACGGTATCAAGAAGATGACTATCTCAGAAGCTATTTGGAACGCGTCATAAATTTCAGCAATAATGCACAGTAAAACCAGACGTCTTGAAATCAACGATGCGTTTATTGATGGCTTGACATTAATCCAGCCACAGCCAATGTTGGTCATAAGCCCAGACAAACAATTACACTAAAGCTTTTACGGCCGATTATAGCGTAGCCGCTATTTCATGTATCGATATTTATGGCCAACATTTGGTTCATTTTATGGCAGCAATTTGTTATGATCTTGTTTACAATAATGTCTTTGTGGACAGATAGTTTGCAGTCACTGAGTATGTGTATTGAAATAATATTTGGAGTTTAGGGTCAAAGGCTCGCGATGGAAAGGACGGCGATATTATTTGCGAACGAATAAGAACTAAGTGTAATAGTTCATTTGATACTAACTGATGCGCGCGACGTTCGTCGTGAAATTTAAAAAAAAAAAGTTACTTCGTTATTTGAATCGGATTTTGAAAACAATTTCAAGGGTTTAATTTTTTTTACACGGAAACCTAGTTACTCCATATAACATCAGCTATCTGCCAGTAAAAGTCCCATCAAAATCGGCCAAGATTAGCCGACACAAACAGACAGACAGACGGACAAAAATGTTAAAAAGTGTTGTTTTGAAATTACAAATAGACACATCTATTTTATTTATTTTTTTAGATCCAACTTGTTTAGATTCAATACAATTGTATAAATTATTGAATGAGAGATGGACTTAAAATGCAACTCATTAAATGAAGTTCATTTTATCTTTTTATGAGATAACGATGATGGAAAAGTGAAAAATGAATTAGATTAATTATACACAGAGTGGAATTCTGAGATGGGGTGGTAAGGGCAAGTACCGCTTAAGTACCGGTTGAGCTACTTGCTGTTCCGTTTCAAAAATCAACCTTGTAGAAGCTACCGAAAAGCTAGCTCCATCAACATCTGCCTAGCCTTTCTCCAACTATTTTTGGGGTCGGCTTCCTGTCTAACCGGATGCAGCTGTATACCAGTATTTTACATGGAGCGACTGCCTATCTGACCTCCACAACCCAGTTAGTCCTAGGTAATACGATACCCCTTGGTAAAACTGGTTGTCAGACTTTCGGGTCACTGACTACCTGTAACGACTGTCAAAGATCTACAAATGACAGCCGGGACCAACGGCTTAACGTGCTTTCCGAGCCACGGAGGAAACTTGGGAAGTAATGGGTGGTCACCCATCCACGGACCAACCTAGGTAAGCACGGCTTAACCTAAAGATCGACCCGAGCGGCTGTTCTTGTTTAGCCACGAGCTCGTCCGAAAAGCTAGCTCCAATCTTGTTAAATATCGTTATAGAACATCGAACCAATTTAAAAGCGATTGTCATTTGTCCTGCTCCTCAGGATGATCGGCCTATGTATGCCATAACAAAGCAACATATAACATATCAGTTATAATTATGTGGTAAAAGCCTCTAGCTTCACTGTATCGATTTACTAGCCATTATCAGCCCGCGACTTTTCCCGCCTGGACTTCAGTAATTTTACCACCGGATAGTACTACCTGGATAAAAATTCTATGACTGTGTTGACTACTGTATAAACTATCTGTGTGCCAAATTTCATCCAAATCCGGTCAGTAATTTTTACGTGAAAGAGTAACTAACATCCATAACTATCCACCCATACGCCCAAACTTTCGCTTACTTTCATAATTGTCTACCTGAAACATGAACTCGAACTTACAATTTGTTAACCAACTATATAAATATTATGATCTCAAAAGCTAAATGTAATACCTAATTTCTATCGTGACATTAATCACTTATGGACTCCCTTTCAACTTTTCAAGTACACTCGTAGCAATACACTTATGTACTTACATACCAATTTAAACGAGTCGAGTATCTTTTACGAGATCAAATTCAAAATTCAAATTCATTTAATTCAGGTACGTAACCCATATTGCAAAAAATACAAATACAAAATCAACAAATATACATACAAATCAACTCAAATTAATTAATAAAAACAATAATTAATTTCAATTTTATTAGTCTCTTACGGCGACACTATATGTGACGTGTCTATCACAGCAGTGTCGCACATAAGGACAGTCCAACCTATCAGCAATCATCCTCAGAACGGCATTGGAGCTGGCACGCACTCTGCGTATAAGGGACGCGCAGCGCTTCCGTATGGTCGCATGGAAGCAGTCCGTGCGCGCCCATGCGAACATACCTGAAGCGCTGCAGTAGCGAGGCAGGCCCAAAACCGCTTTGAAAGCGTTGTTAAATTGAACGCAGAGGGTGTTGTAGCATTTTTGTGTGTAATTCGCCCACAGGCTACAGGTGTACATAGACGTGCAATAAGCTTTGAAAAGAGTTACCTTCACGTCATCTGAGTATCGTGCGAACCTGCGGGCCAGCATATTAGCTCTTATGGATAACGCCCTCCGCTCCGGTTCCAAGTCAGCATGATCCCTGAGGTCACCATCTATACTTACAGTTCTTCAAAACTTTCCCGATAACACATATTATTATATAGCTATCGATACAGCGTCCTCCACCTCTCGGATACCGATCTTGCTCATTGATTCGGAAGATTATTATACCTAGGTTCAATCCCGTCCATTTCTGGGGTTCCGTGCCAAAATGGTGCCAACGGAACCCTTTTACTAACTACTCTGCTGTCTGTCCTCCGTATGTCTGATACAGCGCTGAACATTTTGAACTGTAAAAGGTAAGGTGTATGTGGTTTGAGTTGTAATTTGCACAGAGGTTGTACTACTATGACCCATTAATCAACAACAAACATGAATAAAAAATCGGCCAAGTGCGAGTCGGACTCGCGCACGAAGGGTTCCGTACCATTATCTATAAAAACGGCAAAAAAAATATAATTTTTAGTATTTGTTGTTATAGCGGCAATAGTAATACATCATTTGTGAAAATGTCAGCTTTCTGGCTATCACGGTTTATGAGATACAGCCTGGAGACAGACAGACAGACAACGGAGTCTTAGTAATAGGGTCCCGTTTTAACCTTTGGGTACGGAACCCTAAAAAATGAAGAAAAAATGTAGTGTTTTCATATTGCACAGAAGTAAAATTATCTCGCACAGAACAAAACAAAACGATTAAATTAACAAAAAAAAAATATATAAAAGTATCAAGAGAATAAGATTATATAAAAGAATCAGAATCGGATCAACACAGGATGGATGAAATGGCGACAGGTCACTGGAACAACTTGCGACCCACGGATGCCCCTCAAGTTAAAGGGCAAAATATTATACAAGCCCGTGATTAGACCTGTCGTACTGTATGGATCGGAATGCTGGGCTGTGAAGAAGATGGATGAAAAAAGATTGCATGTAGCGGAGATGAGAATGTTGAGGTGGATGTGTGCTGTGACAAGAATGGATAAGGTAAGGAATGAGTATAATAGAGGAAGTTTAAAATTTGCACCAGTTACAGAAAAGTTGAAGGGGAATCGACTGTCTTGGTATGGATATGTGATGAGGAGGGACGAATCGCATGTGACTAAAAGAGTGATGAATATAAACGTTGATGGATGGAGAGGGAGAGGAAGACCAAAGAAACGATGGATGGATTGTGTGAGGAATGATATAAAAGATGAAGAAGTAAATGATAGAATGACGGTTGACAGAAGAGAATGAAAGGAAAAAAACGTGTTGCGTCGACCCCAAATAACATGGGACAAGGGCAAGGAAGATGATGATTAAATACACTATAATACAGAACCTTTCGTCTACAAGTTCGACTCGCACTTGGTCGGTATTTTAACCCCGTTTAGATAAAGGTTCCTTGGAACACCTAATCCCTTAGGAATGAGATTGAAAATTCAAATCTGTTTCGTGAATACCTTTCTTGTTCATTTTGATGTAAATCTTGGAGTAAATCCAAATGTAGTGGATGGATGGAAATCCGCACGTCTTTTATCCTTTTGGGAGTAAGCAGACTTTGATGCAGAGTTTATTAGTTAAATATAGGTTTAAGTCAAGTTCTATAATGTTGCTTACAAGCTTAATGTAGCTAGATTGCGATGTGTAATTCAATTGTATCGTGTTATGCGAGGAATCTTTTTGATTTTGAGAAAGAGTTCATGGGTTTATGGCAGCGTCAAATTTCCTTAAAATTGTAATTTCGAAACGCCTGGTTGACGCTTCCTGTGACCCATTGGGATGGTTTTTACCTTGGCTAGACGCTAAGTGTTGCCATACTACCTGGCAACGCCGCAGTCTATTGGTCACTTTATTTGACAGCTGACAGCGTTGACGAGGACATTTTTGATAATCTTTTATAGTTTTTTGTAAGTTTATTTAATAAATATTTTAATGCAGAACGACTTTCTTCAAGTTTTTAATCACTTATGCCAATTGCATATTTTTCGCGTCTTTGGCCTTATTAATAGCTATATACATGGTTGACATTTTCACATGATTGTCTACATCGTGTATTGAATAAGTGGGCTAGTGCTAATGTTCACATAATGCTGCAAACCGTGCGATAAGTATTGTTAACTTGCGCAGTTTATTTCCATTACCGTTTATTAGTACCTCATTAGGAACATACGGGATTTGTGATATGAAAAAATACGTTGGTTGTCACATTTTACGACTTATTTTTCGTTTATTTGTGACTTTTGAATACTTCTTGATCTTGATTAATGATTTAAAAAAGTGCATGATGTAGACAAATCATCTTACAAATCTTTTGACGTAGTTTATCAAAATTCCTTTTCTGAAAAAAATGATTCCACAGTCATTTTTCGTTCAGTAGTAAAACAATCCCTAGGTGAGACTTCTACGTTTATCTACGACACCTATTTTCAAACATATTTTTGTCTAAACTGCAAACCAACAGTCAGCTTGCATCGTCTAAACCCAATAAGTGCTCCTAAGACTTAGACGCCGAAAGTCGTCTCTAATCCACCAAACTAACGAACATAGCTTCCGCTCCCAGGAGTCTTCCGTATATTTCCACGAGCTAATACCACAGAATAGAACAGAAGTTCGGCTCCGTAGACCGACCGAATAACAGGGGGTCTAAAATGGCCACTTTAGTAGAATCATAATAGGATAATAATATGAATTACGTTTAAATTCTTAAAATGGTCATAGACGTACCTACTATTATGAATTGTCACCTTGTGAACATTTTACGAATTTAAACGTAATTCATATTATTATCCTATTATTATTCTGCTAAAGCGGCCATTTTAGATCCCCAGGTCATTTTGGCTTTACCGTAATCGGGCATAAAGGCGCTCGCACACATGAACATGCACAGCTCAAATAAACGACAGACGTGAATGTGCTGACGTGTCGACGATGCGATTAGCGTCTAGCCTTTTCCTAACTATATTGGCGTTGGCTTGCAATCTGACCGGATGCAGCTGAATACCAGTATTTTACATGGAGTGACTGCCTATCTGACTTCCACAACCCAGTTAGTACTGGGTAATGCAATACCCCTTGGTAAGAGTTGCATCAAGCGTCACGCATGCTCATTACTTGCTACCGTCGCTTAGCAAGTCCCGGTGATTTGTGACAGAACTTCTTTCATTTTCTTGTTTTCCAAGACTGGCGTCGCAAGATGCGAGTCGCTTGAACGTATAGCTTGTGGTCAAGTCGTAAAAGTGCGTGCTTTCTCGCTTAATGTACGGAGTACAATGGAACTAACCTTCGGTAGAAATATCTTTATCGTGTTAATTTCTATTGGCTGACTGCCAAACGGATTACAAAGAGGGTCGGGTCATACCATCGATAATAATGAACGAGGAACCGGTTTGTTTTTGAGCCTCCTCAGAAAAGGGCAAATTCCTCAATTCCTCAAAAAAAAACAAAGTTTTCTTAGATTAAAAATTTCCTTTTGATCCATGAGTATCTGATTACGTGTTTATAGATTTAATAGTCGAGGGTACATACTCGTGATGTTCTGAGAACGTTACATTGTTAAGCAGGTGTGATCATTTATTAGTTGATTGATCTTGTGATGCAATGCTTTGTTGAAATTTTTACTGAGAAAATGTATGTAGTAAGAGTACGTTTCGAACGCGGTATTGAGTAAGTAGTGTCATTATTTGCGTGCGTAAAGTAAGAGTCTGGTGTCCACGTCAGATCTACAACTAGTCTGGGGGTGTAAAATGGCCGCTTTAGCAGAATCATAATAGGATAATAATATGAATTACGTTTAAATTCGTTAAATGGTCACAAGGTAACAATTCATAATATTAGGTACGTCTATGACCCTTTTAAGAATTTAAACGTAATTCATATTATTATCCTATTATGATTCTGCTAAAGCGGTCATTTTAGACCCCCTCTGGTCGACCGAACCAACGATCTGGTTTAACGTCATTTTCATTCGAGGTTGTTTTTCCCCCATTAAGGAAGGCAAGAAGAAAAAATATTTATTTGTGCAGAGACATGACGTGCATATGAAAAGGTAAAAAACAATAAACATACAACGCGTAACCAATATTTATAAATACAACAGGACGGAACAAAAAAAGTTGACAGCTTGCACGTCGTGACTGCGGCAAGCAGGTTCAGCATGATGCTGTGCTATTGGTGTACCCCCGCTGGTATTAAGTGGCCACCTGAGAAAAAACGTACGGTAGCCAAGACAGCATAAATATTTGGAATACATGGACGATATTTTGCTACTAAACTTAGGTACAGGTAGTATGTCGACTGACTGAAATCTGTAATTTAGTTTATGTTTATTTGACCAACTAGCACGCTACTACTCCTTTGAACCCATCAATATACGCAATTGGCTCCCCACGAGAGTCCATCATTATTGGATCAATAGGGTTCGAACCCGTACTGCTCGTGGCGCGGGGTAGAATGTATTATACCCATAAGTGGCCTATTCAACATCGTGTGTATTATGCAAAGTAAGGTAAAACATACATAAAAAATTGATAAAAGATACACATTCATCGAGACAACACAAAATTTGTGAAGAAAATGGAAATATTCGTAATTAATTGAAGCAATTTCTTTACCTAATAGAACAATAAGATTATGTATTGAGAAAAAATAATAGTGTCAAAGAATTTGAAGAGAAAACTTCTCAACCTACTATTTTTTGTTTTTGGTTATTAACAAATTCTTTGAATTCTATTTACACCGAGAAATTATTAGCGGTAAATAAAATAACATAAAAATAAACATAAATACAAATTATATTTTCAACTTTTTCCATTAATTCATGCCTACTTGGTAACACATACCAAATGAAATCATAACAAACTCTCCGACTATAGACTACGAATTATTTCCGTCTCACTGAAAATTCGATTCGAAAACAAAAAAAAAAAAACTTCAAAAAGATCTCGCTTAAATAAGTACTCCAAATTAATTAAGAAAAGCATTCCTTCAGGTTTAATTAAAAACATGTAAACGTAACTAAGCTCCACAAAGTGAAAGGCGCGAACAGTTCTAAACTTTTCTTTGCTTTTTAAGTTCAAAGTCTTTGATTATTTATCAAAGAATTCCTTAGTAGAGTTCTTGTTTTCACGCGGAAGATCAAAGCGAGTTTGTTTATTGAGTTTTCTTTGGGTAAACAATCGTTTTTGCATTGAAAGTGGTTTCATCGGTTGTGTATTCAACCGTAACTGAAAATACTTTCTTTTTCTAAAAGTTGAACGTAGAGTTTTTATTTCATTAAATGAATTTAAATGTACCATCACGTTGCAATTTTCCAATAACATAAATAAATCAAAGGGACATTCAGTAACGGAAAGGTAAACAAAGTTATAGTTAAAAATATAGGTGTGACGTCATATTTTTCATATTTTTTCAGCAAACCTTTTTAATTTATACTCATCTCATGGTAGTGCATAATATACAACTAGTCCGCCATCTTTGGGAGATGTCACTTAGCTAACATACTAACTTATTTAGTATTGTCATCCACACTAAACGTGTACAAAATTTCAACTGAATATACTAAAAAAATATATATACTTGTACACCAATTTCATTGGTAGGACATAGAGCTCGACGAAAATGAATACATAAGACCTTTATTGTAACACCTTTTTTTTTTGGATGGGAAATCATCAAATGACTCCTCCCGCTCTGGGCGGGGCGGAAGGGAGTGTCAGAGTTTCACTGACTAAAACCCATCCATGTTCCTTCTTTTGCCCTTAGTGTTCCAGGGCCGCGGTATCTCTTTCGAACAGTCCCGCAGCCCTGGCAGGCATCGGCCCTTGCGGGCCCCTCCTGTTTGCTGACATCTCTTTGAGGCACGCGTGGAACACGAAAGCGCCGAAGACACGGGCTGTCGTCATAAGACGGACGGACGGCGAGCTAGCCCATTACTCACCGTCCTTATTGTAATATCTGTGTTCATGAATAGAGATTGATTGATTGACAACTGTTTAAAAATTCAGTTGCAAGATTTGACCTAAGCAAACATACAAACATTCAAGTTAAATTAAAGCTTATAAAAATGTAAAAAATTGACATGTGCTGTAGAAACACGAAACACTTTGAAAACGATTGCCACATGTCCAGGTCCTAGGGTATTTCCATGGAAGAAATAAAAAAAGAACGCTACGACCAGCTTCATCCCAAAATCAAGAAAAGAAGGACTTAAGAGCAAATCAATATTTTAGTTCAGTAGTTAGCCATATTTCATATTTCCATACTGTTAAATTGCCAAATTAATCATAACAGCGAAATATTTGACAGCTATTGGCGACGTTGCCCACTTTCTGTATAAACGAAATCCTTCCCAAAACTAGTTTGCCAGCAAAACACGATGACCAAGAGGCTTAACCACAAAAAGATCCCCTAATAATGACAAATCTATAGACAATGATGATCGTTCCCGCAAATGACCCAAGCAGAGTAACCTTTGTTTGATTCGGATCCCGTTTTCCTCGTCTAAAGGGAATGATGGACGGTTTGACAGCTAAGGAGCTACCGATAATAGGAATATTCTTATTGGTGAAAAGGCAACGCAGGTATTTTTTTTTAATAAAAAAAAAATAGTTTGTCGAAAAATTCAGTTAGGTAAGCAAAACTTGTCTAGTGGTCACAACTACTGCGCATAATTAGGTCTCGGGCCCAGGTAGCGCAAAGTGTTAATGGCTTTCTATTACGAATTTCTCAGTAGCATCTACGGAGTTACTCGGGACTTAAAACATAATTAGCGAAATGTGGTAAACCTACTGTTAAGTACACCTCCGTGTACCCCTTTGGGGATCACAGGTGTGGTTTTATAAATAGGAGACTGTAAAAGGGATCTACACAAATTGTCACTTCAATACATTTTGACTTTTCTATTATCGTAGTAGCTGATGGAATGTCACTTGTATATGTTACGGCTAATACCCGAAGTGCGGCTACACCTAGTTTTAGCCGGTTAGAACTAGGTGTAGCCACTTACTCGTGGTTAAACCTAGTACGAGCCGATTGTTTTCGGGTAAAACTAGGTCTAGCCTTCATCATGCCGGCTACAACTAGGTCCAGCCATTCCCTGTTGGATAAAACTAGTCTATCCGATATCATTCCGGCTAGAACTAGGTCCAGACAATCCCTGTTGGATAAAACTTAGATGCGTGTCCCGCCAAGCCTTCCGCCCCGCGTCACACTCATGACTCACAGCATCTGCAGCAGCGGCGCGGGGTGGAGGGCATAGCGAGGCACGCGCCTCTGCAGGTTGTGAGCGCCAGGTGCTGCTGATCTACTGCAGGTCTACTAGCGAGTGTGACTCACAGCGTCTGCAGCTATTTTCAAGAAATCAGTTCACTGTGTGTGACTCAAAATTTTTAGACATGATATGGTTTCACCCGAAAAGAAATCACTACGCCAAATAGCCAATGCACAATCGACCTCTGGTGGGCAAGGCTATAAAAGATGCCACTGCAAAACCAAATGTGGCAAAAAAAAGTGCCTCTGCAAAGCTGCTGGTTTTTTGTGCAACTCAAAATGTCACTCAAGTTTAAGTTGTTCTAATAAATAGTTTATGTTACTTTATAAAAGTGTGATTTATAATAATAATAACATTCTTTAAATTATAATATGCAACTACTTATTGTCTGTTGTTAAAAAAATGTTCCTGATTGTTCCTATTATATTAAAAATTGTACTCCTAATAATTTGTGTTAATTATTACAATGTGATTTATAAGAATAAAAAAACTCTCTACGTTTCTTTTTATTGGATGTTTTTTTAATATCTAAAAAAGCTCTGCCGATAGCATGCCAGCTACAACTATGTACAGCCAATCCCTGTTAGATAAAACTAAGACACGCGCTGCTGCTGCAGATGCTGTGAGTCACACTCGCTAGTAGACCTGCAGTAGATCAGCAGCACCTGGCGCTCACAACCTGCAGAGGCGCGTGCCTCGCTATGCCCTCCACCCCGCGCCGCTGCTGCAGATGCTGTGAGTCATGAGTGTGACGCGGGGCGGAAGGCTTGGCGGGACACGCATCTAAGTTTTATCCAACAGGGATTGTCTGGACCTAGTTCTAGCCGGAATGATATCGGATAGACCTAGTTTTATCCAACAGGGAATGGCTGGACCTAGTTGTAGCCGGCATGATGAAGGCTAGACCTAGTTTTACCCGGAAACAATCGGCTCGTACTAGGTTTAACCAAGAGTAAGTGGCTACACCTAGTTCTAACCGGCTAAAACTAGGTGTAGCCGCACTTCGGGTATTAGCCGTAACATATACACAATCATAATATTATTTTGAATAAATTACAAAAACAATGTGCTTTATTAAATTAATCTAGCGGAGTTGATTTCGTTTTTAAATTAGAGTTTACACAACGGAAATAGGTACTATTGCAAGCAAAGCCACTATGAAATGCCAAGAAGGGCCACGCCAAGCCAGGCACGTGTAGAAAATGTTTCCCCAAAATAAACCCGTGGGACTTGGAACAAATTGTCCGCGGTTAGGTGATTTCCGTAAATGTCGAAAAGCTCTGCCATATTTAGTATACGTTACAGTAAAACGTGGCCTTACCTACCGGTTTTACTGTGACTCATCATCATCTGCCTAGGCTCTTACCAAATATTTTGGGGTTGGTTTTTTACCGAATACAGCAGAATATCAGTTTTTTTACATAGACCAACTAGTTTCCCTACAGCAAAATTAATTCATAGAAAATCCGCAAGAACATTTCCTACTATTTTTTTTTTTAATGTATAATGGGCCTACTCTTGACCTCAATCTAGTCCTAGAGGACAGAGATGAGGTCGACGATGGAACGAGCTACCCCAAAAGATGCCTATTAACTCGCGACTTAAATAGATTGGGGTCATATGAACTTGGGAACACCGACTAAAACAAAATCACCCGAATTTTCCCTCCACGTTTACGTACCGTCGCGTCGCGTGCACATAGTATGTTTTGACCTTAATGTGTTCTCAGTTGTGCACCTATCACGGCTGACTGCACACATCTGCACAAGACACGGTCCAAATGACATGCGGTTTTTGTACGACGCCACACGGAATTGAGGGCAGTGAATTCGTAATGAGGTGCGCAGATAAAATATATAATAAGTATACTAGCATAAATAAAAAAAAATGATTTGTATCGGAATCCTCCAACAGCGCTTCGCACAAAAAAATACATTAAGTTCCGACATCCACGCGAACGAAGTCGCGGGCACAGCTAGTAAGTATATATAAATATAAAAATCAACACCCTTAGTGCTGATTATTTTATATAGTGTAGCTTAAAAACATTAAAAAAAAATGCTTTGACTCTCAATCTGTGTGCGTGTCACCAAGACCACCTCGCCAACAATTATATTTCTTATTTTACATTTTTATATCTTGAGATACTCCTCTGTGGCAGACTGATAAGAAAATGACACTATAAAGCGTCCGATAAGCATTATTATTTGGAACCATAAAAATAAACACACAATGATATGCTATAATAACTGAGCAAATATCACACTATTTAAGTAAAGCTCTGGTCTGGAATGAAAGAAAGAAAGAAAGAAAGAAAAAATATTTATTTGTCGCAGGGACATGACGTGCATAAAAAAAAAATATAAAACAAAAATAGTTACAATAATCATAATGCACAAAAAATGAATGCTGCGCGTTATGCGATACGAAATTCGATCACACCGATTGTGCCACATAACTTGTATACGAGTGTTTAAACTATGTAGCTGCGAATAGTCGTTGAACTTCCAACGCGAGTAGTAGGATGTTGCATCCAGCACGGGGTAGGTCAACCTTGAGTTTGAACAGTCCTTGTAACTGAATCTGTATGTTTGTTACCTCATCACGGCTAAATTACAGAACCGATCATCATTAAATTAAAAAAAAAGATAACCTGAAATCTACAGAAGGACACAAGCATTAATTCATCCCGGCTATTTACTGATGAAATACAAAATACAAGAACAGGAAGTCTTAGGCTAAACTTTTATTTTCAATGTTTTTAATTTTTTTAACATCCGTATTGGATAGTTCCTCCACGATACTTATTTATTTCGGTACCTGTTCGGGACAGAGGTTTAGTGGTACTAAAAGTGGGTTTAGTTAGAGCTTTACATCACGAGAGGATTCAAGTGAGGTTTTTCGATTTGTGGTTGCATTTGCTTTTAGAGGGTTATTTAATGATGGATTTACATTGGCTGTTTTCGTTCATTTGGGAGTTGTATTTTAGTCTAAGATAAGGTTGCAAATTGCTAGAGTAGAGGATGACTAAAAAAACCGGACAAGTGCAAGTACAACTCGCGTGGAGAGTAAATTCAGTAAGTTGTTTTATATCTGACCCAAATTTAATACCATAGATTTCTTAAAGGTTTTCCAGTAATCTATAGGTAAAGAACAATTTTTGTAATTTTTTCATTAGTTTCGGAGTTAAGGCTCAATTTTCGCCTATTTTCTTAATAACTTCTAAACAGTTTATTTTAAAATTATAAAAATAATAATTTGAGATGCTCACAATGAGTCCTTTCATTTGAATTGTAACACGACAATTAGTTTGCAAAACTTTATTTTTTTCATTTTCTAATTAACCCCCCCAAAGCGGCCCCATGTTTACGATTTTTGTTTGTTTTGCCATGGTAACGATACATTGCGTATGAGGAAATAAAACAAATCAAATTTATTGGATTCCCATATCGTTCCTGAAATAATTTCTTGCACCGGTCATCTCACCCCATCAGTCTGCGGAGGGCTGTCCCTTACACCCTGTATAAAATCATTATTTTTTTCATTCCCACTGATGGGACAGAGTAGGCCTCAATTCTATCGAATAACGCCCTCTTCCAGCCCCCCTAAACGGGTCCAGAGGGACGGCGGACTTGGGGACGTCCGCCGCCCCCCCGTATAACTGGACCCGAGGCGGCGTTACGGGGGGAGTACACCTCACTCCCCCCGCAGACTTGAGGAGGCCCGCAGAGGCGGGCCGGCACTAGCCGGGGATCGTGGAAGGCGCACTAGTTCCCATGATCCCCGGTGCAAGTATGGGAACGGAACACCGGGGTTTTTAGTCGGTTAGAGTCCGACAGACATCCGTGTAGATTTTCCACCCCGGGAACAAAAAAAAAGGCCTCAATTCTATGAGGGGAGTGGACCGTAATCCATCACGGTGGCCCAGTATGGGTTGGTAGAAGTCTTTTGTTTTCAAATGTTTGATTCTACGAGTAGGACATATATGCCTGTTTCCTCAAGATATTTTTCTTCAGCATTTTGTACAAGTAGAAACTCAAAAATAAATAGTTTTACAGGATGGATATTCATTTGATACTAAAAAAAATTGAATTTTGTACAGTCAGGTAAATCAGTTTTTTTTCAGCGACATTTTGAAATTAGAATAAGAAGTATTCTAATTTCAAAATGTTTTAACCATACACGTAAACCTCTCAGGGCGTATCTGTGTGCTGGCGAGTCGGTTTTATATTCTTATGCTTTATTTTAATAAATTTAAGTTGTTAGTAAAACTAAAACGCATTATGAATATGGTGTAGTTTTTTGTACTTGTAACAATTAACTCAATGTCACGTTAAACAGTCATCTAAGTAAACCAGGGCATTGGTAATACCTGCATTATTTAAAACGACAACGTTCAATGCTTTTAGCATCAGTAACGTGTTGTGACAGATTCCATCGCCCACAACACAAAATACTCCATTTTGTTTTAATCTTTGTTTACAACGTGTGCAATATGGGGTGAATAATCTGTTGTTATTTTCCTTACACGCTTATTTTATAGAAACAATTTGTTTACAGGTAAAAAACAAAAGCTGCCAAAGCACAAGTAGATGTACTTGTGTTTTAATTTAAACGACGAGGTTTTTATAGGTATACATATGTACTGGGTTCGATTCTCGTTTTGGGCAAAGTGCTATTGGGTTTTTCCTTCAAGAATTTCTCAGTAGCAGCCACGGATACTGGATTCGTGCTCGGTTGATGGCAATAGGATCGCCACCTATCACATCATCATTCTCTTGCCATTGTCCCAATTCATTTGAGGTCGGCGCAGCATGTCTTTGTCTTCCATACTTCTCTATTAATCGTCATCTCATCAGACAGCTCCTTTCGTGCCATATCATTCTTCACACAGTCCATTCATAGTTTCTATGGTCTTTCTCTACTCTTATACAAATAATTATTTTTATTTAAACTTCATGGACAATAGTGGTACATAGGTGGACTTAATGCCACAAGGCATATAATAAGGTCCCATTAACATAGATGGACACATTTTAACACAGCGTTCAGTACGTCTAACCAAAGATATTCAAGCAAAAAAAAACACTGATTATAGTGACTTTATTTTGACCTAAAATAAAAAAATTGCCAGCACTCTAGAATAAACACATCCACAAAACGGTCAAAGTAAAATCACTTTAATCCGTGTTTTGTTTTGATTGGATATCCTTGGAATCTACTGTACGCTGTGTTTAAATTTGTCTATTATTGAATAAATTAGGATCATTGTTATTGCCACAAAATTTGCATGCCGAATTTAGTAGGCGGAATATGAAGACCTATTGTGGACCTGTGTTATAAAATCTATAAAATACCATATTTCAGGCATATAAATGAATCTGAATCTGAATCCATCTGTTTTAATGGGACCTTCTATAGCACATGGGACTTAAAAATAAGTCGAAAGCACTACTGCTGAGCATGAGACACTGGATTCGAACCCCAGGTCAGTCACGAATCATTGGATGTTTCTATTATTTTTTATGTCGCAGTCTTGGCCCTGAGCCTAGATTTGTGACCGGTCTATGACAAAAGATTCGCCCCTAATATATGGGACTTAAACGTGACTGGCTGTGGATGTAACTACTGAGCCATATGTCTGTCTAACTCTTCGAGTATTATAGGAGTGATGATATGTACATACGTCTGTATACAAGGCAAGGCAAGGCGTAGTTGTTAGTCTTAAAAATTTTCTTTTCTTCGCCAAAATTAAGTAAAGTTACAGCCACAGTTAAGCAGCAACTTTTATTTTTTTCCTCCAACAGAATGACTTGGCTAGAATGACTTATAAATTACTCAAGACAAAAAGTCTTGCCAAGGAGTTTGTTTACAAAACTTGGCGAGAACTTAGCCAAGTGACCTGCTAAATTAGAGTTAGGAAACTCTTAATCTTATTCCTAGCAGTCGACATGAAATTATTTTTGAGTTACACACACTTTAGTAAAACGATTTCAGAAATCTTGACTCCAAAAGCTTTGCATTATGTAGGTACGTGATTAGATAGCACTATATCATCACGCCTGTAATCCCCGAAGGGTTAGGCAGAGGTGTACCTACCTAAAAGTTATATTAAGTCCCATGTCATAGGGGACGAGTCTATTGTAATCAACCGGGCGCAAATCCAGACTCCGTGGCTGCTACTGGTGGAATAACCCAAGAACATTTTGCTCGACCTGGGACTCGAACCCAGAACTTCATGCTCAGCAGTCGCGCTTGCGACCACTAGACCAAAGAGGCAGTAGATAAATTATAGAAGTATAAGGAAAAAAACGCATGAGAGCTACATACTGCCTAGCGTTTCCCAACCTTGTTGGGGTCGGCTTCCAGTCTAACCGGATGCAGCTGAATACCAGTATTTTACATGGAGCGACTGCCTATCTGACCTCTACAACCCAGTTAGCGCTAGGTAATACTATACCCCTTGGTAAGACTGGTTGTCAGACTTTTTGGGGCACTGACTACCTGTAACGACTGTCAAAGATCTACAAATGACAGCCGGGACCAACGACTGAACGTACTTTCCGAGGCACGGAGGAAACTCGGTATGCAATGGGTGGTCACCCATCCACAGACCAACCTAGGC
Source organism: Eurois occulta (assembly GCA_950022335.1). NCBI lineage: Eukaryota > Metazoa > Arthropoda > Insecta > Lepidoptera > Noctuidae > Eurois > Eurois occulta. The sequence continues at coordinate 6,338,505 of OX465481.1, read as the reverse complement.
AAGCACGGGTTAACCTAAAGATCGATCTGAGCGGCTGTTATTATTTTGCCACGAGCCCCACTAAAAAAAAAACGCATGATAGCGTCGTTTTTAAATTAGTTTAAAAGTGATATTATTAAATTCTCTTTTGGGAACGTTGATATTACATAATTATTAGCCTTTGTTGTTACATAGTTATTATCTAGATTAGCCTAGCTTTCGATCTCATTATCGCTACGTCACTCTATGAGAATAATACGATTGGTGTTGTTAAAAGGTTCATAAAACGCATGAAATGGAACATTGATTTACCATGCGCTTCATGTACGCAGTTCATATACATATGTTATGAACTGGGTATGAACACACGGCGGCACATGGGCCGGTATATTTCCAGTATAACTTGGCCTCGCTTTGTGCAGATTTCCTATGCAAAGAGAGATCCGCATAATATGGTTTTATATAGCTTGATTGTCCGTCATGCGTACATGCCAGTTGATGAACATTATTAACACAACGGTTTAAAATATTAGTTACAATAATGTCCGTTTCTTTTCTACTGTTTTTGACGTTGTCTAGCAACAATCTGTCCTGTTTATAATAGGCGCAAAATACGCCTATCAGAGCCGATCTTTCCGTCATCGCGGTCATTATTTTTTTTTAACCTTACCTGAGAATGTTCTCGTATCGACGAAGGTCAAAGTTCCAACTTATTCACATGTACTCACATTTTTCAAATATTTTAACTTGACTAAAAACTTACTTTAAAAAAAAATAACCTTAAAGTAAGTATCTTTTTTTTTTGCTCGCTCTGGGTGGAGCGGAAGTGAGTGTCAGACTTTTACTGACTAAAACCCATCCATGTTCCTTATTTTGCCCTTTATGTTCCAGGGCCGCGGTATCTCTTTCGAACAGTCCCGCAGCCCTGGCAGGCATCGGCCCTTGCGGCCTGTCGTCATAAGACGGACGGACGGCGAGCTAGCCCATTACTCACCGTCTACAGGCCCGCGCCTACGGTGGCCGAGAGCCACCACGTGGCCCCCGACGCCCGGTGCTTTCCCGCGGCGGCTGGGACGTGAGGTTCTCTCCCTCTCACGTTCCCAGTCCCATTCCCTCTTGCCCCGGACCATGGCATCTACAATATACTTAAACTACAACAATTTACTTTACTTTAAATACCTCCATGACTCCCGTACTATTCAATGAATCCATCAGTAAAATGTTTTGAGGGCGTTACATTAACGCTACCGTTAACAGTGACTTTTCACACTAAATAAGAAAACCGACCAAGTGCGAGTCGAACTCGCGCAGGAAGGCTTCCCTACCATTATCTATAAAAACGGGAAAAAAGCATGTCTGTTGTATAGGAGCCCCACTTAAACATTTTTTTATTCTGTTTTTTAGTATTTGTTGTTATAGCGGCAACAAAAATACGTCATCTGTGAAAATTTCAACTGTCTAACTATCATGACGGTTCATGAGATACAGCCTGGAGACAGACGGACAGACAGACATCGGAGTCTTAGTAATAGGGTCCCGTTTTACCCTTTGTGTACGGAACCCTAAAAGTGGTTCCCCAGAAATAAGTTTTGCCAAGTGTTACTTAGTTTGATACAGAATGCTTGATTGACGGCTATGTGATGGGTCCTTTCTACCCAGTAATTGAACAGTTAATTATGAATCTTACCTTCTCTGAGTTCCTCCAGGTACAGGAGTGGCCGCAAGCCGCGCCTGGCTCTTCAGCAGCTGTACAGTCAGCGCAAAAGATACTACCATGGTCAGCATAGGAATGTAGAAGGCCACCAGCGAGCCGAAGATCCAGAACAGACGGTTGTTGATCACGCAGAGGTCTGGAGTCGGCATTATGTTGGAGCGATTGATAAGACCTAAGAAAAAAAAAAATGTTAAAAGAGTGTGTACCATGTGTGTACGGTTTTGTAAAACCTGGTTCATTGAAGTTTGATACCCAGGTTAGGCCAGTTAATGATGGAAAAAACCTATCTGGAATTTCCCAGTAGCAGCCCAAAATCGGTGATTGTACTTGGTTGTTCGCAATAGGTTCGGCTCCTAATACATGGTACTTAAACAGAAATGGTCTGTGTGTGTTATAAGTACCTATTCCTTTCAGAAATTACAGGGGTGGTATTATGTTTTGTTTTTCTATTCGAATAATTTTCCCTCCTGACAAAATTAAAATACAAAAGATTTTAACTAAGTTTTAAAGCTGACGACAAATAAAATGAATAGAAATATAGACGGTGTTCACAGCAATTCAAATAATTTCGAAAATTCTGTTAAGTTTAGTTTATGGCAACTGAAGTGGAGAAAAACCATTTATCTTTAAACATTGTAATAGCAGTTTATTTAGTAAAATCAGACTTTTTCTTTAAATTTCCAGTAATTAAGTTTTCACTTAAGTATCAGAAATTTATTTTAAAGATAATTAAATTATTTACAAACTACAAAACTATAATAGTAATAAATATGTACTAGTAGAAAAGGGTTACAGGGCGTCCAAAAATTCGTCTACATCGCTGTCAACAGGAAAAGTGCCCAGAAGGCTGGTAGCATTACCACGTTGGATGGCAATGCTGATTCTTTGGCCAAAAAATAGGCCCGCCCTCTGGTCACGTGAAGAGTCGACCAACCGCTTGGCGATTTCCCGAAATAAGTATTATATGACATAATATCACGCCTGTAATCTCTGAAGGGTTAGGCAGAGGTGTACCTAATGGTACACCCACATTTCGACAGTTATATTAAAGTCGCGTGTAATAGGGATTGAGCCTATTGCCATCAACCGGGCACAGATCTAGACTCCGTGGCTGCTGCTGAGTAATTCCTGATAGAAAAACCCAATAACACTTTGCCCGACCTCGGAATTGAACCCAGGACCTCTTGCTCAGCAGTCGCTTGCGACCACTAGACTCACAGTCACAGTCTTAAGTATTATTCAAAAGAAATCTCTAACAGGATCAATAATCTCCAATTAAAATCTGAAAGGCGGTAGGCCAAAAAACACGACGACTTTGAAATAACGAAAATCCGCAAATCATCGACACTGCCAGTGACTTGTAAGTTTTAAAACCTGCTTTTACCCAATTTGGTCTTAAGTTAACGTTGGGCAAGGAGCCAATTTTCTCATTTCCCAAATTTTCATTAATACAGTCGCCAGCGTATCAAGTTACTACAAACTGTCAATTTTTCTCATTAGATTTTGAACTTAACCATCAACATTTTATGGTTTAAAATAATTTGGAGACATTTGACAGTTTTTGGTAACTTGATGTTCTGGCTACTGTGCGTTTAATAATAATAATAATACTTTATTGATACAAATCCTTACAATATGAATGCTTAATATCTAGCACGCTTGCTTAATCACGTAGGTATGTGATTAAGAAACTAACACCTAAATTCTAAGCACAGTTTAATGTGTAACTTATGTCCTTGTAACTTAAACTGGGCAATAACTTCAAGTGTCAGGCAATATCTTTGACTGATTGTCACTAGTTTTCAAGTGGGTTTTAATTGTTACTAATTGATTTCATATGTGATCGTAAGTTATACTGGACGTGACTTTCTTGTGAGTGTAGTGGTTCGCAAGCCTGAATGCTGAATATGGGGTCCCTAGTTCGATATCAAAGTCCTTTATTTATTTATTTATTAAAAGTTTATTCACATAATGTATAAAGGCGGACTTAATGCCTTGGGCATTTTCTACCAGTGTACCTTAGTGTGATGCAGAGACAAAACTGTAGGTGCTTTATTCTATTCTATTCTGTGCATTTTTTTGTCATGAGCCTATATTGTCCCACAGCTGGGCAAAGGCCTCTCTCATAGCCTTTCTTTCACTCTTCTCTCCGTGCGGTTCTTTCGGCCAATTTCGCACAAAAGCCTTTAAGTCGCCACGCTAGCGTTTTCTAGGCCTCCCTCGGCGACGACGCGACGCCCGTCTGCTGGCACCCACTGCGTTACGACTCTGGCCCATCGGTCCTGATGTATCCTACACACATGGCCCACTTCAACCCAGCAGTCTTGTTGCCGACATCAGCGATTCCAGTTTTTGAGAATGTTGTGGTATTGCGAATTCTGTCGCTGAGCTTGATATCAAATATGCTACGTTCCAAGTCGTGCATACGGTTATTTAATTTTTCTGTTACGATTTTTTTAGTTGTGAATCTAGTGTGTTAAGTTGCCTATTATCAATAGGTTCACTTCTTGTTAAATAGGATTATTAAAAAAAATGCAATATGAAATGAGAAAAAAACCGGCCAAGTGCGAATCGGACTCGCGCACGAAGGGTTCCGTACCATTGTCTATATAAAAACGGCAAAAAAAACATGTTTGTTGTATGGGAGCCCCACTTAAATATTTTTTTCTTAGTCTGTTTTTTAGTATTTGTTGCTAAAGCGGCAACAGAAATACATCATCTGTTAAAATTTCAACTGTCTAACTATCAGGATTCATGAGATACAGCCTGGTGTCAAACGGACAGAGAGACAGACAGCGGAGTTTTAGTGATAGGGTCCCGTTTTACCCTTTGGGTACGGCACCCTAAAAATTAAAATATTAAAAAAAAAATATGATGAAAATATGATATGAAATGATATAAATACGCCTATGTATACCTTCTGGAAAATCCAAGCTTTATGTTACCGTAACATCAATAGTCGTAGTTTGATGGTGTTTGATTTTCACTTTGATTTGTGATCAAATGAACTGTTGGTTAGTAACATTGTTTTGTATTAATTTCCAAGTTGCTATTTTAAGCAATTGGGTTTTAGGGTAGGCACGTTTGCGAATTGAGCTCTTTGAATGTTATTACCAAAATGAGAAAACAACATCACGTTTTGTTTAGCCAGACAGGCATTGGAGGGATCACAATGAATTAATTGCACTTTTTTGACATTTTGCAGCCAAGAGCATTTGAAATCATCCACACTCTCTTTGTCTAAACATTAACATTTTATGTATCTTTATTTTACATAAAATACCTTCGAGTAGCATGATATAATATAACGCTTATTTTCCGTGAAGGGTTAGGCAGAAGTGTGGAAATGTTGCCAGTTATGTTTATGTCCCATGTGTCATGGAGCAAAAGACTATTTCAAATAAACGGGCTCAAATTCTGACTCCGGTATGTCAAAAAAATTCCTGCTATTTTATAGTGTAGGCGACGCATAAACCCTTCATTGATACTTTTTGTTTTACTGTTTTATATGTTTTTTTTATCGTCATGTCGCGTTCTTTTTTTGACTGTCAATACCTAGCGGTCAAATAGCAATAAGCCATCCACATTTGAAAAAAAATAGAATGATAAAAAGTATTTATTCTTATACAAACTTACCTAATACAGTAATAGAACTAGACACGAACATACTAAGGAGCCAGACGAGTGCGATCTTGATGATCACGACACGCTTGGTGGAGTGATGCCGACTCTTCAGCGGGTTGCGTATGCCAAGGTATCTGTGAACAAAGTTAATGATGAATGGGAGATAAAGATTTTGGTTTAAATGGGACAAACGCCGAAAATATTTATTTATTTATTTGTTTAGGATCTCCAACAAAGGATGTACACAAACACACGAAATAAATAATGGACGACAAAAGTATCACGTAGGCGTACTCCTTCACTTACAGGAGACCACAGCATGCACGATAAGATGTATAACTTAACTAACAAAAATAAAGAACTAATTTAAAAAAAAAGTATAAAATTAAAACATGTCATTTGGTAATAAAATTGGAAAAATAGAATTAAAATGATATTCAAATAATTTAAAATAATTAACAAACAATTAAGATAATCAACAATCAATTAACAATTGGAAAAGTTTTTGAGACAGTTTTTATAATTTGCGAGAGATTCATAGATGTCAAAATTGGAGGATTTAAAATTTGTCTGTAATGGTCGATCTGAACACCAATATTCTAAGTTGGTTGACTAGGAAAAAATGAAATGTTACAAGACTATGACTGACAACACTCTAATAAAAAGTTAATTTATACTGACAACACTCTAATAAAAAGTCAAGTTAATTTATAGCGTTATTATGGTCTAAATAATGTCCGACATAAAAATAACTTTCATACATTTCTTAACCAGGCATCATTCATGAGGCAACCCGTTGTATTCAGTTGTCAAAACGGTATTCGGTTAACAGATGAGTGAAAGATTTTAGGCGAGATAATCGGAATCTTAAGTAGTTATTAATTTTTCATGCCTACAGCAGTCCACTGCTGGACTCAACTCGATTCTCAGTAACTCTCATCCAGTTGTAACCAGTCACCCTACGAAGATTGCCTGAGAGCGTCCCACCTAACGGTTGCCGATTTGCCGTCTCAACTCAAAAACATGTCTACCACAACGGTCATCGGTTCTACAGCTAATATGGCCGACCTATTACCACTTCAGCTTACTTATTCTGTGAGCTATGTCAACAACTCTGTTTCTCTGTCAGATCACCTCGGTTTTAATTTGCATTAAGTGGTTTTTGTAAAATTAACATAATTACCTACAGTGTTATTATAATTATCTTTGAAATATGTTAACATTCAATCACATAACATATATCCTTAGGTAGAGCTATAGTAAAATTACACTTCGTTTTTCTTTCGAACAATTTTCTAAAATATTTTAACAGATATTAACTAGCTTTTGTCCGCGGTTTCGCTCGCGTTAATTTAAAATTTGACAATTAAACTCTTAACACACTACTAAAGTTTCTATAATAATATAATTTAATCATGATTCGAAATCTATTATCTTAAGAACGTTATTGTTGTTTTGCTCGAGAACAGTACCTTTTTCGGGATGAAAGGTACCCTATGTCCGTTTCTGTACACCTGACAACGTATCTGCTAAATTTCAGGATGATAGGTTCAGTGTTTTAGGCGTGAAAAGGTAACAAACAAACAAACTTACTTTCGTATTCATAATTTTAAAATGTTAGGATGGACCAATAAACAGTAATTATCTTCGTCTGAACGAACGATTTACTTTATCATTAACAATTTAAAAGTCTAAAAAGTTTATGTAAAATTACAATAAAAAAGTTAAGGTTTCTCGCTTTAGGTATAAGAACGATAATTTATCAAACATCTTGTCAATAAGGGCCAAGTTTTCAACAACTTTCAGTAAAAATTCTAATTGCTTTCTTTTATCTGTTTTTAATTTATCTTTTGACAACCAATCGATCAGAAATATGAATCTGAAAAAGTTTTTCACAAAGTAGGTACTGAATTATTATGTTAATAATGTGCTTACGTTTTTATTGGACTTAAACTTCACTGTGCATTATAACGTTTAATGAGATTTGTATGGTTTGTAATATCAAATGTATATTATATTCTTTGCATTTGATTATTTCAATGGAATGACCTAATTCCATTTTCACTAAGCCAAGGCGACATTTAATAACACCTTTCGTCAGACACATTTCGTCTGTTAAGTTTAAGTCTCATGTAATAGGGGGCGAGCCTATTGCCATCAACCGGGCACAAATCCAGACTCCGTGACTGCTACTGAGAATTTCCTGGTGGAAAAACGCAATAACACTTCGACCGAGCCGGGAATCGAATCCAGGATCTCATGCAAGCAGTCGCACTTGCGACCACTAAACCCACAAGGCAGGCATAAAGAGAATAATTAACATAATGTTGAAACCAAATACACAGTAAAATCAAAAGAGCGACTGTAAACTACATTGTGGCATTAAGTCCGCCTATGTACCACTCTTGTATGTACATGAAGTTTAATCAATCAAACATGTTTAAAAAAAAAACTGTGATAAGCACGTACTCAATTCTGTAAACGTAGTCTTGTCAACATAAACGTATAAAATGTAAACGTAGTCTTGATTACGTAAAAATAGCGAAAATTCAACTCAAATGTAACCGATTTTTGAACACTAGAGAATCGACATGGAATAATAAATCTTGTAGTACAGGTACGTCAGTTCTTAACAGTCTGGAATTCGGTTTTCATTTGAAGTATATTAAGACTTTACGTGCACATAAAGTATGGAAACATACAGTTGTGTATTTCGAACGTAGCAGCTGTTGTGCGGAAATTATTTACATTATCTAGTGTCAAAATTATTTACAATGATACCATACCTACGAGATTTATTGATATTGGTATCTTAATATCTTTAAACATAACTTTATCTGGAAAAGAGCTTTAAATGAGGATAACATTTACCTACGTATTTTATGACACAAACTAATTCTACAAAGTTTGTGAGTCAATGACCCCTATGCTGAATGATTCATTACTGAAACATTTTTTCATTGCCTTGGCAATGCTTGACTCTATGCTAAACTTTTCAAACATGTTTAATTTAACATGTCACATCAAAATATTTTAAAAATAAGTTAGATTTTTTTGCCTAAAAAGTGTAACTACATCCAAACTAATGTTACAAATGTGAAATTGTAACTAGTCTGTCCGTCTGTCACCTTCCTACACTTTAAATGCTGAACAACTTTCGATGGACACACAAGTGGACCAGGAGCTGGATCCGGATAATTTTTATCCGAGTAGTAAGTTTCTTTATGATAATTTCCGAAATCTGAAAACGGTCGAAAAGTAGTATCTCACAGCTCAACTTTTGATTCAACGTCACCGTTCCGACAAAAACGCCCGTATATTCCCAATTTTTCAATAAGCTATTCTGCACACGGACTGGACGGACTGCAGTATGCAGCCGCATCGTCATCGCCATACATCTTGTAAAAACACCTTATTTCCCTGTTACAGGCGATGCTGATGAGATTTCAGTATAGCCGATAACGTTAGGCGAGGTGTTGTATGGTTTCAAAATTAGCGGTATTGGTAATGGATATTGGTAATGGATATTGGTAATGGATGTTGGTAATGGATATTGGTAATGGATATTGGTAATGAATATTGGTACTGGATATTGGTAATGGATATTGGTAATGGATATTGGTAATGGATATTGGTAATGGATATTGGTAATGGATATTGGTAAAGGATATTGGTAATGGATATTGGTAATGGATATTGGTAATGGATATTGGTAATGGATATTGGTAATGGATATTGGTAATGGATATTGGTAATGGATATTGGTAATGGATATTGGTAATGGATATTGGTAATGGATATTGGTCCATCATCATCCACAGCCTGACTTCACCCACTGCTGGGTATTGGCCTCTCTTTGTTTGTGCCAAGTTCCACGTTCTTGTGCCAGCCTCATCTAAGATATTCCCATAATGGCAACAGTGTCGTCTGCCCATCTCGCCGCCGGACGACCAACACTTCTCTTTCCAGTCCTTGGACGCCACTCGGTCACAGCTTTACTCCACCTGTCATTTGCCTGGATATTGATAATGCTAGTAAAATTGAGGTTTGTGAAGGTGTTTATTTTCTCTTGTCATATTATACGAGGGCGGCACTGAAAATTTCGGGAATCAAGGAACTGACACAACATTACTATTTAAAAATGTATTTATTGCTTTTCGAAGTATTCTCCGCGAAATTTGACTCATTTTTCCATACGATGGAACCAATCATTGAAGCAACCATTCCATTCGGAAGTTGGGGTCTCCAAAATGGCCGTTTCGTAGGCGTCCACAGATTCTTCAGGTGATGAAAATCTCTGACCACGCAATTTATTCTTTATTTTAGGGAAAGTATAGAAATTATTAGGGCTTAGGTCGGGGCTGTACGGCAGATGGTCTAATAATTCTATGTTTTCTTGCTCTAAAAACTCTTTTGTTCTGTGCGCGGTGTCAGAACTCGCATTGTCGTGATGGAGGATGATGCGGCGGTTGCAGTTCTCTTTACGGAGTTCAGAAACGACCTGTGGCAAACAAATGCTAGCATACCATTCTGCATTAACCGTTCTTTGTCCCTCAAGAGAAATAGTCGCAACATGGCCGGTTTTGGAGACAAACGTGGCCACCATTTTTTTTGCAACACTCCGTGAACGAACAATTTTTGTTGGCTTTAACTCATTTTCGAACACCCAAACTCGTGACTGGTTTTTTGTTTCGGGTTCGTACGCGTATATCCAGGATTCGTCACCTGATACGATGTTGTATACAGCATTCGAGGATCCTGCGTGGAATCTTTCGAGAGTTCTGACGCACCAAGTAACGCGAGCCGCTTTTTGTTCTTCACAGAGCGAATGCGGTATTCATCGGGAAAACAATTTTTTTACACCTAATTGTTCATGCAAGATTATTTGTATTTGATTCATGCCAATGTCTAAAGTTGCCCGAATTTCGCGGTATGTCACATGTCGATCTTCCTCAAGCAGCTTATGCACAGCATCAACGTTTTCTTGGGTGACTGCAGTTTTTGGACGACCTTGACGGGGATCATCACTGAGCTTGACAGGTCCACGTTGAAATTCAGCAAACCAGCGACAAATTGTGGTTTTGGATGGGGCTTCATCACCAAATGCAGAAATCATCCGGTCAACACACTGTTTTTGTGTTAAACCACTTCGAAAGTCATAAAAAATCATCGCTCTTGAATTTTCTCGAGTCAATTCCATTTTCTCAACGACTAAACAAGTTTGACAAAACCTTGTGATAAGACCGAGAATCTTTTTTAAAATAAATAAATGGTATTCGATTTTTAAAACCAAGGAGTTTTCAATTAAAAAGATTTTAATATGACAGGAACCGTGGAAATATTCCATTCCCGATACTTTTAGTGCAGACTGCGTACACGAGGTATTTATTAATACCAGAACAGGTATAAAAGCTGTATTGGTATTTATTAGCGTTTACAACCGATATGCTTCGGGTTGTAATCTCCTTATAAAGAGCAGATTGAAATACAACTTAATTAGCTAATACAGTAAACTCGTTAGCAGTGATAGCCTTGTGGTGTGACTGTCGGTCAGCCAAGTCATAGGTCTCGAGTTCGAACTCAAGACACGCACCTCTGATTTTTCAAATCCATGTGCGTATTGTATAATTATCACTTGCTTCGGTGAAGGATAAACATTGTGAGGAAACCAGCATACCTGAGAGATATTTCTTGATGGCATGTAAGCTAACTCAGAGGCCCGAGAGAGAGAGAGACGGAGTGAGTTAGACAGAGGGGACATAAAAACTCTGACACCAGGTTAGGCGCTAACCTCACGATAAAAAAATGATAGATAATGTTTTTAAATGCATCAGAACCGAGTGCCCCAATTGTTTACATAACTCTAAGCTAAGCCAAATAAACAAAAATATAAATCCACCTCCCGGTTGCCGCAATACACCAACGCCAACAGCGAGCATTGCGGTGTCACAGCTGGTTTTGTGGCTCCACACAAAGTGATACGTTGGCACAGCAAGCAGGCAATATATTAAAATTACCTGGACGTGGACGTACGTTTCAGAAAACTGTTTTATACATCGGATTTTGCTGACGTAGCGAAATATGGTGACGTGGCATGTATTACGATGAATTTTAATATTTTATGCTAATGTTTGTCTTGGACGTGGCTGCTATAATGTAAAGTAAATCACTGAGAGGAAAACTGGACCAAGGAACAAGCGTCTCAAACCGTCTTTACCAATCGGAACATATCAAAACATTGCAATTTCAGTGCCACCTTTCAAAAAATTTGTAAAATGCTCTATGTTGCATCAATGAATGTTCAATAGGCTCGCCCCCTGTTACGTGGGACTTAAATATAACAAGCGAAATGTGGGTGTACTATTAGGTACACCTCTAATTAACCCTTCGGGGATTACAGCCATTATGTTATGTATGTTATCTTGTCCTATCCTATACTATACTATTAAATTAACAAAATTTGAACCACGTTATATAGCAAGCGAAAAATCGTTTCATATCTGGGAAAATTTGTTTCTCTATTTTCACCCGAGCAGAGTTCGGTCGTCCAGATACTGTTCTATCATGAGTGATAACTTCACGCGTAGCTGACCGCCGCATAAGGTGAACGTCAGAATCGCCGGTCAAAAGTCGTTTTTAGCTTTGAAACTGTGCCTAAAAATTACTTATCATTTGCTTATATTTGCTTACCATGTTGACAGAATTGCTTATTTCATAAGACAATAGAATTAAAAAAATTAAGGTTGACCGTCCATTCTGATATCAGAATGGCTGGGCAATACAAAAGCGCAGATTGTAGTAAGATACGATTTCAGAAAAGAAATATAATTTTGTATACTCGTCTTCTTAGCGTATCGATGGCACAAAGTTTAAATATGTTTAGCCCAAAACTCAGCACACGATCCCCGCTCACTGATGCAGTTAATAAATCATCAAGAGCGCAGGTGGTAGGGTATGCGGTGCAGGGTGGAAGGTGGGCCATTGTTTTGTGGGGAAATGCCGCATACGCACATGAGGTCTGAGCGGTTCATGATACCCCATCTGCAGAGATTGTCTTTACTCCGGCCGGCTTGGGTTCGAAGTCTTGTTCTAGTGGTTTGGTCTGGTTGGGTTTGAAAATGCTGTGATTTTGTAGTAAAAAGAGAATACATTCTAAGAGAAATAGATGTTGTTGATCTCTTCAAAGAGTAGACATTAGATGAAAATTACTTTTGACGTGACAACGACTAATAAATTGATGAACGCCGGCTGCATGCACGAAAAAGGATGACTCATTGTCCCGTTACGCTCATTGTACGCTTGCGCCGCATGCAAGTATGCAATCATTTCATCAATGTTTTGTTATGACGTTGTGACGTTAAACTATCGTCCGTAAACCAACTTTACAGACAACCAATCTATGCATAAAAGTGAACAATTATCCTCTAAAATAAATTCAACAGAGCGTGTTAAATGACGAATTTATATGTTTATGTCCTTCACAAATTAAGTGGCCAGTGAAGCATTTTACGAGTGAAAAGTTATAGACTCTTAAATCTCTATGACTGGACAAGAAATTGCTCCATCTTTATTAGCACAATAACGACTGGAAAATGTTATTATTTGTTTAATAATAATCTTTATGTAGGGTACTTTGTTTTAGTAAGTTGAATTGTCACATAACTTTTTTTTTTATGGTTCAAGCCCGCTATGCTCGAAGGGTTAGGCAGAGGCGTACCTAATAATACAGCCACATTTCGCCAGTTATGTTGATGTAATAGGGGACGAGCCTATTGCCATCACCCGGGCATCACCCAGACATCAACCGGGCACAAATCCAGACTCGGCTGCAACTGAAAAATTCCTGATAGAAAAACCCAATAACACTTTACTCGACCTAGGAGTCGAACCCAGGACCTCATGCTCAGTAGTATCGCTTGCGACCACTAGACGAAACAGTTGAATGGGCAATAAATGGAAAATGAACTTTTGTTGAATTTTCCAAGTTCAAGTAACAATATTGTGATTTACATTAACAATGTAAATCACAATATTGTTACTTGAACTGATATTGTTACTTGATTGATCTCGTTATCTAATGAATGATAAATAAATACTTATTTATCTAGGGCTCGATTAACCAGTTATTAACCTACATCAAAATTATAGGAGTAGCTAGTTGGTAGTTATTTTAGTTGGTTAGGTTCCAACCTAGCTACGTTCGGAATTTATTTTTATTGATAATCAAAATGTTTCCTGAAACTACTACGTAATTGACCTTGGGCATGATAAATTCAATTCAATTCATTGAATTCAGATAAATTACATTACATACAATAATCCATACAGGTTTTAAATAATATACACAAACAAACAACACAACAATGACAACAAACAGATACATTATTAGGACCGCGTAACTCGTACATGGAGTTTCGTCCAATGCTCCATGAATGAGCTCTCCATGTCCATTCTCCCAATAATGAGCTGCAGGAAGCTGTTGGGGCTACCCCGCATGCAGCAAATCAGAGACGCTATTCTTTTGCGGTGTATCGCTTGAAAACCATCCACTTGAGCATCTGCAAACATATTTGATGCGCTACAAAAGCGTGGCAATCCCGTCAACACCCTGAAAGCGTTATTGTAATTGGACACGCAGGGCACTGTATGTCTTCTGCGTATACTCCAAAAAATACTCCAGTAGAAGCTCTACAGGAGTATTTCAGCACAAAACAACCTAACTATATTTTGAATGTCCAAGCAAAAGATTCATAAAATGAAATACCAAAGAGATAAGGCGCATATTCCTTCTAACTTAGTACGTAATACTATCTCATAAGTTATCCCACAAGCGCCGTCAAGTGCGATCTTCATAAATATCGTTTCGCTCTCTCTACATCAAGTTGGAGTCTCTCTGCTGAAGAGACCCTGGGGATTTATTATGCACTGCTTTTGTTTAACTTGATAAAGAGAGTGAAGTGGAATGTGTTGGTAACGTTTTGTGAATAAATGGCGTTGAAAGAGAGAATCAATTCTCAGATAGAAAGGTCAATCTTGAAGAGACGTTTCAAACATTTTCGAATTCGCTCTGACTACAATTCGCCATATTGAAAAAAAAACATAACATCACGCCTGTAATCCCCGAAGGATTCGGCAGAGGTGTCTCTGATAGTAAGCACACTCACATTTCGCCAGTAATGTTTAAGTACCATGTAATAGGGGGCGAGCCTATTGCTATCAATAGGGCACAAATCCAGACTCCGTGACTGTTAATGAGAAATTCCGGATGGGAAAATCCAATAACAATTGGCCCGACCCGGGAATCAAACCCAAGGTCAAGCTCAGCAGTCCCAATTGCGACCACTAGACCAACGGGGCAGTGACTCGAAAAAAATAATCGTTTTGGAAGCCAACAGTTAGTAGCAAAAAATTGCACGGTTCTTTGCATAACTATAAATTTAAATAAATATAAAAATAACAAATTAATAAACATATTAATTTAGTTAAAATTAAATGTCTACGCTATATTAAACAAAAAAATGGTGAACAAAGAAATCAACGTAGCAGAAAAAGTTATCAGCTACGAAGCCGTAGCGGGCCACGTCAGCTACGCCGTAGCAACGGCATACTTTTATCAAATTGGAACAGTATTTTTTTTAATCTGAAAATTCATTCATTGTCCAGATGCAAAAACAGGATTACTATTGAAACAATGATAACTTCACGTCATTATAAATATAGATTCTTTATAAAAGGGATTCTGAATTTAAAACTGGGTTACAACAATCCATTCGTTTTAATAACCATATTATTCTATTACCAGTCTTACCAAGGGGTATCGTATTACCTAAAACTAACTGGGTTGTGGAGGTCAGATAGGCAGTCGCTCCATGTTAAATACTGATATTCAGCTGCATCCGGTTAGAACTGAAGCCGACCCCAAAATAGCTGGGAGAAGGCTAGGCAGATGGTGATGTGACCAGCTTTTGCCTTCGGCTTTGCCTACGTAGAAGTCAGAAAGAATCCCAAAAAATATTAAAAATTGGAAGGGAGGCCTTTACCCTGCAGTGGGACACACAAGGTTCATAAAAAAACACCTGTTACGGTTTGAAAGGGTTAACAGAAACCAAGTTGCTTTCGCAATTAATAAAACTGTTACACATATTTAAATCCACCAATAAGGCGTGAAAGCTCACAAAGACATAGAGTTACTTTCGCAGTTATAACATTTGTATGAATTTTAGTATGCAACAACAATCACCTAACTTTAACTCACAAACAGAAACATCAAAATAATCCGTGATTATCTCACGCAGCATACGAACTACCCCACAAAGTTCTACTAAGCGTTATTCCGGTCTGTTGCCTTCGAAACTCCCTCCGAAGTATTACAAAACATATATATTTTAATACCGAAACACTCGCTTCTGAAATGTATTCAAATTGTAGAGGAAAACTTACAGGTAATGTAAGTTTTACAAAGAAGTAACAACAAGTTCTGAAACTTTGGTACAGTTAGTAGCATCAATATGTTTACTATTGGCAAAATACAAAAGACATTTTTGAGTTTAATAACAATTGCAACTATGTGATAAAAACCGATATATAACACAAAATATACATAACATCACGGCTGTAATCCCCGAAGGGTTAGCCAGAGGTGTACCTAATAGTACACCCACATTTCGCCAGATGTTTAAGTCCCATGTAATAGGGGCGAGCCTATTGCCATTAACAGGGAGCAAATTCAAATTCCGTAGCTGCTACCGCCGCCGTCACCGCTAACCGATATATAATTTTGTTATAAAAATACTATGTTCGTAACGCCATAAAGTTTGAATAAATACTTCAGCTGAGAGAAAATGAGAAATATTTAATTGATCCTCTAAAATGTTAGGTTGTTAAAACTGTTTAATTTAAGTTGTTCCCAGTTACTTGGCTATTAAGTATTTTTAAGACTCCAAAATGGGGATTATTTGAGGATCACAAAAAGAAGCACATCCATTAAACCATACCATCTTATATTCTTGAGGTTTGATTAAGCACTCAAAGAAAAAAAAAATGTCATGATGACATGATGTGCATAATACCTAAATGACAAAAAAATAAATAAACATACAGCTTATGGCAAATAATTATTATAAATACAATAGGACGGAATAAAAAAATTAACAGCTTCCAGGTTACCACTCAGCATGATGCTGTGCTATGTGGGCCCACAGCACAGCGCTGGTTTTCAGTGGTCACCCGTGAAAAAGCAAACTTGTTAAAGAAAATCACTTTTACATTATGTTCGTGACTCTACGTGTACCGTTTCGCAACTAGAGAGCCCGATTTCGGTTTTGACCGAAACTGAAATTCGGCGAAACGTAATTAGTTTCATTTAAGATGCATTGGACAAGGAGCTTAGAATTTAAAGCACTTTAAATACACAATTACAGTAGTTTGTGCAACAAGGAGCCGTTGTTGCTAAAATGATTTTGACATCCCGGCAACATCATTTAAGCGCAAATGTATGCCAAGAGAGCACCGGGAAGAGTTATTGAAAATAATATGTGAAATAGTTATGTTAAACGTACTTATTTCTAAAAGAAGATAGCGGTGTTAGTCCTGATTTTGGCCACGTAGCAAAATACTGTATTAATGAAGTCTTTAATTCTTTGTATAAAAGAGCCCATATAAAAACGTGCTTAAGTTATTTAATTTAATTCAGTGTAATCAATTTAGTTTATAATAGTTTTAATTTTTTCAAATTGTGTATTTCTTGTTTTAATTATTTCATGGTGTAATTATTTGAGCATAATGTAGTGCATGCTGTGCTTTTCTGTAAGTGATGAGGCGCTTAGACTTAAGTAAGCAATGCACAAATTATAATGTAATAGTGTACTCATTGTTGAGAAGCCTAATAATAAATATTTTTTTATATTTTTAAATGTTTTTTTTTATAATTTTTGTTACTTAAAATATTTAAAAATGTATAATCTCAACATGAATGATGTAACCAAGATTTTGTAACAATATTTTGATTAAAAAGAGTGTCCATGGAGTTTCTTGCCCATTCTTCTCCATAGAGATCTACGATTTGGAATGTGCAACTACAGTACTTTCGCAAGTTATTATGCCTTGTGAATGTGACTGTAGCTTAGCTTTTTTGTTTTTGACTTTCAAAAGTGCCTGTAATGGTCTAATTGAAATAAATGCTTTGAGTTTGAGTTTGAGTTTGAGTTTGAGTTTAAAAATGTAAATAATATGTTAGAAAATAAATAAAGAGAATAATAAATAAATAAGTCATTGTTCAGTTTTCTATCGGAATTCCTCGAAGTGATAAATAGATAATATCTATATATATCTAAAATTACTACATCAAAAAATAAGTGCCAAAAACTAGGCTATCTTCATGAATTACATGCATAACTGTCACTGCTTTCCCTGCCAAATGGCCTAACTGCTTAAATTTATAGTTACAAAAACTTGTTCCTCGCCACCATTTTCGACCTAACTTATAGTTGAAGCCGAAACTTCAGTCAGGCACTAGTAAAACATTATACCCACGGGAAATATTCTAGATTTTTCTGTTGCCAACCCAAATATACGCACCTGGTTCCACGTGCTTCTAATATGTCAGAGCATTTTGTTTGCTTTTTTGCTATTTTAGACGATATATTCGTATGTACGTAAATCAAGGGGATTAGTCGTATTTTTTCAGGAAAATAAAATATAAAAATGGTTTCCAATTTTTAGAAATGTCAATTTACTTTTAAAATATTCGATCGGAGTCCGGGTTTTATAACGCAGTGGGTCCCAGTTGCAGGATCAGAAAAAACGCTGAAGGCAAAATTTGACCTACATATAAATGCTTTTGAAAAGAGAAAAGGGTCTCCAGTACTTAGGTATGAAAACTATAATATTAGTAAAGGTCAACCGGTACACTCTCATGACTTCCCGTTTTGATCAACCACGATAGTAAGATTTGGGTGGGTATCCAGTAGATACAGTCGACCTTATAAACGGTGCCAGATGCATAACAATATTCACTTCAGTTCACTATCACTACATAATATTATAAAACAAAGTTCTCCACTGCGTCTGTGTGTCTGTCTGTTCGCGATAAACTCAAAAACTACCGAACGGATTTTCATGCGGTTTTCACCAATAGATAGAGTTTGTGATTGATGAGAAAGGATTAAGTATATAATTTGTCAGGGTTTTGTCGTGTAAATTGATTGAAATATATGACGATAATTGTTGGACGTTTTGGAAAAAGTAAAGCTGCCTGGGAGCTTTCATTGAAAACGCTGCCTTATCCCTTTGAGATGTAACACAACAATGCAGGGTTGGATATTCATCTTTTATAGATCTACAAAATAGTCGGGGATGGCATATACCTATCTATTTTTAAAGACAGCTTGCTATGCCCATTGTACCTACTTCTAAAAAAATAGGTCACGTACAATGCGTAATATGCCCTACTACCCTTGCGAAGCCAGGGTAGTAGGGCATATTACGCATCGACTAATAGGAGCGGAGCAACAATGAAAAATGTTGAAAAAACGGGGAAAATTCCATACACAGACGAAGTTGCGCGGGTCAGGTAGTTGTCTATAATTTTTGAATTAATCATTTAATGCCGTCATGATAATTTTCTGTCAATTACGCCCCGTTCACTACCTCAAGAGATACAAATTGCATCAAGCGATAAGCGCGATGTATTTCACTTGTTACCTTCGCTCCGCAAGACTCATCCCGGACTCGCGGTGATACGTGGCTCAGCGCCGAAAAAATTCTTTCATTTGTTTTGTGCGACAACGCAATTGTCGCTTGAGCGTGAAGCTCGTGGCCAACGGGTGAGCAGAAACATTGTACCGATACAAAGTCTTAACGCACTGTCTCACTTATTCCCGTCGACAGCGTTGACCGCACGTTCGTTTGTTCTCAATAATAGTTTACTGATGCTATCTCTTTGTTCAACAAAGCATTTATTGAGACTTGAATCACGGATAGTAAAGAAAAGTCAAACAAACCGGCTATTTGTTGGTTCAGAACAAAATCGCTCTCGATTTTAAGATTTATTAGGGACTAGCTGTACCCCGCCACTTCGTCCGCGTGAAATTATAATAAAAATATCACTTCCATATTTGAATAGAAGTTTGTTAACAATGTCAAGGGTTTTAATTTTTTTACACAGAACCTACCTATATTTTTTTTTACCGGAGGCTACTTTTATTTTTTAGATATAATTATAATAAAAGTAGCTTGAGTTATTTCTTATATCATCAGCTATCTGCCAGTAAAAGTCCCATAAAAATCAATTACCGGAACAAACAGACAGAAAGACAAAAATAAATGTTTCTTTTTTGTTCCATGTACCGTATTTCATATGCATTCAGTAAAAAAGAACTTAACAGAAATAAACACTTTAATTTTATTTATTCAAAATTTATATAAGAATAAAACTAAAATGCTAGGAAAAGGTTTTGCTAAAGAAGGAACGGGCGTTGGTCATCTATCACGTTTGCTCACTGCGTGTGCTTTCACACAATTATTTCCCACGTTTTCTTTTGGACCATTAGGTCAGTAGAATTCACTTTTACTAGTATCTGTACAGTCGGAACGACTTTTTGTGGTAAAAGTTCGACATTACGTTAGTCTAGTAAATTACGGAATTTTATACGAGTAACTGTTTGCATCAGCCCACAAACATCACACATCACATCTGACAGACATACAGTCAGACAGAAAGACAGAGACAGACAGACATTGACCCCGGATCGGAGAATTTGGAAGTCATGGGGATAGCCTTTGCCCAGCAGTGGAATGCCACAGGCTAACAGTAACGGTAAAAGTAACAACGATTGATGGCAATAGGCTCGCTCTCAAATACAAAAGATTTAAAAAACCTAACTGGCGAAATTTAGGTGTACTATAAGGTACATCTCTGCCTAACCCGTCACATCTGTGTGTGTGTCTGTGTGTGTGTGTGTATAGGCGTGATATTATGTAGAATAAGAAGCTAATGAATACTGATTTTGTATCATTGACGAAGGACCTACTGTACCAACACTTCAAAATTGTAAAGACCTTAACAAATTATAGAAATACTTAGTCAAGAGGAAAATATCGGTAACTAGCTTTTTCCTGCGGCTTCACTCGTATTAATTTAGAATTTGACAATCAATATGGGTTGTACTTCGCTTGTAATAATTTAATTCAATCATGATTCGAAAGAGACGTGGCGCCATCTATTATCATATGAACGTTATTGTTGTTTTCTTCGGGAACAGTGCTTTTTTTTTCAGAATCAAAGGTGCCTGTACTGTTTCCGTACACCTGACAACGTATATGCAAAACTTCAGGATGATCCGTTCAGTGGTTTAGGCGTGAAAAGGTAACAAACAAACAAACTTTCTTTCGCATTCATAGTATAGATTATTATTCCTTCCAAACGAAACTTCTCAAAAACTAATTTGAAACTTAAATGATAACCACACTAAACAAAAGATACCTTGAAGGTAATTTACTAAGCCCTTCCCCACGAGTGGGTAAATACCGACGCTATTGGGATAGAATTCCCACAGTTTTTGTTCGAAGTCACGTCCCAACTAAGATTTACGTCTCCTATCTCGATGAATCGAGCCCTAAAATAAATAAAGCCCTGTAAAATCCTTTTTAGGGTTCCGCTGTGGTTTTGTTAATTTATAGCCGTTCTAATGTGTTTGTGTGTTTTTGTTACGTGTAAATTAAGAGTTACAACTTTTAATTTTTCACTTAAGTAGAAATTGTTTCGTTTAGTACAGAAAAAAAGTGCAAGGCAAATAGGTCCCTACTAAACAGAGAAGAATTTTACTATATTTCCAGTTAAATTTCAAAATCTATGTTGATGATCAATACGCTTGTTCATTTTTATCCAATCTATTTCCAATTGTTTTTTTTTTTTCGTAAAATTACCCTCAACCCGATTTAAAGAGCAAGCTTAGAGTACTCTTTTCAAACGTTCATTCATTGACCCAATTATGTTCTAATACACTTATCGGAAAAGCGAGAAAAAAATTTATTTCAGATAAAAATGAGACATTGGCAACATTGAAATACAGAGCTAAGGGCTATAAAGTAAATTACTCCGATCAATCGAAAGTGAGTCATCGAGTGTTGTTGCCTAGCTTGTAAAAATTTGAAGCAATAGCTGGCATGTTGAACAGCAATGTGAACCTTTTCGTTTATACAAAGTAATACTTATTTTAAAGCCTATTATGTAGTATAATATATCAGCGATAAAATTCTACAAAACAATATTGTAAAACATCTTTGTAACAATTTTTGTATGCAATGAAATCTACTCTCTGTATTTATCTACCCATCCTTGTTTAAAGGTCGACAGTATTATAAGTATTTATGTAAGACAGTATATAAGTAAGTATAAGTAGTAAGTATTACTTGAAATATGAGGAGTTTTAAATTTTTTTATACTGCTTATACTGACACGAAAGTATCAAAAACTAGCTTATGCCCGCGGCTTCGTCCGCGTGTTTGAATTAAAAGTATCATATGTGTTAATCCAGGTTATAACTATCTGTTTGATAAATTTCATCCAAATCCGTTCAGTAGTTTTTGCGTGAAAGAGTAACAAACATCCATCCATCCTCACAAACATTCGCATTTTTAATATTAATAAGATAACTAGTAATTTTTCTGGTTGTAGCACTCGTTTACACTAATTCCACGTACTTTACTTTACTTTTTATAACAAAATTTTTCGTGACGATGGGAAGAGACCAGACGGCATGACGTTGGTGCCTTGGAAGGTGGGTAGGCCTTTGGTGTGGGACGCAACTTGTGTCGACACCCTTGCGCCATCTCACGTTTCAAGCACGGCGGGCTGTGCGGGCGCTGCTGCTGCGGCTGCTGAGATCCTCAAGCGGCGCAAATACTGTAACCTTATTGGTAACTACAGTTTTGAGCCGTTTGGGGTCGAAACGCTCGGGTCATGGGGCCCGAGTGCGCGTCTCCTTTTCAAGGAAATCTCTCGCCGACTAGTCGACACTTCGCGTGACCAGAGGGCTGGGTCTTTCTTTGGGCAAAGAATTAGCATTGCCATTCAACGTGGCAATGCTGCCAGTCTTCTGGGCACGTTTCCAGATGATAGCGATGCGGAGGAGTACTTTGACGCCTAAGACGTGTCCTATTGTCATCGTTGTATATATATAGGTACTTTATTTTAGTCTTCTTTTTATATTTATTTTAGTTCTATTAACAAAATCCAATAAAAACAATGTACGGAACCGTTAATTATCGTAGTTTTCCTCGATCCGTCTCGAGGGCGCACTATAATCGACATTCCGAAATGGTAGTCCTTACTGTTACAAAAGTGCCCATAATGGCCCTTTGCGTAAAATAATTCACGGGGCTCTCAAATAAAATGTACGTCTTTTGTTAAAATCATCACTTTCTATTACCAAAATGTACATCGTTTAACACGCTCTTTTTTACTGAAAGGTAAATGTAAAGTAAAAGGAAAATGGAAATATTCCATGAAAAGCAGATTATGGATAAGTGTAGCTACTTACGAGCTGGGTAACCTTACACCTTTTTTTTTTTTTTTCGGTTCGGAAATCATCAAATGACTTCTCCCGCTCTGGGCGGAGCGGGAGTGTCAGACTCTTACTGACTAAAAACCACCCATGTTCCTTCTTTTGCCCTTTATGTTCCAGGGCCGCGGTATCTCTTTCGAACAGTCCCGCAGCCCTGGCAAGCATCGGCCCTTGCCCCTCTTGTTTGCTGTCTTCTCTTTGAGGCGCGCGTGGAACACGAACGCGCCGTCGACACGGCCTGTCGTCACAAGACGGACGGACGGCGAGCTAACCCATTACTCACCGTCCACAGGCCCGCAACCTTACACCTTGTGATAACAAACCCTTAGGTATCGTCACCACACCTTCATAAATTGACATATCCTCGAACAAGCATTAAGTTCCATCCGAAACCTACAAATAATCTATGACAACAATATTCTCAAACTCGCGCTTGACATCTCATGGACAACGCGATACTTGTGTCTGGACACACCGATATTATGTCCATTGAATATGGGATCCGATAACGACATCATATTTCAGTGCTCAGTGTCTCTGTGCTAGGGTCAGCTTCGGGTAAACTCGTAAACTGTCGGGTTAGGAGTATCGGAGTCGAGAGCTTTGATGAAAATATTATAGCACCGATATAAACTTGATATGGTTGATTGGTCGCTTTTAGGTGATAATTCGAGCGTGGAGAGACAAATAGAATATATTATGAACAGCGATTTTTAGCTTTGTTGTTGAGCTAATCAGATTCAAGAGTAATGCCAGCAAAGGCATAAGCAGCAAAAAATACTGGGGCAAAAACCTCTGCTCTATGAGAGGTCATCATACACCAAGCAGGCCCAGTGGGACTTGTCGGATGTCACGTTAGTTTTTTTTTTTTGTTCCAGGATACGCAGGGTTTCTCACGACTACGGCATTTATTCAATTATTTGAAAACAGAATGTTGTTTTTTTTTAATTTATTTGTTAATATAAAACTATTTGCTTTGGCATTATTTCTTTATTCTTTGTTTTGGTATTCTTGTTTAAGTGTAGAATATTTAAATCATTAGCCTACGTACAATTAACTTATTGATGAAATACAACTTAGGTGGGACCACTCTAAAAGCAGATTAATTTTTGACACTAGGTAAGGTAGGTGTTCAAACCAAACACTACCAAGCGAAACTTTTTCTAAAGTTCTCTGTTTCCTCAACTTTTACTTTAAGAAAGAAAAATAAAGTTAGTTACATACCTGCCGATACTGATGAAGCACATATGCATGATGCTGGCCGAACACGCGAGCACGTCGCAAGTCACGTACACGTTGCACCACACCACACCCAGCGGCCAATACCCTGAGAGGAAATACATTATGAACTGGTAGCAAGACTAAAGACAGAATATGGGAGTGGGGGCAGTGGTTATTCTTACCCTAGGTTACATCAGTCCGAAGTAAATAACCCACATTTGGAAATACATGTTTAAGACTCAGGCATATGTAGAGGTAGAGACGAGCCTGTCGTAATTATATATTTTTATTAAACTACATACTAGGACTGTCGCCTGTATCGTAGGTGCGTTTAAAAACATTTAAAGTTATGTACATACACAAACAGCCAGACCCGGAACAACTACCTGTAGGCCATACAAATATATGTTCTGTGTGGGAATCCGCGACACGCAGCACAAAAGCTTATCGCTCAACCACTGCGCCACCGCTGAGACAAAGGCCTTCTCTGTTTCTGTGAGTGGGCAGTAATCCACCACGCGGGTCCAGTGACTGTTGATTGCTATTAACTAACTAACTATTAACAGGGCAATCAATTCGGGGCTGCTATTAAGAAAGTCATAATGGTTAAATCCAGTTCCCAATACTGTGACCTATTTGTGGATCGAACCCCAAAGACAACCTCATGTTCAGCAATTGTGCTTGCGGGAGCTAGACCAACGACATAATTACATATTATGCAGAGAGTATTAAATTATGACAAATTATGTTTTTTGATAAATTATTTTGCAACTTTTTTTAATTTGGATGGTGACGGTTTTTGTACCTGACTACTCTGAGAAGAAACAGCCGAAACAAACTCAGAGGTCATAGTCTCTTTTAGGGTCCAGACATAATTTTGGTCACATGAGGACTATACTTGTATCTGAGATAGTGTTTTGATGACAGAACCACACAGATTTGAGTGGACCTGCCCAGTCAGTGCCAGCATTTGTCAGTTATCGCGTAGCTCGACTTATAACTCAAGGAGCCTAATGACATTAAAGAGATTAGGAACGCAAAACATATTAACCTAAGTAAGAAAGTATATTCAATTACGGTTCATTTCCTAACATTCGTAACTCCATTTTCGCACCGAAAAATATTTACAGCTCGAAACCCAAAATTGGATTTCGAGATGCCAGCCATATTTTTTTTTACTACTCGATCATTTCCTACGAATTTCCATACAACTATGAGCAGGAGATTGCTTCCTGCTGACAAATATGCCAAATTCAAAGGAACAGGCACTGGGAATAAGATTTTATGTACCCTGTAGTGTGACACACAGTTCTTACGGTTGAGGAACCAGGTGAATTTTTGTTAAAAAGAAATCTGTCGCTGAAATATTAATTTGTTTATGATAGGTATTTTTGTATGACATTTAAGCTGCTGGATTTTACTTTATCTTATATGATTTTAATTTCTTAAAAAACGGTTGAAGCATTACATACATTAGATTCGGAATTCTTAACAGACAAAAATCTAATGTTTGTCCTTGTACATAATTTTGACATTGATTTTGATATTGTATGTTGACATTAGTATTGTATGATGACATTAGTATTGTATATTGACATTGAATTGTATATTGACATTAGTATTTTACATTGACATTGTGTTATTATTTGTTTTCAGTCTGTGCCTTGACATGTAATGTTTTGACATTTTATTTTATGTTACTTTGATTTTTTCTCTCTTTTTATTGACATTGATTTCTATTGTTATTTATTATTAATTAATTTTGTAGTATGCAATTCTTTATAATTTTAATTTTATTTTTTGTATTACAAACATTTGCACGCCCTCTGGCATAACATAGCGCACTCTTTATTACTTTGATGTACCATTATTATTGTACCTATGTTAAACAAATGAATTTATTCATGACTTAGATGAATTAAATCCTCCTTTTTGAAGTGAATCAAAAGAATTGAGAACCTTCTTTATGTTGTTTCTCTGTCTCTTAATGATCATTGAATGATCAAGTTCTAAACGTAAAATACTTTTGCTCATTCATAACAATAATATATTATTGTGACAAGAACGATCCCGTGCTTGCCATTCAACAGCCCCATGTGTCACAACAGTTTATATTAGATAGCCATACCCGAAAGCGTTCACGCAATTGGTTGAAGTTCCTTTCATAAAAGGCTTGCGCTGTTGAAAATAGGCACAATTTGTAAAGCTCTGGCATACGTCGAGTATGAAAGATGTGAACTATCTGAGTAAATGGATAGTCTGTGAGCACTGGGAGGTACAATGTGTAACCGTTTTCATACAATTTTCTGAAGCCCCTTGTGAGTCGTTTTAAAGGAATTGTCGACGATTTTTAGAAGGTTGTATTTGAATAATGATAGTTTACTCTAATAAACCATCGTCATTGTCATATATATTTTATTTTACTTCTTTAGAAAACTTACAGCTTGGACACAGATAGAAGACAGGTAAGAGAATGTAAGAAGCAGTTACTCGGAGAGAATTATGATAAGATTAGAATAGGTTTCATTAACCTTCAAAGAAGTTTTTACTTAATATTAAAAATAAATAGGAAGTAAAAATATGTGACATAAAAATGCTTCCTTCTATACAAGGTTGTCGACTACTCTATTGCTGTTTTTAGGTCATTTGTTTTTGACAAGTTTTGCTGTTGAATGTGTTTAATCATTTAGTATCTCTTTGTGTTTAAGACTTTTAAAGAAACAGATTTTTTATTTTCTTTTCTACCAAGCTTACTCATTAATTCATAGAAAAGTGAGTGACAACTTTAACTAGTACAGTCAGCATCAAAAGTTGATGACCACATTTAGATTTTCAAAATCACTGTACACCGTATTATACCCAAATCGCTCAACATGACAAGCGCCAGAAATGAATGATTATCATAAAAGGGCATAAGTAGGTGACCATCACTTTTCAAAAGTCGCTAAACAAAGTTATAGTAAAAAAAGCTTAACATTCTTCGTCTCTAAAGTCTCTGAACAAATTTACAAAAACAGCATTCCATCGTTTATCTCTTACCTAAGTCCCTGAACAAAATGAAATGTTTTTTGTGTTTAATATGTGTGTATTTTTTTTCGGTAGGTATATGTGTAACAATTGATAATTAATACAATATTTATAGATGATAAATAATTGCAACCGCAATGGTCTACATCCGTATACAAAGTGATAATTAAGTAGAAATATTCTTTTTACATATAAGGGTAAACAGTTTTTCAAATACCCACAACTATGTTTCCCAAAGAATTGAATTAAAACGGAATTTGTGTGAATTTTGAAAATGAGTTTTATTTGTATACAGATTAGGTTCTAATTCAATTGTAACTGTAAAAATCACAAACTAAGTTAACGGTATGAATTTGAACAGAATCTGCGTGATTTTTCAAAAATGAGTCTTATTGCTTTACGAATAAAGTTACAATTCAATCGAACTAAAAAAATCATTAATTACGTCGATGGTATAAAATCAAACAGAATCTGCGTGCTTTTTGATAGTGAGTCTTATAGCTATATAAATACAATCAATCAATCGTAATACAGAAAGCTTAGATGACGTCGACGGAATAATTTTTAAGCGGAATATGCTAATCTTTATAATCGTGCTTGCGAGCTTATTTTGAAAAATAGGCTTAAAAATGTGCTTGCCGCTTGAACACCTTCTTACTTCACTTACACCTTCACACTTCTAATATATTTCTCATTGATACTATGAAAAAAAAAAACAAAATTATTTTGGAAAGTTAAATTCGAAATTTACATCCATTGATTTTTTTTTACATGATTTAGTTTGGATAGGACAAGATTGGATTTATAACTCTGAAGATAGTAACGAGCACTTTTTTAGTTTGCAGTTCAGATACTTTTGATAGTAGGTATAAGTTTACACGCTACGTATCCGAAACAAAGTAATGTTCAGTAACTTTTGTTATTTATGATGTTAAGTTATTTTTGGACGTTGCCGTGATTACACTAGATAATAACCAAAACAAGCATTTTATATTGTTCAGTGACTTTTGTAAAACTGAATGTTATGATGTTTTCGGATATTATAACGATCAGCAATTTTTGACAAAATTGTGTTCAGTGACCTTTGACGAGTAGTGTTCAGTTAATTTTGAACTTTAATGATGTTCATTCAATACAGGCGCCCTTCTTGTTGAGCGATTTATTGGTGATATAATGTGCAGTTATTTTGAAAATCTGAATGTGGTCATCGACTTTTGATGCTGACTGTACATAGATGAACAAAAAAATAATAATTATGAGACTTAAAAACTTACCTAAAAATCCAGGAATCGCCCCCATAGGCATCACGAACAAGCTGACCAATAAATCAGCGATCGCCAGCGACAGTAGAAAATAATTCGTAACATTCTGTAGTCTCTTATCCAAACACACTGCTAAACACACCAAAATATTACCCACACCACCAGCTATAATAAATACTATCACAAATAGAAAACTCCAATCGTAACCCACTTTATCCACAACTTTTTCTGTCACATTCCTGAAGTCATAACTACACTGAAAAGTTTCCACTACGCCTAACACTGACGTTTCATTCAAAGCGTCAATGTACAACGTCCGATTTTGAGTTTCCGTGTAACAGAATAGGGTGTCCAGATCGCAGAATAAACCTGGGAGCCGGAGCCAAAGATTTTTGAGTGCACTCTCGAAGATTATGGTGACCATGTTCAGCTTGAGGTAAGGACTACACAGAGTGTTGTTGCCACCAACATCTGTATTATTACACGAAGTGCACGTGTATGAGGTTTCATTCTGAATATCTATGTTTAGTTCACAAGTATAGTTGATGAAGTTGTCGTCGGCAGTACAGTCGAGACCGGAGAGTGAATCGCCGCAACCTCGCCCGTGGGTCAGATGACATTGGAATTCTTGAAACGCTGCGTCCAGGAATGTGAGATTATTCATGTCAAAGACCATGCTAGGTCACATGTTGTACTCCGTTTTTGCTGATCATCCTTGCGGAATCTGGAACAAAAGATAAAACAATTTTAGTAAACTGTATCTGTTCCGTATTTTTATTTCCTTGTAGATTTTGGCACTTTAGACCCAATATATTTTCTTTACAACTTTGCTCTAATTATAGATTTTCTCAAGAATTTTTCTTTTTATACAGGACTCAAACCCGCGAAAATTGCATAGAAGTGGATAGTTTAATCACAAAGCCAATCTTGCCTTTGTCTATAAGCTCAAGCCACGCCGAGGCTTCCGTTTAGTTTGGTTTTAATTACATTTGGCTTTTCCACAAAAAAAAAATACTGTGGATGATTTTATTAATCTTCTACTATCGTTCAATTATTTCACTACCCAAAACAAGAAACAATAACGAAACGAAAATACTTATATAACATTTTACAAAATCTTTGGTGCGAGCCATTGATTTTTCCTTTGAACTGGTGCGAGCACTTTTAATTTCTTTTTAATTTCTCTCTTATAAAAAAGTTACAAAATAAATAACAATGACAAATAGACGCTGATATAAATGAGTATCGAATTAACTAAATATTAATCATTCCGAGCAAGTTGTTGGAGTCAGTATAGAAACATTAATTAAACTGTTTAATGATCATAAATTCAGGTTTCATTTCGCCCTTTAGCAACTATTATTCAACGCTTAATTTCCGAGATGCTGACAACTTAATAGACCGCTGGATGAAGTGGAGACTGGTGAAGAATTGATAGTCAGCGAGATGGAACAGGTACGTGCGAACATACAACACGCCTGTAATCCACGAAGGGTTAGGCAGAGGTGTACCTTATAGTACACAGACATTTCGCCAGTTATGTTTTAAGTCCCATGTAATAAGGGCAGGGGTACAGCTAATTGCCATCACTAGGCACAAATCCAGAGATCCCTGAGAAATTTCTGATGGAAAAATCCAATAATATTTTACCCAACCCGGGAATAGAACCCAGGACCTCATGCTCACTTGCTCGCTTACGACCAAAAGAACAACGAGGCGATTGTTATTGATTTCTTTACAAAAAACTGTTGTTGAAATCATCTTCGCAAAGAATTAACAGTCTCTCAGAACGCAAGTTGAAAAAAGTCAGAGTTGAAAAATTGAAAATTAGTAATTGCAAACTCCGGTTCTTGAGATCGCAGTGGGCAGAATAATTAAATGGCCACTTGTGAGCAAGAAAACAAGAATAACAAGCTAACTAGTTTGCCTGAACTTTGAGCTAGTGGCTTTAAATAAAACTCTTCCTTTGAAAAACTTGTACCTAAGTTTAACGCTAGACTATTTCCAGTGGGTATCTATATAGGTAAGGATCATCTGGATTTCTTGCATTTGTTTTTGAATTGGTAGTGTCTAAAATGAAAATAAATCACTAAAATATTTTTTTCCTAGAAAGGTTAGGTAGAGTAGAACCTAATTGTAAACCCATATTGCACCGGTTATATTTAAGTCCTATGTAATAACGGTTAAGCCTATTGCCGTCAACCGTCCACAGATCCTGACTCCGGTCAGTTACTGAAACATTTCACACGGAAAATCAAATATCACTTCCGACCACGGAATCGGACCCAGGACCTCGAGCTCAACAGTACACCAGAATTCGTAACCTTATACTCACATTTTATTTAAATTCCATATTTTTTATCAAGATCTTGCAACAATGGTTTAAAGCTAGGACATAATTACGGGCCTT
This sequence comes from Eurois occulta, assembly GCA_950022335.1. Lineage (NCBI taxonomy): Eukaryota > Metazoa > Arthropoda > Insecta > Lepidoptera > Noctuidae > Eurois > Eurois occulta. The sequence continues at coordinate 6,307,704 of OX465481.1, read as the reverse complement.
TAAATTACATTCAGAAGTCTCAACACCTTGAGCCCAATATTCCATCCCTGTAAGAACGATAATGATATTTCCTGTGATTCAAATCACATATTAACTAAGATGCCTCCAAGCACTGAACGTGTTCTAAAGACGGTTCTACACTGAAGAGGATCGGACATCCTGGAACACAAAGTGATGCCATTAGCACTCAGTGCAGAGAGTTGCACTTGTGTACTATGTAGTGAAGACGTGTAGGTTAAGCTGTAAGAAATGGTCTCCGTTTAAGAGGAAATGGGAGACTGTTATAATATTGGTAGTAAAGTTTCGTTTTTGTAGAAAGAATCTCTTTGATGGAGAGTTTGGATTTACTAATAGTTATGCTATTTAAAACAGGATAGAGTTAAGTTCTGGTTGACACACCGTTTGTTAAAACTAATATGTCTACTGTGCCCGTAGTTGCAAAATTCCTCTCTGAATGAACTGGAATGTTCTGCGATAAATTACGACAGGCTTGCCACTCACATGTTACGGTCTACACTTATCTGATGATGTTGAATGTGAAATAAATGATACGCTTTGGCTGCAAGGACTGTTGTTATTTTTATGTTGGTAATGAAGGTTTTTGCAGGAAATACCATGTTCAAAGTTTTTTAACTTTTGCTTTTGCAAGTCGGAAGGAATAAAATGTCCTCTCATCAATTCGTTTTACGCAAAAACTTGACATCTGTCTATTAGAAGATTATCAAGATCATCAAAATCTACAATATCGGTGGCAATCAATGATCGGCGATTCTGGCACAATTTCGTGAGTAGACTTAACAGCTGTTTCACCCCATGAAATCATCGTTAAATAATATTGAAATTTTAACAAAGTTGACTCAATTTCCACTAGCCTTGTTACCCGGGATAACGTAAAGATTCTAACGTTACCACAAAAATCGAAATCGGTTTGGGCGTTTAGAAGTTATGGTGGAATAAAGAAACACACAAACATACATACATACAAGACATGAACCCTGAAAACACAGCACTCCTTTTTTGGGCAGTCGTGTAATACCTAACTTGAACCTCACATTGTAAGTAACCCGTTTAATAAAAATCGGTGCTCCCTTCTTTGACATTCATTAGAACAAAAGCGCATCATACTACATTATCGCAGGCCTTACCATGACGTCACTTCTTGATAACTCCCACTCTGCGTTAATATGCGAGTCAAGTGCACTTAAGTTCGCTTTGAAGCAGCGGTGGATATGTGATATAGTTTTTTGTATGAAAAGTTCGTGTTTTATGTAAAAATGTTTGAATGATTACAATTGCTTCTTATACGTAGTTTCTTTTCCGTCGTGAACTCGTTAGCTAACAACGACAAACTTCAGTTACCAAAATATTTGTAAATTTTGAGAATAGCAACCACATCATTCCTTTTTGGTATCTCCTTGCCGCGAGGAGATGCTGATGCTGCTATAATTACTTACGCAAGGACCTTGCGTAAGTAATTATAGCATAAGCATAGCATAATCAGCCTATAATGTTCCCACTGCTGGGACACATGGCCTCCTCTCTAAGAGAGGGAATGGCGTATAATCTACCACGCGGGCCCAGTGCGGGTTGGTAGATGATACATATATTCGATTTTTTGGTTCTAGCACTTGCTGGTTTCCTCACGATGTTTTCATTCACCTTTTTTTAGAGCAGTGGTGATGAAACAAATTACACAAAGTAATGCGCTTGCCTGGGTTCGAACCCACGACTTACTGCTCATAAGTCTGAGCCGCCACCACGGGGCCACCGCCACTCTATCCTGTCTGTTTACTTCTACCCAATCCACAATGCATGGAAGTCGTAAAGAAAAGCAATAACTCGCGTAAGTAAGCTAACTGTCAAATTTTCCCAATCAACCTTGAATGTAATGCTTTAGCGATAAAGTTGAAAATCTACTAAAGAAATCCAGAGTCGTATCCATTTGCCAGTACACTTATAAAACTTGCATTTGTGTAGGAGTATTATTCGTCTGGAAAGTTACTTAATTTATCGTTTGTACTGCCAACATCAAAAGTGAGTTTCTAAACGATTACTGACTTTTAGTTTGATATGAATCCTTAGAAGCCACAGACGTGATTATGTTATTATCTAATCCTGATATTAACACCTGTTTTTTTTTTATAGGCAGTTAGTGTTGTTTCGCTTAAAGAAGGAAACATGTATATAATGCGTGCATAATTACAGGCAAATAGTGTATATTGAATTCTGAAGGATACCTACATTTTATTTAACAAATTTCATTTTTGATACGCTTTTTTGAGCTTCATTATAACTACGAAAAAAATTTTAGTAAGTTAAATTTGACCCACTTCCCGGTTTCCGATTGAGCTGAAACGCATACATGTTTAGTTTGGATGACAATGCATGGTTAGCTGAGTGACGTCATTCTAAATCCAACCCGATGGCGGACTCTCAAAGATGGCGGATTAGTTATTTTTTATGCATTCTCACGATATGGGTATTAAAATAATGAAAGGAATACAAGTGTTTTTTTTAGTTTTATTTTTACCTTTAATATTTTATTCTAATCTAATATACTAGGGAGCCATGGTGGCCTTGTGGTAACGGCCACAGCTTACTAGTAGTCAGTCGTGGATTCAAATCCAGGCAGGTTTGTAACAATAGGAAATAATGGTATGAAAATAAGAAAAAAGGGCAAACCTTGTTAGTGTGAAAAAAACATGTTTTTTGTTGCATATACTACCGAGTTCACTGATGGTTCCTTGTTTCACCCTTATGCCATAGGTAATAAGGTTGAAAAGTGGTCAACCATCAGTGATGTCGGTAGTACATGCAAGACAGTGTCTGAACCTACAAGTATATATTTTGCCCACAGAAACATAAACCAACTTCTATGAATATACTAGTACTATAAAATCTAAAATTTTCTGCGACCAAAACACATATAATTTAAAGTTACAAACCCAAATGAAAGCGAGTGAAATTTACAACTTTGCTAATTTTGACTCTCATAATAAACTAATTGGCGTTTCGGCACTCGTGTGCTACAAACATGGTTTTTGACTGGTGAAATTCTATTTACTACTTGGTTTTTGCATTAGGAATTTCTTAGTAGCAGCCACGGAGTCTGGATCTGTGCACGGTTGATGGCAATAGGCTCGCCCCCTATTACAAGGAACTTAAACATTCTGTGACGAAATGCAGGTGTAGTATTAAGTACAACTCTGCCTAACCCTTCGGGGATTACAGGCGTGGTGTATTAAATAAATAAATAAATAAAAAACTTAAAAAAATAAAAATAAAACAAAAGAAAACTCGATACAAAAAATCTCCTCTACTACATCCTCTGACCTTGACACACCTCTCTACTTGAGTGCACGCACATGAGTGTAGAACAACTGCCCCCGTATTCACAAATGCTTCGATTCGATTTCGATTCGAAACGAAAGCGATCGAGATAGACATACGACTTTCCGAATCGGAATCGAATCGAAACGTTTGTGAATAGTGGGCCCAGATGACGTCTCCTCGTCGCAGCCAAGCTAACACGGATGTCATATGAATTGGTATGGAAATGACATGGCGATGGCTCATGGTAAAGCGGAGGTTCATCTACGCGGTCTACGGTTGTGAATTATGTTATGAAGGTTAATCAAGGTAGAAAAGCAGATTTATTGGAATTGTTTCTTTTTTTTGGGACAAACCTGCCACAGTATTCCCAAACCACTGTAACTCCTGAAAGACAGAATCAGCAGTGACCAGAAAAGCGTCGAGACAATGAAGCTCGACGATGTCCCTGATAAACAATTTGACTGTCTTGGATCCAGCAACGAAATTAATCAGAAAAGTATACCGGAGAACCATAATTTCCACTTCCCTCCATATCACCAGGTGACAGAACAAAACAAGGCCAATAGGCACAAAGGGAAATTTACAACTGGGAAAAAGCCCAGTTACAGCACAGCACCACGGATTAATATTATCATTAATGGGTCCTAAGTTGTGGGAATTGTTTATCTATCTAAAACTAGCTTTTCCCCGCACCTTCACTCGCTTTATGCTTACAAATTATCTGACAGGTACGTTGTAAATATAGCCGACGACCCTTTTTTTTCGATGGCAATCATCAAAATGACTCCTTCCGCTCTGGGCGGAGCGGAAGGGAGTGTCAGACTTTTACTGACTAAAACCCATTCAAGTTCTTTCTTTTGCCCTTTGTGTTCCAGGGTCGCGGTATCTCTTTCGAACAGTCCCACAGCCCTGGCAGGCATCGGCCCTTGCGTGCCCCTCCGGTTTGCTGACATCTCTTTGAAGCGCGCGTGGAACACGAACGCGCTGTCGACACGGCCTCTCGTCATAAGACGGATGGACGGCGAGCTAGCCCAAGAGTTAGCACAACAGTAGCGCTTGCGACTAACAAGGCAGACAACTTAAAATAATGATTGGTCAAAGATATTTTAGGGGTAGAAGAACTTCCGCGTTTTCTAGCCACTGCTAGGTTTAGTTTTAAGTGACACTTAGGTCTTCAAACACCTGAAGAGATCTTACAAGAGAAATTGTAGCTAAGAACCATCTCAATCATGTCAGCTTTCCAACAGAAAAATACGCACTAATATCGGTGAATTCGTTTGGGAGCTACAATGGCACATACAGACAGATACACACGTTATAAAACTTTTCTTTTTGCGTCAAGGGTTAAAAACACAGAAAATTTAAAAATGTAATCTTTTTACACAATTTTAAGACGCGCGGCGCCTATGTATTTTTGACCACTTTTCTTCTAACTCCATATTTTTTCAGGCACCTCCAACAATTTTTACTTTTTTTCTTACTCCGCATTTTCTAACAGTATATAACACTCGTTCGAATTGTGTTCATGTCAAAGAGAGTATTGGAACGAGGAAGACAGGAGTCCGCACCGTTGTTTACTCTGTTATTTATGTTTCTTCATTGTATCTATATGTTTGTTCATTGTATACTGACCGTGAAGAACTGGGTTACTAGTGCCAGTTTCTGAATTTTCCCAAATTCAATATTTCTTCTCCCAAAATTGTTCGTTTTGCAAGTTTTTTCTTCATTCTATTTTTCAGACAGTAAATGAAACAAACGGAGTAATGTCAAACTACTCACAAAAGATACCCTTTTGGTATCAAAGTTTCTCGTATATATTTATCGGCGTATTATACGCAACTTATTATTAAAAATACGTATACTTTAATGGGTGTAACAATACATTTAACGAAGTCGAAAAGCACTTGTACTTGTTCTCCCCGTCATTGCGACCATTCGGGTTACGGACCGAACAGGTCCGGAATCTTCTAGTTACGGAGATATTGTGGTTCCAAAGTTCCAACTTCTTCACTTTTCGAAATAACTTACTTAGTTTTAAGGTAGTTTACTATTCAATGCATACATCCGTACAATGTTTTGAGTGCGTCAAATTGAGCTTTACCTTAAAACATGAGTTTTCAAACCAAAATAAAAATCGTTTCCCTGTTAGTAGGCGGTATCGTGAAGGGTCGGTTTACACCTTATAGACTGTACTACAACTACTATTACTATATTTTAATCATTTGGAAGTAAAATATATCTAAACTAGCGACCCGCCCCGGCTTCGCACGGGTGCATGTATTATACATATAAACCTTCCTCTTGAATCACTCTATCTATGACTATAGTTTGTAATTCAACCCTAACTTTTTTAATCAAAATATTAAATATTTACAAACTACAAAACTATAATAGAACTAAATATGTACAAGTATAAAAGGGTTACAGGGCATCCAAAAATTCGTCCGCATCGCTGTCAACTATCTATTAAAAAAAACCGTATCTAAATCCGTTGCGTAGTTTTAAAGATTTAAGCATACATTGGGATATAGGGACAGAGAAAGCGACTTTGTTTTATATTATGCAGTGATTTGCAAAATTTTACAGTGTAGTATTTCCGAATCGTTCAAGGAAAAATAATTTTTAAATAACCCCATTAAAAAAATATTTTCTCTTGAACGATTTTTCCCACAAAATGGGAAAATCACTAGTCTACCAACACTGGTGAACAACTTTGGCAAAACACGCGGTAATCAAGGAAAGTTTACTGTAGACAACTCGATTGACTACTGGAGTAAATGTGGGGTGTGTCAGTCAGGGTAGTCGTGACGCAGTGTTTTGTTTTACGAAGTGATTTATTGATTGGCTTTTTCGTTTAATTTAAGATGCTTATATAGCTTTATTTTCCAATCAAGAATTGATCTATTAGTGTTTATTAGGAAAATGTTGGGTGAAAATCAAATTAAAGTTATTTCTGTTTTTTTTTTAACTTTACAATCATGATCTGCCTAACTTTTTCCCAACTATGTCGAGTTGAATACGGCCTAAAGTAAAATTGTGCAGTTATATTTTTTGTGTTATTTAACATAATGCAATAAGTAAACAATACAGTGGCTATCTTTTGAGAGTAGAGGAAGACCAAAGAAACGATGGATGGACTGTGTGAAGGATGATATGGCTAGAAAGGAGATGACTGTCGAGAACACGAGTAATAGAGAAGTATGGAAGAAGAAGACATGCTGCGCTGACCTCAAATAATTTGGGATAACGGCAGGAGAATGATGACAGTAGCTATTCTTTAACTACTTGCATATATTCAGCTGGATGAATAAAACATCCCGTCCATAGATTTTTTTACGTAAAAAAAACTATCATCTTAAAAGCATCACAGACATATGAGTTGCAACCACTCTAGATGCATCCTTTGTAACTAACTTCAAAAGAAATGCAGGAAAATGGTAGTTCTAGCCAATTTGCTCTACATCACTCAAAAAGACTCGTTGGCCGCGTCTTAGGTGTGCGTTTTGTTCAGAAAAGTGGGTGTAGATTACCTATATCTTGTAGGTATTTTTAGTTTTAGGTGCACCTGCACTACTAAGTCGAACTTACTGCTAATACATAGAAATGTTATGAAGAAGGTCACATTGCAATTGTTACCACGGATGTACAATTGACAGTTATGAAATTAAAGCAAAAAAGTCTTTGAAAACTTATAAGAAACCCTTTTCAGAATAGAATATTCTTGATTATGTACACCATATAAGTATAATAATATCTATAATAATAATATCTTGGGACAACCAACACACCGCCATCTGATTCCAAACTAGGCAGAGCCTGTACTATAGCAAACAGACAACTGATAAACATACTTATATATTTCCAAATACATACATATTATAGATAAATTACACACCCAGATACAGAACAAATAAACGTACTCATCGCACAAAGATTTGTCCTGTGTGGGAATCGAACTCACGACCTCCGCCCTAGCAGTCAGGGTCACTAACCACTAGACCAACAGGCCAACAGGGCAAGTAAAATTCATAAAAGAAACATTTCACATAGGGTGTCACAATGGGCGATCTTATCGCTAAAAAAGATCTTTTCAGGACAACCTTTGGGTGGATATCAGGAAGAGGGAGACACAATACTGCAGGTAATCCCACTTTTCTGATCAATAGAGTAAAGTAAAGTAAAGTAAAATTTATTTGCATAGATTGTAGGTACATGAAATAAGAAATGTACCATGAATACCAACATGAATAATGTAACCAAGGTTTTGTAAAATATTCTGGTTTAAAAGAGTGTCCATGGAGTTTCTTGCCCGTTCTTCTCCATAGAGATCTACGTTAGGGAATGGGCAACTACAGTACTTTCACAGTTTTTATGCCTTGTGACTGGGACTGTAGCTACATTTCATTGTTGTCTTTGTTTCGACAATTCAAAAGTGCCTGTAACTGGCCTACTTGAAATAAATGCTTTGATTTTGATTGATTTTGATTTTGAAGATGTAGCGATAAGATAGGTGAGCCTTGTACAATCTACCTTATATTAGGCATGCAAACATTAATAAAATTGTTAAATGTATTGAAAATTGAATTTGAAAAATGGTTTACAGTTAAAAACAATAGTCTGCATAGTACATTCATAGTGTATAAAAATAAAATCTTCATAATGCAATTGGAATAAAATCGGATACCTGAGGTATGACAATTTTAATTTAATTACTTTAAATTATTCAATCATAAATTCATAAGTCAATGTCATTTAAATACATTGAAATATAAAAAATGATTATATTAATAATACAAACACAGGTCTGTGTTAAAGATGCTTGTACACTTTTTAGGGTTCCGTACCCAAAGGGTAAAACGGGACCCTATTACTAAGACTCCGCTGTCTGTCTGTCTGTCTGTCTGTCTCCAGGCTGTATCTCATAAACCGTGATTGGCCGGTTTTTTATGACTTGTCCTCGCACTTCACACCATCTAAATGATAAATGGCAATAAGAAACCCAATCTTTGAATGAAACGAAAGATACCTGTCTCTATTACTTTTAATTTTCAAATTTAAACAATCAAAATCTTTTCCCAAAAATATTGACTCATTTTTTTATATTTCTCTGCCCACAAACATTTCCAACGTAAATGCGTTTTAACATAAACGTCAGGAATGCCAAACAGGCTTCATCAACAGTACATTTTGTAGTGAAATTGAATAAAAATGCCTGGTTTTAACGTGAATTCGGGCTTTCAGCTCCGGACGTTATGTTAAATAATTCATAACTGAGAAAACAACGATTGTTCGTAAACAATATAGCCCGTCTAGGTGTTGCTATGGGATTAAATAATTCATTTGGTGGATCGAAAAATAAAATATAATTAAAAATTCTTAGTTAAAACGTCAATTTTACTTTAGTTTTCCATGTAATGTTGTGAGTACGATCATTTATGTTGGGTTAAACAAGCATTCATTATTTGGGATTGTGTTATTTTCACCGTTTAAAACGTATTATCACATTTGGCACGAGTTTGTGTAGTAAATATATTATAAATCCAGCCACACAGAGTGTACGAGATATTCTCGCACAAACATTAGCTATGAACTCAGAACATAATTTCTAAACGTTGGCATTTTTCGTCGATTAATGAAAATAAATCAGTCGTTTCATCCATTCTGCCAGTGTAGGTATTACACTAAATCAAATCAAATCAATCAAATCAAAATATTTTTATTTCACATAGGCCTACATGGGCACTTATGAAACGTCGACAAAAAGGTGCACGGTTCGGGTTGGTCGTTTCCTATGGAGAAGAACCGGCAAGAAACTCCATGGTTACTCTTTTAAAATGATTAGATTTTACAATATTATCATGCTACAGCATTAGTACTCTAATATGGGGGGACAGCATAGGCCTGACAATAAGTCGTTGCTTACTACACAAAAAAACGGAAAACAAGATAAGAGGTTAACAAAAGTTAACACACCTCTAGGAATCTACAAGGCCTATACTGTTCACACATTAGTTAAAAAGAATCTATACGAAGGCAAGAAAATATTATAAAAGACTAAATTAAACATGTGACAAAAATATTGTCATCAGTGCTGCAACTTTACTTTCAGTGTAACGGAATGCAGCAGAATACGTACAACTGCACCGTAAGTGTTCGAAAGGGAATATATTTTTTTCTCGATTTTATTCCTGATTGAGCACCAAGCTAAAATATTGATTGTCTGCTCAAAATGGAATATATTTGGTACTCTAAGCATTGGTGCTCTTGAAATCGGTACTAAAATGGGAATATTTCAAACATAGAGCGACTTTACCTGACCTCCACAACCCAGTAAGGTACTACAATACCATAAAACCGTATTATCAGATATTATTGCAGTCGATTCAAGAATAAGTAACTACACAAAAATATGTATATGTCAAAATGTAAAGTACTTCCCATAATCTTTTAATGCCAAGCGTTATTCGAAATCCCCAGCGGACAAGAGCCTAATGTCATCATAAAACTTTAGTAGCGTTCTGGGTACCTGAATAAGGTGAGTCCAATGATCCAATCATCCTTGTACGAACAACTCGTTGAGAAAGTTTGTATAAGCTATTTCTTATAAGAATAATTGACTGTATCTCTTGATAACGTCGATTTAGACGCTTGGGTTTTGCTTGACTTGGTATGGGTGACTTACATTATTATAAAACTTAACCTCTGATGGTATTTGGTACTTTTTGGCAACATCTTTTTTAACCTGTCCAGAGATTGCGTATAATCTGCCCACTCCTCGTAAGAGCTCCACGGTTTTCACGTTTCTAATTAGACGTAGTTAACCGAAAAGGATCCAATCCGCAGCATGGCCGAAAATGACTCAAATGCGCCAAACTGATACTAAATATCGATATTATCAGATAGTAAAAAAGATGTAAGCAAAAAAACAAAAGGTTATAATTTTGATCAACGTTAGAACTAACCCACAATGTACAAGTGGCTTATAGTAGCGATTACACTTAGCCTTTCAATTGTTGCGGCCATATTGCGCGTCATCGATCATATGCACTTAAGTCATTTTTAGCCATGTTGTGAGTTGAATCCTTTTCGCTTAACTACGTCCAATTTTACTGTTGTTTCGAGTACATCTTTCGTCTTCTTTTTCTTCTTATCGTATCGATGTTCCTTCCATATTACACAGTTTGAGCCCAGTAGTTGGCCACGTTTGTTGCAGCGGCAGAAGCGCTGTTCAAGTCGTCAAGAGTGCAGGTAAACGGACAGCTGGGACACTGATGTAAGACGACAACGTTGGTCCGACATATTGTTTTCGTCGGGATATGGTAGTCTACACATAAAAGTTACAAGGTCTTTACCATTTAACTTTAAAAATCCATTTAAACGTATTTACCATATGAATAAAACCAAACAGCCCTATATAAGATCCACCACACTCTCATAAACCACAGTCTATAAGACATTCCATTACACCCGGATGCATTTCATCCAAGTTTTACAGCCGCCATTTTGAACAATAAGTGATGCACATTGCATGCTTACGAGTACGTTACGATGAGTTATGTCAAGGACTTGAGTGTTTATGGAATTGTTGTGGGGTGCGGCTATAGGGATAGATGTTTTTTATAGGAATTTCATGAGTTGAATTCGGAGTTAATTTTTACAAGAAATCAGATTAAATTAAGAATAGTCTTGTGAATCCTTGCTTTTTTAATTTTAATAATTTATTGTATCAAATGCCATACCGTCAACTTTGTAAAACAAACTTAGGCACTTGAAGCAAAAATTATTGCTTTGAAACTACTCATATTTTATCGTAAAAAAAAACATTTGTCCACGGTAGTGCGCTATTAAATGTACGCAAAACATTATGCTTTCGGGTATAATTATGTAACAACCATGAAACAAGGAACAAGAAACAAGCAATAGAAACCAACTCTTTGAAGTTTTCGTAAAAACGTCAAACAAGTTAGTTTGTAACGTAAAGTATGTTGGTTGGTTGGTTTTTATAACTCCGACATCGAAAAATGTCTAGGCAAGGTCTACTACGAAAACTACAATCACAAGTGGTAAGAACATCTACCAGCTTTGTTGCTAAAAACTCTTTTATTTTATTAAGTGTTTACACCCGTTTTATTGGGAATTTGTAGGATCTCACAACCACAAAGTATCTGAGACTTTGTAGAAGAACAAAAACTGTTTGGCGTCAAAATTGCAATAGAATCCTACCCTGGCACATGAGATTCACAAGAGACTAGTCTTCGCCTGTACAAGTTAAATCCATCTCTTAACTCTTGTCAGTGTGATTCCACCCCTCATTCAAAGGTTATGTGATGAACCCCTACATAAATGAGAAGGTGAAAAGCTCTGCAAATTGCCTCGACTGTCAGAGTTAAAAACTGGATATAATTTCGAGTGAAGCCTACAATTTGTGTACACAAATATAATTATGTTATTTAATTAAGCAAGCCTTTTCAGCGAGAAACGAAAAAGTGTATTTTTATGTCGTTTTTTTTTACGAAAATTATCTGGCAGCTGTTGTTGTTACTTTATGAAACATCCTGCTATTTATTTATTATCTACCTAGTCTTTTCGCACCTACGTTGGGGTCGGCTTCCAGTCTAACCGGAGGCAGCTGAATACCAGTATTTTACACGGATCGACTACCTATCTGGCCTCCACAACCCAGTTAGTACTGGGTAATCCGATACCCCTTAGTAAGACTGGTTGTCAGACTTTCGGACCGCAGACTGACTACTTGTAACGACTGTCAAAGATCTACAAATGACAGCCGGGACCAGCGGCTTAACGTGCTTTTCGGGGCATGAAGGAACCTCGGTATGTAATGAATGGTCACCCATCCACGGACCGATCTAGGCAAGCGCAGCTTAACCATGAAGATTGACCCGTCCGGCGGTCTCCAACCTTCAAACCAAATCACAGTACAGGTACAGCAATGTTGTTTAACGCCAAAAATACCAATAAATACTACTATTAGTACCTACTAAGACAAAAAACAACAACTACATCTTTAATTTCAGGCTACAATGTGGCCAATATATACCTTATAAACTAACGTATATAAAGTAATTCCAAAACTTGTATTAATAAATAAGACTTAAATCTGTGTTAGTAGCACTTCACTAACGGTAAAGAAACTGGGTGTACTATCAGGTGCATACATACCTTTGTTCTTTCTGGGATTACACACGTGATGGATGTTATGTTATGTTTAACGTTAAAGGATAGCTCTATCTCGCAGAAAAGTTCACATTAAATCTAACTTTTGACAATTAATAAATCATCATAATCATTTCAGCCGAAAGACGTCCACTGGACATAGACCTTCGCCAAATGTCACCACAATGACCGGTCCCGTGCGTCTCGCATCCAGCGGATCCCCGCTAGCTTCTCTAGGTCATCGGCCCACCTAGTGGGAGGCCTTCCAACGTAACGTCTAATTAATAAATATATAATTTAAATAATCAAAAAAAATCATAAAAAAAAACATAAATATCATAATGGATTCCTGTTATATCAATACATTATTAGTATTAGCGCCATCCCATCACTTTAAGAAAACTACCTCAAATGCAATTTCACTTTGAAATTGATATTTTACGAGAGTTCCGTGTCGGAAACTTTGTTCTAGATATTTTTAATAACGGATAATGTTCTTTTATCAACTTGGATAATATATTCCTCTAATGTCCATTTACCCGGAGGAGTTTTATTGCTTGCTGCATGCGATTACGAAGATCAACATAAAAGTGCATCACTAGTATAATTTAGACGATTGTTTATAAAATATTTAACTGTTGGTGTAATAGCTGCAAACGTGGCTGCTAAACGTGAGGACCTGGTTCGATATTCAGGTCAGGCAAAGTGTCATTAGGTTTTTCCTTCAGGAATTCCTTAGTAGCCGCCACGGAGTCTGTAGTCTCCAGTTGATGGCAATAAGCTCGCCCCCTATTACATTAGACTTTAACTTAACTGGTGAAATGTAGGTGTACTACTACTACATTTCGCCATTACTACTGTTCATTACTACTACTACTACATTAATGTGCATTACTACTGTAGATACACCGCTACATAACTCTTCGGGGATTATATTCGTAGTGTGATGTATTTATTTGATAACCATGGGGGAAAATGTCAAAAATATGACTTGAAATTTACCAACCGGCAATGGGCCCGTGTAGTGCATTAGTGCCCAATCCCTCTAACAGAAAGTAGGCCGTGTCCCAGCATTGGAAACATTGTAGGCTGATTTCACAATCATTATGAAGAGCTCTGCTCGTTTTTGCAGTATTCCAGTCTAACTTTATAAATTCATTAAACTGCAAATATGTTGCACGTGCCTTGGAATTAAACCTCGTGTTTCAAATAGTACGTAGTCTTACTTGAAAAGAACATACATTCCACTTCGTTAATTATTACCTACATCCCAACAAAACTAATAAACCAATCTATTTCCACTAGCGACGAGCGTCCACTTCACTTAGTTCTAAAATCGATTACTCACATCACTGACTCGATACCTAGGTTTTCGATACCTATTCGATTTAAGAAGTCCGTTCAAGTGTTCTTTTCAAATGGACAATTATTTTAGAAGTACTTTGCGAAACTACTAATGACGAAATTTAGGTGATCGTTACGGTACCCTAGGTATTGCAAATAAGCGACTTTGGTCTTCGATATCTTTGCAAATTTCTTTTTTATTTGAATGGTAATTAATTTTATTCTGTGCTGACTTTGAACTTGTGTTTTAGCTGTGTCAGCTACTTACATTGATTTTCGATTGAAGATATCGATAATCTCCTAATTATATCAAGGTGTAGAAGTTCGTGTAGGCGTTTTTAAAGTACCAGGTCAAAAGTTTTGACAGTGTTATCAGTCGTCGGGTTTGTTACAACTTTTCTCGTGATTATTTTGCCTTTACTACGGTCTAGCGCTAAATTTAATAGTCTGAAATCACGTTCAATTGTTTTAGCAAAAGCTTGTGGCTTGTGCCTCTCACTAAACATAACAACAAGCTTATTTTCTCATTGACTGCCTCGTTGGTCTAGTGGTCGCATGCGCGACTGTTGAGCATGAGGTCAGAGGTTTGATTCCCAGGTCGGGCTAAGTCGCGGGCCTGTGGACATTGACTAATGGGCTAGCTCGCCGTCCATCCGTCTTATGACGACGGGCCGTGGCGACGGCGCGTTCGTGTTCCACGCGCGCCTTAAGGAGATGTCAGCAAACTGGAGGGGTCCGCAAGGGCCGATGCCTGCCAGGGCTGCGGGACTGTTCGTCGTCGTAAGTCTGCCACTCCCTTCCGCTCAGCCCAGAGCGGAGGACATTCGATGATTCCCAATCCGAAAAAAAAGGTCGGGCAAAGTGTTATTGGGTTTTTTCATCAGGAATTTCTCAATAGCAATCTGGATTTGCGCCCGGTTGGCGGCAATAGGCTCGCCCCAAAGTACATGAGACTTAAACATATCTGGCGAAATGTGGGTGTACTATTAGATACACCTCTGCGTAACCCTTCGGGGATTACAGCCGTCATGTTATATATGTTATATTATTTTCCCAAAGGGTGACGCATATAGGTTCATCCCCAATAGAAAACTCGAATTTTGATAGTTATGTTTATGTCCCAAGTAACTGGTAAATTGCCACTCACTCGCTTACTCGCCGTCATCTTGAGCGTGCGCACATATCGGTCGTCTCAAACCAACCCAAGAAATACAGTTTAATATTTATAGTTCAAGTAGTTTTATTAGTCAAGACCACCAGCAGCACACCTGGAGCTTGATACTCAACATAACCACTGATAGCTTCTTCTTCTGTATAAAAGTAAAGTCCAACAGTTACAAGCAAATATCAATAAACATTAGTCAATTTTAATAGTTCCTGATTCCCGAAATTGGTTTGATCGTGAACGTACTACCCGGTCACTGACGGTCGACCACTTTTCAACTTTATTACTTAGGGTATAAGGGTGAAAAGTGGCTAGGCAGAACTTTAAACACCACAACGGAAATACCATGTCCTCTGAACAAACCCTCGCCTTTAATGTTTGGCTCTCGATGTACTGTCCGGCGTCCAGAGCAAATTGAATGTAGTAAGCAAATGTTTACCAGTGATGTGCAGCTTATCGATAGTGGTCGCTGTCGATAAACCAATAAAACAATGGTGGCGACGAAATATTAATAAATAAATGGTTTATGAAACAATTTTAGAATAATATAGATTAGTGTATTAGTGTTATTTTTCAGTCTAATAAATATCGTAGTCATCTCATTCTAGATACAAACAATGCGTTCGACATAAGTTGAACTAATTTGCAATTTTCATTTTTTTAATTGTTGGTGGAAATGAAAATGATTTATTGAATCAATTGCACGGATATTTAAAATACCTATTAGCTGAAAATCCACATTTAAATATTTCTTGCAAAGCTCTGAAATATTTTAAATTGACGATTTGTTGTAACATCCTACGCAAAGTATGCTAAATGTGGATGAAAGTGCTATTAAAATCATTCGTAGGTGTTGAGATTGACAGTTGTTTTTAATCACTGCCGTAACTTATAAATGCATGAATGACTACAGTTTTACCTAGTATGAAATCGTATTTTAAAATTATTAGAGTTACTGAATTCTAATACCTACGAAAATATGATTAAAAGACAAAATAAATTTTACAGAAATTAATAATTCTAAGAAAAAAACAAGTCCCTTTGAGTTATTCTAAAAACGTTTACACCACACACCACATGTAATTTTGATAAAAAATCAACCCATGAATAAAAAGAGCATTTATCCAAATACGAAGCGAGGGGACACAAGCAACTTCTGTCACGTGGATCATAAGCCATTATGTCTTCAAAAAACACTCAATCATACGTCAAAGCTGTCATACTAGACCAGGGTCGATAATTTTTAAAACCAAAAAAAATAATAGTAGGAT
The DNA here is from genome assembly GCA_950022335.1 of Eurois occulta. NCBI lineage: Eukaryota > Metazoa > Arthropoda > Insecta > Lepidoptera > Noctuidae > Eurois > Eurois occulta. Next base: position 6,291,417 of record OX465481.1, on the reverse strand, counting down.
GAAACCCATTAGAAAAGGAGGGGAATATTATAAAAATGAAAGGAAAAATAATTTACGGGCGATCTGAGGTCGGGAAGGGGGTGGGGGTGAGTTTTTAAGGGTAAAAAACGGTTTTTCTCGATTTCCGGCAAAACTAAAAGTCCTATCGAAAAAAGTTAAATGGCAAAGTTGTAGGTAATAAAAAGATCTAAAACTTTTGTATTTACAATTTTTTCACATAACCTCAAAATTTATGTGAAAAATTCAAAAAACCAAGTTTTTGGTTTTTTATTTTTATCTTTTACAAAAATTTTATTTTTTTAACGAAATTTGGTGAAGACTTACCTTTTTATGTCCCAAATACGCTGTAATTTATTTGATTAAAAATATTTATTTTTTCACCTCATTTTGAATTAATATCGAAAAAGCACCCTAATTTTCAATCGAAAATTCACCCGTCAAAATATCAGCTTTTTTCAAAAAGTTGGTATGTTTTCTGTTTGGTGAAATCTCTACTTTCCGATGGTGAAAAAAAAAAATATGTTACCATAGTAAATGTTCTCAGAAAATGCAAAAAATCGAAAAAACTCGAATTCGAATTTTTTTTTTTAATTATTATAAATAATTTTGAGCTATTTATTAAAATTTACACTTTAATTACTCGAAAAACGTTAGATTACATGTTACATTAATAAAAAAAAATTGCATATCAAAATATACTACTATAATTAACAAACAAAATAAGTTAATAAAATTAATATTTAACCCTTAACCACCTGCCATACGTCTCACAGACCCTGCCGCATATAAAACCGCTAATATTTTTGCGCCTGAGTTGCGTACGATATTGTACGTTCCTGTACCTTTTCCCCGCGTCCCTCAGTGCCACGCAACTGCTTGTCGACGCCGAAAGTGCGCCCGTTTGTCTCAGGTGAGTAAATTACTGCTACTTTGGGTCTGAAAGACGTATGTCGGGTGGTTACGTGACTTTTTGATATTCGTATTTTTTTTTTGTTTTAGTTAAAAATGGATTTCTATGAGAATAATATTGAGCGGTAGTTGGAAGAAAATCTATTAGACGATGAAAATATACCTAACGATGAATGTAGCGATGTGGAGTCTGTTTTAGGTCCGAATAATATTTTGGACGAAAGTCGTGGATCAGATTCAGAATGTGAATTGCCGCCATTGAGGAGGAAAATCAAATTACTCGACAGGGTGTCGCACTCGCAGATGGCCGTTGGCAGTATTTTATTGATTGCATGATATTTCTGCCTCTAACTACTATATCGTGACCTTATCTGTCAAGGACACAAGGTTGAAAGCAGGTTCAAGTTTGTAAAGAAATTAGCTGAACAGCTAACAAGACCTCTCAAAGTCCGTCGTGTAAGCAATGCCAAATTGCAACGTGACGTGAGGAACGCCATTCGATGCATCCTTGAAGGAGACGAGGTGGCTACTCCATCAGCTGTGCCATGCAGCAGCAGTACTGAAGAAAGGTTGCCGGTCAAAAAAAAATTGTTTGACTAGCGATTATAAAAAGAAATGCAAAAAACAGTAAATGTGCTTCGAATGCAAAGCACCAATTTGCCTCGAGTCCTCGAACAAACTGTGCGTTCGCTGTCGCGAGAAACTATAAGTTAAGGGCCTGCAATTTTGTTGAATTTTTCATTGTAGATAAGTTATTTTCTTTTGTTTTTATGTTTTAATTCATAAACAATTGAAAAAGAGTAAACAGAAGTTCCTACTCACTGTGATTATTTTCAGGGATCTCAATTACCAAATACCTTAATTTGTAAGCTTAAAAAAGCGGTAAATTTATTTTAATAGTGTTTATAAGAAAAAAAAATATATTTTTGGGTGCATTTATTATTCTAATAAATAGTTTATTAAGTCCGTAAACTGATTTTTCATTAAAAATAAAACATTACTTAACAAAATGTTGAAATAAGTAATCATTATACTCCTGGGTCTCATAGACGTATGACAGGTGGTTATGTGACAATAATGTATGATAGGTAGTCAAGGGTTAATAGGAAATCTACAATATTTGGAGAAAGTTGTCGAATCTTTTTTAAATTATATGCGTAGATGCCTATTTATGACTATTTCAAGATAAATTATATACCTGAGTGACCTACGAAAAATTGGAGCCCATCATGGAGAAGTGGGGAAAGGGCTAGGCGGGTCTGGGTCTTACTACATACATACCTACTATTTCGTAGCATCTGTTACAACCGTTAGCCTAGCCAGTATTCGAAATACAGTACAGTATACAACATCGTTTCTAAAAATACACGTGCACGCTGCGCTGAGTTTCTTGAAGATAATTGTGACAAGTTTACTTAAAAAAAAAAAAAAAACTTTTCGAATCTGCATAGGAAGGTAAATACTATCTCTCTCTATATTTTTATCTGTATCAATCAACTCAAACATTAAAATGGTAATATTTTCTTTAAAAAATAGTATGCTTAACGTAACATAACCTAAAGATTAAAATTAAATGAAATTTTAGTACAAGATTAAAAAATAATAATCTCCTTAATTTTGCACAAACAAATTTAGTTACTCCCATGAAAAAAAAAAAATCAAAATACATAAAAAATGTATTAAAAATATATAACAAATATACAAAATATATATCGTAAATATATTTTTTATATTTTTAGCTATGTTTTTTATGTCTTTTAATATATATTTTGAATGTATCTAAAATATATATAAAATATACATGAAAATCGGCCAAAAGTTAGTTATTAAAAATATATTTACTATAATTTTTTTTTAATATATTTATACATTTATTATAGATTTTTAATATATTTATAATATATTTTTTATACATTTTGACATGACGAAATAGTAAGTATGTATGTAGTAAGACCCAAACCCGCCTAGCCCCTTCCCCACTTCCCCATGAAATACCTTTTGATGGGCTACAATTTTTCGTAGGTCACTCACGTAATATAATTTATCTTAAAATAGTTATAAATAGGCATCTACGCATATAATTTAAAAAAGATTCGACAACTTTCTCCAAATATTGTAGATGTCTTATTAAATATTAATTTTATTAACTTATTTGCTTGTTAATTTATAGTAATATATTTTGATTTGCAATTTTTTTTTATTAATGTAGCATGTAATCTAACGTTTTTCGAGTAATTAAAGTGTAAATTTTAATAAATAGCTCAAAATTATTTATAATAATTAAAAAAGAATTTTCGAATTCGAGTTTTTTTCGATTTTTTGCATTTTCTGAGAAGATTTACTATGGTAACATATTTTTTTTTTACCATCGGAAAGTAGAGATTTCACCGAACAGAAAACATACCAACTTTTTGGAAAAAGCTGATATTTTGACGGGTGAATTTTCGATTGAAAATTAGGGTGCTTTTTCGATATTAATTCAAAATGAGGTGAAAAAATAAATATTTTTAATCAAATAAATTACAGCGTATTTGGGACATAAAAAGGTAAGTCTTCACCAAATTTCGTTAAAAAAATAAAATTTTTGTAAAAGATAAAAATAAAAAACCAAAAACTTGGTTTTTTGAATTTTTCACATAAATTTTGAGGTTATGTGAAAAAATTGTAAATACAAAAGTTTTAGATCTTTTTATTACCTACAACTTTGCCATTTAACTTTTTTCGATAGGACTTTTAGTTTTGCCGGAAATCGAGAAAAACCGTTTTTTACCCTTAAAAACTCACCCCCACCCCCTTCCCGACCTCAGATCGCCCGTAAATTATTTTTCCCTTCATTTTTATAATATTCCCCTCCTTTTGTAATGGGTTGCATCCTACTATTATTTTTTTTCACTTTTTATTATTTTTAAAGGCTTCTACCCTGGTCTATACATCAATTTACTGACGTAAAGTACTTTCGACATGAAAGTTAATAAATTCAAGTCATGATTTTCGTCAATAATATTTCGAATCCCTGGCTTTGTATTGTTTGAAGTCATTCACATTCATCAGGGGGAAAACAGCCTAACCGCTTAGCCACGAACTACACGTTCAAGTGAAACACATCTTGCGACAGCAACTGCGGAAAACGCAAATAAAAAAACAGACTACCGTATTTTGTAGCGCATACAAACCCGAACCATGCATGTAAAAATGAGGTTATACCTGCCGAAAATACGCTAATCTGAAACTGCCCTTAGAGCCACGGTCACCACTGCGCTACAATACATACGCGAAGGACAAGCGTGTCGCTTGATACAAGTCGCATCGCCTATGGCTTTCAACGTGGCCTAATAGAACCAAACTATTCACATTATCATTCAAATCACATCCCTTATTTCCCATTTTATTGTTCCATTTTGTATCTCAGAATAAATAGAAAAGGAAGACGTAACTTCAGTGTATAATAATTTCTTGTGTCGTATGTAATTTATTGCGGGAACTGAAACTTATCGCTTGATCAGAATTACGAGGTTAGATAGCGTTTTTTCTGTCCGATGATGTATGTTCTAATATCTTTGAAGGTTTGCGCGCAGTGGACCAAATTTAAGTATATAATGCTCACTTCAGAAATAAGAGGCCTATAATTTTTTTCATTTGCCAGTACTGTAGTAACGGTAATGTAGACATAAAAATAAATACGTTTGTAATCCAAGGCAGAGTAAGATAGAAATATAATGAAGAAACATGAGCACTTTACATCTATTAATGGTTTACTACATTCACAACATAAATTATTGCAAATAATAGAGACATTAATCACATTACAGACACTGACATATTTCACAGCCTATTGGACTCAGATATATCTACTAGAGTACCTACACCAACATCTCGCCAGTTATGTTTTAAGGACCGAGCCTATTGCCGTCAACCCGGCACAAATCCACACAAACCTGCCGTTGCCTGAACTAGTATGCAACCCAGAACCGCATGCTCAGCTGAAGTGCTTGTGGCCACTATTAAACCAAGACCTTATGTTATATTTCTTCCACGTTTACAAAATACCGATAACTATCATAATATCGGTGGGACAACACTAGTGCATTCAACAGTGAAGCCGTCGTCGTCAGGAACACTCGAGCGCACAAGTGCAATGCGACTTGACACGGTCACATAACTGTGTACTGTCGTGGTGTAAAGCTATTTATAATATTTACAAAGTATACCGTGTTTTGGGTATGTTGTTGAGACCGGAGATTTTGAATGTCCGTATACTGAATGCCATGTCCGAATGACAACGCACAATTTTTGCTTTGACTTTCAATACATTTCTGTCTGGCTTCTAAACCTTCTGGGGATTGTCAGTGATTAAGTTGAGATATTAAATAAAGCTTATGACATGAGAAATTAATAAAATAAAAATGATATTTGAAGTAACTATTGCCGTCACGCTGCATCAAGCCTGCCCCCGTAGAGTCCGATAGCTCCAGCTGCAGCTGCAGACCGATTATATCACAAAAAAATTGACGTGATCGACGATTCGATCGATTTTTTTTCCTCTTCAACTGAGCCGCTTCAATTATATTTGACACTTGCTGTTACCCGCGACTTCGTTCGCGTAGTAATTTTGGTGTGTATGTGAGAGACTGCCTCGTTGGCCGAGTGGTCGCAAGTGCGACTCCTGAGATCGATGCGGAGGTCGGGCAGTATTCTTATCAATATTTTTTTTATCTTAAAAACTTTTAGAATTTCTCTGGTAGTCTTCTGATCACGGCCGTAAAAATGGGGCATTTTTTGTCATTTTTGGAGGGTCATATTTTCTTTACTTTTTAGTTGCTGAAAAAAAGGAAAAGACAGGGACGTGTATGTATATAACAAACCTAGAACATTGGTCCCCAGGAGTTTAAAATATGGTCTGCGAAAGGTGAAAATTTGTATTCGTACTTTATAACTTGCACGAAGAAGATGTAAGCTCAACGTTATTTATTCAAAACCAAGAAGCAAGATTATTCATAAGCATTTCTGAAAATTGACTAACTTATTCCCATTTTTATACGGATTATTGCTTAAGTTTTCGAGCTCACAAGAGCGATCGCTCCTGCATCTTTCACTATCTTAATGCTTGAGCATTAAGAAACCTTGAAGTTTTCATCTCATTTTCTATTTTTTGCATTGTGTGAGCTAAAGGTCCTATTAGTACTAGTATCCCCCCTGGATATAATCCTGTTGGTGTCCATGTTTATCTAGGACCCTATGATCCCTGCTAACAATAAAGTGGTCCTTGGTCCAAGGAAGGTTGGGAATCACTGCTATAGAAGCATTATTCAGGAAGAAAAAAGAGGAATACATTTATATGGCGAATCTCAGCCTCTGTTCCCTCTTAATTGGACTTCCCACGTCGTTACATTTTATGAGTATTTCAAACAAGTAACTTTATATGCTAAGAGTAGTGACGGCACGTGTAGAAATAATATTAATATTAGGCTGCGCACAGAGTGAGTTCACACCGTCTATTGGATACATTTAGGGAATACTGATTCAAGAGTGACAATAGGATCTAGACAATTGACAGTTGTTTTCAAAGCGTTTCGTATTTCTACAAGGGTTCTCAAATAGTATTGACATACAGTTTTCTGGACTATCATTAACGCTATAAACGGGATATTTAACATGTTTCATGTGTGTTGTGTTGTGTGTGTTTGTTTGTTGTGTTTTCAGTTTTAATGATAGTGTTAGTGACCATGTCAGTATAAAAACTTATAATTTTTATGGATTTTGTGTCATTCAAATATATTTTTGACTTTTCTGTCATTATTATCGCTGATACAATGTTACTTTGTCCAGGCCCAAATGAGCCAAAGTACTGAAGACTTTTGTATATGTATTTTGATTATTAGTATGTGCAATGTATTGATACGTTGGTGAAAGTAATTTTAGCAAGTAAAGATAGTTTGATTTTAGAAGACTTTTTCCTAGATATTTTAACAATGGTGAGTTTAGCTAACTAAATGCAACGCTGTAACATTAAAGACCTTTAAATAATTCACTCTTAGTTATCTCTTAAGATTTCTCTCGTGTTTTTTCCAGTGAAAAATATTAAGGAATTGTTCAGAAAAATTTAAGCCATTATGAACCTTCTGCGTACTTCCTAACATGCACCTAACTGAGTACAGTAATTGGAGGAAATGGAGCGGCATTCCTAATTATTTGCAGTCTTAGTGTAAAGTGCTGTTACATATGCATCGGGTAAGATATTATATTCCCTTGCGCTGTGGAATATACCGAGATCTTTCTCATACAAGAATTGATGTAGGGTAAAGTAATCTTGGAATAATTAAATGTATGGAAAGCTTGGTTGGTGTGCAAAATGAATCGTTGTTTTGATGAGTGATAATGTTTTGTAGTGAATGCAATCTGTCATTAACTTATAATATACGTTTGAAGGAGTCCCAAATTACGACAGATACAACAAACTTAATGTTTTTAAACTTGTTTTTTTTTTGTACTTTTGATATTAATCGGCGAGAGCTACAATTACCGAAGGAACACAGGCGTTGAGCTTTTATCTATGACAAAATCTGAACTCCGATGCACACAGTATGTTTAATGCGAGTTTTCATACCTTACATTTTTTTTCTTCTAATCACCTTAATATAAACTTTCATTTGTACACTGTAAACTGCACTAACCTCGTCTGGTGGTAAGAATGCTAAACACAATAATTTCATACAAATTGAAGTTTACCTGAACGCGATCGAGTATATTTTGTCATTGATATTGGGGAACAGTAATCTATTAAATTCAATGGAACATCACAGATTTTAAATTCGAAAAATATTTCGGAGAGGAAAAGGTTATTTAAATGCACTCTCTTGAACGTTCAACACCGGATGTACTAATAGCAAAAAAACATAAACATATTAATAAAATCTTTCATTAAACACCTCCATTCACACGTTGTACATTTTTTTACATCAATTTTATTACACTGCAAAATTTTATTACTACGATCAAAGAGTTTGTTTATTTTTGTAATCATTTCTATTACCTACGTTGTTAGATTTAGAAAACAGACTTCTAAAGTAACACGAAGGATACACCTGATTTATTTTTACGCTCGTGTGTGTTTGTTGAAAGTGGGAGCGCCAGGTTAGCCGGCGAAATTCAAATTTTCTCTTGTGTTTTGCAATTTGCAAGTCAGTGTCAAATTGTATGTTGATGAAAAATGAGTCGCGCTAGTAAAACGTATGTATTTACAGAATTATAATGATTAAAATCATCAATACAACCCTCTAACTTCATTTTACCCCATTGACTGACTTTTTCATGAAATAAAAATAAAAATAAATAATATATATCTTTATTTCCCAAAAATACAGATAATAAGTTTACAATTTTGAATTCATGTTAGAGAACACTATACTAGACATTTGGATGCTTCGGAAATCTTTACACAATAGATTAAACTCTGTCTCAAAAAAAAATAAAAAAAATAAAACAATAAAAAAAAAATGTAAAAAAAAATAGTAAATAGTTATTGAATGGAGTTAAATGAGCTTAGAGGGTTAAGTTCAAGATTTTAATGATTATAATTCTGTAACTACATACTTGTTACAGGCGCTACTCAATTTTCATCAACATACAACGTGACACTGACCTAAAAATTTCAAAAAATAACAAAGAATATTTGAATTTCGTGGGCTACCCTGTCGTTTCCACCTTAATAATGAAATCTGGGGATCTTGACAAGACGTGACACTCATTTACACTTCAACCAACTTATCTGTGCAGGCGGGCAAAAATAGAACTAAAATAAATGTACCAAGTTTGACATATCGATGTAAATTTTCTTGACAAGCACCGCCATCTTGAACTGCAAACTTCAAGTGGTCATACTATGAAACGTGTATTTTACAAAGACTGTCAACATATTTTGACATACGTTTTTCGATTTCTAAATAAATCAAATGCATTTTTGAAAACTTTTTGCTCTGACAAAGGTCCAAGCCCTTAGCTATAATTACCAAGTTGGAGGTATTTAGTTAAATTTAACTATTTTGACAATTTAACTATTTGAGGAGCTCGTGGCTAAATAAGAACAGCCGCTCGGATCGATCTTTAGGTTAAGCTGTGCTTACCTAGGTTGGTCCGTGGATGGGAGACCACCCATTACATACCGAGTTTCCTCCGTGCCTCGGAAAGCACGTTAAGCCGTTGGTCCCGGCTGTCATTTGTGGATCTTTGACAGTCGTTACAGGTAGTCAGTGGCCCGAAAGTCTGACAACCAGTCTTACCAAGGGGTATCGTATTACCTAGCACTAACTGGGTTGTGGAGGTCCGACAGGCAGTCGCTCCATGTAAAATACTGGTATTCAGCTGCATCCGGTTAGACTGGAAGCCGACCCCAACATAGTTGGGAAAAGGCTAGGCAGATGATGATGATTAACTATTTTGACAGTTCTTGAGATCCAGATCGTATGAAACGATCCATTGATGTTTGATTGAATGACGACAAATAAGATAGGTCATAAGTCGAACCCTATTGAGTATTAATATAGTAAAACCACGCTTTACACTAAAAACGCAAGTATCTACCTTCAGGTAAACCTGAAAATAGGCTGATCAATATAATAATTGAATAGTTACCGTACTAAAATATTATTCAAATTATATTATCCTAACTAATATTATTAATGCGAAGGTAAGTTTGTTTGTTTGTTATCTTTTCACGCCTAAACAGCTGAACCGATCATCCTGAAATTTTGCAAATACGTAGTCAGGTGTACATAAACGGACATGGCAAAAGCTAGTCTAAAACAAATGTAGGTAATGTAGCCTTATGCATTTATGCACTTACAACTATGGCGATTGTTTGTATCGCCATTTGAAGTGTTAGCGTACTTGTTTGCAAATGAACGAGTTGTTTATTTTGAATCAGCCTTCGTATTTATAGGTTGCTCATTTGTTTTACCAATTCCATAAACCAACGGAAAATGAGTAAACCGTTCAATTGTAACTAATTACTACATAACACTCGATGATTGGTGCGTTTATGTCTGCAATGTTTTTTAAATTAACTGTGACATAATATTAGGCCGAAACTCGTTGTTCAAATCATAGAAGGCACGCCGAATTTTTGTCCCCATATTTTTGGCAACTCTACACTAAAATTACACTTCTTTAACTGTCATTATTTTCTACCTTTTACCAGTTCATCATCATCTGCCTAGCTTTTTGCGGACTATATTTGGGTCGGCTTCCAGTCTCACCGGAAGCAGTTGAATACCAGTATTTTACATGGAGTGACTGCCTATCTGACTTTGACAACCCAGTTAGTACTGAGTAATACGATACCACTTGGTAAGACTGGTTGTTAGAGTTTCTGGCCACTGACTAGCTATAACGACTGTCAAAGATCTACAAATGACAGCCGGGAACAACGGCTTAACGTGCTTTCCGAGGCACGGTGGAAAGTCGTTATAAAATGGGTGGTCACCCATCCACGGACCAATCTAGGGAAGCGCAGTTTAATCTGAAGATTGGCCCCGAGCGACTGTAATTATTTGGCCATGCGCTCCTCCTTACCATTATCCTTTTGATTGGTAAAATATAGAAAATATGCTGGGACCAATGCTACAGTTAAAATAGTCGTTGAATGGCTCAGCCAACCTAGCAGTTAGTTGTTAATGATGATTGTGAGTGTTAACTGTTTAATGGAACTGTGAGCAAAGAGTTTACAATTCATTTACATTCTACGTTTGTTTACAGTTTACTACAAGAATGTGGTGTTAGTGTAAACATTGTATTATAAAACTAGTTAACGTTAGTCAATAGTTATTTAACATACTTAAGATTTGTTTCTTTACACGTGTTTTGTGGAGGCTTAGGTATTATTATCAATTTAATGATAAATGTATTTTCTAGCATTTTTCTAGCGACTTCGTCAAAATTCAGCCATTCCTTGTCTACAGCATAAAGGGAATCTCTTCTCGGAAATCGGCTTTCTAGGTACAAAGGTTTGGGCTGGGCGTTGATGACTTAGTCAGTGAGTGACCCGACTTCCTATCCAAGTCGATAGGTCGCCCAATCATCCGGTCATCGCTTTTGTATATGGCAGTAATTTTCGTTCGGGAAACTGAAGGCGTCCTCAGTTCTCGAGCACGGTAGGCGCAATGGTTGAGCGATTGACTGCTGCGCTGCGTATCGCGGGTTCAATCCCCGCACGGAAAAAAAATTTGGATGACCTACAGGTAGTTGTTCCGGGTCTGGCTGTTTGTGTATGTGAGTTTAAATATTTGAAAACGCACCCACGATACTTACAGGAGAAATTGCTAGTGTGATGCAACGTTTTCATAAATAATAATAATAAAGCGACGGTCACGTGTCACGGCGATCATTTGATCAGAAAGCGGCACATGAATCAATACATTTCTTTTTACTTTTAGGTATGTTTTTTTTTATAAAAACTAATATACTTTTACTAAACACTTCATCCAAGCGCAGTCGTAATACAAAATCAAGTCGAATTGAATATTCCTAAGAATCTTATTATACAAATAAATAAAAGTGTCTGTTTGTAATTTCAAAATAACAGCCTTTACTGAATGCATATGACTCTAGCACAAATCACCATACGGTAATTTTAACAAAAAAAAAAAAATGTGTTTAAATTTTTGTCTTTCTGTCTGTTTGTTCCGGCTAATCTCCAAAACTGCTGGATCGACTTTGACGGTATTTTCACAGGCAGATAGTTGATGTTATAAGGAGTAACTTAGGCTACTTTTATTTCCGAAAAAGGATTAGAGTTTCATGCAAAGAAAACGCCCGAAGTGGTTAACAAAATCTGATACAATTAGGGAAGTAATATTTTTATAATAATTTCACGCACACGAAGTTCGGGAGAGGAGCTCGTGGCTAAATAAGAACAGCCACTCGGATCGATCTTTAGGTTAAGCCGTGCTTACCTAGGTTGGTCCGTGGATGGGTGACCACCCATTACATACCGACTTTCCTCCGTGCCTCGGAAAGCACGTTAAGCCGTTGGTCCCGGCTGTCATTTGTAGATCTTTGACAGTCGTTACAGGTAGTCAGTGGCCCGAAAGTCTGACAACCAGTCTTACCAAGGAGTATCGTATTACCTAGCACTAACTGGGTTGTGGAGGTCCGACAGGCAGTCGCTCCATGTAAAATACTGGTATTCAGCTGCATCCGGTTAGACTGGAAGCCGACCCCAACATAGTTGGGAAAAGGCTAGGCAGATGATGATGCACACGAAGTTCGCGGGCAAACAGCTAGTTACCAGTCGCGACGATACGCTGACGGAATAATCGCTCGTTCGTGGAGACGACCCGACGATAGAAGCGCGGATCCGTCGCTATTCTCTCGCTCGTGGAGATAGCCCCTTAATAGGGAGGTCACAAACATTCCCTACAAGGAGTCAACAGACTGGCGACAGTGAAACTTGGCCTAATTAAATGTACCCAGCTAACTACGGTAAATTATGGTAATATCATGTATATTGTCTGGCTTTCAGACTGGCTTAAAAGGTAAATATGTACCTAAGGTAAACTTCATTAGGAGGAGATTTTAGCTAAGTAATAACAGCCACACGTGTTGATCTTCAAGGTTAAGCAGCGAATTCTATGGTCGGTCTGTTGATGGAGTTTTCTTCGTGCTTCGGAAAGCACGTTAAGCCGTTGGTCCAGGCTGTCCTTTGTACTTGAGGAGGCCCGCAGACGCGGGCCAGCACTAGCCGGGGATCGTGGAAGGCACACTAGTTCCCATGATCCCCGGTGAAAGTGTGGGAAGGGAACACCGGGGTGGTTTTTAGTCGGTTAGAGTCCGACAGACCCCTCCACCCGCCCCAGGGCGGAGGACATCCGTGTGGATTTTCCAAAAAAAAAAAGGCTGTCGTTTGTAAATCTTTGACGGTCATTAATACAGGTAGTCAGTGGCCCGAAAGTTTGACAACCAGTCTTGTGTAACAGACTTCCGGTACTGCTCATACCAGCTCGACTTGATTACGTTATCGATGATATTGAATGAACGACAATAATTCTGATTTGATTTTAAGAAGTTGAATATTTAGTGATTTTTAGTTTGATTGTTAGTAATGTTAAATAAGCCTGGCGACCGGTCGTCTACTGGCACCTTCTGGTGCGCCGAATATTATATTATAATTAGTTCCGATTTTAATGATTATTATTGATCAATAATTATGTAACGAGCTGTTAATTAATATTACACAGCTTATTGAGTGATTTGATTGTAACGTTTAGCTTTTTGTAGAAATGTTTAAAAGTCCCTGCGTCGGACATTTTTGAGGGCAGTCGTTTTGTAACCGTCAAACCAGAAAGTTGTAGTGCGAACTTTGATCAAAATAAATCCATTATAGTGCAACCATATTTTTATTTGGACCATCGAACCTGACCACCGTCTACACTTGCCTTGGGTTATTGTATTGCCCAGTACTAATTAGGTTGTGGTTTTCAAATAGGCAGTCGGTCTATGTAAAATACTGGTACTCAGTTTTATCCAGTTGGGACGCGTGTCCAGCAGAGACACGCGTCCCAATCGGATGCCGGGTGCGAATCGCGCTGTTTTGAATTATTTTAAGAAAGTTTTATACTAAAGTATTATACGCATAAAACATCCATTGCGTAGCTTATAAGAACAACGCGGTCTCACAGATGGGCATGAAACGTAAATTCAATTTAAATAAATTATTATTATAACAACATAACATCACGCCCGTAATTCCCAAAAGGTTAGGTTGAGGTGTATCTGATCCACAATTTAGCCTGTTATTTTGAAGACCCATGAAATCCTTACAAGTACTCCCGAAACTCTGACAACCAGTGTTACCAAGGGGTATCGTATTACCCAGTACTACAACGTCTGATAGGCAGTCCCTCCATGTAAAATACTGATATTCAGCTGCATCCGGTTGGACTGGAAGCCGACCCCAACATAGTTGAGAAAAAGGTTAGGAAGATATGATATAACAAGAGAGCCATTGTTGTTGCCATCGATCGGGCACGAATTCAGACTTCGTCTGTTACTGAATGTTTTTACGAGACTTCTCGTAATATCTCATCATCATCATCATCCACAGCCTGAATTCACCCACTGCTAAGTATAGACCTCTCTTTTCTTCTGCCAATCTCCACGTTCCTGTGCCAGCCTCATCCAGGTTTTTCCTCCGATGGCAACTATGTCGTCTGCCCATCTGGCCGCCGGACGACCCACATTTCTTTTCCCCGTTCTTGGACGCCATTCGGTGACAACCTTAGTCCACCTGTCATCACTGTGAATTGCTAGGTGTCCTGCCCAACTCCATTTGAGTTCCGCAACGCGATTTCCAATATCGAAAACCTTTGTACGTCTTCGGATTTCGACGTAGGTACAAAGGTTTATATAATATCTACTTCGAATAAAAAAAAATCGCATTGTACTATTAGTGACAGCAGAATATTTTTCATTTCCGAAACCAAATTAATGTGGAATTATGAATCATCTATTCATAATAATTCATCACGAATAAAATTTTTGTAATTGGCTACTCAGTTCACTGCGTGAAATGAATGACGTTTATTTTAAAAATAAACGGGAAACAGGATGCTTCAGGGAAATAAATAATTTATTTTGATCACTATTCGTGGTTTGATTAATATTCGGATATTACTTATCATCTGTTTTGGCGAGGTTTTACCAGACACTCTACAAATTAGTTTTAATTTTCACGTTAAATAAATATTATACCTACTAATATTATAAAGAAGAGTAGTCATTTTGTATCACCTGATAGTAAAAATTGTTATCATTCAGTTATGTTCTCTGATGGTATAGGTAGAGGGCTAGGTAAATTAATCAGTAATAACCTTAGTTATTGTACCCAAAATTATTGCACGCCCGGGTCAACCTACAAACAGGTCATGGCTTCGGTAATAAATAATGTTTGTAATCCTAATACCACCATTACTATATGTGTTGGAAATAGTTCAAATATTAAAAAGGAAGACATCACCGACTATGTATCAGAGTTGTTAAAGTTAAGCTGTAGTAAGATCATATTGTGTGCTTTTCCATATTTTAAAAATTTAAGTAGTAGAAAAAACAATTATATACATATGTTAAATAAGCATGTACATTTCTTAGTAGGTCACTATAGTGACAGACTTATATATCTGGATATCAACACTATTGTTGATAAACTTAAGTCGACACGAGGTAAGGTGTATCTACCTATTAGATGTAGACACAAAATAGCTAGGCTATTAGCTTATAATATTCACACAGACATAAATAGTATGTCTAAGTTTAGTTATATTATTAACACCGCGACTATTAGTAATCATACTAATAAACATTTTTATAATAACTGTAAATCGGAGGATCCATGCGTAATTATAGATGATTCTCAAGTAGAATCCACTGGTAGTGGAGTCTCGGGGCTCACTCCAGATATTAATATTAATTTAAACTAGGTAGTGAGACAAAAGAAGGTACCTTTAACAATATTGTTAAACCTATCAACAACAAGGTATCTTCTTGCACTCAATTAGTTAGTAAAAAAGGGCCTCAGCAGAACACCTTAAAATTATTCCACCAAAATATCCAAGGCATTTCTTCCAAATTATTAGAAATTGAATTGTTTTTAGAAAAAAATATGTTTGACATTATTTGTTTTACCGAACATTGGCTAAAAGATTACCAAATGCTGATTAATTATGAGAACTATACGGTTGGTAGCTGCTTTAACCGTAAATCTATGCTGCGTGGAGGTTCCCTAATACTTTTGAAAAATTGTGTTAAATATAAACAACGTATTGACATAGTAGGTCTCTCGGTTGAACATTGCGTCGAACTGTCCTGTGTTGAGCTAGATAAGCATGTAATTGTGTGTGTGTACAGACCCCCAAACTATCAAAACTTTTCCTTATTTGAATCAATAATGGAAGATGTCCTGGCAAAACTTGCAGCCAGTAATAAATCTACAATTATTTGTGGTGATTTCAATATCAATATTTTAGAAGACAATTCAAATAGCAGTCGGTTATTAAATCTTTTTAAGTCATTTGACTTGACCAACATTTTTATAGAACCTACTAGAGTCACTCCATCTTCTGCTACTTGTATAGATAATGTTTTCTGCGATTGCGATTACTTAGATAAAGCCATAGTAAATTGCCTGCCGTCTGACCACAGCGGACAAACTGTAACTTTTAGGTGTAACACACCATTGCAAAATGTTCAGATTAAATTTAGACCTATAACTACTAGCAAATTAAATAGGTATAATATTTCCCTGCAGAACAAGTTAAGTGTTATGAGCCATCATATGGACGATATTAATATAAATCAATTGTATGATCATTTCTTTTCAATAGTTCACACTGAATACAACAAAACTTTTGAAAAGAAGACAAAAAGTATTTGCCTTATATTTATATTTAGTGATTGGGCAACTAGAGGTATCAGAAAAAGTAGGGAAAGACTATTTGAGCTTTATGACCTTAAATCTTATATAAACACTGAAACTTTTAATAAGTATGTTGCTAAGTATTCAAACATTTTTAGAAATACATGCAAGGTTGCCAAAGCCCTGCACATTAGCAACAAGATCAAAACAGCAGAAAATAAAATAAAGACAGTTTGGAAAGTCATAAATAACGAGACTAACAGGAAGAAAATACGTAACACTAGCTACACCTTAGATACAGCATGTGGTCCTAAAAGCTCTAATCAGGAAGTAGCTCAAGAATTTGTGAATTTTTTTACCGATATACCGTTAAAAACTACGGAGTCTCTTAATTCCTCTCCTGAAGTAGCAATTGGTTTATTAAAGGCGAATGTGTCTGGCTGCCCGGCTGAATTTAAATCTAAACACATAAACCCTATGATAGTTATTAAAGCTTTCCGGCAAATAAAAGTCAAACTGACCGAAGATCTTTGGGGAATGTCTATCAAAGTTTGTACATCCATAGTTGAGACTGTAGCACCATACTTAGCTTTAATTTTTAATTTGTGTGTAGACCAAGGAGTTTTCCCTGATTTAATGAAATACAGTAAAGTCATACCTCTTTTCAAATCCGGGGATAGTAAAGATACTAATAATTATAGACCTGTATCCGTGTTGCCAGTTTTTAGCAAGGTGTTTGAAAAAGTAATGCTTAATCAAATGCTCAATCATTTTAACACCAACAGAATCTTACACGACCAACAGTTTGGTTTCACTAAGGGACGTTGTACAACTGACGCCGGTGTAACCTTATTAAAAGCACATATTTTCTGCGTGGGAAGCATCCCAAGACGCAATAGGAATATTTTGTGACCTCTCCAAAGCATTTGATTGCGTAAATCACGACACATTGCTTTTGAAACTTGAGCATTACGGACTAGGTAAACTTGCACTTAGTTTGGTAAAATCTTATTTAAGTGATAGACAACAATATGTTCAAATAAATGGTGTTAATTCACAGGGTTTAAAAGTAAAAATGGGGGTTCCGCAAGGCTCAATATTGGGTCCTTTCCTCTTTCTAGTATATATAAACGATCTACCCTATTTATTGAAAAACCAACCTCAAAATATGGTGTTATTTGCTGATGACACTTCTCTAATTTTTAAGATAAATAGACGGACCCAAAATCTAGATGACGTAAATAATGCCCTACTTCAGGTCCATAATTGGTTCACAGCAAACAATTTAGTATTAAATGAAAAAAAAACGAAATGCATAAGATTTGCTTTACCAAATGTTAAAAGTAACGAGTGTGATATAGTATTGAATAAAGAGAAACTTGAATTCGTAGATAAAACCGTTTTCCTGGGGCTTACGCTTGATTCAAGGCTACAATGGGGTTCTCATTTGAAATCTCTTGCGGGGCGCCTAAGTTCAGCAGCATATGCTGTTAGAAAAATCCGTCAATATTCTGATGTAGATACCGCTAGACTGGTCTATTTTAGTTACTTTCATAGTATAATGTCTTATGGCATTCTGTTATGGGGACGGGCTGCAGACATTGAGTCTATATTTATTCTGCAAAAAAGAGCCATCAGAGCCATATATAATCTTCGTAGGCGCGATTCTCTAAGGGAACTGTTTAAGGAAATCAAAATCATGACGGTACATTGTCAATACATCTACGAAAACATAATGTACGTTAGAAAAAATCTACATCTTTTTAATAAAAGAGGTGACAGACACAATTACAGTACGAGAACTAGAGACCAATTAGTTCAGCCGGGCTTCAGACTCGCTAAAGTAGACTCATCTTTCATGGGGTACTGTTTAAGATGCTATAATAAAATTCCACAAAGTATTCTTGAACTGAATGAGACGAAATTTAAATCATGCATTAAACGCACACTATGTAAGCAAGCATATTACAAGTTGGACGATTATATCTCTGATAAAAATGCTTGGCTCAATGCCGGTCCTGCTCCACATGGACAGGGGCGCATAAACTGATTAATGGATAGCATTAAATAGTATTGTTGGAGCTGCTGAAGATTGTACAACTATCTTTGCATTGTATAGATTCAATTTCTTTTGGTATTATATAACCGCATAGCCCATATTATGTGAGTACTATGTAATAGAAAGCTATCCTTCGTTGGAAACCTACGTAATTTTTTTTTTTTTGACTTGAATTTGCCCTGGCGGTTAAGTGTATGTCATGCTCACTCAAATGTCTCGCTGATGGTGGCGCGTGTGTCGGATCAGTTAGTTCCCTTCAAAATGGTTGAGTTGAATGGTGCTGATACATGCGTCATGTTCGTGAACGGGCGCTGTCAGTTGTGACTGGTCATCTCTTGGTTGCCACGGCTTATTTGAATTAATTATTTTATTTTTTGAATTGTTCTTTTCCTTGTTTTTACTATGGACACTTTTAACGTGCACATCTTGCTAAATCGCTCTCACATAATGTACCATCTAAACATGAATGATGTAACCAAGGTTTTGTAAAAATATTCTGATTTAAAAGAGTGTCCATGGAGTTTCTTGCCCGTTCTTCTCCATAGAGATCTACGTTAGGGAATGGGCAACTACAGTACTTTCACAGTTTTTATGCCTTGTGACTGGGACTGTAGCTAAATTTCATTGTTGTCTTTGTTTCGACAGTTCAAAAGTGCCTGTAACGGGCCTACTTGAAATAAATGCTTTGATTTTGATTTGATTGAAGAGGTAAAATTACTTGTATGTCTGTATCCAATTCTAAAAATTCTTTCACTGGCAGAAAGCTACATTATTCGTGGGT
Organism: Eurois occulta; assembly: GCA_950022335.1. Lineage (NCBI taxonomy): Eukaryota > Metazoa > Arthropoda > Insecta > Lepidoptera > Noctuidae > Eurois > Eurois occulta. Next base: position 6,272,265 of record OX465481.1, on the reverse strand, counting down.
GCTATATAGGTTATGAATTATATTTTTATTATTCATAATATTAACCGACCTATCATTATTCTTGTGGACGAAGTCACGGGCGAACTGCTAGTATTTTATATTGGCAAAGTATCCAATTCATCGTTACTAATTTAAATGTTAGGTAGCCCTAAATCTAGGCTAAGTTAAAATTGTTTGTATGAATGGTGATAGCTAAAAGAGTAGACGAAGACCAAAGAAACGATGGTTCGACTGTGTGAAGGATGATATGGCTAGAAAGGGGGTGACTGCTGAGATGACCAGTTATAGGGAAGTATGGATGAAGAAGACATGCTGCGCCGACCCTAAATAAATTGGGCTAAGGGCATGAGAATGATGATGGCTCAGGATCACGAGTTTCTGGTGGTCACGAATCAACGAATCTAAAAACAACACTTTATACCAACAAATTACCAACTTAAAAAGTACAAGTCCCCAAATGTAACTAATACCCACATTTAAAACTTTTTCACGGCCAAAGAAACACGATTTATCTTAAGAATGGGCCCCAAATCGAGGGGTCCAAAGTTATGGGGCCATAACTGTCATACAAACGGGGGCCTCACATAAAACTTACTTTTTTTCCCTAACACCAACTGAAGATCTATTAAAGGCTTTGGTAGAAAGGTGTTTCACTTTCGGGGTAGGCCTAGAAACCCTTTTGTGAGGGTTATAGTAAAATGGGCTTAAGGGAAGCTTTGGATTTGGAGTAGCTTGAGTGTTTGCTAGGCTTAATTTTGTGGTAATAACTTGGTTATTGTAGGTCAACGCACAGTTATAAGCACTAAACTTATACTGTCACTTACGGGATATCTTCCGTGATTGTTCATGATTTTGAGCTCCCGATATTGTTGCAAGCGCCATGATCGCGGGTTACTGGAGAATGCTGGTGAATGGAAAATAAATTGGTAGGAGCAGACAAATCTGCTTTCTTTGTCTTTTGCTACGCGCACTACTGGAACTCGATACTAAGTCACGGCAAAACACACTCACAGTATCACCACGTTTTGTGGATTCTTTATTATGACAATTTATTTAACTAATTGAAATAAATGCTTTGAGTTTGAGTTTTATGCTATTGGGTTTAGTGGTTTAAAATTAAATTTCGATGTTAGGATTTTCATGATAGGTAGTGTTTTCATTTATTATCGCATCGTGGTGTACCTTATGGAAAAAGTAATTTTACAAATCGTATAAAAGTGAAAAAATCTAAAAGTTAAATGGTCTGCGAAATCTTTCACATTATTAAACTAAAAAGCTGGAAATAAGAAAACGATTCAGGTTGTTTTTAACCGCGGTCGGGTTTTTTAGCGACACAGGTACTAAAAATGTTTGGTACGCTAGTGTCCGCTTCGCTGGTGGTAGTACCGCTGCCCAATACACGAATCAGTGCTCTCGTTTATCCTTCCGTTCGTTAAAACTAAGAGGATTAGCACAAAAGCAGACTTTACGTAAAGTCCATAACAAAACGAAGTACTTAGGTGAGTGGACATGAGTTGGATATAAAAATAAATAACCGTGTTGGACTCGCGCAACGATGGTTCTATATAAATTTGTAGGTACGCAGTCTGCACTAAAAGTATCGGGAATGGAATATTTCCACTGTTCCTGTCATATTAAAATCTTTTTAATTGAAAACTCCTTGGTTTTAAAAATCGAATACCATTTATTTATTTAAAAAAAGATTCTCGGTCTTGTCACAAGGTTTTGTCAAACTTGTTTAGTCGTTGAGAAAATGGAATTGACTCGAGAAAATTCAAGAGCGATGATTTATTATGACTTTCGAAGTGGTTTAACACAAAAACAGTGTATTGACCGGATGATTTCTGCATTTGGTGATGAAGCCCCATCCAAAACCACAATTTATCACTGGTTTGCTGAATTTCAACGTGGACGTGTCAAGCTCAGTGATGATCCCCGTCAAGGTCGTCCAAAAACTGCAGTCACCCAAGAAAACGTTGATGCTGTGCGTAAGCTGATTGAGGAAGATCGACATGTGACATACCGCGAAATTCAGGCAACTTTAGACATTGGCATGAGTCAAATACAAATAATCTTGCATGAACAATTAGGTGTAAAAAAGTTGTTTTCCCGATGGATACCGCATTCGCTCTGCGAAGAGCAAAAAGCGGCTCGCGTTACTTGGTGCGTCAGAACTCTCGAAAGATTCCACGCAGGATCCTCAAATGCTGTATACAACATCGTATCAGGTGACGAATCCTGGATATACGCGTACGAACCCGAAACAAAAAACCAGTCACGAGTTTGGATGTTCGAAAATGAGTTAAAGCCAACAAAAATTGTTCGTTCACGGAGTGTTGCAAAAAAAATAGTGGCCACGTTTGTCTCCAAAACCGGCCATGTTGCGACTATTCCTCGAGGGACAAAGAACGGTTAATGCAGAATCGTATGCTAGCATTTGTTTGCCACAGGTCGTTTCTGAACTCCGTAAAGAGAACTGCAACCGCCGCATCATCCTCCATCACGACAATGCGAGTTCTCACACCGCGCACAGAACAAAAGAGTTTTTAGAGCAAGAAAACATAGAATTATTAGACCATCCGCCGTACAGCCCCGACCTAAGCCCTAATGATTTCTAGACTTTCCCTAAAATAAGGAATAAATTGCGTGGTCAGAGATTTTCATCACCTGAAGAAGCTGTGGACGCCTACAAAACGGCCATTTTGGAGACCCCAACTTCCGAATGGAATGGTTGCTTCAATGATTGGTTCCATCGCGGCATCGTATGGAAAAATGTGCCAAATTTCGCGGAGAATACTTCGAAAAGCAATAAATACATTTTTAAATAGTAATGTTGTGTCACTTCCTTGATTCCCGAAATTTTCAGTGCCGCCATCGTATTTTGTTATTAAATTGTTTTTTTCCTTTACATTGCTTCTTGCCAAATTTCATGATTCTAGGTCAACGGGAAGTTCCGTTGTAGGGTATTTTTTCTACCAATACAAGGGGTAGCAGATGTGAGTATTTGATATTAATTTCAGCTTAATACCTCCACGGGTTCCTGAGAAAAAGGGTCTTGACAAACCGACAGATGGACAACAAAGCGATTCTATAAGGGTTCTGTTTTGGCCGACTGAGGTTAGTACGGAACCTTAAAAACGGTTCAGTAAATATGAATACACCAGATTGATTGATTCACGTCTCAAGGAGTATGTTTACGACAGTTTACTACTATTGTATTGTATTATGAACCAATAAAAACTAACTAACCAAGAAAGACAATTATAGCTTCGAGTGTAAATGTGGAACAGAAGTTCCATAAAAAAAAAATGGCAACCTGATGACGCTTGAAGTATGCATACTGCAGGAATACGAGTAGAATTAAATTAATTAATTAGTATTAATTAGAAGTAGAATAGGAGTAGGACTCTAGTGATAATGCCAAGTTCTGGACTGACTCATTGTAGATGGATTCCTAGATGTGTGTTAACTTTTGTTAACCTCTTATCTTGTTTTCCGTTTTTCTTGTGTAGTAAGCAACGACTTATTGTCGGGCCTATGCTGTCCCCCCATACTTGAGTACTAATGCTGTAACATGATAATATTGTAAAACTAATCATTTTAAAAGAGTAACCATGGAGTTTCTTGCCGGTTCTTCTCCATAGGAAACGACCAACCCGAACCGTGCACCTTTTTGTCGACGTTTCATAAGTGCCCATGTAGGCCTATCATCATCTGCTTAGCCTTTTCCCAACTATGTTGGGGTCGGCTTGCTGCCCATGTAGGCCTATGTGAAATAAAAATATTTTGATTTTGATTTTGATAGTATATTCTTCAATATGTATATGTTACCGGCTAAACCCGATTTCAGGTTAAACTATAGTTATAAACCGGTTTACTGGTTTATCGTGTCAGGATACACTAACGGCTAACCCAAACAAATTAATTACAATGCGCCCAAATTGGACGTGTGTGGTTGGTCACAGTCCTAACCTAGGCAAACCCATTTAGATGGGGTGCTACATGATCGTCCTTTCGTGGTTTCCTAGTTTGGCCTAAGACAAACAACCATCATATGCCTAGCCTTTTCCTAACTATGTTGGGGTCGGTTTCCAGTCTAACCGGATGCAGCTGAATACCAGTATTTTACATGGAGCGACTGGCTATCTGACCTCCACAACACAGCTAGTACTGGGTAACACAATACCCTTTGGGAAGACTGGTTGTCAGACTTTCGAGCCACTGACTACCTTAACGACTGTTACAGATCTGCAAATGACAGCCGCGACCAACGGCTTAACGTGCTTTCCGAGGCACGGAGGAAACTCGGTATGTAATGGGTGGTCACCCATCCACGGACCAACCTAGGCAAGCGCGGCTTAACCTAAAGATCGACCCGAGCGGCTGTTATTATTTAGCCACGAGCTCCTCACTCTCAAGACAAACAACCATTAATAAAAAAATACTATAAACATACAAATATGAGGTATAATAATAATAATAATAATCTGTGGCTCGAGTGTCAAACTGACGTGACAAAAATTTTTTCCAATCGATTTTAATTTAATTTTTTTACCATATTTTCTTTACAAAAACTGATTTCAAGCACAATAATGAAAAAGAAAAAAAAAACCGTTACCAACGAATAGAAAAGTGAATTTCATGAAGATGGAAAATAACACAAACCGAAACATCATCAATTCCGTAAAATGTCACCGATGCTGACGAGACACCAAGCCAAATTACAGAAGGCACACCCACCATCTCCGGGCTCGTCGCTCAGCTCCGCCTCGCAGCCACCGGGACGCGCCACACCCGTGAACACCGTGTCGCCGGTCGCTGCAGTTGCGTCGAGCTCAAGCGACGAGTTTTTCTCCCCGCCGTCGACTCCATCACCACCACGACGACGAGGAAGAGGACGGCCACCAGCGGGCTTGGGACCTCGAGGCCAACCGGCCCCGAACAGGGTCCCCGCTGCCGGTGGAAATGTGTCGCGCATGCGATGGACTCAGTCCATTAATGAGAATGTCATGCGCGCATATTATGGGGCTACTGAGGGGGGAAGCAACTTGACTGCGTACCGTGGTCGGATGCTCTCTCTGTTTCAGGTGCTTGAGCCAGGTGTCAGCGTGTCGGCGCAGCGACTGTCGGATCAGGTGCGGGTCATCCAGCGTAACCATATGTTAGATGACACCGTACTTGATCGACTTCGCTCCGAATCACGGAGTAACCTGGTTACGCCTGCTTCACCCATGATCGCGGTACAGCTACAAAATGTTACCAGTGCTTCGCCGCGATCCGACCGCGGTGGTGAAGAGGATGATGATGAAGTTATATCCGTGAGTACCCAGTGCAACGCACAATTGAGGAGTGCTTTGGAGGGTGCATTCCGGGAGTACCGTTCCACACCGCCTGAACTTAGACCAAGACTACCTCGTTTGCCTATGCACAAGAAAAATAAGGCGCTGGTGTGTGCTCTAGATTCGCAGCTGTCAAACTACTTTGACAGCAGCAAAGACCTTGCCGATACTCACTCAATAATGTACTGTGGAGCTGTAGCGGCATGTCGTGTAGCTCAGGTCAAATTTCCTAACAATGACAGAGCTACACGACCAAAATTAGCTGCTCCAGCTTGGCAGTGCAGGATTGAGCGGCGCATCGGTGAGGCTAGAGCACTCATCGGCAAATTAATCTGCTTCAGGGAGGGCAATACTCGTCCTAGAGTGATGCGCTTTGTGAGGCGGGCGTTCTCGGGGACTGATATTAGTTTTCGAGACTACTTGGCCCGCGTCACAGAGCGTATCGACTTCCTGAAGCAGAAGATCTGTGCATGGGCAAGCCGTATTCGCCGGTATAAGCGGCGAGTGGAACGATACACTCAGAATCGCACTTTCCAAAGCGATGAAAGGTGGGTATATAGGGCTTGGGAACGACCGGACCAAGGTGTGACTGACACACGTCTGCCGGATGATGACGCCATGTGTTCGTTCTGGCGCAACATCTGGTCGGTGCCTGTCAGTCACACTGAGGGCGATTGGACACGAGAGGTTGAACGAGCGTGTGATCCAATACCAGAAATGGGGGCAATCACCATCAGCCCCCAAGACGTAGCTCGTGCAGTCCGTCCGTTACCTAACTGGAAATCTCCAGGGCCGGATGGACTGCACAACTTCTGGATCAAATGGTTTCAGAGATCGCACGTTCGCTTGGCGTCCCAGTTTCAATCAGCCTTAGAGTCAGGGTCGCTGCCCCAGTTCTTGACGACAGGAATTACCCACCTGCTCCATAAATCAGGTAGTACTGCGGAGCCCAAAAATTATAGACCAATTACTTGTTTACCAACGGTCTATAAAGTTCTTACATCCATTTTGAGAGCTAAAATCAACCAACATATTGATAGTAATTGTATCATGTCTGCCTCTCAGAATGGATGTAGGAACGGGTCCCGCGGTACTAAGGAGCTGCTCCTCATAGATATGGCCATTAGCCAACAGGTTCGCCGCTCCCGAAGGGATCTGTCTACATGTTGGATAGATTATAAGAAGGCCTATGATTCTGTGCCTCACACATGGCTCATGAGGGTGCTGGAGTTGTATAAAGTTGATGCAACTCTGCGTACCTTCCTGATGTCATGTGTGGGGCACTGGAGAACGGTCCTTCGCTATCCAGGATGTCGACAGATCCAGGGGAACAGCGAACCGATAAGGATAGAGCGCGGTATATTCCAGGGTGATAGTTTGAGTCCATTGTGGTTTTGTCTGGCCTTGAACCCTCTCAGTACACTGCTGGAAGGTTCAGGTCTAGGCTATCGGTTAAGGAGAGGTGGTCAGGTCATATCTCACCTTCTTTACATGGATGATCTGAAACTCTTTGCCCCCAACAATTTGCAACTGATGAAGCTACTGAAGGTAACAGAAACTTTCAGTAGCGCCATCAGGATGGAATTTGGTGTGGACAAATGTGCAGTCATGCATGTGAAGCGAGGGGAGATTATGGAATCCGTGGGAACTCAACTCTCGGATTCCATACACCTTAGATCCCTCTCCTCAACAGAAACTTACAAGTATTTGGGTATGTCGGAAGCATTAGGTATCAACACTGCCGACATGAAACAATCGTTGAGGGAGCGCTTTTTTGGCCGCCTGAATAAGGTGCTAAACAGTCTCTTGTCAGGCGGAAACAAGGTGCGCGCCTTCAACGGTTGGGTCATGCCGGTTTTGATGTATTCTTTCGGCATACTCAAATGGACTCAGACGGAACTTGATGCCCTGGATAGGAGGGTCCGCGCACTGTTGACCGCAAATCGAATGCATCACCCACGGTCGTCGGTGATGAGACTGTATATCCCGCGGAAATGCGGGGGTCGTGGCTTCTTAAATGATAAGACCCTGCACAACCGCGAGGTATGCAGTCTCAGGGAATACTTCCTAGAAGCCGACGTGGGGATGCACCGAGATGTGGTCTCAGTAGATAAGGGCCTCACCCCGCTCTCCCTGGCTAACGAGAACTGGCGCAAGCCTAGAGTATTAGACACTAATGACCGCAAGGAGGTATGGCAGAGCAAGGAGCTTCACGGACGCTTTTACCGGGCACTACATGGGTCCGATGTAGACTTCTTAGCGTCCGTGTCTTGGCTGCGTTTCGGTGACCTATTCGGGGAAACCGAAGGTTTTGTCTGTGCAATAATGGACGAAGTTATGATGACGAATAACTACCGGAAATACATTGTGAAGGATGGCACGGTTGACATATGTCGGGCATGCCACCGTCCGGGAGAATCGATCCGACACATTATTTCTGGGTGTTCTCGTCTGGCTAACGGAGAGTACTTGCATAGACACAACCTCGTTGCCAGGATTATCCACCAGCAACTTGCTTTGAAGTACAAACTTGTGGAATCAGAAGTGCCATACTATAAGTATGCGCCCGACCCAGTTCTCGATGATGGTAATATCACGTTGTATTGGGATCGACCTATCATCACTGACAGGACTATTGTTACCAATAAGCCTGACATTGTGGTGATAGATCGATTGGAGCGTCGCGCAATGATTGTTGATATTACGGTTCCGCATGACGAGAACCTCGTGAAAGCAGAGAAAGATAAACAATTCAAATATCTAGATCTGGCTCGCGAGGTTGTCGACATGTGGGACGTGAGTACAGCAGTCATTGTGCCGATAGTCGTGTCGGCCAATGGCTTAATAGCCAAGAGCCTCGACCAACATCTGAGGAGGCTCTCGCTGGGCAGCTGGATCAAGCGCTTGATTCAGAAGGCAGTTCTTCTAGACACGGCGCGTATTGTTAGGAGGTTCCTCTCTCAAGAGCCCTGACCACCGGTAGCTCGGACCCTGTTCCCGATGCCGGTGGGCTACTATTTTTTATATTTTTAAATGTTTTTATATTATTTTATATTCCAATATTTAAAAATGTAATTAATGTGTAAAAAAAAATGAATAAAGAGATAATAATAATATCCCTGGACATTTCACACAGCACCATCTAGTCCCAAGCTAAGCAACCTGATGCTTGTGTTATGGTAGCTAGATGGCTGATAAACTACATATTATTATAAACATTTTTTTTTGTAAAAAGCCAAAAAAACCACACACATTCACAATACACACACACATTACACACACACACACACACACACATACACACACACATACACACACACACACACATACACAACACACACACATTGACTTTTTTTTTTTTTTGGTATAAATAGATACAGGCAACAGGATTACAGGAGTGCAGCGGTGACCCAGTGGTGGCGGTGGGGTCGAACCCAATCAGGCGCATTATTTTGTGTAATTTATTTCATTACCACTGCTCTCAAAACCGGTGAAGGAAAACATCGTGAGGAAACCGGCATGTCCTAGAACCAAAAATTCGAAGACATGTGACATCTACCAACCCGCACTGGGCCCGCGTGGTGGATTATAGCCCATTCCCTCTCATATCACAGGCCGTGTGTCCCAGCAGTGGGTACATTATAGGCTGATTATGCTGTGCTTATGCTAACAGGTGTTATAGATTTCTATCGACACACAAAGAAGAGTGGAAAGGTCGAAACTAATGAAACATGAGGCAATGATGACAGTTCTGTGACTGTGTAGTGACTGTGGTCTGATCATCGTCATTAATGAATCAGGCAGGAAATAATCTTTTAACTCATAAGGTAAATCATACGTCAATAATGATGAATTTCCCTGTTAGTCAGTAGAAAGTGGTTTTTTTAAACCTTAGTAGTAACTTAGGTCAAGGAAATAATATCATACTACGCCCTGTTGTAGGTGCAACACTTCCATATCTTTTAATTGTAAGTGATTTCTTGTGTGACTCAAGCTATGAGTAATACCACGAGTTTGATTAATTATGCATGTTGGTATTGTATTTTTTTTTTCCTGTTTCCAAGGAACATGTCTGGAGGAATGGTTTGAGTATGAAATTGAAGGGCTGTAAGACTTGGGAAATATAAGTGGATGGATTGTGGGAAAGATGACTTGGCTAAAAAGAGCGTGGTAATAACTGCATAGCATAATCAGCCTATAATGTTCCCGCTGCTTGGACACACGGCCTCCTCTCTAAGAGAGGGAATGGGCTATAATCCACCACGCGGGCCCCGTGCGGGTTGGTAGATATCATAATGTTTTCGAATTTTTGGTTCTAGGACAAGCCGGTTTTTTATTCTAGGACATACTGTAGGTACGTAAGTCGAGGCTGCTACCACTGGGCCACCACCACTCTATCCTGTCTGTTTACTTCCTTACTTCTTCTCAATCCACAATGCATGGATTTCGTAAAGAAAAGCAATAGCAGCTCGCGTAAGCCAACTCTACTTAGCGATAAGGTTGAAAATCTATTAAAGAAATCCAGAATTATAGTATAGGGACCATTTGCCAGCACACTAATAATACTTGCATTTCTGTGTGAGTATTATTCGTCTGGAAACTTACTTAATTTATCGTTTGTACTGTCAAAACCATGACTTAATGCTCGTAAGTCAGGGCCACCACGACTGGGCTATCGCTGCTCTCGGTAATTACTGATATGACGTTTATTATTGATGAATTTGAGATAATGGTAGTCTGAAGATTTTTTGCCTCGCTCTTCGATTTCTCTTCAGAATCAGTAGGCTACCCTCAGACGACTATTCTGGTTAAGTGGTTATGAACCATTATTTACTCCTAATCAGTGGAATGCATTCAATAAACATGTCCATTCTGTTGTTAATTAAAACCGTAATTTTAAGATGTAATCTTACTTAAGACCTAGTTACGAAACATGTTGATAACACATTATTAAACATTAGCTGCTGTTTTGTAAACTTCGATAATATTATGCAGTAGTCGGGGATATTTTGCTTCGGCACACTGCATTGGTGCCGGTCGCTTAGCATGATCAAAATATCCTAGTTTAGTACCGTGAAAAAACGGTAAACATAACAATGGAACCCGATTATAATGTAGCTTTGCACCAGTGAAAGACATTTGAAAATCAGAAGTGCAAATTCGGCCATAACCTTCTACAAACTTACAAAGTTTACACCTTTTTAATACAAGTGTGGATTCATTCATATTGCCGGATTTTCTTTATTAATGAGTGTGTAAGAAATACCTTAACGTCACAAATAAACCAAAACGTCAGCTGCACGTAAGTCATTATCAGCCAACTCCACGTTCCGATGACGTTTCGTATAGCGGGAAGTGTCATACAATATACTTATAACACGACCTTTTACTGACAATACCAACTATATATATTATACATTTGAACTAGAGCCAATGAAAAATAAGTCAATTCGCTTCTTGCCTCCGCGCGTTCATCTCGTTCTAGTTAATATACCGGTGCAGTCATGCAATTTCAAAGAGTTCTAACGTTGCTTTTGATTAGTGTATTACAAGTATGTTATTCAAATAATACAGTAACGAGTCCTAATGGAACTATATTTTATTACGCGTATGGAAGTAATTTGTTGACAAAAAGGTTGCATCTCAACAACCCGTCTGCGGTTTTCTACAGCATCGCCAAACTTGAGGTAAGCGTGATATTTCAAATAGTGTTATGACTTTTAGTGATACGAGTAACATACGTAGGTTCTAAGATATGCCGGTTACCTAACGATTAATTCCTTCGCCGTTTTGAAATCTACAAATCAAACACAATAGAAGCGAACAAAACCATATATATAGATACAATAGAAAACAATAGCTTGTAGGAAATTATGCTCACATTATTTGAAAATCACATCTTATCATAACAACACTAGTCTTTTTTTTTCAAAGCATATCTACTGAGGTTTAATTGAATCCTTTAGTGTAATTAAACTTATAGGTACAGTCACTTACGGGATATCTTCCGTGATTATGAAAGATCCAATGATGATCACGGGATGGTGAAAACGGAAGGCACTGGTTTAAACTACGACCAATGCAAAGGGGGTGGCGTAGTGCTAGTATGTTATAACTTATACACCATTATTTTTAGGTCGTTCTGGAACCGAATACCATGAACTCGATCATCGAACTCGAAACGATTGGGACTCTTTAAAAAAAAAAATAACAATAAAAAAAACACGAAAGAATAAATTTAATGTTTTTGTGTGAAATAATGAGAACTCAAATGCATATGTGTGTGTAAAACGTATCCACGATCGGCAACACATGCGAACGATACCCATTGAAAAATTCATTCATCGATCAATTCAAATTATTTCACAAAAAAAAAAAACATTAAATTTATTCTTTCGTGTTTTTTTTTTATTGTTACTTTTTGAAAAAAATAGTCCCAATCGTTTCGAGTTCGATGATCGAGTTAATGGTATTCGGTTCCAGAACGACCTAAAAATAATGGTGTATTACACAACAATAACTGTCCCAAATGTAAGTCCAAAACACTATTGGATCACCTAGAAGGAGACGACATCCACTCTTGAAGTTCCCTCGCTCGGAACGCATTGAGTTGCACGTCATCATTCCAGTTTGTATATAAGTTCCTTGGATCTGTTCTATCGTTCGACATGTTTGTATTTTTGCGTGGATTTTATGTACATCATTGCAATTTTGTGTATGCTCGATGACTTGGTCTTTTCATCTTGAACTGACGATACTGCACCCTGACTTGGACTACCGCATTCTTCTTAGAACAACGATTTGCTTTTGATTTGTACTTTGATTTTAACCACTAACATCATTATAATTGTCATACAACCACATTTAACACACACCACATACTACCACTAACTATTTGCTATAGCTGTACATAGCTAGTGAGCTCTGGCTGTTATAATTTATGTAAAACTATATCTTCTCTCAGTGTAGTAAGAATCGTTTAACTTGACCATAATTCGCTTAGAGATCAAAGTTGTAACGACATACTTTTAATAGTGACTGAACTAATTACTAGGTTAGTAATCAGTATAGTCTCTAGCCGCAGTCTGGCAGTTTTATTATTCATCAATTAGGTACAGGCAATAATAATAATAAGCCCTGACTGCCGGTAGCTTGGACCCTGTTCCCGATACCGGTGGGCTACAATTTTTTATATTTTTAAATGTTTTTTTATAATTTTTTTAAAATTAATGTTTAAAAATATATCAAGTTTGTAAAAATATGAATAAAGGAAATAATAATAAACATTTATTTCAGACCAGGTCCATTTCGTGTTAGTAATAATGTACTTAAAAAACAATGACGTTAACATTCGGGTTTTGGCTTAAGATAAAAGAAGCGAGAAGCAACACACGTAAGGTCAAAACTAAAACTGCGCGATTCATCTTAAATAAGCAGACATTCCACAATTAAACCCTTTATGTAGGATTTTTAGGTTATCTTGCATTAATACGTGTATCTCTTTTCTCCCAACGTGTTCGTCTTACTTTCCATTTACTTTTCTGTTAGTCTTTAGTCGTTTTACAGCTATGTTTAAGTTGCCATAAGGAATGCTTCCTCTAAGAGTGGATCCCAAAATGAGTGAGAGAGCGCCTTTAAATTCGTTGTGCATACGTTAGTGTAAAGTCACGAGCACAAATATGTAGCAGAATAGCCAATAGGCTCACCACCTGGTCTGTTCCTTAGTGTTACATAACTAGCAAAATGGAGAGCCTGTTACCATTAATTAGGCACAACACCGGATTTCAGGTTGCTAGTGAGAAAGACCTAGTAACACTTTGCCCGACCCGGAAATCGAACCTAGAACCTTAAGGTCAGCAGCGCCTTCAAACAGTAGACCAACAGGGCAGTCGTAAATCTACGTACTTTACTAAACTTATACTGTCACTTACGGGATATATTTCGTGATTATCAACTATTTTGAGCTCCCGATACGTACCGTCCTACGAGCTTTGTATTCTCTAAAATGGCTTCTAACATTGCACCATTGTTATCAGAATCACAGGTTAGACTTCAACATGTTCGCGGACACGTGGCAAGGCGCCGTGGCCACCATCGTGGAAGACGAGGGAGAAGATGTGTGGGGCACCGTGTGGATCCTTAACGAAGACCAGCTGCATCATCTCGACACGTAAGATTCTTTCTATATATCTATTCTATCCATATCTTCTTTTTAAACAATCGTATCCAGTAACTGGAATGGGGACGTCCGATTGGCAGTCTCTCCATGTAATATACTGGTATTCTGCGGCATCCGGTACTGGAAGCCAACCCCAAAATAATTGGAAACGGCCAGGCACATGATGATTAGGTAACTCAAGTACAGCTCGATTACGAGCTCCACGCTCAAATGACACGCGTGTTGCAACAGTTTCTGCAAAAAAACAAATGAAAGAAATCATTTGCATGCACATGCCACGAATAGCCGCGATGCGTCTTGCGTCTCACCTAAAAAGGGACCATATGAAGCACGCACGCCTTGGTTCATGTCTGAGATCGTGAACGGGCGTGAGATTTCTATATTATTATTATTAGGAAGGTCGGCTTGGGCTGCGGGACTGTTCGAAAGAGATACCGCGGCCCTGGAACACAAAGGGCAAAAGAAGGAACATGAATGGGTTTTAGTCAGTAAAAGTCTGACACTCCCTTCCGCTCCGCCCAGAGCGGGAGGAGTCATTTGATGATTTCCTATCCCAAAAAAAAAGGGAGGTCGACATCTGACTCAGTAACCATGCCTCACACATCATCTCTCACTAGGGCTACTAGCCTCATTCCGACTAAGTTGTAGTCGGCTTTTAGCCTAACTAGAAGTCCTAGAAAAATGAATATAAATATTTATTTACATTCTGAGCGATAACGACTGTGTGTGTCTCTTTTTTGTTTAACTAACCAAGGTCTTTCGGAATGCCAGACGCATTCCAGTAGCGCATACCAATCCCAAACAATTTGAACTTTTTGACAATTGTTATAGCTGATAGATTGATGCAATGCCGGTTGTCTATGCTTTTGGGAGACAATTTTGCCCCAAGAGCATAGAAAAAGTGATAATGATTATCAAAAAGGTAACTAAATTGTGCATTAATTCCTTCCAACAGACAAGAAGGCGTAGAGGATGGATGGTACTTCGCAAAGAACGTGACACTGACGACACCTAGCGGCCAGACGTTAGTGGCTCGAACCTATGAGGAGACCATTATCCCTAATAAAATGGCGAGCTCAGACATTCCTATGGAAAGACGTCCTTCTAATACATATCTTTCGGTAAGCCTGAAAGCACGGGGATTCATTTACCAACAGATATGAAATATATAACATGAGATCTTTATTTTGTAACCGAATTGAAAACTAAGGAAGGGATTTTGAAAATTAATTGCTAAAGTGGTTATACAGCGTGTAACGGATCCCATAGTACCTAAATCAATCAGCTGGTAGTCAGTTTTGTAAGGGAGGGCCAAATATTTTTTTCATATTTCGACCTATGTTCTTTGGGGAAAGTTGTTGAGTTTCATGAGCACATTCACCTCCTTCAGGGTTGATACCCCCCTTCCGTTGCACGCTGTATAGGTTACCACGTATTCAGTACATTAATCTGATCGATCGATTAGAATTAAAAAATAAACCAGCTGTTTCCTGCAAAATTGCAATATCTACACGGTCAAAATGTATGGAACTATGCGGTGGGTTCAGAATGATGTACTGGAAACGTGGTAACCGTTTCTGCTTCGAGCCACGTTGTATACCACCAAATCACTTTGAAATTTGAGTTAGAAAAAGTTGGTTCTTAGAAGTTTCCCATGGCAAATCCCATCGGGCCACAAACTATGAAGACAAAAATATCTTGATTCTATTTAAAAACCGTTGTTGTAAATTAAAATGTCACTTTATCTTTTCAGGTTATTGCTCTCGGTGCTATTGAGTCGCACCTTCCTGCTGAATACATCGGCTTCATTTTTTCATTCCCGACTAACGGAAGAATGGCTTCTAAAGCGAGAAGGGCTCAGCTAGGTTACCCTTTTTAGTGCACGTGTATAATATAATAAATAAATATAATATAATAAATATATATATAATATAATAAATAAAAAATAAGTAAATTATTAAAAAATTGCTGTGATATAAATATATTTTTTTAATTTGTGTCTCTTACCCTTCTAGGCCCGCTTTATGGATTTCGACCCACTTGTGGTAGCTTGGCCGGTTAACAAATCGATAGTTACCTATGTACTTGAATTTATGCTAGCCTAGTACTTTTTGGTGGGTTTATCAATGTATTATTAAAAATATGGTATCACCGGATGAGCGAAATTACTTTATTAACCCTTAATTGGTCACGTGGGGTGTTACACACCCCAACGCATTCTTGAGACCTTGAATTTTTTAATTTCTGAATTTTGAGCGCTGTAGTTCCAGTTAGCTTCATAAAAACACGTGTCCTTTATTATCAAGTATCGAGCAGTAACCGTTTACGTAACTTTTTAGGCTCGCCCAAATTAAGGGTTAATTAAAAGCACATCCGTATTTTGTTTTTAATGAGACTGTAGTCTGTGACAGCCATGTCGAGGTGAAACAAAAGACAATGCATCAAAAACAAGAAAAATCACAAGTTGACGACGTAACGGGAATCGCCATAACGGGAATGATTCCATTGGTGTACGTATAGATATAGCAATGTTCACAGGTATTTCTAGAGATCTGCTATCTAGCCTCTATGATAGTTGTCACAGCAACAATAATCTATAGGTAGGTACATCCGTCAAGCTGAAAATCGGTCGAGTTTGTAAATCACCCTTCTATTCTTGTAATTTTACAACACACTGATCGTAAAGATCTAAATGTGATCAGATTTGCATAGCATAAACGTAAAAAAAAAAAGGTTTTTTTTTACTATAAGTCTATACGTGAGGATTTGTAATTGGCTTTTTGGTGACTATGGTTCCCTTTTTGTTTGTTTTTATTAGCTGTAAGTCCTCCATGTACTAAAATAAAAAAAGTCATCATCTCCATGATATTATTGGCAAAAGTGGGTGGTAAATGTGTTTGATGATAACGTGTCAACCACCACCGACAACAAAACACACAATAAAAACTGGCCAAGTGAGAGTCGGACTCGCGCATGAAGAGTTCCGTACCATCGTAGTAGGGGAGCCGTCTTTAATTTTTAATTTATTTTTATTATTTGTTGTTATAGCGGCAACAGAAATATACATTCTGTGAACATTTTAACTGTTTTTCTATTATGGACCATGAGATACAGCCCGCTGACAGACAGACAGACGGACAGACGAACAGCGGCAGCAGTAATAGGAACACTAAAAAACATTACATTAAAAAAAAAAACGATTTATATCACGAGTCTATAACTTTAAATAAATCTCCCTTCAGAAGCTTTTTTCACTTTTGTAACGTACTAATTCTTTTCACATCAAATTAATTAAATAAACAACAAGATAGCAGTAAATTTACTCTAATATTTTTCGGCACAAGTGTCTACGGTTCCTGTTCACGACCCCATGCGATGCGCCTTGCGTCGCGAGTGTTTCATATCGCATCACTTGCGTCAAGCGACACGAACTTGTGCCACTTGCCGAAAATCTGCATTCGAGTTGCTATGGCTGATCTGGAAGTCTTGAAATAAACTCCGGACACAGGACTCCGGACTCCTACTCAGGTGGAGATTCACTCTGCCCTGCAGTGTAAATGTGGTGCACGATATCAAGACAAGCGATGGGACACTTGTCTTGATAACGTGTCAGTTTGCACGTTACAGGATGGACACTACTGAACGCAGCCAACTCGTCGCCAATTTTTGGGCCAAAACAATTTAGATTGCCATCGACACGCTAAGAAGAAGAAGCGCCACGGATGGTCATCACTTGTTTCCATTGCACGTCCCGGTGACTCGTGGCATTTCTTTCATTTGTTTTCTCCGTAGTCGCTGTCGGAACAAGCGTGCCGCTTGAGCGTGTAGATTGTGGCCAAGCCGTAACAATAATTCTTCAAGCGCGTTTGAGGTAATAAATATGGAGTAACCCCGTGGTTTTCTCATTTACCCACTACGAATTTGTAATGAAGAGCTTGTATACCGTGGAAACAAAGGAAAAAGACAGAAGGATCAGTGAATCACTTCGCCTGAAATAGTTTTGCCAGCAGTTTGTAGTTCTTTGTGTCACTGGCATGATATACTTCAAAATTTACTGGCTGAAAACTTCGCCACTTCCACAAACTTGGTGGTAGCAACGGAAAGGTCACTCTGACTGCATCTTTTGGGGCACAGAAGGCAGATTTTTAATTAACCTTCTGAACTTTCTTTGCTTCGGTGCTGAATACAACAGTTTAACAATTTATTGACGATATAGTATACTATGTAATATGATGGAGGATCCTGGTAATATACTGTGCGTGTGCGTCCCTCTTGTGGTAGAGATAAATGAAAAATATGTGAAATAAATGCTCATTTTCAGGGTTAACGATGATGATCCTGGTTAGGGGTATTTTAGATTAATATTTCCCAGTGGCTGCCGCATTGGTCTAGTGGTTGCAAGTGCGACTGCTGAGTATGAGGTACTAGGTTCGATTCCCAGGTCGGGCAAAGAAGTGTTATAGGGATCATCAGGAATTTCTCAGTAGCAGCTACGGAGTCTGGATTTGCGCCCGGTTGATCAAAATCAAAATCAAAGCATTTATTTCAAGTAGGCCCGTTACAGGCACTTTTGAACTGTCGAAACAAAGACAACAATGAAATTTAGCTACAGTCCCAGTCACAAGGCATAAAAACTGTGAAAGTATTGTAGTTGCCCATTCCCTAACGTAGATCTCTATGGAGAAGAACGGGCAAGAAACTCCATGGACACTCTTTTAAATCAGAATATTTTACAAAACCTTGGTTACATCATTCATGTTTAGATGGTACATTATGTGAGAGCGATGTAGCAAGATGTGCACGTTAAAAGTGTCCATAGTAAAAACAAGGAAAAGAACAATTCAAAAAATAAAATAATTAATTCAAATAAGCCGTGGCAACCAAGAGATGACCAGTCACAACTGACAGCGCCCGTTCACGAACATGACGCATGTATCAGCACCATTCAACTCAACCATTTTGAAGGGAACTAACTGATCCGACACACGCGCCACCATCAGCGAGACATTTGAGTGAGCATGACATACACTTAACCGCCAGGGCAAATTCAAGTCAAAAAAAAAAAAAAATGACGTAGGTTTCCAACGAAGGATAGCTTTCTATTACATAGTACTCACATAATATGGGCTATGCGGTTATATAATACCAAAAGAAATTGAATCTATACAATGCAAAGATAGTTGTACAATCTTCAGCAGCTCCAACAATACTATTTAATGCTATCCATTAATCAGTTTATGCGCCCCTGTCCATGTGGAGCAGGACCGGCATTGAGCCAAGCATTTTTATCAGAGATATAATCGTCCAACTTGTAATATGCTTGCTTACATAGTGTGCGTTTAATGCATGATTTAAATTTCGTCTCATTCAGTTCAAGAATACTTTGTGGAATTTTATTATAGCATCTTAAACAGTACCCCATGAAAGATGAGTCTACTTTAGCGAGTCTGAAGCCCGGCTGAACTAATTGGTCTCTAGTTCTCGTACTGTAATTGTGTCTGTCACCTCTTTTATTAAAAAGATGTAGATTTTTTCTAACGTACATTATGTTTTCGTAGATGTATTGACAATGTACCGTCATGATTTTGATTTCCTTAAACAGTTCCCTTAGAGAATCGCGCCTACGAAGATTATATATGGCTCTGATGGCTCTTTTTTGCAGAATAAATATAGACTCAATGTCTGCAGCCCGTCCCCATAACAGAATGCCATAAGACATTATACTATGAAAGTAACTAAAATAGACCAGTCTAGCGGTATCTACATCAGAAAATTGACGGATTTTTCTAACAGCATATGCTGCTGAACTTAGGCGCCCCGCAAGAGATTTCAAATGAGAACCCCATTGTAGCCTTGAATCAAGCGTAAGCCCCAGGAAAACGGTTTTATCTACGAATTCAAGTTTCTCTTTATTCAATACTATATCACACTCGTTACTTTTAACATTTGGTAAAGCAAATCTTATGCATTTCGTTTTTTTTTCATTTAATACTAAATTGTTTGCTGTGAACCAATTATGGACCTGAAGTAGGGCATTATTTACGTCATCTAGATTTTGGGCCCGTGTATTTATCTTAAAAATTAGAGAAGTGTCATCAGCAAATAACACCATATTTTGAGGTTGGTTTTTCAATAAATAGGGTAGATCGTTTATATATACTAGAAAGAGGAAAGGACCCAATATTGAGCCTTGCGGAACCCCCATTTTTACTTTTAAACCCTGTGAATTAACACCATTTATTTGAACATATTGTTGTCTATCACTTAAATAAGATTTTACCAAACTAAGTGCAAGTTTACCTAGTCCGTAATGCTCAAGTTTCAAAAGCAATGTGTCGTGATTTACGCAATCAAATGCTTTGGAGAGGTCACAAAATATTCCTATTGCGTCTTGGGATGCTTCCCACGCAGAAAATATGTGCTTTAATAAGGTTACACCGGCGTCAGTTGTACAACGTCCCTTAGTGAAACCAAACTGTTGGTCGTGTAAGATTCTGTTGGTGTTAAAATGATTGAGCATTTGATTAAGCATTACTTTTTCAAACACCTTGCTAAAAACTGGCAACACGGATACAGGTCTATAATTATTAGTATCTTTACTATCCCCGGATTTGAAAAGAGGTATGACTTTACTGTATTTCATTAAATCAGGGAAAACTCCTTGGTCTACACACAAATTAAAAATTAAAGCTAAGTATGGTGCTACAGTCTCAACTATGGATGTACAAACTTTGATAGACATTCCCCAAAGATCTTCGGTCAGTTTGACTTTTATTTGCCGGAAAGCTTTGATAACTGTCATAGGGTTTATGTGTTTAAATTTAAATTCAGCCGGGCAGCCAGACACATTCGCCTTTAATAAACCAATTGCTACTTCAGGAGAGGAATTAAGAGACTCCGTAGTTTTTAACGGTATATCGGTAAAAAAATTCACAAATTCTTGAGCTACTTCCTGATTAGAGCTTTTAGGACCACATGCTGTATCTAAGGTGTAGCTAGTGTTACGTATTTTCTTCCTGTTAGTCTCGTTATTTATGACTTTCCAAACTGTCTTTATTTTATTTTCTGCTGTTTTGATCTTGTTGCTAATGTGCAGGGCTTTGGCAACCTTGCATGTATTTCTAAAAATGTTTGAATACTTAGCAACATACTTATTAAAAGTTTCACTGTTTATATAAGATTTAAGGTCATAAAGCTCAAATAGTCTTTCCCTACTTTTTCTGATACCTCTAGTTGCCCAATCACTAAATATAAATTTAGGGCAAATACTTTTGTCTTCTTTTCAAAAGTTTTGTTGTATTCAGTGTGAACTATTGAAAAGAAATGATCATACAATTGATTTATATTAATATCGTCCATATGATGATGCTCATAACACTTAACTTGTTCTGCAGGGAAATATTATACCTATTTAATTTGCTAGTAGTTATAGGTCTAAATTTAATCTGAACATTTTGCAATGGTGTGTTACACCTAAAAGTTACAGTTTGTCCGCTGTGGTCAGACGGCAGGCAATTTACTATGGCTTTATCTAAGTAATCGCAATCGCAGAAAACATTATCTATACAAGTAGCAGAAGATGGAGTGACTCTAGTAGGTTCTATAAAAATGTTGGTCAAGTCAAATGACTTAAAAAGATTTAATAACCGACTGCTATTTGAATTGTCTTCTAAAATATTGATATTGAAATCACCACAAATAATTGTAGATTTATTACTGGCTGCAAGTTTTGCCAGGACATCTTCCATTATTGATTCAAATATGGAAAAGTTTTGATAGTTTGGGGGTCTGTACACACACACAATTACATGCTTATCTAGCTCAACACAGGACAGTTCGACGCAATGTTCAACCGAGAGACCTACTATGTCAATACGTTGTTTATATTTAACACAATTTTTCAAAAGTATTAGGGAACCTCCACGCAGCATAGATTTACGGTTAAAGCAGCTACCAACCGTATAGTTCTCATAATTAATCAGCATTTGGTAATCTTTGATTGTGTGTGTTTTTGGTAATCTTGATGGCAATAGGCTCGCCTCCTATTACATGGAACTTAAGCATAACTGGCAAAATGGGGGTATACTATTAGGTACACCTCTGCCTAACCCGTCGGGGATTATAGGCGTGGTGTTATTTTCGAGTCAACATTTTGTGAATCGTTTTTAGTTATAGAAGCAGATTCCACATCGATGGTGAGACTAAGTCGACCAGTTCCAGTCGGGATCAGTTTACCGTTATCAATTAAAGCGGAAACTGGTCGTTGGCCAGTTTTAAATAGGACTAGTTTCCTCATATTCCATTATTTAGTCGTTTTACAACATGACATTAAAATCAAGAGGCATTTTCTTCAAATTACGTTAAAATCATCATTACAACCCTCTAAGTCCATTTAACTCATTAAATAACTATTTCATTAAAAACTCATTCATTCATAAAGGCGAATTTAACCCAGAATTGGGTTCACACCAAACCCCATAGTGATAGTGAGATTAGCATAGAGGATACCTAATACGAGTGCACAATCAGTACATTTAAAATTTAATTATAACCTTACTAATTTGTGTTGACTGTTGCAACACCTATTGGATTCGTTCCTAATTATTTTTATTTGGCAGATTCCCTATAAAGGAGAAGGTCCACTTTCTATGAACCAAAAACTCAATACGCATTTATATTTATCACACAAACTTAATCGCTAAGTCTTATCCTACATGGACTTTTAGGTTATCACCTAGACAGGACTATTCCTTACTTTATAAAGAATCGATTGATATGTAGATTATTTGAATCGATTACTAGATAAAAATATTATCTTATTTAGTCCTATTATTGTATTTTCTAGTCTGCCTACCCACTGTAAAACAGGCCCTTAGCAACGAAAATATTCAGTTGTACAAGAAATTCCCCAACATAAAAAAAAACTGTTTTTGTAAGACATTATCGGGAACCAAATCTACGACCTCTCGTTTGCAAGTCTTATTTAAGATAAGCTGGGTCCTAGCCAAGATCTTTGAAAACCCATTTTGTTAAAATAAGGTTCGATATGTCCTCAAGGTGAAACCCAGCTTTGCGGTATACTTAGGTCGGAAATGTGGGTTTAAAATGGACAGGAAAATTTGATCAAATTTAAAATCAAAACAGTCATATGGTATGTATAGTACAGTCTACTCTATGAACTGTAGAAAGGTAGAAATAACAACGATAGACCCTGTAGAAGATGTCACAACGAACTGGACGAAACCAACGACCAGTGGTCCACAGTAGCCCTGGACCAATTTGCACCTACCGCTATTTGCCTCTGCTTTACCCAAAGGCTGACTGGTGGTTTATTCATATGGCATTAAGACCACCTCTGAACTCAGTACTTAAGGTACTTAATAAATAAATAAATAGGCTTTGAAAAGTGTTGTCTGCCTAAAAAGTAATTTACTTCATAGTCTTTTAGATACATGCGTCATGTTCGTGAACGGGCGCTGTCAGTTGTGACTGGTCATCTCTTGGTTGCCACGGCTTATTTGAATTAATTATTTTATTTTTTTGAATTGTTCTTTCTTTGATTTTACTATGGACACTTTTAACGTGCACATCTTGCTACATCGCATTTACATTTTGATTTTAACTAAGAAAAATAAATCGAGAAAGTATCAATAGATAAGTAGTAATAAAACTCATTTTATCGAAGACAAATAAACTAATGATCTTGACAGTGAACATCTTCTTAATACAGCGCCCTGGCAGTTAGCCGAGGAAATACTAAGATTAAGTACCTATTAAAGATGCCAGAGCCAAGAGATGTAGTGTTAGGAAAACCACAAACAGGTCTTAACCCAAATTTTACCATAATGACCTAGATGTCCTTGAAACCGACGATCCTAGAATTTGCAGTTAAAATTAAACTAGCGAGAGTAGATATCATAAAGCCACTTTTGGAACTTCGTTTTATATTTTACTAGCTTTTGCTTTTGATTGTCAAATTCTAAATTAACGCGAGCGAAGCCGCGGTTCGCTCGCGTTAATTTAGAATTTGACAATCAATTCGGGTTGTTCTCTGCTTGTAATAATAGAATTCAATCATGATTCGAAAGATACGTGGCGCCATCTATAAAAAAAAAAGGTAAAAAAGAAAGGTATCCAATGTCCGTTTCTGTACACCTGACAACGTATATGCAAAATTTCAGGATGATCGGTTCAGTGGTTTAGGCGTGAAAAGGTAACAAACAAACAAAACTTACTTTCACATTTATTATATTAGTAAAGATGGATTAGATACAACTTCAGTCTTCGCCCGCGACTGATGAGTTTCCTTTTAAAGGAAAATTTTGAAATATTAATTTTGACTTCTAGATAATTTGAAGGTTTATTTTTCTCTAATTTTGTGGTTATAGCTTTTTTTTTTTGTAATTTTATTCTTTTTCACTCTTCGATAAAGAAATCCACTTTTTTCATCTTACGTAATTAACTCTCTGGTTTAGTATACATACTCTTTGTTTTCTTTACAACGTCGACCATTTATTTTTGTTGATACGGGGAATATTTTTGTAACTGCGTTATCTACTGTTGCAAGCCTTGTTTTTCCTCAAGTGGAATTATCATACCCAAAAAATAGGGTCTAAAAACGTTGATGAGGATAAATATTTTTATAACTCTTTTTGGGACTGTATTTTATATACGCTTTTGACGTAATAATAAGGAGGGTAATGTATACTCACGTTAGGTTTTATAAGTAAAGGGCCGATTCTGAAAAGCAGTTCAAATATTTAGATTCAAATCCCCCCTATTTCGAACTATCTAAACTCAAATCAAGATTTAAAATCGGAATCCATGCTAGAATATGGGTCTTACAATCTGAGTTACTGGACATGCAAAGCTAAATCGAGGAAAAATGTTGGCTGCGATTCTCAAAGATGTAATTGGGTTTCGACCAACGTATAAAGTAGTCTACTAGCCGTAATTAAAACATTTAAAATAAAAGCAGATTTCTACCTACTCAACAAAGTGAAACCACGTCATGGTCAACCACTACTCATCAACAACATCAAGACCAACCACGTTCTGCAGTTTTTCGCAAATCAACATAACATCCTATTTTTTTTTTTTTTGGGATGGGAAATCATGGAATGACTCCTTCTGCTCTGGGCGGAGCGGAAGGGAGTGTCAGACTTTTACTGAATAAAAACCATCCATGTTCCTTCTTTTGCCCTTTATGTTCCAGGGCCGCGGTATCTCTTTCGAACAGTCCCGCAGCCCTGGCAGGCCATCCTATGTTTAGACATCCTATGTTTACGAATAAATGATTCTTATTCTGATTCTGAACATCATAACATAGCCTGTAATCCCCAAAGAGTTAGGCAGAGATGTATCTAATAGCACACCCACAGGGGTGAGCCTACTGCCATCAAACGGGCACAAATCCAGACTCCTTGGCTGTCCACAGAGAAATTTTTGATGGAATAACCCAATAACAATTTGCCCGACCCGGGAATCACCACTAGACCAACGAGGCAGCCACCACACGAACGAGGTGGACACAATGATAATCATAAACTTTGAAGGAAAACATCCGGCATGTACTTGAGCTGTCTCTGTCTTTTGAATTTGAAGAAAAATGAAATCCACCAGTTCGCACTGGGCCCACGTGATCCGCTCCCTCTGAGAGTAGGGGGAACCATTTAATTGGCTGATTAAAATACTTATTACCTACATGCTGAAGAAAACAGTGATGAAAAGAAAGATCAAACACATCCGTGACGATCCCCATCCATTTACCAAAACCATTCACAAAGAGAAAAGCCCTGAATCCATCCATCCATCTAAACATCGCGCCTTGTTTTGGCTCTAAATTAACGCGATATTCGCATCATAAATTCGTAGTTGCCACATCGATATGTCGCCGGCACATGGCGTGTGTACAAAGGTTAAAAAAATTTGGAGACATTTTCGTGATTGTACTTGGATTCGAGTTAGATTGCCTCTTAGCTTGTTTCCTATCTCTCTCTGCTTGTTGTATAAAAAATTAAAATTTTCCTGAGAAAAAATCCGGTGGAACATGATTCTAAATAAGGAGCTTAATGCACAATGGCTGTCCCTTACACCCTGTATAAATCCACCTAACACTATGTGCGTTCTGAATGTTTATAAAGGAAGGAATCTTGTGTAAGTCCAGGCAAAAACAAGCAATCCTTCAGTCTCCGGTTCAGCTTACAACAAACATTTCTTTAGAACTTCTATACAAAGATTTAAGTTGTGAGATTCGCTCTCAAACTGACTACATTTCTGTTTCGTTGCAACAATTACTTTTGGATTCATTTGTCTCGCTCACTCACACTCAAACTCAAAGCATTTATTTCAAATATACCTGTTGCCGGCAGTTTTGGATTGTCAAAAACAAATAGATGAAGCAAGTCCAGCCAATAAGGCCTAATAACTGTGAAAGGACCACGGTCGCTCCTTTCAAAACGTAGATTTTGGAAACAATTGTTTCCAAAATTGAACACCCGTGATTGCTTCTGGCAACAATCGTTTCCAACAACCAATTTTTACTAATCGACTTTAAACTTTATGTTGTAGTGCATAAAGTCCTCGTGAAACGTTTTTAAACCATAGACTGATATATTATCCGACCTTCAAACACAAGTTGACAACATTATAAATCTAATTCTTAGTACACGATACGAAATAAAGTTGCCGTCGCCATTTTGCGCCATTTTTTGTTTTGCAAGTTTTAATTCCCTTAATGTTTTAAATATTTTATTCCACATGAAATATATCCATGTGTAATTAAATGTGTCTAGTAATTAATCTAGTTTATAAATAAAATAAGAAACAATGCTCTTGTCGATCTTAGTTTTTAGTAAAACGCATTTTTCCATACAAGTACCTAATATTTGGGTAGTTTTTGGGTAGTTAAAGTTTCAAGGTACTTAGAAAAATACGGAAACAAGATCTATTAAAAAACAAACACAGTGTTTAGGCTTGTTTTAATGGATATTCAGAACAGTTAAAACATTTGAAGTGCGCTTCTGGAGCGAGTCACAATCAAATTTTTATTACGGTGCGTCGTACGCTCAGATGCGGTCAAAAGTCACTGGCAAGCGACCCTCTTTTCATTTTTGCGCCAAGCAATCGAGCGGAGCGTTTTGAAAGGAGCGACCGAGCTACGGAGAGAACGAGCAAGAAAATCTTCTGAATCCATGGACACTCTTTTAAATCAAAATATTGTCACAAAATCTCGGACACAACTATCATAAACGTATATACTGAAAATCATAATTTTCTTTAACCTTCCATGCGGGCTCACTCTTGCGTAAAAACTTTTTCGCGCGACATGAGTTCAGTGAGAGCACATCCACCGATTTCCATCTTTGCTTCCAACCACTTCAATTTTGTAGTGAAATGCATGTGTAGTACAGATAGCTTAGCCCCACTGAATGGAATCGAATTCCCGATTTGTTTGCACGTTTTTTACTCTCTATCTTTGTTTTTACCTCGATTTTATTGGGATAGATTTTTAGTTTAGTCTCGCCGTTTGTACAATTAAGTTTTTTTAAAAGGCCAGTATTTTTCTGTTAGTACAATTTTCTTCTTGTGATCGTGTACACGGAGTAACAACTAACACAGCCGTTTTCGAATTGCTCTTAAAGAAACTCTTTCGTTTGTTATGTACAAAAAAAAAAATAGACCATTCCTCATTTTTTAAACAGTCTATAAATCTAGTTTTGGCACTAACAATATTATTGAATACATTCGAGATTTCTCAATCCTACACTCTTACATCGAAATCTAATAATCCAATCGAAATGGAATCAACAAATCGAATAAAATTGAGTTTCTACTAGTAGCCAACTTAAAACTGCCTTCAAATAATATTGAATTACGATACGTCAGTGTGTAAAGAAAATTGGTAGAGAAAAAATGTGAAGACGTTGGTTTAAACTATTAGTCTAGCATGAACGTGTGGAGTAACGTAAAGCAAATTCGAAGGATTTGAAAAATGAACGAGCGAAGTGATATTTGTTTTTTTTTGCAGCAGCAGCAGTAGCAGCCACGTAATTCTGCGCTACATGGGACTTCAAGATAACTGGGAAAATGGGTATGGATGATTAGTTACACCTTACCTTCCGTAAACCTCCGGGAATTACAGGCGTTATATTATGAGCAGTGATCGGAATAGGCTGACTATATTTGCTAAATTTCGGAGAACAGAGACAGAAAGTGGAGACTTCCTTACGATTACCTACATTTTTTTTCCGGCTAATAAAGCTTATTTTCAACTTATTGAAGATGTTTCCCGAATCCCGGGAAAAAAAAATGTAGGTAATCGTAAGGAAGTCTCCACTTTCTGTCTCTGTTCTCCGAAGTTTAGGCAAATATAGTCAGCCTATTCCGATCACTGATTATGAGTTATGTTAAGCCAAAATGCTATGAGATTATAATTAACACTAGAAACGGGATATTTACCATGTCCACTGTTTGTTTTGAGTTCCCGACATTTCGGCGCTGTTGCAAGCACCATGGTCACGGATAAACTGAAGTTATTGCGGGTGGGTGTTTATGAGCAGACAAATCGGTCTACCCTCTTTCTTGAACAAGCCTTTAATGTTAATTATAATGTTAATCATAACGTTATTGACCATGACAGTTTAAAAGCTATGAGAATAGTTGTATTTTCGATTCGAAAATCGTGGCTATTTACGTTACGTGGTCGTCTTACGTCGCACATTCGTGCTAGGCCCTCGGGTCGTATACTGGTGCAGTAAGTGACAGTGACGGGTGACAACTTGACAGCTAGACGTCTACGTGCAGCCGACTAGTGGCGGTTAAAGATTTATGTCACAAAAGTAGTTCGCTTGCACAAGTTTTTGGGATGAAACAAAAATGGTTAAATTTAATGCGTAGAGGTTGAAGAGTGACATATTAGAGGTTATTTTGTTCTAACACTTACGAGGATATTGAAATATATACGGTCTTACCAACCATACATTTACTTTACCAACGCAGCAACCTACTTGGGTTGTGATGTCATGCGTTATTATGTTATGCTATAATTCTAACATTTTCAGCTATACACATTCAGTTAGACAATAACTGTGGAACTAAACAATAGTCAAGCGAAATAATCGCTACTACTTTTAATTTGTTAACCTTGTACATAAATTATACTCATCTTGTTGTTTCTTTATGTGTACTTCAATAATAAAAACCAATAAACAAAGTGATAATGTACGCCACCTACAACCATTGGCTTCTACAAAATAAGTAGTAGTTTGAGAGATGTTATCTAAAACACCGCATAATCAGCCTATAAAATTCCCACTGCTGGGACACACAGCCTCCTCTCTATAAGAGGGAATTGGCTATAATTCACCACGCGGGCCTAGTGCAGCTTGGTAGATGTCACATGTCTTCGAATTTTTAGTTTTAGGACATGCCGCATTTCCTCACGATGTTTTCCTTCACCGTTTTTTAGAGCAGTGGTGATGTAATAAATTTCACAAAGTAATGCGCCTACCGGGGTTCGAACCCACGACTTACTGTTCGTAAGTCGGGGCCGCTGACCACCACTACTGGGTCACCACTGCTCTCACCGGTCTAAAACACTGGCCACCTATAAATATGACTACTTAATTCGAAAACAGGATAGACCAGATTTGCAGCATTTTGAAAAACAATATCATGCCAATTCAGTATGCTGATTTGCAACAATTGTTAACAATATCAGCAAAAAAATGTATCGGCGGCACAGCTTTGACTACTTCTGTTTGGGAGATATCACAGCCATGGCTCTGTGCTGAACCGCAATAACAACAAAAAAAAAAAACGATCATCAATCATTTTGCACTACAGTAAAATTTCCGTTACATTTATTCTGGTACACACTGCGTCAGTAAGTGCTAACCCCTCAAGCTTTAAAATGTTAAAGCTTGAGGGGTTAGAACTTACTGACGCTGTGTGAACACACTTACGACATTACTGCAACATTGAAACGCCACTGCGAAGAATGCATTCAGGCACAATATAAGGGTGCATTAGAGCATGCATTACTGCGCACAATGTAGACCGGTCTTTAACTTGTTGTTTCTTAATAGAGCGTAGCGAGTCAGGTTACAAGGTGGACCTGAGGTGTGGAGGTCATGTGTTCAGGGTTTTAACTATACGAAGGTATTATGAAGTAAGTACCCGCTTGTTAGTTGTCAGGCATACGCAGTCGTCTCATATCTAAGTATTAAAATTGTAACATTGTTAAACTTTCTTGCCATCAAGATGTAGCAGGAGTTCGAGGAGTGATGTAAAAGGTAATTTTCATGATAGTTATGTACATTATTTACAAACTCATCATCATCTTCATCAGCCTATAGCAGTCCATTGCTGGACATAGGCCTCCTCAATCACACGTCATTTAATTCGATTCTCAGCAACTCTCATCCAGTTGCTACCAGCCACCCCGCGAAGATCGTCAATCCACCGAGCCGAGGTGGGACGCCCTCAGCGTCCCACCTTACCTTTGCCGATTCGCGGTCTCCACTCAAGAACACGTCTACCCAACGGTCATCGATCCTGCGGCTAATATGACCGGTCCATTGCCACTTCAGCTTACTTATTCTGTGGACTATGCCGGAGGACAAACTACAAATCTATAATAGTAATAAAATATGGACAAGTATCAAAAGGGTTACAGGGCGTCAAAAAATTTGTCTACATCGCTATTTACCGGAAGAGTGTCCAGATCGCTGGCAGCATTGCCACGTTAGATGGCAATGCTGATTCTTTGGCCAAAAAATAGGCCCTCTGGTCACGTGAAGAGTCGACCAACCGCTTGGTGATTTCCCGAAACATTAGGTGGGCAAACTGACCCATAGCCTTAGTGTTTCAACCCCAAACGGCTCAAACACATAAATACTAATAAACTACCTACTAGTTTGAAGCTAGCAAAATCAGAGCTGGCAAGACTATTTAGATAAGTACATAACATAACGTTATGTCTGGTTTTCCACAAAGGGTCAGGCACAGCTGACCGTACAGCCACATTTCGCTAGTTGTGTTTTTAAGACGCCCATTTAATAGGGGGTGAGCCTATTACCATTAACCGGTCACAAATCCAGACTCAGTGGCTAATACTGAGAAATTCCAAATAGGAAACCCAACGATCAGTGTTGGCATCAATCAATTTTTTTTTATCAATTAATTAATTTGATTAATTTTAATTAAATCAAATTGTAATTTTAATCATGATTACCGGCGTTAATCATTAATCAATTAATCACTAATTGATTAACTTGATTATTTACGATTATTTATGCCCGTTTGGTAATAAAAGTATACAATTAGCTAAGAAACTATATTTATAGCTTTGTCTCTCCCAGCTTTTAATGGACAGTCGGACTCGTAATTGTTTTTGCACGGTTCGGTTGAATGTGAACAACGACAAAGTCTATTGTGATAATACTTCGAGTGTGTTGTGAGTTTTTACCTCATTGAAGTTTCAGACAAAGTAATATTGGGGTTTTCCAACAGAAATTTCTCAGTAGCAGCCACGGAGTCTGGATTTTTGCCGGATTGATGGTATTAGGTTCGCCTCCTATTATATAGGACATAACTGGCAAAATATGGGTGTACCATTAAGTGCACCTCTGCCTAACATTTCGGAGATGACTGGTGTGATGATAAGTTATGTTGTGAAGTTTCAATTTACCAGATCAAGGTTTGGTGAAGTACTGAAATCATAATAAAGAAATTCTCAAAAATAATACATCTTCATAAACTTCATCAGAATGTCCATTTCAATTACATCAAAAGAAAAATGTATGAGTAATGTACCGACACCACAGCAAATTAATTTGGAGTGTATTTCAATGTTTTGTCTGTGGTTTTCTCTTCGTATTTACATGTTATTTGCATTTATTTGTTTTATTCTTTATTCTTTTATATCCATCTGTTATGTTTGTGGCAGAATTTAATTTCGTAATAATATGACTCGTTTTCTCGCTCGTGTTGGTTTGAAATTTCAGCACCACTGCTCTCAAAACGGTGAAGGAAAATATCGTGAGGAACCCGCCATGTCCTAGAACCAAAAATTCGAAGACATGTGACATCTACCAACCCGCACTGGGCCCGCGTGGTGGATTATAGCCCATTCCCTCTAATAGAGAGGAGGCCGTGTGTCCTAGCAGTGGGAACATTATAGGCTGATTATGCTTATGCCATGATCAGAAATTATGACACAGGAATGTACCACCTACCACGTTGAAAAGCATGCTATTTTGAAAGTCATAACACCGTATGCATTTGCGCACTTGACCATCCGACTTGTTGCGGCCAAATTTTGCGACCATAGTCACAACCAGTCAGTCTATGTATCAGTGTTCAAGTAGAGTGCGAGGTTTTTCATCATCTGCCTAGCCTTTCCTATATTGGGGTCGGCTTCCAGTCTAACTGGGTACAGCTGAATACCAGTATTTTACATGGAGCGACTACCTATCTGACCTCCACCACCCAGTTAGTACTGGTTAATACGATACCCCTTGGTAAGACTGGTTGTCAGACTTTTGGGCCACTGATGACCTGTTACGTATGTACGTCGTGCTTTCCGAGGCACGGAGTAAACTTGGTATGTAATGGGCGGTCACCCATCCACAGATCAATCTAGGTAAGCGTAGCTCAATTCGAGCGATTGTTATTACTTAGCTACGAGCTCATCCAGGGTGCGAGGTTTTTAAAAATCTTAAATTTCAGATTCCACTGAACTCTAGATTCTAGAGAAAGTCCCAGTTTCTTAATAGTTTTGTGTTTTTTTAGTCTGCACAAGATTTGATAACAAATTCCGCTCGGGCTTCTAATAAAAACTGCATAAAATTCTTTGAATCATGATATGAAGTGTCACCCTTATGAATAGCTTTCATTTTCATGTTTACGATAACCAGGCTTAACGTGCAGGATATTGTTGGACCATTAAAGCAAATCCTATTGTGATTGTGTTACGCAATAATGATACTTAAAACAACAAGTCTATGAACAAAATGTAATAACACAATATTACCTCGCGCCAGTAATCCCGGATGGATTTTTCAGAGGTGAACTTAATACACCCACATTTCTCCAGTTTTGTTTAAGTTCCATGTAATATTTGGCGAGACTGCTGCCATCAACTGGGCACAAATCCGGTGTCCATCAACTCCATGGCTGTTACTAAGAAATTTCTGATGGAAACACTCAATAGCGCTTTGCTCGACCTGCGAATCGAACCCAGGACCTCATGCTCCGCGGTCGCAAGCGCAACCACTAGACCAACGAGGCAGAAAATGTAATATCAAACGATAAATACACGTCGAATGAGATATCGTGAAATTACCATGGATTCAGTACATGGCTACCCAACGTTTAAAAGGTTCATCGGTGTATGGAATAGCATATTTTTACCCGATAAAAATAATAATATAATAATAACGGATTAAAATGTTTTTGCGACGAATTTATAATCACATATACACATAGCGTATAGCTATGTGTATATGTGATTATAAATTCGATATTTCCAGTATAACATGACCTCGCTTTGTATAGGTTTCCGTACAAAGAGAGATCCGCATAAACTGGTTTTGTATATATATTATAGAAGCCTATTATAGAAGCATATATTGTAGAAGCCTGTGGCTTGAAGTCATTTCACTATTCAATCTTGGGGTTTTCATATTTCTTGCATGCGTGCAAATCACATAGCTTTGAGCATATTTGCCAAGAAGTGTCAAAAGTCGGGTGTCATGTGAAGTGTCTTCCAATAAGTAGACACCCGCATTTAAACTGCCAAAAACGGAACAACGGTAATTTTTGCAATTATTTCAGAGTTATATCGCTTAAGTTATTCATAGTCATGAAGACATATTATTATTCAGTTTATTCATCTTGTTACATATTTCCTAAAAAAAAAACATAAAAAACAGTGGTCCGCCGGTGCGGGAGTCAGGGTCCAAGCTACCGGTGGTTAGGGCTCCAGATACAGGGACCTCCTCACAATGCGAGTCGTATCGATGAGTATTGCCTTCTGAATCAAGCCTATAATACATGGATACAATAATCACCCATATAATACATGTTATTATTAAAATTATAGTCGGACATTTTGACATCGATACCAACTTATTTCAAAACAATTTTCATCATTTATCTTGAACAAACGAAAAACTTTTCTCTCAACATTAGTAAGTATGATTATCTGATAAAGTAAGAACTGCGAAGGTTACCGATGTCTAACAAAAGAATATGGTAATGTGTCAGGCTTGAAGACATCATTAAAATATGGCAGAGAGCTTTCTGGCGCCCCCTTGACCTTCGCTCGGGAAGTGCTGGTCACTTAATCGGTATGTGCTATCATATTTATGGTTTTATTTTCGAACACTTCATTTTACGTTCTATTTAAGGGAATATTATATCGGTTTTTTTAAACAGTGTGTGTGTGTTGTTTGACATGCAATTTATAATACACATACACATAACATCACGCCTGTAATCCCCGAAAGGTTAGGCAGAGGTGTACCTAATAGTACACCCACATTTCGCCAGTTATGTTTAAGTCCCATGTAATAAGGAGCTAGCCTATTGCCATCAACCGGGCACAAATCCAGACTCCGTGGCTGCTACTGAAAAATTTCGGTTGGATAAATCACAAATGTACTAAATACATCTAATAATAAAGTAGCCAAACTATGGGTTGCATTATATACTATGAGGCGATACTCTTGAGGAGGTTTTATACCTAGCAGTCTTCTTTCATCTGTCCTTGTTAAATTTATGTAGGTTTCTTACGTTTACTTGGAAAGTGGAATTGAAAATAATCAGGTCCAACCTTTTCTAACAACGAGGTACAATAGTTTTACGATAAGTGCATTGTGTAGTGCGTGCATCAGTTGTGATTGCATGCAAACTCAGGAAAACGTGTAAGGTTTTCAAAATAAAGAAATTAAACCTTAAGGTTCTCTTGAAATGGTCGCTTTTAGCGATTGAACCACCAATTGTGTCATCCTATGCGATTTTTTTCTTTTATAAATGTTACTTGTATCATCATCTGCCTAGCTTTTTCCCAACTATTTTGGAGTCGGCTTCCAGTCTAACCGGATGCAGCTGAATACCAGTATTTTACATGGAGCGACTGCCCATCTGACTTCCACAAGCCAGTTAGTACTTACATAACTTAGTAAGACTGGTTGTCAGACTTTCGGGCCACTGACTACCTGTAACGACTGTCAAAGATCTACAAATGACAGCCGTTACCAACGACTTAACGTGCTTTCCGAGGCACGGAGAAAACTCGGTAAGTAATGGGTGGTCACCGATCCACGGACCAACCTAGGCAAGCGCCGCTTAACCTAAAGATCGAACCAAGCGGCAGTTATTATTTAGCCACAAACGCTCTGAGCTGAATGTTATTTGTGTACATAATAGTGAATATTCTATTCTTATAATATCTAAAAATGTAGGTACCTATTCTTCAAAGGTCGCAAAGTTGTCTGTCAAGCATAATTTTATTAATAAGACCTACACGACCTAACAAACTTACGCTGTAACTTTACTCGTACAGTCGCCATCAGATATATCGTGGGCGAGGTACTCAAATATTTCGGAGAAACATTACATACATAAATTCGTTACACTAGATATGGTCAATAACATCAGAACATGCAATCCTATCCTACAAATATTTTTTTTTGTGTGCAAAAAAACGCAAAAAAAAAATTAAATAAAAAAAAAAATATTATTAAATTAATATGTCCTTTATTCATCTTTCTTACATATAATTTACATTTTTAAATATTTTAAGTAACAAACAAATTATAAAAAAAAACATTTAAAAATATAAAAAATAGTAGCCCACCGGTATCGGGAATAGGGTCCAAGCTACCGGCAGTCAGGGTTCCAGAGAGAGGAACCTCCTAACAATACGAGCCGTGTCCAAAAGTACCGCTTTCTGAATCAAGCCCTTGATCCAGCTGCCTAACGAGAGCCTCCTGAGATGTTGGTCGAGGCTCTTGGCAATTAAGCCATGGGCTGACACAACTATCGGCACAATGATCGCTGAGTCCACATCCCACATGTCGACAACCTCGCGAGCCAAGTCAAGATACTTGATTTGCTTATCTTTCTCGGCTTTCACGAGGTTCTCGTCATGCGGGACCGTAATGTCAACAATCATTGCGCGCCGCTCTGATCGATCCACCACCACTATATCAGGCTTATTGGCTACAATAGTCCTGTCAGTGATGATGGATTGATCCCAGTACAATGTGATATTGCCATTTTCGAGAACTGGGTCGGGCACATACCTATAGTACGGAACTTCCGATTCAACAAGATTGTATTTTAGAGCAAGTTGCTGATGGATAATCCTGGCTACAAGGTTGTGTCTATGCAAGTACTCTCCGTTAGCCAGACGAGAACACCCAGAGATAATGTGACGGATTGATTCGCCTGGACGGTGGCATGCCCGACATATGTCAACCGTGCCGTCCTTCACAATACTGCCGTGCTAATTAGAAGTGCAGTAAGGAGGTTATTAGAAGTTTCGAGTAAATGGCGCCTAAACATTTTTACTTTTGTTTGGTTGTTTTAGGTATGATTTTGAAGTTTTGCAAAAATATTTTTAGTTACATGTATAGCTGAATATGCATTGTTTCGTAAGAACTAATCCTATTTTCTATAAGCTTAATACAACTATCTTAAAACAATAAAAACTATTTATGCTTAGCAGGGTCTTCATGACTAAACCCAGTATTACAAGCTATAACAGCAGTAAGTTTGGAGTTACTGCGCTTTCTACTAGCAAATGCAGATTACTGCGCTTATTTCATTTAATTCAATTATTATTATCGTCCGACTACAAATTAAAAACGCAGTGCAGTAGTGAGAAAAAGCTATTAAAAATAGTACTGAAGTATACAAAAGTACACTTGTTTGGTTATATTTATCCTAACCATTTCCTAATTAAGTATAACGACATGAATATAAAAAAGTACGTTATTTTTAATGACAAATAAAACTATCTTAATCATACACAATTACTGCATTTTTTATTAGTGACATAATATTTTCTTAAAGCTATGCTTAGACTGACTACAAACCATAACTGCTGTAAAAGAGTGACTTATAGCTTTTCAATTAGTGTACATGCGTAAAAAAACCACAATAACTTGGTTATATCTATCATATATCAAGAAGAGGTAAATGATACAACTATTTTATTAAAAAAATCTATTCCAAATAAATCTTAAAACAGAAAACATTAAATAAAAATCTTTAAAGTCTTTTGTTTTCCTTTCTTTTGTAAAAATTGCTCGACTCTGTGATGAAAACTGTCAGCAGACATACCTAAATGTATGCCCTTGTTCGAAAAATTTAACGGTGCGGAAATCAAGTTGCTGTTAATTATGTTAACTAAGAAAGACAATTTCGCCCAATTTTTGTTTTGGGCTGAACAATTATCCATCCACAAAATAACGTGATCTTTGTCGCGTTTGTTATCTAAAATTATTCACTAAACATTATTATTTATCATTATTACCTACTAACAAATCATAACAGCAACAAGTGTTCCATACTGCGCTTCTTAC
Organism: Eurois occulta; assembly: GCA_950022335.1. Classification (NCBI taxonomy): domain Eukaryota; kingdom Metazoa; phylum Arthropoda; class Insecta; order Lepidoptera; family Noctuidae; genus Eurois; species Eurois occulta. Next base: position 6,235,150 of record OX465481.1, on the reverse strand, counting down.
CAGTGAAATAAATTATGTTCAAAAAAATACTGGAAGGCAAAGAGCAGTAATGTGTCTTACTGCAGTTGTGCTTAGTAATTTCCTTCTCAGCAAGAAACATACTGCAGTTTGGCTTACTGAAAGTCCCACTTCTGGGACAGCTATCAAAACAAGGATTATATCACTATACAGAGCTCATTACGAGGATTCCGAATATATGAAAAACTTAATTTTCCGAAAATCCTTCCTTACTGCGTTTCTAATTAGCACGGCAGAATAAATCTCCGGTAGTTATTCGTCATCATAACTTCATCCATAATTGCACAGACAAAACCTTCAGTTTCCCCGAAGAGGTCCCCGGAACGTAGCCAGGCTACGGACGCTGATAGGTCTACATCGGGCCCATGCAGGGCCCGGAAAAAGCGTCCGTGAAGCTCCTTACTCTGCCATACCTCCCTGCGGTCGTTAGTATCAAGTACTACAGGTTTGCGCCAGTTCTCTTTAGCCAAGGAGAGCGGGGTGAGGCCCTTGTCCACCGCGACCACATCTCGATGCATCCCCACGTCGGTTTCTAGGAAATATTCCCTGAGACTGCATATCTCGCGATTGTGGAGAGTCTTAGCGTTTAAAAAGCCTCGACCCCCACACCTCCGCGGGATATACAGTCTCATAACCGAAGAACGCGGGTGATGCATTCGATATGCCGTCAGCAATGTACGGACCCTCCTATCCAGGGCATCTAGTTCTGTTTGAGTCCATTTGAGTATGCCGAAAGAGTACATCAAAACCGGCATGACCCAACCGTTGAAGGCACGCACCTTATTTCCGCCTGATAAAAGACTATTAAATACTTTTTTCAGGCGGCCAAAGAAGCGCTCCTTCAACGATTGCTTCATGTCAGCAACATTGATGCCCAGCGCTTCCGACATACCCAAATACTTATAGGTTTCGGTTGCTGAGAGGGGTCTAAGATTTATGGAATCCGAGAGCTGGGTTCCCACAGACTCCACAATCTCCCCTCGCTTTACATGCATGACCGCACATTTGTCCACACCGAATTCCATCCTGATGGCGCTACTGAAAGTCTAAGTTACCTTCAGTAGCTCCATCAGTTGCAAATCGTTGGGGGCAAAGAGTTTCAGGTCATCCATGTATAGGAGGTGAGATATAACTTGACCACCTCTCCTCAACCGATAGCCTAGACCTGAATCCTCCAGCAGCGTGCTAAGAGGATTCAAGGCTAAGCAGAACCAAAGTGGACTCAAACTATCACCCTGAAAATACCTCGCTCTATCCTTATCGGCTCGCTATTCCTCTGGATTTGCCGACATCCTGGATAGCGAAGGACTGTCCTCCATTGCCCCATACATGACATCAGGAAGATGCGCAGAGTTGCATCAACTTTGTACAACTCTAGCACCCTGATCATGAGCCATGTATGTGGCACAGAGTCATAGGCCTTCTTATAGTCTATCCAACATGTCGACAGATCCCTTCGGGAACGACGAGCCTGTTGACTAATGGCCATATCAATGAGGAGTAGCTCCTTAGTACCGCGGGACCCGTTCCTACATCCATTTTGAGAAGCGGACATGATAGAATTGTCATCAATATGTTTGCTAATTTTAGCTCTCAAAATGGATGTAAAAACTTTATATACTGTCGGGAGACAGGTAACAGGTCTATAATTTTTGGGTTCCGCAGTACTACCCGATTTATGGAGCAGGTGGGTTATACCTGTTGTTAGGAACTCGGGCAGCGACCCTGACTCTAAGGCTGACTGGAACAGGGTCGCCAGGCGAGCGTGCGACCTAGTAAACCATTTAATCCAGAAGTTGTGCAGCCCATCCGGCCCTGGGGATTTCCAGTTAGGTAACGGACGGACTGCACGAACTACGTCTTGGGGGCTGATAGTGATTGCCCCCATTTCTGGTACCGGATCGCACGCTCGCTCGACCCCCCGGGTCCATTCACCCTCTGTATGGCTAACAGGCACCGACCAGATGCTGCGCCAGAACGAACACATGGCATCATCATCCGGCAGGTGCGCGTCAGCCACACCTTGGTCCGGTCGCTCCCAAGCCCTATAAACCCACCTTTCATCTCTTTGGAATGTGCGATTCTGAGTGTATCGATCCACCCGCCGCTTATACCTACTTATACGGTTTGCCCATGCATACACTTTCTGCTTCAGGAAGTCGATGCGCTCTGTGACACGGGACATGTAGTCTCGAGGACTGATATCAGTCCCCGAGAATGCCCGCCTCACAAAACGCATCACTCTAGGGCGAGTATTGCCCTCCCTGAAGCAGATCAGTTTGCCGATGAGTGCTCTGGCCCCACCAATACGTCGTTCAATCCTGTACTGCCATGCCGGTACGGCTGGTTTAGGTCGTGTAGCCCTGTCATCAGAAAATTTGACGTGAGCTACACGACATGCCGCTACAGCTGCACAATACAGGATTGAGTGAGCATCGGTGAGGTCCTTATTCTTATTCTTATTCTTATTCTTTATTGCACACAAAATAATAAAGGATACAAATTGCAATAATATAGCTTATGTACAATGGCGAGCTTAACCCAGAATTGGGTTTTCTTACAGCAAACCAAATTTTGACTGCGAGATTTGCAGAAGAGGGTACACTTATGGTGCAGTAACATTAACAAAATTAATTAATTTTATAAACTAAACTACATACCTACAATATAATATACGTAATACATACAATACATACGCATATACATACCTATAAAATGCTATATATATATATACATACATTCATGTTGACAGGAAATGTTCCTTTATTCCTTTCTTGAACGCCTCTAACGATGAACTATCCCGCAAGGAGTGTGGAAGTGAATTCCAAAGGCGTACAGCACGAACAGTGAATGATCCATCATACCGACTTGAGGAGTGTGGAGGGAAACGAAGCAGAAGAGATGATGATGAGCGGCAAGGTTTACCTCGAGGAACAAGGTACTCAAAGCGTTCCCGAAGATACGAAGGAGCTTTAGAATTGTGAAGAATGGAAAAGAGAAAAGAAAGAGTATGACAGTCTCGACGCTGCCGAATAGGTAGCCACTTCAGCCTCTTTCGAAAATCTGATACACGGTCGTATTTACGAAGCCCAAAGATGAAGCGGATACACAAATTCTGCAGACGTTCGAGCTTATTAAGAAGTTCCTCAGTTGCATCGAGAAAACAGACATCAGCATAGTCTAGAAGAGGTAGAAGGAGAGACTGAGCAAGAATAATTTTAGTTTCAAATGGCAGGAACTTCTGAAGACGCTTAAGAGACCGATACGAACAAAACACCCTCCTGCTTACTTCAGCAATGTGAACATGCCAAGATAGGTTGCAGTCCAAGAATACACCCAAATCTTTCACTTTCTTCGAGTAAGTAATAGCGACACCATCGTACACGATAGGAGGGAGGGACTGATGATTCAATAAGTTTACGAAGTATCTGCCACCAATAATGAGAGCTTGTGATTTTGTTGGGTTAACTAACAGTCCAAAACTTTTAGCCCACTGACTGATGTTTTGAAGATCATTATTGATGGCATCGATGGCTCCAGGAAGCTCGTCGAGTTTAAAATGACGATAAAGCTGCAGGTCGTCTGCATAGAGATGAGGTCTTCGCAGTTATCAAAATAGTTTGACAACTGTGAATCCAGAACAGCCACCAGCGCCCTATTTTTGTTATGCATGGGCAAACGAGGTATGCGTGGCCTAAAATCGGGTTGCACGAACCGATAATCTCGAATCGCACCCTCCAAAGCACTCCTCATTTCTTCATTGCACTGGGTACTTACATTAGTAACCATGTCATTACTCACGTCATTAGCGCGATTCGGTATTCTGCTAGGCTGTGGTGGTACCACAGTCTGCGCCAACGGAGTAATGACATGGCTACTCTGCATTTCAGTTCGCAGGCGATCAAGTACAGTGTCATCCAACATACGATTACGCTGGATGACTCGCACCTGATCCGACAGTCGTTGCGCTGACACGTTGACAGCTGGCTCAAGCACCTGAAACAGAGAGAGCATCCGAACACGGTACGCGGTCAGGTTGTTTCCTCCCTCTGTAGCCCCATAGTATGAGCGCATGACGTTTTCATTGATGGCTTGCGTCCATCGCATGCGCTGCACACTTCCGCCGGGAGCTGGGACCCTATCAGAAGCCGGTGGGCCTCGAGGTCCTAAGCAATCCGGCGGCCGGCGTCCTCCCCGTCGACGAGCAGGTGGTGGCGTCGTGGGCGGGGAGAAATACTCGTCACTCGAACTCGACGCAATTGCCACGGCCGGTGTCACAGCACTCACGATGGGGCTGGATTCCGGCGGCGGCGAGGCGGAGCTGAGCGACGGGTCCGGAGGCGGAAGGCGTGCGCGTTTTGCTGCTGCACGAGTCAACATTTTATTTTTGTCTTGATCATTCAGAATAAATTTCAGTTTTCACATAAATGACATATTATGTCATTCAATTCCAATTTTTTCCTTAAATTAATTATTATTATTAAATTAAATTATTATAAATGCGAAAGTTTGTGAATATGGATCGATGGATGTTTGTTACTCTTTCACGCAAAAACTACTAAACGGATTAGGATGAAATTTAGCACACATATAGTTAATAACCTGAATTAACACATGGGATACTTTTTATCCTGGTAGCATGTTCCCGTGGGACAATTTTCGAACTCTACGCGGGCGAAGGCACGGGTATATAAGCTAGTTTGTCATAAATGTAAGAGCAGCGACTTTTCAATAAATTCCACAAAACAGTGTAAAAGTTAATATACTAACGAATTTAAACTATGTGATACAGACTTAAGGTATTATTTTGCATACATTTTCCGATCTTTATAATCATCCTGACTGCGTAGACGTAGACTGTGTTCCGAATTTATTGACAAGTAATGCTGCACCGAAATATTTGAGTACCTCGCCCGCTACTATATATCTGATGGCAACTGTACACCCCGGCCATATTCAGACTGTGGGCGTTTATGGCTCGATATGACGTCACAGCCATAAAGAACAACAGTGTAGCCTTTCTTTTGTCGCAGAGGCAAGTGCCAGCATTTATTAGTACTAGAAAGTTGGCTGTACACTCGAGGAGATAAGAAGCCTCGTATGTTGAAGTATTGCAGTTTGTGACCATGTACTTAGTTGTGATGTCGAGTTTATACGGTGTGGGCTGGATACTTGAATTTACAAAAGTTACAAGGTATGACACAAACAAAATATGCGAAAATTTAGATAAGACTTAAACGGTCATAATTCTTTTGATTGCGGTGACTTACAAGTTTTGATTTTTTCACGTTGGAAAAGACCATAGACCCGAGTATTTGGACATCAATTTCAGCTTGATACCTTAACGCGTTCTTGAGAAAAAAGGGTCTTGACAGACAGACAAACAGACGGACAACAAAGTGATCCTTTAAAAGTTCCTTTTTCCTGTTGGGGTACGGAACCCTAAAAATATTGTTTAGGTTTGTCTGCTTCAAATGCGTAGGTACCCAAATGAGGTAACATTACAGCCACTTGACAAAGTAGGTAAAGCAAATCTTATGATGAAACTACTAAAACTTATTAGCAGGTGTCTGTTGCTAGGGTAGCATTTTGTGAGATAAATCTTATGGAACAACTAGCTGTTGCTCGCGACCTTCGTTCGCGTGAAATTATTGTATAATAAAAAAATACAACTCCCCTTTTTTAAATTGGATTTTTACCAAAAAATTTCAAGGGTTTTAATTTTTTTGCACGGAACCCTAATTATTTTTCGTAAAATAGAAGTTACTCCTTATTACATCAGCTATCTGCCAGTGAAAGTCCCGTCAAAATCGGTCGAGCCGTTCCAGAGATTAGCCGGAACAAACCGACAGACAGACATACAAAAAAATGGTATAGGTAGGTACCGTATATACATTCATATGCATGTAGTAAAAAGCGGTTATTTTAATATTCCAAACAGACACTTCAATTTTATTTATTTGTATGTATCGATGTAGTCTATTTATGGTGTTTTTTTATTTTGTTAACACCTTTAAATTATTAAATAACAGCAACACCGCTCTTAATATCTAAAAGAAAAATATGTATGTCTATGTTTAAAGAAATTTATTTCTCATAAGAACATAGTACAGTCCGCTTAAAATGAGATACAAAGTAATAAGTATGATAATACAGTACAATACAATTTCCTCCAGAGTATTAGACGTTATAAGGTACATATATGTTTCTTAAGCTTATTTTTAAATGAGTTCATGCTATCGCACTCTTTGATATCGTCCGGTAATTCATTAAACAGACGAACCCCTTCAAATAATATGGTTTTTCTACCGTAATTAGTGCGTACGCTGATGACTTCAAGTTTGTTCTTACATCACACATTATATCTCTCTAAAAACTATCTGATTACTTTGGCTACCATTAATTATTTCTCATTTAATTCCAAATCATATATCTCCACTACAAAGCGAAAACAAGCTAACTATTCATTGCATAACGAATACTGCTGCCAAACCTAGCGCAACCCAATAAGTACCATCAGCAGATTAGCGGAACCATTTTAGTCATGGCCTTTCGCCAACAAGTCGGCCCTAGCAACGGGCAGATATTCGGTGTACGGAAGTCTTCGACGTCATTATGATCATCTGTTAATGTATTACAGGACAGGAAAAGTACAGAGATTTACAGAACAATTCTTCTATTTTCATGATAATTACATTATTTATAAACTACAAATCTATAATCTTAATAAAAATATGTAAAAAATTTGTCCACATCGCTGTCAACAGCAAAAGTGCCCAGAAGGCAGGCAGCATTGCCACGTTGGATGGCAATGCTGATTTTTTGGCCAAAAATAGGCCAGCCTTCTAGTCACGTGAAGAGTCGATCAACCGCTTGGCGATTTCCCGAAATACTTTAATACGATTATTCTTGATTTTTTCCCCTATTTCACTAACATACATCATATGCCTAACCTTTTCCCAACTATGTTGGTGTCAGCTTCCAATCTAACCAGATGCTGCTGAATACCAGAATTTTTCATGGAGCGACTACATATCTGACCTCCTCAACCCAATTAGTAGTGGGTAATACGATACCCCTTGGTAAGACTGGTTGTCAGACTTTCGGGCCACTGACTACCTGTAACGACTGTCTGACTGATCTACAAATGACAGCCAAGACCAACAGCTTATTGTGCTTTCCGACGCACGGTGGAAACTCGGTATGTAATGGGTGGTCACTCATCCACGGACCAACTTAGGCAAGCACGGCTTAACCTAAAGATCGACCCATGTGGCTGTTATTATTTAGCCACGGACTTCTAATTCACTAACATACGAGACCAACATGAAAAACTAAATAAAAGTGCACTGATGGATTTCCAACGATCATTTCACCTAAAGTTGAAATGCCATCATTGCGATAATATTTAGGCATTCATTTAGGTGGAGCTTAGTGAAAACGGACATGAACCAACTTTTTAACCCTTCGGGGGTAGAATTAGCACAAACGCTGAGACTAAATTAATTTTCAGTCGTCAGCCTAAGCACAAAACTTGAAGATCATAACTTTAAAATATACAAGATATAGGAACATAGATTTTGATTTTGTTAACAATCATGGTTTAATTTTTTTTTGCACAGAACCCTATTCCTTTTTCTAAAATAAAAGGAGCATAAGTTACTCCTAATAATATCAGCTATCTGCCAGTAAAAGTACTGTCAAAATCGGTCTAGCAGTTTCGGAGATTAGCCGGAACAAAAAGAAAGACTGACAGACGCACAGACAGACAAAAACTTAATAAAATGTTTTTTTTTTATAAGTACCGTTTTATTATACTTTCATAATAAATGCATGCAGTAAAAAGCTGTTATTTTGATATAAGAAACAGTCACTTAAATTGTATTTATTTGTAAATAGATCTATGGTCACACTAATTGCGCTTGTCACAAAAAAAATCAGAATGCTACACGTGCTAAAACACGACACGTTCAATACTACGTTAGTATACGTAGCGCATTCATGGTAGGCCCTCTGACACAGTACACGATCATGTAAAGGATATTATGCTAAGAAGCCTGTTGACCTTGACCGATAGATTCCAGTAACAAAATGTTTCAGGAATATGTATGAAGATTGAAAAACCTTTTTGGTAACATGAATATTTGGATATATGATGTCGATTCTTGGGATTCATATTATATCTATACATTTTTTTCACACTTTCGAACTGATTTGGTTAACATTAGTAGAGGAGTTACTATGGTGACAAAAGCAATGTGACCTACTTGTTCTTTTACATTTGAAATAGCACTATAATAGTTGTATGACCGTAGACGAGGCGAAATGAGTATGTAAGTATCGTAGAAGATGGAAAACTATCAAGAATCGCGGAAGATACATGGGATATTTTCGAAAACTCCTGCATGAGGAATCAAATTTTTCGTTTATGACGTTACTATTTTGGACTACCCATTATATAATTTGTTATTCAAAGCAGACTTGACAGATGAATGGGCTATTTAAGACACAGATGGTAATGAGCAGATAGTGCTGCATCTTGGTGTTTTAATAATTGAGTCTAGTTTTTTTCAGCACAAGTTGGGAAAAGGTGGTTGTAGATCTAGACTAAGTGACATTTTGTCAACCATAACGATTTTGGCAAACTCAAAGATGTATTGGATTGAGTTGAGTTATGATACTGAAAATTTTATGTCAATTCTGTAAAATATCGTTTTTGGAATTTGAAACGCATTGTAAGCGATTTTCACTAAATCTAGGCTTTTTGGTGAACTAAGTGATTTTTAACACAGTCTGATTTACATTTATTACCCACTAGCTTTTGCCCGCAGCTTCGCTCGAGTCGGAAATTGTCCCACGGGAATGTTCTGTATAAAAAAAAATAGGAATACTTGAGAAATAATTTAACTTCTCATAACTTAAAGAATTTTCAGAATCGGATAAGTAATTCCGAAGATTACTGCCTAAATCTAAACTTACAAACTTTACCCATTATTATATATTTGTGTAGATATTATCTTTATCTCATCCCTTAACGCGATAATATCTGAAACTAATATGCATAATATTCAATAAGGCAGGGATTTCCTGCTGAGATAACCATAAAAAGTAATGGTGTTTTTCGTAGTTTTTGTTGCTTCCGCCTTGAGAAAGAATGTATAGCCATTTACGCCAGAAACTTTGTTAGGATTTACTTTACTTATTGTTTAGCATTATTTAGACTTTAGAAAGGGTAATCATATTAAACATCATCATCATCATTCTCTTGCCCTTGTCCCAATTCATTTGGGGTCGGCGCAGCATGTCTTCTTCTTCCATACTTCTCTATTACTCGTCATCTCATCAGACACCTCTTTTCGTGCCATATCATGCTTCACACAGTCCATCCATCGTTTCTTTTCTTTCATCCACAATCATAATAAACAATATAAGTCTTATTTATAGTAATATAGACACTCCTTTTACTATTTGCAAAATATAGAAATAGGTGGGATACGAACAGCACTCACACAAGTGACTAAATGGGGACCCAATGGCTCGAGAATAACTAAATAATACCAATTCGCTTTGGTTTGATTCTGTTTGGCTACCCTCTTTATTCCTGCATGAATAAGGAAGAAATTGCATCGGAGCTTCCTTTCAGCCAAGTTTGTCCCGGTTTCTGCTGAGACAAAGACGGAGTGGGAGAAGCCAGAATAAATGGAATCCACTAATATTTTTTTTTGAAAACCTCATCTCTCGTCTCTCATTCACGTCTCATAACTGCTCCACTCCTCTCCGTTTTGTGGACCGGGTCTTACGCAATTTAAGAATTTATCGATGTATGTATAATAATATATAATATATCTTGGGACAACCAACACACCGCCATCTGATCCCAAACTAGGCAGAGCCTGTACTATGGCAACCAGACAACTGATAAACATACTTATATATTTCTAAATAAATACATATTATAGATAAATTACACACCCAGATACAGAACAAATAATCGTACTCATCGCACAAAGATTTGTCCTGTGTGGGAATCGAGCCCACGACCTCCGTCCTAGCAGTCAGGGTCACTAACCACTAGACCAACAGGGCCGGTAGTCTCGACATAGATACCGACACTTTCGCTAACTTTTGATCGCTTAATAAGAACGAAACAATTCAGTTGCAATAACGTTGCTTGCGAGAAATGCATCTTGGATGTTGAGACTTGCATTTCTCGCAAGCATCGTTATGTACGTTGTTTTTTTCTGTTATTATTAAGCGATCGAAAGTTTGCGACATTGTCGGTATCTATGTCGAGACTGCCGGCCCAGGGCCGGTAGTCTCGACATAGATACCGACACTTTCGCAAACTTTTGATCGCTTAATAAGAACGAAACAATTCAGTTGCAATAACGATGCTTGCGAGAAACCCATTTTGGATGTTCAGACTAGCATTTCTCGCAAGCAACGTTATTGCAACCGATTTTTTCTGTTATTATTAAGCGATCGAAAGTTTGCGACAGTGTCGGTATCTATGTCGAGACTGCCGGCCCAGGCCAATCAACGTTACGATAATCGTTACGAGTATCTACAAGCTTGCGAAATTTTTAAAACAAGATAAAAGAAAGTTGCTCCATTCCCACCTCAGTTCTTTCGTCATAGTCATAGGAGAGTGTTGCAATCTTTTGTTTTTATAGAGAGAGCTCTATAGAAACAAAAGATAACAATACTCTCCTTTACGCCGTTATCAATAAAAATGTAAATCTACCCTCATTTACAATATCCATTACGCCTAAACAATTAAGCTGTTGAAAAACTCCCAAAGTCATTACATTACATTATCGGGTCAAAATAAACAAGAAATATAATGAGAGTTTGTTTAAAACTTTTGTTCAATAAATGTTAAACTGTTCTTAAAACTTGTTTCATGATATCTTGAAGTTGGGGGTTTTATTTCAAAGGGCTTCGGACTTTAAGGTTTATTTTCGACCAGAGATTTGACTCCTACGCAGATTTGTATGTGGATAGCCGTGAGTATTAACTTAGTGCTTCTCCGATGCAAAGGTCAGAGGAAAATCACTGTTTTCCTCACTGTCGTCATTATCCAATACCGTGTTTTATTTTACATTTTTTTTTTCCAAATATGCTACCCCGTGATCATTTTGATACAATCACTCTCATCATCATCTGCCTAGCCTTTTCCCAACTATGTTGGGGTCGGCTTCCAGTCTAACCGGATGCAGCTGAATACCAGTATTTTACATGAAGCGACTGCCTGTCGGACCTCCACAACCCAGTTAGTGCTAGGTAATACGATACCCCTTGGTAAGACTGGTTGTCAGACTTTCGGGCCACTGACTACCTGTAACGACTGTCAAAGATCTACAAATGACAGCCGGGACCAACGGCTTAACGTGCTTTCCGAGGCACGGAAGAAACTCGGTATGTAATGGGTGGTCACCCATCCACGGACCAACCTAGGTAAGCACGGCTTAACCTAAAGATTGATCCGAGCGGCTGTTCTTATTTAGCCACGAGCTCCTCAGCTCCTCCTCCTTTGATACAATCACTCTAATACAACTTATTACAATAATCGAACGATATTATCCAGACATTGATTGTAAGAAACGATATAGGAGCTCGTTGCTAAATAATAACAGTTGCACAGGTTATTGAAGGTTAAGCCGGCCTTAAGGTCGGTCTGTGGATGGGTGACCATCGTAACATACCGAGTTTCCTCCGTGCTTCGGCAAGCACGTTAAGCCGTTGGTCCCGGCTGTCATTTTTATGTCTTTGATCGTCGTTACGAGTAGTCAGAAGGCGAAAGTCTGACATCCAGTATTACCAAGGGGTATCGTATTACCCAGCTACTGGGTAATGGAAGTCAGAAAGGCAGTCGCTTCATGTAAACTACTGGTACTCAACTTTTTCTTCGCGATTTTCGTGAAGAAAATTTTTCAGTTTGATGATGTGAACATACCCTTAAATATCACATATTTCTGATACATGCATTCTAATCTAACTGAACTAAACGAAGTACTTTTAAAAGCTCGATATCTCATAAAGTGTTATCGTTATTAACTTTTTCATAATCCTATCTAAAAACAAAGCCTAATTTCTAGAATATTAATTCATATTTTATCAATGCAGCTTTTGCTGAGATAATACTATTGTTGACCTTGTATAATCAATACCTTTTTATATCTTTTTTATATTTTTTTACCAAAAATATTATTATTAGTCCCATAGCAGTCTTCGAATTCGGATAAATGGTATTTTTGCCCATTTTATTACGTACGGAGATTTCTCCGTGCCTTTTTTTTTCGGATGGGCCCTTGCGTGTCCCTTCTTATTTGCTGACATCTTTTTGAGGCGCGCGTGGAACACGAACGCGCCGTTCGGCACGGCCTGTTGTCAGCGGACGGACGGCGAGCTAGCCCATTACTTACCGTTCACAGGTCCGCGATTTCTCCGTTCCTCAGAACGCACGGTCTAGGCTGTTATTTGAAGATCTTTGATAATCGTCACGTGTACTCATTAGTCCGAGTCTGACAACCAGTCTTACCTATGAGTATTGTGCTACCCATTTACTGCGTTGTGGAGGTCAAATAGGCAATCATTATTATCATCTGCCTAGCCTTTTCTCAATTTTATTGGGGTCAGCTTCAGTCTTACCGAATGCAGCTGAATACCAGTATTTTACATAGAGTTAGTACTGGGTAATACGGTACCCATTGGTAAGACTGATTGTCAGACTTTCGGGTCACTGAATACCTGTAACGACTGTCATAGATCTACAAATGACAACCGGGACTTTTCCGAGATAAGGATGATCATCCATCCACAAACCGACCTTGGCAAGCGTGGCTTATCCTGGAAAATCGACCCGTGCGGCTGTTATTATTTAGCCACCAGCTCCAGGTCACATACGCAGACACTTCATGTAAAATACTTGTATTCAGCTGCATCTGTTTAGACTAGAAACCGAATCCAATACAGTTGGGAAAAGGACAAGTAGACAATGATTAGCATTTTCATAGCCTGGCGGTGAGGCCGTCGGACTGCCAAGTCATAGGCCTCGAGTTCGAACCCAAGACACGCACCTCTGATTTTTCGGAAGAAGCACTTGCTTCGATGAAGGAAAACATCGTGAGGAAACCAAACCAGCATTTCCGAGAGATATTTCTCGACGGCATGTAAAGCCAAGACTGAGGCCCATGGCCATAAAAACTCTGACACCAGGTTAGTTAGGCACTAACCACACGAAAAAGAAAGAATGGGCGTCCCGCATACTAAAACAAATTATTGTCTAGAACTTCAAGTTTAGTAGTCCAAGAACGTGTTTCTACCATTACGTCTGTAGTTTGTATTGTCAAGATATTAGGACCCCAATATACCATTGATATTACTTGCGCTAAATTGCGGTTTGTGACTTGAGTTAGAATACGCCTATCGTAGGTCGAATCTAATGTTCTAATTGTTCTCAAACAATAATGTTTATATTGTCAATTAAATAACTGTTGAGCAGGTTGGCATTTAAATCTATACATCTATACAAATAAATAAAATTGAAGTGTCTGTTTGTAATATCAAAATAACAGCTTTTTTCTGAATGCATATGAATATGTCACATAAAACATAAACCTTTTTTTTCAATTTTTTTCTGTTTGTTTGTTCCGGCTAATTTCCGAAATGGCTTTACCGATTTTGACGGAACTTTTACTGGCAAATAGCTGATGTTATAAGGTTTCATAAAGGCTACTTTTATTTTAGAAAAATAATTAAGGTTCCGTGCAAAAAAATTAAAACCCTTGAAATTGGTAACAAAATCCGATTCAAAAAGGGAAGTAATATTTTTTTATAATAATTTCAAGCGAACAAAGGTGCAAGGCAACAGCTAGTTAATGATATGAATAACCGTAGGTACATGAGCAAACTCGAGATATGCCTTTGTGGCAATAAAAACAATAAAAAAATATAGTAAAGGTCACAAGAAAAGATAGAATTTTCGACTAGTTTCTGAATTGAGAAATTGACGTTGAAAAAATGTTATACTTAGCATTTTTTAACAGTGAAAAACAAAACGATGAAGAATGTTTTTTTGTCCCAAAAACAGTTACATGGTTTAGAAATGAGACATCTCCAGTAAGTAATTGATCATACTTGTTGGGGCTATCTCGCTCTTTCCCTATAATAACAACTAGCTGTGCCCGGCATGCGTTGCAATGCATGTTTTCCTACCACTACTACTTTCACTACCCTACCTACCTACCCTACCTATCTACCCTACCTACCTACCCTACCTACCTACCTAACTACCCTACCTACCTACCTACCCTACCTACCTACCCTACCAACCTACCTACCCTACCTACCTACCTAGCCTACCTACCTACCTACCTAGCTACCTACTCTACCTACCCTACCTACCTACCTACCTACCTAACTACCTACCTACCCTACTCTACCTACCTACCTACCTACCATTGTTTTTAAGATGTATTCTGCTATTCGGGGCGGGGACAAATCCAACGAATCAAAAACCATGAAAATTGGTCCAGCAGATCTCGAGTTATAAGTGTTGTAACAAACCCGACTTTGTTTTATATATATAGATATTGAGACTATTGCACAAATTATTACAAAAGGTGACTAAAAATAAGAAATATCAAGAAGTCAAAAATTAACAGTATGACTTAAAAACTAAATAATTTGCAGATCTTTGTGTACCTATCTGTAGTTGTGTGCAGATGAAAACTTGTACTTCAAATTCTCACTTCAGAAACCGAGTATTTGATAGTCACGAATTTCCAAATAACATAACATTACACCTGTAATCCCCGGAAGGTTAGGCAGAGGTGTACCTAGTAGTACCAGGCCTCCGTCACTCCATGTACTTGCGCGCTATAAGTGCCTACCGCCCAGCCGAGCGGTCTCGGTCCGCCGGCGGATCAAATTCAGTGCGGTTTTCGCAAGCGAAGCGCGCGCACGCCGTTCAATTTTAATAGTGCTGTTCGTTCGTACGCGTATTACGATGCCGTGTGGTGCCTTATGTGCTGTAGATGGGTGTAAATCAAGCAAAAGAAGGGATAAACACCTAACATTTTTCCATTTACCTGTCAATGATTTCCATTTACCTGTCAATTTTTTTAAGTTGGTTAAATATTTTATAAATGATAAAATTTTTAACTGCCACATAAAAGTCAGAACATATTCACAGTTCTCAATAACATAGATAAAAAGTTATGTTAATTTAATTTTATCGAAGAGGCAGCCCTGCGATTACTGTGAAATCGCGCGGTGCGAAGCAATCACTGCTGTACGCTTGAGCATTAAGGCGCATTTTAGCATACAGTGGTTGTTGACGCGAGGGAGTAGGCAATTATCGTAATAGGTATTGGAAATTTTCTACTGAGTGAAGTATCTGGATTAATCTGTGGTAGTACCTACACCCACATTTCACCAGTTATGTTTTTTAGTCCCATGTAATAGGGGGCGAGCCTAATGCCATCAATCGGGCACAAATCCAAACTCCGTGACTGTTACTGAGAAATACCTGATGGAAAAACCCAATAACACGTTGCCTGACCCGGGAATCGAAACAGGACCCTCTGCTCAGCAGTTTCGCTTGTGACCACTATACCGATGATAGAGTTTCTTTTTTATTAAGCTTAAATTACTTAAACTATATGTATAGAATGTGTACTTACATAGATAAGTTTTCACAAAAGAGTTACGGTTTTCCAATGTTGCATCCCAGTAATTGAAAAGGTCTTTGCACACCTACGTTTAATCTTCAAAATGACAAATCAAATGCTATTATATTTTGAGAGCATCTAAAAGTACTTGAAGTCAGAAACTCGAAAGAAAGACAAAATAAATAATTGGCTCTCAATCTATCTGAAAACAAAAGAAGACAGAATCTTGACTGCTTGACAATTCTTATTACAAGTACCGATTCAAATAGATAATGGCGATAGCACTTGAGTGAGTAATACTCACTCTTTTACAATTTCTGTTGGATTATCTTTCGAAAAATGCTGATCACCGTAATTGTATAAAAATAACTAGCTGAGCAATTTCTGTTAAACATTCGTCGTTATTTGGTACTGACTATATAAAAATCATGCCTGGAATCCCTGAAAAGTTAGGCAAAGGTGTTTTAATAGTACATCCACATTGCACCACTACTGTTATATCCCATGTAATGATATAATGGGAGCAAGCTTATTGCCATCAATCGGTTTTTGTACAAATCTAAAAAGAAATATTTTAAAATCCTACTTCCTATTAATATTATGAATGCGAAAGTTTGTAAGGATGGATGGATGGATAGATGGATGAAAGAAAGAAAGAATATTTTACTTGTCGGATAACGTGCATACAAAAAGAAAACACAATAATAATGTGTTTTATGTAAGAATGGATGTTTGTTACTCTTTCATGCAAAAACTTCTGAACGAATTTGGATGAAATTTAGCACACAGATAGTTTATAACCTGGATAAAACATAGAATACTTTTTATCCTGCTAGTATAATCCCTTGCGGCAATCATCGAACTCCAAGCGGGTGAAGCCACGGGCATGAGCTAGTTTGCTATAATTTAGCAAATTATTTTATTGAAGTAACTCAAATAATTAATAAAAAAAAAAAAAAATTAACACTTATTTCAGATAAATAATATATTAATAAAACACCCATTGCCACACATAAATTGATAAAAGTATGAATATTATTATCAACTTCGTCAAATCATTTATTTGAAATTGCAACCCAGCTCACTAGAAATGGCGAAATCCATTTTATTCAAGCAAACCGCAGTAAAAATAAAATGTCTACTTAAATTAAAATGTCAATCAGATGGTGGCAATTTATCTAGATTTCCGATATCTTATTACATTTTTCCCGGAGACGGGACACTTAAAGCTTTAGGAAGTTTAGTTAAATAAGTTACTGGGTCAGAAGTGATGGATATTTTAACTTAAAGTTGGAATGTAAACTTTGAGTATTAGATGTCACCACCGTGTTTTTTACAAGTTTATGGACCACCATCATCTGAATAGCCTTTTCCCGGGGTCGGCTCCCAGTCTAACCAGATGCACCTGAATACCAATATTTTTGGAGCGACTGCCTATCTGACTGACTTCTACAACCCAGTTAGTACTGGGTAATACAACACCCCTTACAACTGGTTGTCAGACTTTCGGGCACGACTGTCAAAGATCTGATCTACAAATGACTGCCGGGACCAACAGTTTGACGTGCTTTTCGAAGCACAGAGGAAACTCGGTATTTAATGGGAAGTCACCCATCCACGGACCAACCTAGGTAAGCACAGTTTAACTTATAGATCGATCTGAGCGGCTGTTATTATTAACCACGAAAGTTTGTGAACCATTAAGATTTTAATGTATTTTATTACCTTTTAAAGCGTTCATATAATTACGTTTTATGGGTGGGGTACATATACCATCAAAATGAACACCTTTCTTTATTAAACCAACATCGTAATCACAAAACATCAGATAGTACAAAACTTCAGTAGATACTACCGAGTTCAGTGACAGTCTGCTACTTTTCACCCTTATGCCCTAAGTAATAAGGTTGACAAGCGGTCGACCTTCACTGAACTCGGTACTCGTATTACTTAATCGACTCAAACGTATGGGACAGCTGTTTGTTGCTGTGATTATATTATTAGACTGATAAGTATAACAGATGAATTCTGACATAATTATTTTGTAATTTTTTAATGTTTTAATTGTAAAGTAATTATATTTTTAGTTTGGGATTTAATGCCTTTATGAATAAACAAATATATATTATGATTTTGGTCTCATGGAAAAAATAATTGTTCAGTTTCATTGTTGATCACATCCATCACATGATTTCCATAAGTACAAACAAAAAAGAACGTAAATGCAAGTTACTTTTTCAAAATATTTAAATATCTACCCACAAAATTACGAAACCCCTGAAAAATCTGAAAATTTATAAAGAATTCTTTATCACAGTCACAGCGTCTAACACATTTATGTAGGGATATTGGAAGGGTAATTTCAGAGCAACAACACGAACAATTCTTCAAGAAAATAGGACCATTCTTCCAAGATTATTGTAACATTTTTGTCCTAGAAAATGCTAACAAGGAAACGTAAGAAAGAATGAAAATCATCTTCACTCAACGTAGTCTGGGAACAAGTTATGACAACACCTTTCTGGTACATGCAGTACAACATATCTGCTAACAAAATACCTTATACACTTTTTTTTTTTCGGATGAGAAATCATCAAATGACTCCTCCCGCTCTGGGCGGAGCGGAAGGGAGTGTCAGACTTTTACTGACTAAAAACCATCCATGTTCCTTCTTTTGCCCTTTATGTTCCAGGGCCGCGGTATCTCTTTCGAACAGTCCCGCAGCCCATACCTTATACCCTTAATTTTCTTAAATCTTCTTTTCTTGTCCAGGCGGTTTTCCTTTGGAATGAGCTCCCTCTGAATATCAGGACGGCAACCAGTCGGTTCACTTTTAAAGTAAAAGCTCGCGAACACTTACAAAAGAAGTTGGCAGACTCGTCCCATAGTTAATTTGTTGTTTTTCCTTATCTATGTAAGAATTTTAACTCTCTTTACTTTGTATATTTTGTTTGTATGTATTTATTTATTATTATATTTTAGTCTTTGTAATTTTCTGTACTATTGCACCTACTGTTTTGTCTCTGCATCACCCTAAGGTAGACTGGTAGAAAATGCCCAAGGCATTAAGTCCGCCTTTGTACATTATGTGCATAAAGTTTTAATAAATAAATAAATATTCAGTTGGTTAATGTTTCACCAACAGTAATGTCTGAGAGTGCGGCAGTTAACCAATAACAGCGTCAGATTAGCGCACGTAATTTCGTCGGCAACCGAGGTTGTTTCCGGCGAATAATTGTGTACAAGGCACAAAGCAGTTTTTTGCTGAGGATGTTATAAAAGGGGACTTAGGGATGAATACATACATCAAAACAATGTATCTCCTCTCTAGAGGATTCAGTGATTTGTTTCAAGGAACATTCTGGATCAATTTTCTGTGGACTCGTGTTAGAGTCAAAAGTATGCCTTTTTCCAAGCTTTTAGTTAACTTGCAATGCTTGAATGAGGTTTTATTAATACTAATAATTAATTTATACAGATAATACACTAGCAGTCGAAGATTGATCACCACGCTTGCAGAGTGTTGCACCAAATTTTAATGATTGTAAAAGGTTTGTACAAATCCACTACGCAAAAATCTCATTACATTTAAGTGTGATCATTGACATTAAGTACTTGTGTAAAAAGCCTATCAACAAAGAGAACTGTTTAGTTAAAAGTTGTAATTAACACGCTATTATCAGTTTCAACTGTAACTAACGAGGTAACATGAAGTTAAATTGAGCCACGTTCCGGTTTCCGATTGAGCTGAAATTTTGCATACAGGTTTAGCTTGGATGACAATGCATGGGGTAAGTGACGTTAATCTAAATCCAATATGGCGGACTCCTAAAGATGGCGGGCTAGTTATTTTTTAATTATTTCCATGATATATCAAATGAAAGGACTATATAATATAATGGAAGGAATAACATTACTTTAGAGCGTGTTTTTTTTAAACTATAATATTATTTTTCATACAAAATGCATTAAATCACATCCCAGTTGGTCCTTGACCTCGAAAGCAGTCGGTCATCTCAAGTATCGTCTAGAATAGGCTATCAGAATTGCTAGGTAAAGCCACCAGCTACCCTAGGTACATCCAGCAAAGTGTAAATGCACTAACGTGGTTGTATAATAGGCGTGTGTGGGTGCTTGTGGCTTCTAAGTAGTATTGGAGCACCTGCTCTCGATACTACGTTCGAGATATAGGTAGATACCGGTATCTAGGTACTCTAGTATATTGCCTACGTTGCCCGTAAAACAATGTCAACCTATTTTGTGGTGGTAAAGGAGACATTTTGATGTAAAATGTTCTTACTTGACCGGTTAAAAGGCTTTATTAACATAGGAAAATTGGAAGTAAACTTAAAATACTTTGTTGTAGTTATTGGTCTTGTATTTATAGGGTGTAAAAGTACCCTTAACGAACCCGAAAGGACACTTTTTCTCGCCATCATTGCGATATTTTTTTTGTTCTAGACCATACCTGGGAACCTTCTAGTTACGGAGATATTGGGGGTCAAAGTTCAAACTTTTTCACAAGTTTTTTTTGAATACAAGTTTTTAATGTTAAAGCTTTATAAGTAAAGCTTTAACATTAAAAACTTATATTAGGTATTTTGTAATAGGTATTTTAAAAAATACCTCCCCTGTACTATTCAATGCACCCATCAACACAATATTTTGAGTGCGTTACATTGAATTCTACCGTAACTTGATATTTTACACTAAAACGCAATAATTTTTGCGTAGTTACTTAGTTTGATCTACAAAATGCTTGTATTATGATTGCGGTTATTGTAACACATTTCACATGATACATCATGCATTATATCTAGACCCCAAAAACAGCAGGCGTCAATATTTGCTTTGTTGGAGAATCGAACAAATGAAACAAAGTGTATCAAACACTGCAATATATCCGACAAACTAATGTTTTATGAAACAAAGTGTATCAAACACTGCAATATATCCGACAAACTAATGTTTTATGAAAATTGGGGGCTTATAATAATCCATCTAGTATAATAATTAGCCTAAAATGTTCCCACTGTAATGTACAGGCCTCTAGTCCAGTCATTTAAGCTTAAATTAGGTAAGAATCTCGGAATTCGAGATACCCAGCTGTAAGTCTGTAAATACTTGTATATTGACACCCTAAAAGTTGTCTCAAAACCTACATATGGTAGGGTGTAAGCAACTATTAAATTTCAAGGTCAAATGTCACAAAAATCGTTTTTTTGCGCTTTCTTTGGAAATATCTCATTTCCTATGGGTTTTTTGCTATTTATATTTTTGTCAATATTGTAGAATACAAAATTCTCTACAAATTTTGTAAAAAAAATTTTTTTATACGGTGAACCGTTTTCGAGATAGAGGGCGGAGAGCGCGCGGTCACAACATCACTTCAGGTCAACCGATGCCTCCGGTCGAAAACGCGCCATATATAGTTGATGAACTATCGATAAATCAATGATTATAAATATTTGTCAATTTTTATTAACTATTATATTATATTTTATCATTTTCTTCATGCATTAATTGGCAGTCTATAATGCTCCGAAATCTGTGAAAAGTCTCGATCATCTTCGTTATATGCATTACGTCAAGTCTACAAAACTTAATAAACCTGTGCAGCTTTCAAATATTCCACCAACAAGTGCAGCTGCTCATCAACATTTCAACCGTGTATATTATCAAGTTCAAACTTGGTTAGAACATGATTTGGAACCCCAAGTATGGGGTTGGGCAATGCGAAACGATTTTCTGGAGCCTATCATGACAATTTTTCCACCTGCTCCAGAAGATTTGCTAAATACAATTTTCTGCAACTGCAAGAGAGGTTGTGGTTCGCGATGCGGAAGCAGGAAAGCGGGCATGCAATGCTCTTTAGCTTGTGGCCAATGTAATGGGCAAGCTTGTCTCAATGCTCTACCATATCAGAGCGACATTAACGAAGATTGAACCTTTGACCCCATAATCATGGAAGAACTTGAGACAAATGTCGTTGAAGACGATAATGAAGACCAGTTTGAAATTTACCAGCAGCCAGAAGACGACGATGAAGAGGAAGAAGATGATTAAAATTATAAATTGTAGTTTTTGTACCCTTTATTCCATTTTTTTACTTTCAATAAAAGTAAATGTATTGAATGATATTTTTGAATAAAAAGATTAATTCATAATTTATTTGTTTTTTTTTCATCATTTAAGAAGTTATTACTATTAATTAGGTTAAAATTCAAATATAATTCCTATATTTTCATTAACAATTCTGCAATTACATGGGCAGGTAAGTGTTGTTAAATAAATTAATACTGAATAAAAAGTGGATAGGTTAGGAAAAAAATGATAAAATATAATATAATAGTTAATAAAAATTGACAAATATTTATAATCATTGATTTATCGATAGTTCATCAACTATATATGGCGCGTTTTTGACCGGAGGCACCGGTTGACCTGAAGTGATGCTGTGACCGCGCGCTCTCCGCCCTCTATCTCGAAAACGGTTCATCGTATAAAAAAAAATTATGAACAAAATTTGTAGAGAATTTTGTATTCTACAATATTGATGAAAATATAAATAGCAAAAAACCCATAGGAAACGAGATATTTCCAAAAAAGCGCAAAAAACCGATTTTTGTGACCTTTGACCTTGAAATTTAATAGTTGCTTACACCCTACCATATGTAGGTTTTGAGACAACTTTTAGGGTGTCAATATACAAGTATTTACAGACTTACAGCTGGGTATCTCGAATTCCGAGGTGAACTTACTATAATGACTGGACTACTCCACTCATACAGTGGAAGCTTGAGCATTGTACACGTTTTTAATGTTATAACTTTACTTTAAATACCTCCACAACCCTCGCACAATGTTTTGAGTACATTACATTAAATCATACTGTAAAACGTGATTTTTAACCCCAAATAAAAAAGTCGTTTCCCACCAATAGTTTTTCGTACAGTTACTTAGTTTGATGCACAGAGTGCTTGGTTGACGGCTTTGTGAAGGGTCCGTTTACACCTTGTATAAGTCTACTTAACCTAGCGTTCTCCGTATAATTCAATAAAAACACCACTAAGTAATTAACAGACTGTCCGCACCAAGATAATTTAAAACTGCACATAATTTAAACGAAGTCAGCAAAAATTACTTTAATTTCTCACACCATGATACATTTTGCAATAAGCAAGCGTCGCGACGACCATGCAAAAAATGCTCGTGTACAAAATTTAACTCTCACTTAGTTATGAGGCACTTCCACGGATATATTGCGACGAGACAAGGTTAGACTGTGAGCGAAACGAGAAATGAGAACCGCTAGACATCCAAGAACACCGTAAGGACATTCTACTACAGTAATCTCTAGGAAAATATTTGCAAGATGAGCGAGAAATGGCTTGACTTGCTTCACGGACTCAACTAGCTTTATGCTCTGGAATTACACGGAATCCATTAATTTAAAAATTCATTTTAAACTTTAAGCGACATCTGCGCTGAAAAAAATAACCTTCAATTTACATTAACATAAATGGCAGTGCTTTAGCGCTTGATGGCATTTTCTGTACGTTCATTGATGTCATAAGAGCCTCATTACCTAAGGCAGGCGTTAATTGGCGATGGTATTTCAAATGGGATTCATTATTATGAAGTTTTTATTTAGCTTTAGGTATTTGTTTTGTTTGTTAATAAAAAGGTTTTGAAATGGAACTGATTGTCTCGTTGAACTTATTGTCGGAAGCACTAATGCTGGTGCTGCATGAGGTCTTGAGAGTTCGATTCTAGGGTCGTACCAACTGCTATTGAATTCTTCTTCACCTATACATTTCAGAACATCAGCCCGAAGTCTGCTTTGTGCAATAGGGTTGCCCAATTTACACGGTACCCACACGTTACCAGTTATACAACAAAATATAACGTACTTACGTATTGTGTTAACATAAATAGGCATTTTATCTGACTTTTTTTTTTGTGTGGCTAGTGCCTAACCTGGTGTCAGAATTTATCTGACTGAGGACCACATATCTTTGTGTCCAATAGACTTTCAAGTCAGACCGCCACTATATGGCTAATAAAAATCATCCAATAAGATAATCCATACGTCACTAATAGGGTAAAACAATCAACTTTTAGTGCCATATCTGTTTGCGACGTTTGATTGGCAACCCAATCACCGCACGGTTGATCAAGTCCGAATTAATATTCATGCTTATTACCTTGCGTTTTACTTTGTTAGTGAGTTTAGTACAGTCGTATTTTGTTATCTGGAGGTCTACAATGGCCGCTTTCGCAGAATCATTATAGGATAATAATATGAATTAAGTACGTTTAAATTCGTAAAATGGTCACAAGGTGACAATTCATAATAGTTTTAGAATTTAAGCGTAATTCATATTATCATCCTATTATGATTCTGCTAAAGCGGCCATTTTAGACCCCCTGATACAATCTAATAAGAAGTAAGAAAGCAAGGGTGCAGGACTGCAGGGCGTCACTAGACAGGGAATCCTAGTGTGGGCCAATTTTGACTTTTCGTCGTTGAAATTCCAAAACCACGTAAGTAAATTTTTGGCGGTTTTGACAATTCGATACCATTTGCTACAGAATTGGAAGACGCGTTGTTACAGCCAATTAGAAACAAGCAACGTCTTTATCTAATCATTTTGAAGTGAAAACAAGTTATAAAATGGCATTGTACCATCACCTAGGCATAATTATGCAGTGTTTTCACTCTCCTGTAAAGTTGTTATTTTTGACTTACGTGGTGTTAGAACATAAGCGATGTTCTCAAACATCGTTATTGCTCGAATCTCATTGTGTTCATGATCTCGCATCACACGCCATTAGCAGATTTAACCATTTCGAGAGAAAAGGCACTAAGAAGTATATTTTGCCACGTCTCAAAAACGTTTGAACTCTCCAAAATATTTGTATGTAAATAAAAACCCAGCCACGACCACACGTCTCATTTTTATCCCCTAATGAATATGAAAATGAACATTACATTATGAAACGCGTTTTGACGACATTCAAGATCAAGGCCTAAACAAAGTAACTACATTACTCAAATAAAAATAAACAAGAATTCGTAGTAAACCGACAGACTGACGATATTTTTGTGTATAACATGAACATAAAATTTAACGATAACACACATAAAAATGTAGCAAGTGAAACAAATATTTATGTAGAAGACACTAATAAAGGAAATTTTATTTGTTGGTTGTTTCTAGGAAGATTAGCTGATTCAGATGTTTGCTTACGACTTAAAAGGTGGCTGGGAACAGTGGCGGTACTGTCATTTATTTATTTTCTAGCTCTTTCCCGCGGCTTCGCTCGCGTTAATTTAGAAAAAAAAATCTCATAACGCACTACTAAAGTTTCTATAATAATTATAATTCAATCATGATTCGAAAGACACGTGGCGCCATCTAATATCATAAGAACGTTATTGTTGTTTTCCTCGGGAACAGTACTTATTTTCGGGATGAAAGGTACCCTGTGTCCGTTTCTGTACACCTGACGGTTCAGTGGTTTAGGTGTGAAAAGGTAACAAATAAACTTACTTTCGCATTTATAATATTAGTATATACAATAATATAAATATCCTACATATAAATGTAAATGTATGGCGATCTTTGTTTAAAAAAAATGATTTTATAAGACGTACGAAGGACTTCCATATCGGAAAGTGGCGTCGAAGGAATGGTAAGAGAAGTGTTGGTCGTCGGTCAGAGAGATGTTCTGACGACATTTTCGCCAACGCGAGTAAAACCTAGAAGAGGCTAGCACATGAGCGTGGAGATTAGCACAAACAAAGAGAGGACTATACCCAGCAGTGGGTGAATTCGGCTTGTGGATAATGATGATGAATATTAAAAAAAATGAGTTCGACGCTTAATGTTTACTTAATTTTTGTAGCTTTTTTATATTAAATAAATATCCTACATATAAATGTAAATGTATGGCGATCTTTGTTTAGAAAAAATGATTTATAAGACGTACGAAGGACTTCCATATCGGAAAGTGGCGTCGAAGGAATGGTAAGAGAAGTGTTGGTCGTCGGTCAGAGAGATGTTCTGACGATATTTTCGCCAATGCGAGTAAACCCTGGAAGAGGCTGGAACATGAGCGTGGAGATTATCACAAACAAAGAGAGGACTATACCCAGCAGTGGGTGAATTCAGTAAAAAGCTGTTATTTAGATATTACACATCGACACTTCAATTGTATTTATTTGTTTAAATAATAATTTCACTCGAACGAAGGTCGCGGATAACAGCTAGTTTAATTATATAATTTAAATGTACTAAATATTAATTCTCTGTTGGATTTTCAGCTCTTTGGGCTGAGCCAAGAGCGTTGAGAATCTATCAGTACATTTTTTGAATAGGTTAATTAAAATGACGTCTAGTGTCGGTGAAATTATGCATTAATTCAGATGGTTAAATGACGAGTGAAATAAACGTACGTACGTGTACGTATTAAGTTGTCGTAGTTTTTCTTGTTTATCTCTCTTAATTTTATACATTTTGTTATACATATGTATGTATATATGTTTTATTCTTATTTGTTTTAGTTATAAATATTTTCTAGTATTTTTTTCTGTCATTGCACTTACTGTGTATTGTCTCTGCATCACCTTAAGGTAGACTGGTAAAAAATGCCTGAGGCATTAAGTCCGCCTTTGTACAGTTTTTAGGTACTTAAATTGTGTATAAAGTTTTAATAAGTAAATAATAAATATTCATCTGATATATTTTAATGAAGATAGACGAAAAAATACAAACTCTTCCTCATTTTACCGTCTAAACCACCAGGGAGATCAATTAACAGAAACTCTGAAGTGCGAAGTAGTTTCCTACAATTTATGAACTAGACCATTCTAGACAAAGTGCAAAGGGATGTCCTCATCATTCTTAGTGTCTAATCTTGAGAAATACCGCTTCTAATGAGAATGTTTGTCTAGCGAGGAGAGAAAGAAATTAATTAATTTGTTGGGATTATTTTCTGAAGAAAGCTGTCAGATTTGGCGATGTAATTAAGTCTTTGGAATATGAAGGCTGGTCTTTTGTATTATAATATTGTCTTGTAATTGAAAATTTGAAATTAAACGTTCGTCTGAAACAGCTGTTCCTATTATTAAATGTAAAAAAATCTTTGAATATTATTTTATGAGAGTGACACGATCGTTTTAAGCTATTAAAAATAGTGTTGCCAAATAGGCGACCAATCAAGCTATACAAATCCAGTTTATGATGATATTTTATTGTACGGGAAATATACGCAAAGCGAGGCCATGCTATACTGGAAATGTATAGCTTGATGTGTCGTTAGATGGGCCTTCATCGTACTTTGGCCGTGCAAAACTGTGCATAGTGAGAAGAGTGAGCTCACACATTCTGGATGGAAAGATAAATACGATTTTTAATGTGAACCAGGGTCACATTTATGTTCAAAGTCTTGTAAACGAATCTCCGAAACGGTTGGACCGAATTTGAGATTAGCTGGAACAAACCGACAGACAGACAGACAAAAATGGAAAAAAAATGCGTTTTTGTTATAAGTACCGTTTATGTTTTCACAATTATGCATTAAGTAAAAAGCTGTTATTTTGATATTACAAACAGACACTTCAATTTTATTTATTTGTATAGATGTATAGATTAACTCCACCACTTTAATTCAAACTCTTACACATCTCCTCCTTAAAGTTTGACTTATGACCTTGTCTCCACCGCATAGGTAAAATGTATCAAATGCACTTAAACACCTGGCTTCTACTCTTAAATGTCACGGTTGTAAGTGGTAACTACTCTACGAAATAAAATACTTTTCTCTTTCGTATTTGGTAACTTTTAACGTAATCGAATTTTAAGAATGGGTATTTTTTTTTTGTATTGTAAAAGTTTTTTGAATAGATCTTTTTGTAACAGTAGAAGTTTTTTGTGTAGTAGTTTCCTCCGTGCCTTGGTAAGCAAGATCTTTGACAGTCGTTACAGGTAGTCAGTGGCCCGAAAGTCTGACAACCAGTCTTCCCAAGGGTTATCGTATTACCCAGTACTATCTGAGTTCTGGAGGTCAGATAGGCAATCATCATCATCATCGTCATCATCATCATTCACAGCCCGACTTCACCCACTGCTGGGTATAGGCCTCTCTTTGCTTGCTCCACGCTCATCCAGGATATTCCCGCAATGGCAACAATGTCGTCTGCCAGGTTGGCAGTCACTCCATGTAAAATACTGGTATTCAGCTGCATCTGGTTAGACTGAAAGCCTAACCCAACTTTAAAGAAAGAGCTATAGAAGCACTTCTTTAGCTTTCCAAAACTTATTACATTGTCAGATAAACTTCATTTCTACGTTAAAAGCCCTTTTCCCTAATGCTTTCTTAGAAGATTCTGGCTTCTAGATGCGAATTGAAGCTAACACACTGACGCGATGACGCTAGTTAGTATGTCAAAGCTTAATTTAAATTAATTTAGATAGATCACTAAAATAATATCATACCAAACGCAAATTTACACTAGTTCTCTCTTTTGTCCTATAAATACAGTCTTTCATGAATGAACTATTTGCTGAATAAAATAAGACACCACTCTCGAAGTCTTCAGAATAAATAGGTCAAGTGTATCCTTGAGTTAAGCTACGAGAACATCTTAATTTATCTGTCTGAATAGAATGAAAGTCAGTACCTGTGACAAAGATTATGTTTTCGTTTAACTGTTCAAAAAGTCCATTCAGATTTGCTATAATTGATAAACTCGGAAGTTTTCATTCTATCTAGGCTCAAAAATTATGGGATTCTTATAAATGCTACCGAAAATCTTATTACCTACTATTCCCGATAAATACATTATTTGTGAAGGTGTTTTTGTAAACATGGTATTAATATTTATCCACATAAATACGTTATTAATCACAAGTATTAAATTTTGAACAAAATTACCCTTACTTCATTAAATTTGTTTTCAATGAATATCTTAGGAGATAGCACAGTAGCTGCGGGACTGTTCGAAAGAGATACCGCGGCCCTGGAACATAAAGGGCAAAAGAAGGAACATGGGTGGGTTTTAGTCAGTAAAAGTCTGACTTGAAACGAAAGTCACTCTCTTCCGCTCCGCCCAGAGTGGGAGGAATCACTTGATGAATTCATATCCAAAAAAAAAAAAAAAATAGCACAGTTTTAAAATAACTCCGCAGTAAAATAATGATCAAGTACCGCGTGCGCATTTTCATTATGCTGAATGATGTGTGTGATGTGCTCCTTTAGAATTGTATTGCCTACGACCCACTCTCTCTACCACGACGCTGAGGAAATTGCCGGGTCAGCTAGTTCCCGATAAATGACGTTGTAGAAACACGCCGCTTGTATACATTTCTTATTTCCTTACGATGTTTCACCGTGAATCACTCTTCCAAAGTAGGAACTCCTTTGAGTGCTTAAAAGATTTCATTTTACCATTTCGTTTTCACATTACCATCATCACTCGATGGCTCATCGGAGTATCATTTCTCTAAATTCCTCAGCATGGTTGTATCAGTCATGATTATGCCTAGCCTTTTCCCAACTATGTTGGAGTTGGCTTCCAGTGTAACCGGATGCTGCTGAAAACCAGTATTTTACCAGTTTTTGACTGCCTATCTGACCTCCACAACCCAGTTAGTACTGGGTAATACTATGCCCCTTGGTAAGGCTTGTTGACAGACTTTCGGGTCACTGACTAGCTGTAACGACTGTCAAAGATCTTTAAATGACAGCCGAGACCAACGGCTTAACGTGCTTTTCGAGGCACGGAGGAAACTCGGTATGTAATGTGTCACCCATCCAAGGGCCAACCTAGGCAAGCGCGGCTTAACCTGTAGATCGACCTAAGCGGCTATCAATATTTAGCTATGAGCTCCTCGAAATATTGTAGTTATGTACTTAATTCATTAATAATATTGCCTGTTTAGAAGCACGTTTACTTAATCATAAAACGAAATGGTGCAGCTTGTTTTAATCTAACCGCTTGGCCACGAGCTTCACGCTCAAGTCACATGCGTGTTGTGACAGTAAATGCGGAAAAAACAAATGAAAGGATTCCCTACAACATGTCTTGAATGAAAAGAAACAAGTGACAAACGCGAGTGTCACTTAACCCAAGTTTCATCGGCTGAGGACTTGAATGGAGCGTTAGATAACCAAATAATAATACATATCGCCTGTCTATAATATTTTATATCTAGTCCTGAGTTATTTCTCTACAGCTATCTTTATTTCATGTAATTATTTTCGTTGCGGGCTGCGAGACGGCCTAGTGTGCCCCTTGGGACTCTCTGCGGACTTTCTGTAACTTGCTTTACTAAGCTACTTCTGTAAAGAGCTGCCAGAATTAATTTTAAAATATTAGGCTTTCAGACTTCCATGACCTTAGCTTGGACGTGTTAATGTTCACATCTTAGGTCTTTTATTACATGACTAGCTTTTGCCAGCGGCTTTGCTCGCGTTAATTTAAAATTTAAGAAATAAACTCATAACAACCAAAGTTTTTAAAATAATATAATTCCATCATGATTCGAAAGACGCGTCATCATCATCATCATCAGCCTATAGCAGTCCACTGCTGGACATAGGCCTCCTCAATCGCACGCCATTCAACTCGATTCTCAGCAACTCTCATCCAGTTACTACCAGCCACCCCGTGAAGATCGTCACTCCACCGAGCCTGAGGGCGTCCCACCTTACGTTTGCCGATTCGCGGTCTCCACTCAAGAACACGTCTACCCCAACGGTCATCAGTCCTGCGGCTAATATGACCGGCCCATTGCCACTTCAGCTTACTTATTCTGTGGGCTATGTCGACTACTCTGGTTCTCTGTCGGATCATCTCGTTCCGGATGCGATCCCTCAGAGACTAAAAGAAAGAAAGACACGTGGCGCCATCTATTGTCAAAAGAACGTTATTGTTGTTTTCCTCGAGTACAGTAGGTACTTTTTTCGGGATAAAAGGTACTCTATGTCCGATTCTGTGCACCTGACAACGTATAATATGCAACATTTCAGGATATTCGGTTCAGTGGTTTAGGCGTGAAAAGGTAAAAAACAAACAAACTTTCGCATTTATAATATAAGTTAGGATATACTATAACACACGTTGTTGCGCATGGCTTTACTCGCATCTTACAGGAACTTCTTCACGGATTTGTGTAAAAATGGATCTTAAATTTTCTAAGACATTATGGTCTATCTGTGTAGTTTTTTTGTAACGTTTTCTTGGCAAGACTCCTCTTTGCACATGAAGTGTTACAAAATTATTTACAGTGATGCAGATAATTTTTTGACGTCCAGTACGCACCTTTTTGATCTATCATAATACTCGTACATGTATACTTTCAAATATCAACAATTCCTACTTTTTCAAAACTTTTCCTTAATAAACAAACAAGTCATCTAAATAAAAGCAAATCTTACATACTATACGTCAGAAGATAGCTGCGTCCCATGCCCACACAGTTTCCTAATAACACCTACTCACAGGAAAGGGGAAACTTGTTCCGCTGCTTAACGCTACGGAAATCATACACGTGTGTTGTCACACACGTGTATGATTTGAAGCAGGCATGCTTGCAGGTAAACTCATGCAAGCATATCTGCTTGCATGTGTTTACCAGCATGAAAGGGTAGAGTTGGTGTTGCTGTAGTTTAAGAGTAAATTTAAAAATAGGACCTCAATGTTAGATAATAATCAGAATACATTTATTTTCATCAACTAAATAATGTCTCGGACCTCAGAAAGTTTTCCTTATTTATTTAAGATTTAATTTAATTATTGCCTGTTATAGTAATAATTTGTAGATTTATGACCGTGATTCCAATAAAGCAATTAAGAAGGATGTACCTAAACGAAGCAGACACGTTGCCGTCGACGAAGAAAAAATGACGGGTGTTCGAGACTTTGAGCTCTTCAATAATTTAGTTAAATAACTTCACTAAATAAAATAAATCTTGGGGCATAAATGCAAGTCTATGTATAATATAAAGATCCCTGCAGACTGCATTACATCTCGCTCGTGTCGCATCAGTTTGCATCACATCTCATATTTCGATCAATTATTAAACATTTTACTTACACTTCACTGACGGACGAAAAACAACGATCTTTACTTTACTTTAAACACACGAAAATTGTTAACAGTTTAAAGAAGCTTAAATACTCAAGCTCCCTATCCAATTTCAGTCGACAAACACCGAATAACCTTCGACTTTATTTAACTTGTATTTATCGGTACCAGTTCAGATTATTAACGAAACTTCCCTGGAGGCGATTGGCCCAAATTCTTGGCGAATATTTGGGAAAGATTTTCTTGTTTCGGTTTTATTGGGGCTGAAGTTTTAATGTGCTTGCATTATTGAGAAATCTTTGAATGTTCCGGGGTGAAGTAAAGGATACAGGGTTTTGTTTCTACTGTACACATTTTTGACGCAAAAATAGGATTATTTATTTATTTAACACTTCAAGCACAAAGTACAGAGGCGGACTTAATGCCATAGGCATTTTTTACCAGTCAACCTTTGAGTGATGCAGAGACAGGTAGTGGTAGAAAGTGGTGCAAGCAGTGGTGGTGATGTGGTACAGGTGGTGAGTGGTAGTGGTGGTAGCGGTGGTGGTGGTGGTAGTGGTGGTGGTGGTAATTCGGGATCGGTATGCAAGAAGAAGGAAGATACTTTTAATTTTATTCGCAAGAATAGTTTTATGTGTTTATAAATGAAGGCTCGGAGTTTCCTTGCGTGTATTAGTCAGAAATGTAAGAGAACTTAGGAAACCGACATCACCGAAAGAATTGTGAATTTCAGAAAGGTCGATGAAACTGAAAGGTTATGGAATGCCGACGGCGTACCGGAAGGCACAGTGTTGACTCCAGAATCAGATCAATG
This sequence comes from Eurois occulta, assembly GCA_950022335.1. NCBI lineage: Eukaryota > Metazoa > Arthropoda > Insecta > Lepidoptera > Noctuidae > Eurois > Eurois occulta. The sequence continues at coordinate 6,202,547 of OX465481.1, read as the reverse complement.
GCTAAGGGAATCCGTTGGATATGACAGACTGGTGGATATAACCATGCTTGAGGAAGACTTGTGTCCAACAGTGGATGTGTTTCAGCTGATATCATGATGCTGAAATGCTCTTACTCAATTTATTAAACGGAGAACATTCGAATGTGAACTCATTTGTTTTTGACGGAAACCATAACTGATTCACACCTCGGCATCGTATCTCTTCCAACAGTAGCACTCTCGCAATTTCAATATATTATTATTCTATTTAGACAATACAACAATATACATTGTGTAAATCTATTTGGGAAGAAGACAGATTTTCTAAACATTCAGAGCAATGTATATTATCGAACTGTCAAATTGAAATCGATTGCGGTCTTGAATGTGTTGCGTAATTATGTTATGTGCAGCTCACCTTGTTTTACCTAATAAAATTATTTAAATAAACTCTGTGTCAGTGAAGTTCAGTGATGGAAAGTAATTAATAACATATGCTACCGATAAGCTTATGTTAATCTTGTCGAAGTTGGTTTAGAAATCCGAAATACTTTAAAATATAGGTACCATATGTCTAGACCGTTCAAAATCAGGGAAAAAACTTATGGAAAACAGTAACACTATAATACGTCATACAATGTATTAACAAGGGCGGGGTGGTTTAGGAGTCTTGTAATAATTGACGTTCAAAAATTGTTTATCTTCAGCCTAGTTTGAATAAATGATTTTCGTTTTAGATTTCCAGTACCTATTACAAAGTGTAATTAGGTTTTCCATCAGGAATTTCTTAGTAGCAGCCACAGAGTTCGAATTGTGCCCGATTGATGCCCATAGGCTCTCCCCCTATTACATGGGACTTAAAACATAACTGGCGAAATGTGTACTATTAGGGACACTTCTTCCTAACCCTTGGGGGACTACAGGCGTGATGCTATATAATTACAGAGGTATATCTACTTGAGATTACTACAGTCTGCATGAGTAAAAAAATAAGCATGGCGCACTTAAGGCAGCTAGCCCCATAACCATCTTACGGACTTGCTCATATTTTCCCCTCGGCTCTACTATGTAATAGATACTGAAGCCAGTGAAAAAGAAAATCTAGGATTAGGCAACTGACGTAACTTGTTATGACCTCTTTACATTGTAAGTTATCTGAAAAGCGTTGCCATCAAACTAAATATAGTAGTGCAGGGCCGGATTGAGGAGATAAGGTTTCATGGACGAAGCCACTCCTGGTTTTAAATTACGGTCGATATGAAACACTTGAGTAGTTATCAGAGTGATTGAGCGAATAAGTACCTGTCCATTTTATGCTACTGTATAGTACAGATTATTCAGAAACGTATTTGCTTTGTTTTAAAAGTATGAAACAAGCAGATAAAGCTAGAGTCATTTCCTTTTAATAACATTTATGAAAACATACTGATACTAGGGGCCCTGAAATCTGCTCAACACTTCGGGAATTAAAAATGATATAATATAACTGGCGGAATGTGGATCTGGTTCACACTTCTACCTATGCCTATATTAATCAGCGCCACAGTTGATGCTATAGATGCATATCGTCCCCGTAGCGCGAAAAGTCACTAAGTCGAAAAACCTTGTTTTGACATATTGAGAGTTAAAGTTTTTGAAACTATAAATATTCATAACTTCGGCTTTTTATTACATATCTTTATGTTTTTAGCTTTATTTTAAAGATAATAAAATAATGTTTATAATATAAATGCTTTAACACTTGTAAAACTTGCAGTATTTGAGAGAAAATATTATTAATTTAATCAGTTGTTTACTAAAAATTCTCTGACTTAGTTGTAAATTAGTGAATTTATTTTCAACCGTAGTTAGTGAGTTTTCTCTCAGGTCTTAATTGTTAAGAAGAAATGTAACTAGAGTGAGTAATCACTAGGTCAAGTTAGTTAATTATCGCTTTCGTGTGTTTCAGCAAACTATTGATTTTAAAATCTCAGTAAATCATTTTATTGATGTTTACGACAACAAAAGGCATTTGCATGCATTAATAAAAATGAAAAAGTAATGCAGTCGTTTTAGTTTCGAGTTTTATACAATTTGGATAAATATAAAATAATTAATTAAATTAGTTGATTCTTCCGTTACGCTCTGGGGTCCAAAGGGACTTGCTTACTTTTCACATTAGGTAAATAAAAAACGAGAGTAGCTAAAAAAATGACGGTTTGACAGATATTTAGAGAAAAATAGTGACTTTTCGCGCTACGGGGACGATAATATTTGCAATGCTACTCGTAGCAAAAACCAATCCAGAACATAGTTAACCATTAAAGTTTTCACGAAAAAATGCACCGTTTTAACCATTCCAAAAGGAGTACATCCCTGCCATCCCGCTCGTAAAGGTGCTAAGGTTGTATGAAACATCTTCCATTTTCTTTCAGAGCATGTGTAAAAATAGAGGGCGACATTTGGCGACGGGGACATTTTAGGGTCCCGCTACCGCACCAAAGGGTTCTGTGGTTTATGTTGCTAAGGACCGATTGTGGAGGTAAGGTCTTGTTGTTATGGGGTGCTTGTACTGTCGTTTAGGGTCGACCCTACGCTTAATTTATGGGGCAGGAAATGACTAATCCAGTGCCGTTTATAACTGTAGCGTAGTTAACAAAAATATCCTTTTTTATTAATACTAAATGACACCTACCTAATGTCTATGATGGTTGTACGGTGTCTACCTTACACCTTGTTTGTTAATGTTAAAATGTTAGGAGTACGCGCCGCGACCCAGGTTAGGGAATTTGATTGAGTAAAACGATGTTTACAGTTACGCGGATTTATTGGTACTAAAGTAATTAATTAACAAATGGGACGCGCTGCACCGCATCGTGAGTGCAAGCGTCAGCATTATAACTAAACAATACAAAATGTACGGGTTTGCTCGTACATACTCCCTACAGGAGAAATTAACAAGATACAAGATAAATGTTAGGTATCAGATCAAAGATCAAAATACATATTTGAAAACAATGTTTCAAGAAAATACAAGAAATAATAAATGTTGTACAGAAATTATGTTGATACAATATAATGCAAAAAATACTTAATTAATGATAAAGCTAAGTATTGTCTTTTGTCGCACCATTATCTTAACGAACGAAAATAGGTGACGTAGCTTTATTCACTCGCGCACTATTGAGATTAGAAACACTGCTCTGATTGTTGTCATTTAACTCACTAACACTGTGATAAAACACTCGGTCACCGAGAATCACGCACGGGTTGTCGTTGTTGCTGCGAGCAGGAGGCGCAGGCGCGCCCTGTGCTGGGGTCGGCGCCGGCGCGGGCGTGGCCGGCACGCTCCAGGCGCGCACGCGACGCCACGCGTACACCAATCCCGCTGCTCCCAAGATGCCGACGATGATGTATATCGCCGTGTAGTGGTGTATATCATGAACAGAAATGCTTTCAGCTATAGCGGCATTATCTTTCATGATCTTAATTTTCCGGCCAAGTTCAGCTAAATCCATTTGATTCTGGTCAGTTTCTGAATCGTTCATGGATATCATATGCGGGATCGTAATGTTGATAATATGATTTATCGGTGGTATCAGTGGAGTGTAAACATCAGGTTTAATGTTCAGTTGGCTAGACTGTTGTCTGTGAGCAATCAAAGTAAATGCTTGCGTTTTAATAATACACCCATTGTCTATAGCAACAAGACCCGCACCGGTCAGCTGATGACTGGCAACTTGATCCTCGCACATTATGCGCAAAGAGCATTGATCACAACAAAAATAAATGTAGTTGTTGATTGTGTTACTTTCAAACCAGCTGTTTTTGCAGGGAGAGATCCTTGTCGCACATTCAAACTCTTCGGTCTGACAGAAATCTTTATCCTCATTTAGATGATAAATAGGTCTCTGAATGTGACACAGATATGCATCTGATATCAGACATGATGTTAGTGTTTTCTCTGTCATAGTTAAGTAGGTATCCTTCTTCAAGTTTATGGCCACATAATCTGATATTGGTTGGATGCTAACCATGTCAGTTCCTTTGACTTGAGGTATGGAAAATATTTGGAAAATCTCAAAAGTGTCTCTACTGATAAGAGGATGTCTGATTTCAAAGATGAGGTATTCTTTCAGCATCCTGGTCTTTACTTTGAGAAGTTTATATATTTTCCTTAAATCAATTTGCACATTGTCTACAGGCAATGTCACGTCCTTAGGGAGCTGACTAGCGATAGTACTCAGCTGATCTTGCAGTTGAACGGGAGTTAACAGGTGTGGATTAAACTGACCGTGATAGATGTCAGTGATAGTGTCCAGCAAGGTGTTTTGCAATGACTTCAAGTTGTGTAGCATGTTGCTCCCTATAATAGCTCCGACAGTCAGCTCGTTTACAATAGACATGTTTTGTGTTTCCAATTGAAGTTGGTTAAGCGCCTTTTCAATAGAAAATATATGTTGGGAAACTATTTTATGTTGTCTGTTCATGGATTGCTCCGTTCGTTTGAGAAGATTATATTCAACCTCTATAATCGATGTTTGGTTTTTCCAGTAGGAGGCCATATGACGTTGGTTGTCGCGTAGTAACGTTATGTCCTGGCGATATTGTTCGGCGAATCTCGCATCTAATACCCCGAAGAGGCTATTCGCGAGATATCCGACACCGTCGATAAGACCGCGCCGCTGTCTAGCGCGCTGCTCGTTCGAGTGCTGACCGAGCAACATGTGGTTATAGTACTCAAGTTCACCGAGGCCTTGAACCAGCTGTAATAATATGATATCACAGTTCATAATATTACGAATTGTATTGCATGATTGTTCTAGGGACTTCGTGTATTTGTTGAGAGCTGTTATGCCTTCCCAATATGGTTGCATATCGTAGTAGATAATGAGCTTCCACTCGTCCCGTATAATTTGCATGTTAGACAATTTATCGAAATAAAGACTCTGATTAGGTCTAAATCTTGTTGATTGGAAATCGCAGTGTCCTCCTGTTACGACTGTCATAAATAATAATAAATATGTAAATAATGTAGTTACGCTAACTCTCTTCGCTTTCCTTTGAGGTTTTGTTTGTTCGCGGTTTGTTTTAAACTCTTCCTGAACGTTGTCTGACGAGTCTGATAGATTTTGGTTTACAGGTAACACTGATATTTTGGTTATTGGTCTTTTAAGAATTCCGTTCTTCGTTTTTAAGCTGATAACGCGAACGAATCCATCTGCTCCAGGATGAAGATCGACGACCCTTCCCATAGACCATTTTCCAGGAGGCAAATTGTCATCGTGCAAAAGGACTACGTCGTTTAGGTTTATGTTTTCACGAGGTTGTCGCCATTTGCTTCTGGTTGTTAATTGTGTCAGATACTCAGCGCGCCATCTTTTCCAGATGTCAGCGACAATTTTCTGAGTTAACTGCCACCTAGTCCTCAAGTCCCTTTCTGTTTCCACTAGGGTAAGTGCTGAACCGCCGGTCAAAAAGTGAGATGGTGTTAAGTAATTTAAGTCCTCGGGATCTTCGGTGAGAGGACATAACGGCCTGGAATTGAGGCACGCTTCGATTTGCGTGAGGATTGTTGACAATTCCTCGAAAGTCAACCTTTGCTCTCCGACAACTCTTCTAAAGTGATGTTTAAAACTCTTGACTGCGGATTCCCAAAGACCGCCTGCAGAAGGCCAGATGGGTGCATTAAAATGCCACTTGATTTCCATATCTGTCACTTCAGTCAAAAGTTCGTTGTTAAATATTTGTAGCAGTTCCTGATATTCATGTTGAATTTGTTTGTTGGCTCCGACAAAGTTTCGTCCATTGTCACTATAAATGTGACTGGGAGTACCTCTACGTGCTGCCATTCGTCTTAAAGCTGCTATGAACGACGAGGTGCTAAGATCGGAAGCTAACTCCAGATGTACTGCCTTTGTAGACATGCAGACAAAAACAGCTACATATCCTTTAGAGGTTTTTATGCCACGGCCCTTGTTGGCTTTAAGGAGTAGGTGCCCAGTAAAATCTATCCCAGTGTGTTCAAACGGACGAGATGGATTGCTCCTTGCTGCAGGTAAGTCACCCATAATTTGGTTATGCTTGTTAGGACTTAGTTTTCTGCATTTAACGCATAAGCGTATTTGCTTTTTCGTTGCTTCATTTCCGCCTATAATCCAATACTTTTGTCGAATAAATCCCGATGTCAAGCGGGCTCCGCCATGGAAAGTAAGCTTGTGTGCATGTTCTATAAGAAGCTCCGTTAAACGTCCTCTTTGTGGAATAATTATGGGATGTTGCATGTCTGCGTGAATATGAGCATGTCTCAACCTTCCCCCGACACGAAGAAGCCCAAAGCTATCCAAAAATGGATTTAGTTTTAATATTCTGCTTTTGTTGCTAAGCTTTCCTTTCTCTTTTAAGCTTTTAATTTCTTCCGCAAACTCTTGCTGCTGCACTTGCTTTATGATCTTCATTTTGGCTTTTCTTATCTCTTCTAGAGTAAGATAGGAAGTTTGCCTATTGTTTAGCTTGCTTGTTAAAAATCTATACACCCACGCTAAAATGTGTACAATTTTGGTAAAAGAACTGTGACTTTTCAACAAGTTCACGATTATATTGTCGTCTTCTGTTTGTTGGATGACAGTGTTAACTTGCTTCTGGGTCTTGGTTTCCAATGTTGTTGTGTAATTTATTTCCTCACTTCTTTCATCGGCTTTAACAGTTTGTAGCCAAGATGGCCCTTGCCACCATAAAGGATGTTGCAACAATTGCGACATCGATAGCCCTCTACTTGCGCAGTCTGCAGGATTTTCGGCAGACTTTACATATCGCCAGCAGGCAGGAGGCATGATTTCCGTTATATATCGTGTTCTGTTGGCAACAAAGGTTTGCCAACGGCCTGGATCTCCTTGCAGCCATCCCAGTACTGCTGTGGAGTCAATCCAACCATAAATATCAATCTTGTAGTCAGTTAAAGAAGCCTTGACCTTAGCCATGAGTTTAGCTAATAAGTAAGCGCCGCAAAGCTCCAATCTTGGTAAAGATATGTTTTTGTTAGCCGGGACTATTCTTGATTTTCCCGCCACCAATATAATGCTTCTTTGTTTGTTATAAACTTTACAGTAAATAACGCAGGCATATGCCTTTGTTGACGAGTCACAGAAACCATGTAACTCGACTCTTTGCTCGGGTTTTGTGCCTAACCATCTTGGTATTTTAACTTGACTTATGTGCTCGATATCCGCCTTAAGTTTATTCCATTCTTCAAAAATATTTTCAGGTATCTGGTCATCCCACTGAATTTGTGAAGTCCAAATTCGTTGAAATAAAATTTTGAGTTTTGTTGTTGTAGGTGTTAGCCACCCCAAGGGGTCAAAGAACTTGGAGATATCCGATAACACGGATCGTTTTGTAGCTTTGTTGACCGTTGAAACAATTCTTGGCTCAAACGTAAAGTTATCCTTGACGGGGTTCCAGCGGAGTCCTAATGTTTTTGTAGACTCCGGCTGTCGAAAGCTTTTGCTTTGTTGTTGGCATGGGATTTCATCGTGCAGTAAATGCGGATCATTAGAAGCCCATTTTCTTAGATTAAATCCTCCGCGTTTCAGAAGTTCCATTAAATCTTGTTGGAGTTGGCGTGCCGCTGATACGCTGTGAGTACCATGGAGAAGGTCATCCATGTAGAATGACTCTTCTAGGACTTTAGACGCTTCTGGATAATCGGAGCGTTCGTCGTTCGCTAGTTGTTTTAGCGTCATCATTGCGAGGAAAGGAGCCGCTTTAGTCCCGTATGTGACCGTGGTCAGCTGATATTCTTGTAGTTTATCTCTGGGACTATCTCTCCATACGATTTTTTGCAGGCTCTGATCTTCCTTATGGACCAAAATTTGGCGAAACATCTTTTCGATGTCTGCGGTGAAGGCAAATTGATACTGCCTCCACTTAAGTATTAATGACTGAAGGTCCTGTTGCAGATTTGGACCCTTGTGCATCAGATCATTTAAGCTTTGGCCACTTGATGTCCTTGATGAGGCGTTAAAAACGACTCGAAGTGACGTTGTTGTAGAATCGTCACGTAGCACACAATGATGGGGCAGGAAACATTCGAGTTTCGTGTTACAAATAGCTGGTTTCATATGTCCTAATGCTAGGTACTCGTGTATGAATTTTTTATATTCTTTTGCGATGTTTTCATTTTTGATTAATTTATTTTCCAAATGACCAAATTGTGCTATGGCCTTTGATTTCGAGTAGCCCAATTGTTCTTGCAAATTTGTTTTCAGAGGGAGCCTCACTACATATCTTCCATCCAGCAGTCGGTTTGTTGTTGAGCTGTAAAATTGCATACACTCTTGATCATCCGATGAAAGCGAAGTGGACTCTGCAATTTCCTCCGTTTCCCAAAATTTTTGTAATTGGTCAATATCGAACTGTACGACATTGCATTGTATTACGTTTACATTGCCGCACAGGATCCACCCAAGCCGAGTCTGTTGAGCAATGGGTGTTGTTTGTTCAAGTCTGCAGATTCCCTCCATAATAATGTTTGAATATATGTCCGCGCCAAATATAATATCTACCGGACGACTGACATAAAAGTCAGGATCTGCGAGTTCTATGTTTTCCAAGTAAGACCACGTGGGCTTTGCAAAGGTATAAGTTGGCAGATTTTTGGTTAAAGTATTCATAATGAAAACGTCAGTATTAAAAGAATAAGACTCTCTTCTTGAAGAGCAATTTATGTTGATAACTCCTTTGCAGGCATTATCCCTAGCTCCTATACCGGATATTACGCCCTTGCATCGTTGACGGGAAAGTCCCAATTGTTGCGCCGCATTTTCGGTGATTAGTGAAGTTTGGGAGCCCTGATCAATCAAAGCTCGCATGTTAAGATAAGATCCATCACATTTTTGGACCTTAATCACGGCGGTGGACAATAATGTTTCCGGTACATCACGTTGTTGAGCCACGTGAGTACTAACTTGCTGATTTTGCTCAGGCAAATTACGGGAATTTCCAGCTTTAGGTATTGCTTGGTTAGGCGATTGCGCAAATGCCTCGTGAAGTATCGTATTATGAGTTCCGTCGCACTCATGGCACCGTTTTGTTGAAATGCATTCCTTGCCTTTATGGCTAAAAAGACAATTTTCGCATAGCTTGTTGTCAACGACAAATTGTTTTTTGTCGACTGGAGACATTCCAATATATTGTTCACAATGGAATAATCCATGACCATATTTGCATAATGGGCAAGTTCGTTTATTGTGAAATTTTCCGTTCGATTTCGAAACGTTCTTGTTGCTTGAATAAGATTGCTTTGAATTGCGATTGATGTTTTTGTCATTAGAATTGTTATCCTTAGACGATTTTGCATTGGAATTTGGTGCTTTCTGATCTTGTTTACGCCGTGATGACTCCATACTCGTAAACTTGGTTTCCAGGAAGTCCAAAAAGTCTGATAAAATGGGCAGTTCACGAGGTTGTTTAAGAGATGCGATGTATTCGGAATGCGTGTTAGCATCTAATTTGTTCGACATCAAATAGCAAACTACGGGGTCCCATGTGCTTATATCTACTCCCATGTTCTTTATAGCATTAACACATTCGATGGTTGTATCGTGGATGCGTTTTAAATAATAGACTGAAGGTTGATGCATGACCGGAAGGTTGGTTAGAGTATTCATGTGTGAGGTGAATATAAGCAGTTTGTTATTGTACCTATGGTTGAGGATTTCCCAACTCGTTGAATAATTTTCAGAGCTAATCTGAAGATGATGTATTAAACCCTCGGCTTCCCCTTTCAGTTTAGCTTTAAGGAACTGCATCTTTTGAGCTTGAGAGAGCGACGGATTGTTGTGGATGGCCTCCGTGAACAAGTCTTTAAAGGATACCCAGTTTTGATAGTGGCCATTAAACGTAGGCACTTCCATCTTCGGTGTAGATTGTTCCCGGTGTGACACAGACCACAATTTGCTGTTCAGAGACTTCTTCATATTGTTGTACGTCATTTCATATGAGGTAAACTTATCCTCATATGAATCATCCTGCCCGTCGAGTTCACCTTCCAACTCCCAGTGAAGCATGTCAATGGCTGACCACCTCGTTTCTAATGTTTTCAACGTATCTTGAAACTCCCATTTCTCAGTTATGGCATCGACGTTGATGTTCGCCACCGTTCGATAGAAAGCTTTAAAGTTGATAGTCTGCTTCTTCAGTAATTCATCCACTTTGCTGTTGGTGCCCTGAGACTTGAATTTTGGTGGTTCACGAAAGGTTGTAGCCTCACTCTCCACGAGATTCTTGCTCTTAAGGGTCCCGTCCCCGCTGGCCTTGGACGTGCCGGCTAACGGCGTTGCGGGTCTTAAAATAGACGGAGTTCCTGCACTTTTAATTGTTTCACGCGTCGAAAGATAGAAAGCATGCGTCTTTTGATAGTGATTCAATGCAAAATACTCATTCGAATTGTTGCTAAATGGGTTCAACTGATCGTGATTAGATTGAAACTCCTTCCAGTAGGAGTCTAAAGTATCCAATCTACGTTTGATGTAGTCAGGAGTCTTGCGATCCTGACCATCCTTCTTAAAGTTTGATAAAAGTTGGTTCATGGCCACCATGATTTGATTCTGGTTGGCCAGAAGATCCTCCATTATTTGGCTCATATTGTTAGATCAAGCAAAAAAGGAAAGATCTTACTTTGATTCTGCTGTATGTTGATTGCGCTCAAGAGTGCTGCTTACTCCCTGAACTGCAACTCCGCAGCTGTTGCTGATATGGAACCACTCACACGAACTGACTTAAAGTCCACTGATTGCTCGCGTTAATGATCCCGCTCGTTGGCTCGAAGGACCATAGAGATGTACGGTGTCTACCTTACACCTTGTTTGTTAATGTTAAAATGTTAGGAGTACGCGCCGCGACCCAGGTTAGGGAATTTGATTGAGTAAAACGATGTTTACAGTTACGCGGATTTATTGGTACTAAAGTAATTAATTAACAAATGGGACGCGCTGCACCGCATCGTGAGTGCAAGCGTCAGCATTATAACTAAACAATACAAAATGTACGGGTTTGCTCGTACAATGGTGTAAACGTTTTTACTAGCAAGCTGCCTGTGTAATCAAGCAGAGAGGAGCAGTGAAGTGTCAGGTTTTGTTGGTCCACGTTGCACTTTCCACCTGTTTACTAACTGAATAGAAAGGCACTAGGGAGGCTAAGGGTCAAAAAATAGTTGTAAACACCATGTTTAGCAGATGGGCTGGTTATTGCGATATAGACTTAATGAATAACACTATTTTTTCGACCGTTTATAAAGCATGGGAAACAAAAATAAAAATATTAGTGGCCTTTTAGTGGCCGCCATCCGGCTCAAAGGACTAATCCTTCGAGCCGGATGGCGGCCACGAAAAGGGCAATAAGTAATACTTAAATAGAGGCCAGTATTGGATCTACGTGTATCAGTTTTATGCTCAAACAAGCAGCTATTGCCTATCTTCTCAACATCAAGCAAGGAGGTTTTACTATTCCTGTTTTACCACAAGCTCAGCCGTGCAATGAAATACATGATGACATGCTTAAAAAGATTAGGTGGCCTTTGTCGCTTTAGAGACAAAATGTACCAAACACGTAAACAACAAAAAGACGTTAATCTTCGTGTCAGTGGCTTAGAAAATCAGGTTGTTTACTTCCTGTTTGGGATAAATAGAAAGTAGAAGACCAATTTCGTATTTATTAGGAACTACCTTTTGCCCGCGGTTTTGCCCATGTCGATGTCAGAAATCATCAAATGTAAACGCACTACTCGGATAAAAATGTCCTAAGCTACGTCCTAGTCTATTGAATACCTAATTTAATTAAAATCCGTTCAACCGTCAAGGCTTTTTAAATGCTACCTTTTTACAAAGGTACTAGAGTTTCTTTTGCATTTATAATATTGGATTGCCTGAAATTATTTATTTTGTACAGTGGTAACAAGGTGCCATAGCACTTGCAAAATACACGGCGTGCATGACCAGATGTGTGAACGTGGACAAGGTGAAAGTAGTATGGATCGTAGCAGGTGACGTGCTATTGTTCCTGCCTACCCCCATGGGAAAAGGTGTGAGACGGTAGCAAGTTACGTGGAATTTTATTTTCATAAGACAACCCGAATCTTCGGTCATCAATCACTATAAGTCCAAGGTGCTGAAGGGCATTACTTTCAGAAAAGGGTCACGTCCGTTGACATTGCAAAGAGTTCTGTACCCAACGCATTAAAACTCTTTTACATATACCTACTTTTATTTTTACCCGACTACGGAAAATAGACGGGTTATGATCTTAGCAGTCCATGTATGTTTTTAACATTATTAAATTAAAATTAAAAAAAAAAAATTGTTTCTTTCTTAACCAAAATCCAAACAACAAGTTGATGATTGGAGCCTCCTTTTAAGCAAAGAAAAGCCTGTATTAGGAGACTCCGCTCTTTCATAGCTAGAATTTTTTTACAATGGAACAGAATACTTTTATAACAATTTTACATTTATAACATTTTTACATTAAAATTTTATAACATTTTTACATTTATAACATTTTTACATTAAAATTTTATAACATTTTTACATTTATAACATTTTTACATTATTCACGTGTTTTTTTATGTGAATGGGGGTGGGGGGGGGGGTTATGGTTGTTTGTGTGTGTGTGTGTGTATATGTGTGTAGGTGAGTGTGTGTGTAGAGAGAAACGGGTGAGTTAAACTTTATGTTGTAAGAGCGGTATCATCATAAGTAAATGGTCGTGAATTCGTTTTATCCAATTTGTTACCATTTTTTTACATTCATGTAGTTGTTTGGTGTATATGTATAACTCCTTATTTACCCTGTTATAAAGCAGAGCAGAACGTTTGTTGTATTGTATAGCAGCGAGTTTTGTTTTAGTTTGTGGGAGTTGAGCAATTATGTCTTTCCGTCTCTTTGTTAGAGTGTAGCCATTATAAGGAAGTGTCTTATGTTTTTTTAGGACTATGTAAGAGATGTATAGTTTTCTAACAGAAAGTAGGCCACTCATCTGGTACCTATAGACTTTCAGTTGGGTATCTTATCTTTTTGAAGTAAATTATTTTTATTAGTGCTCGTTGTGCTCTTTCTAAATCTATCTATTATGATCCTAAAATATTTTTGGTTTATTATAATGTTGCCCCTTATTGTAAAATTCGGATTTTGTACTCTATTATTTCACATCCCACTTAATAATATAAAAAAAACCATTCATACATTGTTTGTTTGTGGAGCTACAATTTATACGATCCCAGTATTATCACTTGTAATTATTATATGAAAACCAAAAGGAAGCCAGAAGCCAAAAGAAGTTGCGTGTAAAGTTTCAAGTTGAACCCGATTTAGCAAAGGCTACATTTCTCTTGACTAAGTGGAAATAAAATGGACGGGTTATTAATTTTGCAGAAAGAAATTGGTGAAATTTCAAACTTAACATCACGCCTGGTAATCCCCGTAAGATTAGGCAGAGGTATACCTGATAGTAAACATAGATTTTGGCAGTTTTATTTTAAGTCCCATGTGATAAATGACGAGCCTATTGTCATCGACCGGGCACAAAATCTCTGAGGATGTGTGTGTGGAACTGCAAAGCCCAAGAATTGGACAGTTTAGGTTAAGGAGTGAAGAAAACAGATTATTTTATAATTACTGGATAGACATTTGATTTCAACTAAAATAATTAAGTGTACCAATACATTACAACATCCCGACATGGGTATTTTGGCGTGTGGCCAATATTAGAACCAACAGCGTCATCATGTACTTGAAAAACATTTCACACTATTTAGCACTACGCTCCCCCTTGTCCAGGTCCCTGAACATTTGTAGTAAGAATTCAATTCTTATCAAATTATGCCCTACTCCTTTATCTACAAAACCACATAAATTCAAGTGCAACTAAACTGAAATTATGGAACTAACTACATGAATTTAAGCAGGTAAAACAAACTACACTGGTATTCCAAATTAAATACTTTTCAATTTGCTTTTTCACAATGCAACTTTAACTTCGTTCTCTTTTTATTTTAGCAAAACAACGAAGCTCCATACCAAATCCAGTTTTAAATAAATAATTTCGCTTGCATACCGTTTAACTTGCTAACTTGCGAAAAGTTTTAGAACAGCGAATAATAACTATTTTCCGTTTTCACTAACAATAAGCGAAATCTAAATTCATGTGTGTAAAGTATACATTTAGATTTCGCTTATTGATAGTTTTTTTGGCGGCTATGTTAGAATTTTAATTCTCGGCTTTGAGCTGAAAAGAAAATAGGACGTGAGTTTTTCAGTTAGGTATTAATTTAGGTGTTGCCTTGGCTTAGTGGAAAAGGCCATAAAATTCAACAACTCTCTACGGACTCATACAGTTCCTGTAAACTCACCAATTTTGGTCAAAATGTTGAATAAAGTTTGGTAAAGCAAAGTTTAAGGTACAATTTACTTTCGGTCCTAAAGGACCAGAGTACCAGACTGGTCCTGTTTGTTAGGACCGAGATAAGTGTGGGAAGTTCTAGTGTAATATTGAACTAGTGCTAGGTATCTGGTTTATGTAATCTGTTGGGCAAAGAAACTGGAACGTAAGTTTTAAATTCCGGGAAAATGTGGTCTAGATAACCGTGTAGCAATAGGTCGTAGAGACAAAGATTAAACTGAACAATTTGATGTTGATAGCACATTTTTAGGTTCTTACTAGCTTTAGTCCATGGCTTCATCCGTGTGGAGTTCGATAGTTGTCTCACGAAATCGTACTACCGAAATAAAAACTATCCTATGTTAATCCAGGTTATTAACTAACTGTACACCAAATTTTGTCTAAATCTGTGTAGTAGTTTTTGCATGGCAGAGTAACAAACATCCATCCATCCATCCTCACGAACTTTCACATTAAAATACTAGTACCTACGATTCTTTATTATACACACAACACAACTTTACTGTATATTAAAACAGCAGTGTTGATTTTTGTTTCAAAAACCGGGCAAAAGATATTTTCTTTCGCCTTTACAATAATTATGACTGCATCATAATCATAACATAAAAATCAATACTTATGATAATACTCCCACAAGCCGTTACCCTATATATTTTTATTCCCATTCCGGTATAAAATGTGTTCTCAAGTTAATCCATTAACCCTGAACTGGGGATAATGGGACTAGCATTGAACTTGCTTTTAGAAACTGAGTCTACAATTAAGGTTATAGTTATAGTAACCGCGGGGTAATTGCGTAACACATTAACAATAGCAATGCTTTTCATTTTGACAGTTCAACAAAATATGTTACTTACGATGAATTTTTCAATAATAAGAATAATAAGCTATGAGACAAAGACAAGAGGACATTATTTAGGGCGTGCCAGTCTTTTTATACGTGTAGTTTGTGGACTAGCTACACGCAGCGAACCGCCAGGGCCCTGCGGGTCCAATATAACAATGCTTTCAGGTTGCTGATGGGATTGCCTCGCTACTGCAGTGCGTCAGCGATGTTTGCTGAAACTCAAGTGGACGGCTTTCTCGCCATTATACGTAAGAGAGCAGCATCGCTGATGCGAAGGGTGAGGGGTGGTCCCAACAGCTACCTGAGTGTAATTGCAGACTACATCCATAGTCCTATTTGGAGGCATTGGATTGGGCTGCACATATTGTAGGCTGACTGGCGCTTTTTTCTCTTATTTGTATTTGTGTAATTATTAACATAGTTTTAAGTCATTTTATACTACTAACACTCTATGGACCGAAAAGTCTGAAATAAATGTTTTGAATTGAATAAAAAAAAAAACTTTTTATTTCAAAAAAAAAACAACATTAATTTTGGTTAAACCCACATGCTTAATCTTAATCTGAAAGATTATGTGCGAGTGAGGCGTCTCGCTTGTTTAAATTGCAATATATTGAATTCATGGATGAATTTCCTTCGATATCTTTCGGAATGTGATCAAAATAAAAGAAATTCGTTAGCATTTGCCTTTGTTCTTTCCACGTAATATTTGTGCAAGAACGGGGCTGTTAATATGTTTAATATAAATTTATAATCTGGGTTGTGGAGGTCACATAGGCAGTCGCTCCATGTAAAATACTGGTGTTCAGCTGGATCCGGTTAGACTGGAAGCCGACCCCAACGTAGTTGGGAAAAGGCTAGGCAGATGATACATATTTCATCATTCTCCTGCCCATAACTCAATTTATTTTGAGTCTGTGCAGCATGTCTTTTTCTTCCATACTTCTCTTTTATTCGTCATCTCACACCTCCTTTCTAGCCATATCATCCTTCTCACAGTCCATCCATCGTTTCTTTTGTCTTCCTCTACTCTTATATCCATCTACATTCATACTCAACATATTCCTCATTCCTGCGCATCACATGTGAATAACACGATAACCCACTGGGTACCACTACTTTTCAGTCACCGGTGCCACTTTCAGACTTCCTTTTGAGCACTGATTCCTTTTTTTATCCATTCGTATTACAACACATATCCCCTTAGTATTCTCATCTCAGCTACATGCAATTGCCTTTCAATCATCCCTTTTGGGGCCCAACATTCTAAAGTTGAATATATATTCAACTAAATATTCAACTGTATGTTCTGATGTTAAATATTTTTATACTTTACTTAAAAAACATAGATAAGTACTAAGATGACAGAGAACGGTTATAAATTATAACACAATTCAGTATCTACCAACTTCAAACGATTAACAAAAGTGAGTCCAATTTGTTAATCGTGTTTTGAAATTTATATTTAGTTCTATTTTAGTATTCAGTGAGTTGACAAGCAATTGGGCATTTAAAAGCGCCGTTCTTTGTCACGGCCAATGTGTGACACCTGTACTATTCTTAAAATATTCACCGGAAATATCATCAAATATCTTCTATTTTAACAAAAGACACCAGTTATAAAAAAATACCTCTGTGATAAACGAGAAAGACGTGATTTAATAAAGGTGACTTTTTTTGCGGTCGGAACCCAACAATTAAGAATATTAGAATATTTCCGAAAACACGACGGTATCTCTTCTTAATCGAGATAAAATAAATTTTACAATTTTAACAAGAAAAATATCTATAACTCAGCATCATCTTCCTGCCCTTGTTCCATGTTAGCATTACATTTTGGGGTCGGCGCATCACGTTTATTTATTCCATTCTCCTCTGTCAACTGTCACGCTTTCATTTACTCCTTTTTCTTTCATATCATTCACCTCACACAATCGATCCATCATTTCCTTGGTCTTCCTGTCCCTCTCCATCCATCAACATTTATATTCATCATTCTTTTAGTCACATGCTATTCGCCCCTCCTCATCACATCCATTCCAAAACAGTCGAATCCCGTTGATATAAAAATATTTAAATCTCTTGATCACAAATTATCCGTAGTCTATTATCTAAAGGACCAGAAATATTTGAAGAACTGTCACGAGAAAACTGCCATATTACTTTACTCTCCCATAAAAAGTTATTCAAACTAACATTGACCTTATTCTCAAGGGTAATGGCTGCGAGAAAGCCTGTTATAGAATATTTATCATGAGCGAAAAAATATAATAATAGGATGAACAGAATAATGGATTTGCAGCGTCATTCTGAAGGACTGGCGTAACGACTTGTTTTGGTCCTTATAGCATGAAATCATAATGAGCCTTAAAATAATCTATGCTCCCATTTAAATTAAACTGTTGAGTGAACTGTAATTATAACGCAACATTCAGGTTTAATGTAGAAGTACAATGACCTGGTCCTTATTTCCAAAAAGTGAATGAATAAGTTTGTGGTATTTTAACATATATTTTAGTAGTACCTACTACTACTTTCAAGTAATTGCAAGAATGTCTTAGTTATTTTATTATTTCTTTATTTGGATTCCAATAATGTTCAAGGATCTTACAATAACCTGAAGCTAAGGTACAGTCAACAGCAAAAGTAGATGATCAAAATTAGAAATTCAATACTAATGAACGGAGTTCGCGTCAGAACTGTGTGGCATCGAAGTGATTCAAAAGTATGTGATTGTAAATTAAAGGCAAATAATTCACTTCGACGCCACACAGTTCTGACGCGAACTCCGTTCATTAGGATTGAATTTCTGATTTTGATCATCTACTTTTGCTGTTAACTGTACAACCCATGAGTAAATGCACAACAGCGACCCACATAAACACAGTCCATGCGACTGGCAATTATGCCTAGGATACTGTTGGTGCTGCCCCACACAGGGAAGCGCACCTTTCACGGATTTTAATGACACAGAAAATACAGGGTGACTCTCAGCCAATCACCTCACGGCATCAATCATGAAGAGACCAGCCTGTCCCAGCTAATTCACTGTCATAATTTATCATAGCCGCAAATGATAATGGAATGTCCAAAACAAGTAAAGCGCAATGTCATTCCGTCTGGACATGTCCAGTTTCGCCGCGCAACGCCAATTTTTTTGTGGTCGTTTGATACAGGAGGAATTATTTTTTTTGCAATGGATACAGATTTTGTTGCTTCGGCTACGGAGATTTGTGTATTTTTTTTGCGGTGAAAATACTTTTCATTCTACAATTTTGAATTTTCAGATTGTGGAACAGGAATAAAACTGCTTGCCTCTCTGCTTGGCTGCTTGTCTCTGCATCACCCAAAGGTTGACTGGTAGAAAATGCCTATGGCATTAAGTCCGCCTCTGTACTATGTGCTTGAAGTGTTAAATAAATAAATAAATAAAAAACTTACAGTGGATGACCTACATACGAACACGGAGAGGATCTGAGTGAAGCTCGGACAGACCAGGGAAACATTGCACAAAAAGAAGATGTTTTAATTAATTGCTCATCATCATCAATATGGAAAGCCTAGTATTTCAACACAGTTATAGTTGCAACTACTCGTTGACTGCCTCGTTGGTCTAGTGGTCACAATCGCCACTGCTTAGCATGAGGTCCTGGGTTCGATTCCCGGGTGGAGGAAATTGTTATTAGGTTTTTCCATCAGGAATACCTCAGCCACGGGGTCTGGATTTGTGCCCAGTTCATGGCAATAGGCTCGCCCCACATTATATGCGACTTAAACATAGCTGGCGAAATGTGGGTGTATTATAGGTACACCTCTGTCTAATCCTTTGCGGATTATGGGCGTGAAAATATGTTATGGTTGCAACTACCATTTCCTTAGACACAGTGATTTCAGAAAAAGTGTTGTATTTCATTACTGATCCTATTATAACACTTTTTTTTTCACCATGATACACTGCATTATCTTTTACCCATAGCAACATAGTAGCAATCTCACATAGACTTCCATAACTCATATGAAACATAAAGGTATATAATATCGTCTAGAGTTATGAGCTTTGCTATAAAAGTCGAATCTAAATTCGTCCAGAAGCATCCGTTCCGTTAGACAGCAACGAAAATTAAAACTGACACGACTGAACTTTGAATGAAAAACATGTGCAATTTGTATGACTATTTCTGGGTTTATGGATATTTTTGTTTAGACCGACTGTCAATAATTTAGTTAGTTTATTTGTGAGATAAATGTTTTACGTATAAATACTGGAGTAATGAAAAGAGTGTTAAGTATCTTAGAACAAGAATTTCAAACCATTATTGAAGACTAATTTAATAACATAAAATAACATCACGCCGTAATCCCCAAAGGGCTAGGCAGCGTACCTAATAGTACACCCACATAGCGCCAGTTATGTTAAAGTCCCATGTAATAGAGGGTGAGCCTATTGCCATCAACTGGACACAGATCCAGACTCCGTAGATGATACTGACAAATCCCTAATGGAAAAAGCCAATAAAACTTTGCCGGACCCGGGAACTAAACTCTGGACCTCTTGCTCAGGAATCACGCTGGCGACCACTAGACCAACGAGACAGTCACCGTCTGCCTAACCCGTCGGGTATTACAGGCGTCATGTTACATTATGTTATTATGTACGTGTGTAGTGCGTTAATCTATACAAAAAACTTGGTGACATGTCGTTGATTGCACAGGCACTCACACCTTTTTAGTACTGTACTCCTTGTCATTAAATATGCTGCCACGTCATGATAGTAGTCAGTCACAGGTCCAACTGTTTTCTAAAAAGCTCAACTATTTGTAATGGTTTGTCTTAGGTGGCTATAATCATTTTCCGTCAGATGTGTCAGTTTTAGCCTGGCCGGCTCTTTTCTGTCTAAAACACCTACACAATCTATGTATGTGTTACTAGCATTAGCCCGCGGCTTCGCTCGGGTTAATTTAGAATTTGACAATTAAACTCACACACACACACACACACACACACACACTACACACACACACACACACACACACACACACACACACTACTAAAGTTTCTATAATAATAAAATTCAATCAGCGATGCGGACGAATTTTTGGACGACCTGTAACCCTTTTCTACTTGTACATATTTATTACTATAATAGTTTTGTAGTTTGTAAATAATTTAATTATCTTTGGAATAAATGTAGTGAAAAAAAATTCAATCACGATTCGAAAGACACGTAGCGCCATCTATTATCATAAGAACGTTATTGTTGTTTGCCTCGGGAACAGTACTTTATATCGGGATGAAAGGTACCCTATGTCCGTTTCTATACACATGACAACGTATTTGCAAAATTTCAGGATGCTCGATTCTGTGCTTTAGGCGTGAAAAAGTAACACATAAACATACTTTCGCATTTATAATATCACAAGCTAGGATTAAATTAAATATCTAGTAACAACAAAATTGTTACAACCTACCTCATCTACTACATACCCCTACGTCCATCGATCACTCACTCCAGGCGCGTCTGTCGCTGCAAGCAACATTATTAAATGCAGCGTACACAGTGTGTTTACTTATACGCGGGTTCTGTACGTTAAATTGAAACGGTATTTTTATTTATTTTTTTCGTGCATAGATTTTTTTTTATCGGCTGTCATTTAGAAGGACTACGAGTACACCATTCCTGAGGCATTTTTGACATTCAAATGTAAGGCAAGGCAGAGGTAAAACAACAACATAAAAGATGGAAATCTTGAAAACTATTCAACATAAGAATAAATACTACAAACATCAGTTGAAGGAGAAAACGAATACAGCAAATCAGCGCCTTATATTTACTTGTCAGAATTAATTTGCACATTTGTTAGCTACGTACCTTCAACGTTTAATTTTTAAGTCTGTACTGAAATCTTTCTAAACAATACGAGAAATAGATTAGCATAATAATTATGCTGAAAACAATGACTTTAATCACGGTAGACAAAGGCTGAATTTAAGGTTGAATTTTAAACTTTTAATCTCATCATCATCATTTCATCCGAAAGATTTCATCACTGCTGGACATAGGCCTCCCCCAAGTGCCGCCACATTGACTGGTCCCGAGCGTCTCGCATTCAGCCGATCCCCGCAACCATCACCAGGTCACCGGTCCACTTTGGTGGGCTTTTAGTCTACTTTATTATTATTCGTTTATTTCATGTTAATTAGGAAGGCCACGGACTGTGGGATTTGTGCCCGGTCGATGGCAATAGGCTCGCCTCCTATTACATGGGATATCAAAATAACTGGCGAACTGTGGGTGGGATTACTAAAAATTATATTTCATTTATCCGTTTTATTAATGAGATATTCAATTTATTATAATCCCCACAAAATAAATCGAAAAGTGTAGAAATCTTTACAGAAACAAATTAATTTATTTTAAACTACCAACACTGTCGTAACATAAATCAAATTATTTAGAACCACAGCGAAGTTGTGGTCAGATTAAAATTCATCTAAAATCGAAAACGTACATTGTGCAAATTTAATCATACAATACATTATTTGTGTATGTTTAGTTTGGTTAGTATGCGGTTTCATGTTCCAACAATAATTGTTTTTTGTGATCGTCTGGTTTTATTCGAGCTGATTTTGCATAACTTACTGCTATAGCAATATTTAAAAAGTCAAAGCACTCATATTCTTTAAATCTGAAGCAACTTAGAAACATAGTAAAAATTACAAGTTTCTTACAAAAAACGCGAAACTAACGTAACGCAATCGTTTTAAACGGATTTTTTTTTGTGAAAACAAAATCGAGGGACAATGAGACGTTTTTATTATGAAACACCGTTTTAATTTCTTTTTCAATTAATTGTAGGTTAATTATTTTCACTGTTTCGTTTTTATCTTTATTTACAACAAAAGTTGATGAAGGGACCTTGAAAACAATTTCCTCAGTAGACTTCTCAAGACCGGGATCTATTTCATTAATATCTTTTACTTTCTCGACAGGCTAAAAGCAAAACTTGTATTTCAAAGATTATATTTCCGATATTTGGAAGGATCTCTAATATAAACGAACAGGCTGTTGAGCTATCAATCAAAATCGCAGACAATCCGACTTTATGTTTGACAAATTGTTAACCATTTTGTTTTAGATCTTTATGGAAGAAATTTACGTCTTTTTTTCTTCAAAATATTTATCAATTTTGGGCAAATTTTTATTTTGTCGTAAATCATGTTTTTTACCTTTGTCTATACAATAATCTAACCCTTGAATTAGTCCACAAAGCTTTACGTGTTGAACATTCAGTTCAGTTATTTCATCATGAGCGGAATAATGAAGAATTCAGAATAATGAAAATTATTATAGTGGGTTGTAAAAATAAGCTTTGAGACAATTTATTTGTAAATCTCGAAATAGTAAATCATGTTTTTTACCTTTGTCTATACAATAATCTAACCCTTGAATTAGTCCACAAAGCTTTACGTGTTGAACATTCAGTTCAGTTATTGCATCATGAGCGGAATAATGAAGAATTCAGAATAATGAAAATTATTATAGTGGGTTGTAAAAGTAAGCTCAGGGACAATTTATTTGTAAATCTCGAAATACTCATGAACACGAGTCTGCTTTTAATTTAAAGTTATTTTGGTTCATTTTAATAATCCTTATATAGTTGAAAAATATTATATTACTTCAGGAATGCCATGCTTCTACTCATTCACACGCCAGTTACATTTTAAAATATTTTTCAATGAAATTTTTCGATAAGTTTATCCTAATATAAAAAATATTTCAAATATTATGATGCCAAGAAATAGAATTCAGAAAAAACATCCTAAAAGTAGATAAATAGTAAAGTTTTATACAATAAAACCTCGTTTAAAATTACCAACCTTTTTCAGAAGAAAACTTAGGTATCCATTTCTCAACAACTCTTCTTCTTAATTCTTCAAACACAGAAAACCAATTTAAATTCACACTTAATAATTTTTAAATCCACTGATAATATTTTAATTTCGAAATAATTTAAAACAAGCACATGCACTGGCCGAAGAGAAAAACAAACTTATTGTTTAAGAAGAAAAATATTTCGCGCGCGAATTTCGTATTTGGAACGCGTAGTGACGTCACGGATAACGCGTCCACAGCTTTCAGTATCTCGTGGGAAACTGGCGGGAAATCTTGGCGAGTGGGAGAATACGCGGGAGTCTATGCAGCGTTGCAAATGGTACCTATTATACGGTACGGGACGCAAAATACCTAATATTTACTTATTTTATTTGTCAAAAAGGCCATAAGTTAGTCGCCATGGGTAAGTGGCTCCAACTTATATACCGTACTGGTGTTCAGCTACATACTGTTATACTGGAAGCCAACCCCAACTTAGTAGGGAAAAGGCTAGGCAGATAATGATTATACAAAGGAAGAAAAGGACAAAAAAGCTTTCATTTACCTACTATTATTTTTTCAAATAATTCATTTAAATGATGGATGACATTCATTTCAGTGAGTAGGTTTGGGCAAAAACTCAAAACGTAATGTATTTTATTCTATTGAAAAAATTGGCATCTTGACGTACCTAGAACCACAATGATGACTATTTTCGTTGTAGCAGTAGATAAACAAGGCTTGGTATTACAAAAGTCTTAGTCTGTGTGTGTGCGTGTGTGTGTGTGTGTGAATTGTGCATGTGTGTGTCTTTGTCTTGATCTTCAAGTCTTAGTCTAGTCTTATTTACGAGTATATTGCAATTAGTTTTAATTACCAAAAATTAAAAAAACCCTGTCGTGAAATTTTGCAATGCCGCAAAATACCTAGTCTCAAAATGCCTCAAAATTCTCCAAATGATTTTAACCCATAAAGTTTGGACGGTTAAGTTCAAAATCGATTGACAAAAATTTGATAGTTAGTAGTAGTTTGATGGCTGTCTGTACTTAACTCCAAAAAAGATTTGGTTTTAAAGATTTATGTGTAAGTGAACCACTTTCTGAATTCCAAAGGGCTAAATAGAGAGAAAGAATAGAACATGACGTTGATATCTCATCATAGTGACCATTGCCGCAGGTATCCTTAAAAATATTTTAAAATCTACCATTTTCTTTCCTTTTACTAAAAGTCTGCTTCCGGAAAAGTCTCTACCTACCCACCTATCTATCATGCTGCGTGAAAATACAAAGAAACGGTAGCGGAAGAGTGGTTCTGGGTCCTTTACTCAGGAGACGGAAGACGGCACTTTGTATTGAACACAGTTTTGATTTATACATATAAGTCATTGTTTTGAACTATGGTGGTAAGTAGGTACGCGCAGGAAAATAGCCTATATTTTCAATCTATGGTGTAACAGTACTACCTAAATGACGATGATAACTCAAGGATAACAATATGTGTGACAACCACTTTTAAAACGCCTGTATTTCTAAAAATAAAATAAAAAAGTATAAGCCTCATATTTTATGCAAATTAAATTACAGTAATTAAGTTCCATAGTGTAGAGTGAATTTATATATAAATCTACAAGATACTCTTCGCGGGTGAAAGCCTCTTACAAAGAAGCCCATCTCTTTCTTGGGCTACTGGTAGCAGTGAAGGCCAGCCGTTTTGTAACGTCATCATACCACCTCATGTGGGGTCTTCCCGTATGACGTTTACCTTTTGGGCCATCCTTGTATTTCTGTAACGACTCTCAACAGGATGGACGTGATATGCTAGATTTCGGATGTCAATCCAACACGCTTTTGACGTTTTCATCACCATTTTTGGCTGTAGAATGACACTTTGTATATGCCTACTCAGTCCTTTTTTGTTTTGTTCCCGGGGTGGAAAATCCATACGGATGTCCTCCGCGCTGGGGCGGGTGGAGGGGTCTGTCGGACTCTAACCGACTAAAAACCACCCCGGTGTTCCCTTCTCACACTTGCACCGGGGATCATGGGAACTAGTGCGCCTTCCACAATCCCCGGCTGGTGTCGGCCCGCACCTGCGGGCCTCCTCAAGTCTGCGGGGGGAGTGAGGTGTCCTCCCCACGTAACGCCAATAGAGGGGCGCGCGGAACACTACGCGCCACCGCCTCGGGTACAGTTATACGGGGGATGCCTACTCAGTCCTTTTTTTTTTTACTCCAACGTTTAGGCATTTGGGTAACCGTAAATATTGGCCGTAGAATTGGCGAAAAAATTGGGTGTTGTACGTTTCGCTGTGGCATTGCCATTGTGGCACGTGGCTAAATAATAACTGCCGCTCGGGCCGATCTTTAGGTTAAGCTGCGCTTGCCTAGGTTGGTCCGTGGATGGGTGACCATCCATTACATATCGAGTTTCCTTCGTGCCTCGGAAAGCACGTGAAGCCGTTGGTCCCGGCTGTCATTTGTAGATCTTTGACAGTCGTTACAGGTAGTAAGTGGCCCGAAAGTCTGTCAACCAGTCTTACCAAAGGGTATCGTATTACCCAGAACTAACTGGATTGTGGAGGTCAGACAGGCAGTCGCTCCACGTAAAATACTGGTATTCATCTGCATTCGGTTAGATTGGAAACCGACCCCAAAATAGTTGGGAAAAGGCTAGGCAGATGATTCTGTGGCTTTGCCAATTTTTCATCAATTCTCAGAAACGTTGCAGCAATGCTTGGGTTTATGTATACAAGAGCACTGCAGTGTTGTTTGCAATAAACGGTTTTACTTTGATCTTGACTATGAATAGTATTTTTAAAACTAAAAATCCTCCTTTTTCTGATTCTGCCAGCTCATTTACGAAAAAAAGCGTAATCACAAAACTTTCTTCACAAAATACCTGAACAAATAGACATGTCGAGGCACCCCGATCGCTGCATGCGTTGGTCTTACATTCTCCCGGCGATGTTTATAAATTGCCTGCCTCTCAAGCTCTTACGGATGATTTGAGCAAGAATTTTTCTTTTAGTCTTGGTGGGATATATTTTCGTTTACTTTTAAAGAGTGTTGCAAGGTGTTATAGGTCTTTGGCTGACTATAAGAGGTTATAATGAAACTGTATACATTTTTAAGAGTGCATACAAACGTAGTTTTGTTTACACAGCAAGACTTGAACCAGCGGTTTGCATGTTTATATGAGTCATACAAATAGTGTTGCAGCTCTACGTTTTTACCATAATTTATGCATTTGAATGGATTATTGCAAGCAACCCACACTGGATGGCCCAGTCTCTCTAGAGAGGAGGCCGTGTGTCCCAGCAGTGAGAACACATTATAGGCTGATTATGATTGCAAGCAAGAAGATAATGTATTTTAGGAACTTGCCTAGTTAGTAGCTTTGTTTAAAGCCCAGTATTTTTTTTCACCAATGTCATCAACATCTGCCTAGCCTTTTCCCACCTATGCTAAAGTCGGCATCCAGACTAATCGAATGAAGCTGAATACCTGCCAGTATTGTATATGAAGCGACTGCCTGTCTGACCTCCACAACCCAGTTACTAGATAATACGATACATCTTGCCTTTGTCTGGCCGATGTAACACCCTAAATCACAATCGAAACTCTAACATAATATAATATCACGCCTGTAATCGCCGAAGGATTTGACAGAAGTGTACCTAACAGTACACTCACATTTCGCTAGTTATGTTGAAGTCCCATTTAGTAGGGGGCGAACCTGTTGCCATCAACCGAATCCAGACACCGCTTCTACTGAGAGATTCCTGATAGAAAAAAACCCAATAACATTTTACCTGACCTGGGAATCGAACCCAGACCTCTTGCTCAGCAGTCGTGCTTGCGACCGCTAGACCAACGAAGCAGACGAGATGAGGCTAAACTCTAAATAGAGTCTAAATTGCTTTTTAACTTCTAAAATCCACCACCAAGGACACGTGATATACAATAGCCATTGTCATCTCTCAATTTCAAGAAACACAAACAGGAAACATACGAATGCAAAATATAAGGTACAGTAAACCACAATATAACCTTATCCTGACCTAGCGTAGTATTGAGTTTCAATAGAATCCCAGGCCAGCTTGGACTGGTTTTGTTACCATTCACGTGCAGCCTGCTCTAAACAGACCATAATTTTGGACATCAAAGTTTGCAAACTATAATTATTGCGATTCAGCGCTGTTTGTAATCAATTGAACATCAAACAAAGCTGGGTAAACAGTGCATCAATTATGCAGTTGATTTAAGGTAATTCCTGCATTTGTGGTTATTGCTCATGTTCATACAACAAGGTCTTGTACTAAAAATAGAGCATCCGTGGAAAACAATTCCTCCATCAATAAATACAACATAATCAGCCAACAAAAGGTAAAATATCTACAACATAGGATTTAGTAACAAATGAAACGTGTGTGTAAACGTGGAACACCTCTTCTTACCCCTCGGCCAGTAATGTTTTCGCTGCTGTAAGACAGGCCTCTTCTTTAGAGTGACTGGACCGTACCCAATCGATTCCTGGACCTATTTTGGATTGATGGATGTCACCAGGTCTTCAATATTCCAGCGTCTGCTGGAATTTCGCAAGATTTATTTTATTTTATTTATTTATTTAAATGCCTTAAAACTATCATTACAGGTCTACAACCTAATGCAATAGCTAAGTCACACACACAAAATTAAAATTAAAGCACCCTTATAGATTCGAGCCACTTTATTTCGAAAATATTAGGACAACACAGACTTGACTATGAAATTTGGTAGGTAGATGTATTCTGTAAACCGCTTTACGATTTTTATAGAAAAAAAAGAACGATTAAGGGGCGCCCCCCTTAATCGTTCTTTTTTTTCTATAAAAATTCCCCATTCATGGAACTGAAACTAAAAAAATGTTTTTTCGTCAAACCTATACGTGCGGGGTGTCTATAGATAAGTCTTAAAAATGACATTGAGGTTTCTAAAACCATTTTTTCTCAAAGTCAATCGTTTGAAAGATAGATACTTCCAAAGTGGTAAAATGTGTGACCCCCCTTCTAATTTCTAAAGTAAGAGGAGGAATTGTAGAAAAATGTGGGATTGTAGAAAGTAAAAAAAAAAATCAATGAAAATTGGTTTGAATAAGATTTGATGTTTAGTTTTTGAGATATGGAACTTTTTCATCAAACTGCAGCAGTAACTTTGTTTTTCATTAACATATTATAAAAAACAAATTTAATGTGCTGTTGTATGTAATACAATACGACATATGAATCCGCCATTAAAAGATTTGTATTATATTGTTTGGTTGCTATGGTACCCTGTGTGTGTGTGTGTGTGAGTACGACTCGCACTTGGCCGATTTTATACATGGAATATCGTAGCCCAATCACTTTCTAGCAGTCTAAACAAAGCTTAAAGTACAAAATAGTCACTCAAATAAAGGAACAACGCAACGATTGTCCGTGGGCATGGGTGTAAACCTTGCCGGGATTGCTGAGAGTAGAGCAACATTTAGCAAATTGCTCTGCTAACTGTATGCGCCGCGAGCGCCACCTGTGTTCCTTTTACTGCAGTTTTTTTTTGTTCCGTTGTGCTTTGAAAGTAAGGATACGCTTCGGGAAGTCCTCCGTAGATTAGGTAGTAAATTATGTTTGTGTTAGGTATTGTTGGTGCAAATGCATGATTGTTTCATTCAATATGTGTGTTTTGTAACTGTTGAGAATGAATTTTCAAAAACCCTTTTTTCCTCTAGACCCAGCGAGTTAGATTGCACGTTGTAAAATACACGGTTTTAATAGCCTAATAATTACCATCATTTCCCCAAAATCTAACAAAATTTTAAAACGTGACAACACCATCTGTGACAAAAGTTTTGACTTATTTCTTTATTTTATGAAAGGTAGCTTCACAACGGACAATACATTAACTTAAAATTATTATATCAAACATAACGCCAATTTCGAAGTACACAAACAAAAAATAAGATAGACGAAAGTGACTCGAATTAATTGTCATTAAAATTTATTCTGTGTGCCTGTATGTGTGCACGTATCTGTACGGTGTGTGTCTGTGAATGTGTATGTCTATATACTTATGACAAACTGGCACTAGTGGTGTGCTAGTGGTATAACTGAGTATCCCGCAATTTATTCAGGATTTTAATTTTCTCTTTTTTATGACGGTTCCGTGTGGTATTCTTGAATACATACCACACGGAACCGTCTCGAGTATATGTTCAATCGTCAATTGTGTGATTATGATGTCAGCACCCGAGAAGCGACCGGAGTGTGGCCGCTAGCGCTCCTGTATTGCCATATAAGTTTCCTCATTTTAGTACATTTTTTATTTTTTTATTGGGGTACTGTTTCTTTACTTGTTATCTAAAAAGGATAACATAGAACCAAATAAATAGAACCAAATCTCAATACCTAGTAACCTTCACGGATCAAACAGAATATTTTTTTAAATATTGTATAATAAGTCTAAAATTGAATAGCTACTATAAAGCGTTACACTTACATAACATTATTGCCTTTCTCATACAAGATTCCCATCACAAACATAAAGTTACCTAAGTATGCAAAATTGTTTGACGATACAGCATAATATGCACAAGTTTAAACTTCATAACATAGCATAAACACTGATAGTCCCTGTGGGACTAAGTTAAGACCATGCAAACAGGAGATGTACGAAATTTAACTAAATCATTATGGATGTGTCGCTTCAGTATGCTCAAAGTTGTCATATTGATTCAATGCAATGTAAAGAATTAGAGAAGCTACTAGAAGAAATGTCAAAGAAAAAATTATACACATAGGTGACATTGACCAAGTGACATTCTATCAATAGCCCGAGTGTGATACAAAAACAGAAAAGCCACATTACAATTACAAACACATTTTAGTTTTTTTTTTTTTTATAACTTTTTTAATTTCTTACTTTTTAGTTTAGTAACGTCAAAGATTTCGAGGACGATTTAACTTTGTTTTTTATACGAGTTATTTTATATTATTGATTTGTTATTTCAAATTACTAGTAAACATATAAGGTTGCGGGGATCCG
Organism: Eurois occulta; assembly: GCA_950022335.1. Taxonomy (NCBI): domain Eukaryota; kingdom Metazoa; phylum Arthropoda; class Insecta; order Lepidoptera; family Noctuidae; genus Eurois; species Eurois occulta. The sequence goes on along the minus strand of OX465481.1, from coordinate 6,172,360 downwards.
CTGGATGCGAGACGCACGGGACCGGTCAATGTGGCGACACTTGGGGGAGGCCTATGTCCAGCAGTGGACGTCTTTCGGCTGAAATGATGATGATGATATAAGTTAAATACATTTTTGTAATCACCTTTAAAACCCTTCATTTCCAGCCACACTCGATGAGTTTGGGAGAAAAAAAAATCGAACGCAAAAATGGCGCCCAAAGTCCGCCAGGTTTTATTTTTAAAATTGTGATGTTACCAGAGACTCGAATCACCAAGACAGATCTAACAATGTATAATTTATCGAAATCAGTTCATCTGTTTAGGAGTTACTAAGGAACAAAGAATCGGACGTACAGGTCAAACACATAACCCTCCTTTTGGGCTTCGCCGCAGTCGAGTAAAAAGTATTTGGATGGCATAATCTACAGAAAAGCTTAACCATCTGAACGCCAGAACATAAACGCACGCGCGTGCCCTCCACGCCAAGCCACAATTTCACCTACCATTTTGTCACTTAATTGTGTAATTTGATTTAGAGGACACACGCTTGCTTGTCACGTAATGTGACTATGGCGGTCAAATGTTAATTCTATTGATAGGCGTTGTTGAAATATGTAACGCTCTGAAAAGCCAATGTAAGCTTGTTATGATAGCGAAAAAGACATCTGAATTAATGATTTCTCCAGCCAATTCTGAGGACACAATCAAACAGATGATTTCAGGAATGACACAAGTTTCGATATTGATTTATTTCAAAAGAGTCATGGCCGCCCCTAATACGACCTACTGACCGAAATTAGCGCAAAATACATGAATAGAGTCTTATCAACTAACTTTCTACGATGCGTGGCCCTAAAGTTGTGTTATACTTCTCAACAATGGCACCCGACAGGTATCGCGGCTGGAGGGACCAAAACTGTTATGAGTTAATTCTATGTATCCATGTCAGACTCATTATCTACTATATGAACAAATATTCAGTGAATTTTACAATCATTTCTAGTTAGAAGTTGGAAAACTAAAGTTTTATTTTAGGTCAAAAATATGTATACGGCTTTTCCAAGGGTTTTCATACTTCTGCACAATTTTATGAGATAGACACAATGTATATTATATCTTTTTCTTTTATACGTCTCACTGTTCACTTCCGTTGCCATCATTTTTGACACGATACATCCATCTTTTCTTTGGTTCTTTTCCCATGAGCGATGGCACAAAATAATGATTAATTTGTACAATACATGGTACAAACATAGTCCTTTTTCATCGTCCATGTTCACGAAAAGGACATGGCCAATTTCTGTATGGGCGTTTGCATAGTTATCAAATTTAGTGTACAACGAAAATTTTTGGTGTTTCATATTCGTGAATATTGCCATATTAAATTGCAAAAAATAAAAAGCTCAAAGAACTTCTCATTACAAATAACTAGACGTAAACAGTTTCATGTTACCTTCTATCAAATTGCTGGCAAAGTGTATGAATAATGATTTTGCTATTAAAAACGTCAAGGCGTTTTAAAATAGCGAAGTGCTGTGAATTATTAAGCATTTCAACAAGATCCAAAATCCTTATTTCAGGTGGTCATTCTACCAGAACTAAGGATTTTTAACCATATATTGATTAACATTTACTGAACTGAGAAAGTCTGACAGAAAACTGAGACAAAGTATGTGTTATTATTGTAACATTTATTGAGACTCCGAAAGTGACGTTTTTCTTCAACAGTTTAACTACTAATTGACAAGAGAAACACTAAATAAAACAAAAGATTATAAATAATTACTCATTTCTTGGTAAAAATAAGTAAAAATATTTTTTTCCGTAGAGATAAGCAGGAGTCAAAAATATTAGAAGATAATCGCAATAAAACAAACAGTTCGTACGCAACGTAGGATCTGTGCAATCGCAGTACCGCCATTTTGACATTTAAAACAATAACACATTGTAAAACGCGTTCCGTTTTATGGTACGGTTACGTTATTACTATCATTGTGTGAAATAAATATATCTTACATATCAACAGTTCAAAATATAATTTAATTATATGTAAGAAATACCAATGAAAACAGTTTTGTATAAATCAAAATGTTACAGGTAAGAGCATTTGTCGTTCATTTCACATACATATCTACAAGTAGTAAGCGTGGTGTAGAACGTCTATTATTCTATTTATCTTTCTCTATGGTCCATAATGGCTAAAGTTGACAAATGAGACTTTGAATTCAACTTGCACTACTTATTATATTGTAATCAACACTGACGAGTGCAGAGAGGTTGAAAACTACGCAACAATTCACTTCTCTATTTTTCTTAATATAATATATTGACTATGTAAGTGTATATGGAATGTACTTTTTTGTCCATGTCCTTTGGTAATATGATTTGGTAACTCATGTATCGTATCATCATCTACTTTACATGAAGCGACTGTCTATCTGACCTCCACAACCCGTTTAGTACTGGGTAATGCGATACCCCTTTGTAAGACTGGTTGTCAGACTTTCGGGCCACTGACTATCTGTGACGACTGTCAGAGATCTACAAATGACAGCCGGGACCAACGACTTATGAATGGCTAGTTGGCCATATTTCTTATTTCCATACAGTAATATTGCCAAAATTAATCAAAACAGCAAAATATTTGACAGCCCGCTTTTGTTGCCCACTTTCTGTATAAACGCTCTTAACGTGCTTTCCAAGTCACGGAGGAAACTTGGTATGTAATGGGTGGTCACCAATTCCATGGACCAACCTAGGCAAGCGTGGCTTAAGCTGAAGATCGACCCGAATGGCTGTTATTATTAAGCCGAGCTCACAGTCATATCATATACGTATTTTGTAATTAAAAGAGATGTACAAGAAAGGTTTTAATAAGACCTGTAACAAGAATATCTATTTGCATTTTCTTTACCTCTACCCCTTTGTCTGGCTTCGCAGAGACCATGTGATTATTACTGAGCCAGCTTATTATTTCCAGACTAATATGGCCACCTTTGTTAGTACGGTATCCACATAATCTTAGTCACAGCGCACAGCTGTTCAACAGGGATAGTTGTGACTGAATTATGTCGGGCAACAAGGCTTAGTGGATTTAGAACAGCGATAAGTACGTAACAAAATGACTTACTTATGATGTCAATATTATTAATCGAAGCCATATAAGCTGAAAAACCGCCGACGGCCTTGTCGATCTAGTGGTTGCAAACGCTACTGCTGAGAATGAGGACCTGCGTTCGACTCCCCGAGGTCATTTAATGTGTTCTTGGGTTTTCCCATCAGAAATTTCTCAGTAGCAGCCACGGAGTCTGGAATTGTGCCTGATTGATGGCAATAGGCAAAACATAACTGATTAAATGTAAGTGTACTATAGGGAACAACTCTGCCTTATTCTTCGGGGTTTACAGGCGTGATTTTGTTATGTTATTAACCGAAGAACTGATGACTGTTATTGGAAGACGTATTCTAATGTAAAAACTATAAATCGGTAAGATAGGACGCCGACATGATAGAAAGATCTTTTTAGGGTCATCATCATGGGCTGCGGGACTGTTCGAAAGAGATACCGCGGTCCTGGAACACAAAGGGCAAAAGAAGGAACATGGATGGGTTTTAGTTAGTAAAAGTCTGATACTCCATTTCGCTCCGCGCAGAGCGGAAGGGTTCATTTGATGATTTCCCATCTCAAAAAAAAAAGTGTCATCATCATCATTGCAGCCTTGTTCAACCCACTAGTGAGTATAGGCCTCCTTGAAGGATGATGGGCAGCAATTGGATGAGAGTGTCCCTCCAACTGGACATAATAGATAGGCTGAATGATGAAGAAACCCACAACGCATAAAAATTAAATTAGAGATGATGCTTCTAACGAGTTTAATATTCCACGCCTCATCTGAAGTCATGAGCGTTTACCCCAAAACGTTTCAAAAGTGTAACAGTACAAAGTTAAGATTACCCTCATTACTACGCACTTGGTAAACGTAAACGTGTGTTATTTCATATTAAAACTTGGGCCCAACCGCCATCCCGCGGTAATTTATGATAATCCCAGGTTGCTTAGTTCTGGTACTACCCACGGGAATTACGTGTGGCGAAGAATTTCACTCGCTTGGCGCTTGGCTTGGCGTAAATTGGCGAGAAGAGGCGCAGCATCGAGAAAAGTAGAAGGAATGTGGGGAGGCCTTTGCCCAGGAGTGGGACAGTTAACGCTAACAATAAAAAACGAAAAAAGAGCCCATGCAAAAACATATTAAAAGTGTCTCCAACGCCATACAAATCAACTAGAAGTGCAGCTCACCATTCCTGACACCCTGAATCGCCTGAAGAGACGCAAGATCCTGGATCTAGATATTCTACAATGAGGTACCGAAAACAAGTAGTCAATCCCAGTGAGGAACTGGTTGTGCATGACTCTCAATGTGACAAATGTGCTCCTATTCTACGAACTTATTGCATGATAAGAGTAAAAAAATAATTGTAAACCAATGCGAATACTGCCCAATTGCATTTGCTATCCTTTCATATACTACGGCACATCATTAACCTTTCCGTCATCGCCATCTGATTGGGAAACATTAGATAGTGACGTTACAAGTTTTGCTGAGCTAGTTTACTTCTAAAAGAACGTTTAGAAAGAATTGCTAACCTTCAGAAGATGACAGGAGAAACGTTGGAGAAGTTTTTTCGTTTTCAAATGATATGATTTGTTTCGTCAAAGGCAATTTTAAAACACATTCATCTTGTTAGGGTTTTACCACACCAATCGATCAATCGTCAATCGATACCATCGATCGATGGTAGAATGGACTAATCAACGACGATCGATAGTTTCTACTACACCAATCGATCGATCGATATATTATATCGAATGCATCGATCAACGATCGATCGATTGGTGTGGTAATACTCTTAGGTTTGCTTTTTGATTTCCCTTTTAATTTCGATGTGTTTTTCCATACATGAGAAATCTATCTTTTTGAGATTTTGATCTTAAATCTGTACCTCAGAGGTATACAATAGTAACTCCACTTTTTTTGAAAATACGTTTCTTGCACCATTGAAATCGCAAGAACCAGTTCTACATAATGGTATACGACATTAAGTCCTATGACATCTATGAAAAGAAATATCTAATCGTATAAGACATTAAATCCACTAAAGTCTAATGGGTATAGGACCTCAAATGACTATAAGATTATTTACCTCTAAGCTTTGCACGAACTTAATGTTGTTCATTGGAGTTAATGTCCTTTACCTCTGAACGAAAACTCGCGCGCAGCGCGCTAGTTATCCCTACGAACCGCGTGTCGCTTGTGTCAGTGCGTTCGCCGTTGTACCTACTGTGCGTGCAAAACCATCCACGTAATAGTTAAAAATTGTTTTAAATTGTTATAACCTCATGTTTTCACAAATTACTGTGTGGCCTAGTGAATATCGGAGATCAACATGATACAACTTCAGAATATGGTAAGTACTTTTTTTTTAGTTTTAATTAAATATTTTAGCGAAAACGTAACGAGAGGTACTTAAACAATAGTATCTCCTGTAAACGTCTCATGCAATTGATCTTTATTTCTTGGTGTTAAGATACTTTTTTCAATGACAAAAACTGTTAGTAGGTAAGTTCACATTTTTGTGAATATTATACTTTCTTATGATTCTTGAGGTATCAGTATTTACTCATATTAGGGTGATAAGTAGTACTTTTCCGTTAGTTTATAACAAAATATTGGAGTAAAACGCTCCGCGGATAAACTACAAGTAGATTCTCCTTTAACTGTCATATGTCATTGATCTATAATAGGGTCGTTTCGCCGGTAACGCGACCACCTTCAGTAGGCGACCATTTGACGGACTAAGTTTCTTTAAATCAAGATAATAGTATTTGTAGAAGAAACTTATATACAAAATAAATCTAACGTGCTTTATGAATAATTAGGAAATAAGAATTTACACAGTTTGAAACAAATGGGTTCACCCAGAGCCGAAAAAAAAATGCTCAATGCGCGTCTTGATTCAGTGGTTACTGGACGTACCGCGAGTTAGAAAAAAAATAACACGGCGCGCGGCGTTCAAAGGTAAGTTTTATTACTTATTTCATGTTTTACACACAAGTTAGTTGTTAAATTGTACAATCGATAAGTTTTGGATAGTATTTAGTATTATTTTGCTATTTTTTAACTTATTATTAAGATATAATCAAGTGGTCGGTAATCGAAATGCTTATTTATCAAAAACGTTAGATAGCGACCACGTGGTCGCAAACCGACGTGAAACGCATTATTTTGTTTTGATTAATATGACCCTAATGCTTCATATAGGACTGTTACAATTTTGAATGTAGCATTGTAAAAGTATTTCGTTGTAGTTCTTTGGTAAGCGACCACCACTTTCTTTGAAAGAACTTTGTTTAATTTACGTACAAAATTGGGTTACAGGTGGTCGTAAACCAAAATAATCGAAATAAAAACACTGGTTTTCGGCCACCATAATTTAGTATTTTTACTTTTTATTTAAATGGAGCTCCTTTCTAAATAATTCAGTCAACAAAACAAAAAGAAAAAGACTGTCCAGTACACTGAAGAAACCCTGAAAAAAGTTCTCGATGATATACGAAAAGAAGGGAAGGGAATAAGAGAAACATGTAGACTGGATCCCAAGTAGGTACCACGATACAAGATCGGCTTAGCGGGAAGAGGTGTATCATAATTATGAATAAGAAACGCGGAATATGATTTCTAAAATAAAATTAAACCAATAATATTAAATTAAGATGTTTAGAAAATATTAATGTTGATTATTTTTAAATGTTATACTACATACTTTACTACATACAACTATGACTAAGATCCTACAAAATGTAAGTTTGTTATTGTTTTATTATAAGAAAACATTACACCAAATGATTACCATATTTGTTTATAATAAGAGGCAAAAATTAAAATATTTTTAAAGCGATTATAATTGTTTTAATGGCAAATTTTTCATATTAAAATAGCGGTCGCAAACCAGCTCACTGGTGGTCGTAAACTGATAAAAATGGTCGCAAACCGACGTTTTCGCTATATTTTCACTTTTTCAGCATTTTATAAATATTTTTGTATTAATGTATTTTATTTTACGTTTTATATCCAAACTAGACTATATTTGGGACAAACTCACATTAACATATACCATTTTGCGTGTAGACAACATTTTTTTTTCCTCATCTTTTGTGGGCAACCCAGCTAACTGGTCGCTAACCGGCGCAATGACCTGTGTGTTAAGGTCCATTTTTCAGAGAGTCAGTCCATAAACACAGCGGGTAGTTAGATACACAATGTTCAAAGTAGGTTTTATGATGATGCTTGCGATCCATCAATTGACTAATTAGATCCGAAAACGCAAAAAATAACGTTTCATTAATATAAAATATTAATTTATGACAATATTATTTTGTTATTTTTAGGATCTCAGAGAGATCACCATTTTCAAGACTGGCACCGTTACCACCAAGTTTTATCTTCAAAATCTTGTCAAGAGCAGGGCCGGTAGTCTCGACATAGATACCGACACTTTCGCAAACTTTCAATCGCTTTATTATAATGAACAAATTCGGTTGCAATAACAATGCTTGCGAGAAACGCATCTTGGATGTACAGACTTACATTTCTCACAAGCAACGTTATTGCAACCGATTTTTTCTGTTATTATTAAGCGACCGAAAGTTTGCGACATTGTCGGTATCTATGTCGAGACTACCGGCCCTGGACATGCTTGTAGCTCCCTTCGAAGTACGTAACATCGGCGGTGCTATTAATTATGAAGCACAACCATCAACCTCCTCTTTGTTCACTGGCATTTCTAATGGAAAATATCGAGAAGACTTCAACAAAGGTACGTACACCAGCTGACAGTTGACAATGACTGCTGACCAATAATTAGTATGTTTTAACGATTAAGTTTTCGCCGTATAACCTAATTGGTAAATTCTCGCATAGTATGGATTTGTTTTTCTGTGTTTTAATTAATAGCATAAGTACGTAGCTAAGGCAGAAACTTTTTTTTTAGGATCAGAGAGAGAAGCTTTTCCTGGAAAGGTCCGAAGGTTCATATTCAAGACCATCCCAAGATATTGACGTGGCTCCGGCTCCAACCAAAGTAATGCATACCGTCGGCGATGCTACTGACGATGATACACAACCGTCAACCTCTCACATGGAAGTGGATGTAGTCCACTCAATAATAGAGAGAGAAAAGAAGAAAATCCAAGAATTTCCCATCGTGACTCCTTGGGACTGGCAACAGTTTATAAAGAGCTGTTCAAGAAACTCAAAAATTAAAGTGGTAAACACGGAAACTGATCATTTCATGGATTTTTCTGCCTTTTGCAACGGATCATCAGCTCCTTTTGTGCACAGAAAAAAATCTATTGCAGGAGAGTCTGCTATAGTGTGGATGCAATTCCGAAAAAATGAAATAGGTTCGATGTTCTACAAAACTTCTTTTGATCAGGAAACTTTTGAAGAAGTTAGTTTCATACGAAATAAACGAAGAGGATTTTCTATGCCCACGCCGAAACCTATTCGAGAAACTCAAAAGCCCATTTCGAGACTCAAATACAATGACTTACAAAAATCGTGGCAGTGGATTCCATCCATGTTCCACGAATATTATAGGAATCTTCCATGTGCAGATGTCCCTGACTTACCTGAAGCATGTGACTAGCTGTGTTGGTTTTTAAAAATAAATAATAATCTGATTTTCAGATTTGTGAAGTAACTTTTGTTTCATTTTATTGGTAAACCCCTCCCCAATTCTTAAATTATTCCGTAACGCAGCATACTGACAAGAGACATAATGTTTCTAGGTGCCGAATTCCAATAACATGCCTATGTTTTATTTAGAGGTAAACAAAAGCATGATATAATAATGCTTTCTTAAAACACCTAAGTTAATTTATGTTACAAGGTAAATAGTCTCAAGTCCACAAAATCAGATAAGAATTAACTTTATTGTAATTATGTGTAATACATAATAATTCCATCTAATAATAATAAAAAATACTGTTGGATTTGTTTCAATATCTTCAAAACAACTATGTCAAAATTGCATTCAAAGTTTCACGCCGCGCATTTTTGCCTCTCCTGTAAAATTTTCGTTTTATCATATAATGTTGTATACCTCTGAGGTACAGAAATGTGCTTGAAACTTTATACGGGACAATAACCGACGTAATATAATGCTAGTATAAAATTCATGATACTGAGATTGATTTTGCTGACTAAACATTTCAGCAATATCTCACAAATCACAGTAAGTGGAGAACTTCGTCAACTGCCATAATATACGCGCCAGGTTTTGTTCCACGACAACTTGATCGATTGATGTCAGAAGTTTCGCTACACGATTATTGTTTCATATTGCTGTTAATTATGATACCACATGGTTCATTAGATTGTAGAGATTCTTGGTAAATGTTTGTTTTTTTTTTTGAGAAATTTGATTAAAGGAACCAGGATCACGGTGCTCTTTCTATATAACTGGTGGCGAATGTATTAACCGAATTTTGATCTCTAACACTTTAAATAATGTTTTAGTGGGACTTATCATTGTAATCATATCAGTTGAAAGACATCCGCTGCAGTACACAGGTCTCCCCCAAGCGTCAGTGTGCCTTCCGGTATATTGTGGTCGCTACTTCAGAACCATTCATACCCATCCGTTCCGCTAATTTGCCCTATCCAATGCCACATAAAATAATAATAACATTCAGACATAATAATTATGCTAACTTAACCAGTATACAGGTTGTAAACGGGCCCTTCACGAAGCCCAAGCATTCTGTACATCAAACTAAGTAGACCAGGGTCGATAATTTTTAAAACCAAAAAAAATTATAGTAGAATGAAACCCATTAGAAAAGGAGGGGAATATTATAAAAATGAAGGGAAAAATAATTTACGGGCGATCTGAGGTCGGGAAGGGGATGGGGGTGAGTTTTTAAGGGTAAAAAACGGTTTTTCTCGATTTCCGGCAAAACTAAAAGTCCTATTGAAAAAAGTCAAATGGCAAAGTTGTAGGTAATAAAAAGATCTAAAACTTTTATATTCACAATTTTTTCACATAACCTCAAAATGTATGTGAAAAATTCAAAAAACCAAGTTTTTGGTTTTTTATTTTTATCTTTTACAAAAATTGTATTTTTTTAACGAAATTTGGTGAAAACTTACCTTTTTATGTCCCAAATACGCTGTAATTTATTTGATTAAAAATATTTATTTTTTCACCTCATTTTGAATTAATATCGAAAAAGCACCCTAATTTTCAATCGAAAATTCACCCGTCAAAATAGCAGCTTTTTTCAAAAAGTTGGTATGTTTTCTGTTCGTTGAAATCTCTACTTTCCGTTGGTGAAAAAAAATATATGTAACCATAGTAAATCTTCTCAGAAAATGCAAAAAATCGAAAAAAACTCGAATGTGATTTTTTTTTTAATTATTGTAAATAATTTTGAGCTATTTATTAAAATTTACACTTTAATTACTCAAAAAACGTTAGATTACATGCTACATTAATAAAAAAAAATTGCAAACTAAAATATACTACTATAATTAACAAACAAAATAAGTTAATAAAATTAATATTTAATAAGACATCTACAATATTTGGAGAAAGTTGTCGAATCTTTTTTTAAATTATATGCGTAGATGCCTATTTATAACTATTTTAAGATAAATTATATACCTGAGTGACCTACGAAAAATTGTAGCCCATCAAAAGGTATTTCATGGAGAAGTGGGGAAGGGGCTAGGCGGGTCTGGATCTTACTACATACATACCTACTATTTCGTAGCAGCTGTTACAACCGTTAGCCTAGCCAGTATTCGAAATACAGTACAGTATACAACATCGTTTCTAAAAATACACGCTGAGTTTCTTGAAGATAATTGTGACAAGTTTACTTAAAAAAAAAAAAACTTTTCGAATCTGCATAGGAAGGTAAATACTATCTCTATTTTTATCTGTATCAATCAACTCAAACATTAAAATAGTAATATTTTCTTTAAAAAATAGTATGCTTAACGTAACATAACCTAAAGATTAAAATTAAATGATATTTTAGTACAAGATTAAAAAATAATAATCTCCTTAATTTTGCACAAACAAATCCCATGAAAAAAAATATTTCTAAACACATACAAAATCTATGAAAAATATACAAAATATATATCGTAAATATATTTTTTATATTTTTAGCTATGTTTTTTATGTCTTTTAATATATATTTTGAATGTATCTAAAATATATGAAATATACATGAAAATCGGCCAAAAGTTAGTTATTAAAAATATATTTACTATACATTTTTTTAAATATATTTATACATTTATTATAGATTTTTAATATATTTATAATATATTTTTTATACATGTTGACATGACAAAATAGTAGGTATGTATGTAGTAAGACCCAAACCCGCCTAGCCCCTTCCCCACTTCTCCATGAAATACCTTTTGATGGGCTACAATTTTTCGTAGGTCACTCAGGTAATATAATTTATCTTAAAATAGTTATAAATAGGCATTTACGCATATAATTTAAAAAGATTCGACAACTTTCTCCAAATATTGAAGATGTCTTATTAATTATTAATTTCATTAACTTATTTGCTTGTTAATTATAGTAGTACATTTTGATTTGCAATTTTTTTTTATTAATGTAGCATGTAATCTAACGTTTTTCGAGTAATTAAAGTGTAAATTTTAATACATAGCTCAAAATTATTTATAATAATTAAAAAAAAAAATTCGAATTCGAGTTTTTTTCGATTTTTTGCATTTTCTGAGAAGAAATACTATTGGAACATATTTTTTTTTTCACCGTCGGAAAGTAGAGATTTCAACGAACAGAAAACATACCAACTTTTTGAAAAAAGCTGATATTTTGACGGGTGAATTTTCGATTGAAAATTAGGGTGCTTTTTCGATATTAATTCAAAATGAGGTGAAAAAATAAATATTTTTAATCAAATAAATTACAGCGTATTTGGGACATAAAAAGGTAAGTTTTCACCAAATTTCGTTAAAAAAATACAATTTTTGTAAAAGATAAAAATAAAAAACCAAAAACTTGGTTTTTTGAATTTTTCACATACATTTTGAGGTTATGTGAAAAAATTGTGAATGTAAAAGTTTTAGATCTTTTTATTACCTACAACTTTGCCATTTAACTTTTTTCGATAGGACTTTTAGTTTTGCCGGAAATCGAGAAAAACCGTTTTTTACCCTTAAAAACTCACCCCCATCCCCTTCCCGACCTCAGATCGCCCGTAAATTATTTTTCCCTTCATTTTTATAATATTCCCCTCCTTTTCTAATGGGTTGCATCCTACTATTATTTTTTTTCACTTTTTATTATTTTTAAAGGCTTCTACCCTGGACTAAAGTAACTCTAAGCAAAAATGATAACTGGGAAACGACTTTCTTTTTGGGGTGAATCACGTTTCACGGAAACCTTGTGCTGATGGATTAAATACTACGGGGGTCGTGGAAATGTTTAAAGTAAAAATCTTACGTTAAAAACATGTACCTATCTATTTACCAAAAAAAACTTGTTTGAAAAAGTTGGAACGTTGACCCCAATATCTCCGTAACTAGAAGGTTCCCAAGTATGGTCTAGAACAAAAAAAATATCGCAATGACAGGGAGAACCAGTACCTTTCGCCTTCGTTTAGAGTCTTGCTACACCCTTTATAGTGTTCCCATTGCTTGGACGTAGGCCTACACTCTATGATGGAGTAGACAAAAACAAATTCGCAAGCGGGACCGGTCCTGGGTTCGATTCCCGGGTCGGGCAGAGTGTGATTGGGTTTTTACATCAGGAATTATTCAGTAGCAGCCACGGAGTCTACATTTGTGCCCGGTTGATGGCAATAGATTCGCCCGTTATTACATGAGACTTAAACTTAACTGGTGAAATATGGGTGTACTTTATTTATTTTTATCTCTACATCAGAAATTACAGGCTCTTGTATATGCACAATCTTATATAGAGAAAGGTGTCTGAAGTAGGAAGGTCCTGAGTTACAGATCACCTCTCCGGCTTTTAATTATATAACATTTTATATGAAGCAAAAATTTTTGTCTCGATTCTAAGCTTAAAATTGGGAGTAGGTAAACCAGTACTTAAAATTAATTATTTGAAGACATTTAAACATATGTAAAACAAAATATGAAATTGGCATAAAACATTAAATTTGGTACACCTCTGCCTAACCCTTCTGGGATTACAGGCGTGATGTTATGTTATGTATTCAGAAATATTTATTATCCACTCACTCGCCGTAGGTAACTTCTATGTACAGAATGTAGGTACGAAGGCACCAGTAGTTCCCTATGACCTGACTACAGCTAATGTTTTAACCATAAAACAGACATTAACCCATAACCTTCATGGTAGTCCGCAATCATAAATGAAATCGAACTATGATTTTTATGTCTTCATAAAAAATATTATTTTTTATTACTTATGTTATGACACATTTTTTGGACAAGAGATTACGTTCATATTATCAAAGACATTTTTGTTGATAGTCAGGTAATAAAATTTATAGTTCGCCTTTAGGGATGAAAGTCTAGATATTTTTAATTCTGCGATTATTGCTTGACTTGAGAAGAAATATGTACTTTTTTGATACAAGCCGGTTTTATTTACCGTGTGTGTTATTTTTTTCTCACAATGATCAGTCGAGCGACAAAGTATTCTGTTTAAATCAGTCTTTACATACCTATCGATAAAAAAGGTAACGATAGTAAAAAAAAACCGGCCAAGTGCGAGTCGGACTCGCGCACGAAGGGTTCCGTACCATTATCTATAAAAACGGCAAAAAAATCATATCTGTTGTATTATGGGAGCCCCCCTTAACCCATTTCCTGTCCCATGAACCACATATGGTTCAGGGCGATTGTTTAGCTATTGTGTCTGCTTTGCGGACGGTGAAAGTGTTAATACATATTTTTTTAATTTTTAGTATTTGTTGTTATTAGCGGCAGTAGTAATACATCATTTGTGAAAATTTCAGCTTTCTAGCTATCACGGTTTATGAGATACAGCCTGGAGACAGACAGACAGACAGACAGCGGAGTCTTAGTAATAGGGTCCCGTTTTACCCTTTGGGTACGGAACCCTAAAAAAGAGCTACTTTTATATTTATCATCGCTCCATAAGTAGTATGGTTCCGATAAGACTGAAAGTTAATCTGCTGGCCTATACACATGAAAGAAAAAGGCTACGCAGATGACGAGTAAATCGACCTTGGTTGAATTCGTTTTTTTTAACCCCGTACAAACCTAAATCTTAGTCTGCCACCTTTTGGCGGTACTAAAAACGACGCACTCATCATAGTACAAGACGTTATTCATAAAACCGAATATAGATGGCGCTGTTCACAAGGTCAGTTTTCAGATGGAAGTAGAATAGAAAACTCCTCAGTAGTTAAGGTTCCTGACACTAGATGTAGCTTTCAGCCAAAGATCAAATTAGATTATTGGCGGTAGCGCCATTGAAAATTCAGGGTGGAAGGGACATCGACTGTAATCGATGATAACCGTTTTCGCGTCGGTGTCCCTTCCACTTCCAGATTCATAAAAGAAAACCACAAGAAAGAGACATGTTTATCAAAGAAAACAACAGATAACTTTGCCATTGGGTTTTATATTCAATTCTTTATTCATAAGAAAAGAAAAAAGAAAAATAAACCACATTTATTTGGCACATGCCACAAATGCACACAACATAAAATAAAATAAGACTTGTAATACTTTCATACATCACTTAGATTTGTCCGCAGTATTTAGTTCAGCTCCAAAAACGTTCAATAAAAATGCTTTGTATTCTTCTGCTTTCACTGAGTATGCTATTCTTACGTTGGCCTTTTCTTTGTCGACAATGTCGTTTGTATTGATTCCTCTCTTGTCACCTAAAAAAAAGACAATTAAAATTATCTTATCTTATCTGCAGTTTTTCATTAATGATTACAATTTCATCATTATCACCATTTCAGCCGTCAATGGCAGGCTGAACGACGTAGGGTGACTGGTAATTAGTGACCGAAACTTAAACACGTGATTGTACTCATGATAATAAACAACTTTCCCAAAGAAACAATTTTTTTATATCCATTCAATGTTATCACAATAACACAATAACCGTATGAAATTCGCACGCGAGCGTCTGTGACCTATAAGCTGTTAGACGCATGACGTCACCGCGCGCCATAGTGTAAGTGGTCAAAGACTCGCGCGCGCGTACTTCATATGGATGTTAGTGTGATAAAAGTGAAAGACTATAAAAAAAAATTTTGTTTCTTCGGGAAAGTTGTTTGTTATCACGAGTCCAATCACGTGTCATAAGTATCGGTCACTAATTATCAGTCACCTTAAAGAAAGTAAAGTTGTGCAGGACTGTTCGTTGAAGTTCCAACGATTGTCTCAACGAACACTCCTGCGCTCTTTGCATCTTTCGCATTCCTGCCACCATGTTTAGTTCTTCAGACTTGAGCTTACCCATGCTATGACTTTAGGTAGGCGATTACACCTTATTTTAGATTTACTCACCACAAACAGTGATATCGTTTTTCGAATACTTGTACTCTTCCACCAGATCTGGCCTCAGGAATAGTGCTACCGTTGCAGGATCTAATGCCTGCCAGGTTGGTTCTACGCCTAAAACTACCTTCTCATATTTATTCTGGGCCTTAATTATTTCAGTGTCTATTGCTCCTAGTTTATTTTCTCTCCAGTCCTGGAAAATCAATATTAAATCTTAGGTGACTTTACATCGTTTAAATAAGTTTTCATTAGTTTTAGGTAAACTTTGGCAATCACGATTGCTTTCCTTGAGGTCCTGTGATTAAGTTCCTGGAAGTGTTTTTCATCGAGAAAATATCGGAAGGCGACCAGAGTCTGGGTTTAACTGCCAGTTTCCCGACTGTGGTGTGTCCTCAATGTTTTCTAATAATTCGAAGACCTGTGGCATACACCTTACCGCACTGGGCCCGTGTGCCATTGCCCATGCCGTGCCCCATTATGGTAAATGGTACATAGTCGTACTTAGATATTGAAAACAAAATGGAGGAAGCAGTTACCTTGCTAAAATTGAGGTATTGCTTAGCCTGTGAGAAGGGAAAGACTGTGACTTTGTCCGGAGTGGCATTCTGAGCTACTACGTGATAAGCTTCCACATCCATGTGTGCGTTGAATTCTGGAGTTGGATTCTCTTCACCTGCACATACAAAAATATTTAATGTTTTTATCTTCTCTTCGTCTTTGTGTTCAACTGCAAAACATAATTATCTACTTTAAGCATGCCAAAGTACTTTGTTATGGTGTCTGCTTCGAATTTTAGGGTATCTAAGCCGGAAGATGTTTAAGTAGAACATTTTTTTCTGGTTTGCATGATTCAGATAGTATTTTACTTACTATGAATGTGGCCTGCGCCTATGTATAAATGGTTCAGTCTTGATAAAAAGCCAGGGTCCAGTTTTATGGCTAATGCTATGTTTGTCAATGCTCCAATTGTTATCACAGTCAAATCTCCTGAAATTAAGAAAAATAAATCTTTCTCAGTATTGTTTAATTATGAGGTTCTGTTACATTTGTTCTTCTTCTTAGCGTGTCGATGACAATCTAAATTGTGTAGGCCCATAACTGAGCTACTAGTTTGGCGCTTTCGGTAGTCCATCAGTTCCTGTAGTGAACAAACAACAGGACACGCAGGACACAATATTAAGTGCCCCATCGTTTGTGGAACAGCATTACATTTACACTCCAGGGTAGAGTCATTAATGTTAGTTATGGTTTTTGGATTAGATGATTTCTTGGTTTTTATTACAATTGTATAGTTATAAGTTTTTAAACTAACAAACAGTGGACATGGTAAATATACCGTTTCTAGTGTTAATTATAATTGTATAGTTTTCTAAACAAATGTTGCCACCCTATTTTGTTTGATAAAATTCTATACAGTGTTCCACTTTAAAGTTGTGATTCCTTAAAAAATTCGCTTATCTAAAAAAAAATTGAGAAATCATCCTACTAAAGTTTGTGAGTATGGATGGATGGATATTTGTTACTCTTTCACGCAAAAACTACTGACCGGATTTGGATGAAATTTGGCACACAGATAGTTTATAACCTGGATTAACACATAGGATACTTTTTATCCCGGTGGTGCGATCCCGTGGGACAATAACCGAACTTACGCGGGTGAAGTCGCGTCATGAGCTAGTATATTATATTTTCTCCATACCTTCATAAGTCTTAGAGTAATCAATAAGAGCATTCACAGCATTCTCAGTCTTCGCTGGCACCAGGTCGGGGAAGGTATCACCACTGTCTCCTAAGCCATCCTTTCCGTAATAATCAGTAACTGATGGCGTGGTGACCAACGATGTTTTGGATCCCCTGTATATTGGTACCTGAAATTAGGCAATTTTTTTTTAAGAATAGCGAATGGTTTACAGCACAACCTGTGCAATATTAGCTAGCTTCTTAACTCACAATTTTTTAACTTTTCTCTTTTTAATAAAACCGGCCAACTGCGAGTCGTACTCACACGCACACAGGGTTCCGAAGCACCAAACAATATAATAAAAATATTTTGAAGGCTCATTCATAGATTTTGTATTGTATTACATTTATATAAAGCAAAGTCAGAGGCCCATGAGCGGCATAAAAACTCTGTCACCAGGTT
This sequence comes from Eurois occulta, assembly GCA_950022335.1. Taxonomy (NCBI): domain Eukaryota; kingdom Metazoa; phylum Arthropoda; class Insecta; order Lepidoptera; family Noctuidae; genus Eurois; species Eurois occulta. The sequence continues at coordinate 6,154,646 of OX465481.1, read as the reverse complement.
AGGCACTAACCACACGATAAAGAAAGAAGACATTTAACAGCAAAACCTTTGTTTTTAATGGTATGCTAATGAAAAACAAAGTTACTGCTGAAGTTTGTTGAAAAAGTCATATATATATCTCAAAAACTATACATCAAATCTTAGGTATTCAAACCAATTTTTGTTGAAAATTCTTTTTACGTTCTACAATCCAATATTTTATCAGAATTCCTCTTATTTTAGAAATTAGTGTGGGGGACACACATTTTACCACTTTGGAAGTGTCTATCTTTCAAACGATTGACTTAAGGAAAAAATGCTATAGAAACCTCATTTTCATTTTTAAAGTCCTATCTATAGACACACACGTATAGGTTTGATGAAAAATATTTCTTTTAGTTTCAGTTCCATGTATGGGGAGCCCCTCCTTAGTTTTTTATTTTCTTTATTATTGTATAAAAATCGTAAAGCGGTTAACAGAATATATCTACATAACAAGTTTCAACTGTGTGGTCTTAATAGTTTCGGAATAAAATGCTGTGACATACGGACAGACAGACCGACAGACATGACGAATCAGGGTTCCCTTTTTTTTGCCATTCGCCTATGGAACCCTAAAAACAAGGGTCTTAAGTTACCTACCGACCTACTTTTCATCGAATCTATTATTTCTATTAATGCTCAGATTGTCTTGTTCCCTGGGTACTTCCTTCAACAGCTTGAAATTAATTTTTCAATGATCGGCTACCGGTGGATAGTTTGGTGACCATTGCTCTTATTTGCGATTAGACACTACCGAATAAGATCAAGATTACAACGGACATCCGTGCAAACATACGCAAACTGTCTTATCAAGTAATTGTATAACAGTTAGTAGTTACAGTATTGCGTTAATTGATAAACTAGGCTGTTGACATTAATCTTCATTACTAATTCTTATCTCAGTGGGCGAAGTCACAGTTCAACTAATTGACCGATAAATAAGCACGATCGTTATTGCATAATAATTTATACTATTAATTACAGGAACCTTTTCCCAACTATGTTGGGGTCGGCTTGCAGTCTAACCGCGTGGAGCAAAATATCAGTATTTTACATGGAGCGGCTGCCTATCTGACTTCCACAACCCATCTAGTACTGAGTAATACAATACCCCTTTGTAGTACTGGTTACTTGGTAGACTTTCGGGCCACTGACTCCCTGTATCTATCGCCAAAGATCTACAAATAACAGCCGAGCATGCCTTAACGAGCTTTTCGAGGCACGGAGGAAACTCGGTATGTAATGGATGGACATCCATCCACGGAGTGACCTTTAAATCGCTGCTTATCGACCCGGGTGGCTGTTATTATTATGCGAAGATCTCCCTAATGTGCTTGTAGGGGTTAGATAGCGCATACAACACACACACTGTAATAGCGTAAGCTTATAAATATGTAACCGCAAGGCGCGCGGCACACACTCGTTGCCTGTACCTCATAGTGTCAATATAATATCAGTGCAGTCCAGTGACCATCTCTTTTATTTATCTCCGATTACTACATCACCTAAAGTGGTGACCCCGCGAAAAAGTGAACAAGTGCAACCTTCAAATAAATTTTCAAAACAATTTGGTGGAACTGAGCAAGATGACTATTCCACACCCTTCAGCCGCATCGGAACTGGCAGCAATTACTCTGACTTCCAAAATCCCCGATTTTTGGACAGACCAACCCAGAGTATGGTTTATTCGCACCGAAGCAATGCTGGCACCGCAAAAACTTTCTGACGACGCCAGGTACGACATTGTAGTATCAAAATTAAGCAAAGAGGCTATACAACAGGTCACTGATATTTTAATAGAGCCCCCGGCAGTAAAAAAGTTTGAAGCACTCAAGGAACGCTTGTTACGAATATACGAAGAGTCAAAAAACAGACAGCTTCAAAAACTAATAAGCGAGATGGACCTAGGCGACCAAAAACCCTCGCAGCTCTTGCGACGTATGAGAGAGCTCGCCAAGGACAAAATTCCAGATGACACTCTAAGAATATTATGGCAAGGTCATTTACCAGATACTATTCGCGCAGTTCTCGCTGTATCAGAGGTAAAAGAGTTGGATCATCTCTCGTCAATTGCTGACAATGTTTTCGAAACGTCGCGCGCAGTCCATCAGGTTAACGAGGTGTCACAATCACAGCAGTCTCCGTTGAGCCGAGAAGCAGAAACAATCATGGCTGAAATAGCAAAGCTGAGCCTCAAGGTCAACGAGCTGGAGAGATCACGGCCGAAATTCAGACGTCGGTGGAACAACAATAATCGGTCCCGTTCCGCGTCCCGTAATCGCAACCGCGACCAGTCTACGTCACGGCGCTCTCCTGATAGTCCCGACTGGCTCTGCTATTATCACCACCGTTTTCACGCTCGGGCAAAGAAATGTGTGGAGCCGTGTTCTTGGAAAAAAGCTCAACAGGAAAACTAGGCAAGGTGCAGACAACGGCGGAGCTCTGCGCCATAACACCCGGACACCGCCTTAAAATCAAAGACAGTAACAGTGGACTAAACTTTTTAGTGGACACAGGCGCAAATGTGTCAGTTTTACCAGTGAATAGAAAGTGCAGTGCTAACCAGTGTAGTGACTATAAACTCTTCGCAGCCAACGGATCAGAGATAAAAACGTATGGACAAAGGTCATTAGTTTTAAACTTTAAGTTACGCCGGCCTTACCGATGGGATTTCGTGATCGCCGACGTGAAGCAGCCAATATTAGGCGCAGATTTTTTAAGTCACCATAAGCTTCTCGTTGACGTCGGGTCACGAAAACTTATCGATCAGGTAACCGATTTAAATGTTATAGCAAAAGTAACAACAATGTGTGAACCTTCTGTACTGTCAGTTAGCATTAACCATCCTTATCACGAGTTACTATCAAAATATCCGTGTATCACCAAACCGATGTCATTTCAAGAATCCCCGCCTAGTCTGGTACAGCATTGTATTGAAACCACAGGACCCCCTGTTTTTGCTAAAGCACGGCCACTTCCACCGGCTCGTTATAAACTTGTTAAAGCTGAGTTCCAGAAAATGCAAGAACTTGGTATTTGTCGGCCCTCAAAAAGCGCTTGGGCAAGTCCCCTACATGTAGTTCAAAAGAAAAATGGTGACATCAGACCGTGTGGCGATTATCGCCGACTGAACGCCATTACCAAGCCCGACAGATACCCAATACCGCGTTTACAAGATTTCACGTATACCCTAGCGAACAAGACAATATTTTCGAAAATCGATATTAATCGTGCGTACCATGTCATAGAAACAGCACCCAAAGACGTCGAAAAAACCGCGATCATAACGCCTTTCGGTCTTTTTGAATTCACAAGAATGACTTTTGGTTTGCGCAACGCGGCACAGAGTTTTCAGAGATTTATGGATACAGTTTTCAGAGGTCTCGATTTTGTATTTAATTATATTGATGACGCCATAATAAGTAGTGAGAATGAAAGTCAACACATTGAACATTTGTCAATAGTATTTCAAAGATTACAAGATTACAGTATCACGATTAATTTGTCTAAATGTGTATTCGGGCAAAGTTCATTAGAATATCTAGGTTACCATGTGTCAGCAGAAGGCATTCGTCCGGCAGAGCAGAAGGTCAAGGCCATCATCGAGTACCCAAAACCAGAGACGGTCGAGCAACTACGCCGTTTCACAGGTATGATTAATTTCTATCGCGCCCATTTGCCCAATGCAGCGTCATATCAGTCTTTGTTAAACGTATATATAGGAAGCGCCAAAAAGAAGGATAAAACTAAAATCCAGTGGTCAAACGAAGCGAGTGAAGCTTTTGAACAATGTAAACAAGGTCTTAAAAAGGCCGCTACATTGTCACACCCGCGGATCGATACGACGCTATCATTGATGACAGACGCATCCGATTTTTGTGTAGGTGCAGTCTTACAGCAGAGAATCAATGGTGTTTGGGAGCCACTAGGTTACTTCTCTAAAAAGTTATCTAACGCCCAACGAAAGTACTCAACATATGATCGTGAATTGCTAGCAATATATATGTCTGTAAAATATTTCCGTAAATTATTCGAAGGACATCAGATCACTGTGTATACTGATCACAAACCTTTGTCATTCGCATTCTCAAAGTTAGGTAAAGAATCAAATGAAACACCCCGTAGAATCAGGCAATTACTCTACATCAGTGAATTTACTACAAATATTTGTCACATAAGCGGACTTGAAAATGTAGTCGCAGACAGTTTATCACGCGTAGAAACAATCTACTGTCCCACAGTGCTCGATTACGACAAAATTGCTGAAGCGCAAGAAAGCGATGACTACGTGACGCAAATGAATAATAACACGTGTGTAGTTTTGAAGAAATTACAGATACCTATGTGTAATAAAACAATTTATTGCGACATATCTACCAAAACAGTTAGACCGTATATTCCATTAGAATTTAGACGTATCGCTTTCGATAGCATCCATAATTTGAGTCATCCAGGCGTACGCGCAACTCGTAAATTAGTATCCAGTAAATACTTTTGGCCAAATATGAACATTGACATTAATAAATGGTCTAAATCATGTCTAAATTGTCAAAAAGCTAAAGTCAATCGGCACACTATTTCGAATTTGGAAAAGTTTCCGAACGCGAATCGGTTTGAACACATTAATATTGACATAATCGGCCCTATGCCCATTTCACAAGAGGGATATAGGTACTGTTTGACAATAATTGATAGGTATACACGCTGGCCAGAGGCATTTCCCATACGCGACATAAACGCTGAAACAGTCGCTAAAATATTGTACACGGACTGGATTTGTCGTTATGGTTCACCTGTAAGTTTGACGAGCGACCAAGGTCGCCAATTCGAAAGTCGACTTTTCCAACAACTTTTGAAGTTACTAGGTATTAACAGAATACGGACTACAGCTTACCATCCTCAGGCCAATGGTGCGATTGAACGATTTCACAGGACGCTAAAAGCTGCCCTGATGGCACGCTTGAACACACAGTCATGGGTTGACGAGCTACCCACCGTTTTGTTAGGCCTCAGAGCCGCTGGCCGTAGTGATACTGGAGTTTCAGCGGCACAATTAACGTTCGGACGTACACTGCGTTTACCCGGAGATTTCTATGATGCTACGGAAGTAGGTTTATCAGAACCTCATAGCCTCGTGGAACGAATAAGGGAGAATATACAATCGTTAAAGCCAGTGCCAGGACCGCATAGTAATTCACGGTTATATTTTGTGCACCCAGATTTATCTAAAGTAGAATATGTTTTTGTAAGAGATGATACTGTACGTTCACCTTTAAAACCACCGTACAACGGCCCGTATCAAGTTTTAAAGAGAGGACCCAAGGCTTACATTATCCAATTACCCGGTAGAAAAAGTAACATTTCTATTGACCGGCTCAAACCCGCATATGTATTGGCTGATAAAGAATCGGAAAATGTTAGCGACAGTACACAAAGCTCACGTCAAGTAGCGCCTTCTATGCAAACGGGAATCGAACCCGCGCACGTTAGCACAGATGCGACGCTCACTACCCGCTCCGGTCGCACAATTAAACGACCAGTCAGATTTAATGAATAAAATTTTTGTCAAATGTTAGCGCATCTAGTGCTATGACCGCACCTTTATATTATTTTACATAAGTTAGCATGTAAGCAGATTTATATTATAAATAAGTATCACTTTAGTCTTTTTGGACACATTCTTTTACTTTATAAGTACATGTACAACGTTATAGTAACGAGTAACTCAAAAATGGGCAAGACCTACAGCAAACAGGAAGAGATCATAATCGCTCAAAATGGAGCAAATAACGCAAGCCAGACCTCTCTGGAGCAGAAAGTTGAGCTATACGGAATCGCTCTCGCTAGTTTACTTGCTATCGTCCTTATACTCGTTTTTTGTTTCCTGTGCAAGAAGTGTCACTCCGGAGCAACAAAATGGGCTCGGAAAGAATTGATTTCAGCAGTGTCGTTGAGCCAGGTGGACAAAACCGCTCAACAACCTGCAAGTGTCCCATATGTGTAAATCGCAATTATGTTCAAGTGTAACAAGTGTATTTAGTTTAGTTTAGTTTAGTAATATAAGAACTCGGATTTATGTACCTACTTGTGTCTGTGTTTATAATCATTGTTATTGTAATACTGTGTAACGCTTTCTCACACGGATCAAATTTTAATACCAGGTGCAAGCTTACCTACACCTAACTATGTAACTAGAAACCGTGTTATAACAAACACTGTGCAGATAATTTTATCATAACATGTACGTCATTCATTGTATTGCAAAATTGCAAATTTATGTCACACGTTCCTCATATTCACTTGTACTTGTATATTTTTTTTTAACCCATATTATTTTACTGTAAAAAAAATTTTTTTTCAAAGGGGAGGAATGTTGTAGGGGTTAGATAGCGCATACAACACACACACTGTAATAGCGTAAGCTTATAAATATGTAACCGCAAGGCGCGCGGCACACACTCGTTGCCTGTACCTCATAGTGTCAATATAATATCAGTGCAGTCCAGTGACCATCTCTTTTATTTATCTCCGATTACTACATCACCTAAATGCTTATTGTATGGTTAGGGACCTTACACCTTGAGTTGATGCTGATTGATACACTGATTACTGATTGATTGATATTTATTGATAAAAGTATGATTGTATGATAGATGAGTGCACGCGGTATGAATGCTATTCGTGTGCTAAATTAGCCGGCCCGGCGCAGGTAAAATGCTGATATACACCATTATTTTTAGGTCGTTCTGGAACCGAATACCATGAACTCGATCATCGAACTCGAAACGATTGGGACAATTTTTTTCAAAAAATAACAATAAAAAAAAACAACAAAAAAGAATAATTTTTTTTTTTTTTTTTTTAATAATGAGAACTCAAATGCATATGTGTGTGTTAAACGTATCTACGATCGGCAACACATGCGAACGATACCCATTAAAAAATTCATTCATCGATCGATTCTCATTATTTCACAAAAAAAAACATTAAATTTATTCTTTAGTATTTTTTTATATTGTTTTTTTATTTTTTTAAATAGTCCCAATCGTTTCGAATTTGATGATCGAGTTCATGGTATTCGGCTCCAGAACGACCTAAAAATAATGGTGTATTGATATGAAAACTGTGCTGTGCTTGCACTGTACACTTATATTGCGTAATACTTACATCTTGTCTTCTGGCAACTCTTAGTATCCTCTGGTTGTTATAACACACGTTGTCCTCTTTGGTATTTCCATTTCCTGTCGTCAGTGCTAGCAGTTTTGGTCTGAAAATGAAAAGTCGCGATTTTTTTATCGTTCGTACCTCAGAAGGTATAAATAATGGAACCTTTATATGATCACTTCATTCATTGTCCGTCTGTCTGTATGTGTGTCAAGACCCTTTTTTTCAGGAACTCATGGACATATCAAGTTTTATTTGACTTGCCTAACTTCAGTAATTTTAATCTATCTACAATATCGCGGCCACGAATTAAATCTGTATTAATCAATAGCTAGCATCAACATAAACAAATGTTGTATGTGACAAAATCTTCTTAAGCGTCACGTTTCCGAGATATTATATTGTAGATACATTCCCGTTGACCTAGCAAGGCACAAGGCCTTACAACACAAGTAAAGGAAAAAAATCCGAAAATCCTTCAATCGTAAAATTACATGGCAGATCTCTGAAAAAATGTTTTTCAACTGCAAATGTATACTTGCCCTCTCCTATAATTTAACCTGACTAGGAACCTAGCAAAAAAAAGACTATTAAACTAATAGTAAAAACTAAAAGTATTATTACCATTACACGCAATTGACCAGTTTTTTTTCCTCCGTCGATGACGTCACTAACTTCAATAATTTTAAGGCCACCAGAACAACGACTTCAATTACTGTAATGCGTGATTAGTATGCCCCGTTTACTCGGTGAATAATCAGTACCTACCTATTAATAGGTACTATTTTACTGCACCTACCATTTTGGAATCCATGGCAGTTTATCGCGACCAAAAGTAATCATAAAATTTTACAAATATCATTATATTTTTGCCAATGTATACAAAAACTTGACAAATTATACATTAAATCCTTCCTCTAGAACCACTCCATTGGTGAAAACAGCATGAAACTCGGTGTAATAGTTTTTGAGTTTATCGCGAACAGACACAGATGCGGCGGTGGACTTTGTTTTAAAATATGTAGTGATGGTGATACTTCTCTTACATACATGCGAAATTTAGTGAGGATGTTGCTACTCTTTCACGCCAAAACTGCTGAACGGATTTGGATGTTTGGCACACAGATAGTTAATAACCTGGATTAACACATTAGGATATTTTTATCTCGGTATTACGATCCGTAGGACAATTATTCTAGTTGCTTATAACCGTATGAACAGAAGGATGCTGGTGTGTGATCCACAATTGTACAGTATTGCTTACGTACTCATCATTATTTAACTGATATTTTTAGTCGATGTTAGATCTACTTACCCATCAAAGTGTTTCTCGTACAGCAAAGCCAAGAAAATGGCCATAGCATCGTCACCCCCCGCATCATTGTCTATTATGAACTTTGGCTTCCTCTGCTCAGTTGACACGCTGACAAAAAAAAACAAAGTATTTATTTCAACTAGTCCATTAAAGGCACTTTTGCTTTGTCAAAAACTAAGATACCTATCCTTCCAAAATTCTGTCACACGGCATAATAACTAGATACAATAGAGAGAATAGAGGTAGCAATAGTATGTTTTAGGAAGAACCAAGCAATTATACATAGCTTTTTTTTTTTTTGGTGGGTGCGAAATCATCAAATGACCCCCCCAATTATACATAGCTTAGGTTATTATAACAGTTATGCAATGGTCCAAGGTTGCAGTGAAACGATGATCTTCATTTATGTTTCTTTCAATGTTTACAAACATTTCCTAATGTTTCGCATCTCTAGGAGATCTTTATCTTCAAATTATCGTAATCTCAATCAAAATCCTAACAATATAATATATTGTTAGGATTTTGATTGAGATTACGAGATTTTGTTAGATAAAGTTACAACACAATGTTCTAAAATATATAGGTTGTTGATAAAAAAGTTGTTCACAAATTGAACAATTTACCCATATTAAAAAAATCTCTTAACAAAAACTCTCTCTCTCTACAGACTGTTAGTGAATTTAATTACGCTTAACGCACTGACTGTAATATTTATTATTCTTATTTATTTGAAAAGTGAAACACAGAGAGTTTTTACTTTTGCTGTTCAGTGCATTTCTTTGGTTGACTAAAAAGGGAGTTGAAGTGTTCGTAACGTGGTATTGAGGAAAAAAGACTTAGAAAAAAAATTTAGCCAAAAAAGTGTTAGATGAAATGAAGGAGCGAACTAAGCGAGCTCGGGACTTGGGGCACCCCGACAACGTTAGGTTAGGTTACTTTAAACCCTGCTGACAGAAATAGTAGCCCCGCTATTCATAGTGCCCCGTTTCGTATCCACTGACTAAAAAGAGAAAACCAGGAAAGGTCAAATTACTTTGGTGATCTTAATCACACTAGTTACACTTTCTGGAACTAAACTGTGCTCTTTCAAACAAACATTTATACTGTCTTGCGTTTTCCCAAATAGATATGTTGCAATCAGCTTCCCTGAGGCCCTGCCACGAGCGCAATGTAAACGTAACGTTAGTAAGTCGATTTTAGAATCGACAATACAATAATCCTACAGCATTTTGGTTAAATTGTTTGCAACAAGCACAATCAATATCATTCATAGATACGAATACATTCTTATACGAGTTGTGAAACAGTATCTTTAATTTAAAAATCGTCGTATTTCCGTTCTTACGGAAAGGTCAAAATACTCAGATAATCTCAAGCACACTTAAATCGATATTGTCCTCTCTCAAACAAACATCATCGGTCTAGTGTTTTCCCAGCAAGGTATGTTGCGATTAACTTCCAGTCCATCCAAATGCAGTTGCAGTATTTTACTCAAACACGTAAGTACTGTAGGACTATTAACACTAATTTGTACCTACCAATTAACACACACACAGACAAACAAAAACACAAAAATGGTTCTTAAATCAAACATTATTGACACGTGCGCTATCAATCGCGTCGGGAGATGAACTAAATAATAAATTATTCGTGTTTTGAACGAACTTGTTGTGTAATCTTGAGATTGAGATATACTCTATAGACTCATATTTAGACAGTCTTCTGATATGGCTCGTATTAGTTCGAGATTTGAGTGAAGATTTTGAAAAAAAAATACAAATACAATAAATCGAATTACCTAGCCAATCATGGTCGGCGTCCAGTCTAACTGGATGCAACTGAATACCAGTATCATGACAATATGAAGTGACTACTCCCCCACAAGTATAGTAACACATACCTCCTGGAAAGACTGCTAGTGTGTGTTTTTTTGAAATAAAACCAAAGGAAACTTAAATCTGGGTACAGAAATTTCATAGTAATATCAATTTGATTGACATAAATGTATATTGTTATAAATTTAAATGTGAATTTTTTTGTGTCATACATTTCAAAACTTAAATCTCTTTGTGTAAAGCAAAGAGATTATGTATATTGGGTTTTTCCATCAGGAATTTCTCAGTAGCAGCCACGGAGTTTGGATTTCCGCCCAGTTGATTGGAATAGACTTGCCTCATATTAGGCGAAATGTGAGTGTAATACATATTAGGTACACCTCTGCCTAACCCTTCGATAATCACAGGTGTGATGTTATGTAAAAATAGGTAAATATGTAGCTACCTGTATGTTAATGACGAAGAAGACTTACAATTCAATGTATAGTACTATTAAACAAACCGCAATCATTGTTTTGACCTTGACTACATGTGTGTTTGTTTTTCCTTATACATTTTCGTCATCATTCACTTGCCCTTATCCATAACTAATCCATATCCATGCCTTCTTCCATACTTCTCTATTACTCGTCATCTCATCAGATATCTCCTTTCTTGCCATATCATTCTTTACACGGTCCATCCATCGTTTCTTTGGTCTTCCTCTACTCTTTTTATTTTTCCTTATGCATTATTAGTTAAAACTCTTATTAACGATTAAGTATGTATTTTTATTTTCCATTGATGTTATTTATTTGAAAATAAACTAACTTAAAATAATAAAGATACAACATTAATTTAGTTTTCAATATAGGGACGCTTAATAGGCATTGCATGTTAGGTATTAATTATTACATATGATATGTATTTTAATGAAGTTTTTATTTGTCTTATATAATTATTTTGTCTTTGTACTAGTAAATATGTAAGTATATTCTTATATTGTATGTTATATTTAAATTCGTTATTGCTTTGTGTTTTATGTATTCTATTTTCTCTTCTTCTTATACACACTATGTCGACATCTCTTTTTTTCAACTCTCCTTTCACACGTATGCTGGAAGAGATTTCTTTAGAAATAAGCATCACCCGTGTACCTATTTTTTCTGTTCCCTTCTTCTTTTCTGTATTTAGTGTGTACATAAACTGTTAAATAAATAAACGATTAGCAGAAAAGGTTAGGTATACTTACCTAAATTTATTAAGATAATATGACGAATGACCATTCATAAAACACAAAAACAAAACAAAAAATGTCGGTACTCACGTTTTTGCTGCCATTTTCCAAATCCACTTTCGAAACACACTGACACTCACTTCAACACCAAGAATAACAATAAATTAGAAATACTATCTTCCAGTTGTTTACAAGTGTCTTTGTTTTCTCACAAAGCTTATCACTACGTCTAATTCTCGTGTCTATACTAACACATTGTACAATAATACTGTATTTTGCCGACGCGTGCACACAATAATATGACGTAGTATAGACGCACGAGTGTTGACGATCGCGAGCGAAATATAAATATTCCGATCGTTGACCTTCGTATTCCTGTCTCTTTCTCCCCTTTTGACAGTCCCAAACTCGCAATTTGTTTTGAATCGCCACTTTTGTTTGGCAAATTGAAGCGTGGGATGATTCAGGGTCAGGATGAATAGTTGACCACAGTACAGCAGCTGCATATAATTAAATACACTACACGAACGATAATAACTGTAAAACCAAATTAAAAAAAAATTTAGGGTTCCGTACCCAAATGGTAAAACGGGACCCTATTACTAAGACACCGCTGTCTGTCTGTCCGTCTGTCACCAGGCTCTCATGAACCGTGACAGTTAGACAGTTGAAATTTTCACAGATGATGTATAAATTCTGGTGCTGTTTTATCAACAAATACTAAAAAAAAGAATAAAAAAATATTTAAGTGGGGCTCCCATACAACAGACATGTTTTTTTTTTTTTTTTTTGTTTTTATAGATAATGGTACGGAACCCTTCGACGCGAGTCCGACTCGCACTTGGCCGGTTTTTTAATATTTATCATCATTACACGCCTCATATTGGTCGGACAAAATATAACTCATCTATACGAGAAGATGAAAAACAATCACCATTACAATAATTCACAGCCTTCTTTAACATCATCACCATCGTTACTGATAATTATGCCTTTCCAGGTTGGGCGAAGTATTTTTGCGTTTTCCAAAAATATCTTTGTAGCAGCTCAGCGACGACGGGAAGTTGGTGGTATGACATACCTGTAGGGTCACATGTAAGCGTGCACGACGGACAGAACGCAAGGTAAGAAAAAATGTAAATGTGAGCGCGACGTATGGACGGCGGGTGAGTTACTGCGCACTAGCCCGGTCGGATTCTCCCTGGATTTAATTGGAATAAAACTCATTCAGTAGTAAACAGTCGTTTATTTATATGAGCCCAGAGGCTTTATAACCGGTTGGCTCATATTAACAGGGATTATTATAATCATACAGTGACAGCTTAATACCTAAATACTCCTTTTTTTTTGGGATGGGAAATCATCAAATGACTCCTCCTGCTCTGGGCGGAGCGGAAGGGAGTGTCAGACTTTTACTGACTAAAACCCATCCATGTTCCTTCTTTTGCCCTTTGTGTTCCAGGGCCGCGGTATCTCTTTCGAACAGTCCCGCAGCCCTGGCAGGCATTGGCCCTTGCGGGCCCCTCATGTTTGCTGACATCTCTTTGAGGCGCGCGTGGAACACGAACGCGCCGTCGACACGGCCTGTCATCATACGACGGACGGACGGCGAGTTAGCTCATTACTCACCGTTCACAGGCCCGCACCTAAATACCCCTGTCTCTTTTTTTCTTTCTGTGTCTGCGTACACTCTTGCGCACTATGAAATCTCCTGTGTACTTGGCTAGTCTTTAGTAAGTTGATACTGAGATTGGCCGCCGTAATTGATATTCGGTCGGGAGGATATCATTATCAATAACCACCACACAACACAATGACACACACACACACAGACAATATCAAAACCACAACAGACACATACACACACACACACACACACACACACACACAACACACACACACACACACACACACACACATGACAGTGGTCATTATCAATGACCACTGTCAATAATATCATGCTTTGAGTACTTTAGTCTTTCACTAGATATGGCCTCAGCAACAGCGCCACCGTCGCAGGTTCCACCACTTGCCAGCTCTGTTTTATTTATTTATTATTAGGCTTCTCAACAATGAATACTCTGATACATTATAATTTGTACAGATGCCAGCACATCAAGTTACCCGAAACTGTCAAATTTTCCCAATCAACCTTGAACCTAATGCTTCAGCTATAAAGTTAAAAATCTATTAAGAAATTTGACAAATTGTAGTAGCTTGATGTGCACGATACACGATGGTGTACACGATATAGTTTGCAAAACTTTTTTTCTAATCAACCCCCCAAAAATGGCCCCCATGTTTAAAATTCATTAATTTACGTTACAGGTACGTCTTTGTGTCACCGACTTACGTATGTCCTGTAGTTTCAGAGTAAATTGGCTGTGACATATGGACAGACAGACATACAGGCACACGTGAGTGATCCAATAAGGGGTTCCGTTTTTCCTTTTGAGGTACGGAACCCTAAAAACAGTCATATACATACGATTTTGCTGTCATTTTTCGAATCCACTTTCTGAACACACGAAAGAAAAGTATTGTTACTCGTACATTATCTTTTAGATAATAATCATCATTTTCTGCTTTTTTTTTTCAAAGTGTATCACTATAGTACCTAGTTCATATTTTATTTTTCCAAAAGGTTCTCTAATGTTGTACAACATTAGAGCACCTTTTGGAAAAATGACGGGTGAATGTTTACTATTAGGTTCCTACAGAAGTACATACTACTATACTCTGTGGCATTCACTAGCGAAATGTAAATATGTTCAAGTTCAATGTTCCAAATATTGCCGTCTCGTTCTGCCCCCTTGCCCATTTGATTCTATGAATCACCATTTTGTCTGGCACGTCAAAGAGTGAGGGTAACCTAGACCACTGACCCCGAATGGGCAGACTCCATGGTAAAATTGACGAGGTCAGGAAAAAAGTGACATTTACGCATCTGGCTCGTTTGGTTTTTTTCTTTTATTCGGAACCTTGAATTTTATCAATTTCTGAACAAATTTAGTTTAATTAGAGACTTATTTCACGAGAAAATAGCAGTTAATAGGAATATTCTGTACAAAAGGTAACATTTACATTCGAGCACAATATAGTTGCTTTGGCATTTTTGTAGATAAAGAGTTGAATGTCGTGTAATTTTAATCAAATACGGTACATTTTGTTTATTTTTTGCGATAAAGGAACGATAGATACCTTTGGGAACTTAAATTTTATTCAAATTCAAATTAATTTAATTCAATAAATTTCAGATCATATGAGTAGTATACATTTGACACAAAAATTAACAATATTACAAAATATTACACCAATCATCAATTTTATTGAGAGTCAGTTACAAAAGGTGACATTTTATCACCAGGATGTGTAGGATCAAAAGTTAACATTTAAAAAAATGTTTCATGAAATATTTCCTATATTTATCAATACAATTTAGTATAACTTAATACATAAAAATTGGCCACCTATAATTAAAACACCACCGGCTCACCGGCTCACCTATAATTGGCCACATATAATTAAACCTATATATAATTTTCCTCTTATTACTTTAGAGGTAGAGGGGCCACAAGTTTTACGGCTTCAGAAGCAAATATCTCATCAACCATTGACTGAATTGAGATAAAAGTGTTTAAGAACGTCGATATCATTTTTTAAGAGCTGTCGATGGTATCTACCACACACAAATACATTGAAATATTTTTTTCAATCCTCAGTTACATGTATCGAGTCACCCCAATTTATATATTTTTTATAATTTCATAACACTTCTGTGTAGCGGTTTACAGAAGACAACTACTCTCCAAATTTCAACCGTCTCGGAGTAAAATGGCTGTGACATACGAACGGACAAACAGACAGACGGACAGGGCGAATCTATATGGGTTCCGTTTTAGCCATTTGGCTACGGAACCCTAAAAATATTATCATTCTCCTGGCCTTATCTCGATTTATTTGGGGATAGCACAAACGCATACACACACACACACAAAAAAATAAAATAAAATCAGTGATCGACTCTTTAAGTGACAAAGATAACTAAACAACAATAAATGGTAAAAAAATGTGAAATGGTTTCGGAGCGCAAAAAATTAAACTTAGAATAAATTGGTGTTAAAATAGGGCTGCTTTGACGACAACCAATTGTTTCATTGTCGATCAAAATTACCTTTACCAGTATCTAGAATGTATTTTCGACGAAAATTCAGGTTAAACTTTGTAATATAAGTTTTTAAACTGTCAAGGTCACTAACATTATCATTAACACTAGAAACGGAATATTTACCATGTCCACTGTTTGTTTTGTGTTCTGTCTGTTTGTCCGTGATCATGGTGCTTGCAACAACGCCGAAATATCGGGAACTCAAAACAAACAGTGGACATGGTAAATATCCCTTTTCTAGTGTTAATGATAAACTTTATAATGGTGCTTCTTTTTACATTCAGAAATATCTGGTGTATTTATTTTACGATTAAAATTAAGAAAAATGTTAATTTCGAGTTATTATCAATGTCGCCCAAGGTTGCAACCTTGGACGACATTGACAATGATTAACTTGAAATTCACCTCGTTTTACCAGTAAAAATAAAACAAAATGAATTTAATTTAGCCATTTATTCTTGCAAAAATAAAGGCCTTTGGCATACCGGTTTTCTATAAAAACGTCTAATGCATCTGTGATCTTTTGTAATTTATCTTAAAGACAATTTTTAAGTTCAGCAGAATACACATTCAGTAAGAATTTCTTGTACTTGTTAACATTTGCTACCCAAACCAATCTTCCGTTAGGATTCGTTGATGAGAAGTCATTTGTGTTTATTCCTCTTTGATCACCTGAAAAGAAAATAAATATTTTCAATTTAATTCACAAGCAATTTAATTAACTTGCAATGGCACAAACTACGGAATGGATAAAAATTGCAATAGCACAATCTATGCAACAATATTTATTATTTCCTTTGTAGTAGCCTGTTATTCATCATCTGCCTAGCCTTTTCCCAACTATCTTGGGGTCGTCTCCCAGTCTAACCGGATGCAGCTGAATACCAGTACTTTTCATGAAGCGACTGCCTATCTGACCTCCACAACCCAGTTAGTACTGGGTAATACGATATCCTTGTTAAGACTGGTTGTCAGACTTTCGGGCCACGGACTACCTGTAACGACTGTCAAAGATCTACAAATGACAGCCGGGACCAACGGCTTAACGTGCTTTCCGAGGCACGGAGGAAACTCGGTATGTAATACGGTCACCCTTCCACAGACCAACATAGGCAAGCACGGCTTCATCTATAGATCGACCCGAGCATCGTTACCACGATGCGATCCTCGATCGGGGCCTGTTATTATTAGCGCAATATCCTGTGTATCATATACTTGGTATTCTAACACTGGAAGAGCAGCTTGTCATGAGACAGCTAGGTACCTATCTTGCAAAGCAGAAGATTGGTCAGTTATTGCAAGGCATTGAGCATCAATGACGTGCGTTTATTTGTTCAGTAACTTGTGATAGATTTTTTAAAAGAGCAACCATGATTTTAGTTCCGATTCTTCTCCATAGGAAACGACTGATTCGAACAGTGCACTAAGCTTCTGACGTTTTCATAACTGCCCATGTATGTAAAATAAATATTTTCAATTGAAGCTATTCTCTGAAAGCGTGTCTTCATCATGATATCAAGTTTCGTCTATTCGTTATAAGATTTAAGAGCAGCGGTGGCCCAGTGGTGACGGCCCCACTTACGAGCAGTAAGTCGTGTGTTCAAACTCAGGCAGGCGTATTACTTTGTCTAATTTATTTCATTACCACTGCTCTGAGGAAACTGGCATGTCCTAGAGCGAAAAATTCGAAGACATGTGACATCTACCAACGCGCACTAGGCCCGCGTGCTGACTTATAGCCATTCCCTCTCATATGAGGAGGCCTGTGTCGCAGCAGTGGGGACATTATAAGCTGATTATGCATTATGCATGTTGTAAGATTTACTGCATTTATCTATTTAGAAATCTAGATGTACTCCTTACCTTCTAAAATGATGTCGCTTTTAGTATTTCTGAAGCTGTCAACCAAGTCATTGTCTATCGCTATAGATGCCACAGCGGGGTCCAGATCTTTCCAAGCGTCCTTCTTTGGGAGCGATATCCGTTCGAAACCGTTCAGTGCTCTCATTAATGGTGTGTCAATTTTTCCTAAGATATTTTTGCGCCAGTCCTATAAGAAAATCGTGGTATAAGAAAAAAAAGTCTGTGTCTAATGAATAGATACTTATGGACTAAAATCGTGTACGATATTCTGGCGTTAGTATGACTAATCTGGCTTTAGGAAAAGACTTCACACACGCATGAAAGATACAACAAAATGCGCTCTACAAAGTCGAACGCTATACTTAAAATATAAAATTGAATTTAGGTGTATATTTGGGCTACTGTGGAAGTGTAGTGCGTCCGGCATGTTTGCGGAGAACAGAGGAGATGGTTTCCATGCTGTATTACGTAAAGCGAAGACCTCTTTTATGAGCCGTGCACATGATTCTGACAATGGAATATTGAGAGCCATATTTGAAGCTAATTATTTCTTTGTTAAGGGCTGTCAATATTCTTGCTAACAATTTTAACTAATGCTTTTATTGATTTATTTTAATTTTTCATCATTTTAAATATAATAATAATGTTTTGTAATAAATAATGTATGCGTCAGAGGAGAATGGAAGAAAAAAACGTGTTGCGCCGACCCCAAATAACAAGGGACAAGGGCAGGAAGATGATGATGTTTTGTAATATAATGTAATTTTATTTCATTTTTAAGTAATTTTGAAATTTGTATTTTTTGGAAATTTATCTTTCGTATGGGCTCTTGCCTGAAACAAAAGAGTTTTATTTTATTTTTAAACCTAATCGATCTGTCATATTTACGGCACAGTTCTCAATTATTATCTTTATACTGCCGGTGTCCATGTTTTTTCTTCCACTGTCCCCAGCAAATCGACACGCTATCATTTACCCCCTTTTTCATATCATTAGTCACACAATCATCAGTCGCTTTTCATCCATCAACTTTTATATTCATCACTATTTAAGCCACATGTGTCGCCGTTGCAACTCCTGAATTTTCGGAGAAGCCGTCGTGCCGTGGTGAAAATATATACGGTCGAATTGAGAAACCTCCTCCATTTTTTTTGAAGTCGGTTTAAAAAGCGCCGAGCATCAGGATGACGTGGAGTGAAGTAAAGCGTGAAGGTCAAGACCGTTCGCGATGGATGAGTTCTGTGAACGCTGCCTCATATAAGAGCCAAAAAACTTTCTCAATGCCAAATACGAATACATAACGATATTATGCAAATAAGAGATACTCACTAAAGATACTTGTAACGAAAAGTGAATCCGTGAGAACGCTACAAACGTCACTTTGTCTAGGATAGCGCTGTCTGCAACGATGTGGTAAGCCTCTGGGTCCATGTTCGCGTTGAACTCCGGCTTAGGGTGTGTCTCACCTGTAAAAAGTGAATAAGAATAAGAATAATTTATTAATTGTGGACTCAGCGATCATTGTGCCGATAGTCGTGTCAGCCCATGGCTTAACTGCCAAGAGCCTCGACCAACATCTCAGGAGGCTCTCGTTACGGCGAGTAATGGGCTAGCTCGTATGACGCTAGGTCGTATGACGACGGGCAGGCCGTGTCGACGGCGCGTTCGTGTTCCACGCGCGCCTCAAAGAGTTGTCAGCAAACGGGAGGGGCTCGCAAGGGCCGGTGCCTGCCAGGGCTGCGGGACTGTTCGAAAGAGATACCGCGGCCCTGGAACATAAAGGGCCAATGAAGGAACATGGGTTTTTTTAGTCAGTAAGAGTCTGACACTCCCTTCCGCTCCGCCCAGAGCGGGAGGAGTCATTTGATGATTTCTCAAAAAAAAAAAAAAAAAGGAGGCTCTCGTTAGGCAGCTGGATCAAGGGCTTGATTCAGAAAGCGGTACTTCTGGACACGGCTCGTATTGTTAGGAGGTTCCTCTCTCTGGAGCCCTGACTGCCGGTAGCTTGGACCTTGTTCCCGATACCGGTGGGCTACTAAATATTTTGTATATTTTTAAATGTTTTTTTTTTAATAATTTTTGTTACTTAAAATATTTAAAAATGTAAATAATATGTTAGAAAGATGAATAAAGAGAATAATTAAAAAAAAAAGTAGGTAATACAAAAGTGTACATTTAGGTGCAGTAGTGTTATTTCTAAACAATTGTATAATTAGTGCTTATAAGTAAACTACAACTAGAATATATATAACTGTTGCAAGTTACGAAAATGGCGAAATCAAATGTTAGGTAGCGACCTGCCTGATCTAGGTTTATTTAAACCTGTATTCCAGGCCATCACTTATAACATCAAATTGTAGATTGACCGGCATGTCCTAACACCAAAAATCGAAGACATGTAACATCTACCAACCCGCACTGAACCCGCGTGGTGGATTATAGTCCATTCCCTCTCATAGAGAGGAGGCCGCGTGTCCCAGCAGTGGGAACAATATAGGCTGATTCCATGTGGATCTTAAGTTCCCTTATTCCTCGAACTGTACTGTTTAAGTCGACGAAGCACCTGTTATCCTCGAATGATTTTAAGAAAACTTAACCTTTTGAATAATCATAAGGTAAGGTTTCGCTTGCTAAAAGTTTAGTGCTCGTTTCGTTCGCTCTTACATCTTCAATTCTCTATAGAGACCCCATTAGTCAAAATTGCACATGGCTTTTAAAAATTCAAAAACGTTAATGACAGACAAACTTACTGTAAACATGACCAGCACCGACATAGAGCTGAGCAAGTCTGCCAATAAATTTGGGGTCCAGTCTTGCTGCCAAAGCTATATTCGTCATAGGACCAATTGCAATGATTATTAGTTCTCCTGAAACACAAATAAATATTATTTTTACCATTGCCACACACACACGAAAAAGGGCATATGATTCGTCGATAACAATGAATAATCTCTTAGTCACTGAGTGAATAAAACCATTTTGAATTTGGAACAAACACGAATTATACGAATTATGAAAAAAAAAACGTGCTGACAAGAATATAACACTGATTTCAAAAACTGTTCTAATTTCACTATACATTTTAAATGTTTACATTTAATCCTTTGTTGTCTTATTGCCGATTAAATAGTAAAATGAGATTAATGTTACTAACTATTTATTTTCTCGAAAAAAAACATCTCGGCCCTCACTCCGCTCAGGATTCTAATCTAAATTTCCTTGCTACGTTCGAGATTCGACTTTTCCCTCGAATTAAATTCTCTTATTTTCACGTGTTGTATAATCTACTATATTAGTGCGAAGTCGATTTTTTGTTTTAACACTTCACAGAAAACCCACTTCCCTTATTCGGGTCTAAAATATTCATCAATTTCCAATCATATTGCAAATCTATACCTAATAAAATCAATGGACACAAGACCAGAAAATCATGACATTACACAATTTTAATCATGACATGAGGGCTACAAACCTGACTCACGTGCTAGATAAAAGCCCACGAGAGCCCAAGACAAGAGACCTTTATTAGGGCTGTCGGGACATTATCGACCTGCTATGGCTTCTGATAATAAGGGTTTAGCGATTTCTAATGTAAAAAGACCTTACCTTCATATTTCTTGGAAAGTTCGAGAAGGGCGACTGCAGCTGGTTCGTCCTGGATCTCAATTGGTCCTGAAGGCTTATAACCATCGTCTCCGAGCCCATCATAGCCGAAAAAGTGATCAGATGTGAGGTTTGATATCAGTGCGCGATTAGCACCCAAGTATACTGGTACCTGCAATATAGGTATAAAAAAAAACTCGTGTCGAAATATATTCTGCAAACAATAAAATCCCTAGCCACCTTCAGCATCTTCGCCAAAGTCTACCTTGACGGCCATATCTTCCCTCAGGTGTCCACTTTACTTCTTTAATTGTTCTGGGTATTCTTAGAAGGGAATTTAAATTAAGAAGCTCACTTTTATTTTAAAAAGAGGGGCTCATGGCAAAATAATAGCAGCCGCTCAAATCGATCTTTAAGGTTAAGCCGTGCTTGCCTAGGTTGGTCTTTGGATGGGTGACCACCAATTACACACCGAGTTTTCTCCATGCCTCGGAAAGCATATTAAGCCGTTGGTCCCGGCTGTCATTTGTTAATCTTCGTAGCCGTTACAGGTAGTCAGTACCCCAAAAAGTCTGACACCCAGTCTTACCAAGGCGTATAGTATTACCCAGTACTAACTGGGTTGTGGAAGTCAGATAGGCAGTCGTTCTATGTAAAATACTGGTATTCAGCTGCATCCGGTTAGACTGGAAGCAAACCCCAACAGAGTTGGGAAAAGGCTAGGCAGATGATGACTTTTATTTTCAAAAATAAAAAATTATTGACCTAAAACTTGTACACGGTATATTGGATTCTCTGACTCCTGCGATAGTTGAAACTATGTTGCAAGAGCCTAAGTCCTCCCTTAAAAAAATGATATATTTGTTTTAAGGCTTGGCTTAGACGTCTTATCCGCATACATTCCCATTTAATATCCTATCTCATTTAATTTAATAGTATACACTTGTAAATTAAATGAGCAATATTTGTATATATTTGTAATCACGTTTTCGAAAATGGATCTAACGTTTTCGATTAAAGTTGCAATATAGGGGTTAACAGGGGTGAAAAATCCGTCTAGCTAGGTCTTGTATGTGGGAAAATTCGTTTTCTTATTTTCACCCGAGCAGAGTTCGTTCGCCCAAGTACTACTTATTTAATTAAGGCAGGTAACTCAATGAACCACCGCAGCAGACCAAGGCAAAGAAGGCGGCACGACCTTGACTCCTACTAAAAAAGACTAACCAGCACTAGTAAACTACAGAATTTTGTGAGACAGGGAAGTGGAGGCTTTTATCTAGTTATAGTGGGACATTGCAGATTGAAAACAGAAGACAAAAGTTAGTTAGCTAACTAAAAAGGTGCTCTTAAGATCTGTGACGTACTTGTAGATAAGATAGTAATACTTACGTCTTGTCTATCACATAAAGCCAGTATCCGATCAGTGTTGATAATCGTTTGACTCAAGTTTACATTGCCAAATGTTGTTGTCAATGCAACTACTTCTGGGCTGAAAATATTCAAAATATGTGTGATTAATCGGTGAATATGTGATTGATCAAGTTTATTTGAAAAACTTCATCAAGCCTTCCGTCACCTGGTCGATTCTGTTTGAAGACCAAGAGTAAGGTCTTCAACGAGTAGCGAGAGGGAATGGGAAACCGTCACCTACTTCTGCGAAGCAGTCATGCTAGCGAAGGAGGTGGCGGAACGTGAGAGGGAGAGAACGTCAGGTCCCAGCCGCCGCGGGAGACGCCCCGGGCGTCGGGGGCCACGCGGTGGCTCCCGGTCACCGTAGGCGCGGGCTTGTGGATGGTGAGTAATGGGCTAGCTCGCCGTTTTTCCGTCTTATGACGACAGGCCGTGTCGTTGGCCCGTTCGTGATCTACGCGCGCCTCAAAGAGATGTCCGCAAACAGGAAAGGGTCCGCAAGGGCCGATGCCTGCCAGGGCTGCGGGACTGTTCGAAAGAGATACCGCGGCCCTGGAACACAAAGGCTAAGAAGGAACATGGGTGGGTTTTAGTCAGTACAAGTCTGACACTCCCTTCCGCTCCGCCAAGAGCGGGAGGGGTCATGATTCCCCTTCCGAAAAAAAAGGTCTTCAACGAGTGCGTCCTACCCTTTATGGCGTTTTGTGTTAAATATAAGTTGATCAGTATTCACGGACGCTCAGTGCTCTATGGAGCAAAAAAATACTCACGAGTTTTTCTGAAGGATGGGATCCGAAATGAAATTACCCGTAAAACAACAGGAGTTATCGACATAGCTTTAAAAGTGAGAAAGCTGAAGAGGCTGGCCACGTTAACTAAAGGCTCCTGGAGGGTTCTGTTTACGGTATGCATACCGTGGACCAACTGCAAGCTAGGTAGATCTTGAAAAGGTGGTCCTTATAGGTAGCACAAGCTAATCCAAGGGAATATGTAATGTTTCTTACCCGTCAAAGTATTTCTCATTGAGCAAGCTCAAAGTTATAGCAAATGCATCATCTGCTCCTCCATCGTGATCTATCACTATCTTCTTGGTCGAACCTGGCACAGCTTCGAGACTGAAAAGGGAATAAAATTACTTAAAAACTAGCCAGGACAAAATTATTACAAATAATGAGTTAGCACATACAATTCAGCAGCATTTGTTGAACAAAAAAAATATGGTTGAAGGGTATACACCTAATGCTGCGAGACTGTTCGAAAGAGATACCGCGGCCCTAGAACACAATGGGCAAAGAAGGAACATGGGTGGGTTTTAGTCACTATAAGTCTGACACTCCCTTCCGCTCCGCCCAGAGCAGGAGGGGTCACTTGATGATTACCCATCCGAAGAAAACAACACACACATTTTAAAGTGTATGTGTGGCTCTAAATATAAAGAACGCGAAACTAAACTACGTGATTCGTACCGTTTCAAAAGAAAATCGGCTAAGTGCGTGTCCGACCACGAACAAAGGTTCATTATTCGACACTAATTTGCCCATTAGGATTATCGATTTAATAAACCGCAAAAATACGATTGTATTTCAATGTATGTACACAATATATGAAAACATTACGATAAATAAGGGAACTTATTAATCGGGCGGAAGATTTAATTGATTGCGACTAATATACTGAATGGGCGACCAATATACCAAGTAAGTAACCATTTATATTTATCCGGTCATTGCGACTAGGAGAACATAAGTAGCACGAGCGAGCGAAGAGAGCCCGGGACTTGTGGTACCCGGACTCGTACAGGTTATGTTCGAAGGGAATGGCGGCGTCTAATGACTGGGCGAAGCGCTCAAAGTAAGACCCCGGCGTCCCCTTCATTTTAAGTTACTTTAAACCCTGTAACGTACATCGACATTCTTGTCTATAATCTAGTGAATAATAAGCTTGTTTTAGTTTTTTTTATATTTCCAAGTCGCTATTTAAACATTTGTTTTCGCCCACTGTTTTCGCGCACTTAGTATTTAAAGGCATATTCAGTATTTTGATAGCTTTAATTTAAATTTTTTACGCTCGTTTAAATACTACCCGATAAATTATAGTAACTTGTGCTGCTGGTACCACTTTTTTTTAATCGGCGGTTGGTAAATTTGTTTGACTGTAAATCATAATTATACAGTATTAAAAAAAAACAGTTGGCTGGTTTTTTCGTCTTACAATGTCAGTACTAAAAATACGTAAGCAGACTAATAAATAAATGGCCAGTAAAAATGATGGAATAGGCAATTAGATAAATAGTTCGGCAGTTCATAGGGGGCGGAGACAACCGGACTTGGGGCAACCCGACTTAGGTTACTGTAAACCCTGCAGACAGAAATAGGATCCCCGTGTAGCAGGGCTACGCTGACTACGCTTTTTAGGCGAATATTAAAGTGTTTTGAGTTTTTTTACTGAAGAATTCCGATTTGTCAACTGCCCGCCCACTCGTACTGCCCATTTAGTTATTCTACTGCTCAGTATTTATTAAATGATTCATTTTATTATTTTTACGACTCATTTTTGTTTACTTTACTGCTAAGTTATAACTGCCGAACTTGTTAATAAATATGCATTTTGTAATTTTTAACTTACCAAAACTACTAAGTACAACTGCCGCTTTAAATCAGTGCGTTATTATTTAGCCACGAGCACTTCCAATTACACGTATGGGATTGCCATTGCTTGTTATTTCCTAATTTCGCTATACTACTATTTAATAGTGCAGAAATCACGGTTTTTCTCCAATTTCCATCGATAAAAAAATAGGTTTATGACAATCACACGACAGACGCAGATAAACTGTTAGTTTTAAAGTTATAATTATGACGTTCCGTTTAGTTATCTGGCTACGGAACTCTTTTAATTAACTAGGCTATTAAGGTTACTTTTATTTCTAAACCATTTATGTCAGAGATTTTAAATTATAAAATAAATAATTTGTATTTAACACAGTTTCTCGATGATAGACAAAATTTAAAGCAATTGACCTTATTAAATTGTGTATGCAAATTAATTAATATAGTATTAAAATACTACAATACCTGATTTATTAGTCTAGACTGCTACTAGACTCTCGGCCTTGAAAATCCTAGAGCTTTTATTTAGCCATAAAATGGATGACTAAATAATAATGTCACCTATTATTATTGAAAACAAGCATTGAGGTTGTGAAATCAAGATTGTATTGTGTAGTATTGTGATCAGCAGTTACTAAATAATTATTAAGGTTTCACTCCAAAAATGGGTAAAATATAAAGAGGAGATATTTTAACAAAATCCCTAAAACTCTAAAGAAAGAAAAAGTATTATTTACAAAAAAAAAACTTACCAGCCAAATAAACACACTAAAAATAAACCGACAATAACTTTATCAGCCATAATTCAAACGACAGATACAAAAAACAACTATCTGCGTAGTGTTTATAAACACTGAGATAAAATTAAAACAGCCAAATATGAGTCTGACTACCACCACGACTGATAAGTATCTGAGATCTAACTTAAATATGATTAGGTACCTACTCTCAGTTAACTTTAAGATAACGATGGATTGAGAGAAACAATACCAAAAATGGGAGAATTGTGTAAGGGATGATATGAAAGAAAAAGTATCTATTGAATGTTACAGTAACGGCTGCCACCACTGAATTGAAGAAAAAGACGTGTTTCATCGACACTTAGTAAAAAGAAACAAGGTCAGCCTAACTGATATTGGCGTGTAGCACGCTGAGGCATCTTTGTTCTCTATGAATGAGCAGGAAAATGACAATAAGGCCATAGTCATGATCAGATGATGATCAATTGACAAATAAGGCAAGATATTTATTATCGTTGAGATTAAGGAAGAAAGTCGATATTTTGATACATAGAATACTTATACTAAGAACACTATACAAATTACAGGTACAAAAAGTACACAGTATGTACACAATGTGATACAATGGTTGTCTTATCGCTCAAAGCAATGTTTTAACAGATAATAAATTTTCGCATAAAAGTAGGATTTTTACATGTTCTTGAACATCGACTTTAACTGCAGCTGTGACCAATCTAGGGTACAGTTTAGCCGCTGAATAAATAATGTGGCCTGTTGGTCTAGTGGTTAGGGACCCTGACTGCTAGGACGGAGGTCGTGGGTTCGATTCCCACACAGGGCAAATCCTTGTGCGATGAGTACGATTATTTGTTCTGTGTCTGGGTGGTAATTTATCTATAATATGTATGTATTTAGAAATATATAAGTATGTTTATCAGTTGTCTGGTTGCCATAGTACAGGCTCTGCCTAGTTTGGGATCAGATGGCGGTGTGTTGGTTGTCCCAAGATATTTATTTATTTATTTAATCTGATCAAATGGCGTATCATCGATCCATTCCAAAACTCCAAACAGTGCCAGTGTAGAGCTCCCTGCAGAAAAATCGTCGTCTTTTTAGGGTTCTGTACCTCAGTCGGCAAAAACAGAACCCTTATAGGATCACTATATTGTCCGTCCGAATGCGTGAATGTATCAAGCTGAAAAAACTCAGGTCTACTGCTCAATGCTATCAAAAGTATGACCTTTTGCCTTGTGAAATCCCAAAACATGCGAAATTGTTTTGCGATTACACAAGGCAATGAAAACCTATAGGGTACTTCTCGTGGACCAAGAATCATGTTTGGCAAAGCAATGTCTTACAGCACATGTAAAGGAAACAATCTGAAAACCGTCCATATTTATTTTAATAAGTTAATCTAATCTAATCTAATCATTTTAAAAGAGTAACTATGGAGTTTCTTGCCGGTTCTTCTCCATAGGAAACGACCAACCCGAACCGTGCACCTTTTTGTCGACGTTTCATAAGTGCCCATGCAGGCCTATGTGAAATAAAAATATTTTGATTTTGATTTTGATAAGAAAATACCTATAAGAGAGAATTTGCTCTGTCATACTCATTACAGAACTGTCCAGGTAACTTACGAGTCGGACAAAATTTGTGTACCTACCTACAGTATTTTCATATTTTGTTTTACCGATCCTTTACATTAGAGTCGAAATCTGACGCTGATCTTTATTCTGGGGGCAGTAAGGTATTTGTTGTGTTGATACCATAAGCAAGTCGCTTAAAAATATAGTGATCTTTTATGACGTTAAATAAGATTTCAGTTCAAATAATGCTACATAACATCACGCCTGTAATCCCCGAAGGGATAGGCAGAGGTGTACCTAATACACCCATATTTCGTATGTTATGTTTAAATCCCACGTAATAGGGGGTGAGCCTATGGCCATTTTTTTTTTTTTTTGGATACCCCTTAGTAAGACTGGTTGTCAGACTTTTTAGGCCACTGACTACCTGTAACGATTGTCAAAGATATACAAATGACAGCCGGGACCAACTGCTTTCCGATTCACGGAAGAAACTCGGTATGTAATGGGTGGTCACCCATCCACGGACCAACCTAGGCAAGCACGGCTTAACCTAAAGATCGACCCCAGTGGCTGTTATTTTTTAGCCACGAGCTCCTCTGAAGAAGAAGAAACAGTATTACATAGTATTTCGCCACACTATACCACATGAAGGCATGATTATGTTACAGGCAATTTGATAACTCCGGGCACTATTAATAATGGCCGGTCTGTATTCATAATGCCCGGCTCAATTGGGCAATGTGATTAAAACAGCTTGATTAATCACTTTTCCCGGCCATTATGAATGTAGTATTTTTGTTTATTAAATGAAATTAAACTTACAAAATTGTCATGAAAAGTTAACAAAAAATAAACTATTGAATATAGTAGTTAAAAAATAAACAATTGAAAATGTAATAACATCAGTAGTTACCTACTTTTTTTTTGATAAAAATATTACTTAAAAACAATAGTTTAAAAATTTGTAAACTGAGAAAAATCAACAGAAATATATAATAATTAAGGACTGTGCAAGAAGGTGCCATCATTGTGAGGATCGCCCGGAGGACATGGTGGAGCACACCGTGGAGGACTGCTCCGCTTGGGCGGAGCACAGCCGTGTTCTCGTAGCGGCGATTGGTGGCGGCGACCTCTCGCGTCCGGCCCTGGTTCAAGCCATGGTCCGGGCCGAGAGGGAATGGGAAGCCGTCACCTCCTTCTGCGAAGCAGTCATGCTAGCGAAGGAGGTGGCGGAACGTGAGAGGGAGAGAACCTCACGTCCCAGCCGCCGCGGGAGAAGCACCGGGCGTCGGGGGCCACATCGTGATGGCTCTCGGCCACCGTAGGCGCGGGCCTGTGGACGGTGAGTAATGGGTTAGCTCGCCGTCCGTCCGTCTTATGACGACAGGCCGTGTCGACGGCGCGTTCGTGTTCCACGCGCGCCTCAAAGAGATGTCAGCAAACAGGAGGGGCCCGCAAGGGCCGATGCCTGCTAGGGCTGCGGGACTGTTCGAAAGAGATACCGCGGCCCTGGAACATAAAGGGCAAAGGAAGGAACATGGATGGTTTTTAGTCAGTAAAAGTCTGACACTCCCTTCCGCTCCGCCCAGAGCGGGAGGAGTCATTTGATGATTTCCCATTCGAAAAAAAAGGACTGTGCAAGAAAGTTATTAAGTTTAGAATTATTTATTCTTGCAAGATGAGCTTTTGTGACATTTGGAATTGCAAAGAATGTTTGATTTCTTGTGTCCATCAAAATGAGAGTCTCTTGCGGGGCTCCGTCGACCTGCTGACGGAAACATTAACCCTAGACGGTTGACGTCAGGGGCTCCCCGAGGTTTGGTTAGTTAGGTTCCTGTAAACCCTGCAGGCAGAGATAGAAGCCCCGCGCAGCGAGGCTCCGTCGACCTGCTGACGGAAACGCTAACCCTAGACGGTCGACATCACGAGGAGTGCGTGCGCGCGCGGCCCTCCCGTCCCGCACCTACGCGCCCCTCGCATGTTGCAAAGCACGGCCGTGGTCCAATTTATCACATTGCCCGCCCATTCACAAGTAGGGAATTATTCATTCTGCCCGGTCCAAGTGATAAATTCAAGTTATCTCAAACACTGACTTATTACATGGGCCACGGGCCGTCGGGCATTATTAATAATGGCCGGTACTTATTATTAATGCCCAGTTAATCACGTTGCCCGTAACAATTACATTGTGTTACTGTTATGAGTGATTTTTATTATCACTAGGGAGAATATTACGGAATATTGTTGCAGATAAACAGCTTCAATGTCGAAAACATAAAATAACTACCGTAATCTACAGAGTTTATTATATGTGCAACTAGAACAGTATGGGCGCATATTCTAATCTTTATAAGATATGGGGAAACGGCCTTGGGAGTTTATTAGATCATTTTTAATTTAAATAAATTTGCCCTAATTAGTGTCTTTGTCAAGTGCTATAAAAAATTGTGAAACTGACAAAAGAGAATGACCAAAGTTGGTACCAAAAAGTCTTGCGCCTCAAAACCAAAATATTATAGTAATTAGTTTCATATTTTTTTACGGCATTACGCGTCGGGGATTTGATTTTTGAACTGGAAATATACTTTTCGAGTTTAAAAGTATGAATATTGTTTTACTCCCTTTATATGACGTTCCGTTTCAACTGAATATAAATGACGTTCCGTTTCAATTGAACAAACCCTTGTCTGTCGAGCGGACTCTAAAATTAATTACAATTAAGTAAGATCAGTACACCAAATCGATTTAGTTTGGTTTATTGCTATTTGCAACAAAATAGATTTTCTCAGCCTAAAGATTTTGATTTATCGATTACATCCCTAAATCCCGACTAGTTTATAGCACTTACTATACTCTATGGTTTATAGTTATCTTATCTGTGGCGTCTGACATTTGTACTGTACTGACTGACTTTTGGCAGTATAAAGGTCTAAAATAAAATCGAGTTTCAGTCAAGCATACTGTGGATGTTACTTTAACTCGTAATTCTTACTAATATTAGTGTATTACGCTGTTTTTAGAGCAATAATGTAATGTATGTGTGTTAAAATACGTCGTTGGTAGCGTCGAAAAAATAGACCTACTTTTTAGGTTAGTTTCGATTTTATAAAATAACTCTGAAACGCGGGTTTTTTTTTTAATACGATCAGTGTAGTCTATAAAAAACAAGGTTTGATTTTGATGCAGCATGGTACGGGATTCCATACTTCCATGAGCATTCTCCTTTGTTTTTTATTTTTGTGTAGGAATAACGCCTTTTCATGTAGGTCATTTCATTGTATCGAAGAAAAGTCTAAAAAAAAACACTATTTTTTTTAAACAATTTTTCCGAAAGATATACAGGGTATAGACAGACTCTTCAACGTCAACCAAGTATTATGTACATCAAACTAAGTAATTCTGCGCAAAAATAATTACTGATTTTTTTTTGGGATGAAAAATCACGTTTTACTGTAGGACTCAATGTAACTGTAACCGGGTTTGTCTCCACGGATCCCGGCATCAGATTGAATTAGCTACGGATCACGGCGAGTTCTATCCACCGATACCGTGATCCGTTTCCAACAAAAAAGTAATTCATGTTTGTAGCCACAGATCACGGTATCCGTGGCTACAAGATATAAATTATATTATTTTTGGATATTGATCTCGGTGTGCAGAGACAAAAAATAGAGTAAAATATTTTCCAACCTGATTTTATTTTTATTTAATTTCCCAAATCAAAAGAAGTTATAGTTTTAAAAAAGTCTTATATTGATCAACAATAAAATTAATTTGTGTCTGTAAAGGAGTCTCATTTATGTTTAAGTTTAATTATAGTATTAAAATAATAACACGTTTTATATTATCACCATTGATAGGAATAGGTAGTGCTTATTAGCCTAAACTTCGAAGAACAGAGACAAGAATCGGAAACTTCCTTAGACTATATTCTTTTCCGAAGTTAATGTTATTTCGATTAAGTAATTGGTCTATGTTTACGTGTATGTGAAAATGTTATTTCAAAGTTTGAAATGGTGAAATTTTTTAAAGTTTTAAGCGTTCCCTTTTTATACCTTCATGTGAATCAAAATGGACGTTGGTTTGTAACTATGACTAGTGTTTATGAAAAATAATAGCATAATAAATTAATTAACTGTGAAATGTATATTGAGAATTCATTACGGTTTAGTTTATCTTAAGAAAATACGACTTTTCAGCAGCAACAAAATAACTGTTAGGCTGATCTATAAACGTTACTTAGCTTGATGTGTAGCAAAAAGTTATTCATATCCTTGTTGCACAATTTCTTGCAAACTACAAGTGAAATAAATCTGAGAACGTGGATACGCCAAAGGACATGCTAAGTGACAATTATAGATAATGGCCTCAGCATAGTAAAGGCGAGGTGGGCGCACATTTGAGTTTTTTAAAACCATCTGAGACAAAGAATATAGTGTTTAAAAATTTAAAAAAAATATATGTTATAGTTAAGGATCTTATGTAGTCACAGTCGCATTCAGTTGCAAGACCTGATGAACTTCACTCGATAAAAAAAAATCGCAAAGTTACCCCTTTTTGTAACTTTTTTTCAATATTATGACTAAATTACTGATGTTTTACATTTAATTTTTATACTAAATTAAAGAAACTAGTTAGTTCTAGACAAAGTGGCAGAGTTTGACTTGATAACATTATTTTCTTAATTACTATGTTTTAAAATGAATTAAAAGCGTTCGCGGCGGCTCGGACAGGCCCGATTAGTCGCGCGCTGGCGCTTACCGACGACGGACCTGTGTCAGTTTTTTCCGCGACAATTTCGCGTACCATACCGTCTGTTTTTGACCAAGTTTATTATAATTGTTGCAAGTTATAATGGGCAATAAACAACGCAAGCGAAAAAAGTCGTGTAAAGCAATAAAAGTAACAAATAAAAAGAATGCACTCCAAAGATATGTCACAGTACAAATATATACAGTATTGTGACTCGGCCCTGTCTTTGAAATAATTACCTACAGCCGAGTGGTACGTACGCGATAGGGCTGCGCCGGGCCTATAGTAAATATTTTAATTTCATCTACTTAGTTGAGTTTCTTTCTAGTTTTGTGATTGTTAATATAATATTTTTATTAAAAAAAATGAAATTTGTTTGAATGAAATAGGAAGGTTCAATAAAAATACACTTATTGCAATTTACACAAAAACACATAAACAAATCAAAATTTTATCTTTACAGTTCTCGAACCTACTAATAGCGAACTGGCTGTTTATTTTCAATTAGTTACTCAAACTGCCCAATTATGATTATTTTATATTCTTATATTTTATAGACAATTGTTTAATTTATTAACAAAGCTCTAATTTATCGCTACTAGATAGTAACAAATTTTGATCATAGAAAAAATATTTCATAAAAGTCAAGTAATATTACTTATCCAACTGCATATTTCTATGCTGTGTCGCTAGGCAAGGTCACGCGAGTTCACGAACGCGCTGTGTCCACGAGAAGTATTTTGCGCGCAGCCTACAGCGCTAAATGCCTACTTTTGCAGGAATACCTCGCCTTAGTATTATCCACACTTATTTTTTTAGTATTACATGTTTCAGACACTAGCACTCATTATTGTATTAACCGTGATATGGAAAACAATAATTGTGAATCATTTATTGTGTTAAATTAATTTCAATATGTAATATAAATAGTGTCAGTTAATTTGATCTTCAATCTACACAAATGATCATTACCCCTTCATTTATTCAAAGGCATGCATCCACGCTGAAGTTACTTTTGGTTGAGCAACATTTCACAACAAGATAACATTATTATAATATCTCTATAAATGCCTTTATTAATGCCTAACCCTTCAGGAATTATAAGCGTGATGGTGATTTTTGTAACCTTACTGCTTCTACAATAAGCTTGTCCGTTGCTTCAAAAACTAACTTCAGTGTCGATGCTCCTTGTCATGTTTACCGCAACATCTACAATTTCTTCTTTTTTTCCACTTTAGCTGGCAAGAAGATTGCGATAGTCTTCTGTAAGAGCTCTGTGAATATCATGGTCCTGATAAACACAAGAAGAGTTCCAATCCAGTGGCCGAACGTGAAGGGGTTTCTGAAGTACACTATGGAGAAGATAAGCGACACGAACTTTCTTAAGGAAGTTTCCGATTCTTGTCTCTGTTCTTCGAAGTTTAGGCTAATAAGCACTACCTATTCCTATCAATGGTGATAATATAAAACGTGTGATTATTTTAATACTATAATTAAACTTAAACATTGGTGAGAACTCCTTTACGGACACTTAATAAGTTTATTGTTGATCAATATAATACTTTTTTAAACTACAACTTCTTTTGATTTGGGAAATTAAATAAAAATAAAATCAGGTTGGAAAAATATTTTACTCAATTTCTTGTATCTGCATACCGAGATCAGTTTCCAAAAATAATATAATTTATATCTTGTAGCCACGGATACCGTGATCTGTGGCTACAAACATGAATTATTTTTTTGTTGGAAACGGATCACGGTATCGGTGGATACAAGTCGCCGTGATCCGCGGCTAATTCAATCTGATACCGGGATCCGTGGAGACAAACCCGTTACAAACACATTGTGCTGATGATGATTGAGTAGTATGGGGGTCGTGGATGTGTTTAAATTAAAAATCTAACATTAAAAACATGCTACATTAAAAAAAAAAAGTTGGATCTTTGACCCTCAATATCTCCGTGACTAGAACGTAATCATAATCATAAATCTTTATTTATCTCGACATCAGAATTTACAGGCGCTGGTATATGTACAATCTTATATAGAGAAAGGTGTCTGAAGTAGGAAGCTCCTGAGTTACAGATCACCTCTCCGGCTTATACACCATTATTTTAAAGGTCGTTCTGAAGCCGAATACCATGAACTCGATCATCGAACTCGAAACGATTGGGACTATTTAAAAAAAAAAAAACAATAAAAAAACACGAAAAAATAAAGTTAATGTTTTTTTTTTGAAATAATGAGAACTCAAATGCATAAAATGTGTGTGTAAAACGTATCCACGATTGGCAACACATGCGAACGATACGATACCCATTGAAAAATTCATTCATGGATCAATTCTCATTATTTCACAAAAAAAAACAGTAAATTTATTCTTTTGTGTTTTTTTTTATTGTTATTTTTTGAAAAAAGTAGTCCCAATCGTTTCGAGTTCGATGATCGAGTTCATGGTATTCGGCTCCAGAACGACCTAAAAATAGTGATGTATATAACAATTATATTAAGCAAAATTTTTTGTCAAGATTCTAAAGTTAAAATTGGGAGTAGGTAAACAAGTACTTAAAATTAATTATTTGAAGACATTAAAACAAAATATGAAATTAGCATAAAAAACATAAACTTATATCTACAATTAGTTTAAATGTAAATAACATAAGGAACAAAAAAACAATTTTTAATATAAATTATGCTTGCAGCATTATAAAAGTATGGTTGTAAAAAAAAAGTGGGTTATGATGTTCATAAGAACATACTAACTTGTATAAAAAAGCAAAATTTTTAATTTTAATTATAATTTGAATTAGGTTCCCAGGTATGGTCTAGAACAAAAAAAAATATCGCAATGACGGGGAGAACAAGTGCCTTTCGCCTTTGTTAAGGGTTTTGTTACACCCTTTATGTTGAAATCACATTTATAATTTTTAACTTAGATTTGATAAATATAAATCTCGATGTTAGGACATATCGCCAGTACACCTGTGTCACTATTATTTAATAAAAATACGTTAATTATTTTTATATATAGACCATAAACACGTGAAATCTCAGTACGACAAACATTTATTATTATTTAAATAAGGTTCACTGTGCTTTTCTACATTTAACACCTGTTTAACATAATTCATTTGTTTTATAAATTATAAATGGATACGTACTTAAAGTATTTGAAAATTATCTTTCTCAAAACGAAGACACAATACTGAGTACTAACTGTTAAGGATTTTCAG
Source organism: Eurois occulta (assembly GCA_950022335.1). NCBI lineage: Eukaryota > Metazoa > Arthropoda > Insecta > Lepidoptera > Noctuidae > Eurois > Eurois occulta. Next base: position 6,119,125 of record OX465481.1, on the reverse strand, counting down.
AGAAAAATAAAACAACGATGTTCTTTAAAAAATATTTAAATAATTTATAAACTTTATACAATATACTTAAAAATTATACGTATAATACAGAACTATACTGGATACCAAAGATGATTGCCGTTTCAGCATTTTTTCTGTACCAGTTAGGTTTAAACAAATAATAGATTGTTATAGATACATTTATACTCTTGAAATTTGATCAATATTTACTATAGGACCAACACCAAACAATCAAAAAAAACTGCCTCTTTGGTCCAGTGGTCGCATGCCGCGGCTGCTGAGTATGGGCTACTGAGTTCGATTCCCAGGTCAGGCAAAGTGTTATTGGGTTTTTCCATTATAAATTTCTCAGTAGCAACCACGGAGGCTGTATTCGAGCCCGGTTGATGGCATTAGCCTCGTCCCTTATTACAGGGATCTTAAACATTAATGTGGATGTACTAGTAGGTACACCTCTGCCTAACCCGTCGGGGATTACATCAGAAGTGTTATGTTATGTGAAAAACAGCTGTTCCCTCCATTTTAATCAGTTTTCAAGGTTGGTTCCATAGCAAAAGATGTTCATATTTTATAAATAAATATTTTACATTCTTGTATATCTCTCCTTCAATTCAATACACTGTTTATTAATGCATGACACTGCTATTTTTTTTAAAGGAAAAAAGTTCCTATCAACATTGTTAACAAATAAGTAGCTGGTCAAAATCTTCTTCTACATTTCAATAGGCAAAGTCAATCTTTGATTAAATAAAGTTTTTACTAAAACACTTTCTTATAAAAAAAAGGTTTGGTTTCTAATACGTCTTATACTAGTGTCCTACCAGGTACTTAGTGATACCTTGTACTATCAGGTATTCTGAAGTGATACTCAAAGATGTGGATATACTTAGATAACGCAAGAGTAATACTTCGCGTGCACGGCTTAAGCAATTTATGTTTGACGTGGCTACTGTAACGATCTTCGTGGGGTGGCTGGTAGCAACTGGATGAGAGTTGCTGAGAATCGAGTTGAATGGCGTGCTATTGAGGAGGCCTATGTCCAGCTGTGGACTGCTATAGGCTGATGATGTGGCTACTGTCGCAGCAAGCTAATTAATTTGTTTAAAACAACAATGTTACAACTTAAGAACAAAATCGTGGTCCATTTTGTATTTATATTGCATAAGACGTCATGGTAGTTAATAAAAAAATGGCACGCTTGGTTTTTATTCTCGGATCGTGATATTTGCGTTATCTATACCTAGATAACGCAAAGATCTTGTTCTCTTGTATCTCTAATATGTGAGTTATACTTAGTGATACCTAAACCAATGGCTAAATAGAAAGGCGCTGATGGATTTCCGGCTCTCTGCGCTGAGTTGAGGGGTGTAAATTGAACAGCGAGCTGTAGCATAGGTACATTTAGGTGCCGATACCACCGTCGTCGTTCAATACCACTGAAAACGTACTACCGCACTCACTGCCGGTAGACTGCATTTAATCCTTATGCCCTGAGTAGTAAGGTTGAAAAGTGGTCGACTTTCAGTGAACGTGGTAGTATATTATTGTTTTTAATCAAGAATTAAAGCTCAGAAGAATAGACTTCTAACAGGAAATTCTTGTACTTTTCTATATTTGCTGCTTGAAGCATTCTTGCAGTTGGATACCTTGCCGTGAAGTCATTGGTGTTTATACCTCGATTGGCACCTGAAATAAAAAAAAGCGAGTAAAGTTAACAGTTTTTATTGGGGTTCCGTAGTCAACAAGGAACTCTTATAGTTTCGCCATGTCCAGCCGTATGTCCGTCCACAGCTGAGCTCAAAGGCTCTCAGTAATAGTAAGCTGAAATTTGGCATGAATATACAGATTAGTTACGCCGACAAAGTGGTAAAATAAAATCTCGAAAAATATTTTTATTTATCTCCTGTACCTACACGTAAAGTGAGATGTCGTTGGATACGTATTTATAAAATTAATAACTTTTCGATTAAGGTATTCGTTTGTGAAATATTAAGCTTTACAGTGCAAATTTTAGTTAGACTCAAGTGTAGGTACCCCCCCCCACTCCTCTACCAGCTAAACGTTTGTGTCTGGGTGTGTGAAAAAAATCAGGGTGGTAGTATATATAACGAAATTAAAAGGAAAACTATCACAGCTAATTAGGCTTTACAAGTTTACGAGTAATAGTTGACCAACTTATAAAATGTACTTGGATAACATATTTTCCTAAACATAATGTATGGGAGCAAAGGTTTTTCAAATACAAATGTAAGTTTGTTTTTTTATCATTACAGTAAATATCATCGATCGGAGGCAAATCGGACCGTAGCTGCGTAGGAAGTGTCCACATATTTTGATGGCCAACTACGGAACCCTACATTGTGAGTGGCCCGACACGCGCTAAGTGGATTAGTCCGAGTCTAGTTCAGTTTGACTTAATATCTAGTTATTTTTAGTTCTCTTGCAAAATCAAAATATTTTATTTCACATAGGCCTGCTTGGCACTTATAAAACTTCAAAAGATAATTGAAAGGTTCAGGTTGATCGTTTCCTGTGGAGAAGCACCCGCAAGAAACTCCATGGTTACTTGAATGATGAATTTTTTCTAAGCATTTCTCTTGCTGCACATCAAATAAAGATGTGACAAATAAGCATCCTTAGATCCGACTTCTTCTTCCACCGTGGGTATGCAATTTGGAATACTCTAGGTGCGCAGTGCACCGAGGGGTGAGGAGCATCAAATAGTCAGTGCAATTCGTAGTTCTATAATTTTATTGCTGCTACATCAATGAAAGGGGCTTGTCATGAAAATGCAGCAGTGGGTAACTACCCTTTTTTATTACTGCACTAAGATAGCCTTAACCTATCTATTATTTTTATATTTTATTTGATATCCATCTATTCTTCTTCTTTATGACAATGATACCACACATCGAGGGTAGGCGTAAGGTACCAACATTAACCATGATGTGGGATTGGAGCCGTGGAAATATGTATAGGTATTTTGTATTGTAAGCCGAGTGTAAGAGACATCGACACATAGACGGTTACCATGAATTTAGCACATGAATCTGGACCCCAGCGAATCTGACCCCTATCGTCAAAATTTTAAGCCGACGAAAAATTTTGATGCTGGGTGCCTATTCATGTGCTGTATTCATGGTAACCGTTTGGAAAGCGATGTCCCTTTCACCCTGTAATTTTCATCCAGAACTCAGTCATGTCAACATCATTGGCCTTGCAAAGGTGCACATATTAGTCCATAAAAAGCACGACAGGATGTGGGGCATAATTTGACGCACGTCTTTTTTTGAGACGCAGCTCCTGATAAAAGAACTTCTTACCTTCCAACATAATACCGTTTGTAGTGTTTCTGAACACGTCAACTAAATCACTATTTAGTGCTATAGCCATTGTAGCCGGGTCCAGTTGGGTCCAAGCAGGCTCTTTTGGTAGAGATAGTTGTTCAAAACTGTTTAATGCCTCCATTGTTGAAGTCTGAAGTGTTCCTAAGGTGTTTATTCGCCAGTCCTGTAAACAACAACTACTTATTAATACGTACTTACTTTTTGTTATGGGCTTGAATCATTTGCTTAGCTTTTTCCTAATTATGTGAGGGTCGACTTCTAGTCTATCTGGATGCAGCTGAATACCCGCTAAACAGCGCCTGAGCCCGAACGGGCCCATCAAAATTTTGACAGCCCGGCTGGTTCTGAGCTCATCTGGGCCCACGTTGCCGTCGTAAATAATATAGCTAATTCTTTATAATATTCGGTTTTCTCTTTTCTACTTGAACTATCGAGAATATCTTCCTTATAAAATTGCATGACTAGACTTCAATATTTTTCATGGAGCGAATGCCTATCTCACCTCCACCAGTCAGTCCCCCCTCACCCCTTTGGTAAGACTAGCTGTCAGACTTCCAGGGTTCTAACCAAAGAGATTTAAAATACTTATAGAGCGGACATTGGAAATATTTTCATACAAAAACTTTGATCCCGAACATTTTCGATTTTGACACACAAATGCTTCCTGACAAGCGAGCGTATGACATTAGATAGAACGACTTATTACCAAATAGTAACAAGTAGTGGATTACGATTTTGTTTGTCTTGTCCCGTCTATCGCTCGTAAATATTTTGAGGTCTTTGGTTCTAACTATCCGTATCGATTGTCAAAGATTTACAAATGACAGCCATGACGAACGGCTTTACGTATTTTCCGAATCACGGAGGAAACTCGGTATGTTCCATGAATGGTCACCCTATCATGAAGCAACCTAGGTAAGCGCTGCTTAACCATGTAAATCGACTCATGCGACTGTAATTAATTTGCCACGAACCCCTCCAATTTATTGTTTGCCAAAAACTAACATACATTGAAATAATCTAATAAACTGTCACAAAAAGAAAATAGTCCTCAAGGGCCCATACAATTTATAATTCATTTTCGAAGCGGTTCTTATTTCTACATTAACATTCAACGGGATTGACAAACTTTTTGGTAGCTTACGTCAGTCCCATGCAATTTTGACCATCTCATTGTCGTTGATGTCACTTTGTTTAGACCCTCTTGCCGTTTTATGCATGGATTGCTCGGCTAATATGCATAATATAAATTTAATTTTTAGCCTATTGCACTCACGAATAATGTATCTTTCTATCAGTGAAAATTAGTTTTGAATTTTTGGTTCTGGAGATTACCCCATACATACCAACTTCCACACAAATTTTACCTCTTCATCTTTTTTTTTCTTTATCTCTTTTTACATATTTGATACCATGTTTTTAAGCAAATCGACATTCAACCTTAAGTAAGCAAATAAAAGGACGAATATTTATAAAAGATAAACTTACGACAATATAAAAGAAAAAACTTACAAGAGGAATAGCCAAGGTGTTGTAAACTTGTGAGAATGGTACAAACGTGACTTTGTCTACTATAGAACTATTCGCAACCATGTGGTAAGCTTCTGGATCCATAGCCGCGTTGAATTCCGGGTCCGGGTGAACATCACCTGTGGAAATAAGAAGATCATAGTTATAATAAACCATAATTATAATAATCTTCACAATTCATTTCATCTCATTTAGTTGTAAGTAAATTTTATAAACAATATTCAAATTGTACTACTTCCTTTATTCATTTTTATCAGTGTTTTACTTTATAATTAAGATTTGATAACCTATTGCGAATGTCCTATTATGTCCTATGGCGAATACTGTGTATACCTATAATAGGCATATACAGGGTTATTTGTAAAACACCAAAAACCTCTTAAGAGGTCATTGTAGGTACTCATCATTATGAACAACTTTTACTATGGGACCAAACCTGAAATCGCGAAAAAAAACAGCTGTTCCCTACATTTTGACGAGTTAATCGATAATAAAAATGTAGGGAACAGCTGATTGTTTTTTCGCGATACAAAATACATTACTGATTACATTACATTGCTGATTGTTTTTACAGTACAGCATTCTGAACCCCACCATAATTATAAAAAATTTCATTGGTTATTTTTTAAAAACCGGCCAAGTGCGAGTTGGACTCGCGCACCGAGGTTCCGAAAACTTGTAGGTATTTTGTTATTAAACTACATATTTACAGTTTTCATTTCATATTCATATTTTTCCCTTTACTTTTGCTATAAGACAATGCTTCTAGTCATATTTCATGATTCAAGGTCAAAGGGAACTACCATATCGGTTTTTGATTTTGATTTTAGTAAGTAATTTACATCCCAATGGTTTTCTTATGTTGTATACAGAATTGAATGATTTGATAATTTTCTTTATAATTGCTTTTTTTTTTCTGTAAGTATAAATTCTAATTTCAATATGTTATGTAAGCCGTTTTTGTGCATAAATGGTGTTAACCTGTAATTAATTGTTGCATTTGAATATGTTACTCTAGTTACTAAATCAGAAATGCTGCTGCCAAGCTGTTAACTTTTCTTTTTCTGTTTCTGTCCTCTAGTATTAATGCGCCTCATTCATTATCATTGTAATTATTTTTGTTTTTTTTTTGTATGCACGTCATGTCCCTGCGACAAATAAATATTTTTTCTTTCTTTCTTTCTTAATGTATAGTGTAAAGAATTGTTGGTTAACCTAAATAAATAAATAAATTGATACAAAACCTATAGGGTACTTCCGGTTGACCTAGAATTGTCAGTTTTGGTTAAAAGCAAGGTGTTACAGCACAAGTAAAGGGAAAATTCCAAAAACTAAAAACTTACTTTGAATATGGCCAGCGCCAATAAATAATTGTCCAATTCTGCGGAGAAAAGAGGGGTCCGCTCTTACTGCCAAGGCGATATTTGTTAAAGGGCCAATTGCAACGACTGTAAGATTTCCTGAAACACGAAAAACCTCCATTAGATTGCGAACTAAGTAAAATGTATGTAAAATGTATGTATGTTATGTAATGTAAAATGTAATGTAGTAAAATGTGTGTAGTGTAATTTAAGTAACTTACAACCATTTTAAATAAGTATTTTTTAAATATTTTTAAAAAGTATGGTAGAAGATGACATCAAAAAAAAAACAAGAAGATGACACCAAATAAATTAGGATCAGAGCAGGAGAATGATGATGAGTATTTTTTATTTAAGTCTAAGATTAGAGTATTAATGACGTTGGCTTAAAGGAAGACCAAAGAACCCATGGATTGTGTGAAGGATGATTTAATAAATAAAAATAAATAAAATTGTTTTATAATTTAATACTATTATTTATTAGCCATAGCTCATAAGTTTTTTTTTATTAACCTTATATTGTTTAAAATTTGTTTTGTTTAATGTATATTTTATTAAAGATTTAATATTAGGTAATGAGCTGTAATAACAGTATTTTAGTAATTATTCAAGTTCAAGTTAACATTTTTATATTCATAAAAACTGCCTGCAGTAATTAATGTGCAAACATTATTTGTACGCCTTACAAGGCAGCACATAGTGACACATAACTTTTTTATAACACCATGTATGTACTTATATTTTACCTATGTGTCACAAATAAACATATTTGAATTTGAATTTGTTTATTTATCTGTGATACACACAGACACAGTTCAAGACAAGGTGGCTGAAATACAATAAGCTTAAAAGTACAATTTTTTGTGCAACGAAGATTGAAATCTACAAAAAGTCTATGCATACAAAAATAATAATCAACCCTGTCTCTTAAACTAGGAGACCTGTATTTGTAAGAGACAGTGATCGGTCAAAATAGGAATTTAATAAAACTGAAGTTTATAAAAGTGAAAGTGTGTCGATTTACCTTTTTAAATGCATATACATATTAATTAGATATGCCAAGAAAGGAGATGACAAGACAGAAGATAAAATAGCTAGCTAATAACTTCAGGGACGTATTGGGTTGATACCCATCACGTCAGGTATCGATATTTCTAAACATGATAAAACAGAAATTGTTTTAATAATATTTTTGTTTGGTTCAACGATTGAATTTATGATTATGTCTGAGGATGATTTTAGAGATGTTTTAAAGTGGATTTTGTGTACGTTTTAATTCTTGACACGTTTTTTTTTTGTTTATTTAACTTTTTTTATAACAAATTCTGACACAATGTAAATTGTTATGGAATAAATTAATATGAAAAAAATGTAATGTACACCTAATTTAATTTGATATACACTTCTCATCAAAAAAATCGAAACACCTCGCAGTTTATGATTTGATAAGGATTATCAGAAAAATGTGTATATTTAGGAATAAATGTAAAATGTCATTTAATAGTGTGTAGTATGAGGTTTTTAAATCCTAATGTTATTGTTCTAAGTTCAAATTAAGTCTTCATAGGTTTCGTATTTTGTATAATGAGTAATTTTTACCCTGTATGGAATATGAAGGAAATGGGTAAAACAACACGCGTAAATGAAAAAGAAATGTAAGAAACGTTTATTTAATAACTTGTATTCCCTCCGCGAGCTCTTATTACTGCTTCCTTATGGTTCTTCATCGATCGGATGAGAGTCACGATCACATGTTGTGGTATATTATCCCATTCCTCTTGGATTGCATTTTGCAGCTGGCTAAGTGTTTCTGGGGCTGGATCTCTTGCTCGAATTCGTCTCTTTAATTCATCCCATAGATGTTCAATGGGATTCATGTCCGGGCTTCTTGCTGGCCATACCATATTATGGAGATACCGACTTCGGTAAGATAATCTCGTACGACGCCCGCGGTGTGAGCTCTAGCATTGTCGTGCATGAATATGAAGTCGTTGCCAATAAAATGTGCATAGGGCATCACATGAGGTTCAAGACACTGTTCGATGTACCGATGAGAGTTTAGTGCAGGCAGCCGTGGCCCAGACACAAAGGCAAGTTCTGTCTTACCGTCGGCGCTGATTCCTCCCCAAACCGTCCACGAACCGCCACCATAGCTGACCTTTTCTTCAATGCAGCATTGTGCAAAGCGTTCTTCATCTCTTCTGTAGACCTTGTTCCTTCCGTCGTTACCATACAGCATAATTTTACACTCATCAGAAAACAGTACTTTGCTCCACTGAAGGTATGACCAAGTTAGGTGCTCGCGTGCAAAGTTAAGGCGCGCTCTTCGATGGTCTGCAGTTAATTTCGGCCCATTCGCTGGCTTATGCGGTGCCAATCCGCGTTCCTTCAACCTTCTTCTTATTGTAGAGTTACTTACAGCTACTCTTCGTACAACGCGAAGCTGCTGCTGCAGTTGAAAAGCGTTAAGGCGTCGATTTCGTAAAGAATTTGTTACAATAAATCGATCATCTCGCTCAGAAGTGACCCGATTCCTGCCAGATCCTGAACGGCGCGTGAACGAACCAGTCTCCCGATAGCGTTTGTAGACTCTATGAACAGATGATAAGCTTAGATGCAATCTTGCAGCCACAACACGCTGACTAAGTCCAGAATCCAGCAATGCCACCACTTGGGCGGCTTCTGCGGGCGAAGTATCCATATGTTTTAGAAAAAAAAGTTTTTCCAGACGTCCCAAAGTCACAGTAAATGAAATAAGAAACAAGAAGTTTAAAGACAAGCGCTAATTTTTAGTTTTTAAACGAGAAACGTACTCCAACCCTAAATACACATTTGTCTCAAAACAGTGATTAATTTCATTTATAGGATAAACAAATGAAATTCTAATTTCGAATTTTGATTTTTTTCTTCTTACTGTAATGACCAAACTGCCAGCTACACAATAATGTTTTTTTTTCATGGAATTAATTCTCTTTTGTAAAAAATTAGGACAAAAACAATAAAAACGAAAGTGTTTCGATTTTTTTGATGAGAAGTGTAGTATAATTTTTTACCTATTTTAGATTTTTTTTCGGGTGGAATATTTATGACAACCAAAAATAATCGTTAGAGTTTGAATCACCATCTAGAGCTGCGTCAGCATAACTTAAAGAAACCCAAAATGATATGTGTCGGCTGTCCAAAGACCATACCTTCATATTTCTTAGAAAGCTCGAGAAGGGCGATCGCTGCTTGTGTGCCATCGTGTGTCATTGCTGGAGGTTGGTAGCCGGTGTCTCCCAGCCCGTCATTGCCGAAATAGTTGTCAGATTCGATACCTGATATCAGAGCTCGACGAGAACCTTCATATATCGGTATCTGTAATGTAAAATACGTAATTCTTTTTTTATTTGAATGGTAAACAACAACACACACACCACACACACCAACAGTAATAACTATTGTAAAATGTGTGATGTTATTTAATAAATAAATCGTAAAAAATGTAAGCTGAGCCGCAATGGGCCGGTCATATTAGCCGTAGAGTCTACGACCGTTGGGATATTGCCACTGCCATCAACTGGACACAAATCCAGACTCCGTGGCTGCTACTGAAAACCTTCTGATAGAAAAACCCAATATAAATTTGCCCGACTCGGGAATCGAATCACACCTCATGCTAAACCAACGAGAAAGAATAACAAACATTGACTCTCTAAATGAAAATGTGTAGAGTTTATCGGCCTATTGCCTCGTCAATTCATTATTAATTCGCGAGGCTTATTTTGGGTTAGCTCGATCCATCGCCGACCTCGTCTCTGTCCTCAGGATTCTATTGAGGTCAAGAGCAGGCCCATTTAATGAAAATAAAAATACTTTTTCTATTTCTTTTTAAATGTAAGTCTGCTATCGCCGATCTCCCAGGATCCACCGTGGTCATGATCATGCGTTGTTTGTATGAGAAAAGGTCTTCGTTTCAGTGGGACAGTAAAAGACTGGTATTTTTTTTAAAGGTGTCTCCTACTAGGAATTTCTCCTGGATAGTGGGTTCGTTTACAAACATTTAAACTTACATACACAATCAGCCAGACTCGGAACAACTACCTGTGGGCCATACAAATATTTTTTCCGTATAGAAATCGCACCTGAGAAACGCAACGCAGCCGTATATTTTACATCTCCGCTTAATCTCTTACCCCCTACTATGACTGCCTGGTATCTATATTTATCACCAGTATCACAGACAGGTACTTATAGATAAGAAAAAACACGTGATGCAACGAGCCTGTGTTACATGGGACAAGGGTAAGAAGATGATTATGATGAGTACATAAGACTGGGTTAGATAAAAATACTTACATCTCTTCTATTCATTAAGCTCAATATTCTATCACTATTGTATAAGGTTTGAACCCAGTTTACATTGCCGAAAGTTGTCGTCAAGGCAACTACATTTGGTCTGAAAAAAAAAAACATGCAAATAGGTTATGGTCCCTCCTAGATAAAACTGTGGCTTTTCGGCGCCACGAATGTTATTATCACTGCCGTTTCAAGGCAATTCCGTAGTTTATGGTCATGGTCACTCACCCTTGAGGATAAGCTATATAATAGGAGTAGATCAAGACCACAAACGTTGGCTGGACTGTGTGTATCACCCTTTTATAGCCGTATCACGGCAAGAAAAGGGAGAGATAAGAGTAAGAGAAGTATGGGAGAAGAAGACATGCTGCGCCGATCCCAAATAAATTGGCATAGACAAGGGCAGGATAATGATAATATTGTTGACTTGATTAATTTTGTGTTCAAACGACATTAAGTGAAAGATACCGAGGGCAAGGATGAACAGAAAGTGAAGCGTCGTCGTGTCGTTTACAAAAAACACGTGGATTACAATGAAACGTGAAAGATAAAAAGATTTACGATTCTTTGCGAAGATTGAGCATAATATTATCGCAAAAACCGACATATTATGATGTCATATATACTTTTCAATTGATGTTTGACTATTTTTACTTTGAGATAAATATTCAATGCTCAATTTCATCAATACAAATAAATTAAATTGAAGTGTATGTTTGTAATATCAAAATAACTGCTTTTTACTTAATGCATATGAATATACGGCAGTTATAACAAAAACATAGTTTTTGTCTGTCTGTTTGTTTCGGCTAATCTCCGAAACGGCTGGGCTAATTTTGACGAAACTTATAATAGCAGATAGCTAATCTTATAAGGTCTAACATAGGCTTCTTTTATTTTAGAAAAACAATTAGAGTACCGTGTAAAAAAATTAAAACCTTTGAAATTGGTAACAAAATTCGATTAAAAAACGGAAGTAATATTCTTTAGAATAATTTAATAATTTAAGCCGCGCTTGGCTAGGTTGGTGCGTTGTTGGGTGACCAACATCGAGTTGATCCCGGCTATGATTTGCTGTGCTCCAACAGTCTTTACAGGTAGTCAGTGGCCCGAAAGTCTGACAACCAGTCTTACCCAGGGTTATCGTATTGCCCAGTACTAACTGGGTTGTAATGGTCAGACTGATAGGCAGTCGCTCCATGTAAAATACTGGTATTCAGCTGCATCCGGTTAGACTGGAAATCGACCCCAACATAGTTGGAAAGAGGCTAGGCTGATGATGATTCAGTCCTTTTTCGGTGATTCTCACTCAACACCGCGCACCGCAGGATACGAATAAATAAATAAATAAATATCCCTGGACATTTTCACACAGCACCATCTAGTCCCAAGCTAAGCAACTTAACGCTTGTGTTATGGTAGCTAGATGGCTGATAAACTACATATATATACATTTTTTTTGTAAATACATACATATTATAGATAGAAAAACACCCAGACCCGGAACAACTACTTGTAGGTCGTACAAAAATATTTGTTCCGTACGGGAATCGAACCCGCGACATGCAGCGCAGCAGTCAATCGCTTGACCACTGCGCCAACCGTGTCGTCAAAATTAATGATGATGATGATGGTAGATACGTACCCGTCAAAGTATTTCTCATAAAGCAAGGCCATGGTGATGGCAAAGGCATCGTCTGCTCCTCCGTCGTGATCTATTACTATCTTCTTTCTTGAGTATCCTGATTCAATTTCTTCAGCCTCAGAGTCAGAACTGAAAATTGAAATAAATAAAGTTTATATCGAGTTTGAACGCCTCATTGGTCTAGTGGTCGCAAGCACGACTACTGAGCATGAGGTCCTGGCTTCGATTCCGGGTCGAGCTAATCGTTATTGGGTTTTTTCATCTGGAATTTCTCATTAGCAACCACGAAGTCTAGATTCATGCCCGGTTGATGGCAATAGAGTCGCCCCCTATAACGGGACTTATATATAAATAACTGAAGAAATACGTGTGTACCTACCTACTATTGGGTGCACCTCTGCCTAACCCTTCAGGGATTATAGGCGTGTTGTTATGTAATGTGAAGTTAATATGACGTTGACTGAAGTGTCTGTACCTAGTCAAGGTTCGGAAACCTTTACGGAGAAAATGCGGACGCAGCTCCGGACATGGACACTACTCTTCTTATACAAAAAAAGTAAAAGTTCTTAGTAAAATATGATGTGATCGTGCCCAGTTGATGGCAATAGGTCGCTCCCACAGATATAGATATAAACTCAAACTCAAACTCAAAGCATTTATTTCAATTAGACCATTACAGGCACTTTTGAAAGTCAAAAACAAAAAAGCTAAGCTACAGTCACATTCACAAGGCATAATAACTTGCGAAAGTACTGTAGTTGCACATTCCAAATCGTAGATCTCTATGGAGAAGAATGGGCAAGAAACTCCATGGACACTCTTTTTAATCAAAATATTGTTACAAAATCTTGGTTACATCATTCATGTTGAGATTATACATAATATATGTGAGAACGATGTATACCTAGATAACGTAAGTATCATGATCCGTATGAAAACCAAGCGTGATGTTTTTAGACTACCTACTATGACAACATAAGAACTATTTAGTTACTATACAAAATTAATAGACTACGTTTTTGTTCATAACATAATATCTAGAATTGTAAAGTTGTAGCTTCAAAAAATTAGCTTGCTGCGACAGTAGCCTCGTTGAGCATAAAATGTTTAATCATTTTATGCTCAACGAGGCTACTGTCGCAGCCGGGCTCCCGAAGTATGTACATATATGTATATGTGCTCACCCCGTATTGCATGGGATTTAAACACTATCGAATTGTTGGTGTACTATTAGGTTTTGACAACTTGGTTGTAAAAAAAAACGTTTTATACGTCAAAAATAACTTTCGTTTTAAAACGGGATGGGGTCGGGGTTTCTTAACCAACTACTCTGAGAAGAAATATCCGAAACAAACTCAGATGTTATGTTATGTTAATAAGGTAAGTCGATGTTCGATTTTCATAGATAGTCGGCAATTTGTAATTCTTAACAGGGTTCTAATTAGGGCCGAGCTTATTCACATACATATATACATACCTACACACTAGATATTAAAAAACGAAAAAAATTGGTGGTACTTGTACGGTACCCTAGCAAACAAGAAATGAAATTAATGACCGACTTAAAATGTATATTTTTAAATTTACTGTTACAGCATATATTTACATACATATTAAAAAAAAATCCCAAGGTTAGCGTCTAATGTGTTTAGGTATACGTTATTGTGTTAAAATTGAATATAAAATATTGCTTAACATAAGTAATAATGCAAGAAATCTTTTATTGGTCTTCGAGTTTTTTTTAATATTAAATGGGCCTACTCAATCTAGTCCTGAGGACAGAGATGAGGTCGACGATGCAACAAGCTAACCCAAAACAGTTTCCTCAATCTGTGTTTATAAAATGTTTTGTCTGTCGTAATTAATTAAGAGATTCGTTTTTTTGACGATATAACGTCTTATAAATCGATGAACGCCGCCGGCTGCACGCACGAGAGCATGTCTCATTGTCACGTTCCGCCGAAGCCGAGCGTGCAAGCGAGAGCGCGGAACAAGCGATAGAGAGGCACGATCGGCCTAAGTGTTCGGCTTGTGATCCATCCATCGGCCGATGCGTCCATGACGTTATCACGTAAAATTATCGTACGTAAACTGTCTTTTCAGACAACCATTTTTTTTAATAGGTATGTATCCAAGTCATTTCAAGGCAATCTTCCCACCCTGACTTATGGAGCGCAAACGTGGTCGCTTACAAGACGTCAGAACTTCGCACTTGGGGTCTGCCAATGAGCTATGGAGCGACATATACTGGGTGTCAAACTTACGGACCGCATCAAAAACTCCATACTTCGCTCCAAAACCCAAATAGCTGATGCTGGCCTTACAGCTGCTAGGTTGCAATGGAACTGGTCTGGTCACATCTGCAGCATGTCGGAGGAGCAATGGGCAAAAATTACCACTCAGTGGCTACCAAATTGCAGGAAACGACAACGCGGCAGGCCCAGAAGGAGATGGCAGGATGAGCTGGACTCTCTCGCAAAGGATTGGCCTACAATCGCACTAGATCGCGAAATGTGGAAGGAGGGAAGGGAGGCCTTTGCCCTGCAGTGACAATATCTTACGAGTACTTCCTACTAATATTATAAATGCGAAAGTTTGTGAGTATGGATGGATTAGTTACTCTTTCACGCAAAAACTACTGACTGGATTTGAATGAAATTTGGCACACAGATAGTTTATAACCTGGATTAACACATAGGATACTTTTATCCCGGTAGTGCGATCCCGTGGGACAATTACCGAACATACGCGGGTGAAGCCGCGGGCATGAGCTAGTAGGCTTATAATAATAAAAATTCAAGTCAGCATACCGAAGAATACTGAAAAGAATACATTTCATTGTAAGAACATCGACAACTTACCTGCCAAATAAATACAGCAGAAATAAACAAAACATTCATATCTGCCATAATGAAACCGAATGTAGTAAAATAATAATAATTGACTTCTTTTTAAAAATGCTTGAGAAGATGAAAACCACTGAAGATCTAACTACGATCTGATCTATTAGAACTTATATTACAAATGTAAGTATATTCTTATCTTCTCCTCTTCACTTGACAACAAGGAAATAATCTAGTATCTGTAGTAGCAAAAAAAAAACTAGCGATAAAGTTAAGGCATGCGTCTGATGCGTCACATTTAAAGGAAATCTATCTGGGAGATTTCATTGCATTTTACAGGACTATTTATCACCATTAATCACGAAATTAACTTTCTGTAATATCTGTGCTAATCATTACGAATGTTTAAAAATAAAGGTTTTTTTTTAATAAAAAAAATCACTTGCTTTGATTAGAAAATGCAAATCACACCGAAACTCGTTTTCGACCGGAAATATATTATTTTTTTACTAGTCTCTAAATTCCGACCCCTAAATAAAACAAAACGAGATCTCCGATAAACACAAATGTCAATACAAAAAACCGGCCAAGTGCGAGTTGGACTCGCGCACGAAGGGTTCCGTACCATTATCTATAAAAACGGAAAAAAAACATGATCTGTTGTATGG
Source organism: Eurois occulta (assembly GCA_950022335.1). Lineage (NCBI taxonomy): Eukaryota > Metazoa > Arthropoda > Insecta > Lepidoptera > Noctuidae > Eurois > Eurois occulta. The sequence continues at coordinate 6,103,393 of OX465481.1, read as the reverse complement.
GAGCCCCCCTTAATATATATTTTTTTTAATTTTTAGTATTTGTTGTTATAGCGGCAAGTAATACATCATTTGTGAAAATTTCAGCTTTCTAGCTATCACGGTTTATGAGATACAGCCTGGAGACAGACAGACAGACAGCGAAGTCTTAGTAATAGGGTCCCGTTTTACCCTTTGGGTACGGAACCCTAAAAACGAAATAGTCTACATTTGTTTCCGTAATATTAATTAGGCTTATTAATAAACCAGATGATCATAATCAGATACAAATTATACAGTCACATACAATTAATAAACATTACTATTACTTAATCATAATTAAATGGCTTATGAATTTAAATAAACAATTTTATTATTAATTTAAACCAATAATTTCTTTGTCCGATAGCTAAAAATATTTTGTCGGGTTTGGTAACAAGATATTACTGTAGATAGTACTATATATCGATAGTAAAGCGATCGATAATATACGATTTTATTCGTTATTTTATCTGTATTTTCTTAAAATAATATTTATTTATGGCTAGCACAAAAACAATATCTAATATTACTAATTATACTAAGTAATGATATTAAAAACTCCTCCTTGACAACTCTACTGGTAATGTGACAAAAGATTGGTTCTGTAAAAAGGGTGTGAGTTCTAGGACCCCAAGGCCCGAGGGCTCAGCCTTATAATGCTCAAAAAAAACGCATAAGGAAGGAGGTAAATCAGTTTGTCTGCTCATAAACACCCACCCGCAATAAATTCAATTTGTCTGTCACCATGGCGAAAATTTCGGGAACTCAAAACAAATTATAAACATGGTAAATATCAGGTTTGAAGTTTTAATGATAGGCTAAAAATATAGTTAGATACTAATAAAATTACTAGATAGGACTGTTTGCATCAAAATATATTGCAGTATTTACAAAACCTAAGCCAGACTCGATTAACAACACTAATAATAATTGTGTTAAATAACATAGTAAGTTTGTAAAATAACTAAAATGTTGAATTTATGTGTACATCGTAAATCTATAAGTATTTATGTGTCACGAACACGTCTTTACTTTGAAAATATCACAAAAACGCAGTCATTTCTTTTTTGTTTACTCGTTACTGTCTAAACACACTGATTCCCATCACATCTACTAGCAATTTTAATTTGAACTTGCATGTTCAGTTCGACGGATTTTGTTTTCATAATGGTGCCACCAAAATGGTGCGCGAAGATTTGTGCAGCACAAAATCTTCTCGTACTGAGTTGCAGATCCGTTTCCATAGACAAAGCTATATCATTCCTCACAAAATCCATCCATCTTTTCATTGACCTTTCTGCCCCTCTCTAGTTTTACCGAGCAACATTCATATTCATCCCTCATTTGGTCACAAGATACATACATAAATTCACGCCCTTTTCCCCTGGGGGTAGGCAGTAACCATGGAACGCTACACCGCAATCCATTCACCTCGTCTACTTCCATACGTCATCTGGCCTTCCGATTGCAAGCACCCTAGACCTTTCTGAAGAATCTAACCAATAAGGTAAGTTATACGACAAGATACACAAATTGAACATAATGTTTGAGTAAGGTAGGCAGCTGCCCGTCAATGGTAACAGAACCAGTATAAGCTGGCCTCACATTCTATTGAAACTCTGGACCACGCTAGGCCAATGAAAGGTCAAAGTGTTACCACCGACTCATGGTCTACCTTACGAGCAACGAAAAAATAAAGTGTTTACGTTGTAGGTACTTACTTTCTACCGGGTAAAACAATCGCCAAAGTAATTCCCACTATCAGAATCAACACTACTGCAGTAGCTCCAATGGATATGAGAAGTTTTTTCTGGTCCAACATGGTAAATTTCTTATTTCTTTATCTGTAAAATAAATAAAATTCTTTGTTAGCACTTCAAGACACAAAAATCTGTGTAACCATGGCTCTCGTACTAGGATTTCCTGTATCACAAGAGTTAGCCAAAATATCGTGAGAAAAATTTATGTAAAAATGAGGATGGCGAAAAGAGTACAGAAACACCAAAAAAACGATGGATGGACTGTGTTAATGATGATATTTATGGCAAGAAAGGGGTCAATTACTGAGAAAACAACTAATAGAGAAGTACGGGGAGGGAGAACATCCTGGGCCGACCCTAAATAAATTGAGAAAACGGCAGGAGAAAGAGAAAAAAAGTGGTTCATCGGGATTTACTTAGTGTTTGCCATCGCGGGTATGTCCTGGATGTGACTGGCACAAGAAGGTGAAACTTGGCACAAGCATAGAGAGACCTATTGGCCCAGCATTGGGTGAATTTGGGCTATAGATGGTGATGATTTCGTAGGTATTAAACGATGGAATATCGATAAAGGAGATTCAAACGTACCTACACCTAACAAATGTTCTAAAGCAATGATTAGAACAAGAAAAACTGTTATATAAAATGTGCAACATTTGATATCAGGTGATAACAGCTAGGGACTAATCACATTTTATCATGCGAATCAATTCACATTTCTGATGCGTATTCATCTTCATGCAAGATAGCTATTACCAACGGATCAATAATCTATACATATAATAAATCTGTAGACGTGGTGTTTTTGTACATTGAAAATATTTAGAAAAAAAATAGTAGGGGTGGTATAAGATCACAAACAGAACCCATTTCTACCATTTTTAAAATTTTTGTCTGTTTGTCTGTTCGTTTGTGCGCGCATCACGTAAACACCCCTCATTGTATTCAAAATCGAAATATTGAAACATAAGAAGCATTGTTTCGAGTAACATTTAGCGTTTATTTCATCAAAATCAACCAACAGACGCAAAAGATATTAATGTTTAAAATTTAGTCAGTAACCTCATAAGCGATTTCTATGATAAATTTAATTATTTACGTAAATAGGTTATAATCGAAGTGTAGTCGGAATGGCTGAAAATGAATTTGGTTTTATTTTTCCTTTTGTGTTTATTCTTTGCATGGAAGTACTAGGTACAACCCATTATGAAATAAAATACCTAAAAAGTTTAAAAATCAAAACAAAATATAAAATTTGATAAAATCCACGACGTTGTAAATTTGTTCCATGCGGGAATCGAACCCGCGACACGCAGCGCCGCAAACCACTCAACCACTGCGCCAACCGTGCCGTCATACTGTGGTTATGGCGTCCTCGGGCATTGCTGCACCTTTGCTTAAGGGTGGCCGGACTGCATATTCCATTTTCAAATTGCCACTGAATCTTGCATGCGAAGATGCAATATCACTAAAAACGGAGGAGTCTGTTTGCAGCAGTGGAAGTTGATAGAATGAGACGAGTGCACAATGTCAAAGAAGCATGCATTAGAGGCTTTTAACCGCAGCTTACAGAACATTCGCGGTAACCATGCGCTGATGGGTGGCGTCGTTCGGCGACTTTAGACCCTGTGGACGGTGAGTAATGGGCTAGCTCGCCGTCCGACAGTCTTATGACGACAGGCCGTATCGACGGCGCGTTCGTGTCTCCCACGCGCAAATCAAACTCAGCAAACCGGGACAAGGGCCAATGCCTGTCAGGGCTTCGGAACTGTTCGAAAGAGATACCATGGCCCTGGAACACAAAGGGCTAAGAAGCAACATGACATGCACGTTTTTCTCAATTTGGAGGTTAATATAAAAATAAAGAGTGGTTGTGTGAGTGGGCAGTGCTGTTGCCAAAGAACGAGTGGGTCAGTAAAATTTACAAAAAAAAATATTGACATGATAGTCGGCGATTCAAAAATATACACATCCATAGACACTGTTATGGCTAGTGACGATAGTACTGCCTACCCCGTTGAATTTCTCAACTCCCTGGAATTAATGGGCGTGGTGTCCCATCAGCTGGACCTTAAAGTTCGCGTTCCAGTTATGATCATGCGAAACCTTGATGCAACCAGACTGTGCAACGGCATCAGGCTTCGTATCACAGAGCTGGGCAGTAACATTATAAAAATGGAGCTGCTAAAGGAGAGAGCGTTTTAATTCCCCGCATGCCCATTATTTTAAATAACTTGCCATTTCAATTTATGAGGTTACAATTTCCCTTAAAATTGGCTTTTATAATGACGATCAACAGATCCCAGGGCCAAACCATAAAAGTGACTGACATTCAATTGTGCACTCCATGCTTCTCACACGGTCAATTATAATTATGTTGGTTGTTCAGTGCTCAAAACTTGCACGTGCTTGCGGAAAATAATAAGTAATTTAATGTTGTGTACAGAACGGTATTAGAATAAATAGTGCCCAACAAGGCGTGTGATGGTTCACTTTGAAAAGAAAGTTGTATAGCGCCAAAATAAACGGTTTTTAAGCCATATCGTTGCCATTTAATTTTGTTTGGGACTTCTTTTTGTAGTCATCACCCACATTATCACGTTTTGATCAGCCAGTCAGTTCTCACACATTACGCCATGTAATCCCCGAAGGTTTAGGCAGAAGTGTACCTAATCGTACACTCACATTTCGCTAGTTACGTTGAAGTCCATGTGATAGGGGGTGAGCCTATTTCCATCAACTGGGCATAAAACCAGATTCCGTGACTGCCATTGAGAAATTCCTGTATGGAATAACCTAATAACACTATTATTATAGCATTTTTTTCAATTGCATACATTGTTCAAGGTTGAGTGGAAGCGCGGAGTCACACAAGCATCTCCTTGCTAAAAAGGTGATCTCCAAATCATGTGCGTTATAACTTTATGTAATTGTGTTATTAAAATAATCATTTTTTTAACACTGCCCGACCCGGGCATCGATCCCAGGACCTCATGCTTAATAGTCGCACTTGCGACCACTCGACCAACGAGGCAGTCTCTCACAAACGCTCCAAAATTTCCTTGCGAACGAAGTCGCGGGTAACAACTACTGTTAAAATATATTATTACACAGAGCTAATTCTGCCGCAGGGTAGGAAAAGATTAAATTATTTTCATTTCCTCGAAAACTGCTTCTTATCGCACTACGATTAGGTTCAAACTGCAATGTATTTCATACGCGTGGAATTTTTCGTTTATCACAACGTGTGCGGAAATAAAAATTTCCACAGAAAACTATACTTGTACTAAGTCCAAATAGTCGGCGGTGATTTTTAGGGGTCCGTGCCCAAAAAGTAAAACGGGACCCTATAACTAAGACTCCGCTGTCTGTCTGTCCGTCTGTCACCAGGCTGTATCTCATGAACCATGTTAGACAGTTGAAATTTTCACAGATGATGTATTTCTGTTGCCGCTATAACAACAAATACAAAAAAACAGAATGAAAAAAACATTTAAGTTGGGCTCCCATACAACAGCAATATACCATTTTGTGACTCTGTAGTATAGGTCGGTACTCATATACACCTTTTTTTTCGAATAGGAAATCATTAAATGACCCCTCCCGCTCTGGGCAGGGCGGAAGGGAGTGTCAGACTTGTACTGACTAAAACCCATTCATATTCCTTCTTTGCTCTTTGTGTTCCAGGGCCGCGGTATCTCTTTCGAACAATCCCGCAGCCTTGGCAGGCATCGGCCAATGCGGACCCCCTCCGGTTTGCTGACATTTGTTTGAGGCGCGCGTGGAAGACGAACGCGCCGTCCACAGGCCCGCGCCTACGCTACCACCACGTGATCCCCGACGCCCGGGGCGTCTCCCGGGGTGGCTAGGACGTGAGGTTCTCTCCGTCTCACATTGGCATGAGATCGTGCCGGAGGTCTGTCCGCCATTCGTGCAGGCGCGCGAGGACTATCGCCTCCAGATCCCATGGCGGCAATCCAGCAAGGAGGAAGAATAACATTGCCAAACTATTTTGTTCCTTTTTGACAAATGATTGTCACACGAAACCGTTGTTTTTCATACGCCCATTTTTCGTCATCCGCGGAAAAGCGACTATCATTTCTGCGCACGAGATATAGCATTACTAATCAGTCGATTTATCGACATGAACACAGCTGAGTCACCAATGTTAAAATTTTATCAAAATCCGGTTTTTGAATTGAGAATTTATGTTCAGAACTTGTGAAACTCGACTATCTGCCGTTTTCTATGACTTACTTACGTGCAACTTTTAGGTATTATGCCTATCTCTAGTAGCTATCGGTGTTTCTATGAACAAAGTTAACAATTTTTTTTTAAATATTTTTAATCATTTGACATTATGTGTATAATTAATAAATTTTGACATTTTCATTCATAACAAACAAACTCGGCCACTCTGAATTATTTTGTAAGTTCATTTCATATTTCTACACCGGCAACGGTAGTGTTTGTAAAACTTTTTAATAATTTATGTATCATATGGGTACTCAGAAATAAATAAATGTATCTATCTATCTTAGTGAATAGATAGGAATATCCTATCCACGTCACTAGTAACCTGTCTTTCGGCGGGTCGAACGATTACCATATACAAAGTTGATACGACAGAGAGGCTTTCCTTTGAACTGCCTATACTAGGTACCATTTTCAAGCTCTGTACTAAAAATCAATTAAATAGGAGCAGTAGTTTAGCCACAAATGATTTTTTAAGTTTTTGCAACATTTGAACACGATGCATCTTTCCTAACAGCTGATTATGTCTAAGCATAGGTCAGGCACTTTACAACGATAAATTTACGATGCTTTGTTGCCGCTCTGACGCATGTCACAAGTACAACCGTCAAATTTCTTTACACAGGGTGGTTGGTTACGTTTTATTCTGATTTGCAAGCTATTTAGTTTCTTTGAAAAAAAAAATTTCTCTTTTTGGCGCTTTTTATTTTTATACCGTATCGAATTAATACTAAACACGTATAGTATACGTAGTGTAATTTAATGCCCCTCTGTCGTATCAACTCTGTATATAATTTTGATTCTAATAAAAAACAACCAAACCTGAAATCGGAAAAAAAAACAGCTGTTCCCTACATTTATGATCGATTAACTCGTCAAAATCTCAGCAGTATTCATGCGGGATGTTATATTGGTGGTGTCGCTGTCAGTAATATAAGCTACGCCAATGACATGGTGCTGCTGAGCCCGTCAATCCCTTCGCAATCTTCTGAGGGTTTGTGAGCGGTATGCCGCGAGACATGATCTCATGTATAATGCAACCAAGAGCGAGTGTATGTTTTTCGGTCTCAGTGATAAAGCCCCTTATGAACCTCCACCCATTTACTTGAACGGTTCACCTCTCACTAGAGTGAACAAATTTAAATATCTAGGGCATATTGTCACCGATGATCTAAGGGACAACGAGGACATTGAATGTGAGCGCTGAGCGCTGGCTGTCCGTGGTAATATGTTGGTTCGCAGGTTTGCTCGTTGCTAAGGTCAAGTCAGCATTGTTCAAAGCTTATTGTCTATTTTTCTACACGAGTAGCCTGTGGATTAATTATACTCAAAGGGCATACAGCGCTCTGAGGGTGCAATACAATAGTGTCTTTAGAATGTTGTTGCGGTTGTCGCGGTTCTGCAGTGCTTCTGCGATCTTTGTTGAAGCGCGTACAAATGCCTTCTACGCAATAAGACGCAAGCGTGTGTCGTCACTGTTAGGCAGAGTAAGCGGCAGCAGCAACGACATTCTGAGGATCATTTCTAGTAAATATCAGTGCCCGATACACACGCTCTGGGTAAGCATTGTGGTAGGGACAGTAAAGTCAATGTACATAATCATGTTGTAAATGTATTTTGTGAATGTGTTTTGTGATTGTATTTTTGTAACCCTAATAACATAGTTCATAAGTTCCAATTGTTACTAACCATTATGTATAATTGTTATCTGGTATCAAATTAAATTAAATTATGTTTCTGTGAAATAATCATGCAGGTTTGCACTTGATGGTAAATGTTCAGCACCGCCTTTGGACGATCCGCAGTACTCAGTGGAATTGCAGGTTTCATTATAGAGCCTCTAAAGGGCACTATACATATACCCGACACAACAAAGTAGCCGACATGTGTCGACGATTTTGTGTCGGCGACTTTCTTGTCGGTGAGTTAGTTGGCGGCATCAAATCATTGTAAGTCTAAAACAATATCGGCGGCATATCGATTTTGTTACACAACTTGATATCAAGGGAGACGCTAATGATTAGCTTTTTTGAGATAAGAAATTTTATGAGATGTATGATGATAGTGGGTATAAGGAAATTTACATTTGAGTGTGCACTAGGGTTACCACCCGTACTCCAAAATAGAGTATTGTCCTCTTTTTCATGTAGGCGTACTTTATAATCTACGACACCAATAAAGTACGCTAAAATACTCTATTTACGTAAAACTGATTGTTACTGACTCGTTACTGGTCTATAATTTTGTATTTTTTTCTAATCTTATCTTTGCACAATTTCTTCAATGAAAACAGCAAAGTTAGCACTTAAGTACTTCCAAAATAAATACTATAAGACGTAAACATAATCACTTTTTCACCAAATAAAAAAAAACAATATTAATTAACTTATCCACTTACCTACTACTGATATGGCCACTTTCTGATGATTGATGATACGAACACTATTTTTACACTTGATACCAGAAATATTGACTACTTATATTTTGTTTACGACCTTTTAACACTAAAATTCAAGATAAGACTTATGCAATATTTATCATAATAGCTAATAAAGCGACTGTCTGAATTAAAGTTGAATCTAAAATACTATCTTAAATGCCAAAGATGCATAATCTTTGGCATTTACGATAGTATTTAAAAATGTTATCTAACACCATTTATAAAACAAATGATAATGATGTGATTGCAAGATAAGACCAGACTAGCGAGTCAGCCTGATAATAATTAAATTGAATGTGTCACTACTCACCCGCCCACAATTGATGTCAATGGGGACGGTCTTAATTAGTTCGTTCGTTTAGGAATGGTAACACCCAATCTACATCCATAGTTTTATGTAGACATAGTTCAGTAACTAACTGACTGTTCATCGACTGAGTAGTCTGACTGCGAAGATAGCAGACATGGGTCGAATAAAGTGTTTCGTGGTTGTTTGTGCGTGTAGCTATAGTCGGAACTAACGCCACTATTTTGTTTTTTTTTTCAATACCTTTTCTACAGACGGTTACACTAATGTTTAGCAACAGCGCCCCTCAAAAAATGTCATTCAAGCGCTAGTAACCTTGCACATTATGCGCTATGTACTGGTTGTATTGCTGGAATATAAACTTTCAAAGTTTATATTGCTAGAATATAAACATTCAAAGTTTATATTGCTAGAATATAAACATTCACAGTTTATATTGCTAGAATATAAACATTCAAAGTTTATATTGCTAGAATATAAACTAATTAAAATATACGAGATTCCCCAAGGAATATGTCCACGGAACTAATGTTTCCTTATTGTAGCGTCAACAGTTGCATCCTCAGGAGTGAGGTTGATAATTGACTACTACTAGAGTAGGTAGGTCTTTCCCAACTCCAGCTCAGAGTGGATCAAATAGGTTTAAGTTCATATACGAATAACACAGCAAATACTTATTAAACAGAAGAATATTCTGTCTGTGCCCTATATTACCTACCTGACCCCCCTTCTCCTCATCTTCTTGAAAAAGTGGACCAAGTAATGCAGAACACTGTGCTAAGTTCTAACAGAATAACCGGTAGCGGATACCGGTGGTCTGGTAAAAAATGCCTATGACATGAAGTCCGCCTCTGTACTTTGTGCTTGAAGTGTTAAATAAATAATATCTGAAAAACAAAATTATGTTTCTCCTAACACAGGCATTACTTGCTTGAAAAGAGTTAAAGATAAATATTTTTTGGTTGGCCTTAAGTACTTAATTACTTCGTCTGAAACGAGTTCGTCGCTTCAGCTCCACTGAAGCACATATCTTATCTAGTCTAATGGTTGATTTCCTCAGCCTAATCTAATAACATAACATAATATCACTGTTTACCTCTTCGCGGTATACAAGCGTGAAAGCTTTTCAAATAACGTACCTGAATTAAATTTTAAATCATTGCTATCTATGTACTATTATTATTACTTTGTTTTAATAAACACACTAAAAAACCAGCAGTTTTAAAAAACGAATAAGTGGACTTTTTAAAGAAAATTTGGGGCAACAGTGATTTGAAATCAACGCTATCTATGTACTGCGGATCAAACTTACTACCCAGCTCAACGCGGCCACTGAAACGATGACTACATTTTAGTCTCTTACCTTCATTAGTAATATTGCTCACATGTTTCGTAAAGTAACTACTAGATGGCGTTATATTAAATTATTCGAAGTTACATTTTCGTAAAAAAAACCGTACTGTATAAAAAAATTCCTGTCTAAAATTCATTCATAGACAGTATGTTCTTACAACAGACTACAGCTATCCTGTTGTCTGTTGTCTTACTAGTTTTCTTTTATTTCTTTCCATATGTTTGTTTTACACATGGATAATCCAAAATCTTTGTTTGCCAAATACAATCGTTTAGGTTTAATTCCACTAAGGCAAAAAACACAAAATAAAGGTCCTATTCATGGTTTATTACAGTTCAGATTATGATTATCTGTAACATAAATCATGGATAGCTTTAATTAATGCTTTGTTATAGCCCGACCCTATTTTAATTAAACCGGCAAGTTTCTGTTTTGTAAGATAACTTTATAATAATTCTCTTAAACTGTCTTTTAATTTTCAGCAAAAACGGTAATAAGGCCATTAGGTATTGTGAAAATACTGATGATTTAAAAAAGTTAAAGTAGTAAGCAATATATAAACATACTAATAATGAAGAATTTAAACAATTTATAAAAAAAAAATGTTTCTTATTTTTCTTACCTAGGTAGAGAGATTTCATTTCCATTAAACCAATTAATCGATTACATTAATTTATAATAATTATATTGAAATTTATGGACTGTCAAAAATTATTTGCTTTATAATCGTAAGAGTCTTCCTGCAAAATAACAGAATAATAAAAAAATAAACGTCAACAATTATTTGCATTTACGCTGTTTCAATCAGTACAAGAACGGTGATTCTATAATACATATTATTACTTATGCTAATCTCAAAAACTCTCGCATAAAAAGAAAACAAAATTGTTCGATTTTATTCGTTTCCACTGAAATAATGAATTTTATTTTGAATAATTGATTTCATCGGGCTTCGAAGGCATTTGTCATTCTGATATGAATTTTAAGTAAGGAAAACGTTAAACGATAATTCTTTAAGCTGGAAAATAGAAAGTTAGTATTCACAAAGTAAGCTATGTTCGGCATTCGGGTTACTCCTTATAATATCAGCCATCTGCTAGTAAAAGACCCGTTAAAATCGGTCTAGTCGTTTCGGAGATTAGCCGAATCAATCAGCCAGTGACAAAAATGAAAAAAAAAATGTTATAAGTACCGTATATACCTTCGCATTCAGTAAAAAGCTGTTAATTTGAAATTACAAACAGAAACTTCAATTTTATTTATTTGTGTAGATGTATGTACCTTTCTTTATAAACAAAAGAAAACTGTCACAAATATAAACGTAACTATAGTAGCGATCTCATCGTTCACTAAGTAAATAGATTAACAGCGAGTAACGATATTACATAGTGCTGTAAGTAAGACTGATGAATGTCAGAAGGATATTATTATGTTCGTTGACAATTTACGTCTATGAGGCTTATTTATAAGTCTAATAAACGTATGAAATGATGGTGGGAAGGAGTATGTAAGGATCGTAGCAGGCCGCGGACCTGTGTACGGTGAGTAATGGGTTAGCTCGCCGTCCGTCCGTCTTATGACGACAGGCCGTGTCGACGGCGCGTTCGTGTTCCACGCGCGCCTCAAAGAGATGTCAGCAATGATGAGGGGCCCGCAAGGGCCGATGCCTGCCAGGGCTGCGGGACTGTTCGAAAGAGATACCGCGGCCCTGGAACATAAAGGGCAAAAGAAGGAACATGGATGGTTTTTAGTCAGTAAAAGTCTGACACTCCCTTCCGCTCCGCTCAGAGCGGGAGGAGTCATTTGATGATTTCCCATCCGAAAAAAAAAAAGGTTCGTAGCAGGTGGCGTTCTGTTGTTTCTGCCTACCCCTATTGTCAAAAGGCGTGAGTATATTTGAAATGATGGTATTTTGCTGTTTCTATTTATAAAGCGTTTATTGATCATTTCCAATTTAAGATGACTCCTGCATTTGATTTATAGAAACAGTTACATTTTGAAAAAAAAAACACTGTTAATTTTTTTTTCATCTGTCTTTGACTTAACGTCAAATAAAACAACATAGGAATAAACTTTCGTGTGCTTCTTTTATTTATTTTTTTCTACTATTTCGTAAGTGAGTGAAAGAAACAGAAATAAAATACAAAAATTAAAAGTGATCCGTCTCATTTCTATTTGATACACATGTCCCAGCCCTTCAGTGCACACGCGGGATACTTTTAAAAAGGCATAATTCAAAAAAAAATGTATTCGATTATTATAAAAGTATAGGATATTTCCGAAATGAAAAAAGTGATGGTCGTAAATGATTATTAGTAAATAAATAAATATGTTATCTAAAATTCGCTTTATTATTGTAGTAGTAGAGAAAACGAACGATTTTTAACAAGTAATTGTTATTTCAAGCAACGACCGAAAAGCCTACAATTTCAGGAACTTTCTTTTCTTTTAATTTCATTGAGGAAACCTTACAACTTCACGTTTTTTTTGTCCCACTCTGGAAAAATATATCCAGTGGCCTTGTAATAAAGTAGAAAATAACAACTCCTAATCATCCATCAGTTTGGTTTCACCGTCACAAACAGTCGCGTCCACCATCAATAATCATGGGTTTCTGAGTAAACAAGACTAATGGCGTTCACGTGGTTCGTCTACCAGCTAACTAACAAATAGGGCGGTTGAAGATTGATCATAGCGCATTTGTATCGGTCATTTCTCAGGGCCAGCGTACGTTTTTTTTTTCAATATTTTATTTTACTTGCGACCGTATTGGTCTATAAGTTAGAGTGTCCACGGACTTTCTTATCCATTCTTCTGAATCTAGGTTCAGGAGCTAGCAACTTGCTTCCACTTGCGGACTACCTGACTAACTCATCAATTTAAAAGTAAATGGTTGAAATGAAATCAATGCTTTTAAATAATTGCAGGAGCAAATGCTGAGCGTAGAATCCTGGGTTTCGGTCCTTAAGTCAGGTAAAGTATAAAAATTTTGTAGAATTTCTCAGTATCATTCCGGGGCTGATCTCTATTACTTCTAAACTGATAATGTCAGTGGCGGTCCTCTTGAGGTTGTTCGAGAATATGTTTACCTCGGGCAAACTCTGCAGTTTGGGAAGAACAACTTTGAGAGCGAGACTAACAGAAGAATTCAGCTGGGCTTTGCAGCATTTGGGAAACTTCGTAGTGCGTCCTGCTTGTTATGACTTACGGGGCCGACATCTGGACACTTACGGTGCGGCTGGTCCATAAATTCAAGGTCGCTCAGCGAGCTAAGGAACGGGAAAGAATAAGTAAGCTGAAGTGGCAATGGGCCGGTCATATTAGCTGTAGAACCTATGACCTTTGGGGTAAAAGTGTTCATGAGTGGAGAACGCGAATCGGCAAGTCTAAATTTAATTTATTTATTTGCATCAGACTCACGATCCATAGTTTAGTTAGTAAGTATACTTAAAAATAATGTTAGTAAATAATCAGACAAAATTCACACCACAAAATACTATTTTCACTTAAGTAGTTGAACACAAAATAAAATTTAAATTAAATTAATTAATACAATCATTTTTCGTCAGATAAAATGTAGAATGTCCGTAATCTAAAGTGCCTGTGGCTTTCCTCTTAGAGAATACATGTATAAGTACATTAGGTTTATTTTTTACTACTAGCAAACCTAATTTTCCTCAATAAAATGAATATCGGAGTTTTATACACCGTGTAACGGAAGGGGGGTATCAACCCTGAAGGAAGTGAATGTGCTCATGAAACTCAACAACTTTCCCCAAAGAAAAAAAATTTGGCCCTCCCTTACAAAACTGACTACCAGCTGATTGATTTACTATGGGAGGGCCAAATTTTTTTTTCATATTTCGACCTATGTTATTTGGGGAAAGTTGTTGAGTTTCATGAGCACATTCACCTCCTTCAGGGTTGATACCCCCCTTCCGTTACACGCTGTATAAAATATCGATCAAAATCTGATCCGTCTAGATTGTATCCGCATACTCGATCTCTGTTTTTGTGACGAAAATGCGTTACCGACCATAGGGAGAATTTTTTAGGGGAGGAGACTGGAACAACTCAAATGTCAGTCTCACGGGTTCGCTTTTCACCATCGGCCCAACGTCTTCCTGGTTCGCCCAGCCCACAACAAAGCAAACAATTGATCGATGATTGTCCCATTTGTATCTATCAGAACAAATCATTACTCACACTACCATAGCCGGTTGCTATACATAGGATGTAGTTTTTTTTCTTCTTTTATTTCGATAAAATTGTGTGTTGCTGAATTTATGTTTCAGTTTTGATTGCTGGTTACTTAATACTTATACTACTTGGATAGTTCCTTCTAGATCACTGTTTTCAAGAACAATTACTCGTAGTTACGCAGTTTCTAGTATCTTTCATGGATATTTTTAACTTATTATAGTCAAAAATAAATAATTTTCATTGTAGATCAATGTCCCTGGCTGGTGTTTTACATGTAAATCTTTTCTATTTCTTTCTTAATTATAATATTATCATTTATAGTTATGGCAGTTCATCATCATCTTGTCCAATTCAAATTTATTCGGGGTCGGCGCAGCATCTCTTCTTCTTTCATAGTTCTCGATTACCCGTCATTTCATCAGACACTTCCCTTCTTGCCATGTCATCCATCACGCAGTCCATCATTCATAATTAGATTTGAATTAAAACTTGAACATTGCTTGCACTTATAAAAAAAATGGCAAAGTTATCTTGCAATAACTTCATTTTATTCACGACAAATCAATAGAGATTATTTCCCATCATATTTTAGCGGTGCCAGCTGTTCCCAGACACACATAACAAAGTCTTATGTGAGGGTTTAACTTTACGACCAACCTTTACTGCGATTCCACTTCTTTTACGATTGCGGAAATATTACGAGGAAAAAGATTTTCCCTTTTTTTTTCATTTCCGCGGTTCAATGGGAAATGAAAGTGAAATATAAGTGTGTATTGCTATACAAGTTGTCTGGCAAGGATTTGTGATGGTATTTAGTACTCTTTGTAGGGCTTTGTATCGTATTACCCACTACTAACTGGGTTGTAGAGGTCAGTTAGGTAGTCACTCCATGTAAAGTACTGGTATTCAGCTGCATCCGATTAGACTGTAGACCGTCCCCAACGTAAATTGGAAAAGGCTAGGCAGATGATGATGATGGTGGTAAGACTATGGTCAGTAGTATCCCATTGCGCAAGTTGATTCCTTTTTGTGTCGCATTTCTATGGCTACTTTCAATAAGATATCCATAAGATTTTTGGTACCTTATACCTTTATCATACGATTCAATTTTGATTTTTCCGCGTTTGTTATCACTGATGTTATATAACTTTGTCCAAGCTCTCTGGTCGGTGGCTGTAAAAGATTTTTTATCGTTAAATTTCATCTAGTAGAAGTCGATATGTTACGGGTAATGCTAGAAAAAGAAATAAACTTAAGTGTACCCAGTTTAACTTAACACTATCTGAATTTTAAAGGTAATTCCGAAAAGTAATTATGTTACGGCTAAAAACTGAAGTACGGTAACGCCTAGTTCTAGCCGAATATACTTAGGTGCAGCCGGTAGCAGTTGGTTAAACTTAGGTGTATCCTTTTCATTGCTATTGCACACCGACCAAATAGGTTAGGTTAGTACTGTGAACAAAAGCCCGCGAGCCAAGCGGGCGCTACAATTAAGTTGGTAGCATGAAATTGCGAGTAAAAAGAAGACTAGACTCCAAATAAAAATGATTTTACCCAAAAAATTGGGTAATACTAAGTTAACCGGGATAAACCTTAGTTTATTTTCTCTTCTGGCATTACCAGTTATAAATAAATTGTGAAATAGTGTCACTAAAGTTTTTATACAGGTTCTTAGGAAAAGTACTACATAAACAAAGGATATTGTAATCGGCCTATAATAAACATATAAAATATAAACATCATTTATTTCAGGCTACAATGGCCCAATGATACCTATATACCTTGTAAACTAACATTTATAAAGTAGGTAAATACAAAAACTTGTGTTAAAAATAAGACTTAAAACTATGTTTATACACACAATGATGGCAATAATGTTCCCACTGCTGATACACAAGCGCCTAAAAGAACAAAGTGTGCTGGAAATTCACTACGAAGGCCAAATCAATGTGTCAATCAATCTACTCGAAACGAATGGACTTCTGTGCGTGGGTACAGCGTATAGACCTGATGGTCATGACCTTTGCACTTTATGCGTAGGTGCAAGCCATTCCATTGAATGGCTGAATGATATGAATGAACGATAGTCCCGATCATTGTCGAGGAAATTTGTGCTACGGATAATTTAGTGTCAATTTACAACCCACGTGTGCTGGACGTGAATGAATAGATGAACTTTGACCGTTTGTATGTCATCTATCCGTGTCCACTGTCCTGAATAAGCCTCTATGCAAAAGTCATGAGAGAAAGGTCAAAATCTTCAGGCTATGTAAATTTTGTTGATCTCTCACTTGACTAAGTTTCTAAAGCTTGCTTTTTTATACTATTACGTAATGTTAATTCTAGTTTTCTATTTGAGAGAATTCCTTTGTATAAATAATTTTACTTAATTAAAAACTGCAACTTTTCAGTATCTTTCTGCCTGTACATGAACAAGTGCGCTCACCAAAAGAACGACTACTCCTTTTATAAGAGACCATCATTTTTAATAAAAGAAGCTTTTTTCATTTTCGTACTTACAACAGAGGCATAACACAGATGTTCAAAACCAGCCTAATACACCCCAAAATATCCATCAACACCCAACCACACTGACGCAACCTTAACTAACAAAGCTTGTTTACCAGAACCATCGAAAACTAAAACAATGCTTATATCAGCCACATTTACCGAACTGTTAATATTAATAGAGCCCGAAAACCAACATCCTGTATATCCATTGTTAGGAGCACGATTCGCGGGGACAAATTATGATGATTAATTGGCCTTATTTGTGCACAACCTGTATGTGTTGTGAATTGATTGGCAGTAAATGGGAACTTATTTTTTGCTTATCAGTTTAGTGAGAGGCTCGTGGCTAACAGCTGCATAGGTCGATCTTCAAGACGAAGCACCGCTTACTGAGATCGGGCTGTTGGTCCCGGCAGTCATTTGTAGATCTATGGGTAGACAGAAGCCTGAAAGCTTGAACAAGTTTCAACAAGGTATACAGAGTTATTTGTAAAACACCAGCAACCTCTTAAGACGTCATTGTACTCATCATTATGAACATCTTTTACTATGGGACCAAACCAGAAATCGCGAAAAAAAATCAGCTGTTCCCTACATTTGTGATCGATTAACTCGTCAAAATGTAGGGAACAGCTGTTTTTGTTTCCTAATTTTTTCATCGGTTAAACAAAAAATCTGCTGTTTCCTAGAAAAGTACAATACGACGACACGGTTGGCGCAGTGGTCAAGCGATTGACTGCTGCGCTGCATGTCGCGGGTTCGATTCCCGTACGGAACAAATATTTGTTTGACCTACAAGTAGTTGTTCCGGGTCTGGGTGTTTTTCTATCTATAATATGTATGTATTTACAAAAAAAATAATGTATATATGTAGTTTATCAGCCATCTAGCCACCATAACACAAGCATTAGGTTGCTTAGCTTGGGACTAGATGGTGCTGTGTGAAATGTCCAGGGATATTATTTATTATTATTATAATACCTAAGGAAGTCTGGCAAAAAATATTTATGTCTCTTGACCTGTTGCGGAGTCTGTGTCAGCTTTTATTTTATTTAGTCTAAAATAAAATAGACTGATT
The DNA here is from genome assembly GCA_950022335.1 of Eurois occulta. Lineage (NCBI taxonomy): Eukaryota > Metazoa > Arthropoda > Insecta > Lepidoptera > Noctuidae > Eurois > Eurois occulta. The sequence goes on along the minus strand of OX465481.1, from coordinate 6,085,468 downwards.
CAAATATAATAGGTCAAAGGTCAACCTGTATCATATGTCACTCGGTTCCTTTTATCATAGGGAGGTATTATAACTTTTTTTTTTCTTTTTTTTGGGATGGGAAATCATCAAATGACTCCTCCCGCTCTGGGCGGAGCGGAAGGGAGTGTCAGACTTTTACTGACCCATCCATGTTCCTTTTGCCCTTTGTGTTCCAGGGCCGCGGTATCTCTTTCGAACAGTCCTGCAGCCCAAGGTAGGTATTATATCTGGGAAACTTTGAAACTAAATAATTCTTCGAATATAACATGACGTAACATCACGCCTGTTATGTTAAGTCCCAAGGCGAGGGCGAGCTTTTTGCTATCAACCGGGCAAAACTCCAGACTCCATGGCTGCTATTGAGAAATTCCTGATGGACAAACCCAATAACACACTGCCCGACCCGGGAATCGGTGGCTCAGCAGTGGCGCTTACGACCACTAGACCAACGAAGCAAAGTCAAAGTCAAAGCATTTATTTCAATTAGACCATTACAGGCACTTTTGAAAGTCAAAAACAAAAAAGCGAAGCTACAATCACAGTCACAAGGCATAATGACTTGCGAAAGTACTGTAGTTGCACATTCCAAATCGTAGATCTCTATGGAGAAAAATGGGCAAGAAACTCCATGGACACTCTTTTCAATCAAAATATTATTACAAAATCTTGGTTACATCATTCATATTGAGATTATACATATATGTGAGAACGATGTACAAAGACGTGCACATTAAGAGCGTCCAGAGTAAAAGATTAAACCAACAATTTTAAAATAAAGTAATTAAAATAAACCGTGCCAGCTAAGAGATGACCAGTCCCAACTGACAGCGCCCGTTCACGAACAGGACGCATGGATCAGCGCCATTTAACTCAACCATATTGAAGGGAACTAAATGACCCGACACACCCGCCACCATCAGCGAGACATTTGAGTGAGCATGACATTCTCTCAGCCACCAGGACACATTCAAGTCAATGAAAGATAACAAAATACAAATGGTAGTTTTACAGTACATAGTACTCACACATGTGCTATGCAATTATATAATACTAAGAGATGGAATCTATACAATGCAAAGATATTTTCACAATCTTCTGCAGCTTCCACAATAATTTAACATGGTAATCAATTAGTTTGCACACACACATCATCATCATCATCATCATTTGCTTAGCCTTTTCCCAACTATCTTGCGGTCGGCTCCCTGTCTAACCGGATGCAGCTGAATACCAATATTTTACATGGAGCGACTAGTTTGCACACACAATGTAGAGATAAAATAGAAAAAATATACCATTCAAACCCTAAGTTTCCAGAAGAGAAAAATAAAATATAATTAAAGAATTAGAGGGGGAGCATCTCTTCCAAACATTAAAATCTTAGTTCGTGAGCCCAAGTGGCTGTGGAGCAGGACCAGCATTGAGCCATGCATTTTTATCTACGAGATAGTCTTCCAACTTATAATATCTGTACCTCAGAGGTATACAACATTATGTGATAAAACGAAAATTTTACAGGAGAGGCAAAAATGCGCGGAGTGAAACTTTGAATGTAATTTTGACATAGTTGTTTTGAAGATATTGAAACAAATCCAACAGTATTTTTTATTATTATTAGATGGAATTATTATGTATTACACATAATTACAATAAAGTTAATTCTTATCTGATTTTGTGGACTTGAGACTATTTACCTTGTAACATAAATTAACTTAGGTGTTTTAAGAAAGCATTATGATATCATGCTGTTGTTTACCTCTAAATAAAACATAGGGATGTTATTGGAATTCGGCACCTAGAAACATTATGTCTCTTGTCAGTATGTTGCGTTACGGAATTATTTAAGAATTGGGGAGGGGTTTACTAATAAAATGAAACAAAAGTTACTTCACAAATCTGAAAATCAAATTATTATTTATTTTTAAAAACCAACACAGCTAGTCACATGCTTCAGGTAAGTCAGGGACATCTGCACATGGAAGATTCCTATAATATTCGTGGAACATGGATGGAATCCACTGCAACGATTTTTGTAAGTCATTGTATTTGAGTCTCGAAATGGGCTTTTGAGTTTCTCGAATAGGTTTCGGCGTGGGCATAGAAAATCCTCTTCGTTTATTTCGTATGAAACTAACTTCTTCAAAAGTTTCCTGATCAAAAGAAGTTTTGTAGAACATCGAACCTATTTCATTTTTTCGGAATTGCATCCACACTATAGCAGAATACGGTACAGACTCTCCTGCAATAGATTTTTTTCTGTGCACAAAAGGAGCTAATGATCCGTTGCAAAAGGCAGAAAAATCCATGAAATGATCAGTTTCCATGTTTACCACTTTAATTTTTGAGTTTCTTGAACAGCTCTTTATAAACTGTTGCCAGTCCCAAGGAGTCATGATGGGAAATTCTTGGATTTTCTTCTTTTCTCTCTCTATTATTGAGTGGACTACATCCACTTCCATGTGAGTATGTCCTTTTAATAAATATTTGTGGTTTATTACCTCCACGTTTTCTTTTTGAGACAATATCCACAAATAAGCCATCATTAAATAAATATTTTTATTCTGCCCTGCACAGTTGTCGCTCCATACTGTTACTTCTTTTAAAGCGCTATCCTCAAGCTGCTCAAAAAACTTAACTATTCCAGAAGCCATTTCATTTCCTCCTCGTCCTGCCACGCTCTCATCCCACATAAAACACCAACTTTCTTTGGGAACTGAATCCATAATTGTGAAGTTAAAAGTCCACAACTTTCTGTAATAGAAACTCTGCCCATTAGTTAAAAAGGGTGTGGGTAAACATTTTTGAAGGTCCACTGTCAGCATTTTCTTGGCACCGTGGCTTTCAATAGCTGCAACTTTATCAAATCCTTTCAAACTGTATCGTAGACTGCTTTCCTCAAGATGTTTATTATGTAGAGCTTTCATATTATTCTTTTCAGTTTCATCTGTGGCGTTTTTGTATTTGATAACAAATGTATCACAATCATCACAAGTGTCATTAGCAGGAGGACTGAAACCGAGATTAAACTCTGTATTAAAAATATGTCTGTATAGCCACGCCTTTGCCATATTCTCTTTCGGTATACCCTCTTCAGCACAGAACTCTGCATACAAAGAATATAATTTATCGATATTTAGGTGGCTTCCAAGATACTGTCTTTCTGTTCTGTTTCGACTATAATGACTCTCATATCTCGGTACCTTGTCAATGTGTTTTCGTACTGTTTCTTTAACTATGTCTGCCGTTTTATTAGGCGGTAGATGTCTTCCTCGTCTATCTGCTTGAACAAATCCTTGCGTAGATTTTTTTATCGCATTTCTCACTACTGTTTCTGAAATAGCCAGGGTATTCAGAAAGAACTTTTTGCAAACCTTTTCGACTTTTTCATCAATTAAAAATGTGTAATATAATGTGTATGCTCTTTTAGGTGGTTGGTCAGGATCACGGCGTCTGGATCTAGCAGTTGGAACTTCTGAGACTCTAGATAGAATAAATTGTCTTTTTAAATCCCACGTCATCTCTTCCGCGTAATACTTCTGATAAATGAATTGTCTAACAGTTTCGTCTATACGTTCACTACATTTCAATCTGCAAGCACATACTGGTTTCATCTTCTTTTCTGGAACAACTTTTCCTTTCTTAGAAGTATATGATTTTCCTGTGATAGCGCCTTGTTTTCTTAAATTGCATTTCCATTTTAATTTATTTAATGTTTTTTTACGACTCTTCATTACAGAAATTTGAGGTGATAGCTCTGGCTGAATATCTGAGGGAGTATTGTTCAGCGATTGAGTCGTTCCGTTTTCTCTCATATTTTCCAGATCATCGATGGACGACCTGTCTGATTCTGGTATATTTACCTGTCTTCGTTTTTCAAATTCACAATCTGTAGAGTCTTCATCAGTGTTTGGAATATACTCTTCGTCTGATGGTGAAAAGTCTTCCCCAGAGCTCACAACACCTTCTGTTCTCATCCGGGAAAAGTTAGTCGATGGCACGAGATTATTTGAAATGTCAGTGAGCAAAGCAGAGGTTGACGGTTGTGTATCATCGTCAGTAGCATCGCCGACGGTATGCATTACTTCGGTTGGAGCCGGAGCCACGTCAATATCTTGGGATGGTCTTGAATATGAACTTTCGGACCTTTCCAGGAAAAGCTGTTCTCTCTCTGATCCTAAAAAAAAAAGTTTGTGCCTTAGCTACGTACTTATGCTATTAATTAAAACACAGAAAAACAAATCCATACTATGCGAGAATTTATTTATTTATTAAACTAATTTACAAACTAAACTTAATCGTTAAAACATAGGTACTAAGTATTGGCCAGCAGTCATTGTCAACTGTCAGCTGGTGTACGTACCTTTGTTGAAGTCTTCTCGATATTTTCCATTAGAAATGCCAGTGAACATATAGGAGGTTGATGGTTGTGCTTCATAATTAATAGCACCGCCGACGTTACGTACTTCGAAGGGAGCTACAAGCATGTCCAGCTCTTGATAAGATTTTGAAGATAAAACTTCTTGGTGGGAACGGTGCCAGTCTTGAAAATGGTGATCTTCTCTCTGAGATCCTAAAAATAACAAAATAATATTGTTATAAATTAATATTTTATATTAATGAAACGTTATTTTTTGCGTTTTCGGAGCAGAATCTAATTAGTAAATTGATGGATCGCAAAAATCATCATAAAGCCTACTTTGAACATTGTGTATCTAACTACCCGCTGTGTTTATGTCACTGAAAAATGGACCTTAACACACAGTATTATAGATCAATGACATATCTACTTGTAGTTTATCCGCGGAGCGTTTTACTCCAATATTTTGTTATAAACTAACGGAAAAGTACTACTTATCACGACACCCTAATATGAGTAAATACTGATACCTCAAGAATCATAAGAAAGAAAATAAATAAATAAATAAAGAAAGAAAATAATATTCACAAAAATGTGAACTTGACTACTAACAATTTTTGTCATTGAAAAAAGTATCTTAACACCAATAAATAAAGATCAATTGCATTAGACGTTTACAGGAGATACTATTGTTTACCTCTCGTTACGTTTTCGCTAAAATATTTTATTAAAACTAATAAAAAAAGTACTTACCATATTCTGAAGTTGTATCATGTTGATCTCCGATATTCACTAGGCCACACAGTAATTTTCCGCGTGAAAACATGAGGTTATAACAATTTAAAACAATTTTTAACTATTACGCGGATAGTTTTGCACGCACAGTAGGTACAACGGCGAACGCACTGACACAAGCGACACGCGGTTCGTACGGGTAACTAGCGCGCTGCGCGCGAGTTTTCGTTCAGAGGTAAAGGAAATTAACTCCAATGAAAAACATTAAGTTCGTGCAAAGCTTAGAGGTAAATAATCTTATAGTCATTTGAGGTCCTATACCCATTAGAAGTTAGTGGATTTAATGTCTTATACGATTAGATATTTCTTTTCATAGATGTCATAGGACTTAATGTCGTATACCATTATGTAGAACTGGTTCTTGCGATTTCAATGGTGCAAGAAACATATTTTCAAAAAAAGTGGAGTTACTATTGTATACCTCTGAGGTACAGATATGCTCGTTTACATAGTGTGCGTTTTATGCATGTTTTAAATTTCTTCTCATTAAGTTGTAGAATGTCAAGTCAGCCGCAGTCTCAGTAGTTCTTCGAAGTCTAGTTAAATATTTAACTGCACGCCTGCATTTCCCCGAAAGCGTAGGTCGAGGTGTGTTCAGTCACGAGCACCAATATATAAACACTTTAGGAGTGTTTTCGTCCTGCTGTTCTGATAAAAATTCTTGTTGTTACGAACTTATTATTTTGAAACTCATATCTTTATGAAAAAGATCCTGTCTCCAAGTTACAATCGTTATTTCTCGCGAAAATTGCTTTTAAATTTAGGAAAGTGTATACATATTGGTGCTCGTGACTTTACACCCACATTTTGCCAGTAATAATACTTACGAACCGTGTGGGCGAGCCTAATAATATTAAGAACTGTACCAAATGTAGAAACTAGGCTTCCTGAGAATTATCTCACGGAGAATAAACTTTTTAACAATAATAATTCTGCGCCTTAGCATGTTCGAAACTCGTACCCGTCCTAAGGTCAGTGACATTTAAGTTCCGAAACGGAACTCGTTCTAGACGATGAGAGGAGCTAATGTAAGTTTTTGTCACTGAAAAAACGTAAATAAAATTGCTATATAGTAAACTGCTCGTATGTAAAAAAAATACTACAAATTTTCGCCACCAGACGGCGCTAGTTCAGTTTCATTACAAATTGAAGTCAATGTTAACGCAATCGAAAAGGAATCAAAGACACTAGAAACGGGATATTTACCATGATTACTGTTTTTTTTGAGTTCCCAATGATATTTCGGCGCTGTTGCAAGCACCATGATCACGGATACAGTGACCATGACAGTTTAAAAACTTATAGGTAACATAGTCTCACAAACCCTAAGTCACACTTGTGAACACTCGACCAAGGCAATCAGAAAGTTGGCCAGAAAAATATATATTCAGCCAAAACTAAAGAAAAATTCTGAGAAATAATAAAATATACGTCTAACCTACGTATTATGGGAATGGTTTTTGATCCTATTAGGATCTTATTGGTGCCCCAATTTAGTAAAAAGGACGCTAATCTACCGGACGAAAATATATGGTCCCACTTATATACTCGGCCTCAGCAGAAATTTTCCAAGAAAATGGAATATAATATATTATTTGGTCCCTCGAAGTGAGTTGATGGTTTTATCTTATTATTATATTTATAAAGGTGCCAATTATTATGGTTTTCCTCTCAAGTGAAATAATAATTATAGCTTGTGATTTCTTTACTTTAGGGCAAAGACTTTTTTAAACTTGTATGTGTGGTGTAACGCGAATGGATGAAATAAGAAATCTTACTGCTACATTATTATAAAATCGAAAGTTTGGATGGATGGATGTTTGTTACTCAATCACGCAGGAACGGCTGAACGGATCTAGATGACATTTGTAACAGTGATAATTATGTTATGGTTTGGTTTGCATATGGCAAACAAAGTCGCGGAACAGTTAGTGAGTACATAAAAGGGATTCTGAAAGTGGCGTAGGTAGCTGAAAAGTTGTGCGATAATCGGTTGTTGTGGTATGGACATGTCCAATGAGGACATTGTGGTGAGAAAAGTTTTCCGTATGGAAAGCAAAAACGACCACTCGTATCGCTGCGTATGACGCGATTCGACACGGTTCGGACCATTCACTTATTGCATGGACACAAAGCTCTTTCTGAACGGCTTAAACCGAATTATCGTCGATAAGTGTGGTCACTTTCTAATTATCTGAATCGTTAAGTCCAGTTTACTCTAGAAGTTCGTCTACACCTTTAGTTAGTGGTGTCTGTACGTTAGGAAACTTAACTAGGAAAGTAAACAGATATCTGCAACTTAGTATTAAAGTTTCTCAAACCTGACAGGCTTTGAGCAACTTTGGTGATCATGCTTGTTCAGTAAGACAAATGCAACCGCTTAGATATGGCTTAGTTTTAACTTTGACCCCGAGTCTGATGACCAGTGATCGGAATAGGCTGACTATATTTGCCTAAACTTCGGAGAACAGAGACAGAAAGTGGAGACTTCATTACGACTATTTTTTTTCCCGGGATTCGGGAAAAATCATCAATAAGTTGAAAATAAGCTTTATTTAAGATGTGTAAAGGCTATTTTTAACTAAAACTGCAATTAAAAAATCTTAGGAATTTTCACTAAAACTAATCTCACTTAAATCATGTGTTAGAATAATTTGATAAAACGGTTAGTTTAAGGATTGTAAATATAATTCGAATACATGAATTAAATTTGGATTATTTATTTCGGGATTTTTCATGAAAATCCCGAAATTAGGTAATTGCAAGTTTAGTTAAAAATAGCCTTTACACATCTTAAATAAAGCTTATTTTCAACTTATTGATGATTTTTCCCGAATCCCGGGAAAAAAAATATAGTCGTAAGGAAGTCTCCACTTTCTGTCTCTGTTCTCCGAAGTTTAGGCAAATATAGTCAGCCTATTCCGATCACTGCTGATGACTTAGCACTTTTTATGGTACTAGCGATAAGAACGCTTATTTAGAAGGAACCCAGTCACTTTAAGACCCATGTTTAAGTTATATGCCCCCAGAATATTGTCTCCATCATCAGCCTACAGCAATCCACTGCTAGACATATGCCTCTCCAATCGCCCACCTTTCCACTCGATTTTCGGCCACTCAAATCCAGCTGCTACTACAGCCACCATTTTCAGATTCACGGTCTCCACTCAACTCCATTTTCCCGGCTTTCGAGAAACACAGTATTCGTCAAGGAAATGCTTCATCAACCCCAAAAAGCTCCCCAAATGACGTGTAACGCCGGATATTGTTAGAACCCATTACGTGATGAACATTCACACATGTTGATCATATAAATATGACGTGCTAGCACAATGGGCGCAGATGACAAGGCTTTACTTACGGCTTTTGTGTGACAACAATGCAGTTGTGTGCCGTAACTGAACGCGGGTAATGAAGGGTTAGGCTTTCTATAAGATTGCTACTTGTCGGTGCGATTTGCCGAAGTATGGTTTTGGTCTTTTTGGAGTGTAAGTATACAGGTTGTACTTCGGACACATGGCAAGGAGGCAGCCTGATAGCTAGGACGTGCTTAAGCTTATTGTGGCTGGTAACGTGGGAGGAAAAAGGGGCCGTGGAAGATCACCAACCCGATGGACAGATGTGGTGAGGGAAGTCTGCAGAGGGAATTTCCAGGCATCTGTCCGCATGGCAGGAAACCGTCCTGCATGGAGAGCGTTGGTGGAGAAGGCAACGATCTCATGTGGTCACAACCCTCAGTTATGAGTAAACGAGAAAAAAGAAGAAAAAGAGATACAGGCTGTAAGGGGACATCGACGTGTTTCATTTTTTCTATGATTATTTCGTTTTTGAAACCCCAGTCTCTAATTCATTCTTTTCCTCAAAACTTACTTTAGTATTTTTAACAGCACTAATAAAATAAACCTTTCTTTAAGTAGTTACTACTTAACTTTAGAAATACTATGTTACTACAGTTTATAAGAACTCTAAGTCGTCGTTTTATTTTGAAGCCGACCATTTACTTTTATTCACTTTGCGTTCCGAGTGTCTGGTAGTACTTCTTATTATCTATACAAATGAACAAATTGAAGTGTATGTTTGTAATATCAAAATAATAGCTTTTTACTGAAAGTATATACGGTATCTATAACAAAACATATTTGTAAATTCAATGGAACAAACAGATAGACGGACGTCTATCTGTTTGTTCCGGCCAATCTCAAAAACGGTTGAACCGATTTTGACGAGACATTTACTGGCAGATATCTGATGTTATAAGGTCAAACATAGCCTACTTTTATTTACTAAATTCGATTCAAAAAGGGAAGTAATATTTTTTTAATAATAATTTGACGCGATCGAAAGTCGCGAGCAACAGCTAGTTTAATATAAAAGTCGCAAAGTCGCAAGCAAGTCTCCGCCCTACCAAAAGGCCCGTTGTTCCGCTCCGGGCACAGTTTTTCACAGGACGCTCGAAGATTAAATTCCTTTTGTTACCAGACACTTTGCGTTGATACAAATCTCTAGAATCGTGATTCACTCACAAAACTTGTAATGAATTTGTTGGTGTAGGTATTGTAATTTTGTATTCTTTGTGGTAAAAGAATAATGGATTTTAAAGCCGTAAAGTAAAGTGTAAGGAATTACTTATTTTGCGTGATTTCAAGGTGTTTTATTGTATTGTGTTTAAATTGATCTTATTCTTTCGTGTCGACGTTCGTTTGTCTTGTCTTGTTTTGCTTGGACATACTTTAATCGTGACACTGATGGCGTGTAACTTTGAGCACTCCTGCGAGAAGGCCTCAGTGTCGTCGAGAGTTGCACACCGGTCCCACTAAGTGTCGTATGGATTGATGAACAAAATATTTTTTTAATATCCTGCTACTGAACAGTGTTTTTCCTTGAAACAATCTATACATATAATAAAACAGTAAAAAAACTGTGTCTGTACATTGAATATATTAAAAAAATAATAATTGAGGGGGGTTTAGAAACAGTAATAGAGCACGAAACCAAAAAAAAAATTCTGTCTGTTTGTCTGTTTGTTTGTACACGCTAATCTTCGGAACTACTTGACGGATTTGAATGATTTTTGTTTTGTTGTATAGGTATAAAGTCTGAGCAACATATAGGCTATAATTTATCTTGGAAACTTGAACACCTGATGCATAACCGCAACAGACCAGCTAAACTATAAGAGATACTAAAATAGTACCTTAGCAAAAATTGTTTCACGTGATGAGCATTTTCTGCTAAGAGAATAAATTTGAAGATCTGGAACACCTGCTGTGGAACTCCAAAGCCCATAGCGCTGTAACAAATTAAAGAATGACGTCTTAGCAAAAGTTATTTAGTCTGATGGGCATTTCCTGTTGACATACAAAAATGAATGCTCTGGAACGACTCCAATCGTCTCGCTCATCCCGTTGTTTTCCCGTCCCCGGGCCTTAGAATTCTACATCAGACGTTTCAAATTTTCAATTTTGACGACCCCGTTGTCGCTGGCATAAGCAACGGGATCCGCGTACGAGGTCGCGGGCAGAAGCTAGTAATCTAATATGTTGTCAGATTTTCATCGGTAGATACCTATATTTTCAGCTGCATTGTGCACCCATTGATGCCATTCTCACGTTCTGCCTGCAAATCTTTTTGATTATTAGATCTGGTATACTATTTCTCTTGAGGAGGGTACCTTAGACAGCCCACTCTCTGCAGTTCAACAGGCAACCAACTGGTTAATGTGTTGATCTAATCAGACCTAGCAGTTATCTGCTTTAAAATAACTCAAAAACTATCTGCATTCTTCCTTTTGAAACGAATACGCAACTTTTTAAGAGTTTTGAACTATATAATTAATTTTGCCGCGAATTCCTGTTTTTTCTGGAAGAAGATAATATGAAGACAACAGAATCATTCAGTTGAAAGTTTTGCGACTCAGCAAGTTAACTGTAAGTATAGGCGGTCTGACCTCGATGCCTCTCGCGTCGTCAAACCTTGAGAAAATCATCTCTACACGGTAAATAATCTGTCCGTTTGTCCATTAAAAATCGTAAAATATTCTCTATAACTAGATATGAAATACAGATAGGTAGGTACTTAAAATAAACCTATAAGGTGCAAGCACCAGGTCCGGCCGCGAAATTCAAATTGTATTCTTATTCTTTATTGCACACATATTTAAAAGATATACACACAACATTACAATATATAGCTTATGTACAACGAAATTAAATAAAAAAATATTATTATTAAATTAAATTGAATTAAATTTTCTTAAGTTTTGTGCTATTTTTTTTCATGAAAAAATCATTCAATGGTGTTAAATGAACTGAGAGGGTTGTATTGATGATTTTAATTAAATTATAATTCTGTAACTACATACGTGTTACTTTCGCAAATCATATATTCATCAACATACAACCTGACACTGACTTGCAAATTGCAAAAAACGTAAGAAAATTTGAATTTCGCGGGCTACCCTGGCGCTTTGATCTTAAATAAATGAATTTAGCTTGCAGTGCTGTTTTTATTTAAATGTTAGGTAAGTTTATTCTGAAAACACAAATAAATCCTTCAAATAGAACCTCTAAAAGAAAACTACTATCCTTTTAAAGCTATAAATCCAGTAACGTAAACGTTTGTTTGCTCTCACAACACACTGCAACTAACCGTGAATGCCCAGCGTGCCATGCGGGCTGGCACAAAACAACTAGTCGGTACTAAGTCAGATGCATTCACAGTATTGCACCTGAATTTGTAGCTAACAATCTAGATTTATTTGAGTTAAAAAATTGTACAATTAGTAAGATTAATACTTCCCTGTGTGTGTATGATTCAAGAATTAAACAGAAACACATCCAGAAATATTTTGTTGGAAGAAAGATTGTTTGATTACTGGTCAAACGAGGAATATAAACAATTCGTAAAAGTCAAAATAATATATCCTTCTTCAAAATATTCAACCTTTAACACTTTCTAGTGTTTTAGCTGAAGAAGAAAAAAAGTAGTGACGATATCAACTTCCCAGCAACTCAGTTGTGTGTGGAAAATTCAGCTTTTGGTGCCTCTAGAAATTTTAAAGAGTTATGGTTTATTGATCATTTTTGCTCTATTTATAATAACAGTAGGTATTGGTTTTTAACATGAGCACCGGGAAATATTTATCAGCGGTACTCCTGGACACGGCTCGTATTGTTAGAAGGTTCCTCTCTCTGGAGCCCTGACCGATACCGGTGGGCTACTATTTTATATTTTAAAATGTTTTCTTTTTGAGGTTGAAATATTTAAAAATGTAATTTATATCGCGGGTCTCAAACCATAGGGGCGTATATGCAAAAATGCGATTTTTCGTTTTTAATGCAATTGGATTCTACTATAAGCAATACATAACCTAAATTTTTCTTATAATTTAATACCAATTACTTTTTGTATAAATTGCAAAATATTATTTGCCGTAAGCTAGACAGTCTACAATTATTTTTAGGCCATATAAGCCGTATAATAGACGTAAGAGCAATATTATTGCTTATTGAGGCCGTTTTGACGTGCCCTAGAGACGTATGCACTTACGAATTTCAATTTTATTATGATCCTAGGAAATCTAGTCGGGCCATATAGACGTATACACATACGACTGTTTGTTTTATTTTATCCTGAAATCATTGTGTCGAGCCATATAGACGTATGTGCATACGACCATCAATGTCAACATGATCCTGGGGATATTTAGTCATCACTGCGGACGTATGCACATACGTCTACATATTTTAGTATTGCTGTCTCAAGATTTCGTCATTACGCGGACGTATCGTCATGTCAACAACACGAAAACACAGTCATTCTGCAGTGAGCTGCCATAGCGAGTGGATGTAATTTTAATGCGTGAAATACCTTTACTGTGAATAATGAAGCGTAGAGACAATAGCGGCCCATCCACTAACGTTCATTTCTTCCGACTTGTCCCGTTGTGCAAACTGTACAGAAAAGCGACGGGATAAAATAAAACCGTTGAAGCCACTAATTAAACCACAATCCTACGTTCTTTCCCCTGACTTTATCACAACACGCCAGTTCGACAAGAAAAACAATCCTTCTGTGACCATACACCCGTTTAGGTACATTCCTGTCAGTTTGCATCTTGTCAGTCATACCGAGGGATTGCGTGTCTGTGGATGGTTATAATCCTATCATTTTATGAAGATTGTTGTCATTTAAAAGGAATGTTCGTCATTTTGAATTATCTTTATGGATTTATTTGGATTATTTTCATTTTGAAAAATAATAGCAAGAATGTACTTGGATGTACTCGCAACAACATGTGTACCCGTAAGCAAGAGATTGCTATTGCTTTGAGTTTTATTGCGAGTGAATATCTATTTAAACCTAAAAGAAGACATAGAATGTGGGAATGGGTCCTGTTGCCGTACAAATCTTTATTTTTAGGGTTCCGTACCCAAAGGGTAAAACGGGACCCTATTACTAAGACTTCGCTGTCTGTCTGTCTGTCTCCAGGCTGTATCTCATAAACCGTGATAGCTAGAAAGCTGAAATTTTCACAAATGATGTATTACTATTGCCGCTATAACATCAAATACTAAACTAAGGGGGGCATACAACAGATATGATTTTTTTGCCGTTTTTATAGATAATGGTACGGAACCCTTCGTGCACGAGTCCGACTCGCACTTGGCCGGTTTTTTTATTTGCCATAAGGCAGGGTGAGATTTGTAGGTACATATTAATTCTTATAATATGTGCTTGGGCACATTTCTAATGTCACTTTTATCGTCTATTTCTTGGGAATCCATTTTATCCTTCCGGGACGAAGACGAACACAAAATGATTACAAACGAGCGCTCAATCACGCCGGACAAATAAACAGTCACTAACTTGATCACAGAGCGCGTCGCGTCCTTCGCGACGGGAGGGGTGGCGGGGTTTTAATACCGTCATTCTTTCTCGCTCTTGCAAATCCACTGGCGTTCATTCCGTAAGGATTGTACATTCCGGCAGGAATGAACGTTAGTGGATGGGCCGCTAATATCCTGCGTTTAGCACTAAACAGTGATAGTGTGTTTATCAATTATGGTGAGGAACACCTGATTCTTTATTCTGATTACTGCCCAGAACAAAATCGAAATTCATTGGTTGCTACAATGCTAAGATATTATGTAATGATGTCCCCAGAAAATAATGTAAAAATTATTGACTACAAGTTTCTCGAACCAGGTCACACCCACATAAAATGTGACAACATGCATTCGACAATAGACCGGGCTTCAGAATACGCCAAAATCTATATTCCCGAAGACTGGCTGAATGTGATACGATTGGCACGGAAAGACAATCCATACATTGTTGAGGTGTTAGACCATTCAAAATTGAAAGACTTTGAGATATCTCTATTGGTAACACAATAAAAGCCACGGATGGAACGATTTTAAAATGGGTTAACGTCAGATGGATACAGGTGAAGAAAGATGTTCCCAATTCGCTTTTCTTCAAATTCGATTACTGGAAGAATTTAAGGAGGTAAGGTTTACCAGAAAAGTAACGCGGTCGGACATTTCATCTTCTATGGATACAAATCTGTACTCAGAACCACTTCCACTAAAACAAGTTAAATATTAAGACCTCATGGCTACCAAGGATGGAACTATTCCAAAGAATTACCACAGCTATTACGAAAATTTGCCTGTAGTAGAAAACGAAAATTCAGAGACAGGAGCTACAAATGACGACAACGACTTAACCATTATTTTTTTTTATTGTTTTTTGGGATGGGAAATCATCGAATGACTCCTCCCGCTCTGGGCGGAGCGAAAGGGAGTGACAGACTTTTACTGACTACTGACCCATCCATGTTCCTTCTTTTGCCCTTTATGTTCCAGGGCCGCGGTATCTCTTTCGAACAGTCCCGCAGCCCTGGCAGGCATCGGCCCTTGTGGGCCCCTCATGCTGCTGACATATCTTTGGCCGAAAGCCACCACGTGGCCCCCGACGTCCGGTGCTTCTCCCGCGGTGGCTGGGACGTGAGGTTATCTCCCTCTCACGTTCCGCCACCTCCTTCGCTATCATGACTGCTTTGCAGAAGGAGGTGACGGCTTCCCATTTCCTCTCGCCCCGAACCATGGCTTGAACCAGGGCTGAACGCGAGAGGTCACCGCCGCCAATCGCCGCTACGAGGACACGGCGGTGCTCCGCCACGCACACCGTGTCCTCCGGGCGATCCTCGCAGTTATAACACCCGGGCGTTTCCTCCCGCCCGATTCGGTGCAGGTACCTCCCGAAACAACCGTGTCCGGTGAGGACCTGCGTCAGGCGGAAGGTGAGGGCGCCGTGGCGCCTCTCTAGCCACTCCTCAAAGAGGGGACTTACTACCACTATTGTGGCGTGCCCTATGACTTAACCCTTGCTGCAACAATAGCATCTTATATACGACGTCGACCTAGGAACAAAAAGTAGTTAAGGAAAGCTTAAATATCTACAGCATGTATCAGAAAGATGTGCTTTCTAATACACGCTTTATACATCACTTGTGCAATGTTTCCTCTGCTCTTATTTTTTTATATCTTTTATTTTGTTTTTATTGTTTTAGAGAATTTATTTTCCTTGGTTTTTATGACTGTTTCTTTCTAAAAAGATCGATTTTATTCATTATAAAATTTTATTTTTCTGTGTAAAAGCCTAAAATAAGTTTCAAATAATTATGTTCAGATATATGAATAAATTTATTTTTATTATACTTATTTTTCTTTTCACACAGAAAACATTTTAGAGAATACCATTTGGTTTTTTTTGTCTAGATTGTAGAACAAAACTGGTTTATACCTCTACTTTGAATTCAACCACCTCTCAATATAAATGACAAACCATACAAGCGTATGAATTTTAAAAATCGCGCGAATAACGTTAATTTTGATGGGTTCTCATTCCTAAATTGCAATATTTTGAGTCACCAACAAGGTAAAAATAAATATACGCTTAAATATTAATCATTTAAGGAGAAGGGTTTTACGTCCATAAATTCCATGCATTTTTGGGGGAATTTTCACGGAGTTTTACCATATATTCGTCATGGCACATAGACGTATAAGCTAAAAACTAGTGTCATAGAGGGAATACCTTAAAATCAAGCATTCCATAATAACTGTAGTGTAAATATATAGCTACATGCAAAAACACAACAAGCTGGCTCAATCACAAGAAAAGTTATTAAGTTTTTTGTCTCTCCTGAAAAGTAGGGGTTTTGTGGATACGCCCCTATGGTTTGAGACCCGCGATATGTACAGATATGAATAAAGGAAATAAACATCGCCAAATAATATAATAAGATTATTTTTATGAAATCATTTCTTCATGTTGCAGAAAAAAGCAAGAAAATCCTGAGTCATTCACTAGTCTTACCCAGAAATACGACGCGCGAATTCCATGAAAGTTTTTCGCGAGGCAATGTTTTGCTGGAACATCGTCGGCAGTAAGAGGTTCAAATATATGGGTAAAGTTGTTCGTTCATTGGCTGAACTTCCGAGTAAGCACTTACTTTGATACTTATGATATGCTTTGAGAATTATACGAACAAATATTCTTATTCTCATGTTAAATGTATGACAGAAAGATGGCTGAGGTTATTAATGATGTCTTTTAGTTGGTTTCTGTTACTGACTGTTTAACATAAATCACGACTGTGCTCCCTATAGGGTTAGGCAGAGGCGTTCCTAATTGTACACCCACATTTCGCCAGTTATGTTAAGTTCCTTGTAATAGGGGGCGAGATTATTGCCATCAAACAGGCACGAATTTATACCCCGTGGCTGCCACTGAGAAATTCTTGATGGAAAAACCTTATAACAATTTGCCAACCCGGACATCGAACTTAGGACCTCAGGCTCAGTAGTCGCGCTTACGACCACTAGACTAACGACGCAGTCACGATAAATAAATATTGAAAAATACTTGAGAACAGGTACATATTGGCCACGCTCCCAAGTATAAAAATGTATTTAATAATTACTTACAAACTCATTTTAGTTCCTTCTACGTTTTAACATTACTAACACGATAGCAATTATCTGATTTACACAATATTTTATTACATTAAAAGTTCCGTACGCATAATACGCACTTCGGACGTGGAGTATTGCAGGCACCAGCCCGTTATACAATGTAATGCATTAAAAGTTCTGAAAAATATTTTTTCCCCTACAAAATCTTATTTCAACCTAATCAGACCCAAATCACCGTAAAAATCCTGATAAATCTACTCATCTGCATCTAAAACTGTACTCACTCAAGTCTTCTCCATTCGGGTAGAAACACCAATTCCCGTCACTGGTAATGCTTCAATCGCTCGCTCGGGTAAGTCGGGTAGCGGCCCCAATAAAGGTCGGGTTCTCTCGTATTTTTCATTCGCACGTGACGTTGATACTAGCCACGATTGTTTCCGCTACATCGACGCCTCGTTTCTTGTGATTAAGTGGTTTAATAATAAAGGTTATTTAATTGAGTGTTTAGTGCCAATCATTGGAACGTTTGCCCTAATTGGTAATGAAGGTAGAGTGGGGAGCGGGCCTGTGGACGTTGAGTAATGGGCTAGCTCGCCGTCCGTCCGTCGTATGACGACAGGCCGTGTCGACGGCGCGTTCGTGTTCCACGCGCGCCTCAAAGAGATGTCAGCAAGCATGAGGGGCCCGCAAGGGCTGATGCCTGCCAGGGCTGCGGGACTGTTCGAAAGAGATACCGCGGCCCTGGAATATAAAGGGCAAAAGAAGGAACATGGATGGTTTTTAGTCAGTAAAAGTCTGACACTCCCTTCCGCTCCGCCCAGAGCGGGAGGAGTCATTTGATGATTTCCCATCCGAAAAAAAAAGGTGGAGTGGGGATATTATTGAGTTGTTATTTTTTTTTTAATTGTTAGTACGTCACTCACAAAAAGATATCGCATCTTTAATGTTATAACTTCCACAAGATGTTGACCAATTATTGTCATATTTGACCCAAAGTTAGAGGATGCCCTGTGTTAAGTCCGCCTATGTACATTTTTTTTTCTCATCTGCTCTCAGTCATCCCTGACTATGATCAGATGTGTGGAAAATGTGATGTGTTTAATAAAACAGCAAACGATGTAAATCCTCGAAGCAGGCGAGATCCTCACTCGTACTTAGCAGTGCTCCCAGGCTTGCTAAGTACAATAAAAGCTGCTTAACTATGTGTGTACGGATTTATAACAAATTGCCTAATAATCTGAAAATGTCAAACTCGAGATATATTTTTAAGAAAAAATTGTATGAATGGTTAATTAACAACAACTTCTATAGTATAAAACAATTCCTAGCACGAAAATAGCGTTGTTGTAATATAATAATATAGTTTTGTTAAGGAAATTATTATTACAAATATTTGCATGCTATGTTTAATCTTGGCAAAACATGTCTGCTCTATTTTCCTACTGTAAGACCTTTTTAGGGTTCCGTACCCAAAGGGTAAAACGGGACCCTATTACTAAGACTTCGCTGTCTGTCTGTCTGTCTGTCTGTCTCCAGGCTGTATCTCATAAACCGTGATAGCTAGAAAGCTGAAATTTTCACAAATGATGTATTACTATTGCCGCTATAACAACAAATACTAAATGTACGGTGTCTACCTTACACCTTGTTTGTTAATGTTAAAATGTTAGGAGTACGCGCCGCGACCCAGGTTAGGGAATTTGATTGAGTAAAACGATGTTTACAGTTACGCGGATTTATTGGTACTAAAGTAATTAATTAACAAATGGGACGCGCTGCACCGCATCGTGAGTGCAAGCGTCAGCATTATAACTAAACAATACAAAATGTACGGGTTTGCTCGTACACTAAAAAATAAAAAAATAAAAAATATTAAGGGGGCTCCCATACAACAGATATGATTTTTTTGCCGTTTTTATAGATAATGGAACGGAACCCTTCGTGCGCGAGTCCGACTCGCACTTGGCCGGTTTTTTATACCATGTTTTACGCAAATAAAATGTATTATTATTATTATTGAAACAAGCTTCACATTTTTACAGAATCAGGACCAGTGTCCAAATGCTACTTAGTCAGGCAGCACAATATCAGCTTTCTTGAGTCTCATAGCATGATTTGGCATCAACAGTGAACGTGAAAGGGGATTTGGATGATCGGTTAATCAATCTTTGTACTTCTCTAGGTAGCGCTTCTCTTCTTCTAGGATCGTTGAGATTTCCAGGTGCTAGGACCCTCATGATACTATTTTGACTTCTTTGAATGCACAATACCATGTACATGAAGTTTAAATAAAAAGATATGTGGTTATCACGAGATACTAATATTGAAATTGAATAATAGAATCGTTTCTTAAAACCGTTTAAAAAAGAGGGAAGCAGCGCTAATTTTGATATAAAAATTAATGATAATAAAGGACCAATTTACACGAGCCATTACAAAAATAAAAAATCATCTCACTAGAGGTTTGTCTGCCTAGCGCAGTTACCAACGCTGACTTCCTTGCTTACATAGCCATTACATTGCGAAATCAGTCCTAGAAAAGGTCATCCCATAGTTATAGGCACGGGGTTAGCACTAACCACGCGATAAACAAGCATTAATTCGAGTCGTGCCGGATTCTTTATATGAAACGCAACATAGCATAAAACGCACACTTTTATGCACCGTAACAACATCAATTTTTTTTTATGCAAAATTGTTACCGACTTCCAAATAAATCACAAAAAAATTGGCAAATAACTTTACTTCCGGAAGTCGGTGGCAAAAAAATCAACGAAACAAACAACATACCATTAAAGTTATTTTCTAATTTATAATGTTTTTTTTTTGGAATAGGTACGGTATTTTTTTGCAAAAAAGTAATTTTCACATAGACGTAGGTGAAGAAATATAATAATTTATGAGTTATTACTTATTATATAATAACTCATTAACTACTCAAGCAATGTAAATAAAATATATATGAGACCACCGCGCGAACTTTTTCTACCATGCAATTTTCGTTGAAAGTTTTTTCACGTTCTACAATCCTACATTCTTACCTTAGAAATTAGAGGAAGGGGACGCACTTTTTAGCACTTTAGAAGTGTGAATCTTTCAAATGATTTACTGAGAAAAACTGGTTTTAGAAACCTCAGTCATTTTTAAAGACTTATCACACATAAACACTCCGCACGTATAGGTTTGATGTTTCTTTTTTTTGTTTTAATTCTATGTATGGGGAGCTCCCTTTAATCTTTGAATTTTTCTATAAAAATCGTAAAACGGTTCACAGAATACATCTGCCTACCAAGTTTCAACTGTGTAGTCCTAATAGTTTCGGAATAAAGTGGCTGTGACATACGGACGGACAGACAGACATGACGAATCTATAAGGGTGCCGGGTTGCCATTCGGCTATGGAACCATAAAAAGCAATTTTTTAGAAATCGATAAAAATGAGAGAATCGATGTTGATCCTGTGTAGTGCTTATAAGTGTGCGTTGACCTTACCCCCACTTCCTCATTTCCCTTGACAAAACATGCGTACTCCATTACCTACAATTTTTCCTGTAACGTAGTAGTGCTTACACACACAAATACTCGTACACCTGGAAAAACATCTGCCTTGCAAATATTATTTTGTTTCCAAAATAGATAAGGATAATACTTACTGTTCTAACCAATTGTCGTAGGATAATTCAAAACGTGTGCAGCCCACGTTAACCTACGTTAGCCTGTGTTCACATGAGCGGTTCTTTTACCCCTTGGCCACAAGAGTTTTGCGACAGCAACTATGTAGAAAACAACTGAAAGACGTCACTACGTACAAAAAAAGTACTTTTTGTTAAAATGAAAAGAAGAAAATTAGTTCTTTATAGGGTTTAACAAGACCCTTAACGAAGCCAAAAGGCATTTGTTTTCCCCGTCATTGTGATATTTTTTTTGTTCTAGACCATACCTGGGAACCTTCTAGTTATGGAGATATTGGGGGTCAAAGTTCCAACTTTTTCACAAGTATTTTATCACCTCCACGACCCCCGTACTATTCAATCGATGGGTGAATCAGCACAATGTTTGGAGTGGGTTACATTGAGTCTTACCGTGAAATGTCATTTTTCTCCCAAAAAAAAGTAGTTTCCCATCAATAATTCTTGCGTAAAGTTACTAAGTTTGATGTACCTACATAATGCTTGGTAGGCGGCTTAGTGAAGAGTCCGTTTACACCCTGTATATCAACATGAATCGCATATGCAAAGTTGCGTGTTCGTGCTGTTAACCGTTGAGGAGTTCTCTCGGATGCGATCCTAGCTACAGGATGAAGTCACGTCTGTCATAAAAATGTATTGTCACCGAAACCGAAGGTGTGTGCATTCGGATCCAACAAGAGGTCGGAAAATAGTTTGCAAATTTTGAGGTGGACAACTTTTATACAGACAAGCCTATACAAACAAGTGAAGCACGTGTTAGTATACCCTTATGTATATGAAAATATCGGACTGTTTAACAACTCTCAGTATTGGCTACATTAATAATAATATAATCCAGCAACGTCGGCTGTCAAACGTAAAATAACATTGACGTATGGCGACGTTGCATTTCAAAAATATTACCATATTAAAATCATCGTAAATTAATATCTTGAGAACAGAAAGGTTCTAATTTCAAATAAACTTAATATAGATTTTCTTAAAGGAAAATCTATTTATACCACGAGTTATTTTATACAAATAGTTTTTAATGTGGCTTAAAAGGCTTAGTTTCCGAACGAAAGATAGTTGTTACGTTTGAATGATCAAGTTAAATGTTTATTTACTTTAAAATGAATTAGTAATAATTAAGTGATATTTATAATGTCTCCCAGATCTTAATTATATACATAAATATATTATTATCCATGATATTAGTTATTTAGATAAAATGTACGACCATTTGCTTTATTATGGCGGAAATGATGTATTGAGTATTTGACGGGTATAAAAATAGATGTTGACGCCAAT
The DNA here is from genome assembly GCA_950022335.1 of Eurois occulta. Classification (NCBI taxonomy): domain Eukaryota; kingdom Metazoa; phylum Arthropoda; class Insecta; order Lepidoptera; family Noctuidae; genus Eurois; species Eurois occulta. The sequence continues at coordinate 6,063,333 of OX465481.1, read as the reverse complement.
TCGGGGTCTTTATGCTGCAAGTGTTCTAAGGGTTAAGACATACCCTGAGTGGTGTATTGTAGGGTGCCATGTGTATAGTATTACGTTTGAAAGTGACATGGTAATGAAGATACCAAATGTGTAAAGCTGGAACCAATTTGTATTACCCTAAAGGATCTGCAAGTTATGTAAGTTATTGAATATTACTATGAATGTTACTGATAACTATGTGTAGAAATATGTGTCATAATATGGTTTATATTGCTTATTGTTTACCTATACTGATAAAATGCTATAATTTGAAAATGGTACAGAACAACGTATAATGGTTCTGGCATAATATTTTAAAAGATGTTTCCGTGGAGTTTCTTGTCCATTCTTCTCCACGAAGACCTAGGTTTGCGAATGGACGTAGCTTGATAGGTAATTAACGTTGCCTATAAATATCTGACAAGCCAAATCGAAATAAATCAATAGTCTTGTCTTTCTATGCCTTTTCTTGATAAAACCCTTTTCCCTACACACCTTTTAGATACTTTTAAACACAGTAAATCACAAGTAACCATTCTGACATTCAAAGCTTGATAATCAGTGGATATTAATGTATATATATACATATGTATAGATATATATATCTATATATATATATATGTGTACCAGCAACTTTCTAACACACGCGTGTCCCTCGACACGTGTCGTGTCGCTTGTCGGATCAATTGTTTTTTGTGGTATGGGGAAAACCTCATAGATGCCCGCCGTCTGACGAGAACGAAGGGTTAGGTAAGACTAAAACCACACTCTTAAAAACTTAAACCTCACTGTTCCTATTACTAACATAAGTTGGAACCTAGGAAAATACAGCTACAGCTGCGCGCACACCTGATTCATATCAGGCCGCACGCCTGACGGCCATCACCAAATACGGCGAACGTATTTGTTTCCCATGACTGCGCGCCACCTCTTAAATCGCGTCATCTGAGATGCGCCATGCTGGATTTAAAATTCTGGTCACTTAAAAAGTGTCCATGTGAACGTGGGCTTATGAGCGAAAGAAAACTAAAGAATTGTCTACGACACCCACAAGCAAAGTGGGAGGGTTATTTTAAGTGCCACAATATTTACCACCGCTTGTGTTGGAAATAAGAACAACTTATTATTGCATCGCCCACACTTCACTCTTGCGCGGAGTAAATAAAACTTTAAATGGCGATGACGGTACAGATATAAATGGTGCTGGAAATGACTACAGAGGATATAAACAGGTAGTTGATAAGGTCAGATTTTCACTTAGGCTATGCAAGGAAGCTACGAGAAATGTTATCACAAAACACTGCCATAGACTGACATCCAAAAGACTTTGACGGTGGGTGTTTTGTTTGTTTTTTTTTTAAACGTTGCCCGACACTAGGAATTTCTCCTGTATCGTGGGTGCATTTACAAACATTTAAACTCACATACACAAACAGCCAGACCCGGAACAACTATGTGTAGGCCATACAAATATTTTTGTTCTGTGCGGGAATCGAACCCGCAACACGAAGCACGGCTGTCAATCACTCAGCCACTGCGCCAACCGTGCCGTCAATCGAATCGTGCGTGATTCGAAGATCAGACTACTGTGCTATAAAGGGCTTGGAAGATTTTTGTATGAAGCCTGGCTTGAACTTGTTGCGGTCATGCATAAAACTTATATTAGTTGATAGCTGGTATCAATACAAACGAGTTTTATATGAAGTCCATTCACTGCATTTTCAGCACAACTTGGATAGCTTATATCTCAGAAACGTGACACTTTAGAACATTTTGTCTCATCCAAAACTTGTTTGTATTGATGCCAGCTATCGATTAATATAGGTATTATACGTGGTCACCAGTTTGAAAAAAAAAGATGGCGGATGTTAGGCCGGCCATTAAATTCAAACCCCTTTGAGTAGGCTTTGTGACTCATCAACTAGGACTGGATTGCAAATTCGCTAAGTTAATCAATTGATTGATCATCATTATTTACTACTATGGCTTTAAAATGGCTCTCAAAAGCGTATAACCCGATAAATACAGTCTAAATGTGAAGGCTATCAATAATAAGGATCGTGTTCTTGTTGTAATTAACTGATCACTGCATCAATTAAAACGTTTTATACAATCAGACATAATTATCGTAAATTGAGGTGCACACACCACAAATTATACGCAGGTATTGTATACAGCATTACAAGTCTATAATATTCCCATTTTAATTGAAAACACAGGAGGAGCTCGTGGTTAAATAATAAAAGCCGCTCGGACCAATCTCCAGGTTAAGCCGCGCTTGCCTAGGTTGGTCTATGGATGGGTGACCACTCATTACATACCGAGTTTCCTCCGTGCCTCGGAAAGCACATTAAGCCGTTGGTTCCGGCTGTCGTTTGTAGATTTGACAGCCGTTGCAGGTAATCAGTCCCGAAAGACTGACAACCAGTCTTACCAAAGGGTATTGTATTAATACTATAAACAGTACTAACTGGGTGGTGGAGGTCAGATAGGCAGTCACTTCATGTTAAATGTGGTATTCAGCTGCATCCGGTTAGACTGGAAGCCGACCCCAACATAATTATGTAGTTAAGAAAAAGCTATAGGCATTTGATTATATAACTGGAACATAGACCTCCTGTCTACGATAACGAGGGGCTGGGCCGTCATCAACCACACAGACCTGGTACTAATGGTTAGTGACAATCATGCCGTCAAATTTTCATGTGCATGTGACGATCAAATAATATACACATAATAAATGCCTGGCTATTCAAAACTGCTATTGGATATGTAGGTAGATATTGATGTCCTGCTATTCCACTTATTTTATAGACAAGGAAAAAGTAATGCAGCACCGAGCATTTCCAGCGCGATTTGATGTTTTTACTACAAGTCATTGTACAGACGCCAGCAGGTAAATCTACCCGAAACTGTCAGATTTTCCCAACCAACCTTAAAACTAATGCTCTAGAGATAAAGTTGAAAATCTATTAAATAAATTTGACAGATTATAGTAGCTTGATGTGCTGGTCTGTACCTACAATCATATTTCTTCACAATTTTATGTTACTGAAGGGTGAATATTGAATTCCGTTACTTGTCAGTGGCTTAAGTGTGTAACTTCTAGCTCAAATTCCAGTCCATAGCTTCTTCAAGGCAGGTATTCATTTTTTCCAAATAGGTAGATTTATTAGCTATAATTTACTCCGTTAATATTCCGTTTAAGGTTAATTGATTTAGTATAAACTCAAATTATTTGTAACCGCTACCGCAATGCAAAGGTTCTCAAACTTTATAATTTTTTCTTACAGTACAACTTTGCACCATACTGTTGCAGCCTATGGCCGGTTTACACTGCAGGATACTGCATCGCTTCAAGAATATGTGGTTGTGATCCTTAGCAGTGAAAATCGACGAAGAATAAGTTCCATTTTTGTGGTAAATTGCCAAAAAGTTTGACAATCGCGGATGTTCATTACCAATTACGTGTTTCTGAAAACCAACTCTGTTCTTGTGTACAGGACGCTTGATATATTTTTATTTGAAACTTTTCACGTATTGCAGCGGTTTATGTATAATGGTGAAATAATTATGATTTCGCCAGTTATTTTCACGAAATGTGGGTGTATTATTAGATACACCTCTGTCTAACCCTTCGGGGATTACAGGCGTGATATTTTGTTAATTATTATAATTCAGATAAACCAAATAATATGTAGTTCGATTCCCGAACAAACAAGACTGTTTCTCTTAAGATTTTCTCTCTGCTGCATTTTTCTACACCCTCTATAATTATACGAATAAGACACAAGAGGAAGAAGCACCAATTTTAATCCCACAGAACCAAAAACCAATATATCTTTAAGGTAGAAAGCCTAGTAAACAGCCTCTCGATCTCACATACCTAGCTACCGCAACATATTGGCATTCTTCCAAGTAACAAGCGTTTTCAATTAACTCCGAAGTCGGTTCATTTCCTGGTGCCACGTGGAGGGGCTTCCTTTTTCCACCCTTATGTCCGGTGTCTTGAGGACGTGTCGCCGCTTATTGGCGTATTCACCCTAGGGAGAAAATGTATTGGATTGTGGGTGTACTTAAATGTAGTTGGGAAAGGTAAAGCCAATACATAGGTAAAGTAGTACATAATGTAAACTAAATTAGGCTTTTTTTTGGACTGCCTCGCTGGTCGAGTGATCGCAAAGGCTACTATTGAGCATGAAGTCCTGGGCTCGATTCTCGGGTTGAGCAAAATGATATTGAGGTTTCCCATCAGGAATTTCTCAATAGCAGCCACAGAGTTTGGATTTGTGCCCGGTTGACGGCAATAGTCTCGCCCCCCTCGAGAGTTAAACATAACTCGCGAAATGTGGGTATACTATTAGGTACACCTCTGCCTAACCCTTCGGGGATTACAAGCGCAATTTTATAAACTAAATTAAATTACGTATCGGTGCATACCTAGGTTTGAACAACTTTGGTAAAAACTTTAGGTACTGTACTATTCGTATATCTACACAAATATTATAAAGAAGAAAAATTTGTATTTTTTTCGTGTGTATGTTTGTAATGAATAAACTCAAAAACTACTGTGCCAATTTCAAAAATTCTTTCACCACTGGAAAGCTACATTCATCCTGATTAACATAGGTACCCGTGCAAAGCCGGGACGAGCCGCTAGTTTTTAATAAATCTGTACAGTATACTGTATGGTAGATGTTTTTTCGTTTTTTGGCTCCTAGACACTTTTGGACCAACGTTAGTTCGGATTTAGAAAACAATATCTTAAACTAGAAACTTAGTGAAAACGATGAAGCATTTTAAAGTAAGTTATTTAATTCAGTTTTAACGGTCAAGCTAAAATAATTTAATTTCATGACATTAAACTATTTTTAAAAGTCAGTCTCTTGAGGACATTACCAGTTGACAGCGCCAGCGTTGAGGAGGAGTTTTTTGACGCCATTTTTTAGTTTATTTTTAAGTCAGAGTTACTTTAGATCATTTTAATTTATAAGTGTAAATAATATTTTTATGACTTGGTTCAATAAATTTTTCCGTTTCTAAAAGTTACTCTTTTTCAAATTTTCTCGGTACAAAATCTGGTAAAGAATATTCAAGTAACAATAATTTCATTACTTGTTTCTCTATTGTTTGTATTATTGCTTTAAATTAATAAAACATCGTTTTAATATTGTCTTGTAATTTACGTTTTGTAAACAAGTTCTTATTTCTCGAAATATATTTTGAATTAAATATTTTATAAGACATAAAAACTTGTTTGGGAAGGACGGTTTCAAGACGATGCGCTAAGGGAGCCCGCGAAATCCAAATTCTGATCTGGATCTGGAGGCGATAGTCCTCGCGCGCCTGCACGAGTGGCGCGCGGAGGCACTATGCCGGGGGAAACTCCGCTGCCGCGGTAAATTGTCGCTCAGCGACACAGACCTCCGGCGCGATCTCATGGCGACATGGAAAGAGCGACAACCTCACGTCCCGGCCGCCGCGGGAGACGCCCCGGGCGTCGGGGGCCACGTGGTGACTCTCGGCCACCGTAGACGCGGGCCTGTAGACGGTGAGTAATGGGCTAGCTCGCCGTCCGTCTGTTCTATGGCGACAGGCCGTGTCGACGGCGCGTTCGTGTTCCACGCGTGCCTCAAAGATGTGTCAGCAAACAGGAGGGGCCCGCAAGGGCCGATCCCTGCCAGGGCTTCGGGACTGTTCGAAAGAGATACCGCGGCCCTGGGACACAAAGGGCATAAGAAGGAATATGGATGGGTTTTAGTCAGTAAAAGTCCGCCACTCCCTACCGCTCCGCCCAGAGCAGGAGGAGTCATTTGATGATTACCCATCCTAAAAAAAAATGATTTGTGACCATATCAAATATGTTTGGACCAAAATTCGTACGCTGATGCATCCAAAAGGTGATAAAGACAGGTGTCAGGGTATGAGGCACAGGACCGAAGGTGGGCCATTTGGTTGTGGGGAGACACTGCAAACGCACTTGAGATCTGAGCCGTTCATGAACCCACATCTATGGAGATTGCAATCTTTGCTCCAGCCAACTTAAGTTCAGTAACAATAAATGAAGATGTTTAAGATAAACAGAAATTTTCTTAACTCCACTTTAAAACTTCTAGTAAAACTCAAACAAATCTTAAACATTTACGTGCTTATTTAAAACGAGCAATATGGGGGTTAAATCCGTACACAAAGCACCACAAAGACCGTCCCGCATAAAGAGGCACGTGAACATTTTTGAAACAAAGTGAATATTTAAATGTTTTCAGCGAGTCAACTTTTGTTGGCGTTCTGGACAAGCGGGGGTAATTTGAATAACGAATTTGTTTAAATGTGTTTTTTGTAAAGTTGTTTTTCGGTTTTACATTTTTCATGAATGGCTTGTTTGGTTTTTGTGGTAGTGTTTTTGTTTTTAAAGTCAATTTCATGGAAGAGGTGAAATAAAATATTGCTTCAATTTATATTTATATGAGTCCGTGTTAAGTAAATGACATGTTTGAAATATCCAGTCCGAAAGACTGTAAGTTACTAATTTAAAATACATACCTTAAACTAAATTTTTTTAAGACGTCTTCTTCGGGTTTATTTTTTGCTAAAAAACAACTTTTATTAGCATGCATTTACCTTATTTATGAGAGTTTAAGATTCTGTTTTTCTTGAGATAAATAGCAATATTGTTATTTTGAGATATATTGTAAAAGTATTCTACAAATAAAACACATTATAAGTTAGCTTGCAATCACGCCTAACACTTCACATAAATTCCGTGCATCATCATCATCATCAGCCTATAGCAGTCCACTGCTGGACATAGGCCTTCTCAATCGCACGCCATTTAACTCGATTCTCAGCAACTCTCATCCAGTTGCTACCAGCCACCCCGCGAAGATCGTCACTCCACCGAGCCTGAGGACGTCCCACCTTACGTTTGCCGATTCGCGGTCTCCACTCAAGAACACGCCTACCCCAACGGTCATCGGTCCTACGGCTAATATGACAGGACCATTGCTACTTCAGCTTACTTATTCTGTTGGCTATGTCGACAACTCTGGTTCTCTGTCGAATCACCTCGTTCCGAATGCGATCCCTCAGAGAAACTCCAAGCATAGCCCGTTCCATAGCTTGCTGAGCGTTTATGGACTAGTCGTACCGACAGTGTCCACGTTTCGGCTCCGTAAGTCATAACAGGCAGGACGCACTGATTGAAGACCTTAGTCTTTAGGCTCTGTGGAATACGCGACGAAAAGACCCGGCAAACCTTCCCAAACGCTGCCCAGCCCAGCTGAATTCTTCTATTAGCCTCCCTCTCCAAGTTGTTCTTACCAAACTGCAGAGTTTGCCCGAGGTAGACATATTGTCGAACAACCTCGAGAGGACCGCCATTGACAACAATAGGTCCTGGGGTGACGTGTTCGTTGAACATAACCTGGGTTTTGTCCAAGTTCACCCTGAGACCAATGCGTATAGAAGAATCAACTAGGCCATCCAGCATCTGCTGCAAGTCGTGCAGCGATTCAGCCAGTGTGACTGTTCCTAAATTACCCTAGGCTGATAAAATTTTCGTTTTTACTAAATCATGTTAATATTAGTATTTACCTGCACGGGGTTGCGACAGTCGCTCTCTCCATGTCGCCATGAGATCGCACCGGAGGTCTGTCCGCTGAGCGATAATTTGCTGTGGCAGCGTAGTTTCCCCCCGGCGTAGTACAGTCAGCATCAAAAGTCGATGACCACATTCAGATTTTCAAAATCACTGCACATTATATCACCTATAAATCGCTCAACAAGAAGGGCGCCAGTATTGAATGAACATCATTAAAGTTCAAAATTAACTGAACACTACTCGTCAAAGGTCACTGAACACCATTTTGTCAAAAATTGCTGATCGTTATAGTATCCGAAAACATCATAACATTCAGTTTTACAAAAGTCACTGAACAATATAAAATGCTTGTTTTGGTTATCTAGTGTAATCACGGCAACGTCCAAAAATTACTTAACATCGTAAATAACAAAAGTTACTGAACATTACTTTGTTTCGGGTACGTAGCGTGTAAACTTATACCTACTATCAAAAGTATCTGAACTGCAAACTAAAAAAGTGCTCGTTACTATCTTCAGAGTTATAAATCCAATCTTGTCCTATCCAAACTAAATCATGTAAAAAAAAATTCAATGGATGTAAATTTCGAATTTATCTTTCCAAAATAATTTTGTTTTTTTTTTCATAGTATCAATGAGAAATATTAGAAGTGGGTGTTCTAGTGGCAAGCACATTTTTAAGCTTTTTTTTCAAAATAAGCTCGCATGCACGATTATAAAGATTAGCACATTCCGCTTAAAAAATATTCCGTTGACGTCGTCGCAGAAGATGGAGACCTTATTTGTATAAGACTCACTATCAAAAATCACGCAGATTCTGTTTGATTTTATACCATCGACGCAATTAATGATTTTTTTAGTGTTTGTTGTCCCGCTCTGGGCGGAGCGGAAGGGAGTGTCAGACTCTTACTGACTAAAAACCACACATGTTCCTTCTTTGGCCCTTTATGTTCGGTATCTCTTTCGAACAGTCCCGCAGCCCTGGCAGGCATCGGCCCTTGCGGGCCCCTCCCGTTTGCTGACATCTCTTTGAGGCGCGCGTGGAACACGAACGCGCCGTCGACACGGCCTGCCCGTCGTCATACGACGGACGGGTGGTGTTGAACCTGTTGATCACTGAAACATCTCTGAATATATGCTTTTTATCCGTTATGATGAAGTCTATCTCATTTTTCGTTATAGTGTCGGGGCTTCGCCATGTCCACTTCATTTGGGGCTGTTTCTTAAAGAAGGAATTCATCACGAAAAGCCCTTACTTGTCAAGGAAGTTAACAAGCATTTGCCCCCTATGATTTCTGCTGCCAAACCCGTAGGATCCTACTACCGATTCACTGCAATTCTGTACTGCCACTTTAGCGTTAAAATCCCGAATGACAACGTTGTAGTGGGCCTTGGTAGTAGAGTGCAAGGCCTTGGAGATGTCCTCAAACATTTCCTCCACCACGTCGTCCGGATGTGCCGAAGTCGGCGCGTACACCTGAACAACCTTGAGGCTATACCTCTTAGTTAGCTTCACTATGAGGTACGCTACCCTGTTCGACACACTAGATACTTCTACCACGTTGTCACAAAGGGACTTGTGTACCAGGAACCCGACTCCGCCTTGGGATAGCTGGTCTCCCTCTCGAAAATACATTAGGTGGCCCGATTCAAGGGTTATTGTGGAGGACACCTCTCTTCGGACTTCACTCAACCCAAGAATGTGCCACCTTACTCTTTCGAGTTCTTCCTCCAGCTGCACCAGGTGTTCGTCGAGCCATAACATGCGTCCATTATACGTCGCCAAGGTCAGTTGGGTTTGGCGGCCATTCGTAACCCGGGGATTCTTAGCACCCCCTACCTTGCCGTTACCGTGACCGCCGCCAAAATCAGGGATAGCAAGGCCGCCGGGAACTGGGGGCCGTGGTTGATTCTGACTTGCCATTAAAGGGATTTGCAAGGATTTTTTATAATCGCCACACTGGGCATGCAGGTTGGCGATCGCAGATCACAGCTCCTCGCACTAGTGACGCTGCTGCCCGTCGCTAGTCTGCACCATTTAGCTGTGACATTTATTTCAAAATGGTTATACCGCCATTTATCGGTCGTCAGAGCCTCGTTTGTTGTTCAGCAGGATGCACCACGAGCAGGTGAGGTTGACTTGGGGCACTGAGATGGTAGGTGTGCCCCCTTACATCCCGTGCATGACTTTAAACAATTATGAACACGTTTCTTGTTACTTCATTACCAACATTTATAATAAATAAGCCATTTTATATTAATGCGACATAAAAATCTAAGTGGTCTCAAGTGAAACAATTCATTCCGCAGTTTCTTTTTTCTTTTCTTTATTTAAATTTAAGAGTAAAAATAAAAAAGTTTGCATGTTTATGCATGAATGTTGTAATCACGCAAATTAAAATAAAAGGCGAGTTCATAAATGCTATAAAAATAAAGATTTCTTACTAAACGTTAAAAATACTATAAAAGCTTTACCTACCTTTTTTTAACGTCAGGGAAAGTAATTGTTAAGCATATTATATTATTATATATGAAATATCTGGGCGTTATCATAGACAGTGCACTTTTTCACAAGCACATTACCGTATTGAGTGGCAGGCTGAGGAAGTTAATATATGTCTTCAAGACCCTTAGACGGGTGGCTGAGGATAAGGTGAAGAGATCAGTGTATTTTGCCCTCGTTCAATCTTTGTTGACTTACTGCATCACCTCCTGGGGTGGTGCCCCAAAATACACTATTCTTGAATTGGAAAGAGCGCAGAGAGCCATCTTGAAGGTCTCACTGTGCCTCCCTTTTAGATACCCTACCACCCTCCTATATAAAGAAGCGAAGGTCCTGACAATGCGCCAACTGTTCATACAACAAACAATTATGAAACAGCATAGCCTTTTAACATATTCCCCCACTCTTTCACGTGTCAAACGCAGATTCGACCCCGTGGATAGTTATCACAACCGGCTTTCGACCAAGTTCTCTCGGCGATTCTTCTGCCACCTCGGTCATTATCTCTATAATAAAATTAATAAGATTCTTCCTATTTACGACCTTAACAAGATTAAATGTAAAATGAAATTAACTAGCTGGATCCAGGACTTAAACTACCTTGAAACTGAAAAAATCCTAGCTGTCTCGGTATAGATCACGATTTAAATAAATTAGTTAACTAGGTATATATTTTTCACATAAATATTATATATTTGTATGTCCAGGCTACAGAAACTTCTACATCCTCACTCACTACACAAAACCACACTCTACACTTTCCTTCATCGCCACACAATACTAACCATACTAACACTATATAGATTTAGAATCATTTTAATAATTGTTAACTGACTCGCGACCACTGTCTGATTTGGAATATTATGTAACCTAGAGGGTGGAGACCTGGTGTCCTGAAATACAGGTCACAAGCCTAGTTTAGGCACCAGTCTCCCGCAATATACTTACTGTATCTACCTGTTCCTTAAAATATGTACTCAATGTGTATTGTGGCGAGAAAATAAATAAATTATTATTATTATATTGACTACCGTATTGATGGTGACTATTATAATACCAGCTTTTTACAGTCCCACTGCTGGACCACCAGGCTTGATCAAGACAGGTCGGCGATTTTAGACTTATATACTAGCTTATGCCCGCGGCTTCGCCCGCGTGGGGTCGTTTGTCCCATGGGATCTACAGGATGATTAATGAAATAAATCTTTAAATGTTATATGTTTATTTATATGCCTACTATTAATTTTTTCAGCTGAAATAAAAGAAAATCCGACTTCACCTTTTGCTGTAATAAACATTTAAGTAGCAACAAAACATTGCATATTGTACAAAAATGTCACGAACGTGCTTATTCTGGTACAGTCTGGCTCTCTGGCTGATGGCAAACAGTTGTTCTGGCAGGTGCGTTGTAAACGGATTAATCTTGTCAAGTTAGTGGCAGTTCACACTGGGTAGATTTTTTTGTGAAGATTCATACCGGAACTTTAACTTAAACTGTTGTCGCGCTGAATATTTTGTAGTGCAACCAAAATAACAACAATTTTATTCAATAGCTTATCTAATACTGATATTGTTAACCTGTGTCATCCCACTGCTGGGCAAAGACCTCTCCACATGACTTCCAGTTGTTTCGATCCGGGGCTAATGTGGCTGCTAGCTCGCCGTCCGTCCGTCTTATGACGACAGGCCGTGTCGACGGCGCGTTCGTGTTCCACGCGCGCCTCAAAGAGATGTCAGCAAACATGAGGGGCCCACAAGGGCCGATGCCTGCCAGGGCTGCGGGACTGTTCGAAAGAGATGCCGCGGCCCTGGAACACAAAGGGCAAAAGTATGAACATGGATGGTTTTTAGTCAGTAAAAGTCTGACACTCCCTTCTGCTCCACCCAGAGCGGGAGGAGTCATTTGATGATTTCCAATCCAAAAAAAAGGGCTAATGTAGGCCACTGGTCGTTGGTTTTGTCCAGCTCGTCCCGCCATCTTCTACGAGGTCTGCCGCGACGCCTTCTAGCTGTGTCAGAGCTCCAGAAGGTGGTAGTTTTGGGCCACAGCTCATTGGGCATGCGGCAGACGTGGCCGGTCCAGTCCCACTTCAGCTTAGCAGCTTTTTGAGCAACGTCAGTAATTTGTGTTGTTGAGCGCGGTGTGGTGTTGCTTACATTTAAGTTAAAAACTTTTACAATGTGTGTGTATTTCTAACTAAACACGAAACAAGAAACACTAGAAACTAAAAATTTATAAAAAAAACATTTATTATTATTTAAAAACACAGAGATTAAAACACTTCAAACTTCTCTTACCACTGAGCTGTTAAAACGAAATAGGTCTACAAAAAGAAAATCATTTTTGGTTTAAAACTAAATCTGTATTTATTCCTAGACCAAAAATTATTTACTCTAGCTGTCTGTACAGTGCCTGCATTACTTGACTGCTAGTATAGTATAGGTGCAGGGCATGCTAATTAATTATTATTGCTTTATCTGCAAGTGCATATTTCTGTTATGCTGCATCCTGCATCCAGGCCTGGATTTTTTCCCCGGAATTAAAACTACATATTTTCCATTACATTTAATGTCCTCGTATTCGTATAGAGAAAACGAGACAAATGCGAGTTCGACTCGCGTGGAGTGGGTTCCGTACGATAATGTATCTAAATTCTGTAATTTGTTTTAAATCTGACCTTTTGAGAAATTTCTCATGTTTTAATACGAGTACCATAGATTCTTTATATGTTTTTCTGTAATCTTTAGCCAAAGAACTATTGTCGTATATTTTTCAAAAATTTCGGCCCAGTAGTGTCGGTGTTAAGGAGGGGGGAATGGTTAATTTTCGCCTATTTTCTTAAATAACTTCAAAACTATTTATTTTAAAATTATAAAAAAAATTAAGAAACTCACAATGAGCCCTTTCATTTGATGTGTAACACCATATAGTTTTTTTACTTAAAATTCATTAATTTACGCAACACGTCATCCATCTTCGACTGATTTACATAATTATGTGTTTGGTACACATAATTATGGAAATCATTTCAACTCAATTGGTCCAGTTTCTGATTGAACCGGCTGTGACAGACGGACAGACAGACACGCGAGTGATCCTATATGGGTTCCGTTTTTCCTTTTGAGGTACGGAACCCTAAAAAGAGGTGAAAAAGAAGGGTCCGGTGTTGCAAGGCATTGACTGTACCTACTCCATTCCTACAAAAAGACATCCCACCTAAAACCTTCACGTAGTGTGAGCACTCCCTAACATTTGAAGGAGCTTAGATTGTCATGTGTAGCTTGAGCCAGAATATAATTATCGAAGCTCTTCTGTTTCAGAATATTTTAACTTTAAAACAATGTTTGTTTTCTTAATTCCACATAACTGTGACAGGCAAGTTTGTAATTAAAATTTAACAAGACAACTTTTTACTTGAGCAGATTGTGCGCGCACATTCTCCAAATTAAATTTTCTAGACGTAAGGTATAGGAATTCTTTGAGAATTTTAACATACGTAGAATACTAAGTATGTTAAAATGCTCAAAGCCAAAATGAAATATCATTTTGGCTGTCATGTTTTAGATATTTTCACCTACAGTTTTGACTTAGTATTCTAAGTCAATGAAATATATACATAGTTAGGATGTCTAGGGGATCATTGCATCTTATTAAGTTTCACACTTACCTGCTCATATTATATCGAAAAAATGAGGAATAAATTGTGTATGCATCGGCCCTTGCGGGCCCCTCCTGTTTGCTGACATATCTTTGAGGCGCGCGTGAAACACGAACGCGCCGTCGACACGTCCTGTTGTAGCCCATTACTCATCGTCCACAGGCCCGGGCCTACGGTGGCCGAGAGCCACCACGTGGCCCTCGACGCCCGGGGCGTCTCCCGCGGCGGCTGGGACGTGAGGTTATTTCCCTCTCACGTTCCGCCACCTCCTTCGCTAGCATGACTGCTTCGCAGAAGGAGGTGACGGCTTCCCATTCCCTCTCCCCCCGGACCATGGCTAGAACCAGGGAATAACTCCTTCCCTGGTACAAGAAATACACCACCGCAAACAAAATAACAAGATAAGTAATCTGCAGCTTCCAAGATGAACATGCACACCAACGATATATTAAACATAGACAAAACAAAATTTATTGTGACACAGTTCTATACAAGACCAACAAAGAGACGACGTGCAGAGTTGAAGACTCATCATCATCTGCCTAGCCTTTTCCCAACTATGTTGGGGTCGGCTTCCAGTCTAACCGGATGCAGCTGAATACCAGTATTTTACATGGAGCGACTGCCTGTCGGACCTCCACAACCCAGTTAGTGCTAGGTAATACGATACCCCTTGGTAAGACTGGATGTCAGACTTTCGGGCCACTGACTACCTGTAACGACTGTCAAAGATCTACAAATGACAGCCGGGACCAACGGCTTAACGTGCTTTCCGAGGCACGGAGGAAACTCGGTATGTAATGGGTGGTCACCCATCCACGGACCAACCTAGGTAAGCACGGCTTAACCTAAAGATCGATCCGAGCGGCTGTTCTTATTTAGCCACGAGCTCCGCAGAGTTGAAGACTGAACTCGTAAAATAAATATTTGTTTGTGAAATGTGTCGACTGTCGGGCAGCACAAAGATCTTCGTTCCTTATACATGGAACGCTTTGCATATCATTTCGTTGCTTTAGCTTTGAAATGGGTTTTCAAAGTTTCGTATTTATATTATAAAAGAATCGTAAGCTTGAGGTAGAAGGTGAGTTTTCAATTCACAAATAATTTACATTGTGTTTGAAAGAACATAAATAACACAATAAAAAAAATCGGACAATTGGACGATGTCTTTTGGAGTTAGGATAAAGTCACATCCGCAAGAGAACCAAGTTTACCGACGTAGCCCGAAGAATTGCCAAACTTAAGTAGCAGTGGGCAGGGCACATTGCTCGCAGTGCCCAAAAAGTTCTGGAGTGGCGACCGCGAACCGGAAGCCGTTGCGTTGAAAGGCCTCCCACTAGGTGGACCGATGTCCTGGTGAAGTTGCGGGGATCCGCTGGATTTGAGCCGCATAGGACCGGTCAATGTGGCGATACTTGGAAGAGGTCTATGTCCAGCAGTGCACGTCTTTCGGCTGAAATTATGATGTTGATGATGAGGAGTAACTGTAAATAGTCGAGAACGATAGCGGAAAAGTCAGTAATAGTCCTGGAATAACTCCTAAAATGCTTATTTTCATCAATAAAACAACTTACATCGTTGTATAAATACACTGTGTATTTCATTCGTTCTCAGCAGTCTTTTTTCTTTTACGTGTGGTTAGTGCATAACCTTGTGTCAGAGTTTTTATGCCACCCATGGGCCTCTGATTTGGCTTTATGTGCCGTCGAGAAAAATCTCTCAGACGTGGTGGTTTGGTTTCCTCACAATGTTTTCCTTCACCGAAGCCAGTGATAATTATGCAATACTCCCATGAATCCGAAAAACTCGAGACCTATGACTTGCAGTCCGACGGTCACAGCACAAGGCTATCTCAGCTTCTCAGGAGTTCAGATGAGTAAATAGCGTTTGACTGTTAACTAAAATAGAATAAGCAACACCTACACTATTCCTAAGTTCAAGTTCAATCATCTCTTACAATTTCATTAGAACTTGATAAAACATCAGGATAGACACAGGACTATGAATAAACATGAGCTTTGTCCTCCGGCGGCTTTCTAGGAAGCTGTGCACTCGAACAAGCATTTACTCCGTGTTTTCATTGTGAAAACAAAGTGAACAATTTTATTGTTGTTGTTTACAAAAAGTTTTTGTTTATATAATGTGTTGACTGTGAGAACTGAGGGGTAAGGCTAAATAACATCAGTTGTATGGGTCGATTTAAGGTTATGCGACGCTTATCGAGGTCAGCTAGTGGATCGGTGACCATCCATTATAATTATACAACCACATTGGTTTGTAGATCATTGACAGTCGTTACAGGTAGTCAGTGGCCCGAAAGTCTGACAACCAGTCTTACCAAGGGATTTCGTATTAGCCAGTACTATCTGGGTTGTGGAGGTTAGATAGGCAGACACTCCATGTAAAAGGATCCGCTAAAATTGAAAGCCGTCCATCAGTCGGATCTAGTACAGCACTTTAAAGAAACAGTATTTTTGTAATGGCTCCAAAGGTCTATAATAAATTACTAAAATGTATAAGAAGTGTAAATAATGTCCGCAAATTCAAAATACCTAATAGATAATACGTATTATTCTATCGAAGAATATTTAAATGTTAAAATATCACTTCAGCCCTTTAATATCATTTAACATTGACATGCATGTAAAAATAAATAGTTATTGATAAATTATTTATTAATAATACATATAATTGGCATTATGTACTCGTACAAAATGATACAATATGACATTACGAGCCTCTTATATAATTTACCATTGACATGCATGTAAAAATAAATTATAATTGATTAATGAATTATTAAAAATAAATTTTATTTACTCGAACTTAACTTTATATTGTATAGATTCAGAATTATTACTAAAAACAAATATTTGTGCACTAATTTCATTGGTAGGATATAGAACTCGACTAAGACCTTTATTGTAATACCTGTGTTCACAAATACATATTGATTTGGTTTGATTTGACCCTAAAACAATTGGAAAAGGCTAGGCAAATGATGATGATGATGTTGGTCGCCAAGGGTAATCAGAAGACCGAAATTCTGAGTGCCACCCTTCCTAAAGTGTATGCCGTTACCCAGTAACTGCATTGTAGAGGTCAGATAAACCAGTCGCTTTATGGAATAAATTTGGATGTGGTTGTTTTGGACACCGCCTTGTATTACTTGACCCATCTTGTGTCCTACAAGATGGCTCAGATCATACAGGATACAGACTGGTTTTCAACTATAATAGGTGTAAAAAAACCCTAACGAAGCCGAACGGCACTTCTTCTCTCGGTCATTGGGATTGCTAACTGTTTTGTTCCAGACCATACTTGGGAACCTTCTAGTTACGGAGATATTGGGGGTCAAAGTTCCAACTTCTTCACATTTTTTTTTTACATTCATGTTTTGTTAATGTTAAAACTTTACTTTAAATACCCCCCACACTATTCAATGCATCCATCATCACAATGTTTTGAGTGCGTCACATTGAATGCTACCGTAAAACGTGATTTTACACCCCCAAAAAAAAAATCGTTTCTCAGCATAAATGTTGCGTCGAGTTACACGAGAAGCTTGGTCGACGTCTTTGTTTACACCTTGTATGTACTGAAAACATTTCTCAAAATGCAAAAAAAAAAAAACAGATGAACACAAGTACTTCCTATCCTTTGATAGAAAACAGGAGCCAAGATAATAGAAATAGATGACAAACATGTTTCCTTTGCAATGTAACAAGACAGTGAGCCTCCAAAAAAGTCAGCTTCTACTATTCTATCTTTTGAATGGTCCCCTTGATGCTTGGGGGAATCTTTTGTGGTACAAAGAGTTAGTTTATAGCGATGTTTAAAAATGTTTTGCAGACTTCAAATTTTTTTTTTATTGATGGAGATATGTTTCTGTTACTTTGTGGCAGCATAAAATTTTGGACATGAAATGAAAACTTTTACTTTATATGTGTTTGAAACAGTTTTAATTGAGAAGAGGTGACTGGTCCCTGCTATCGGCGCCCATTCAGAAACATGAAGTATGTATCAGCATTATTTTTCTCCTACTAACTTTACTATCTACTGTATATATAAATGGGAATGTATAGATTAAAATACATTATTTAAAGTTCGGATGTGTAGAGGGTATATCTTCGGAACGATCCGATTTCAGATATTCCTAGACTAATGTGGAACTACATTATCCCCGAAAGTCAAAATCTTATAATAATAAAATAAAAATAAATAAAAATAAAGTTTTTATTGTTCTACTTTATTGTTTAAAACTTTTCCGTATCATAATTTCCGACCATAACGGGAGGAAAGCCGCAGGCAAAAGCTAGTTTTGTATACTTTTATATAAGATAAGGTGTTCGGCTAGCAGTGGGGTATTCATGGCTTACAAAAAAAAATGCTAATAACAAGACATACGACCCCATTTTAACATTTTTGGAGAATCGTTTCATAATAAATCACACGGTATGAAAAATAGACAGTATGGCACTACCTTAACAGCGTGGCCAATATTTTTATACTTTGACCATAGTACTCAGTATACTTGTAAAATATCAAACGTTAATTTGTGGAGTTTTAATGATTTAAAGTTTTATTTATGAGTTACTCCAGTCCACTCAAGTTGGAGCTGGACACGCACAATTTTTCTCTTTAAAACAACTGTGACCATTTTTGTCCTCGAAATCTTACAACTTACACCTAATATCAGCAACGGCAAGTGTTGAAAAGACTTCAGTTGATCCCGTCCATAACCCTCTATGCGTGGAAACCTTTTCTTGGTATTCACAATAAAAAGTGAATTTTTTGTAGGTATGACTGTCAAACGAAATCTCGGTAATTGTGATTTGATATTGTCGTTTTTGAGTGTCTTAGTTTTGTAAAGACTTGCCTCGTTTAGAGGCATTAATTATTGCTAAGCATGAGGTTTCCGGTTCGATTTTCAAGTTGGGCAAATGTTGTTGAGTTTTTTCGTTAGGAATATTTCAGTAGCAGCCACGGAGTCAGCATTTGTGCCCGGTTAATAGGAATAGGCTTGCCCGTATTACATGGGACTTAAAACATAACTGTGATACTGTGTCTCCTAAACACAAGCTATTTTGTAGCCTAGCTAGGAGGACAGATCTTGATCCATGTTATTGTAGACTACAATTTGTTCTGCGTAATCTGTTAGTAGTAAAGTTAAAAAGTTGTAAATAATTTAAAACAATCCGTTTATTTTAAGTTCATTATTAAGTTATGAAAAATGGTCTCGTGTATCTCAGGGTAGGTATTTTATAGACACACGTGTCTTGAATGAAAATGGAATATAACATTATTAAGGGAATCGAATCTGCAGGCATGTAAAGGTATGTACTGATATGAAGAAGCCAATATATGTAGTAGAAGAAAATGATCCAAGAATTTTGGATAAATTCTTTTTTCGAGACAGTAGTTGTGGTAAGAGTCGGTCTGGAGCCACGTCAACAATTTGTGCGTACCGGTTTGATTGCGGACCACTGCACCGAAATGCATTGAAACTCAGTGCAGTGCATTATTTGCTTATTAAATAAATCAATATCAAATCCTCAGCAACAAAGTCTCGTCTGGGTATTGAAGACAATTGAACGTTTAGAATCAAAGTGCATCCACAGAATTTTCCAGAAACAAAATCTTCGAAGCACGCCCCCGATTCTTTGATTCACATATTTGAATATGGAAAGCGGAACGCGAAATTCAAATTCGTTTCGAACGAATTTCAACGTTCGTTTGATTTTTGTAAGGAGATTTATTTTTGTATATGAATGGTGGGTTTTTCGAAGATTGAGTTGTAAAACTTCAATTCAAAAGATTTTATGAGGTATTACTTTGATTCCTTGTAATTTAACGAAAATTTTTCTAATTTAATGGATCAGACAAGTACCAGCTGCAAGCGTAGGAAGCTATTGAGCGACGTAATAAGACGACTCCCTTGTCAAAGCCAAGCTTCAAAGCCTTGAACATCGCCGCAAAGTTGCCAGCCTACCAGTTTTTTTCTAACTTTTTTTTTTTGGGAAGGGAAATCGTCAAATGGCTCCTCCCGCTCTGGGCGGAGCGGAAGGGAGTGTCAGACTTTTACTGACTAAAACCCATCCATTTTCCTTCTTTTGCCCTTTGTGTTCCAGGGCCGCGGTATCTCTTTCGAACAGTCCCGCAGCCCGGTTTTTTTTTCTACCTGAGTCTGGATTTCTGCCTAGTTGATGGCAATAAGCTCGCCCCCTATTACTTGGTATTTAAAACCTAACTGGTGAAATGTGGATGTACTGCAGGCACCTCTCTGCTTAATCCTTCAGGGATTACAAGCATGACGTTATCTTATGTTACTTGGAGTATAAAAGCACGTAAGCGTATAGAAACTATGCGAAGCGGTGTCCCTACCCAGCCAAGGTTTTAAATAATTTCATACTTGGCCTATTTTACTGGGCTCACGGGAGTAATTCTTTCAGAGTACGAAACTGGGAAATTGTGGCAAGAAAATCTATATAAGCGTTCTCTTACAGCACTTTAATTTGATGCAATGACCTCCATGTTTATTTCAGAGACGAAAAAAACGCAGATTTGTAATAAGATATTGTATTATGAAAGCATCAGAAGTGATGAATATCGTTTCAATGAACATCCAACGAGCCCCGAAAGTTATGAATGAACTTTCAAGTTCATTTACAACTTTTCTTTTCAAAATGTGCGTCTTTAGGTGTGAATATATTGGTCAAATTATTTTTAAGGCTCCCTGAGGCGTTCTTAAGTACTTGTAAACTTTTGAGGCGAACCACTCACGGAGAGGTTAAATAAAAATATTTCACATCAAAAAAAAGTTTTTTTTTTTCGTAACATGGATATTATAAAATATTATGTTATCTAGGAAATGACGCAGATTACTCAAAACATAAATAAGTGTGACCTTCTTCAAATTTTGGTGCTGGCCTTCATTTTTACATTAAGTACCGTCGTTTTTATTAGCTTGAACTGCAACTATGTAAAAAATCTTGGAAATTAAAGACCCACTTCTATCACACTTTGAGCTGAAAATTTGCAGACGTGTTTAGTTTGGATGACAATGCATAAGTGACGTCATTCTAAATCGAAAGTGGCTGACTCCCAAAGATGGCGGACTAGTTATTTTTAATGCATTCCCATGGTACGGGTGTCAAAATATAGGGTTTGCACTCCAAAGCGTGTTTTTTTGCTATGTACGCGGATTAAGCAAATAATGCGATTTAAAGTTGAAAATTGAACGCGCGCATTGCATAGGAACACTTGGATTAACAACATTACGTATGTAAGGAAGGAGCACAGTACCTGAATTTCCTCGTCACAGTCTCCTTGAGCGCTGAACACCACGAAGCGACGAAAAACACCAGTTTTCACTTAATTTCGATTTTCTCTTAGGGGAGCGCGTGATCACAGCGCGAGGAATTAGCCATTGATTTGTTCGTAAGACGCGCAGCAGGGGCGCTTGCGGCGCCAATTCCATCTTGCTGGACATGTGCAGGAGAAGGATAGGGGAGGGAATGCAACGGGCCAATCAACGATAATCTAATTTAAAAAAATATATCTACCAATCCGTATGAATCTAATATATCTGAATAATTATATTATATTAAATAATGTAATATAATTATTATATAATATTTTATTTTAAGTTGAAGTGGTTGAAGTTAAGCAACGTTGTTTATTGTTTCAGTCTGAAAGGTGTACTATCTGCCGTTTAAAGAACAGGCCTAATCTGAGATCTCAAAAGAAAAGTCTATTGCTTTTCATTTTTTTCTTTACAGTAAAGAAAACGATTTAGTGTGCAGGCAAGAAATACTCACCGTATATCTGTTAAACGGGTTGGAAACAAAGACATTTAAATATTATTTGCGATTGCCACCAACTAACCTTTTATAGCTGCCTAGGTGACGTCATTAAAATTTGTTGACTATACTTACAATAAATTGTCAGCCTCCCTTATGATTAAGTAGATTTTAATAAAATTGAGTTTCGCTCTAGGTACATAATCTGCGTTAATTAGTTTAACCCTTTCGCCGTCCCGAGAGATGGGTACAATTAATCTTCTGTGACGTTAACATATCAGACAAATTAACCTTTATTTTGATCAAGATTTCATACTGTCTGATCACTAGACCCCTTTGGACCATTTATATGAAGGGACATTACGTAATCGCCCTATTACTGAGTTCCTATTGCTGGGACACCAGTCTTCTCTCTACGAGAAGGAGCGGGCTAAAATCTATCATGATTACAACTATTTTTGAAACATTTAATTTCATAAACATAAACGGTACGGTCATAAACATAATGGTACGGATCCCGCACTTGGCCGGTTTTTTTTTTAAATTACGATTGCTTCACTTAACGTTTGTTATTTTTTTTTATCTTGTTTTACGTTTTTGCGTAATAAACAACGACTTATTGTGAGGCCTACTTTGTACCTTCATACTTAAGTACTAATGCTGTAACATAATAATATTGTAAATCCAAATAATTTTAGAAGAAAAGAGTAACTGTGGATATTCTTGCCGTTTCGTCTCCATAGGAAACAATCAACCCGAATTGTGCACGTTTTATAAGTGTCCACGTAGGTATAAGTGAAATAAAATATTAATATAATTTTGATTAGTACTTATTATTGTAATACCCCTATAATAATGTTTTTGACCATCACAATCAAAAAGAGGAGAGGCACATACTAAAATTATAAAATAAACTCACTGTTTAAATCGGGTAGGTACTCTAACTTAGTCCAAATGACTTTAAATTTTCACGGAACAATAAAACTTTGGTAAAACATCAAACAATTTTGAGTTCCTTGGCATAAATTTGAACATTTTACAGGTTTCAAAGTACAACTACAATAATATTGTTACTTCCCAAAGTTTTGAATTTTTGCTTGAAAAACTTTGTACGTACCCAATTCTTTGGTGTACCTGGAAATGCTTTCAGGACTTAAAGTAGAACTTGAAAATATTATGAGGACATAAATAAAAACTTTTAGAACTAACTTAGTTTCCTTTAGAATGAGTCACAGAGGTATACTCAATCACGAAGTTAAAATGCCATTGAACAAAGTTTCGTGGAAACTAAACAGCTCTTACAAAATGAAACTTGCCTACTTTAACACTTCAAATTAATATCATCCAACTGGCAACACTATCAACTGTGGCAACTTTAAACAAAAGTATTAACAAAGAAAAGAAGAAAAAATATATATTTGTAGCCGAAAAATGACGCGCAAACGAAATAAGAGATGTTTACACACAAAACACAACTAGATTTTTAAATGGAAATCAACAAAAGTGAAGTCATTTTTATATAGTACAAAATATTTTCAAAAATTATACTTAATAGAATAACAAATACTCTAGTCTAGATGAACAGCAACCATGTGAGCAGGCCGGTTTTAGGAAAGGTTTTTCTACTCTGGACCACATCCATGTTATTACACAGGTAATAGAGAAGATCAATAAGTACAGGAAAACTCTATATTCATGTTTCATTGACTACAAAAAAGCCTTTGACTCTTTAAAACACAGTGATTCTGGAAATCTCTTGTACAACGAGGTGTAGACAATAAATATATCAACCTACTCTACAACATATATTCCAATAGTAGTGCAAAGGTCAGGCTAGAAAGAGAAGGAACAGAATTTACCATCGAAATAGGAGTAAGGCAGGGCGACCCGCTCTCACCGAAAATTTTCTCTTCTGTTCTAGAAGCAGTCTTTAGAGACCTCGATTGGGAAAAGAAAGGGATAACAATTGATGGAGATTATCGGAGTCACTTACGCTTTGCAGACGATATTGTTATGTTTGCTGAAAACTCTATTGATCTGGAAGACATGATAACGGATTAAATACGTGAAAGTAAAAGAGTGGGCCTGACACTAAACACAGCAAAAACAAAAATTTTAACGAACGGAGAAACCAGGAGCATCAGTGTTGAAGGTGCAAATATAGAGTATGTAGAGGAGTACGTTTATCTGGGGCAAATGGTTTCCTTTAACAATTGCTCAAGCAATGAAATTCAGAGACGTATTTCTATGGCATGGAAGAGATACTGGAGTTATAAAGAGATAATGATAAATAAACATGTAAAAATACATACAAAGAAGAAGCTTTACGAAATAACAATTCTTCCATGCCTGACGTACGGTTGCCAGACCTGGTCCTTGAAAAAAGAAGATGAAAATAGATTAGCAATATGCCAAAGGAAAATGGAAAGAAGCATGTTAGGTATAAAACAAAAAGACAGAATTAAAAATAAAACTATCAGACAAGAAACAAAACTTATGGATATTGTTAAAAAAATAAGAGTACTAAAATGGAACTGGGCTGGCCATATCTGTAGAATAGAAAACAAACGGTCCAAAACAAAAAAGGTACTGAATGGATGCCTAAAGGCGAAACCAGAAGTAAAGGTCGGCCAAAGAAAAGGTGGGAAGACATATTTAGAGAAAAAGTTGGATCAAACTGGATGACCCAAGCCCGGGACAGAAATATGTGGAGAATAATGGGGGAGGCCTATGCCGAGGAGGCGACTACTACTTAGATATAAGCGTAAAAAAAACAATGTATGTATATGTATACCTGTTCACAGTTTTTATATTATTATTATGTAAGTTAAATTTTTAGAAATAGTGTAGTAGAATAAATGGCTTTTTTATTTTATTTTAGGTTTGTGTTTTTTAATTTTAAATGTAGTCATTAGTTCCATTTCATTTGTATAGGTACAATATTCTCTGTATTAAGGCACTCTCGCTTCTAATTTTAACTCAACGGGGACAACGGGCATATTTTGAAAAGCAAATATTACAAGAAATTAACGGGGACAGCGTACGGGGACAACGGGAAGTAATTTTAGTTATTTTATTAAATTCCCTTTGTCCCCTTTAACGGGGACATGGCTTACGGGGACAACGGGAATACACCAAAAAAACGTATTCTTAGTAGCACCCCGGTGCTTAATTTTTTTCCCAGTTACCTACTAGAACTAGGCTTATACCGAACAGCTGAAATGTTCTAGGTGCTTACACTAGGCACTGTCACTCTCTAGCTCGCCGTCCGTCCGTCTTATGACGACAGGCCGTGTCAACGGCGCGTTCGTGTTCCACGCGCGCCTCAAAGAGATGTCAGCAAACAGGAGGGGCCCGCAAGGGCCGATGCCTGCCGGGGCTGCGGGACTGTTCGAAAGAGATACCGCGGCCCTGGAACACAAAGGGAAAAAGAAGGAACATGGATGGGTCTAGTCAGTAAAAGTCTGACACTCCCTTCCGCTCCACCCAGAGCGGGAGGAGTCATTTGATGATTTCCCACCCCAAAAAAAAAAAGGCACTGTCACTCTGCCTTACCCGTCGGGAAAATACAGACAGGCGTGATGTTATTTTATGCTACGTAATTGATTACTTCCCTTTTCCATACACTTTTTCTGGACCTAATAAGGTTTTGCGCAAATTAAGGGCTTACGCCGCGGGTTGCGCCATCTGTGTCTCTCGCGTACGCGTTCCTGTTACTGTTGACAGCCAATAACAAACTTGTTGATGGATTGAGAAGAAACTGTTACAAGAACCTACTGGAGAAACATATTTTTTCCATATACATTATGTACCTACAAAAACCAGTACCTAAGTATCTACGTGTGAGACGCCTGGTGGATTATATTTTATTTTTTATGGATTGCCCGGTTCTGTGGCCTGGATAGTTTTGTACCAACTCGCCGGAAATCCTGAAATAAATATTTATGTAAAAACAATGTTAATTATATTGTTTGTTTAACATATTTCATCCGCTATAATGTTCCAACTGATAGAATACAGATCTCTATTTGAGAAGGAATCTATACTAAACGTATAAGTAATCTTACTACGTACTATATTATAAATGTGAAAGTTTAGATGGGTGTTTGTTTCCCAATCACGCCAGAACTGCTGAACGAATCTGTATGAAATTTGGCACAGAGATGACTTACAGTCTGGAATAGCTTACAGGCTACTTGTTTATATACTACTTTTATATAGGCTAGAAAAATTCAAC
Organism: Eurois occulta; assembly: GCA_950022335.1. Classification (NCBI taxonomy): domain Eukaryota; kingdom Metazoa; phylum Arthropoda; class Insecta; order Lepidoptera; family Noctuidae; genus Eurois; species Eurois occulta. The sequence continues at coordinate 6,037,524 of OX465481.1, read as the reverse complement.
AAAAAGTAGCCTATGTACTATCATAGCCTAGTTTTTTATTTTTCTCAAAATTCACAACTTTTCCACACGAACGAGTCGCGGGTAACAGCTGGTGGGCCACTACGGCCGGCCCAAATATGTGGCATCCGCAAATACACACTGCAGTGTGTATTTGCGGATGCCACATATTATTTTTTTTGTTCGAAGACAGTTCATTGCAATGTTTTTCTTCACCGTTTTGAAAGCCAGTTATGATGATATAAACACGAAGTAAAGTGCCTGGCTGAGTTCGAACCCCTGAACGAATTGCACTTGCTGAACGACCACAGCCTTCAATATTCATTATAAAATAGTATAAAAATGTTGCCGGAACAATATAGTAGATATTTAATCCTACTAACAACTACACTTTTGGACACAATAGCTTCAAATATATTGAAATTAGAAACAATAAAATTCATCTTCAATCAGCTTGTAAGTAATTTGCTACACATTTTTAATACTAAATCACAAAAAAAGCTTTCTTAAAGTATTTAATGAATAAAAAGAGATAAGGTCCCATCTTCAGTGATTTCTCCCGGGATCTCTATATTCTAAACAGATTGTATTTCATTAAATTAGGCCCGTCATCTTCAAACAATATTTTATTAAGTTGATGGTAAAAATGAAAAATTGCGTCTTTTTCAAGTGGATTGTAGACGTTGGTTATTGAATTTCGATTAAAAAAAAATGGTCATAGACAGTTTTTGTGTAAATTCAGTGAAGTTAAAGAGTAACGCAGTAAGGTGGGGCACATAATTTAACATGATTATTGTTACCTTTATTTATTATTCTTACATAAATTTTACATTTTAAATAACAAAAATATAAAAAATAGTAGCCCACCGGTATCGGGGACAGGGTCCAAGCTACCGGCGGCGGCAGCGTTCAGGGGTCCAGAGAGAGGAACCTCCTAACAATACGAGCCGTGTCCAGGAGTACCGCTTTCTGTTTCAAGCCCTTGATTACTTGCTGCTTCAGGAGAGCCTCGACAGATATTCGTCGAGGCTATTGGTCATTAGGCCAACGTACCATGTAACGACTGTCAAAGATCTAAAAATGACAGCCGGGAGCAACGGCTTAACGTGCTTTCCGAGGCACGGACGGAACTCGATAATGTAATTTGTGGTCACCCACCCACAGACCAACCTAGGCAAGCGCGGCCTAACCTGAAGATTGATCCTAGTTATTATTTAGCTCCAAAAGCTCCTCCTCAAAGCAAAGCAAAACCCTGAAATAACCCTCTAAAAACCATCTACAAACGAAAATCTCACTGCATCCTCCAAAATGAATGAGAAAATTCACGAACATGAAACCGAGTCATATCAGTGTGAATCTTTCAGTGAACGCCAGTGTACAGTGCATCTTATCACTCAGCTGAATACATCTCACCATATAACAGTTCCCGAGACGGTTCCATACACTGTAGTGACTAGGTAGGTAGGTACACTAGTGTTCACTCCCCGTATCCATGTCAAGAATTTTAGTAAACGGAAAATATAAAATTGATACTGTAGTCTTTTGTTGGAGGGAACTAACCTGTACGCTGAGGTTGGCGATAGAAAAGTTTTATATGTATCGATAAAAAGTTGCCATTAAATAGTGAACTAGTGCCTAGTGCCCGCGGATTTGTTCGTGTCTGAGAAATATATCGTACGGCACTCGGTAAGGAAGCTTTCCGACAGTGAAATAATTTTTCAAATCGGATCGTAATCTGCCTAGTCTTTTCCCTACTAAATTGGGGCCGGCTTCCAGTCTCACCACATGCAGCTGAATACCAGTATTTTACTATTTGACTACCATAACTCAGTTAGTACTGGGTAATGCAATACACGTCGGTAAGACTGATTGTCAGACTTTCGAGCCACTGACTACCTGTAACGACTGTCAAAGATCTACAAATTACAGTCGGGACCAACGGCTTAACGTGCTTTCTGAGGGACGAAGGAAACTCGGTAATGGGTGGTCCCCCATCCACGGACCAACCTAGGTAAGCGCGGCTTAACCTAAAGATCGACCTAAGCGGCTGCTATAAACTAGCCACGATCTTATGAATAGATATAATATGCTCAAACATTCAAACATTACCTGTTCATAATGTTCTTGAAGATAATTTCTAACAGATAATTATATGAAATTACTACATCGCCATTTCTGTCTCATAGCAGTTTAGCTATTCTACGTAACATAACGCCTGTAATCCCCGAAGGGTTAAGCAGAGCTATACTTAATAGTACAGCCACATTTCATCAGTCATGTTTAAGTCCATGGCACAAATCACGATTCCGTGGCTGCTACTGAAAAATTCTTGGGGAAAAACCAAATAAAACTGCCCGACCTGGGAATGAACCCAAGACCTCATACGCAGCAGTCGCGCTTGCAACTACTCGACCAACGAGGCAGTCAAACTAAGCAGCTCCTAGTTTTTAGTTAATAGCTTCTAATGGACCCGCGACCCTATAGGTTCCTAGCTTCGGTACTATTTTTACTTTACAGGGAAGGGCGCTTTGGGATTTGTCCCTATTATAATTTCTGACGTTAGAAGCTGACTCGAAGCCCGTTTTGAATAAATGAGTTTACGAACTCGGCCAACAATTTCGGAAAATCAATTTTTCTCCGCACTTTCATCCACTTCGCTTGATTGGTTTTGCAACTTTTTGAAGGAAAGTTATAATTCTGACAAAACATTTAAGATGTTTTTTTTTTATAAATCATTTTCTTTCATGCTTAGTGTACACACATTGTACATAAGCACAATGTATAATGTATACTTAGTTCCCACCTGGTACGAATTGACAACTCCATGATACAGATATATTCAGGGAGCCTGGTTGTGGTACAGTCCCTGTATAAATAATAGCATACAGTCTGAAGTCCAACGTGATCACCCAGTCATCATCATCATCTGCCTAGCCTTTTCCCAACTATGTTGGGGTTGGCTTCCAGTTTAACCGGATGCAGCTGAATACCATTATTTTACGTGGAACGACTGCTTATCTGACCTCCACAACTCAGTTAGTTCTGGGTAATTTATTATATAATGTTATTTCCTTTTTTTATATAAGTAAATTATGTTAGTTCCATGTTTATGTAAGTAATTATTTTATGCTATGGTTTGTTTGTTTTTTATAATGTTATAATAATTTAATTATGTTGTTAGGTTTAATTTTTCTAATTTAGTAATTTATTGTAAGTCTATAGATTAGTTTATTAGTCTAAGTTCTTAACTGTCGCATTAGGGACCTGTAATGATAGTATAAGCTGTTATAAATAAATAAATAAATAAATAATACGATAATCTTTGGTAAGACTGGTTGTAAGACTTTCGGGCCACTGACTACCTGTAACGACTGTCATAGATCTACAAATGACAGCTGAGACCAACGGCTTAACGTGATCACCAGTAATAGAATAAAATAATTATCAAAATGATTGTCTCATTAGTCTAGTAGTCGCTCGCGACTGCTGAGCATGAGGTCCTGTCCGGTCGAGGCCGTGGGGTCTGACTGCTCATAGCCTGTTTAAGGATATTTCGAAACTCCTAGTTGACGCTTCCCGTGACCCAAGGGCTGGCTTTTACTTTGGCAAGAGGCTAAGTGGTGCCATTCAATGTGGCAACACCTCCAGTCTCTTGGGTACATTACCAGCTGACAGCGTTGAGGAGGATCAAAATCAAAATCATCAAAATCAAAGCAGTTATTTCAAGTAGGCCAGTTACAGTCACTGTTGAATTGTCGAAACAAAGACAACAATGAAATGTAGCTACATCCCAGTCACAAGGCATAAAAGCTGTGAAAGTACTGTAGTTGCCCATTCTCTAACGTAGATCTCTATGGAGAAGAACGGGCAGGAAACTCCATGGACACTCTTTTAAATCAGAATATTTTTACCAAACCTTGGATACATCATTCATGTTGAGATGATAAATTATGTGAGAGTGACGTAGCAAGATGTGCACGTTAAAAGTGTCCATAGTAAAAGAACAATTCAAAAATAAAAATAATTAATTCAAATAAGCCGTGGCAACCAAGAGTTGACCAGTCACAACTGACAGCGCCCGTTCACGAACATGACGCATGTATCAGCACCATTCAACTGAACCATTTTGAAGGGAATTAAATAATCCGACACACGCGTCACCATCAGCGAGACATTTTATTGACCATGACATACTCTTAACCACCAGGGCACATTCAAGTCAAGAAAAGACGTAGGTTTTCAGCGAATGATAGCTTTCTAGTACATAGTACTCAAAAAAAATTGAAGCTATACAATGCAAAGATAGTTGTACAATCTTCAGCAGCTCCAACAATACTATTTAATGCTATCCATTTATGCGCCCCTGTCCATGTGGAGTAGGACCGGCATAGAGCCAAGCATTTTTATCAGAGAACCTGTTATATTCTTGCTTTATCTTTCTTGCTTTTTGCGTTTAATGTATGTTTTAAATTTCGTCTCATTCAGTTTAAGAATACTTTGTGGAATTTTATTATAGTATCTCAAACAGTACCCCATGAAAGATGAGTCTACTTTAGTGAATCTGAAGCCTGGCTGAACTAATTGGTCTCTATTTCTAGTACTGTAATTGTGTCTGTCACCTCTTTTATTAAAAAGATGTAGATTTTTTCTTTCGTACATTATGTTTTCGTAGATGTATTGACAATGTACGGTACATTGTCAATACATGATGTTAATTTCCTTAAGCAGTTCCCTTAGAGAATCGCGCCTACGAAAATTACTTGGCTCTGATGGCTCATTTTTGCAGAATAAATATAGACTCAATGTCTGCAGCCCGTCCCCATAACAGAATGTCATAAGACATACTATGAAAGTAACTAAAATATACCAGTCTAGCGGTATCTACATCAGTAAATTGACGGATTTTTCTAATAGCTTAAGCTGCTGAACTTAGGCGTCTCGCAAGAGATGTTAAATGAAACCCCATTGTAGCCTTGAACCAAGCACAATCCCCAGGAAAACCAATTTATCTACGAATTCAAGTTTTTTGGTGTCCTTTTATAGTTTGTTGTTAGTTTATTTATTTTAATTTATTTAATAGTTCTAGTCTAGTTTAGTAAATAGTTCGTTTACACTACTTGATATATAAATAAGTTTAAATAATTATGAAACCTAAATTCTACGAAAAGAAATCCGACTTTTACTCCGAACAGAACTGGCTGATTGATCACGAACGGTTCTGACTAATAGCCCTTAAGGTTAAAGCACTCACAGTTTATTATTACTATCTAAACATTTATCTTTCACTAATTTGTTTTGATTTCCATGAAAAACAGATTGAAATACTTACGATCAACTGATTGGAGAAACGGCTTTATTTCTGTTTTGTGTTGTGAAAATACCTTGGTACTTTTTATTGAACACTAGCTTTTTCCCGCGGCTTCGTCTAACAATCAATTCGGGTTGTACTCTGCTTGTAATAATATAATTAAATCATGATTCGAAAGACACGTGGCGCCATCTATTATCATAAGCACGTTATTGTTATTTTCCTCGGAAACGGTCCTTTTTTTTGGGATGAAAAGTACCCTTTGTACGTTTTTGTACACCTGATAATGTAAATGCAAAATTAAAGGATGATCGGTTAAGTGGTTTAGGCGTAAAAAGGTAACAAAAAAACTTTCTTTCTCATTTATAATATTAGTGAGGAAGTTAGAATGCTCTGGGATTATCATCATTATCATCATATCAGCCCGGAATCACCCACTGCTGGGTATAGGCCTCCCCTTTCTTCTGACACACTTGCCGGTTTTGTGCGTCCCTAATCCAGGTGTTTCCCGCGACTCTCACGATATCGTCAACCCAACGAGCCCTAGGAACGCCCTGGTTTCTTTGGCCAAACCTCGGCCACCACTCGGTCAAAGCCTTGCTCCATCGGCCATCTCCGCGTCTAGCTAGATGTCCTGCCCAGGTCCACTTAAGGCGCACCGTCCGGTCCCCGACGTCATAGACTTGGATTATATTGTGGGTAAAAGACGCAGCATAATTTTACATTGTAACTAGAAGTTAATAAGGGACCATCAGGCCATCCACATAGGCTAAGAAGAAAAATATTAAAAGGAGCTAACTCGTAAACTACTCAAACAAATGAAAACGGAATCACATAAATCGTCCCAGTAATAAGGAGTAATCGGTGTACATAACTGTATTACATGAAAAAATTGTTCCATTTTTTTTTCATGTAAGTTCGACTCGCCATAGGGTTCCATACGTTAATTATCTAAATTCCTAAGTTGTTTTAAATCTAAGATTTCATAGGTCTTCCTGTAATCTATAGGCAAAGAACTATTTTTTCGATATTTTTCAACATTTTCGACCCTGTAGTTTCGGAGTTAAGTGTAACATAGGCTACTTTTATTTTTGAAAAATAATTACGGTTTCGTGCAAAAAAATTAAAACCGTTTCAATTGATAAAAAGATTCAATTCAAAAAGGGAAGTAATATGTTTATAATTATTGCACGCGAACAAAGGTCACGGGCAACAGTTAGTACCTACCCTCTAAAATCGATTACTGACATCATCAAGACCAGCCTGACCCGGTGTTTTACGATAATGATTAATTGCGTAAACACTACGTCATCATTAATACGTCTTGATTAATGATTGCGTATTCGACCTTCCACAGCCATGATGTGGCATTTTTTTTGGGGAGATTGATAAAGTTTTTTGATACGTTGTTAAAAACGTAACAGAATGAAGGTTGATTTATTTAGGATAGGAATTATAATATATAAATCTGAACTCAAGTATTGGAGTGCTGAAAAGAAACTGCCACCTGAAAAGACACAGTCCCGAGACGGCGGAATCTCATAAGGAATAGAATAGAATATTCATTTATTTGCTCAGAATGTAGATATTTACAATAAAGTGGTTACAATAATATTCAAGAATCCTTGTACATTCTACCATTTTGCCATGTGTGTACAGTGATATTTGTAAACATTGATGCAGTTCATCATCAAACATACAAAAATTGATACACAACTAAAATATATCAGCTAGAAAATCCAATACGGAGTAGTAACATTTATTTAATAAAAGTACAGTTAGTTTCTTTTTGAAAGTTGTCACTGGTTCCTCTGTTATGGAATTAGGAATGTGGTCAAAAATACCAAAAAAAACTTTTCCTCAACAAAGCAGCCATATATCCACCTGTGCGTAACAAGTTTTGGTATCGAGATCGCAAAGTTACATCTCGGTATCTGCTTTACGATAAAATTAAAAATAGATGTCGATTACATTTGACAAAAACAGCTATTCATTTTACTTGAACTTCAGCCGCAGACGGCGACGGAGTCCGCATGTTTATGTGGGCCAAAACCTGGCCGGGGGAGTGCAATGAACTGCGCAAGTACTCCAGCACACCGGCTCAATGTTGTCGAAGAACACCGTGTGGTTTTAGTAAGTACGAGTCTGACACACCCCTTCGCCTACCCAAGGGCGGTGGCCATCCATGAGGATTTCCATACACAAAAAAAAAACGATTATATTCTAGTCTTAATTTATTTTGCTGCGCCCTAACAGGTTAATGTATTCATTTGTTTTAAGCCAAGTTCGAAAGAGTAACGGTGTGTAAATTATGCAATAAATAAATAAACCGGTGTGAAAATAAAGTGTGCGTGGAGAGGGTTGATTATCTAAATTCCGTAAGTTGTTTTAAATCTAAGATTTCTTATAGGTGTTCCTGCAATCTATAGGCAAAGAACTATTATTCACTATCCCTATCCCTATTTTAACCCCATTCAATAACTATTTCATGAAAAAGTCATTCATCTGCCTAGCCTTTTCCCAACTATGTTGGGGTCGGCTTCCTGTCTAACCGGATGCAGCTGAATACCAGTATTTTACATGGAGTGACTGCCTATCTGACCTCTACAACCCAGCTAGCACTGGGGAACACGATACCCTTTGATAAGACTGGTTGTCAGACTTTCGAGCCACTGACTACCTTAACGACTGTCAAAGATCTACAAATGACAGCCGGGACCAAAGACATAGCGTGCTTTTAGATGCACGGAGGAAACTCTGTATGTAATGGGTGGTCACCCATCCACGGACCAACCTAGGCAAGCACGGCTTAACATAAAGATCGACCCGAGATTCAATGGGGTTAAATGAACTTACAGGGTTGTATTGATGATTTTAATGATTATAATACTGTAACTATATATGTACGGTTACTTGCGCGAATCATATCAAACTCAAAGCATTTATTTCAATTAGACCATTACAGGCACTTTTGAAAGTCAAAAACAAAAAAGCTAAGCTACAGTCACAGTCACAAGGCATAATAACTTGCGAAAGTACTGTAGTTGCACATTCCAAATCGTATCCTTCTCCATAGATCTCTATGGAGAAGAATGGGCAAGAAACTCCATGGACACTCTTTTTAATCAAAATGTTGTTACAAAATCTTGGTTACATCATTCATGTTGAGATTATACATATATGTGAGAACGATGTACAAAGACGTGCACATTAAGAGCGTCCAGAGTAAAAGATTAAACTAACAATTTAAAAATAAAATAATTAAAATAAACCGTGACAGCTAAGAGATGACCAGTCCCAACTGACAGCGCCCGTTCACGAACATGACGCATGGATCAGCGCCATTCAACTCAACCATATTGAAGGGAACTGAATGACCCGACACACCCGCCACCATCAGCGAGACATTTGTGTGAGCATGACATTCTCTCAGCCACCAGGGCACATTCAAGTCAATGAAAGATAACTAAATGTAAATGGTAGATTTACAGTACATAGTACTCACACATGTGCTATGCGATTATATAACATATTTTCATCAACATGCAACCTTGGTCAGGTTAACGGTAAGGTAACTAAACTGAAAATCACAAAAAAACGCAAGAAAATTTGAATTTCGCGGGCAACCCTTGCGCTTCCACCTTAACCCTTAAGAAAAAGCAAAAGAAAGCTTCTATAAAACCATATAAAAGTAGATACCTATTGCTCGTATTCGCCATTTACCACAAGCATTTTCTTCAATTTCTTTGAATACGATGTTTGTTACTCTTTCAATACGTGATACAAACCACACTTGGCAGGCTTTTATTACGTCTGTTTCCATTTTATTTCCGGAACAGAAGACAAAACAATGTTATTATAGTCCCATACACGTTTTATTCGATCTGATGACAGTCTGATTTGAGAGCAAATAAAATAAAGACGGAACATGTTTTTATGCTCTATTATTTTGTTATTGTGTTTGTTTATTTTTGTCACATTGTTTGTAGGTAGCTTTTTCGTATTGTATTTAGTCTTAAGGCCAATTTAATTTTAAAGGTACAAAATTGACAGCGTTAATGGTCTAATGGTCGTAAGGTGATGCTGAGTGTTAGATCGTGGGTTAGATTACATCAGATTCCCTGATTATAAAGTGTTTTGAGCCTTAACCGAACATTATTGTGACTATTCACGATACGATCGCATTCACAACGCAAAACATATATGTAGTCTTTTATAAATTATTATGGAGTTTACTATTGTTATACAACGACCTACGTCCTTGTATGATGAATTATTTGAAGGATGGTTACGCTAAAACGTAGGCTTTGAAGTTTGATATTGTGATACTAGGGCCCAAGGACTCGCGGTGTAAATACGTCGATTTTTGAGCGAAAATAAAATCCTATAGCATTTTAGTTAAATTGTTTGCTACAAGCACAATCGTTATCATCCATAGATATGAATAAATTCTAAGCTGCTCTGCTAAGGCATCAGAAGTCCTGAATTTATTCAATGAATAAAGTATAATTGATTCGAAGTAGCGCCACTAAAAAGATATCTGGTTCTAAAATAGTTGTATAATTACGTAATATTTCTGTAATACTAATTCGCATTTATTAGTTTATAATTCAGCATTAAGTTAGCTACTGTCATAATCATAACTAAGTAACCTTGACCACGACTTGTCACATGACCGTCCCCCAACTTGAACAGATCTGGTCGGACCACCGCGGTTGTGCAAACTTTCTTTCTGGACGAAGTTTCTGCGGCCAGAAGTCATGGACGTGGCCACATACTGCGCGACGTCCCTAAATGTATGAAAACTGGAAGTCCCACAACGGCCTAGGGTTCGAATTTGTTGGTACTGATTGTGTCTCTATGGACAGATTTTTAAATTAAGAATTTCATAATTCCGTTCGACCTCTCCCACTCTCATGTTGCGTCACTACTTTTAAAATATTTTATTTTGAAGTTATGTGAAAGATAAGCAAGGTGCGGTGATAGTGTTAAAATGCCACTGATGGCCATGTCCCAGTTGACATATCTACTGGTCAATCACAGCAACACCCGTCATAAAATTCTCGTTCGTTTTTTAAGTACTTAATGATGTTTAAACCCAAGTCATATTCCCAATTTATTTGGGGTCGGCGCAGCATGATTGTCTACTTATTCCATACTTCTCGTTCTCTATTACTCCACCTCCTCACCTCCTTTCTAGCTATATCATCCTTCACACACACAGTTTCTATGGTCTTCTTCTACTCTTATATCCATTCACATTCATACTCAAAACTTTTCCCACAGTATTCCCCATTCGTCCGCATCGCATGTCCATGCCACGGTAACCGATTATCACACAATTTTTCAGCCACCGGCGCCACTTTTAGACTTCCTCTTATGATGTACTCATTCCTTATTTTACGTTCGCGTTACACCACACATCCCTCTTAGCATTTTCATCTCAGCCACATGCAATTGCCTTTCATTCATCCCTTTTTATGCCGAACCCCGTACGAAAATGTGTATGCATTTTAAAGTTTAAATTCACACACGTTATCAGTTTAAAATATTCTCCTTATTTATAGCTACTAAAAACGAAACAAAACCGGCCAAGTGCGAGTCGGACTCGCGCACCGAGGGTTCCGTACAAACTTGTAGGTATTTTGTCATTAAACTACATATTTACGGTTTTCAGATTTTTTCCTTTACGTGTGCTGTAAGACATCAATTGCTTCTTGCCAAATTTTCTCATTCTAGGACAACGGGAAGTACCCTTTAAATTTTGATTCCCTTGACAGTGTCGAAACATACGTTATTTGCGGAATAAACGGCCGTATATTTTTTTTACGTTAACTCAGAAGTATGATTTGTTCACAGCGAGACTGTAGACTTGAGTATAAACCATATTATGGTTTTAATATCAACTCGATACTTCCACGCGTTCCCTTGATAAAGGGTCTTGACAGACAGACAGACGGACGGACAACAAAGTGATCCTATAAGGGTTCCGTTTTTTTTTCCTTTTGAGGTACGGAACCCTAAAAAACTGAGCAACGTGCTAAAACATCATTTGGTGCGAATATTCTAGAAGGTTCTACTTGTACGTTTAACTTTATAACCGGATTGTCGCCCCGTTGGAAACGCTAATGGAATGAGTAAACTATTCGAATAACGTTATACTACTTGCTTTTGTACTTTCAACTAGCTTATGTTCAACTATTTTCACAAAGTTTCTCACGTTTCGGAAATAGAGTCTTTCCTTTTTGGAAATGCCAGGCATTTTTAGGGTTCCGTAGCCAAATGGAAAAAAACATTTCCCATTTCCCATTCCCATTTTGGGATACATGAAGAAGCCTCCTCGTGTAGCGCAGTTTGTTCCGCCAGTGACTCAATTGAACCGAGCGCTCGGCGTATCCTGGACAGTCACACCCAACACCTTATAAGACTGGCCAATTCTTCCCCTGTGGTGGTAGGGCTAACGCCCGCCTGGTTTTTACGACCACCCTCCCACCGGAATCCGGCGTCAAGCAGCCTGCTGTGTTTCGTCGTTGCGTGGGAGTTCCAGTGCCTTTTGGAATTCGACAGTAGGCAGTTGCGTTGTCCAAGGCTAGTCTCAGCCCAGGAGTGAACCTCGTCATGGCAATTCACTTTGGAGGGTAGCGGGATCCGAAGCACGGTCCTGCCGTTGGCCGACCGCAGGAAGTTGGGGGCCCAACTAGCACGCCAGCCACGTGTGAAAGGCTGCCCCGCCACCTCGCGAAAAATCCCGAAATGTTCCGCCGTGCCAGTCGGCGACTGGAAGGGAGGACCCGGCGGGCATCTTCGGGGGGGTTCGGGCGTCCCCGCAGTCTCCAGGTGAGTTTCCTTATCGTCGGGCTTTGCTCGTGGGAGCTGTTCAGTAAACTGGACTCGTCGCATTAAAACTCTCTAAACCCATGAAGCGAAAAACCAAAAAGAATACGTTTAAACAACGGCGGCACTTCCTCCCGCTAAAAGTGCAATTCACTAACATCCGTGGATTGCACTCAAATATCAACCCGGTCCACCACCACCTTGAGACCGAGAAGCCGCACTTGTTCTTTTTGACGGAGACTAAGTTAGCGACCCCGTTAGACGTGGCGTACCTCAACTACCCAGGATACTCACTTGAACATAAGTTTAAGAAGCAGGCTGGGGTCTGTGTGTACGTCCGCGATGACATATGCTGTCAACGTCTCCGCTGCTACGAGGTTGCGGGTTTTCCCACTCTGTGGCTACTGGTGGACACCGGCTCTCTTAAAACAATTTATGTCGGTGTTTACAGGTCGCACAGCGGTGATCAGGAGACAACAAGACTCTTTGACCATCTTACAGAGGCAGCTGAACTGGCCCAACACAAATATCCGACAGCGGAGCTTGTCTTTCTGGGGGATTTTAATGCCCACCATAAGGATTGGTTGTTCCCGTATCAGAAAACTGACCATGCTGGAAGAGAGGCGCGCAAGTTTGCGATATCGTTAGATCTCCACCAGCTGGTTGGTCAAGCTACCCGCGTTCCGGATATTGATAGCCACACACCCAACTGCTTAGACCTTCTGCTGACAACAGATCCGGACAGGCACTCTGTATCGGTCTGGGCTCCGCTCGGATCGTCTGACCACTGTCTGGTGAAATCCGTGTCTTCCTGTTCTCCCCCAGATTTAAGCCCTAGAGGCACGAGGCGAGTTTGGAAGTATGGGTCGGCAGACTGGGACGAGATGCGGCACTTCTTTGCATCTTATCCATGGCGGCAGACTTGCTTTTCTTCGCTCAATCCTTCTGACTGCGCTGACTCAATTGTCGACGTGATTCGCCAGGGAATGGAATATTTTATCCCATTCTCTGATGTTTTACTTGGCTACGAGGCTCAACCCTGGTACAACGCGTCTTGTGCGCAAGCCGATTTGCTCAAAGAGCAGGCATACCAGGCCTGGGCTTCGGCCCGTAGTGACAGGTGCAATAGTCAGCCTGCTCGTGAAACAAAAAAAGCGTACAATTCAGCCGCCAAGGATTGCAAACGGGTGTTACGGAAGGCGCGTTTCGATCATGTTGGACGAATTGGGGCTAAACTGGCGTCTTGCCCCTCGGGTAGCAAGGAGTTCTGGACCCTGTCGAAATCGGTCGAGACGAACTTCTGCCGGCCTACGCTGCCTCCTATGCTGAAGTCTGATGGAACGCTGGCTCATACGGCGCAAGAGAAGGCAAATCTATTTGCCTCCATCTTTGCCGAAAATTCACGCCTAGACACGGCCTCGAATATACCACCTAATATATCTCACTGTGGCTCCGCAATGCCGATGATCTCAATCCACTTAAAAGAGGTTCGTAAGGCCCTATGCAGTCTAGACGTGAATAAAGCCAGCGGACCTGACGAAATACCTGCAAGAGTCCTGAAGAGCTGTGCTCCTGAGTTGTCTCCTGTCTTGACGCGCCTGTTTCGCCTCTCTCTAAAAACCGGAGTGGTGCCGGAGTCTTGGAAGCTTGCTAATGTGCAGCCAGTGCCCAAAAAGGGTAACCGTGCCGATCCTGCTAACTATAGACCAATCGCCATAACCTCCATACTGTGCAAAGTGATGGAAAGGGTACTTAACAGTAAGCTGCTAGCATACCTCGAAGACAATGAGCTCCTCAGCGATCACCAGTATGGCTTCCGTCGTGGTCGTTCAACTGGGGATCTTCTTGTGTATGTTACGCATTGCTGGGGCGAGGCCATTGAGAAACACGGTGAAGCCCTTGCTGTATCGCTTGATATCTCAAAGGCCTTTGACAGGGTCTGGCACGCTAGTCTGTTGGCTAAGCTTCCTGCATTCGGCATCTCTGCCGACTTTTGCAACTGGATTTCCGACTTCCTGAGTGGACGATCGATCAGAGTGGTCATAGATGGCTGCTCTTCAGATCATAAGGCCATTGATGCCGGTGTTCCTCAGGGGTCTGTTCTTTCTGCGACTTTATTTCTGCTGCACATCAACGACCTGCTACAGCTTGGTGCAATCGGGTACGCTGATGACAGCACAGTCGCAGAAAGATACCTGTCGAGTGCAAGAGCCAGTAGAGAGGAAACAGCTACTCATAGAGAGGCCATGGTGGAGCGCATGAATTTGACCCTAAATCTTGTTTCCCAGTGGGGTGACGACAATCTGGTCAAATTCAATGCTGTGAAAACACAGGCATGTCTCTTCACTGCAAAAAGGAGCCAGTTCCAGTTGTCTCCTGCTTTTCGAGGTACAGTTGTACCAGTTACCGACCGCCTACAGCTTTTGGGCATGGAGTTGACATCGGATCTCAACTTCGGCTCAACCATCGAGTCAAAAGCTCAGACCGCAGCTAAAAAGCTGGGCATCCTGAATAAGGTGAGGCGATACTTCACATCTGGACAGCTTTTAAATTTGTATAAAGCACAGGTCCGTTCCTGTATGGAGTATTGCAGTCACCTGTGGGATGGCTCAGCAAAATACCAGCTTGCTGCACTTGATTCGGTGGAACGCAGAGCTAAAAGGCTCATAGGCGACGAGTCTTTGGTAGCAACGCTTCACAGCCTAGCTCATCGGCGTAATGTCGCCTGCTTGTCGGTCTTCTACAGACTGTACTTCGGAGAGTGTGCGCAGGAGCTCCACGATCTAATCCCACCATCACCCTTTTACCACCGGACTAGCAGACGTACTGCGGCGTACCATCCACACTTGGTTGATATCCCGACAAGTCGTACTCGGCGCTTCTCCTCCACGTTTATTACGCGCACAGCCAAAGTGTGGAACTCTCTGCCGGCATCTGTGTTCCCTCCCACATATAACCCGTCTGCCTTCAAAGCAAGAGTGAACAGGCATCTTCTGGGCACGGTCGTTTCATCATAGACCTCATCCATCGCTTTCCACCAGGCGTGATCGAGGTCAAGAGCAGGCCCATTTTGTAATAAAAAAAAAAAAAAAAAAAACGGAATCCTTATGGATTCGTCATGTCTGTGTGTCTGTCCGTCCATATGTCACAGCCACTTTTTTCCGAAACTATAAGAACTATACTGTTGAAACTTGGTAAGTAGATGTATTCTGTGAACCGCATTAAGATTTTCACTCAAAAATAGAAAAAAAAACAATAAATTTTGGGGGTTCCCCATACTTAGAACTGAAACTCAACAAACCCATACGACTTCAAAAATGATATTGGATATTGAGGTTTCTAATATAATTTTTTTCTAAACTGAATAGTTTGCGTGGGAGACACTTCCTAAGTGGTAAAACGTATGTGTCCCCTGTAACTTCTAAAATAAGAGAATGATAAAATTAAAAAAAAAATATGATGTCATTAAATTAAAATAAATAAAATTTCATGACTCCTTGGACGACGTCTCTTATTTTTCATGTTTTAGTACGCACGGCGACCAATTAAGCCATACAAAACCAGTTTATGCGGATCTCTTATTGTATTGAAAATCTATACAAAAAAAATATGTGTTTTTTTTACACGGAACCCTAATTATTTTTCTAAAATACAGTAACCTAAGTTGGAACTTATAATATCAGCTATTTGCCAGTGAAAGTTCAACTTTATTTATTTTTACAGATGACTTAATCATAACTCGCAACACGTGGGTGTACTAAAAATAGATATACATAAGCCTAACCTTTCAGGAATTAGAGGCGTGCCACTTGATAATTTGATATCTGAAGTTTTGGTACCTATGTGTGATTTTACATGATTTGTTTCTAATATGGTTGCATTTACAATAGTTTAGAAACGCAAGACTCATGTGTTGTAGATCGTGAAAATATTTATGCGTATTGTTACAGCTAAGCTCTTATACACCGCAACATCTGTGGCTACAAAGAAATATTAAATTAGTACGCAGTTTTCTATGCTAAAGATACGTTAAAATACGTACAAATATCTCGCCTATAATTTCCGAAAGAACCAGATAATAATATCTATAATAATATCTTGGGACAACCAACACACCGCCGTCTGATCCCAAACTAGGCAGAGCCTGTACTATGGCAACCAGACAACTGATAAACATACTTATATACTCGTATTTCTAAATACATACATATTATAGATAAATTACACACACAAATACAGAACAAATAATCGAACTCATCGCACAAAGATTTGTCCTTTGTGGGAATCGAACCCACGACCTAGCAGTCAGGGTCACTAACCACTAGACCAACAGGCCAATTCAAGATAAGATGTACGAGAAGCTTACATTCGGTACACCTAAATTGTTGCAAAGTTCCCTAAAATGCAAAGCGAGCCTTTTGCCACTCTGAGAAATTCCTGGTGATAAAACTCAATAATACTTTACCACACCCGGAAATAACCCAGGACCTGATCCTCAGCAGAAGCGTTATCAAACCTCTAAACAAATGAGGCAGCCCAAAGTGTGAAAATTTAAAATAAAATTGACAAAACTTTGAAACAAACCTTGCAAAACTTGGCAAGGATTATCACAAACGGTTAAACCTAAACCGTCGTTTAGCCACACCTTTGTACCAAAACAGAACGCTTTCACAAACTTAGCCTTAAACCCAAGACCTCAATTAAGTTAATGTCTCAACAAGTACAGTTAAAGTAAGTAATACTGGGGTCTTCCATCACCTCTTATAGCAGATATTATTTTAAATCTTACTTCAGTATGAGAGCGTGGTGGCTCGGTGGTAACGGTGCAGATTTACGAGTTGTGGGTTTAAACCCAGCCAGAATTATCATCTGCCTAGCCTTTTCCCGAGTAAGTTGGAGTCGGGTTCCAGTCTAACCGGATGCAGCTGAATACCTGTATTTTACATAGAGCGATTGCCTAACTGACCTCCACAAACCGTTTAGTACTGGATAATTTGATACCCCTTGGTAAGACTGGTTGTCAGACTATCGGGCCAATGACTACCTATAACGACTGTCAAAGATCTACAAATGTCAGTCGGGACTAACGGCCTAAACTGCAAGCAACTCGGTATGTAATGAGTGGTCACCCATCCACGGGACAACTTAGGCAAGCGTGGCTAATCTTAGCTTGGCTTAAAATCGACCCGAGTGTTTTTTATTATTTAGCCACAAGCTCGAAGACTCAGAGAATCTTTGAATGTCGTATTTTTATTTATAGGTATCTAATTAAAAGCCTAAACACTAAGGCCCGTATTACAGAACGTCACTCAATACTCAAGCATCATTTAAAACTAGTTTCAACCAATCAAATGGCTTGAATCTAGTTTTAAATTATGCTTGAGTATTGAGTGACGTTCTGTAATACGGGCCTAAGATTCAAGGTTCTAGCTTTAAAAATGACATAATTTCCATACAAACTTTCACCCCCTCTATCACCCCCTAACAGCCCTTTTTTCGCATTATAAAGTAGCCTATGTCCTTTCTCACCATATCTGTACCAAATTTCATTTAAATCGGTTCAGTAGTTAGGCGTGATTGCGTAACACACAGACAGAGTACTTTCGCATTTATAATACAAGTAAAGGTGAGACAGAGATGGAGCTAGACGTCCTGTAAAGCTCCGTCTCTTTCCCACAGCTTTAAGAGGTGGTACATGCCCTGAAACAAAGTACATTACTGCAATGAAGTTGTATAAGCTCCTGTATTGGGTTAAGACTGCGGAACGGGTAACGGACGGTTTACCTACCTGTTAAATAATCCGCCTCGCTCGGTTAAATGTTAGTACAGAGCTGTGTCGGTAAGAATGTTAGTTTTAATGTTTGGTTTTGAAATGATTATTGTAGATAATAGTTTATTATTTATTTATTTATGTACACACAGATACTTTACAGGACAAATTATATTAAAATAATATAAAAAATATATATATGTATATATTTTATTTTTAATATTATTTTATTATCTCTTTTTTATTCATACTTTTTCAAACTTTATACATTTTTAAATATTAATTTAAAAAATACATAAAAAAACATTTAAAAATATAAAATAATTATATTATTATTATTATAGTTCTAGTTGTTCAGGGAAAATAATTTTATTTGTGGATTCTAAACCTCGTAGAAATATCTTAGTAAATTCTATAGTAAAAAGTAAACAAGGTGAAGAAATCGTGAAGGTGAAAAAAAGGGAATAGAATTTGGGGTCAACGACCGCTGTTGGCAAATCTTCATAGTTTGTTGAGTTTTGCTACCTATCTAATTTAATTTCAACTTAACATAATATCACGCCCGTCATCCCCGAACGGTTCAGCAGAGGTGAACCCCTCCTATTTTATCGTATTCTCATTAAAAGCAATTTATAATGGACTTACTTTATAATTTCTCCCATGAAGTGCTAAATAACTCAGCACTTAGTCAAATATATGATTCACAGAAACACTTAACGTAATCCTTAAAGTAGATTTTCATTAGTGAATCCGCACATCCAGTTCGATTAATTCCGGCTCGTTTGGTAATCCTCTCCGCTCGGCTGAAGATTACCACCTGTGTTAGTGCTCCAGACTTACTACTTAAGGGGGCAGCGATTATTTCAAGAAAAAGTTTTTCAAAATCATAAATACAATCCTCTAAGTTTATTTAATCTAACGAACTTAGAGGGTTATATTCATGATTTTAATGATTATAACTCTATTAAACCATATTTCTTACGGTTGCGAATCATATTTCATCAACATATACATTCTTACACTGACCTGCAAATTGCAAAAAACATAAGAAAATTTGAATTTCGCGAGCTACCCTTTTTTTTTTCGTTTGGGAAATCATCTAATCCTCCCGCTCTGGGCGGAGCGGAAGGGAGTGTCAGACTTTTACTGACTAAAAACCACCCATGTTCCTTCTTTTGCCCTTTATGTTCCAGGGCCGCGGTATCTCTTTCGAACAGTCCCGCAGCCCTGGCAGGCATCGGCCCTTGCGGGCCCCTCTTGCTCTTGCCTTTGCTGACATCTCTTTGTGGCGCGCGTGGAACACAAACGCGCCGTCGACACGGCCTGTCGTCACAAGATGGACGGACGGCGAGCTAACCCATTACTCACCGTCCACAGGCCCGCGCCTACGGTGGCCGAGAGCCATCACGGCGTGGCTCCCGACGCCCGGTGCTTCTCCCGCGGCGGCTGGGACGTGAGGTTCTCTCCCTCTCACGTTCCGCCGCCTCCTTCGCTAGCATGACTGCTTCGCAGAAGGATCGCGAGCTACCCAGGCGTTTTCATCTTAAGCTGTGCGAATTTTACTAGGTGCTCTCGATACGGATAGTAGACAATTATATAGGGTGACTGGTAATTAGTGACCGATACTTAAACACGTGATTATACTCACAAACAACTTTCCCGAAGAAACATATTTTTAACACTCATTCGATGTTATCACAATAGAACAACAGTAGTACGAATTTCGCGCGCGCGCGCCTGTGTCCCATCAGCTGTTAGCTGCGTGACGCTGTTCTGTCTCATTACTGTTGTACCGTGCAACAGTGGGCAGTGGTCACAGGCGCGCGCACACCTATATCATACGGCTGTTGTGTTATTGCAGCACTTTGACTTTGAGCAGTGTGGAGTTTTAGTAAAATAAGAGTCTAAGTTAAAGTAGCAAAACACGCTAGGATATGCATGGGCAATTTCGCCTGTAAACGCAGAACTCAGCGTGTGTAGGAGAAAACTGTACATTTATCCTTGAAACGAACCTCGGTTCTGCATGCACATTAAAATTTTTCAAACAAACCATTGCGTATGACTACCTTTATACTGATTTTGTCACCTATGACGTGCTGTATACGATTTTTTTCTTACAAAACAATAAAATACACTTCATCAAAAGATAGAGAGTCCTTCCAAAACAGGTCCTCATTGCTTTAAAGATAAAACGTAGAAAAAAATTCCACCTCAGAAGTAGATGATCAGATTCTCCACAAATTGCATGCCATTTTATGCCAGTTCAACACCGTAGGGAAATTTGGTTCTCAAAGATAAACGTACAGGTAAATGATACAAAGCATATACCACTTACTATTCGCTAGAGAGAATGGCCAGGTATTAGAGGGGAACTGACTTTAGACTTACACTGTGTGAATGGCCTGAGATAAATAACTAGCTTGATATTAAGCTAACGCTAAACGCTATTTTTTTATATAATTATAACACACAGGTACAGTTCAATTCGATACAAGTACCTAGTCCATTATAGTGAAAATTAGAGCTCACAAGTGACACGAGATATATTTTAAACTTGTCTTGTTTGCAAAAACCAAGCTAAACAGAATAAAATGCAGGGCCACGCCCTGTCATACAAAATTTAAAGACTTTTCTGTCCGTTGGCCTACAGTTGCAATTTAAAAACACGTCTGACGCGCGCTCACCATTGGGCGACGCGGCTCGAACAGAAATGTTTATTGTCGCCCAACAATGACCGCCACGGCTTGAATGATGAATGAAAAGGACATATTTTGTTAGTGGCAGAGAACGTGTTAATATTGATACGAGTCACTTAAGAAGATGAGTAATGTTTATTTCAAAGATAATTAAATTATTCACAAACATGGGTACATAAACCATGTTGATAGTGCTCTATATTCATTATTCAAGCTGAAATTATGTCGCTTACGCCTGAAGAATGCACCAGAATACTTACAATGCTGGAAACCGGCCGGAGTCAGCGCGATACAGCCAGGACTGTCGGTGTGTCGCTGTCAACTGTACAAAGAGTTCTCCGACGTTACGAAGAAACTGGTTCTAACCTACGCAGACCAGGAACGGGCAGAACCAGGTGTACCACAGCACGAGAAGACCGATACTTGGTGAACACCATGCTTCGAAATCGCTTTCTCACAGGAACTGAACTCACAAATCAGTTTCGACGCCTCGGAGGAAGTAACCCAAGTGCATGGACAGTAAGACGTCGGCTTGCTGAATCTAACTTAAAACCCCTTAGACCTGCAAACGGCCCTAAACTGGAGCGTGGGCATCGTATTTCAAGACTAAGATATGCCCAGAGCCACGTAAATTGGAGTATTGAAGATTGGTCAAAAGTTATGTTCTCCGACGAATCAAAATTTATGCTCTACAAGCACGATGGAAGACACAGAGTGTATCGAAGACCAGGGGAAAGATTCAAGCAAGCATGCATCGAAGAAAAAGTAGCCTACGGTGGTGGGTCTGTACTTGTGTGGGCCGGAATTTCTTCTGAAAGTCGCACAGAGCTGGTGATCATAGAAAACGGCTCTTTAACTAGCGTAAGATATGTGGAAGAAATCCTCAATGATCACGTTGGTCCATTTATGGTCAATTTAGGTGAGGATGCTATATTTATGCATGACAATGCCCGACCTCATACAGGTAGGATTGTGAATGACTACCTTCAAGAGATGAACATTACTCGTATGGAGTGGCCAGCGCGCAGCCCGGATATCAACCCGATCGAGTATGCTTGGGACGAGCTAGGCAGATGCGTAAAACAACGAAACCCTCCCCCAATCACGCTTCGTGAGCTCAAAATTGCTCTCACAGAGGAATGGGACAATATTCCCCAAAATCGTATAAGGAACTTGGTGTACAGCATGCCAAACCGCGTAAACGCAGTAATGGAAGCACGAGGAGGCAATACGAAGTATTAAAATTCAAGAAAATCGTAATAAAGTTCAAAAATTTCATGTTTCCTATTTTTGTTTTAAGGAGAGATCAGCAGTTTTTTTCTTTATGTAATTTTGTGTTAATAAAATGTATGGCGACTCATATTTTTTTTACTTTCATTTAAGAAGTATTACATTGTCTATTAAATACAATTTATTGCATTAACCTATCATTTTTAGTTTCCGAGATTTTTAACATTCTTTAAGTGACCCGGATTCATTGCTCTCGAGTGTATATATGTATAAACATCCGAATTAAAAACTACAAAACTATAATAGTAATAATTATGTACAAGATGATTGGTTGATTTTCAGTCCTACAAAAATTTAAAACTGTGGGAAAATGATAGAATTTGTGATTAATGATATGAGAGATAAAAAAGTCCATGATAGCGTGACGGTTGACAGCGGAGAACGGAAAAAATATATAACTCTTAAGTTTTTTTTTTAGTCACTTAATGACTTTTAAAGATTTTATTCACAGATCACCATAAAAGCGAGTATCATAAAGATATGCGTTCCTTGCGAAGCATGTGTGATGTAACTCTCAAATTCAAATAATTTATTGTGGATTATAGGTTCATAAGACGTTGTGTTAATTAAATAAAGGTTAGTGCTTTGTCCCGCCATTGATGCATACAAAATTCATGTCTCAAGTTCGGTAAATATGTTAAGCTATCATGATGTCTTTTTAAACTTTATACTTACTTGAATCACAAATCATGCACATTTTCAGTACATTTCACGAATTAAAATATCTTCGCTAAGAAGGTAAACCCCAAATCTGCATCGTCAAAACTGCAATGCAGTCAAGAAATTGAAAGAACGTTTCCATAGATTACTTAACCAAGTATTAGGGTACACGAAACGAATTAAATAAAGTCACGTTATTTGAAAACACCACAACATTCAACCCTAAACTTCCGAAGCTAAAGTTCAAATTGGTTTGGGAAATAAAATTCATATAGAAGTAATCTCTGTCTAGGGAAATTTTATACTTTTAAGGAGAATATTGTAGAGGGCCGCATTCGCAAAATGAGGCACTTGTCCCGTTATTAGGCAGTTATGTGCTAATTACAATCTTGAGAGTGTAATTGCGTAAAGAAAGGATTAAATTCTGTGTGGCACATACTTCTTTGGTTTGTAAAGAAATAAATTTGTAATTGGGCTTTATTTTGGTGCGTCAGAAGTACTTATTTGAGTGACTTCTTTCGAGAAAATGGCGGCTCCAAAAATTAAAAGTTTTGAGCGGCACAATTTTTCCAAAAATAGCTTGGAACACAAAGATTATGTACCTCGAATCAAAAACAGTTTTACAATTAAATCTTTACGTATATTATAGAAATATTATTTTCGCTAGTTTAGAACATTTTTACAACACTAAACGGACATGAACTGATTTATTTACGAGCCTAACCCGGGAACACAAAACAACACAACACAAAACTTAAAGGTTACGTTAAAATAAGAATTTACTTCCATTTGGGCTTTTCAATTTAAATAGTTTACCGTCTTTTCTAATGTAATAGCTTCACCCGCGTATTTTTTAAAGTTTATGGTCCTATAACATTTGCGCAGGTGCTAACGGTAAGTTAATAATAATAATAATAATAATAAGCCCCCTAAACAACCACACGTCCTGATTGACCATCTAATCACGTGGGGGGCGGACACACGAATGAGATATTACTGGCGTGGCTAACGTGGCTCTGGAAACCCATAAAAAAAAATGGAGACACGTTCTAAAAGTAAACGTATAGGGCCGCTGCCCGGGGGCGATCGCCGGGGCGCACCTGGAGCTGACGCTGGGTGTCTCAGCATGCGAACCGTCAGCGGTGAGGAGTTGAACAGGCGGGCTCCCACCGACAAAGATACTACAGCCGAAATCACTGACGATGGTGACAGACTGACGGACAGGACAAACACCCCTGTAGAACCGTATAGTCCAAGCACAGTGTCGTACACGCCTTCGAGGCCATCATCACCATCTATATCATCGTCACCAACACATTCATCACCCCCCATTATTAGTTTAAATGAAGTTCCACCAACTCCAACCTTGAATGCTGCGCGGGGGGTATCTACCTTTTTACCCGCGTCCACCAAGGCTGGAAAAGCAAGAGTTCGCATGAGATGGAGCAAAGAAGTTAATCTATTTATCATGCGAACCTACTTTTATATCACTAAATTAGAGACCGACATGACCACCTATAGACAACAATTACATGAACTATTTACACGACAATACCCCGAGATAACCGTATCAGAACAAAGAATTTCAGATCAAAGAAGAGCTATAGTTAGAAATAAACTGTTATCCCAAGAAATAATAGAGCAATTAAAAGAAGAGACACGAATACAACTACAAGCAGATGACAATGCTGCCCCACTATTACAAAACATAACCGATATTGTCCAACGACCGCAAACACAACCATTTACCCAATTAGAACCTAGTATTCAATCTCAACTATACAATCAATCGCAAGCTTACACGCAAATATCACACACATCCACGCAAACTGAATACATAACCCTTACGCTAGAAAATGATATTGAGACCTTAGTCGTCGAAAATAATAACCTAACCACAGATACATACATCCAAGAAATACATGATAAATTCAGAACAACCCTCGCACAATACTCTGGGATGGACCCAGCAATTCGACCAAAGCTACCTAAACTTCGATATAGCCCTAATCTTTTCCGTTTAGTTAACTTGTTTAATGAGAACATACTAAACCAATTTATTTCCGATGAAACACAACTTATTGATATACATACTCTTATATATTGCACAGCAGCAGTCATATCTGAAGAGCTTAACTTTAAAATTACACAAAACACGGAAAACACGAGACCAAAACAGAACAACAAACCAGCATGGCAACAGAGGCTAGAAAAAGACATAGAAAAATTAAGAGCAGATATTGGTAGACTTACACAATACAATAACAACAACAGATCAAGTAAAGTAGTTAGGAGAGTTGAGGCTATCTTTAGAAGCCATTTGATTCACACAAGGCACGAAAATAACAACAGAAAACCAGAAGAGTTCTTAGATACTATAAAACAAAAGTTAGCGCTTAAAGTTCATAGGCTCAGAAGATACAAAAAAGCACAACAGCGCAAAAATGATAATGCCATTTTTGCCACCAATGAAAAAAATTTTCTACAGAAATCTAAATAAACCAAACACTGACACAAATTACGACACTAACACAGACACATCTAGCCAACCTACAAAAGAACAATTAGAAACATATTGGTCTAGTATTTGGGAAGAACAAGCACAACACAATGACGAAGCAACATGGATAACAGAAGAAGAAACAAAATGGAAAGCAATAAGTGAAATGGAGTTCGTAGAGATTACAGAGGCCGATATCACATATATAACAGGCAGATTACATAATTGGAAATCTCCTGGTATAGACAAAGTACACAATTTTTGGTTCAAAAAGTTAACTTCATTATACAAACCAATAGCAAGAAACTTAACACAAATCATATTAGGTCAACAAAATATACCAGATTTTATTGCAACAGGCATAACATACATGCTGCCTAAAACTAAAAATTCACCACACCCTTCCTAATACAGACCAATCACATGCTTACCTACAATATATAAAATATTAACATCGGCAATAACAACGAAAATTAACACACACGTTGAAAACCACAACATAATGGCGGAGGAGCAGAAGGGATGCAGACGGGGCCACATGGGGTGCAAAGAACAGTTAATAATAGACTCTACTATTCACAAACATGCTACTACAAAAAATAGAAATCTTCATTGCACCTATATCGACTATAAAAAAGCCTTTGACAGTGTTCCTCACTGTTGGCTGATACAGATACTAAAAATTTACATAATCAATTCAAAAATAATAGACTTCCTAGGCCACATAATGTCACAGTGGAAAACCACACTTCATATAAATTGTAATTACAATAATGTTACTACGCGAGAAATATATATTAGGAAAGGTATCTATCAAGGTGACTCTCTGAGTCCCCTGAGGTTCTGTCTCGCACTAAATCCTCTGTCTCATCTGCTGCAGAGCTGCCGTGCCGGATATGGTCTCAAACACACTACAACACAAGAAGAAACAAAAATTTCACATCTTATTTACATGGACGATATTAAACTATATGCACAAACTGAAAAAAATATGCAGAAACTAGTAGAAGCTACAGCAGAGTTCAGCCAAGATATTAATATGCAATTTGGTCTGGATAAATGTAAAACACTTCACATCATAAGAGGCAAGATACAACCCGGCAACTATGTAGTAAATAACACAGACACCATAACAGCGATGGAACCGTCCGATTTATACAAATATTTAGGGTACACACAATTGAAAGGACTAGACCACGTTAGAATTAAAGAAACGCTTACCGTAGAGTTCAAGAGGAGACTTAACGCTATATGTAAAACCCAACTATCTGGCAAAAATCTCATTAAGGCCTTAAATACATTTGCTATTCCCATATTAACATATTCATTCGGAGTCATTAAATGGACAAAAACAGACACAGAACAATTAGAACGAACTACACGCACTACTCTTACAAAACATAATAACTTACATCCTAAATCTGCCATAGAGAGACTAACCATAAAAAGACAAAACGGAGGGAGAGGCCTAATAGACATCCAGCACCTATGGCGGAAACAAGTTTGTAGATTAAAAACATTCTTTCACACAAAATCTCACACTAGTAATATCCATAAGGCCATAGTCCAAAATGATCACAATTACACCCCACTTAACTTAAATGAACCATTAGATACCCCAAACATTGCTGCCGAAGACCCGCAGACACAAAAAATTGATGACTGGAAGAAAAAAGTTCTTCATGGCCGACATCCTCATGACCTAGAACAATCACACATCAACAAAGTTGCCTCAAATAAATGGCTCAAGATAGGTAATTTATTCCCAGAAACTGAAGGATTTATCATAGCTATACAAGACCAGATTATTAACACCAAAAACTACAGAAAATTTATTATCAAAGATCCTTCAGTAACAAATGATAAATGTCGCAAGTGTCACACGCAACCAGAAACCATCCAGCACATAACAGGAGCTTGCACAACCCTCACGCAGACCGACTACACACATAGGCACAATCAGGTGGCAAATGTTATTCACCAAAGATTGGCAGTCCAATACTCACTCATACAAGACACAAACACTCCATACTATAATTACACACCACAAGTTACCCTCGAAAATGATACTCATAAACTCTACTACGACCGCGCCATTCTCACCGACAGGACAATTCACTATAATAGACCGGATATAATACTACAAGATAAAATAAATAAAGTCACTTACTTAATAGATATCGCAGTTCCCAACACACACAACATACAAAAAACAATCACCGAAAAAATTAGTAAATACGGAGAACTCAAACAGGAAGTAACCAGAATTTGGCGCCAGGAAAAAGTTTACGTGGTCCCAATAGTCCTCTCTACAACAGGTGTCATCCCGAATCATTTACTTCATAGCCTCAAATTACTCAATCTTAAAGAAACGCTCTATATCACCCTGCAAAAAGCTGCAATTTTAAATACATGTCGAATTGTCAGAAAGTTTATGCAAATAGATGAAAATGAAGTAGGTCCTCATCACAACACACTCTCAACATAACACACCACACGCTGCATTTACTTTGGTTTCGACCCGTAAATGTAGTTGGAAGTACCAGTAAGCTGAGAAGCAAAAGCACATCCCAAAAATAATAATAAAATTTATTCAAAAATCTACGGTACAACTTTTACAGTTTTTCTTAAATTTATGTCAAGTTCACTCATGATTTGTGCCTGAACTAGGTAATCCTGTGTTTCAGGCGATTGGAAGTAACATTAATTGATTAAATAATCACATAATTATCATACTAATCTTATTGGTACCTACGTAAAAAGTTATATAAAAATTATAGTATCTTAACTTAGCTAACTAATTTTAAAAAATTACAATAATACGAACAATATTTACTTTAGCACAAGTAATAACTTCTCTGTATCTTCATAGGACATATTTTGAAGGGCTTCTTTAAGGGTTTTCTTGCATTTACTATGATTTAAGGAGTAGATGTTTCCTTTTTCATTTAGCCTGTTATAGAGTAGCGGTCCAAGGTATATATAAAATTTGGCTATGAAAGCATGTTTTGTACTTTTTTGAGGGCAAACTATATCTTTCCGTCTCTTTTTAGTAAATTCAGTGCTGTATGGAAGTGCCGCGTGTTGTTTTAGTACAGTGCTCATAATAAATAATTGTCGGACTGTTAGTACTTCACAAGATTTATACAGGAGGTTAGTGGGAAAAAGGAAAGGGCGGCAAGTAGCCACCTTGAGAATAGCTCTTTGAGCTCTTTCAATGGGTAGTAACAGACTTTTACCCACCCCACCCCACGAAGTAATACAGTAAGTCAGAAGTGATTGACAAAGAGCAAAATAAACTTGCCTAAGTATTTTTGGATCTGCAATAAATCGTAGCTTTTTGAATACGAATATCAGCTTACGAATTCTATTATTTAGAGCTTCCATATGTTGTTTGAAGGAAAGGGTTTCATCTATTATAATACCTAGGTATTTTATTTTATCAGTCTTCTTAATATTGGGACACTTACACTGGCTATCTGTAGGGACTGGGCAACAATGAGCATGCAGCGCTGATGGGATAGACGATATTTGCCTGCGCATCGAAAACTTAATGTAATTTGTCTTCTCTGTATTTAGAGTTAGTGAGTTATTTTGAAGCCATTTATTTACAATATTAAATCCGTGTTGCGCAAGATTGTAGACTTCATTTTCTGAGTCAGACGAAAAAAGTAAAGCAGTGTCGTCAGCGTAAGTTACGATAGTGCCATGCTCTAGCTAGTTGACAAAGTTTTATAGCAATCGAACGGCATACCGTTCATCGGCATTCGCAGCACATAAAATACAACCATTTTTATACATTAAAAGATCATAACAGTTCATGCTCGCTAACCAGTTAACATACAATAATAATAAAGAAATAAATTTTATTCAGATTTCACAAGATCCATGTACACCACACAATACGTCGGCCACACACGTCTGCCTAATCATCACAAGTATTATTTTACATTGCGCAACAGGAAACAAACGCGACCCAAATGCACCATCGATGCTTAAAAAAAGACTAACAAATCGTACATCTCATGTACTCTACAAAGGACATAAAAAGCTTTCATTACCCCGTTCTATAAAACATTTCTCGTCGCACCAAGTATTCATTGGTACGTGTCAATTTAACGAACCTTCATCGAGAACTAAAGGTACTGGTAGGATAAAGCCCATCTATAAAAACGACGTTGGCATATTTCCTCTTTTCAAACAGAAATGGGAAAATACAGGCACGACGTTTCCCGTCAATATGTAAAAATGGTGCGTAAGGCGTGTTACACACTTGGCACATCTGGGTAGTAAAATCTTCTTAATAAATATCTTCAATTTATTCATAGTGAATTAATGAATTGAAGATATTTATAAAAAGACAGTCAATACGTAGCCTAAACCATTACGCCTAGAAGCATTTAATATCGCACAAGAGTTCCTTTTGAAAAGTAATCTTAAATGAAAAATTGTAATGGAAGTATGTCGGATTGCAGATGGTAAATGTGGCATATTAGCACAAACCTAATAATAGCTGGATTTCATAAACATTTTATTTCAGCATTGTTATTCAAAATATTCAACCGATTCAATTGTGGTCGACTCGAAGTCTATAACACGCCTTAAACCTTGAAACGTCCACATAAAAGATGAAAAAAGGGAAAACAAATATTTTCGTGTCCAATGGAAGGATGGATATAACTCGCATGTGTCATTCTATTGAAAAAGCTAGACCCAATTTGTATGAAAACGTAGCAACAATGGCTAAAACGTACGACGGCGAGAATAGAGAAGGTCGCTTGTTCGAACTGGGGCAGTTTTGGACCAAAATTAGAGATTTTCTTCTGAGCTAGAGGCTAGGGCTAGCAATATTCGTTTGTAGTTTTATTTTAAAATTACCTTTCAAAGAAAGAAACAAAGAAAAACGGGTTGAAAATATCACAGAGTTCCATACTGGCGCGCGGCACCGTTTAGAGGCTGTACTAATAAAACTTCGGTCACGAACCCATTGAAATCCGTCAGATTCTATATATACGTCATTTGTGTAGAAGTACTACCAAACTGACTGACGGTCTACTACCTTTGCTTACCCTTATGTCCTAAGCAATAAGATTCAAAAGTGTTCGACCGTCAGTGTAGTCAGTACATACGATTGAATGGTGACACCACAGATATATATGGTGACTCGCTATTGAAATAGTTGACAATGCCGCTTCTAGGATCAGTCGCTGAAGAGTCTCCGTGTTCAGTTAAAAATACGCTTCGAATTTAGGTACTAAAAGGTGTAACTTTCAAACCTGATAAATAAATATTTGACTCCAGCGATATTTGGAATACACAAAATTCACTTGTGAACCACTCAATGTTTTTTAAAAGTGCTTTAATAAAAGAATAGCAAGCACCCTAATTGCGTAGCACCCTTTTCCATCGCAATCCAAAGGATTTTGAATGAAATCCGTAATCCAAAATCCGATGAATTGTTAAATTGTTTTTTTTTTCATACAATTTTGATACAATTCTAACTACCTAACTAGTCCTGACTAATATAAAGTAAGTTTGTTTGTTTGTTACCTTCTCACGCTTAGACCACTGAACCGATCATCCTGAAATTTTGCATATATGTTGTCAGGAGTACAAAAACGGAAACAGGTTACCTTTAATCCTGAAGAAAGTACTGTTCCCGAGGAAAACAACAGTAACGTTTTTATGATAATAGATGACGCCACATGTCTTCCGAATCATGATTGAATTATATTAATAAAAAAATGTTCTAAATCGTCAAATTCTAAATTAACGCGAGCGAAGCCGCGGGCAAAGCTAGTAAGACATGCCAATGCCATAACCAATAACGAGTTCCATCCGAATGAAGTACAATGGAAAACGTAGCAAACCTTTAAAACGAACGAACGCGAAATATTACTTCTGTTCAGGCTTTTAAGCAAATGCGTTCCAGTCGCCAGTCAGCTTTGTCAATATACACCTGAATTGAATGAAAATTGAAATGTTCCCTGCACGATCAGTAAGCTTTCAATATCTGAACGTGTATGTAACTGAGGTTCAGATAGTTTGCACGGAGGGAATGTAAAATGGCTTCTTTTCTTTCCTTTGTGGAGGTTTTTTCATTTGGTATTTTTGCATACTATTGGTGAGAAATGGGGTGAAACATTTTTATAGATAGATTTTGTAGGCAAACGAAAACGTAAGTGTTCGTCTTTTGAAGTTTTTCGGTGTTAAAAACATTGACTTCTATGATCTTCTATCCCGTCTGCCTTCAAAGCAAGAGTGAACAGGCATCTTCTGGGCACGCTCGTTTCATCATAGACCTCATCCATCGCTTTTCACCAGGCGAGATCGAGGTCAAGAGCAGGCCCGTAATGTAATAAAAAAAAATTAAAATTCCTCCCATATATGTGACACAAAAACGAAAACTATGTTATTAATGCTTAAATTGATTTCGACAAAACTGCTGAAAGCAAGGTCAGGTGCATAGTTAAGTATTCCCAACAAGAGTGCATGTATGACGAGACATATAAAACGTGCACGAGGCAGGTTAAGAATTATAGGAGATGGCATCCTTTTTTTTTTTTTTTTTGAGGGTGGGAAATCATCAAATGACTCCTCCCTCCTCCTCCTCCGCTCTGGGCGGAGCGGAAGGGAGTGTCAGACTCTTACTGACTAAAAACCACCCATGTTCCTTCATTGGCCCTTTATGTTCTAGGGCCGCGGTATCTCTTTCGAACAGTCCCGCAGCCCTGGCAGGCACCGGCCCTTGCGGGCCCCTCCCGTTTGCTGACAACTCTATGAGGCGCGCGTGGAATACGAACGCGCCGTCGACACGGCCTGCCCGTCGTCATACGACGGACGGACGGCGAGCTAGCCCATTACTCACCGTCCACAGGCCCGCGCCTACGGTGGCCGAGAGCCATCACGACGTGGCCCTCCACGCCCGGTGCTTCTCCCGCGACGGCTGGGACGTGAGGAGGTTCTCTCCCTCTCACGTTCCGCCGCCTCCTTCGCTAGCATGACTAGGAGATGGCATCCTGTAGTTTCTGCATACGCTCATTGGGATAAGGTGTGATAATATTGTGTATGTAAACACAACGAATTAACAAACACAACCGGCAGGCAGCAGCATGCTAAGCTGCCACTGAAAAGATAAGCTTACCTTTAAACATCAAAACTCCTTTCAAGAAAAATCAGATCACGTCGAGATACACTTTCATAAAACGAAATCCAAGACCTCATAAGGCAATATCTATCGGTGAGTAAAACCCCGAGCCAACCACACAGCACGCCAATTCTGCTAGGATTGCCTTTTAAAACCCCACGTTACCTGCTGCTGAATATCTGCGCTTCCCCGTGTGGCTGCAGTGAGAGAGGGTTGAGGAACTCATTATGTAATAATGATTGGTGTTTATTCAACTACGGTGAAGCAAAAAGTAGGTAGACCATGACCACGGCTATCATCTGAAAATCACTATATGAATATTTAATAAATACATTTAAATAGGCATGTATTTAAATGATCGTTTTATTTTTGCAAAAACTGCAAGCAAAAAAATCTAAACTGTTACCTTTTTTAATGATTGATCCTCTTTCTTTCAGATATATCATCTTCCTGCCCTTGTCCCATTCTATTTGGGGTCGGTGCAACACGTTTTCTTCTTCAATTCTCCCCTGTCAGACGTCACGGCATCATTTACTTCTTTCTCTTTCATATCAGTCTTCACACAATCCATCCATCTTTTGTTTGGCCTTCTTCTCCCTCTCCATCCATCAACATTCACGTCCATCACTCTATTAGTCACATGTCCATACCAAGACCAATGAGACATAAAATAAATTAAATCAATCGATATTTTAATCTGTTTAGAACTACCGCAAAAAATGTTTCAGATTATAAATTACGTCTGATAGTTACTTTTTGGGCCCCAAAACTATAAAATATTTTGATACTTTTTATGTTTATAATTATGTTTATCTAAATTACTTTTTTGTCTATTTAAATTTCAATTTCACCCAGAAGTCGACATCGAACACAATTAATAAAGGTTTGGGAAGGTCAAATTATGAATAAAATCAACTTCAAGGTAAATATCATAATTTTCTTATAAGGCATAGTCAACATAGCCCCGCTACACCGGGCTCTTGTTTCTGGCTGCAGAGTTTAAAGGAGTCGGAGTGCCCCAAGTCCCGAGCTCAAAGACCAATAACTAAAAAAGAGGATCAAATGTTATACTTGGATACCAAATATTAATTGAGTATGTTCAAACATAATTACTTATCATGTTACCTTGAATGCAGTTCATTTATAATTAATCCGTGAATCAACTAGTAAAGACGCAACATAATTGTTTTTTTTTTAATTTTTTTAATAATATAATATATTATAAAGATGAATTGTGAAAAAACACATCATAAAAGTTTTCATTTCAGTTTTCATCAATTAGATTTTAGAGGATCAAATAAAAAAATAATCCCAGTAAAATATTTGACGACACGGTTGGCGCAGTGGTCAAGCGATTGACTGCTGCGCTGCATGTCGCGGGTTCGATTCCCGTACGGAACAAATATTTGTATGACCTACAAGTAGTTGTTCCGGGTCTGGGTGTTTTTCTATCTATAATATGCATGTATTTACAAAAAAAAAAAATGTATATATGTAGTTTATCAGCCATCTAGTTACCATAACACAAGCATTAGGTTGCTTAGCTTGGGACTAGATGGTGCTGTGTGAAATGTCCAGGGATATTTATTTATTTATTTATTTATTTATTTAACGTGTAAGTTGTTTATTTAATAGACGATAAATATTGAATGGTTTGTAGGTACATAACAATTTCAGATGAAAATATTCTTCTCTTGTTTCATGCTTTTTAGAGCGTGATTTCTCAGTAGTCGGGTTTTAGTTTTTGAACTTTGGTAGTTGAATTTCATGGACTGAAACCATACAGACGCTTTTGCCCAGCATGGATAGATCACCAAAAAAATGACTAGATAGGTGTTGAGTTTCGTGTGATTTCTAAAAACGATTTCCATTTGATATTTTTCAAATGACAACCGATATAAAAGGTTTAGCATGCATAGAGCATGCATAGCCCTAAATATCATGGGACAAGGGCAGGAAGATGATGATGCATAGAGGAGTCTTTTCATGATATGGAAAGTAAATCATCCACAGACTAATCTCACCAGGTGTTACTAAAACTTGAAGATCGGCCCGAACAGCTGTTTTTATTCAGCCATGAGTTCCTCAGATAAGATAGACAGTCCTTACGTCAAGTAAACTACTGGCTATTTAGCTACATTCGGCTAGACTTAAATCCAACCTTATCCTTGTTGAGAAAGGCTGTACATATGTTTGAATTAAGAACACATGTCATATTCAATCGCCCTGAATATTTCACTACGCAAAACCTCCACCGCTGCAACTCAAACTCCACATACGCTATCCAAGTTGTTTCAGCTTGAGGTCAAACAATCGATCCCATCCGATAGAGGAGGGGGCTTTGAGCCTTTCACAGACTAGTTCAAACCGGATTTACGAGTATCAATCTATGTTGCCTTTTGCTTTACACTACCTACGTTAGATAAGTTTGGCTAACGGGTTTAGGGTTAAAAATATTCTGGGTGCTCTGTTTGTGGGAACTGTGTTTCAGGATTGGGTTGATTGGTTCTACCGTTTGGGTTTGAGTTGAAAGGTTTGTAGGAGATTTGTGCTTGTTAGTGGAAGCATAAGTGAGCACATGTAACTTTAATGAAACTGTGGTTTATTGGTGTCTATTTCTTTGTATTTTTTTATTTCATATCATTATAATATTTTCGTTTTGTTATTTTTTTCCGTAAATGCCACAGTTATCATTAAAATACACTGTGTCATTGTTTGTCACAAAGTGTGTCCACTGATCGGAGCGTGAGATGTGTATTAGTGCTACTGTGCACAACAGGACACATATACAGGCTTCGAAGTACTACTGGCACTTGTCTCATAGCAAAAACTAAATAAATTTTACCAGTGGGTCGAACGCAGTACCGTTCCCATAGTTACCTGTAGCGCCCATTATTAGACGTTTTTCCACTAGACTGACGCATCGGTTCATTTAAATAAAACATTAAATGCACCGGAGTGCTTGTCAGCACAAATTTTGTTTTGTCTATACTCCGATGGATAAAAAAGGAATTCATCAAATATAACCAAATCTGTGTATAAATATTAATTAACTTAAATCCGTGTTCATATTTAAGGGCTTATACCATATTTAAATTCATTTGTGTAATAAAGTGTTAATTTTTAAAATACCCTGTCAGATTTATTTCATGCGAGTCCAGAATTAATTTGAGATCTCATTTTAAATTTTTGGTGCTGCATATTAACAAATTATGTTTCTAGATTAGGTCAAAATCTTTTTTTTAACTCAATGCCCAATTTGTTCAAGTAACCAAATCAATTACTGAAGACCTAGGTAAGTTATGAAAACGTAAAATCTAACTAATTAACTTTACACTTGGTCTTCGTCGTGCGATGATTGCCTTAGAATCAAATTAGTTTTAACAAGGACTTTGCCACCTCGACGACGTTGGTGGTGGCTTCGGAGAGGTCCCTCAAAGTGCCGGTGGAATTGAACCTGTGTGTAAACCGTAATCACACACAGTTTCATCGGAATACCCGCACCGAAGTTGTATGTGCAGCGGCTCACCTGACTTCGTAATCGGTTTAAGCTCTTCCAGGTGGGCAATGGCAGCACTGCAGGTGTAATGGCATAATTTTAATTGAAGAGTATGTTGTATGTATGTGTACATTTTGGAACGAAGTTCCTTATCGCGCGTTGCGGGGCTAGACGGAAAAAATTCAGACGAAAAGTGTGTACAACACTTTTACCCGACTGCGCGACGCAAAGGAGGGTAATGTGTTTTTGCTATAGTAAGCTATTGTAAGCCGTGCGGCGTGCGCATGTTATAGAAAGCAAGCCAGATATTTTCGTTTCGTCTTTGGTCTGGATGGGTGATAAAGGTTAAGCAACGACTGCCCAGGTCTGCCTGTGGATGGGTGATCCAAGTTAAGCAACGGTTGCCGAGGTCTGTCTGTGGATTGGTGATCAAGGTTAAGCAACGACTGGCAAGGTCTGTCTGTGGATGGGTGATCCAAGTTAAGCAACGGTTGCCAAGGTTATGTTGGTGGTGGTGGTGGTTTTTTTATGTGCCAATTTTTTTTTTACAATTTCTTCACTACTTAATCGAAAGGAACTTCGTTCCATCCGGGTGTCCCTTGACACCTCTCTATTTTAGTAGAAACTTATTATAAAGTTTTGTAGGAGTATTAGAAGCTAGTACCTACTGACATTCGATGACCATTATTTATGTATAGTACTGTTAATTCAATTAGGTATTAGTCATAAATACAGTCACTAATATGTTCAAAAGCGTTTTCCCCAACGAATTGATCTAAAAATAACTTTTATTTATAACACAAACGATTTAAATAAAAGGTATAAATAAGGAATGGTAAATATAGAATTCAGACTACGACGTTCCCACGCCCACGTAATTATGTACCTACTCTAGATAATATTTGAGTAACAGACAAAAATATACTACGTAAATAAATTACGAGGCCAGGCAGTTTTAATTGTCCGTTTAGTTTTTTCAATACTGCCTCAGTGGTTCTCTCAACAGTCTAGCCGTTTTATAACTTTTGAGTTCTGGTTTTTACTTTTCTTTTTTCGTGTGTTTAATGGCTAACCTGGTGTCAGAGTTTTTATGCCGCCCATGTGCCTGCGACTTGGTTTTACTTGCCGTCGAGAGATATCTCTCAGGCATGCTGCTTAGGAGCTCGTGGCTGAATAATAACAGCCGCTCGGGTCAATCTTTAGATTAAGCCGTGCTTGCCTAGGCTGGTCTGTGGATGGGTGACTACATACCGAGTTTCCTCCATGCCTCGGAAAGCACGTTAAGCAGTTGGTCCCGGCTGTCATTTGTATATCTTTGACAGTCGTTACAGGTAGTCATTGGCCCAGTCTTACCAAGGGACATCGTATTACCCAGTACTCACTGGGTTGTGGAGGACAAATAGGCAGTCACTCCATGTAAAATACTGGTATTCCGCTGCATCCGGTTAGACTGGAAGCCAACCCCAATATAGTTGGGAAAAGGCTAGGCAGATGCTAATGATGATGCTGGTTAGGTTTCCTTACACTGTTTTCCTTCAAAGAAGCAAGTGATAATTAAACAATACTCACGTAGATCTGAAGAATCAGAGGTACGTGTATTAGCTTCCAACTTGAGGCCTATGACTTAGCCTAGCTCGCCGTCCGTCCGTCTTATGACGACAGGCCGTGTCGACAGCGCGTTCGTGTTCCACGCGCGCCTCAAAGAGATGTCAGCAAACAGGAGGGGCCCGCAAGGACCGATGCCTGCCAGGGCTGCGGGACTGTTCGAAAGAGATACCGCGGCCCTGGAACACAGGAAAATGGATGGGTTTTAGTCAGTTAAAGTCTGACACACCCTTCCGCTTCGCCCAGAGCGGGAGGGGTCATTTGATGATTTCCCATCCAAAAAAAAAGGCCTATGACTTGGCCATCCGACGGTCACACCGGCTAACGGTGTTGGTTAGGTAGTAGGTTGAGTATGAGTTCTGCTGACCATCGACATTTAGTTAGTTTGCACTGGTCTACTACTGTTTTCACGTAATGGTCAAAACAGTATTGGACCAGTGGAAACGGTCGCAGTTTAAGAGTACTAAGTAGGTTATGAGTCGTGTTGTAGGTATCTATGTACATCATAATGTCCGAACATAGGCAGGTAGCACTTTACTTTATTTCATCTTACTTCAATAATGTACCTATTGGATTCATTTCACAAAAAATGCTTTCAAATTGGTAAAGGAAGTTTGTGAGGAAACTAGCATGTCCTATAACCCAAAAATCAAAGACATGTGGCGGGCGTCGTCGTTGGCCCACAAGGAGGCCCGTGCTTGAGCAGTGGCAACATTATGGATTACAAAGCGAGACATAACATTAGTCACAAGTAAGCCTTTTACCGAAAAATCACCGATATCCGAATATTCCCGGATAAGACTGAAATGAGCACTACATGTAGTATGATCATGTTTAGGATTCCGTAGCCAAAGGGGTAACCAACGGGACCCTATTACTAAGCCTCCGCTGTCCGTCCATCCGTCCGTCTGTCTGTCAGCCAGCTGTATCTCATGATCCGTAATAGGTAGAGGTGTTTAGTTGAAATGGAATTTTCACGGAATGTGTAGGTGTTTCTGTTACCGCTATAACAACAAATAATAAAGTAAATTCAAAATTAAAGGGGGCTCCTCTACTTCAATGGTACGGAACCGTTCATTCGCGAGTCCGACTCGCACTTGTCCGGTTTTTTCCACATCGTGATAAAAAGCGGATAACGGACCAGACCCCTTTTCCACGTACTTCAAATAAATCAATACACGAACGGACTCCACCACTAAGTACCTACTTATATACCACTTATATATACGCAAATATTATACGAAAAGCCTTTAGCTATAAAGATTCCGACCCAAATGCTCTCTGGGGTTCGATTTGTTACGTTTCATTAGAAAGGTAGACGGGTAGACCCTTGAGTTTGTAACTCAGAAACTACTTGGTCAGTTTAACTTAAACAAAAGCTTCAACTTGAACGTACAGGTAAACTTGGCAATTACTTATGAATTGATATTACTAAGTGATTTGATTTATACGGGTCTGGGCTTGAATTGGTTAGTTTAAAGTTTATATCTTTCATTTGTTTGTTAAAGTGTTCAACTGTTCAGTTGAGTTGGCGATTATGTAATGGCAATTTCACACGGTTTTGCTTAAGCTTCAGATTTTTCAACTTGGTCCCTTGGAAGACACCTGTGATGCACTAGTGTCACTGATGACCATACATAGCATCTTTATAACTGACCTGAGGGTCTGGGAATGTCTAATATGCGATGACATTAGATGATGGGCAATTAAAAAAACCGGACAAGTGCGAGTTCGACTCGTGGAGGGGGTTCTGTACGTTAATTATACAAATTCCGTTAGTTATTTTAATTCTAAGATTTCATATAGGTGTTCCTGTAATTTATAGGCAAAGAACAATTGTTTGTACTTTTTTCAAAATTTTACGGCCCTGTAGTTTTGGAGTTAAGGGATGGTAAATTTTCGCCTATTTTCTTAAATAACTTCGGAACTATTTATCTTAAAATTATAAAAAAAAAATTGAGACTCTCACAATGAACCATTCGATTTTTAGTATGAAACATAGTATAGTTTGCAAAACTTTTTTTTTCATTTTCTAATTTACTCCCCAAAATGTTTAAAATTCATTAATTTACGTTAAACTTCTGTATTAGGGTCACCGACTTACATATGTGTACCAAATTTCAACTCGATCGGTGCAGTAGTATCGGAGTAAATTGGCTGTGACAGACGGATAGACATACAGACGCGAGTGATCCTATAAGGGCTACTCTTTTTCCTTTTGAGATACCCTTTTTGGAACCCTAAAAAGTATTTTTCAACATTCATTCCAAATAGATCAGTTACAGCCACTGTTGAATTTTCGAAAATAAAAGGTGAAGCTACAGTTTCAGTCACAAGGAATAATAACCGTGATAAGTCTGTAGTTTCCCATTCAAAGGCGTAGATCTCTATGGAGAAGAATGGGCAAGAAACTCCGTAGATGCTCTTTTAAATCAGAATGTTGTTAAAAATCTTTGAGTGGCACAAACTACCAGAAAGGTATCCTGTTGAAGTTAAAAGTGATTACGACTTGTCCAAACACAAGTTTCTCCATAGACAAATATGTATTATCGTCATAAAACTTTCAGAACACTCTTACTCTTTAAATGTAATCGATGAAATAAGTGGAATCGATAAACTATGCATCGGTATCGCAAAACCTGATTCATCATCTTCCTGCCCTTGTCCCATGTTATTTGGGGTCGTCGCAACACGTTTTTTTCTTCCATTCTTTTCTGTCAACCGTTTTTCATAATTTATTTAATCGCCACTCATGATTATGAAAGAAAACTACGTGTGAATACTGGGAAATCCAAGAACCAAATCTTCGAAGACTGGTGATGGGCACCAATCTGCACTGTTTGTGTGCCAGCAATGGGAACATTATAAGCAAGTTTTGCTATGTGTCAATTAGGATGGCAACTCAAAATCAAAAAAAAAAATCAAAGCATTTATTTCAAGTAGGCCCGTTACAGGCACTTTTGAACTGTCGAA
Organism: Eurois occulta; assembly: GCA_950022335.1. Classification (NCBI taxonomy): domain Eukaryota; kingdom Metazoa; phylum Arthropoda; class Insecta; order Lepidoptera; family Noctuidae; genus Eurois; species Eurois occulta. The sequence goes on along the minus strand of OX465481.1, from coordinate 5,997,245 downwards.
ACAAAGACAACAATGAATTTTAGCTACAGTCCCAGTCACAAGGCATAAAAACTGTGAAAGTACTGTAGTTGCCCATTCCCTAACGTAGATCTCTATGGAGAAGAACGGGCAAGAAACTCCATGGACACTCTTTTAAATCAGGATATTTTTACAAAACCTTGGTTACATCATTCATGTTTAGATGGTACACGGGGCAAAGTAGATCGGTTTGCAGGGCACACCACAAAGATGTTGGTGTGCGTAAAATCAACTGGTGTATTACTTCGCCTATTTGTTAGTGTTTGCTTCACTATAGTATATATATAATATGAGGTAAAGAATATGAAGCATCAATTTAACCCTATGACTAACCGGTGTCGTGGCATAGATGTGTAATCATTCGGCTGGTAAATCAAGTGTCGTAGGATCGAATCTGCGCCGCTGTCGTCAACTTTTTGCATTATTAAAAAACTTTTATTTTCATTTTGTTGAATTTTTATTGTAATTTACCTGATAATAAGAACATTATTCGAAAAAAAATATGGAAGTAAAAATTAAACAATTTGTATTAAGAAATCAACAACATTTATTGACTAGGTTTTTTTTTATATTATAATTACAAATTAAAAAGTTTTGTGCATGACAAATATTCTAAGTCGGACAAGAAATAACGTTACTTTTCTTATTCAAGTGGGTAATTTATTTATTAGTGAAATGAATAAACATGTTAATAAGATAGATATTAAGATACAGGTATCCTAAATTGTTATCTCACTAACAATAACATCACTCACATAAAACAAATCGAATTACCCTCTGATATTTTTATTAATATCCTATTGGTGCGCCTTCGCTATCTATGACTTATTCATGCACGAAGTAAATGTCTCCACTAGACCTGCATGGAAGAATATTTTTTTTTATGATAGCGCTCACCATCTTTTCGCCACAATATTTTGCGACCGTCCTTGTCTGATTTAAAACATTTTTCATCTCTAAATATAACTATATTATTGCACCAATCAAAATCCAAATATTCTCTTGCGAAGCGTACCCGGTTTTGCCTGTGAATATCTGACATTCAAATTTTCTTGGCTGGCCTACAACATTTCACACCAGCTGCTCGCAAGTGGTTTCGTACAGTTTGTAATGTCACGTCATGTTTAGTTGCCGTGGAACGAGTAGTGAGGAAGGGCTCAGCGGTATGCGTAGCAACTATATCAGATGCCAATCTGTGAATGCAAATCCAGCCTTTGGTCCCGGTCGGCAAGGATCAATGCTTCCCGAATCTGCATAACGATGGACCCACAATTGCACAGTCCTTCTCTGTGAACAATAATAAAATATTGTTACAAAAAACAACAATCAATAACATGTGGATTATTTAAACATATTAAACTTCTAAACATCATAATAACATTTTGTTACTCACCGATATCTTTAAACGTCTCGCAATTTCACTAATTGAAACATTTTGCTCATGCAAAAGAATTATTTCAGCTCATAAAAGTGTGGTTCAATGATTCATATTGATTCACAAATAAAAGCACTTCTCAAAAAACGCAGGGTATAATGTCTAAAAACGTAACGAAAGCCCGATAGTCAATAGCATTATGACGATGAACTTAAACTACTAACTTAAACATGATTTGTCATTTTTAGAGGGTAGACAACTAATACATTCTAACCCAAATATAAAGAGACTTGCTAATAGTTAAGCAATGAATTGAACAAACAAATGTAAAATATTTTATTAAAACATACAAAAACATTAAGCTGTTGGCAGTCGGATTCGATCCTACGGCGCCGGCGCAGTAAGTAATTATTTATCGCACGCTCGACTAATGCGCCACGGAGACGATTGTATGATAAGCTAAAGAACCATGCCCATCTGTGCCCCAGAAATGCCCAGATAAAGTAAATTACAAGATAGTACAAATAAATGGAAACAAGAATGAAGCTGTTAATTTTGAAACTTATCAAGCACTGGATAAAAAAAACGAAAAAAAAGACTTCTTGTTTACATTGCAGTACTTAGTACCTTTGATATTAATGTATGTTTCATTCATTCATTCATGCACTAAAAGTGCAGTTTATTACGGTCTAGAATCACGTCCTTTGGCCGATTTATTAATTCGTTGTGATAGTGTTGTTACTTGTTACCGATGATAACGAATATCTACCTACTATTAGTGTTGCGGTTTTATAATATATATGCGGTTTTTTTAATATAAATCAACGCTTCAAACAAACAAATATAATTCAAGCAAAAATCTAATAAAGAAATGTCTCAAAAGACTTTGACAGGTTTTGTAAAAATATCCTGATTAAGCTCCAAGTCAAAAACATTCCAAAAAACTATCGGGTGAGTGGTGACGTGACTCCAGACTGTCAAGTGTCAATCATTCATTCAGTTCCTTTATACTTAGTACCTACACTCTATGGTCTGCGTCTGTTTTTGTGTGTTGACAATCGCGTCATGTTGGTCGGCGTAAATATTTCACCTATATTTTAATTGATGCACAACCATCTAATAATAATTGTTTAGATACTATATTAGGATACTGCTGTAACTGTCTCGTAGGTAACAGAACAGTGGGATGCTGTTGCCACGTTACTCGAGTACCTACTTAAGTTTTGCATCTAACCAAATTGTTTTCACATTTATATTGATGGAGATACTATGGAGACAGACTAGATAAATCCAAATAACTGAAATGTTTACAGACATTTAAGTGTATAAAAGAACACTGATCTGGCCTAGCTTATGTGATGATTATGAAGTTCCTAGTGGAAAACTAATAGCAATGCTGTCTGTAAACGATAAAATGTATAAACAATACGTAGGCAGTTATCACGTTTAACGTCCAATAACTTTTCAATCAGTGCTTTATATGACATTAAATCTAGATATCATAAAAATACTGTTATTAAGTTATCGTATGACATAGAGCTGCAATTTGGGCATTGCTTGGCATTGCTGACTTTCATCTCCATACTAATATGGGCATGGTCCTTTATGCGTCATATTCCCTGCAACATTAGTGACAAGAAATTTTATTATGTGTGCGTGGACAACGGGTTATTGTGAAGCAAACACTAATAAATAGGCGAAGTCAGACGGCCGTTGATTTTACGCACACCAACATCTATGTTGGTGTGCCCTGCAAATCGATCTAATTTGCCCCGTGTACATTATGTGAGAGCGATGTAGCAAGATGTGCACGTTAAAAGTGTCCATAGTAAAAACAAGGAAAAGAACAATTCAAAAAAATAAAATAATTAATTCAAATAAGCCGTGGCAACCAAGAGATGACCAGTCACAACTGACAGCGCCCGTTCACGAACATGACGCATGTATCAGCACCATTCAACTCAACCATTTTGAAGGGAACTAACTGATCCGACACACGCGCCACCATCAGCGAGACATTTGAGTGAGCATGACATACACTTAACCGCCAGGGCAAATTCAAGTCAAAAAAAAAAAAAAATGACGTAGGTTTCCAACGAAGGATAGCTTTCTATTACATAGTACTCACATAATATGGGCTATGCGGTTATATAATACCAAAAGAAATTGAATCTATACAATGCAAAGATAGTTGTACAATCTTCAGCAGCTCCAACAATACTATTTAATGCTATCCATTAATCAGTTTATGCGCCCCTGTCCATGTGGAGCAGGACCGGCATTGAGCCAAGCATTTTTATCAGAGATATAATCGTCCAACTTGTAATATGCTTGCTTACATAGTGTGCGTTTAATGCATGATTTAAATTTCGTCTCATTCAGTTCAAGAATACTTTGTGGAATTTTATTATAGCATCTTAAACAGTACCCCATGAAAGATGAGTCTACTTTAGCGAGTCTGAAGCCCGGCTGAACTAATTGGTCTCTAGTTCTCGTACTGTAATTGTGTCTGTCACCTCTTTTATTAAAAAGATGTAGATTTTTTCTAACGTACATTATGTTTTCGTAGATGTATTGACAATGTACCGTCATGATTTTGATTTCCTTAAACAGTTCCCTTAGAGAATCGCGCCTACGAAGATTATAATTATATGGCTCTGATGGCTCTTTTTTGCAGAATAAATATAGACTCAATGTCTGCAGCCCGTCCCCATAACAGAATGCCATAAGACATTATACTATGAAAGTAACTAAAATAGACCAGTCTAGCGGTATCTACATCAGAAAATTGACGGATTTTTCTAACAGCATATGCTGCTGAACTTAGGCGCCCCGCAAGAGATTTCAAATGAGAACCCCATTGTAGCCTTGAATCAAGCGTAAGCCCCAGGAAAACGGTTTTATCTACGAATTCAAGTTTCTCTTTATTCAATACTATATCACACTCGTTACTTTTAACATTTGGTAAAGCAAATCTTATGCATTTCGTTTTTTTTTTCATTTAATACTAAATTGTTTGCTGTGAACCAATTATGGACCTGAAGTAGGGCATTATTTACGTCATCTAGATTTTGGGCCCGTCTATTTATCTTAAAAATTAGAGAAGTGTCATCAGCAAATAACACCATATTTTGAGGTTGGTTTTTTAATAAATAGGGTAGATCGTTTATATATACTAGAAAGAGGAAAGGACCCAATATTGAGCCTTGCGGAACCCCCATTTTTACTTTTAAACCCTGTGAATTAACACCATTTATTTGAACATATTGTTGTCTATCACTTAAATAAGATTTTACCAAACTAAGTGCAAGTTTACCTAGTCCGTAATGCTCAAGTTTCAAAAGCAATGTGTCGTGATTTACGCAATCAAATGCTTTGGAGAGGTCACAAAATATTCCTATTGCGTCTTGGGATGCTTCCCACGCAGAAAATATGTGCTTTAATAAGGTTACACCGGCGTCAGTTGTACAACGTCCCTTAGTGAAACCAAACTGTTGGTCGTGTAAGATTCTGTTGGTGTTAAAATGATTGAGCATTTGATTAAGCATTACTTTTTCAAACACCTTGCTAAAAACTGGCAACACGGATACAGGTCTATAATTATTAGTATCTTTACTATCCCCGGATTTGAAAAGAGGTATGACTTTACTGTATTTCATTAAATCAGGGAAAACTCCTTGGTCTACACACAAATTAAAAATTAAAGCTAAGTATGGTGCTACAGTCTCAACTATGGATGTACAAACTTTGATAGACATTCCCCAAAGATCTTCGGTCAGTTTGACTTTTATTTGCCGGAAAGCTTTAATAACTATCATAGGGTTTATGTGTTTAAATTTAAATTCAGCCGGGCAGCCAGACACATTCGCCTTTAATAAACCATTTGCTACTTCAGGAGAGGAATTAAGAGACTCCGTAGTTTTTAACGGTATATCGTGATTAGAGCTTTTAGGACCACATGCTGTATCTAAGGTGTAGCTAGTGTTACGTATTTTCTTCCTGTTAGTCTCGTTATTTATGACTTTCCAAACTGTCTTTATTTTATTTTCTGCTGTTTTGATCTTGTTGCTAATGTGCAGGGCTTTGGCAACCTTGCATGTATTTCTAAAAATGTTTGAATACTTAGCAACATACTTATTAAAAGTTTCAGTGTTTATATAAGATTTAAGGTCATAAAGCTCAAATAGTCTTTCCCTACTTTTTCTGATACCTCTAGTTGCCCAATCACTAAATATAAATTTAGGGCAAATACTTTTTGTCTTCTTTTCAAAAGTTTTGTTGTATTCAGTGTGAACTATTGAAAAGAAATGATCATACAATTGATTTATATTAATATCGTCCATATGATGGCTCATAACACTTAACTTGTTCTGCAGGGAAATATTATACCTATTTAATTTGCTAGTAGTTATAGGTCTAAATTTAATCTGAACATTTTGCAATGGTGTGTTACACCTAAAAGTTACAGTTTGTCCGCTGTGGTCAGACGGCAGGCAATTTACTATGGCTTTATCTAAGTAATCGCAATCGCAGAAAACATTATCTATACAAGTAGCAGAAGATGGAGTGACTCTAGTAGGTTCTATAAAAATGTTGGTCAAGTCAAATGACTTAAAAAGATTTAATAACCGACTGCTATTTGAATTGTCTTCTAAAATATTGATATTGAAATCACCACAAATAATTGTAGATTTATTACTGGCTGCAAGTTTTGCCAGGACATCTTCCATTATTGATTCAAATAAGGAAAAGTTTTGATAGTTTGGGGGTCTGTACACACACACAATTACATGCTTATCTAGCTCAACACAGGACAGTTCGACGCAATGTTCAACCGAGAGACCTACTATGTCAATACGTTGTTTATATTTAACACAATTTTTCAAAAGTATTAGGGAACCTCCACGCAGCATAGATTTACGGTTAAAGCAGCTACCAACCGTATAGTTCTCATAATTAATCAGCATTTGGTAATCTTTTAGCCAATGTTCGGTAAAACAAATAATGTCAAACATATTTTTTTCTAAAAACAATTCAATTTCTAATAATTTGGAAGAAATGCCTTGGATATTTTGGTGGAATAATTTTAAGGTGTTCTGCTGAGGCCCTTTTTTACTAACTAATTGAGTGCAAGAAGATACCTTGTTGTTGATAGGTTTAACAATATTGTTAAAGGTACCTTCTTTTGTCTCACTACCTAGTTTAAATTAATATTAATATCTGGAGTGAGCCCCGAGACTCCACTACCAGTGGATTCTACTTGAGAATCATCTATAATTACGCATGGATCCTCCGATTTACAGTTATTATAAAAATGTTTATTAGTATGATTACTAATAGTCGCGGTGTTAATAATATAACTAAACTTAGACATACTATTTATGTCTGTGTGAATATTATAAGCTAATAGCCTAGCTATTTTGTGTCTACATCTAATAGGTAGATACACCTTACCCCGTGTCGACTTAAGTTTATCAACAATAGTGTTGATATCCAGATATATAAGTCTGTCACTATAGTGACCTACTAAGAAATGTACATGCTTATTTAACATATGTATATAATTGTTTTTTCTACTACTTAAATTTTTATATTACTTAACTATGAAACTAATGGCGTTAGCATAGTTAGCAAGTTGCAAGTCTGATAATGTGACTTTATATTTCAAAATAGCTTGACCTCATTGGTCACTTTGAGATCTAGCTATAGTCGCGCCATCAAACATATCACCATCAGGTTGAAACTGTCTTCCCTATTGCGCGTTTAAAATCCACCACGGTGATTTCGTTCTTTCGGGAACCTAACGCGATGAAAACACCAGCTTTGTCTAATAAGATTGACTTGTGAAATATTATCCCTAAAACAAAATACGATCACAAATCAAAATACTTTCTCTATCAAGGTGGCATATTCGTAGCAGCCACAGAGTCTACATTATTAGATGTACCTGATTGATGGCAATAGGCTCGCCTCCTATTACATGGGACTTAAACAAACTAGCGATATGTAGGTGTACTATAAAGTACACCTCTGCTTAACCTTTCACGGATTACAAACGTGATGTTATGATAAGTGACATAAATTCTCATCTCATCGAAACGGGTCTGATAAATAGAATGAAAATAAATGAAAGTAAAAGGGATCAAGGTAACATGTCGCAATGGCAGTTTAAATCTAAAATCGATATGCGTTAGTATCACGTAATTTAAATTAATTATTAATAGCTTCAAGCGAGGCCTTTCATTATTCGGTTTGTCTGTCTCGATCGCAAGAAAATGGAGACTATTTCAGCTTCTAGAAGAAATAAAGCTTCTTGTTTGTTATTATAAAACTCAGTGAATAATATACATATATTCTATGTTAAGGGTTTTGCTTTCCGCACGGCGTAGTCTTTAAAGTGGACCATTGTGCGTGAGTCATGGTAGCCGTTACTCCAACCAGCCCACCTTCCTCCAGAAGCAGATCAATCTATCCGGTCTTCTCGGGGCATCCGCAAGAGATCTTGGTATTCCAAGTCTCCTCGCGGATCTGGGTGATGCCAGTACACTCTAGGAGTACGTGCGCTATCGTTTCCTCAGCCTCAATGCACGCCCTGCACAGGGGACTGTCAGTGATACCTAGGGTGTGGAAGTGTTTATTCAGTGTCCAGTGATGGTCCCCGCCACCAGTCGCAGGCTATCTCTATCCAGGAAGCGAAGCAGCAGAAGCAGAAGACGTTTGTTATAATGTATACAGCGTGTAGCGGAAGGGGGGTATCAACCCTGAAGGAGGTGAATGTGCTCATGAAACTCAACAACTTTCCCCAAAGAACATAGGTCGAAATATGAAAAAAAAATTGGCCCTCCCATAGTAAATCAATCAGCTGGTAGTCAGTTTTGTAAGGAAGGGCAAAATTTTTTTTTCATATTTCGACCTATGTTCTTTGGGGAAAGTTGTTGAGTTTCATGAGCACATTCACCTCCTTCAGGGTTGATATCCCCCTTCCGTTACACGCTGTATAATATACATAACATCACGCCAGAATGATAAAAAGAAATAACGCTATACTAAACATACTAGATCAATATTTTCATTCTCCTCCACTTATACCAATGTATGTGTGGTCGGCGCAGCATGTCTTCTTCTTCCATACTTCTCTATTGCTCGTCATCTCAGCAGTCACCTCCTTTCTAGCCATATCATCCTTCACACAGTCCATCCATCGTTTCTTTAGTCTTCCTCTACTCTTATAGCCATCTACATTCATACTAAGTGTTTTCCTCATTACTCTGCATCGCATGTACATTAATATATCATATCCGAAAACAGTTCCTTTCAAAAAAATCAAAAATCAAATCAAATCATTTATTATCCAGATAATACAATCCAATTTGTTAGTAAAATGATACATACACATCTTAAACACTAGTGTTAGTACATAATTATTATGTTTGGAAAATTTTGGTAATAGTTACTTACTATTAATGTCAAAATAATTCAACACAACAACACAACAAACAACACTCACAACACGTGACGTCACTCGTGTTTCAACACTCTCTGTTATTTTTAATGGAAAAATAAAGCCAAGACCAAAACATAAATCCCTTAATTGACTTAATCCATTCTAAAAATACGATACCAAAATAACCTTGGCTGACATTCGTAAATAAACTTTGATCGACAAAGAACAAGAACTTGACCGGAATAACCATTTTGAATATTTAATGACTACCCTACGTCAATCGTTTAAAGTCTATTTTCAAACATTATTGCAGAATTGTATTCGTTGTTGTGTTTGTGGTTGTTGTGTATTTCGTATTTCTAAAACAACTTTTAATTTCAGGACTTAAGCTGCTGCCTCGACTGCCTCGATGGTCTAGTGGTCGCAAGCGCGACTGCTGAGCATGAGGTCCTGGGTTCGATTCCCGGGTCAGGCAAAGTGTTTTGTGATTTTAACATCAGGAATCTATCAGTAGCAGCCACGGAGTCTGGATTTGTCCCCGGTTGATGGCATTAGGCTCGCCCTTATTTCATGGGACTTAAAACATAACTGGCGGAATGGGGGTGTACTAATTAGATACACCTCTGCCTAACCCTTCAGGGATTGCAGGTGTGATGTTTTGTGACTACCTGTTTTTTTTAATAACAGGCTTGCGACTATCTGTAACAACTATCAAACAAGTCAATCCGGACTTAACGTGCATTCCGCGTCATGAGGGGAATTCAGTAAACTGAATGGCTACCCATCCACAGACCGACCTCGGCAAGCACTGCTTAACCTTTAAGATCGACTTGTGAGGCTGGTATTATGTAGAGCCACGAGCCCCTTTTCGGTAATCTAAGTCAATCCAATACATTTCTGACTTCCTTGATTCTTGTCACTGTTAGGCCCTCTTGACTGAAGAATAAAAGGAAACGTACCGAAAATAACGTAATTCTCACGAAATAAAAATATCTTTATTTGACTGGCTATTACTGTCTTAGGTTGGGACAAGGGTCTGAATAAGGCTAGGTTGCATTGTAAGCGGGAATTTATAAGCGACTAGTACCTGTTCTGATATTAACGTTTTTAAAACCATTGACTCAAAGATTTTTATCAATAAATTTCAAGACGACAAAGTATTAAACCACACTATGATTTATGGGGAAGAGCTCCCCTCCCGTCTATGCCACTCGTAACGTCGTCGTAGTTGACGAGGGCCCGGTCTACGAAGGCTAGATCAATTAGTAGCTTTATTCAATTGTTTTTTTTTTGTGTTATCGACTTCTCAATGATTCAGCGTAAGATTGAACGATGAGGTCTAATTTAAGTGTAGTTTTAATCATTGTCCAAAGTGTTAAAACTACCTTTTTTTTTCGTATCGGAAATCATCAAATGACTCCTCCCGCTCTGGGCTGAGCGGAAGGGAGTGTCAGACTTTTACTGACTAAAAACCATCCATGTTCCTTCTTTTGCCCTTTATGTTCCAGGACCGCAGTATCTCTTTCGAACAGTCCCGCAGCCCTGGCAGGCATCGGCCCTTGCAGGTCCCTCCTGTTTGCTGACATCTCTTTGAGGCGCGCGTGGAACATGAACGCGCCGTCGACACGGCCTGTCGTCATAAGACGGACGGACGGCGACCTAGCCCATTAATCACCGTCCACAGGCCCACGCCTACGATGGCCGAGAGCCACCACGTGGCCCCCGACACCCGGTGCTTCTCCCGCGGTGGCTGGGACGTGAGGTCCTCTCCCTCTCACGTTCCGCCATCTCCTTCGCTAGCATGACTGCTTCGCAGAAGGAGGTGACGGCTTCCCATTCCCTCTCGACCCAAACCATGGCTTGAACCAGGGCCGGACGCGAGAGGTCGCCGCCGCCAATCGCCGCTATGAGGACACGGCGGTGCTCCTCCCAAGCGGAGCAGACCTCCACAGTGTGGTCCACCGTGTACTTCGGGCGATCCTCACAATGATAACACTCGGGCGTTTCCTCTCGCCCGATTCGGTGCAGGTACCTCCCAAAAGAACCGTGTCCGGTGAGGACCTGCGTCAGGCGGAAGGTGAGGGCGCCGTGGCGCCTCTCCAACAACTCCTCAAAGAGGGGACTTACCGCCACTATCGTGGCGTGCCCTGCACGGGGTTGCGACAGTTGCTCTCTCCATGTTGCCATGAGATCGCGCCGGAGGTCTGTCCGCTGAGCGACAACTTTCCGCGGAAGTGTTAAAACTACTACTAAATCAAAATACCTATAAATGAAATAACTTCGTCATCTTCTTTCGCTTGTTTTCATCCATTCTCCCCTGTCAATCGTCATCCTATCAGTTACTCCTTTTTCCGTATCATTCCTCACACAATCCGTCCATATTTTCTTTGGTCTTCGTCTCCCTCTCCATCCATCAATATTTATATTCATACATTATTAAATGTACTAACTTAATAACACTTTTAATACAGTTTTATGAACTAAAGAATCTGCTGATCAGAAAAAAAACCAATGCTTAGTTTTCCACGACGAAAAAAGCCATTTGTTAACAAGTTACCCTTTTTCAGCGTAAAAGCCACGAGGCTGAATACATAAAAAATTGAAACGGCCACTCTTTTGCGATAGCCATAACGTTTTTGACACACCTGTCGTTTGGCACAAACATTCTCGGTATTGTGAATATGGTATCGAGCAATTATACTATTTTTGGGTTCGACCCCATTTCATTTTGAAATGCCAATGAATTCCTCGAAAATATTGAGATTTTTTTGCCTATTGGTGGACGATCGCGTATTCGCGAGAAGTTCACTTTGGACAGGACACGTAATGACGATAGCTTCTCTCTCTACGCACTCTGTTATATTTTAAAGACTTTTTAATCATTATACGCACCGGGACTTACAGCTTAGGACGGCCGTTACTCCAAGTGCGTACGATGTGGCTACGTTTTGAGACAATTGAGCCTGCTTTGTACCTAAGACCCGACTGACTATAAACCTAGCCCTACAGTAACTACCTAGCACCCTAGTTATCCTAGTCCTGTAGTAATTACCAACTTAGTTACCACTCTAGTTTAAATTAACCTAACGCCCTAGCCTACCATACAAACCATACCAAACGTTACGCTGGTTTTACGAGGGAAGTCTATTACAAGGAGACCTACGGTAACAGACGGAAATAGGGGTTTGTGTACGTCGTGCAATGTACACAGGAAATGGTTTTCTCACTGCCGATCCCACAGACTCATAGGACCGATGATGACTAAGGTGTCTTGGCCACAGCGAGAGGAGGTATAGGAGATAAATCACACTCGACTCCAGCTTGATGACTAATTTATTACCAATAATGAACTTTATTAAATACACATTTTGTGGTAAATACACATTGATAGCTATTTACATGTGTGTTGTGTGTGTATCGAGCCGATGAAGCGAAGATCTCAGTAGGCCACTTCTTAGCGCTGACGGTGTGCTGGTGTCGCCGGCGCGTGGAACGCATGTATGTTGCTCTTGATGCTGACGCTGTGATGCTGTTATTGGCGCATGTAATTATGATATGTTCACGGTTGAACAATCATCGTCTGCCTAGCATTTTCTCAACTAAACTCAAACTTTTTATTACATAAATGTGTACATTTTTTACTTCTTTATTCTTACATAATTATAATGTAAGTAAGTTCCAACATGAAACCCGATTAGGGTACGGCAACATAATAGATGACGGACAAAACAAGCATCCAGTGAGTACGTATACTGGATTGCAAGTTTGTTAAATAAATATAATTATTATCGATAATACTACTAGTATTAGGTTTATGTAGTTATTTTAATTAATATCGTGAGGTTATTAAATTATTTTATTTACGTGTATTATTTCTTTATTCATTTTTTAACTTATACCTATTTACATTTTAAATATTTTAACAAAGCCGATTATCTTTTATTTTTCAATATCCATACAATACATTTTTAACTGAAAAGAAATAATCTGATACAGATAAATTAAATTGCCTTTATGTTTTCAATCCAAAGCTTATAATACACACACGTATTGGTTAACTGAATGTTTTCTTTCACTCCTGCAAGTCCTTTGAACGGATTAGTTTGTATTTTCAATAGACAAGTTTATTTGAGCGATATATTTCTTTGCACGGTATTTATAGAATGAAATAAAAATTGAATCGTAGTAATTTAAGAACATGGGTGTAGTTTGTTAAGGGTTTGTTGGAACTGGTCCACCTACATATAGTTTCAAAATAAACTGAAATACTTTTTGCAAGTTAATCTTTAAAAAGTGTTTGAAAACATCCGATTGGAACTAAATTAGACATACACACCTAAGCCTTTTTTTTGGGATGGGAAATCATCAAATGACTCCTCCCGCTCTGGGCGGAGCGGAAAGGAGTGTCAGACTTTTACTGACTAAAAACCATCCATGTTCCTTCTTTTGCCCTTTATGTTCCATGGCAAGGCCGCGGTATCTCTTTCGAACAGTCCCGCAGCCCTGGCAGGCATAGGCCCTTGCGGGCCCCTCATGATTGCTGACATCTCTTTGAGGCGCGCGAAAACACGAACGCGCCGTCGTCATAAGACGGACGGACGGCGAGCTAGCCCATTACTCACCGTCCACAGGTCCGCGCCTACGGTGGCCGAGAGCCATCACGACGTGGCCCCCGACGCCCAGTGCTTCTCCCGCGGCGGCTGGGAAGTGAGGTTCTCTCCCTCTCACGTTCCGCCACCTCCTTCGCTAGCATGACTGCTTCGCAGAAGGAGGTGACGGCTTCCCATTCCCTCTCGCCCCGGACCATGTCTTGAACCAGGGCCGGACGCGAGAGGTCGCCGCCGCCAGTCCAGTCCCGCAGCCCTGGCAGGACCAGTTGAGCCCTAACCGTTACAACCGTTCTCTTTACTCGTCATATCACCAAACAATTGTAAACCTTAAAATTACATAGATAACGGGTAAAACGACGAACAGACAAAATTTTGAAAGGGATTTTAAAGTTAAATTAATGAAATGATAGTACGCTATTTTATTTCCGTAATTATAGTTACTTAGAGACCTGCGTTTCTGTTCACTCCAGTTTACGGTGCTTAACTTCAAATCGCTATCTACCTACACCGTGACCAATTCCCACCCTCGACTTGACTATTCGAAGCAGAAAGTCGAGTGGAAAGTTGGTAAATTGTAATCTTCTATCAAGTGGCCTCTTCATTCGTCACTTGGATTTTGGACATTGTCCTTTCTTGCTCACTTGGAGGCCTTTAACGCCCACTCGGAGGTCTTTCCATAAAGTCTGAAGAGTTACTTTATCAAGTTATGTATCGAGTTGAGGCCTTCAAGTGTTGTTTTTTAGGTAAATTAGCAATACATATTGTTATTAAATTTCTTGAAGCACGTAGATTGTTGGACTAGAAGGCTCATCTTTTTTAGGGTTCCGTACCTGAAGGCTAACCAACTGGACCCTATTACTAGGTCTGTCAGCGGGCTGTATCACGTCATGATCCGTAGATAATAGGTATGAGGACAGTTGATATTTTCACAGAATGAGTATTCTCGTTGCCGCTATAATAACACATAATAAAAATTAATGAAAAATTAAAGGGGGCTACTATATGGTACGGAACCCTTCATGCGCGAGTCCGAGTCGCTTTTGGCCGGTTTTCTACAAATAGTTTTGGAATAGAGTTTTGAATATTATTTTGGTGTTCTTAAAAATCATGCTCTATTACTTCTATTAGAGTTAGATAGTTTTGTTGCTGACTCGACAAAAATAATTCGCGTATGAGACCTATTTTACGAAGGGAATGTTTTCACGGCAATCTTCTTAAGAGGGACCAGGGGCTGCGATACTCCATACAAACTTTGACAAAATCGACGATTCGTATTTTCCTTTTTTTCCTGCCTAACGCCTCTAGCTAGAGCAAACATTTTTTTTTTTATAAAATTAGAGTCTACTGTAGACACGTCATTTCTTTTTTTTTCAGCAACTAATAATTAAACGAAATACGACAAAAAATTGGAAAAATGTCCTATTTTTACGGCCGTGATTTGAGAAAAATTCGGAAAGTTTTTAACATAAAATAAATTGGTAGGAATCTAGACATACTCTTTTTTATTTTCAATGTTAAAAGTAATTGAATGGGCTCAATTTTCGAGGAGAAAAAAGGGGAATACGAGGGCAAGCTTGACGCAGCGTGACGGAAATAGTTTTTTTTATAGTTTCTTCAAACACCTATCTTTCATATTTATTGCGGACCCTGTTCCCCCTTAACCTCGACTGTCATGCGACCTGAATCACAGGCACAGTCGGGTCCAGCATGCCCTTATACCTGCACGTTAATGAAACTTATCGACCCTGCCGATTATAGCATCCGTTGGGCCAAGCTGCATTATTATTTAGAACATACAAATAGTGCAAGTAATCAAAATAAGATTGCCATCTTCATTCTACATAACTATTATGCACGCTAAGAAGAAGTCACAGACAGTGTACTTAATATTCAAATTTCAACGCAACAAAAAATAGATTATATCACCATTATTGAGCTTTTCCAATCTTACTTTCTTATCCACAAGGAAAATCTCTTAAGATAAGCAAAATGTTCCATTTAAAAAGGACAAAAGACTTTACTGAAATTTTAATAAGAGCAGATTTTGTTTAAATCTTTTACTAGCAGTACTACCCTATTGTTACGTGTTATAAAACTATTGTTGGCAGGTTTAAAGGGATTTGATGCTGTTCAGTATCGCAATCTTGTTCGGGTAACTTTGTCGGAGAACTAATATTGTAGCAAATAATGTCATGGTGTTCTTTGTTGGGAAACTTAATAAAGGGGTGTGTCAGATTTTAGTAGTTATTGTGACAAGGTGTTAGTTTTAATCTATAGTTAGTCTATGGAAATCTGTTTTAAAATATACAGGCCACGTTGGGGAAACCGGACCGATAAACTAGTTTTTTTGTAGGGTTCCGTACCCGAACGGGACGTTATTACTAAGCCACCGCTGTCCGTCCGTCCGTCCGTCTGTCTATCCGTCCATCTGTCTGTCTGTATCTCCTGATCCGTAATAGGTTGACATTTTCACAGAATGTGTGTGTCTGTTGTCGCTATAACCACAAATAATAAATTAAAAATTAAAGGGAGCCCCTACTACGATGATTTTCCAATATAAAGCATTCACATTAGCTTAAATTTTCTTATAAAAAATATTTAAATAATATTTTTGTAGTTGTTTTGTAAAGCTTTCGATGAAATAACTTCTTTTTAACACTATTAATGTAACTATTTCTAGGTTATTCAATGGACTTACTTTTCTAAGATATGTATCACTTTTATCAGCGCTTTTTAAGGGGCTTAAGAAAAAAAAATTATACGATCTAGATAGTTTGGTGTCTAGTAAATATTTCATGTCCTACTTTCAGGAACAAAAGGGCATTTTAATGTACTAAAGAAATAAATAACAGTAAATTATGGCGTGACTGTTGACAGGGGAGAGTGGAAGAAAAACACGTGTTGAGCCGACCCCAAGTAACATGGGGTTGGAAGATGAGGATGATGGTGCATGTCAGCAACATTAACGGTCCACCCATTTTGAATTAGGACGTTGACAAGTGAAGAAGTATTTGAAACAAGAGTAAGTTTACTCCTGTTCCAAATACTTTCAATCAACTACTATACTTCCTAGACGTGGATGATCAAAAGTTTACTTAAAATTAAATTTAAATAATTAAAATTAAACATACAGATATCTGGCAGCAGCCTTTTCCATTCTTCAAAAGAATTTCGTTCAGCGAAAGAACATTCAATACATTTCATCACGCACGTATTCCGCAAAGAGGTAGACAGAGACTGATAGTACACTCATCAAGTTAAGTTTAAGTAAATAATATTAGTTTTGTTAATGAACAGTTAAAGGCTAACTTAAAATTAATGAGCATATGAAACTGTTAGACTGCAGCAATTTAACTTTAAACTAGTAACTCTATCGCTACACTAGACTAGACCGTACCATACCATGACCGTGCTATGAACGTATTGGGCACGGAAAGGAACATGACTCGGACTATTATGCCGGGCACTAGAATGTATCAACAGCGTATCATACCCGTTCATAACGGTCATCATACCTGTTTATAACGAGTTTAGAATGGTCATCGTACACGGTTTTAAGCTATATTCTTTGTATTGAAAAGAATGAGACTATGCCCACAAGACCGTTCCGGCACCGACGGCAAGGAGCGTATCGGCACCGGCAAAATACAAAGAATATTTTTTTCCATCTCGACTCGTTCCTAGTACGATCATGGTATGACAAGGTGTAGTGAGCAGACTCTTCAAACTGTCATTCTGTTAACGGAGAATTTACTTTAAATATACATCGTCCATTTTTAAGTAAACTAAAAATAAACCCTTTATGCAAAAACAGCTTATCAACTGATACAGTTCCACCTAGTAACACCGCAATTTTATTACCGAGCGACTACCCGCCTATAACCTGGCTTAATTTAGATGGTTATTGATCTAGTACGATGACACGGTAGATATGAACGATACAAGTTGGTCGTGTAGTAGAGTGCCGTGTATGGTACCGACGACCCCAATAGGTAATCTACTTTGGTCTTCCTCTAACGTTCTATTAGGTGTAAACTGTGTTGTTAGCTAATATCAGCTAGCTGTTGCCCGCGTCCCTTGTTCGTGTGTAATTATTAAAAATATTACTTCCATAATGGAATCGAATTATGTCAACAATTTCAAGGGTTTTAATTTTTTTGCACAGAACTCTTATTATTTTTCTGAAATAAAAGCAGCCTAAGTTATTCTTATAACATCAGCTATCTACCAGTAAAATTCCCATCAGAATTCGTCCAGCCATTTTGTAAATTTTGTTCTACGGCTAATATGGCCCTATTGCTATTCAGCGTACTTATTCTGTAAGCTATGTCGATAACTTTCTCATAATAACAATCTCTGTCAGATCACCTCGTTCCGGGTTCGATCCCTTAGTACTTTGCTCAATAAAATAATAAATGACTTTGCTACCTCCAAAATGATGCCTAGAAGTTATTTTAATTCCTTCATTACATTTTTCCTAAATTCCTCCCCCAAAATCATTACAAACGCCATTTTGAATCAGCTGTCATAAGATACAAAAATAACAAGATGGCGACATCTTCACTTGAGATTCCGTTCGATTCCGATTCCGTTCACTCAGGCATCACTTCGGTTTCTGTCGATATTTTAAAATGGAAATCAAATAATATTGGCTGCTATCTTATTGGAATGTCAATCCAGAGAGACATTAAGCTGTCCAAGATTTTTTCATGCCTGTTTATTTTTCTGTTTTGAATTTAGAATGACTGTTTTCACTATATCAGGAAAGCATTATAGCAAGCTGTCACTGACGGTTTTTTACTTTTAAAATTAATAACGATTTTGGTATTTTTTATTTAAATGTATTTCTTTCAGGGAAGCAAATCACAAACAAATGTTTTATTTATTTATTTATTAATCACAAAATCCACAGCTCTTTGAAATTATATCTTAAAATATATAACCGATTGGAATCCTACAGCGTAATAGCTATACTATACATTGCTAAGTGTACAGCGTGTTTTGCGGTATAATTTGTCTGTATCTCTTACTTTTGAATACATAATTATATTATGTAGGTATTGAAAATATTATGAGCGGTTGCAACGGTTTTCTACGAAAATCATATTTTCACTAGAAATAGCTTCTCATCGAATTAAGTTTAAATCATAATTACACTAGAATTAGTTTTTCTCCGAATTAAGTTCAATATATTATGTAAATGCTGTTGAAATAAATCCAAAGTCGCTAAACCTGCACTGCAGGCAAAACGTTTTGCGTGCTTCTAAAACAATTGAAGCGGTGGAATATTTGTGTTATTGAATTTTGTGAATAAAAAAATATTTGATACCATACATTTACTATTTTCGTATTTAGCTGACAATTAAAACGATAAGCGGGTTTATGTAATGCCTATCCATATTAGATACAAATTCGGAGAATGAAGAATTTACGTTTTTCTGAATTTGTACGTCTTTATAATATTTTTGAACGCATCGGAACCAATTATTTTTCAAAGTAATAAAATTCTTTTGACATCGACTGTACAGAGTGATGTCATTGATGTAGTCATTAGCTAAATTAGCAGGCACCGAACAAAAGCTAATGGTAGATACATTCGTGTCACTGTTGTCGGTACTCGCCCACACTTTCAGCGAACGTAAAATCAGATTTTTATCGAATTACATCGAAATAAATCTGATGAATAACTGGAAGAGCATGATTTAAAAAAATACTTAAATACATTATTGGCAGAAAATAATAAAAAATATTATCATTATTCGTTTTAAATTACGTAGTAATTAAGTATAATTAAAGTCTTGCTAACAGACAGCAAAAGTTTAGATTTTTTTTCTGCTAATAGGTACTAAGAATACGAAAAAAATGTCACTAAAACATCTGTCTTAATTGTGTCAAGAGGTAAAAGTCAAGAAGTTTGTACTGTAAAAAAAATCTACGTAATCAATTTAGTACCTAACGATTCATGAGGAAGGATCAGTCAAAAAAAAAATGTGTTGCATTATCAATGAAAGCCATGACCTTTTTTGAAAATTGTGGTGCCTTCGGAAAGCCATGACCACTAATTATATAAATCTTATTTTTCTACTATAATATTTATTTATTTAAACTTCATGTAGGTACGTACAAGAGTGGTACATAGGCGGACATAATGCCACAAGGCATTCTCTACCAGTCCAAATAGGACAGCATTGTGATAGAGTACAAAAAAAAATTATAATAAAATTACCATTATTCATAAATTGATACACATAAACGGGTACATATAAAAAAAAGAATTAAAAAAACTAAAAAACACACCTGCCATATCAAAAAATTAACTAAACAATTAAAAACAAGTTACTTACATGATTTTACTGTTGAATGGCCAACAGGTGGGTACTAAATAGATTATAATATTTACTGTGCAATTAAAACGCCATTGTGCCCAAAAGTGCAAATCTGAAAACCAATCTTTTCATAGAAGTCGGGGGAACTGTAAAGAACTATTCCAAGGAACCGTCCCCCGACTGCCCAAGGAACTGGGCAATGCATGTCTAGAATTATATTATAAAGCAATTAATAATAAATTGCCAGCGACTTTCGTTCGCGTGAAATCCTACTTTAATAATATTATAAATGTGAAAGTTTGTTTGTTACTCTTTCACGCAAAAACTAATAAACGGATCTGGATAAACTTTGGCGCACAGATGGTTTATAACCTGGATTAACACATAGGATAATTTTTGTCCCAGTGGAACGATCCCGTGTGACAATTACCGAACTCCGCACGGGCGAAACCGTGGGCATAAGCTAGTTACAACATAATATTAACATAAGGTAAGTACGTAACATTGTTTACTTTACTTGACAATACGAAAATCAATTAGTGTTTTGTGTCTATTTTAATTGATGCTGTCAATCAAATTCATTGTATGTTTGGTATATTGGAAAATGTTATTTCTGGTACAAACATGGTATATTCACTTGTGTGTTTCGAAATAATAAAACATATAGAATAACGTAGATATTTCGATTTCATAAAATACATATAATATTATAATAATATCTCTGCGATCGAATATTAAAATATAGTTGTTTTTATTACAAATCCAAGATGACACTTGTGCAACTTGACGCATTCGGAAAATTAATGGTTGTTTAAATATTAATAAATAAACCAAAAGAAATATATCCCATACTAACAGATACGCAGCATTCTTAAAGGGTGTACATATTAAAAACATCCTTTTATTTGAATCTTGACGCGCTAAAATGGTCCCTCAGGCACTTCCAGATCGGTGAGTAATGGGCTAGCTTGCCGTCCGTCTGTCTTATGACGACAGGCCGTGTCGACGGCGCGTTCGTGTTCCACGCGCGCCTCAAAGAGATGTCAGCAAACCAGAGAGGTCTGCAAGGGCCGATGCCTGCCAGGGCTGCGGGACTGTTCGAAAGTGATACTGCGGCCCTGGAACACAAAGGGCAAAAGAAGGAACATGGATGGGTTTTAGTCAGTAAAAGTATGACACTCCCTTCCACTCCGCCCAGAGCGGGAGGAGTCATTTGATGATTGCCCATCCCAAAAAAAAAGCACTTCCAGATAGTCCCAACATCTTTGGCGCACCGTTCCCTTACGACAATGACAAATCAATGGGGAGTCTGATTCGCGAATGAAATATGAGTCTGCCCGGGGTTGCCGCCAACAAGAATTTGTCTTCATTCACAACGTCTGCATTCAGACTCGTTGCCACTAAGTTTTTAACTTTAAAATGTCATTTATAAAAGTCAGAATATTCTTGGGAGAGTCTGTTAGAATAAGGCTTTATTTTAAGAAATGCGGGTTTGATGAATTGCAGCCCATTTACAAAACTAAGGACTGTGATCAGTATCTTTTTTTTGTTTTTCGTTGGTTTTCAATAATCGAAATTATTTGTTTTTGGTTACTTTGTAACTTTTGTGGTTTCTTTCATACGCCGGTTATCGCGAATTCAGTTCTCCAAAAATGCACATTTCAGGTAATACAATTGTAATCATACCAATGCGGCGCAAGCATATTTTTCTCAGTACGTATGAACATTTTGCGCAATCTAAGTGCGGTGTGGGCACAACATACGATTTTTTTTTTACTTTGTGCAGCTTAACACAAAAAAAAAATTACATGGAAAAAATAGCCTAGTATACTTTAACTAATGAACGCTTTTGAAATAAAGACGGCCCCGTTTTGCCGATCTTCTTTCATTATGCTGATTACCAGTATTTTACATGGAGCGACTGCTTATCTGAACTCCACAACCCAGTTAATAGGTACTGGATAATACAATACCCATTGGTAAGATTCGTTGTCAGACTATCGGGTCACTGACTACTTGTAACGATTGTCAAAGATCTACAAGTGACATTCAACGACTTAACGTTCTTTTCGTGGCACGGAGGAAACTTGGTATGTAGTGGGTGGTGGGTGGTCACCCATCCACGGACCAACCTAGGCAAGCGTGGCTTAACCTGAAGATCGACCCGAGCGACTGTTATTTTTTACTCACGAGCTCCTTTGTATAGATTTTCTTTGTATAAATTAAATAAATCTTAATACAAGCAAAAGTGTTAACATACGTCTCAATCTCCTCAACAATTGGGTACACTAATCTGGTCGGCAATCAGGAACGTGAATAGAAGGTGCGAGTGAGAGGTTCGACGACTCAGTATGCTAAAAGGGTCCAATCAATTACCTGCTGAATTGTCGGGATTGATTATAAACTGATATTGCTGTCAATTTAGCATTTACATTGTTATTGAATTCCTGTATCAAGAGTTGGTAACTTCTATGAGCGCGCGGTGTAAACTTAACTTAATTACGTAGTTTTAAAAATAAAAAAAACCATCAAGTGCGTGTCGGGCCACGCACAATGTAGGGTTCCGTAGTTGCCCATCAAAATATGTGGACACTTCCTACCGTCCGATTTGCCTCCGAACGATGATTTTTATTGCAATAATAAAAAAAACAAACTTACATTTGCAGTTGAAAAACCTGTGCAATACATGTGCAATACAATGCATTATGTTTAGGAAAATAAATTTTGTAAGTACATTTTATAAGTTGGTCGACTTGTACTCGTAAACTTGTAAAGCCTACTTAGCTGTGATAGTTTTTCTTTTAACTTCGTTATATATTCTATCACCGTGAATTTTTTCACGCACCCAAAACACAACACTTGAGTCTAACAAAAATTTGCAAAACAAAAAATGTTGCGTTTGTGAAATACTGAGGTTTAAGCTCAATATTTTACCCTCACAGCTCAATATGGAACCCTAAAAATACTCGTTTCACTCAAATATTAAGAATTTATTCTTAAGTATGGATGAAACAATTTAACTAAAATGCCTTAGGTTAATTTATTGTATTTTCGATTGAAAAATCGACGTATTTACATTCCACTTGCACCGCCCGCTCGTGCTAGGGCCTCTGATGAATACCGGTATTTACCCAAATGTCCGACAATGATACAATCATTGGACTATTGGCAATCAAATCAAGCAGCGATCATCGACAGACTGATAATGACGTCACAACCATTACATCATGGTAACCTGACTAACCTTTAATTACCAGCTCCAATCTATGTGGAACTACCCAAAACTTCAATAAGCTACATCCCATTACATTCGGAGTGCAAATGATAATGTTTTAAGCGTATCTTTGGTCCTATTATAATTGAAATCTTGCTAGGGTCCCAAGTTAATTAAGAAGGGGTTGGGTCGGCCTAACCCTGCCGACAAAAGGATTTTGTGGATATTGTAATTTGTAGATGTAAGCCCGGTAGATATCGTGCTACTGATTTTACAGGTGATTTCTTTTTGGGTTTTACCGATTATTGTTATTCTGATGGCTTTGGATTGATTCATAGTGTAATTGAAATCTTTGAACAATGAGTATGAATTGAAGTCCTAATACTAAGCTACTATTTGATATATTTTTCAATTCTGTTGGTCTCGCCCAAAGAAATATGCCCATGGTCCTTTAAAACTTAAGTGGAGTTCCTAAACTTCAATTACTCGATTCAGAAATCGACAATTAAATTTAACTAAAACTCTTATTCAACCAAATTCAGTACTTCACTTATTTCAGTTATTCTAATGGCTTTGGATTGATTCATAGTGTAATTAAACTTTTTGAACATAGAAATAAAGTTTTTAGGTTCAGTTTAACTGGTCACATCTTAAAGTGCTGTACCTATTAGTTCGGATTGTAATGATAAACTTCACTGGTTATACTATGTTGGAGTCGGTTGCCAGTTAAAAGCGCCAATGTCTAAAATGCCTTTAACATTTACAAGAAAAAAGATACAGAGGTGCGTATTTTAGTAATTTATTAAGAGTTTTCAAATAATATGAGCCTGGTAACAAACTAAGACAGTTTTAAAGAAAAGATCATATTGAGAAAGCAACAAGCTCTCATTTACCTTTCAGAAGAAGAAAAACCACAATGGCTTTCACAATAAATGGCTTTACCGACAAATAGCTACTTCAGATCGGCTGAGCTCCAACA
This sequence comes from Eurois occulta, assembly GCA_950022335.1. NCBI lineage: Eukaryota > Metazoa > Arthropoda > Insecta > Lepidoptera > Noctuidae > Eurois > Eurois occulta. The sequence goes on along the minus strand of OX465481.1, from coordinate 5,973,279 downwards.
ATGATAGCAGCACTTGGCACCAGTCGTAGTGTCCTGTTATCTTGAGTAACTCGGATTTAATCTCTGCAGACTGTTTTATAGACTTGAGAGTAAAGTTACGTTGGAGCAGGAGGACTGGGATTTATGTTTTAAAATAGCAAGCAAGCTAAATAGTGAATGTAATTATAAATCCGGTTAGCAGGGATGATATTTACGTGGGCCTATGAATGGTGAGCAATGGCCTAGCTCGCCGTCCGGCCGTCTTATGACGACGGGCCGTGTCGACGGCGCGTTCGTGTTCCACGCGCGCCTCATAGAGATGTCAGCAAACCGGAAGGGCCCGCGAGGGCCGATGCCTGCCGGGGCTGCGAGACTGTTCGAAAGAGATATCGCGTCTCTGGAACACAAAGGGCAAAAGAAGGAACATTGACGGGTTTTAATCAGTAAAATTCTGAGACTCAATTCCGCTCCACCCAGAGTGCGAGGGGCGGAAAAAAAAGGGTTAATTAAAGATATACGGGGTGGAAGTGACACCGACGCGAAAACAGTTACCAAAAAAAGGGATGAAGTTTAGATCAGAATATTATTGTTTTTTTTTTTTTAACTTTGCTCCACACCAGGAATTTCTCCTGTGTCGTGGGTGCGATAACAAACATTTAAACTCACATACACAAACAGCCGGACCCGGGACAACTAACTGTACTGTACTGTAACTAACTGTAGGCCATAAAAATATCTTTTGTTCCGCGCGGGGATCGAATCCGCGACACGCAGCGCAGTAGCCAGTTACTCAGCCACTGTACCAAACGTGCCGTCAGTCACTTTTTATACTTCCCATACTAAAGTAGGTACGAAGGTTATGAGTCAAAAAACAAACACCACAACGTTCTCAGTCATCCCTTTATGGTCACAGTAAAAACCCCAAAGCACTTTAAACTCCAAAGGACCAACATAAAGGACCAACATATTGCTACTCGTTTTTACCCAGACTTGGTCTTTGAGTCTTGATGCGTATTACTTATTAATGAACGAGGTGGACTGACCATGTGTCAGTGTTTTTGTGACGGGGACTAATCTACTGAGGTCCGGCCAAACGTTCATGTTGGAGAGTTGTCGTAAGGCTTCTGTATTTGATGCTGTTTTGTCAATAAACTTGCTTTGAAATTTCTAGACTTTGCTATTGCGTGTTTTTAGGGTTCCGTACCCAAAAGGTAAAACGGGACCCTATTACTAAGACTCCGCTGTCTGTTCGTCCGTCTGTCATCAGGTTGCATCTCATGAACCGTGATAATTAGACAGTTGTAATTTTCACAGATGATATTCTGTTGCCGCTGTAACAACAAATACTAAAAAACAGAATAAACAAATATTTAAGTGGAGCTCCCATACAACAGACATGATTTTTTTGTCGTTTTTATAGATATATAATGGTACGAAACCCCTTTCTTTCTTTCTAATCCACCACGCGGGACGAGTGCGAGTTAGTGGATGTCACATGTGTTAGAATTTTACGGGTCTAGAACATGTCGGTTTCCTCACCTTGCTAGTATTTGAGCCCTTGTGGGTATTATTTACTAATAAACGAGGTGGACCGACCATGTGTCAGTGCTTATGTGACGGGGATTAATCTACAGACTAGGTCCGGCAAAACGTTCATGTTGGACTGTTGTCGTAAGGTTTGTGTGTTAGATGCTTGTTCTTCTTTTTCGTGTCGCTGCCACGACTTTATAATTTACCGGCCCAAAGCCACCACAGCATAGAGGTCTCATTGGCCGCATTTTTTGGGGATCAGCGGGCTATGTATGACCACGTTTTTTTGATACATGCTGTTTTGTGGTAAAATTTCATTGAGGTTCCTGGACTCTATTTCAATTTTTTTCGTGGCTTTGTTTTTTTTTTCTTTGAATGGGTTAGAAAACTTATAATTACAATGCATTTCATTTTCACAGTTGAATGCGTTATTTAAATTTTTGAGTAGACGAATTTTTCAAACATGAAGGATTTGGAATTTTGCTCTGAATCATTCGGGTTATTGTAAGTGTGTTGCATAATACGGTGCTGCTATTCGTGTCTCTTACCGTCCTTATAAAAACACTTACGAAACGACCACGGAAATCGTTTAGAAATATGAAGAACTGGGTGTAAAGTTCTTCATCCCCCCTAGAAAAGAGGATCCTCCGACCAGAGTGTTATGTCTGGTGGGCTACTGCCCGACTGTCGTTGTCGCGTTTTTCTATGTAGTTTTCTAATAGCGCGATTTAGAGTGTTGTTGCTACTTGTGTCATAGATGGCGCTGTAGTTCATTTTGTACTATGTTGCTGTAGTGCTTGTAATAGTGACGCTACATCACTCCACCCAGACGCCACGCAGACCGGGGTCGATAGTGGAATGAGTCCTCCATACATTTTGTGATGTTTGCCGAGCGCGTGTAAAACATACTTCAAAATTCATAAAGAATTTATTACTAGCCCAATAACAATGAAATTTTCCCAGAACTTTGAGTTTTAGTCAGGATTTTATAAAAAATGCAGAAGAAATACTGTACCAGTAGAAATACTGAATGTCCAATACACTTACAATAACACGAATACGTTCTTGTCCGATTCAGTAACGTTTTTGTCGGTCGTAACTTATTTACTTAAACATACGGTTGAGGTCTAAACGTCGCTTTAGAAGCAAATGCATATTAATAGGTAAAATGTTGAATGGACGTTATTCTTATAGCTGTAACGTAGCTGTATGCCTGAACAAGATAAATAATTCGAGTTTGAGTTTGGTGAGGGAAATATCGATAAAGATTATCAAACTCAAACTAGAAGCATTTATTTCAATTATACCGTTACAGGTACTTTTGAAAGTCAAAAACTGGAAGTTATCAGTCCCAGTCAGAAGGCATAATAACTGTGAAAGAACTGTAGTTGCCCATTCCAAAGCGTATACTTGGAGAAGAATGGGCAACAAACTCCATGGATACTATTTTACAATATATTTTTACAAGATCATGGTTACATTATTCATGTTGAGATTATACATATATATCATATTGTAGATTATTAAACTAAAATAAGTGCTTCGGAAAAACTCATAAATTATTTAAACAATTGTTAAGTTTTATTTTGTAATGCGAAACTTTAGTTTATTGACAGTTTGAATATTGAGATAAATAAAAGTAAAACAAAGTTTGTTCACTTCAGACCCTTCGTGCATTTCGAAATTCCACGCTACATATAAAAAAAAACCTGACAATTGCGAGTTCGACTCGCGTGGAGAGGGTTCCGTACGTTATCTAAATTCGTAAGTTGTTTTAAATCCCACCCAAATTTGTTACCATAGATTTCTTATAGGTTTTCCCGTAATCTATGGGCAAAGAACTAAATCAACATTTTCGACCCTGTAGTTTCGGAGTTAAAGGGGGGGATTGGTCAATTTTCATCTATTTTCTTAAATAACTTCAAAACTGTTTATCTTAAAATTATAATTGAAATAAAATTATATAAAATAAAAATTATATTGAGATGCTCACAATAAGCTCTTTTATTTGATGTGTAACAAGATTTAGTTAGCAAAGCTTTTTTTAAATTTTGTAATCTAACCCCCAAAAGTGTGTAAAATTCAGCAATTTACGTTACACGTTCATCTTGGGGTCATCGATTTACATATGTGTACCAAATTTCAACTCAATCAGTCCAATGGTTTCGGAGTAAATTGGTTGTGACAGACGGACAGACAGACAGACACTCGAGTGATCTTTTAAGGGTTCCGTTTTTTTCCTTTTGAGGTACGGAGCCCTAAAAAGATACTCTGAGGCAAAAAAAGGGAAAGTAAGAAAAGCAAACAGGCTATACAGGACAAGAACTTTATACATACTCAACTTGCCTTGGCCTTGCGTTCGCATGAAATTATTATAAAAATTATTACTACCCTTTTAGAATCAAATTTTGTTTTGAACCAATTTCAAGGGATTTCATTGTTTTGCACGGTACCCTAGTTATTTTTCTAAAATAAAAGTAGCCTATGTTAGACCTTAACATCAGCTTTCTGCTAGTAAGGTCCCGTCAAAATCGGTCCAGCCGTTTCGGAGATTAGCCGGAACAGATAGACTGACAGACAAAAACTGAAAAAAAAAATGTATTTTTGTTATAAGTGACGTGTTTATTTTCATAATGCATTCTATAAAAAGCTGTTATTTTGATATTACAAACAGACACTTCTATTTTATTTATTTGTATGGGTATACATACCGAATTTGCCTATACAGATCACAACATAAACATCAGACAGACCGCAAGCCCCACAAACTCTAAAAAGACTAAGATATTGCACAATTTACTCGAAAATTTATAGACAAAGAGTCTTTGCTTCGTTAAATTTTAACTAAGTGAAGTTCCCGTTTGCCCCAGTAGGTAGTTGTCTTCAGAAGATAAAAGCTATTGAAAATTTCATCAGGCGTCTGCAGCGCCATCCACACAGCTTCTCACTTGAGATATGCAATACAGGATAGATTTTGTTACAGTAAATAAATTGGAATTTGAGTCTTTTATGAATTAGTTTGTAGTTGAGTGTTATGAGTTAAGTTACGTAACAAACAAAAATTGTAACTACCTCTACTGCTTATTTGTAATTTACTGAACTGTGCAGGGTTGTTATTTTGATTTGGCAAATAAAGATGTTTTCAAAGGGTAAAACGGGACCCTACTATTAAGACTCCGCTCTCTGTCTGTCCGTCGTCACCAGGCTGTATCTCATGCCGCCATGGGATCTGGAGGCCATAGTCCTCGCGCGCCTGCACGAGTGGCGCGCGGAGGCACTACGCCGGGGGGACAGACCTCCGGCGTGATCTCATGGCGACATGGAGAGAGCGACTGTCACAACCCCGTGCAGGGCACACCACGATATTGGCGATAAGTCCCCTCTTTGAGGAGTGGCTAGAGAAGCGCCACGGTGCCCTCACCTTCCGCCTGACGCAGGTCCTCACCGGACACGGCTGTTTCGGGAGGTACCTGCACCGAATCGGGCGGGAGGAAACGCCCGGGTGCTATCACTGTGAGGATCGCCCGGAGAACACGGTGGAGCACACCATGGAGGTCTGCTCCGCTTGGGCGGAGCACCGCCGTGTCCTCGTAGCGGCGATTGGCGACAACGACCTCTCGCGTCCGGCCCTGGTTCAAGCCATGGTCCGGGGCGAGAGGGAATGGAAAGCCGTCACCTCCTTCTGCGAAGCAGTCATGCTAGCGAAGGAGGTGGCGGAACGTGAGAGGGAGAGAACCTCACGTCCCAGCCGCCGCGGGAGAAGCACCGGGCGTCGGGGGCCACGTGGTGGCTCTCGGCAACGTGGACGGTGAGTAATGGGCTAGCTCGCCGTCCGTCCGTCTTATGACGACAGGCCGTGTCGACGGCGCGTTCGTGTTCCACGCACGCCTCAAAGAGATGTCAGCAAACAGGACGGGCCCGCAAGGGCCGATGCCTGCCAGGGCTGCGAGACTGTTCGAAAGAGATACCGCGGCCCTGGAACATAAAGGGCAAAAGAAGGAACATGGATGGTTTTTAGTCAGTAAAAGTCTGACACTCCCTTCCGCGCCGCCCAGAGGAGGAGTCATTTGATGATTTCCCATCCGAAAAAAAAGGCTGTATCTCATGAACCGTGATAGTTAGACAGTTGAAATTTTCACAGATGGTGTATTTCTGTTGCCGCTATAACAACAAATACTATAAAACAGAATAAGAAAATATTTAAGTGGGGCTCCCGTACAACAAACAAGTTTTTTTTTTGTGGTTTTTATAGATAATGGTACGGAACCCTTCGTGCGCGAGTCCGGCTCACACTTGGCCGGTTTTTTTAACTAAGAGTTATTCAATCGATACTTAGTCGTAGAAAAATATGAAAATTGTTATGCAAGTGTGTTTATTCATTTCTTTTTTGGTTCAATAGCTCCACCATATTGTTAAATTTTTTAGTCATAATATAGGCATCTACAGCACGATCACTACAGCATCCGTCGCCTGTAATCTAAACAAATAAATACATTAAATACGACGCTTTATACATCAAAACAAAATTAGATAAAAGTTGTAAATTAAAAACTTTTGAAGCATCTTCCATAATCTACTCATTTATTACAAATACTTAATAGTATCTTATGTATATAAATAATTTAATAGCTGGCAACATTAAAATGTTTAAACACGATTCACAAACACAACAGGGAGATTATATTCTCACTAAATTACAGCTTATAATATGGAAGCACGCAGCAAGTCCCGCGAACTAAGGAAAATTTGATGCAGAGTCCCAAAGCAGTGCCCCACTAAACTGAAATCTTATTATGGAAGTTTTGAAAGCAAAATTAAACCATGATGATGTTACAAAATTCGTTGACCGATAACTTGGTAACATTACAGTTAATTCAGTTAAAATTATTCAATAGTAAAGGGGCAGGATTTCGGAATTTTGGTCTTTCGGAACTTTATCCTCCGTGAATATTTTTTTTATGCAGCGTCAACGCGACGCATTTTCCATTATAATTACGTCGAGTAGTGCGGTGCATTTATGTTTCATCTGATTTAGTCTGTTCCTTGCTGTTGGAGAACAGCAAGCAACAGGCATCACTGGGGGAGCCCAGTCATGACCTAAGCGAAGGCTCGTACTCCATAGCGAGTACTCTTAGTGTGTAGTCGCTTAGTTTTTGTACCCTGACTGGAGACCTGGACGTAGGAAACTTCTGTGTGTAAACTGAATCTTTAACTAAAATGTAGGATACCAATGTACTCGTAAGCACATAAACAAGCAGGTCTCCGTTAGAAATAATAAAAAATTGGGATCAAAACTTACCCACCCAATCCTTAAGCCCATTATCTCGTTCCGAGAAAACCACAAAATTATGCAAAAATATGTCCAAAACAAAGGAAATCGCTAATCGGATACGCCAGCCCACACCTAACCTCTATCAATCACAAAACTTTCAAACTATCATACCTATATCACAAAAAAGATAAATCACAAATATTAGTTAAAGTTTTCCAAGCTGAAAATGACTGGTGGCACCCGCGGGATGGGATTCAATTTAAACTTCCACTCTCGGACTATTATTTTAATACTGCTGCGTTTGTGGGGAGCCCGTCCAATGTAAGCTGTGTTGTTTATTGTGCTGTCTCTCGTTTTGATTGCCAGTGTTAGAGTTTTTGTGGCTGTAGTTTGAGTACTGAAAATGTTTGGGGAACTGGTTTTTTTTTATTTTTGTAGTTTGTCGTGGTGTAGCTCGTGGCTGACTAATAACAGCCGCTCGGGTCGATCTTCAGGAACGAGTGACCACCCATAACATACCGAGTGTCCTCTGTGACTCAGAAAGCACGTTAAACCGTTGGTCCCGGCTGACAATTGTAGATCTTTGACAGTCGTTACAGGTAGTCAGTGGCTCAAAAGTCTGACTACCAGTCTTACCAAGGGGTATCGTATTACCCAGTACTAACTGGGTTGTGGGGGTTAGATAGGAAGTCGCTCCGTGTTAAATACTGGTATTCAGCTGCATCCGTTTATGCTGTAAGTCGACCCCTACATAATTTTATTAAGGATTTGTTTCAGTGAAGCAATAAGCTTTTTTGGTATGGTTAAACTTCTGTATTTGTGTATAAAGACACATAAGTTTAGAAACGTATCCTAAATTAGGTTTATGCATGTTCCTGGATACTTTTACGAAATGTCTACTCCCTTATAAGATTATGTCCATGAGCTCAAAAAGTTAAATAATTCAGTCCAAACTGAATAAAACCCTGAACAAATATTTCCTTTAAAAATATTGCGGTCTTTAAACTCAAACAACTCGGTGAACTCGGTTGAAACCATTTATTTTTTCAACAAGAACACATTTAAACATTGAAAGAAAACGTTTTAAAACACATTAGGAAGTCATAAATTATTGGACAGATGAAAATTTAAACGGCGTATAGCACCATTGATCATGTTGGGCTACTATTGAAATAGAATGACCGTTCGTTATTCGAGATTGTCCTATTTCGGTATTTATTGACCTAGTCCACTTACAAAACTATCTAGTTCTGGGTGTCTATCTAGGCTAAACGGAGTAACAGAGTCTAACTGCTTGATCACGATAAATTCGCTCAACAGGCGTCTTACGATACCAACTGATGCGGAAATAAACAAATCAAAATCTTGCAGTAGTTACGCAAAAGAATCAAAAACTTGAGGTCTCAAGCCAATGTTTTAGACATTACTTATTTGATATCTTAAGTCAAAATCCACTGACATACTTTGGGGACTATAATATCCTTGCCATTGGCCTTTGTGACAACTGGTACTAAAGGGCAAAGCGGGCAAAAGGAGATCTGTTGTGAGTCAATCGCTTAGTCCCGACAGAATTAATTGATGACAGAAGTTCGTGTGGAAATTAACCGAGAAGCATGACAGAAGATAGCCAAAGTTCTGACTAGCAAATCTTACCCCGTCAACAGTTATATCGCCGAGATCTGTCACCAAAGCACGGTAACGCAGTGTTCGCTGCTCCCGGCGTAAGCATACTTTCCATCAATGGTCAAACGAGAATGGCAAAGAAATTTTAATCATGGTTGAAAATGCAAACTCGTCGCCAAATTTTGGGCCAACTCAATTTAGATTGTCATTGATACGATAAGAAGCACAGTTATTTTGTGATAACTTGCGTTAACGTTAAAAACAGCGTTTTATTTTATTAACTTATCCGAACCTTAACACAATTAGTAAAATCATACAACTGCATCTGACAGAGCCATTACCCACCGCTAAATAAAGTCAACAAACTTTATGTACTTTATCAGCATAAAAAAAGCGCTTTTAACAAGATTTCTGAGCGAATACAGAACATAGATTTATGGTTGGCAAGGTTCCAATTCAATAGATTGGTTTGCAAAAACCAACATCTATCATCGGTAGCGTTGTACCGTGTCACCGAAGGATTGGGCCAGGGATGGACTGGGGAAGTGTATTGGGTGACTTGTATATGGAGTTGATTTGTAGTGAGTCCGGAGTACCGGATTTTGCTGATGCATTCATGTACACACAACGTCAGTAAGTGTTAACCTCTCAAGCTTTAAAATGTTTAACCTAGACGGGTTAGCACTTGCTGACGCTGTGTGTACCATATTATAGGCATAACAAGACGACTGTTAAGTAATTTCCAAAGAGTCAGACAAAGGTAAATCTACACTGCACCCACGTTTGGCCAGTTCTGTTCAAGTCCCGTGAAATAGACGGTGAGGAATCTGGGAAGACAACCGACTAGGTGGACAAACGATGTCATCAAAATGGTTGGGAGAAACTGGATAGCTATGACACAAAGCCGCCAAAAGTGGAGAGATTGGGAAGAGAACTACACTAAGCATTGGATGGCCAAAGGTTGAAGGAGAAGAATAGGGGCGAGCCGATTGCCATCAACCTGACAAAAATTCTGACATTGGACGGAGAAATTCCTTATATAGGAGAGTGTGAAAAGTTTCACATAGCAAGCTGGCAAAAATTCGGATATTGTACTAACAAAATTCCTTATAGCAGAGTCCAGTTTAAATTTCACTTGGCAACGCTTGCGATTACTCGACGCCGCCGAGGCAACAACAACAGACAATATTCATACATAATTATATTAACCCTATAAATTTATGCCACATTTAAACATTGTCACGTCTTGACTAAGTCTACAATAAATTCACTATAAATTACTGTACATCAATTTACATTCAAATTACTTAAACAGCCTAAAATTATATGATATTAGAAAGCAGACATAATCACACCCAATACAATAGCTAATCTTCATTGTTATAAAATGAAAATTGATGACTTCACATTATTTTGTGTAATGAAAAATAATAGCTAACTGCTAGATCACTAACAATGCTTAAGAAATCCCAAGGGTCATGTCTTAATGGAAAATTTTAGGCAGATTAAATTTCAAAGAAATCTTTGTAACTTTGTTTTGCCATTAATAGAACAGCGCACCATTCCTCCAAGGATGAGCTTCCCAATCTAGCTATATGAAAATAAAATATCTAAACAAGAAAAGAAGAAAACTTGCAAAGTATTGGACCGATCCGCTCGGCCAAACTTGGGGTAGGCTTATGCCCAGCAGTGGACTTACGGTCTTACGGCTGATATGAGGGCGAAAGTAAGAGAACAAAAGTATTCTTACCTGTCCTAGGGTTACTTCAAGGAAGATCACCTGCAAGCTACGATTAAGAAGGCTGGACCGAGCGGTCAACACTGCAGAAGACCTAATTGGAGATATATTTGAATTGATCACGATCCTCAGCACTGAGGAAATGATGAAGAAAATGGATGTATACTTTGGAAAAATAAATATTATTCGGAACATGAAGAAAAACCAATACAGCGCGCGTGCTTCAAAAACATGTTTAGTTATTTTGCGTCATAAAAACCATACCTAAATTCAGTCTTACCAAGGAGTATCCCGTAACTGGGTTGAGTACATCAGCTAGGCTCCATATAAAATACCTACTGGTATTCAACGGCATCAGGTTAGACTGGAAGCTGACCCTAACATAGTTGGGAAAAGGCTAGGCAGATTTGTATTACCGTACCTAAAATCAGTTTCTAATTCCGTCCCTGCACAACCGTGCAAGACGTAGTCGCTCATAAAAAATACGGAAGAAAAGATATTTCATACGATTCCGCTTATTCAGGAAAAAATCTATAAAATATGCGCACTGATGTTATTTGCATTAGGGTCAGGTCGAGACCTAATGTTTTCTGCTACTGAAGTGAATTTATATTAGTGGTTTTTTTAAACAGTAATGGATTGTGTTTTTGAAAATGTTTAATGTTTTCACACAACTTTTCATAGTAATAAATGAAGGCAAGCAAAATGAAAAAAAAAAACGTAACTTTTTTTAATGTTTAATTTGTTAACATAAATCGTCATCGCCTGAGATTTCCGAAAGGTTTAGTAGAGGTGTACTTACTGTACCTACAATATTTCTTCAACATTTCAATATTTCTGTTAAAATCCAATGCAAAAGAGGGCGAACCTATTGTTTTTTAGGTATACCGAGGAATATTTCTAGGAAACATAGTATGAAATACATACGTTTCAGTAATATTACCGGAACCAATGTTTTTTTTTATTGACATTAGGAAAAATAATATAATTTACGTTAAATAAATCGTTTTTAGTTTGCTTAGAATCGGTTTTAAGCATTTTCTGGAACTGACACCAAAGGTAGCACGCTCCAGTTTACCTGTACAGTCCAACTGTACCACACCTGTCAAGTACACCCTATCGTTTATGGCTGTCTTTAGTAAACGTTTGCGTAAGGGACTAACCACACTTATTCTGCTCTGTTCAGCCTTTGTCTATAGAAAACAACGATTTTGAATGGAGATGCGTACGCATCCGTTCAGCTTTCAGCGTCTATTCAGATGCGTACACATACAAAAGCTGAACAGAGCTGAATAAGTGTGGTTAGTCCCTAAGACTGACGAGTTTACCACTAAGTACCTGTCATTGCCACTTTTATTAAAAAATCTTTATACTATTGTATTTTCAAAAGGTCGGAGAAAGCAGACACCTGACAGCTGTGAATTCTCGCCGTTTTGCGTCGGATTTACAAATGAAGTTATTATGCGGAAATTATTTTATATTTAACAGCTCACTTTCTTTATACGGCGTGTATCAGAAAGGTAGGTACCTACATATTTAAGGGTGTGGTGGAGACCATCAAATTAAACAACTGTCTATATGGGACCAACATTGAGATCGCGAAAAATAAATCAGCGGCCCCATCAGCCCCATACATTTGTGTTGAATTAGCACTGAAGATGGAACACGACCATCTTTCATAACTTTCCACTGTTTTCTCTGCGTGGCCATAGTGGATGGAAATACTTACAATGGATTTTCCAATTTTGTTTTTGATGCATATGAAGCACTTATAATTTGGACTATACTATCCTTTTGACTAAAAAGAGAAGCCATGTTGCGAAACCCTAGTTTCGAAAGATAGTTTGTTCGTTTCGTAAAACTTTGGGCCTGACATTCAAAACAACAACAGCTATATGAAGCCACAGTCGCGGCTTGAACTCAGTTCAAAAACAAAGATTGACTTCGTTTTAGTATCAAACTAGCTTTTCAGAGATAAGTAATTTTTATTTTTATTTTAAAAGGGTGTTCTAAACGAAAGTAAACGCTTAAATACATCAATTTAATTTTAAAGTAAGATTTTTACAAGACCATAATAGGGCTTGCCCTATGCCTAAAATAGGACTTATCCGACTTTAAGCGACCTAATTAATTATAATATCTTCTTACTCAAAAAAAGGAGATTGTTAATAGGCTGCCTCGTTGGTCAAGTGTTCGCAAGCGCGATTGCTGAGCATAAGTACCTGGGTTCGTTTCCCGGGCCGTGTAAAGTGTTATTTGTTTTTTCCATCAGGAATTTCTCAGTGGTAGCCCGTTGATGGCAATAGGCACGCCCCCTATTCATCATCATCATCATCCATAGCCTGAATTCACCCACTGCTGAGTCTCGGCCTCTCTTTTCTTCTGCCAATCTCCACGTTCCTGTGCCAACCTCATCCAGGTTTTTCCCCCGATGTCGTCAACTATGTCGTCTGCACATCTGGCCGCCGGACGATCCATATTTTTTCCTTTTATTATGTGGAGCTTAAACTTAACTGGCGAAATGTGGGTTTACTATAAAGCACACCTCTACCTAACCCTTCGGGGATGTTACTTCATTATTACGCCACAATGCAGTAGCACTAATTTTTAATCAAAATGACCATCATCTGCCTAGCCTTTTCCCAACTATGTTGGGGTCGGCTTCCAGTCTAACCGGATGCAGCTGAATACCAGTATTTTACATGGAGCGACTGCCTGTCGGACCTCCACAACCCAGTTAGAGCTAGGTAATACGATACCCCTTGGTAAGACTGGTTGCCAGACTTTCGGGCCACTGACTATCTGTAACGACTGTCAAAGATCTACAAATGACAGCCGGGACCAACGGCTTAACGTGCTTTCCGAGGCACGGAGGAAACTCGGTATGTAATGGGTGGTCACCCATCCACGGACCACCCTAGGTAAGCACGGCTTAACCTAAAGATCGATCCGAGCGGCTGTTCTTATTTAGCCACGAGCTCCTAATCAAAATGACCAACAATGTTTAACTAAAACCAACTTCAATCCCAGTCTACTTCATACATCCCAAAAATGTTTTAAATCGTGACGAAAACCGCAAAACAAGCTTGCAGTATCCTACGTCGGACCTAAGTCACGACGTGTCACGGTCCCGTCCCGCCCCCGTCCCGCACCCGTCCCACACCCATCCCGCGACCGTCCAGCACCCGTACCGCTCCCGCACGATTAATCACACCCACACCGGACCGTACAAGTGTCGAAAGTAAATGAGATTTTCAACTTTCCGTATTAATAAAATGAAATTAAAAGTTTTTTTTTTTTTCAACAAATGAGGTTAGGTTTTGGTGTTGATTTTGTTCATCGTAAATCATTTTTTTTTTGGACCTAAGTTGGTCCTTTGTCTTGAAATTTTTTATTGTACTTATGTACCTTTTAGGTCTTTTCTGGGTCATGTTCAAAATAGTGCTCCCATATCTACAAGAAAAATTAAAATACCTCATCATTTGCCTACTATGTGGGGTCGGCTTCCAGTCTAGCCGGATGCAGCTGAATACCAGTATTTTACATGGAACGACTGCCTATCTATCCTCCACAACCTAGTTAGTGCTAGGTATAATACGCCTTGGTAAGACTGGTTGTCAGACTTTCGGGTCACTGACTACCTGTAACGACTGTCAAAGATCAACAAATGACAGCTGGGACCAACGGCTTAACGTGCTTTCCGAGGCGCGGACGAAACTCGGTATGAAATGGGTGGTCACCCATCCACAGACCAACCTAGGTAAGCACGGCTTAACCTAAAGATCGACCCAGACCACCTTAATACTATTAATAGTTCTACTTTAGATATCATATTAATAAATTAAAGTAGAAATGTAGCTGATTTTTTTTTAACTTTGGAGCTACCGGTACCATTATTCTCATAAAAATTACATTATATTATATAAAATTTTATTCCCCACCAGAGATTTAAAAAACACGTATTGATAGCAATATTTTTAGTACAACCACTAAAAAAACACGAATCAGACATAACTCACAGGTCATTCAGTGCATCCCGAAGCCAGTGCGACCGACCCTCAACTTAAACCTGTACGGTACCACTACTGCGCTCGTATCAATAAATAAAACTTTCATGTGAATTTATATAAATATGCTTTAAGAGCATAAATATGCGTCAGTGGGGGAACTTGAAACGTGAACTGAATAAATAAATTATATACTGTTTTTTTTTTAATAGGAATAACGAGGTTGAGTCAACGCGCATTAATTTTCTTTGATATCTTAATTACGTAGTTTCAAGTTTCAAGAACCTACTTAAATAGTCTGCCAGATCGAACTTACAACTAAGCGCCATAGACACAAAATTCATTTTTAAAATCATTGTTTAGACGCCAGCACATCAAGCTAACCCGAAACTGTCAATTTTTTTCCAATCAATTTTGAACCTACGGCTTTAGCGATAAAGTTGAAAATCTATTTAAGAAATTTGACAAATTGTAGTAGCTTGATGTGTACGTTTTCCACTGGCAATCTTACCTATTGTTACAAATTGGAAATAATATTGATATTGAATATAATTTAAACCTGAATGATATAATTATACAATATTAAAACCACCAGTTGAAAGCCGGTGAAAGCCAGTATTTAAAATAAAATGGCGCCATCAACTTCTGAAGGGGAGGACAAGGATACCAAATATAAAAAACCGGCCAAGTGCGAGTCGGACTCGCGCACGAAGGGTTCCGTACCATTATCTATAAAAACGGCAAAAAAATCATATCTGTTGTATGGGAGCCCCCCTTAATATATTTTTTTTAATTTTTAGTATTTGTTGTTATACATATATATTTGTTGTCACGGTTTATGAGATACAGCCTGGAGACAGACAGACAGACAGACAGACAGCGAAGTCTTAGTAATAGGGTCCCGTTTTACCCTTTGGGTACGGAACCCTAGAAAAGATCAAAAACACAACAAGGACCACGTAAATTCCAAGGTCCCTTAGCTAAATGCGATTACAGAACAACACGCACATTTAAACAAGAAATACCAAGATCCCATTATGTTTGTTCATTTCCCGATAAAACGGGGGCGCCAACAGATAACAGCCCCTTATCATTTCGTTATGCTTATTTCCTCATAATAATAGAAAGCCCCTGGATTTTGTATTTAAAGTAGGTATTATTTAATTTTAGGTTGTAAATTAGGCTAAGGTTTTTACGTGTTTGGAAGCCTGTAAATTAATGTCGATTGGTGAATTTATTATATTCAGTCCACAGAACACGGAATTGCAGTGCCAGCAGCGTCAGACATGAGCACTGCAGTCAGCACGAATACTGTACGTTTTTTTCCGAAAGTGGATGCTTTTTTTCAGCCCCATGGAACCAAAACTGCCTGCCCTCTTAAACCGACTTCAAAAAAAGGAGGAGGTTCTCAATTCGGTTTTTTACGTTTGTTTCCTCATAACTCCGTCATTAATGAATTGATTTGAAAAATTCTTTTTTTATGTGAAAGGATACATAAGGATACTTTCCGATTAGTCTCGTAGAAATTTAATTAAAATCGATTCAGTAATTTGTTTTTTTTTTCCTTTAGTACTTATTATTTTCTTCTAGGGCTATGTGGGACTGTATTGGCCACGTCTGCCGTATGCCCAATGAGCTGTGGGCCAAAATAACCACTTTCTGGAGCCCTGAAACAGCCAGAAGGTGTCGCGGCAGACCTCGTAGAAGATGGCGGGAAGAGCTGGACAAAGCCAACGACCAGTGGCCCATATTAGCCCTGGATCGAAACATCTGGAAGTCATGGGGAAAGGCCTTTGCCCAGCAGTGGGATGACGCAGGCTAACAGTATCATTATCAGGGCTATGTTAATGACATGATGATCCCTTAATACCTTCTAGTTACAATGTAGAAATTAATTCATGACAAGAATTTGTGCGGTATATACAGCGTGTAACGGAAGGGGGGAAACTTACAAAACTGACTACCAGCTGATTGATTTACTATGGGAGGGCCAAATTTTTTTTTCATATTTCGACCTATGTTCTTTGGGGAAAGTTGTTGAGTTTCATGAGCACATTCACCTCCTTCAGGGTTGATACCCCCCTTCCGTTACACGCTGTATACTACCACTAAAAAGGGTAAATAAAAAAAAATGCCAAAAAATAGACTTCCGAAAAAAAACACTAATAAAGTAATAACTTTACTTTTGAAAGTCGGTGGTCATTTTTACCACCTTATGAATGTTTTTTTGTAACAATCGGTTGGTGGGGGACACAGTAGAGTAAAATTGCAAACATTTCACATTGTCCCATTAGTGGAACTACTACTAGTGAGGCCGAGTGAAATAATCCAGGTACAGATGCCGTGTGTGACAAATTACAACGGAATCAAAGTAGGAACTTTTTGAAATAGAAAAATCGGAGTCAGCAGAAATCGAAACTGGGACCTGGGGCCCTTAAATGGCTGCTTTAGCAGAATCATTATAGGATAATGTAGCAAAACCTTTATTTTATTAACTTACGCCATCTATTATCCAAAAGAGATACTACAAAACACCGCTACTCGAACACTAGATGGCGCTGTCGCGTAACGTCATTATTCTGAATCTCGATGTTAAGATTCTCCGCGATTTAATGACCTCCGCTTGAAAATTCACGTTTTTTTTTAAGATTATGAAGACGGTTCATTTGTGGTCTACATTCTATTTCGAATAGTCTCATGACCTTGTTAATAAGTTTACACTTAATGCTCTATTTTGGTGCTTCTGGGGACACCCAATTTTCCCCTCCTCTCCTTCACCCTTACTGGGGCAAGGTTGCGTGATTATCGTCGTATAATTATTGTAATTAGTACGTGTGGAAAAAAAACCTCTTGTAAGACAATTGGAGCTTATCATTGCACTGGCAACACGGTGACGACATCGTCTCCTACAATAATAATATGAAGTAGTGAAGCAGTTTTAAAGCCTAAATCGAAATAATCGATTATGTATTATGTTCAGACTGCGTACAAAAGGTGAGTTGGTTGGTTGGGTATTTCTAGTTTCTATTTATTTTATAAGCAGCTTACCGTTACATCAATACACAATATGACCAAAAGTAAATGCCGTCCAACCTTTTATGAGCACAATAAAAGGGATGGAAACATGGCATTTCTTGACTGTACACTATGCCATATGCCAGTTGCCGTGCCAATATAATATTGCCATAAACTACGAGGGTTTATAGCAGAATTATTAGTGCCATAAACATTCACGGAACTGCCAACTACCCGCATGATATGCTAGTAAATTTAACAATGTATTTTTCAGGAGTGATAAAAGTATTATAATACACATTTTTTTTATTGGTTTAAAACCCCTCACTAGGTACTCACGGCTGTGTCATAATTTTTGGTAATATTATGTCGCGAATCAATGAATTTTTGGACAGTCATTGTTCTATCAATTGTAAGTTTTCAAAATATCTAGCTCTTGGTCAATGCCGCGGCTTCTATTTAACACAAAAAATACCACCGGAATTCGTATCAGCAGATTACATCGTTCTCGCGGCTAGGACACAGGTTTCCACTCTGTGAGAGAGAATACACCTTAATCCACCACGGAGGTTCGGTGCTGGTGAGGTTGTACTGGATTTGCGTAACACAATTTCAATTACAAAACCTAGAATTTCATAGAAATTTTCATATTCATTGCTTCATGATGTCATCATCTGCCTAGCGTTGTCTCAAGTATGTTGGGGTCAGCTTCCAGTCTAACCGGATGCAGCTGAATACCAGTACTTTTATGGAGCTACTGCCTATCTGACCTCCACAACCCAGATAATACAGGGAATATAATACCCCTTAGTAAGACTGGTTCTCAGATTGTCGGGCCACTGACTACCTGTAACGATGGTCAAAAATCTATAAATGACAGCCAGGACTAACGACAACGCTTTTTCAGGAGCACGGAGGATTCATTGCTATACGATGTATGTTTAAAAAATTGGCGCATGTTATAAATTAATTTTGTTTAACTGTCAAAATCATTAGCATTGCCATTGTTAGTGTGTTACGCAATTGTCCCACCAGAATTAGGTAATTCATCCACCAGTTACTAACCTAATACATCTCCATAATACTTACCGTTCATTTCCATTAAATTCCATTCGGCCTGGCCATTTTACCTCTCCTTAACAGCAATGTAAGCAGTTTAGTGACCACAAAACAAGACTTCCAGCTGTGGCAGGGTCACGGGGCAGTCAAGCGCATTTGAGTGAAAAATTGGATGGCTACTCGCTGTCCTGTCAGTTGCAAGAAGCTTGGCTTGTGTAACTGAGGGTTACGCCACTGGCGACTGGGTTTGACATTTGTAGAAGGTTACACTTTTTTTTAGTTCAAAGTATAGTTTTGACGTCAGAGTGACGTTCTGTTGTGAGAGCAGTTAAAAGTAAAATTATTTGAGAAACTTAACATAACATAATACCTGTTTATCCTCAAAGGGTAAGCTTAATAAAAAATCTAAAAATAATTCTTAGTTTACAATGACGTTTACTTTATAAGATGATCTATTTCAGGTTGAAATCGCTTACTGCATATAAGTAGAGATGTAACCTCCGCAGTCATTTTATGAAGTAACTGGCATAAACAAAAAATCATAAAAATTGCACAAACGATGGAATTTTTGGAAAAAAATACTTTAAAATCTTTTAAAATTGAATATTTGCAATGGCCATTTCAAACTTTATCTTTTTTCTTTACTTTTGAAATTGGTACTTAATGCTGGCCTACCTATTCTGTTTCTGAATCCATAGAATAAATTGAAAAATGGCGATAGTGTTTTAGAGTTTTTTTATATATTTTTTTGTCGGTTTTATTTTGAAATAGTACCTCTACGCCTACGCATCGTATAGGTACGATGGGTAGCGACGTAGGGTTGAGACTATCTCATAAATTGGTTTTTGAATAAAAAATTCAAGTTAGTACAACCAGGTTTTATTATTTGCAAAAGCACATAGCGCGGTATACCACAACTTTGTGTCAAAGAAATAAATAATAATCAATCATTACTAGTAAAAATTATATTGTAAAACCAAATACTTATAAAATAATAACCATGGAGCTTCTTGCGGGTTCTTCTCCATAGGAAACGATCAACCCGAACCATGCCCTTTTCTCGACGTTTTACAAGTGCAGGCCTTCGCGTTTTTTTTTCTTTTTTATTTTGAATGCTGAAACTCCATGGACTAGCTTTATTAAAATTTTATGCCCCATCCTTTTTCCTG
The DNA here is from genome assembly GCA_950022335.1 of Eurois occulta. Taxonomy (NCBI): domain Eukaryota; kingdom Metazoa; phylum Arthropoda; class Insecta; order Lepidoptera; family Noctuidae; genus Eurois; species Eurois occulta. The sequence goes on along the minus strand of OX465481.1, from coordinate 5,953,887 downwards.
CATGGAACACTAAAACTGGTTCTGAATATGAATAAATTGGAAAACTCTTTCTCTTTGTAACTGCACTGTACTCAGTCGTGTGCATAAAGCTTACATTTGATAAAATTTTCATGAAATAAAAGTGTACATCAAAGGTAGAATATACATCGAGCTTCGAATGAAAATGTTAAAAGAACCGGCCAAGTGCGAGTCGGACTCGCGCACCAAGGGTTCCGTGCTACCGTACAATATTGAACACTACATTATTTTTTGTTGTGTTACTATAGTGGCCATTATATAATAATACACTGTTTCGTTACCATAACGAAACGTTGGGACTGAGGTTCACGCACGTCTGTGCAAATAGCAGTAATGAGACGCCGATATTTCCGATTGTCATGCGCGTACGTACTAACAAAACCTAGAATGACAGCACGCGGTTGTCTTTGGCCCTGATTGACCGATTTTCAAAATTGGTACGGAGCGACAGTTAGAACGACTGTATCCGCCATAGTGAGAACATCTGTTCTATCACTTTATGTCCTACCTCCGACCAACGCGCACATCGAGTGAACTTTGATTAAGCCATTAGATTCATCGTCTTCCAACACCATCATCATCATCAGGAACGGCAGCTGGAAGGTAAATCAGTGCAGGTCGCCGTCTAAGATACGTCAGCTGCACATACCTTTACTGCTGTCTGCACAGAACTATTGTGAACCTCATCTTAACGTATTTCGTAACACTCATAAAGCGATCTCACCAGGGTAGCAGGAAGCCATCAAACCCATTTCGGCTGATGCGCATGCTACATACACACTATGTGTAAATAAGTGTCTACCTGTTTTTAATTATATCATGCATGATGTGGTCTCCTATAGGTGAAGGAATACATTTTCGTAACACTAAATGTTTTCCATTATCTATATGACGTAATGATTTGTGTTTATCTTTTGTTGGAGATCCTAAATAAATAAATAAAATCAACGGTTCAAAAGATACAGCCCTATGACAGGCGGACGGACGGACAGAGGACAGCGGAGCTTTACTTATAGGGTCCCGTCGGCACGTATTGGGTACGGAACCCTAATCTGTATGCAAAATTGATACTCTCTCTCTCTTTGACGTTAATCATATTAGTTTCGATCAGGGAGGCTTAGTGTTATTGATTTTTTTTTTCTTTCATATTCTGAGGGTAGTCTGTAATCATGGACCTTTTTGGGATTAAAATTATTTTCCTAAGGAAATCGATCGTTGTTCTTTTATGAATCTCAGCTTCATGCGGTTCAAAGGTTTTAAAAACTGATAGAAATAGTAGTGGAGGAAATAATGAGATTTTTTCATTGTTATGATACCTGTCTACGTTCGGTTATAAGAATCTGGCATTTATAGAATCTGGCATTATAAGAATATGGCGTTTATAGAATCTGACATTTGTAGAATCTGGCATTTGTAGAATCTGGCATTCATAGAATCTGGCGTTTTAAACTCGTCTGACATTTCTAGAATCTGACATTTGTCGACTGAACCGACTGAACCCTACGTTCTTTTATGAGGCTGCTTGCGAAACTGAAATTTCCGGAGAAACCAGAGGGCAAGCTAAACAAGTGACCACCCCTTGAAAAGCGTTTTGTTTTTCTACAACGACGTTTTAATACATTTTTTTTCGGTAGACTATGTCCATCTACATTTTTGCCTGATTGTCACTAATCTAGGTCAGGCACAAATCCAGACTCCGTGGCCGCTACTGATGGAAAACCCAATAACAGTTTGCCCGACCTGGGAATCGAACCCAGAACTTCAGGATCAGCAGTCGCACTAGCGACCAATAGACCAACGAAGCCGTTTAAATGAGCGCCGTATGTTGCCATAATTTTTTCGGTTTGTCGAACTTTGAAATAAAACAAACAAACACTACGATTAAATCGTTTTATTGTTTTCAACGATGAAATCATAAATTGTTGACACCATTTTTTAAACATTGCCGTATATATTTATTTTATTTACATTCATAGATTATTACTTCCATTTAACATTTTATAATCATTATTTTAATATATTTTTGTATTTACATTTTTTATTTTTTGCGTGAAACGACTAGACATTTGTTCTGAATCTATCTAACTTACTTCAGTTACATTTAAAAAAATACAAAATTAAAAATAGTCATATTCTTAGAGCCACAAAATTTTTAGTAGCCATCTTTCTATACGTAGCATGAAAACTAAAATTGCAAATAATAGTTCCGTGAAGGATTGGCCAAACCGGTACGGACAAGTTCTCGACACGGCTCTGGACATGGACACCTCCATACCATTTCATACTGAAGTATATTAGTGACCGTACCGATCGGTATGGCCGATCCTCAACTAAAGCTAGCTACAATCGATTTTCAAAAAGGAACGCTCATTCAGTTAAGTTAATAGGATATGGCTGTACACAGTAGATACTCTACCCGATTGTTGAAATCGAATTGCATTGAATCGAATGAGTGTAGCTAACCTAAGTATAGTCGCGAGCAATAATATTAATTGTACGTAGCAATTTTTCAAACAGATTTTCTCCTGCTGTATTGATTGTTATTTGATACGAACATAGTGTTTTTAAACAAATATTATGCCTAATTGAATAGGTTCCTATCTCAAAGAAATGAGAAAATCGCTGAATTTAGGTGGATACATATTTTTGCTAGTGACTGTACATACACCTTACTATTATTTTTGTAACAAGAAAAACTGTGGAGGTGACTTATTTTTATATTTTTGGAGACAATATTATTTTGTCATCTGTTATTTGACTGTGATACAATTTAGTCAATTAAAATTAAAATATTATTTAATGCTTACACAACATCACATTTAATTAATTACAGTATTCCCTAAATCTAATAAAAACAGGACTAGGAAAAGCTTGGCATTTGATGCAAACTTAATTGATTGTTACGAAAATACGAACACAAATACCTATAGAATTATACATTATTGTAATTTATACAAAAGTGATTAAACATAAATCTATCGATAACTCTGCATATTGCACTATTAATTGTGAAACCCAGCAATGGCATTAACAGTTATTCATTTTCAAATCGGTTTCATATTCGTCATTATTAGAATCTATTTACAATAGTACTCTTTTCGCCTCATTGCCGTATCTATCATAATAGAATTTGTTTCATTAAATTAAATAGCCATGGCCATTTTCATTTTACCTGTCAAAAAATAACAGTTTTGATTTGAAGATACGAATATTTTCGGTTAGTAGTCAATTTCCTTGATTTAAATAATAATATAATTATGTTACCATTTAAACATTCTCAGTAACTGACACTGCAGAGTTTCTCCCTTTAGCAGAGTTATCAATTTTTTCGACATTCAAACGCTAAAAATAATAACAAACATACTCCATTTAATGTATTCATAATCCATCGCGACTCATTATTTACTTTAACTACATTATAACATCCACAGAAGGCAAGAGAAACAAACTAAAAGGAAGCCAGCTAAGTACTCCTTAATAAAAGAATCAGTCTTCAAAAAATAAGTCCGTGTTATGGTTATTGGTTGTCTCTAAGACAAAGCTGTGTTTGGTGTTAGTGTATTCACGACCGCGTGGTGTAAACGTATCTTATACTAAACTTATACTGTCACTTACGGGATATCTTCCGTGATTGTACATGATTTTGAGCTCCCCAATATTTCGACGCTGTTGCAAGCGCCATGATCGCGGGTAGATGGAAAATAAATTGTCATAATAAGGAATCTACAAATCGTGGTGATACTGTGAGTGTGTTTTGCCGTGACTTAGTATCGAGTTCCAGTAGTGCGCGTAGCAAAAGACAAAGAAAGCAGATTTGTCTGCTCCTAACAATTTATTTTCCATCCACCCGCATTCTTCAGTCAACCCGCGATCATGGCGCTTGAAACAGCATCGTAATAGCTCGGGAGCTCAAAATCATGAACAATCACGGAAGATATCCCGTAAGTGACAGTATAAGTTTGGTATAAGATACGTTTACACCACGCGGTCGTTTAAGGGCCTCCGATGAAGTACGGTTTACGTGTGCAAGAGCTTAACATTGTTGACAATAAAACACTAACTTCAAAGGTATCAAATGCTATTAGGCCTAGTTGCCGAATTGCGTACTTATATTTTTTTAATGACATCTTTTTCAATTAATTGAAATTAATGCAATTATTATCAGCGTGTTACGCAATTAGGCCGCAGTAGAAAAGTGGAAAATGCAGAATTGTTGAAACTAAATGTAGGCACGCAGGCAGTTAACATCAGTTACAATTAGTAAGTTTAGTGTAACTTCACAGTTGTAATAAATATCGAAATGTATTTTTTTTATTTTTCTATTAGGGTTAGAATCATTTTGATACCTAGCACTACAAGGAATTAACTTAACGCCACTTTTTAGGGTGACTGATTAATTGGTGACCTTAAGAACTCGATTGTACTTATCATCATGAACAACTGTTACTATGTTACTAACTCTGACATTGCTGATTCTGACATTTTGTCGTTGAAGTTCTAACACCATGTAAGTAAATTTTTGGCGGTTTTGAAATTTTGATGACGTTTGCTAGATAATTGGAAAATGCGTTGTTTCGGCTAATCAGAAACAAGCAACTCTCTATCTAATTTGAAGTGAACGCAAATAATAAAATGGTTTTGTACTGTTATCTGGATATAATTATGGTTTTTCAGTCTCCTGTAAAGTTGCGATTTTCGACTTACGTGGTGTTAGAACTTCACTGCCGATTTGTGTTAAAATCCATCAAAAAAAAAATATATATATATGGGGCAGTTAATTTTTTTTCGCGATTTTTCTAATAATAAAAGCTGTTCCTAACGATGGATACAGCAGTAATGTTTAAGTATCGGTAATTACAAGTACTTGATTATTTGTATTTTCTCTTTCCTAGTATAATTTTCATGGCTCTTCAAATTACAGTACGAATGTTTTACAAATTGTGAGGGTACAGAGGTAATGAGGTCAGTATGAAGGCAAATATTTTCTATTTGTGCGCCGTATTTATGTGAGTGGTGTACACAGCAATATGATTAAAAAAATAACGTTTATGAAGTCTATAGACGAGGGGTATAATGAGTCATTTTTATAGGACTGCTTCGTTTGTTATGAATGCAAAGTCATTCGTTGGGAAAAAGACATGGACTTTATTATTAATTTTAACCTGTACTAGGCCGACGTGGTAGATTATGGCTTGGGATCGGATATTCAGATGCATATTTACCGAAAGTATTTTTTTTCCCGGTAAGGGTACAAAAGTATGGAAGCGGCTTCTTTTAATATTTATATTTTTTTCGCGGGATTTCATTAAAACAAGTGCGAGTTGGACACGCGCACCGAGAGTTCCGTATAAACTTCCATCCAAACTCTGAATATCTGATCTCTAATTATAGCTCACTTCCTCCCACAGAGAGCAGGTTTATGTATGTTTGTTTGTTTATTTTGCCACAAATATCACGATCTTTAGTATTTGCCAAACTGCAAAACAGTTTGTATATGTGCGTGTGTGTGTGTGTGTATGTGTGTCTGTGATATTGGAACGTTATTGGCATAGGCCAATAATGATTACATAGCATATAACCGATGCTATGTCAATTTTGGTGTGTGGTCATATACCTACCCACACTAGTCATGTAATGTAGTGCTAGCGTAGAGTAATCACATTGTTAATTACTATCTTTCTGTGTAGACATGGACTTCCAGAAGAAGTTTATAAAGCATAGCATAAACAGTGTTGTAAATATTTCCCCGAAGTGGTTAGCAAAATTACTTGTCAGAAGCCAGCATAAAATCACTTAGTAAACCCTAAATTTTATTCGAATAGCTGTTAATATTAATTCTCATTTAAAACTGCATAAATCTGTTATTACTCTTTTCAAATTGTAAAATTTAAATTGTTATCTAACATCTTCAACTAAATGCCACTGACGCATACTAAAAAACCTAGAAGCGTAATACTTAAAGCTCTCCAATGAGTTCATACAAACTGAGATCGAATATTTCTATTGACTGAGAGCGCTGTTAGACCAGGGTCTGAGTTCGGGCGAACGCGCTCCCAGGGTGACGGCTACCTATTCGACTTCCTGTACCCACACACCAAGACCTTCTTGAAAGCCTGCCTAAATATCTTATTGAATATCGTGTAGAATATCGGGTTCACCATCGAACTCGCGTACCCTAACCACAAGGCGAAGTCATACACCCAAAGTGGAATACTCTCCTCGCACTTAGGACACACAGCCGGCACCATGTTTAGAATGAAAAATGGAGCCCAGAGAATAACAAATGTGAAAAATACAACTCCTAAAACTTTCGTGGCTTTCTGCTCTAATCGTAAGATCCTACCGTGGCGGGAGGAATTTCTGGATATAACACTAGAATTTCTAGAATGATGCGTTCTAGGTGTTTGACGCTGTGGACTAGCAGTAACTTGCTGTGACCTCGCTATTGTTCTTTGAGCACGAATGCTACGAATCGGAGTCGAGAGAGTGGTCCTTGCTCCCCCAAAACTTGAACCTCTACGAAATCTTTTAGCTTCGTCCCAAGTAACCATAGACGCTGCACCACGACTGGACCTTCTAAAAAATGGAGTTGATTGCTCCTCTTTCATGTTCCCATTTCTGGTATAGCCGTTGCATCCATTTATGTCTCCACCAGGAACTATAATGACTTCGGTAGTTCGTCTGGGTGGAGTAGATTCTGTCCCAAAATAGGGGCAGGTGCACGGAGGTGGCAAGAGTAGTCCGTCTTCAGAACTGCGTGACTTTGCCGTTAAGGTTGCAGGTGCTAGAAGACCTTCATTACTCTCGTCGTCTGATGCACTTCTTGGTCTGTGGAGAGGCGTGTTTGGGTCTCCAGTAGACGAAGGTCTACGGCGATCTTGGAGCATGGATGACGGTGAACTCGACGAGACGCTCAGAGACCCTGGTGTAAGCATTCCACCTCGTTCAGAAATATTCGTCCTGTAATAGAAAAAGTGTTAGAATATGTTCCAAATTGCGTGAAAGTTTCTGATTCTTCGACCAGTGATGAGCGGGTTAATTTTGAAGCGAACAAATAATGCCAATTGTTATATACCCTCTGTATTGTGGCTTTGTCGCCGCAGAAGCTTCCAAGCCGCGAGACAGACGCAACATCTCTGCCCCAAACTGATGCAGTGCTGTCATTGCTGACGGGGCAGGCTCGCTGTGCAACACAACACGTAATGTATGAGGACTACACATTGACATACACATGAGTACATGGATGGACATGTCACACGGTAGGCATTAGAAGGTTATGTTATATGATAAGCAAGCTGATGTTGTAATTTTGCTCCGTACAGTAGGCCAAATTGCTTTAAAGCTCTGAACAGACTTACAGCTGAAGTCTCAAACGCAACTTAACGTTGATTTACTGTTGTATTGTAAGAAGGATAAGGCCCTGCTAACGGCCTCGGGCGATGTGACTTTGAACACGACTTTTTTTTTTTTTTTTCGGGTGGGAAATCATCAAATGACTCCTCCCGCTCTGGGAGAAGCGGAAGGGAGTGTCAGACTTTTACTGACTAAAAACCACCCATGTTCCTTCTTTTGCTTTTTATGTTCCAGGGCCGCGGTATCTCTTTCGAACAGTCCCGCAGCCCTGGCAGGCATCGGCCCTTGCGCGCGTGGAACACGAACGCGCCGTCGACACGGCACTTTGAACACAATTTACGTCAAATCTGTCTCCATTAACGTGAATACTGTCGCCCCAGAACTTGCGTCGCGGTCTCATCAACATCTCATCTTCTTTTTCATTTGTTTCTCCGTAATCGTTGTCGTAAGACGCGTGTAATTCGTAGCCAAGAGTTAAGGTTTATGAAAACCTTCAGTGCGTTTGAGAGTTACGGTTTTCAGTGAAACAAAGAGCCGTATTACGCTGATCACCAAAGGGCCTCAATTATAATCAGCTTTGGACTACTGTAAGGGGCTTAGAAATTCAACATACAATAGCAGAAGTATGGACTAATAATTATGGAACATTCCATTCAGTTGATAACATACAAAATAATAATTATATTAAGTTGATTACACATTCATCGTCATGTCAATCGTGCATGGTCGTTTTAAATAAAGTAAAAGCATGTAAAGTTCCATGTCTGCTAGAATGATTATGATTTTATTTAGGTTCCCGCATGCATTAATTTTAAATGGAAGTAATTGAAGCTTTTTCCTTAATTATTGGTTTTTAGTCATATTTAAAAATTGTGTGTTACGTGGTTACGTTTTTTTTTTTTTTTAAGTTTTATCTACCGCAGACATGGTGGTCCGCGCCCTTGTTTGAAATTGTTTTTTTTTTTTGTTTGCATGGTTTACTACTTAATATTACATTCGTGCTCCTACATTGGACACTTACGTGGTTACGTTTTTAAACATTGAGGTTTTATAATAATACGTAATAATTTTTTTTAACTACATTAATGATTTATACGTATAGGAAACAATTATTCATCTTTCTAACTATTGTACCTAGCATAATGTGCAACTATGGCAAACTTCATAAAAAAACAAACAAACATCACGCTTGTAATCCCCGAAGAGACAGGCAGAGGAGTAAGTACCTAATAGTACGCTCATATTTCGCCAGTTATGTTTTATGCCATGTAATATGGGGCGAGCCTATTACCATCAACCGGGCAATAATCCAGACTCCGTGGCTGCTACTGAGAAATTTCTAATGAAAAAACCCAATAACACTGCCCGGCCTGGGAATTGAACCCAGGACGTCATGCTCAGATCACCACTAGACCAACGAGGCAGTCAGAAAAATAACCAAAAAGGAGGCCATATTTAAAATATTATTCCTGAAAAGACTAAAGTTGTATACTGGGCTTAAAACATCAATCAGATTTGATTTCGCTGTCAAATGAATACCACTAAAGCTTCAGTGAATTTTGTACTTTATGCTAATGGCACAGAATTTACAATTCAAATGATAAGATTCTTTGATTTAACGGGATCGACGATGGATTTGAATGACTGATGGCGCCTTTTGAAGATTATTTTACGTTAAAAGTGTTTGTAATTTTTGTCGATGAATGCCTATAATTTTATATTGTAAGGTAATATTTACGGATTTTAAGATGAATTTTCTTAACGAGTGTTTTATGTCCAATAAGTACCTACATAAAATCTACATAAAATTATGTATTGAGTTGAAAATAGCATAAATTGTAAAGGTAGTATTGCAAAACTCTACATAATTAGATAAAATAATATGCTATACAAAGCTACAAAATGAAACACAAAAATAAAGTTGCTGTTGTTGTTAAGTTGTTGCTGTGTTGTTGTGTGTAGTTATTGTGTTGTAGTTGTAAGTATATTATTTTACCATGCAATAAAATATCAAACAAAATAAAAATATTTCTATTCAGAATAAAAAATTAAAATTAACTTCTTTTGCAGTAAAACGTTTTACTTCTGAATTGTTTGTGAATTGATAGAACAATTTATAATCACTACATAGTATAAAACAAAGTCGCTTTCTCTGTCTCTATATCCCTATGTATGCTTAAATCTTTAAAACTACGCTACGGATTTTGATGCGGTTTTGTTAATAGATAGAGTGATTGAAGAGGAAGGTTTATATGTATAATAAATGGACCCGTGCGAAGCCGGCCCGGGGCGGGTCGCTAGTCAAAAATATAGAAATGAAAATCTCGTTCGTAATCTTTAATAAAATGTCTAGGTGGTGGACCACGATGAACAGTCGTCGGTGCATCAAGTTATCACGGCCATGATGTATATTTATTGAAAAAGAGGAAAAACACCACGAACTCATTACTAGGAAAAATATTCTTTCGCGAATTTAAGCCTGATTTGCTTTACGCAAAAAGTAATAGTTTTTCAATTATTGCCATATTCTATTCAACATGGCGTCTTACAGTTTGCATAGTCTGCTTTCATTATGTCACATAAAAGCATAATATCACGTCGACGTTAACGTTAAAATGAAAAGTATGTGTTCTTGTAATTAATTATTATTATTATTCTCTTATACACCATTTTCAACTAATTATATGCAAGTGTGATGATTTCATCGTTAAAAATATAATATAATTTGATTGGCCTGTTGGTCTAGTGGTTAGTGACACTGACTGCTAGGACGGAGGTCGTGGGTTCGATTCCCACACAGGACAAATCTTTGTGCGATGAGTACGATTATTTGTTCTGTATCTGGGTGTGTAATTTATCTGTGTACAATATGTATGTATTTAGAAATATATAAGTATGTTTATCAGTTGTCTGGTTGCCATAGTACAGGCTCTGCCTAATTTGGGATCAGAGGGCGGTGTGTTGGTAGTAAAAAAAAAAAAATAGGTACTACTTTTATGGACTGAACTTCTGAACGAAAAATATAAAATTTTGTTCTGACAAAACCCATCACTATCAGTCAAGATAACAGTTTCTAGGTTATGTTAACGTCATATCTACAACCTGTCATGGCTGTCATAACTCTCACGAGAAACGTCGAACATTTTAAATTTTTAATGTACGCATAAAAACCATATTATATTATGTAAAATGTTACTTTATTCTATTCAGGGGTTTGTTTCTCAGTTTTTCTGAAATAGCTGGGGTCCCATCCAAAAATGAAACATCTCCTTTCTCCAAATGATTTTAAACAATAAAATGTTGACATTTAAGTTGAAAATCGAAAGAGACAATTTGACAGTTTGTGGTTACTTGATGCGATGGCGACTGGTACATTTGTCAGGGAGAAATTCAAGAAAAAGGAAAAAATTGTGGACAGTATCATTCAGACAGCGTGAATCGTTCCGTATGATCCAGATACTGCACTAGCAAGACCCACATTCCACAGCGTAGACAGAGAATGCTATAGACTAATTGATATGTTTTGTCGCATTCACACAAGAAAAAGAACAACTTATGCCGATGTCGTTTAAAGAAATGAAACAGAACGATAAAATTTTTTGTTTCATCGAGCGTGCCACGTTTTTTCAAGGTCAGCACACTAGTTTGCTAAACAAAGTTTGACAGCTGACGTGCAGCTAGCCATCGTCTACCTTTAAAATACAGTTTTTACGTGTTATATCTTAAGTAATTTATGTTATATTTTGTTTTGAACAATTTAGACTTACTATTTCAACCATTTATACAAAAAAAAATGGTGTGGTGTAGCGTTAAAGGGTGTAAAAGTGATAGTGGAACGAAAATCCCAGGATTGTCTTTTCATTCGTAAGTATGCCACTCTTTATCAGTTCTAGGCATTCAGTAACATTTTATTATGTTCATATATTGTGTATAATGTACGCTAGACGTACGATTCATCCTTAAAAAGCACAAAAATAACAATTATTATTCAATTATAAATTCTAACCTAAAAACGTTGGTGTTGCCAACTTTTCTATAAATTATTACCCACTATTATGGGAAATAATAATATGATGGCTTCTGCAGTGAGTATTAATTAAATATCTGAAATATTTAATGACTTTTTGCAGTTTCCCTGAACCTGATAATTTACGTCAGAATTGGATTGTAGCTACAGGACGAACAGATTGGACACCAAAACCGTCATCAAAAATTTGCAGCAAACATTTTGAGAATTAAAAAGAAGAATATGAGTTAATTAGAAAGAAGAATTCATAAATAATAATCATTTTGAAAGTCAACCTTTTATTGGAAACCACAAAGTTTTACTTATTAAGGCAATTGCCATGCACTATTTTGAACAGCGTATACATCACGCAACAAAAGGATTTGAACCTAAGCAAAAAATTAGAAACATACGAAGCTTGTTTTATTTAAAGGACAATAATGTGTTAAATCAATAAAAGCTTATTAAAAATAAACATGTTCTATTATTTACCCACAAACCCAGAACCTACTATCACATCAGAAATGGCAGTAATTTAGAACCACATCATCATCATCCATCGTCACTCCTGCCCTCATCGCAATTAATTTGAGTTCGGCAGCATGTCTTCTCCGCATCGCATGCCTTTGCGTACCGATGGAAACGGATATGTCATTGGCATATTCAGGCTTTGTCTTACGTACTAATTTCCAATTCTCATAAATTGTGGGGTAAATTTTTCCTCACCCGGTAACCCTAAATTCGTGACGTATTTATTTTTTGTCTCTTTTTGCGACACGCTTTGCCGGTGTCTATAGGATACTCTGTCTACGTTCCACAGGTACCGTGGAAGAAAATCCTTCAGTAAAGTAACAATTCTCATACAAAAAGGTCTTTTACAAAAAAACAAGACCACATGGAAACAAACTCCATGAATGTTCAAAAGTTTTTTCATAAAAATATTTTTGTGAATTCATAACATTTTTCAAAGGAAAATATATTTGTTTTGTCATAAATAAGTTGAAAATGCCACATCGAATTTAAAAAAAAAAAAACAAACCACTTGTTGATTTAGTCATTTGAAGTGTGTGCTTGAAAAAAATACGAGTATTTGTGGATGTAAAAAAATGTTTGTGAATGTAAAAATAAACAATATTCTCGGTTCTTTTTACTGTAGTAGGTCTGATTTCAATTTGTTCGTGTTATTAAATCAATACTCGACGGCGATAACACCAACTAACTTGGCCGAGCGTGTATGCAGCACACCACATTTCAGCAGTTATGTTTAAGTCCCATGTAATAGAGGGGGCGAACCTCATCATCATCTGCCTAGCTTATTCCCAACTATGTTGGGGTCGGCTTTCAGTCTAACCGGATGCAGCTGAATACCAGTATTTTACATGGAGTGACTGCCTATCCACAACCCAGTTAGTGCTAGGTAATACGATACGCCTTGGTAACGACTGTGAAAGATCTACAAATACAGGGACCAACGGCTTAACGAGCCTATTCCCATCAATCGAGCACAAATCCAGACTCCGTAGTTGCTACCGAGAAATTATTAATGGACAAACCCAATAACACTTTGCCTGACCAGGGAATCGAACCCAGTACCTACCTCTTGCTCAGCAATCACGCTTGCGACCACTAGACCATCGAGACAGTTTAAATGATTGCCGTATGTTGCCGAGGCATTTTGAGTCTTATTAACATTACTAAATTAAATCCAATAATCAAAACAAGTAGGTATGATTACACAATCATGTAAATCGTGTCAATACAAGTCCAGAGTTAGAATAGCGTATGTGATATTGATAAACACTGCGAATCGCAATTAGAACAGCTGATGATGGCACTGCGAATGTAAACATTAGCAGTAAACTCGTTGTGAATGCAATGGCAGAATCTAACATGATGATGATTTCATTAGTTTCACATAAGGAATCGATATCGGTATAATACGACAACATGCACTAATCATCGATTGACTACGCGACTACTATTTCGGTAACAAATCCCTACGTTTATAATTCTTAGGTACTACCGAGGGCACGTTATACTAATTTATACGTGTTTTTGAAAATTCTACCCCCAAAGGGCTAAAAAGGAGGATGAAGGTATGTAACTATGTTTGTTACCGTAACCTGGATTAACCTATAGGTTACTTTTTAATCCCGGTAGTACGTTCCCGTCCGATATTTTTCGACATCCACGCGGGCGAAGGCGCGGGCAAAAGCTAGTTCACAATTATAATCCTCATCAATTTGAAGAGAGTTCATAATCCACTGCTTGGTGCCGTGGTATGAAAAAAATCGTATATTCGTCAATATAGAATGCAATGAATATTGTATTCCATTTGCTACTAGCTTGTGCCCTAGGCTTCGTTCGCGTTATGGTCGGAACTTCGGAAGTTATCCATTGGGAACTTTTTAAATATAGCCTATGACACTCAGGGATAACGTGGTTTCCTGTTAGTGAAGAATTTTCAGAATCAGATCACAAGTTCCGAAGATGACCCCCTACTTTCAGACATCTAGACACGCGGGGTAGCGTGTCAAGCCAAGTTCAAGCTAACTAGTATATGAAAACTAGCCAAGTCAGACCTTAGGCAATATACATATTATCCTATGCGAGTGCGCGTCTCTTTTCTAAGGAAATCTCTCGCCGACTGGTCGACACTTCGCGTGACCAGAGGGCTGGCTCTTTCTTTGGGCAAAGAATTAGCATTGCCATTCAACGTGGCAATGCTGCCAGTCTTCTGGGCACGTTTCCAGATGACAGCGATGCGGAGCAGTACTTTTACGCCTAAAACGTGTCCTATTGTCGTCGTTGTATATATGTATATAGGTACTTTATTTTAGCCGTCTTTTTATCTTTTTTTTAGTTCTATTTGTAGTCTGTATAATTATAATGTACATAGTATTCATTCCTAAGTTATAAAAAGAAATGATATTTTAAGTGGTTATAAAATATTATAATATGTTGTTATATATAAATCTCAGGACTGACCATTAAACTTGACTATTTAGATCTCACTTCTTTTGTCGTTGAAGTCAACAACCAAGGCATATTATCATAATATTGAACTTGGCTCTCATTTCACATTTATGTCTTTGATGGGATACAATGTTACAAACTTTACTACTCTAGAATAGAATAGAAAATGAATTATAATTAACACTAGAAACGGGATATTTACCATGTCCACTGTTTGTTTTGAGTTTCCGATATTTCGGCGCTGTTGCAAGCACCATAATCACGGATAAACTGAATTAAGTTACTGCGGGTGGGTGTTTATGAGCAGACAAATCGGTCTACCCTCTTTCTTGTTGTGTTTCTTGTTTTTGGAGCCAGGATCGAACCACTGGATTGAGCTACATAGCCCTCAGATCATCTCGACAGAACGCCACTATATTCCTAGACTGGTGAGAGAAGCTATTGAGATCCCCAAATATAGGAACTTCAAACGGGAGGATGGGTTTCAACTGTCGAGAGCATGGAATCCAGTGGTTCAGCTGTGTAAAAACCGAAAAAGTGCCGAAAAAAGTTCGCGATCGGACACTGTGAGTTTCGTGTGTCGGGAACAGAATCGAGTTGCGAGTGACAGTGGTAGCGGTACTGAGTGCAAAAAACGAACAAGAGGGTAGACCGATTTGTCTGCTCATAAACACCCACCCGCAGTAACTTCAGTTTATCCGTGATTATGGTGCTTGCAACAGCGCCGAAGTAACGGGAACTCAAAACAAACAGTGGACTTGGTAAATATCCCGTTTCTAGTGTTAGTTATAATGTTAGTGACCATGACAGTTTAAAAACTTAGAAAATGAATTGTTCTTTGTCATTGTGGTTGCTGTGGTGATTGTAAATATGTGACGCAATTGCCTTCTCAATTTCTTCAGAATCATAATTTAATAAGAAATCATCACCATTATTTACAAACGGGGCCAAGCAATATTAACATTATAATTTAATGTTCTAATTGTAAAGATTCAACGGGAGATTCTATAGGACCACCTGTCATAATATCTATTGAACAAGATACGTCGTCACGGAGATATAGCATTATATACTGAATGTCATCTATTCACGGAGATAATTGACGCTCGATTACCTCACAAAGGAGCCAGTAGATTCATAGTTAGGTATATAAGTACTGAGTTCATTCATGGGGTAATTCAGACATGTGTTATGCAAAAGAGGCATATGAGAAATATTGATTGTGTGTTTGAGAGATTGAGGAATATACATAGGTATTTACCCAAGTAGTGATCGATGGTTAATGATGTCTTTCCTGTAGTTTTTGAAAAAAAAAAATATTGGAGCTATTGTCTATGAAGGCAGAACCGTGCAGAAAAAAACCTCATATGAATTGCGTAACACAAAATGGCGTAACAGACGAAATGTCATTCATTACATTTACTCTATTTCGTATTCATGTACTGTGTGTGTGTGTGTGTTTCGTTTTCGTGTTTTAGTTTTTTTAGTTATTTTGTTTTTTTTTATTTTTATTTTTTTGTTTTTTTTCGTATTTTTTATTTTATTTTTGTTATAAACTTTGGTGGTGTAACATCGCATTGGCGTTCTAGCTGTTAAGGTGTTACAAATTACGTAATTTGAAATAAATAAATCATATTATATTATATCTCTGATATATTTAGATGATTAAACAAACACAAACAGATTTCAAATTCGTTTAGCATTTTTTAGTTCAAAGGCACCAAATATTGCAAAAACAGGCTTTGGTATCTATACTGTGCGCTTTTTTTTGCTATCCACATATCTACACTAGTTTTTATATCACCGCACGTATCCAAAACATGTTCAGACAAAAATCCCTTTTAAACGTAAAGAAAACTTTACCCATACATATATGCGTAATTAAGAAAGAATTAATTGTGAAAATGAATTATTGTGTGAATGGACATTTTAATTTAGTAATACTAATCCGTCCAAAAAAGTACAATGGTTTGAGCAGTTTTTCGTTTTCGCAGGAAAACTGATTTCTTCTGTTACTTCTTCTTTTCAGAGTTCTATTTACAAAATAGAGACTTCTATTTACAAAATAGAGAAAAAATAAATTGAAATACGAAACTAATTTGTAATTGAAGAAACAGCTTCTACGAAATAGAATTAAAAATGAGAGGAGCTCGAGCAAAAATAATGTCCGTAATTTTTTCATCTCATGAAGTAATATTTTTTGAAACGCGATAAAAATGGGGATATTGGACCTTCAGAGGCTTTAGTATTAATCAAGTATAAAGCATTGTTGTGTGTCGATATATTTTTTTAATAATAGCATAAAAACAAAGTATTATGTCAGCGATGGCTTCAGGAGCAGACACATCTATACTCACTCCACATTTTGGATAAAAAAATAGGTAATTTGAAGATTGATCGAAAAGTTGCAGGTACAGGTATGACCACTTTAAGTGTGCAGTTTAAAGTGGCGTTGCTTGTCAAGAAAACTGCATCAATATGTCAAAATTGGTACATTTATTTGAGTTCTGTGTTTTCTCGTCTCCACAAATAAGGTGGTTGAAGTGTAATGTTAGGTATCTATCATTTGCGGAAATCTATAACTTGAGATAATATGATAAGTAAAAGGCAAAAGCAGATGGTTAGATATCATATAGATTACATAAATTAAGGGCATTACATATTTATTTATGTTTATTCGTATAAACACTTTATTTTTTATTAGAAATTTTTATTCGTATTTGATTGTGGCATCACTGGGCTCTATCAGAATAACAGCGCTGTGACTTTTTTTTAAAAGGTTACAGTGCCATGCTGCGATACGGGAGGCCTAGGATTAGGGTTCCGTGCAAAAATAAAACCCTTGAAATTGTTAACAAAATCCGATTCAAATAGGGAAGTAATATTTTTATAATAATTTCACGCAGACGACAGTTACGAGCAACTAGTACATAGATAAACAAATAGAAATATTTTGCGTGCAAAGCAAGGGCGGATCCCTAGTTCAATAAAATTTTATTTATAGTATCTAAAGCGACAATTGTTCTTGCTTCTACCGCTTTCTCATAACAAAGGAGCTATTTATCGAGCCCGCTGCTTTATTCCGTGGACACGAGCAATAAATCACAAGAGAAAACAATAAATTTTCTAAACAATAACTTTCAACTGAGTTTCGTATAATAGAACAAGAAAATAACAAAAATATCACCTGTTTTTCGCTGTTAAATTAGGTGTTATTGCGAAAAATAATGAAAGAAAATATTTACTGAGACAAATAAACGAATTTTTGAGGAACTCATTACAATTAAAAATTCTTCTAAAATCTTTTATTTCATTCCTAGGTACTATCTTATGCCCGTGGCTTCACTCGCGTGGTGGTCGTAAATTAACCCGCTGGGAGGTAGCACTGGGATAAGAATTATCCTATGATCTGATGATTCAGGACATAATTATGTTACCAGTGTGATCCGATCAGCCATAAACAACAACAGATGGACAGACCGGGTTAGGTATTT
Organism: Eurois occulta; assembly: GCA_950022335.1. Classification (NCBI taxonomy): domain Eukaryota; kingdom Metazoa; phylum Arthropoda; class Insecta; order Lepidoptera; family Noctuidae; genus Eurois; species Eurois occulta. The sequence continues at coordinate 5,936,040 of OX465481.1, read as the reverse complement.
TCGCATTTATAATATTGGTAAGATTCAACTTACTTTATCTAGTTACCATAACACAAGCATTAGGTTGCTTAGCTTGGGACTAGATGGTGCTGTGTGAAATGTCCAGGGATATTTATTTATTATTATTTATCGTCTAAACTTCGCACAAAAACTATCCTAACTAACATAGAACATACATAATATAACATCACGCCTGTAATCCCCGAAGGGTAAGGCAGAGGTGTACACTAATAGTACACCAAGCCAGTTATGTTTAAGTCCCATGTGACTTAGGGCGAGCCTCTTGCCATGAACCGGGCAAAAAACCAAACACCGTAGCTGCTACTCAGAGATTTCTGATGGAAAAATCCAATAACTCTTTGCCCGACCCGGGAATTGAACCTAGCACCTCATGCTCAGCAGTCGCGCTTCCGACCACTCGACCACTGAGGCAGTAAATTAGAATAATTTAGACGACTGATTATATGGCTATAATCAGACGTCTAAATTATTCTAGTGACGCTTTTTTATGATGCCACTCTTCCACTCGACCACGTGGCAGTCTTATACTATCTTAACTTCCGTCCATTAAGTAACCTTTTAGAGAACCAAAAATAAGACAAAAACAGTTAAAAAACAGCATTCATTTGAACCACTTTAGTAAGTAACGAAGAGTTCTCTTCTGAATACAAAGTGCTTTAAATTGAACTGATTGAGAAACATTCATTCGTTCACTTCGTTCCCCGTTCACTGCTATGAAATGGGAAATAAAGTGGGCTGATTGAAAATGTATAAAATTTCCTATATAATTAATACATTTAACTTAGGTTGTGTGGACTACCTCGATGGTCTAGTGGTCGTAAAGACGAGCATGAGGTCCTGGGTTCGATTTACGGGTGGGGTAAATTTTTATTGGGTTTTTCCATCAAGAATTTCTCAATAGCAGCCACGTTGACTGTTTTTGTGCATAGTTGATGGCAATAGGCTTGCCCCTTATTACATGGGACTTAAAGATAACTGGTGAAATGTGGGTCTACTATTAGGTACACCTCTGCCAAACTTTTTGGGAATTACAGGCGTAATGTTATGTTTATGTTATTTATCCTATGTTAAATAACATCCGAGCATAAGCATAATCAGCTTATAAAGTTCTCACTGCTGCGACACACGACCTATGGACTACAATCCACCACGCGGGCCCAGTGCGGGTTGGTAGATGTCACATGTCTTCGAATTTTTGGTTCTAGGACATGCCGGTTTCCTTCACCGTTTTTGAGAGCCGTGTAATAACATCTGAAATACATCCAAATTCACTTAAATACCTATGTGTTAAATGAATTTGGATGTATTCTTAGGCCCGCATGCACCTCAAATCGTTAGAGACATTTTAACTCTAAATGAATTTAAAACATCGTTAAATTTTTTTTTTCAAATATTTATAGATGACAGAGACAGATTGAAGTTTAAAATTCGTTTAGTGTTAAATGCGTTATGTGATTTGTGGTGCAAGTGGACCTAAATGTTTAAACCATACTTACTGGAAACTTCTAAACGATTGATTGATTGGATATGACGTTTCTTCAACTGAAGTGATTATGAAACGACAATGTAGGTAATAACTGAGTATAATTGTAAGTGACTTTGTAACGGAGTAAACATACTTGTCGACGTGGATTCGTCTGAGCTGGGCCGGCAACTTTCGATCGCTTAATAATAACGGAAAAATCGGTTGCAATAACGATGCTTGCGAGAAATGCAAGTCTGAACATGAAGATGCGTTTCGAGACTACCGGCCCTAATCAGAAAGAGCGTTACGTACCTATGTTTAAGCAATAAAAGCGTATATTCCGACTCTATTTCAAATCGCTTCGTCCGAAACAAAAGCAGTAAAAATAATGCCTTAGTGATTAATAAAGCGCTCACGCCCAGAAACTAGATGGAATGCCGAGAACCCGACAAATTAACTTCATAGTCAATTGCATCACGAATCAGATGACTCCACCTGACTAAAATGTAATATCAGTTTCATAAATCCGGCAACGCTTTGATGGCCGAATTAAACACCAACTGGTTAGATCTGGGTGCTTTTCAAAGTCTCATATCGAAACCATGTAGAGCGGAAGCTATTAAAGTTTATTTAAAATTCTTTTCTTTTTTTTTGTCTTTTTTTTTTCTTTTAAATTTCTTTTTTTTTTTCTTTTTTTTTTTTTTTCTTTTTCTTTTTCTTTCTTAGTTTATAGTAAGTAATAACAGTAATATAGATTTATTGCTATGAATTATTGTTATCATGTATCTAAGTCACGATGGGGTTGGCAATCCCTTTCCCAATTGATTTGGTGTCCGCGTAGTTTGTTTCACAACGGTTAAAAAAACATCGTGAGGAAACTAGCAGGAGGTACTAAAACCAACAATTTGAAGACATATGTGATACCTACCACCCTGTACACCACCAATAAACGTTCATTATCAATCCTTTCGTCATTACCTGCTTCTTTTCTTGGACTAAAATCCTAATCATAATTATCTACCTAGCCTTTTCCCAATATGTTGGGTTTGACTTCCAGTCTAACCGGATGCAGCTGAATATCAGTATTTTACATGGAGCGACTGCCTATCTGACCTCCACAACCCAGTTAGTACTAGGTAATACGATACCTCTTGGTAAGACTGGTTGTCAGACTTTCGGGCCACTGACTTTCTGTTACAACTGGCCAAGATCTTCAATTTACAGCCGGGACCAACGGCTTAACGTGCTTTCCGAGGCACGGAGGAAACTCGGTATGTAATGGGCGGTCACCCATCCACAGATCAACCTAGGCAAACGCGGCTTAACCTGAAGGTTGCTCCAAATGGCTGTTATTAAAATAGAATAATAATAGAATCATTAATTTAAAATCTAGCAGCTCCGCGGCTTCGCCCGCATGAACGTCGGTTATCGCGACCAAAAGTAATCATGAAATTTTGATCCCGTTCCCACAACCCATGGGAACCTATTCCATGGATAAAAAGTGGCCTATGTCTTATTCCAGTAGTATTAAAATAAATATAGTATGTTATCCTTAAGAGATAGACATATGCCATTACGGACTTTTCTATAGACCTATACAGCGTGTAACGGAAGGGGGGTATCAACCCTGAAGGGGGTCAATGTGCTCATGAAACTCAACAACTTTCCCCAAAGAAAAAAAATTTGGCTCTCCCTTACAAAACTGACTACCAGCTGATTGATTTACTATGGGAGGGCCAAATTTTTTTTTCATATTTCGACCTATGTTCTTTGGGGAAAGTTGTTGAGTTTCATGAGCACATTGACCCCTTCAGGGTTGATAACCCCCTTCCGTTACACGCTGTATAAGATACACAATTCCACGATACACCATTTTGTTATATCTCAAAGGGTTTAGGCAGCGCTTTCGGTGTAAGCTCCCAGACGGCTTATTTTTTTTCCGACACCACCACCAAATATCATTATATTTTAGCCAATGTATACAAAAACTTGAAAAATTATATACCAAAACCTTCCTCGAGAACCACTCTATCTATTGGTGCATGAAAATCGGTGCAGTAGTTTTTGAGTTAATATGTAGTGATAGTGAAGTGTACATTAGCGCAGTATGTTATTTTTCGTACATAATATACTTTATCAGTACCTAATATACACAATAAAATACTAATCAGATACTGTTATTCATGTAAAACAAAACTTCATTTAATTAAAACTAAAACAGATCCTCTCTCGCTTCACTTTCAATTAACTACCCACATTTTTAATACAATAACGAGTTCAAAAATAACCGTGCAGTATGACACTTAACCCGTAAATGTCTATGACAGTTATCGTGCAGATTTAGAACAAACTAGTTTGTGTTTATATGCTGTGTGGCTCAATCTGTGCATAGTAGCGTAGTCTGTGCATCGTACGTGGCGCGAATGATATTCAAACACTTGAGTTGTAAAATGTATTGAAAGGCTGCTGGTCACGCTTACTGTACACAGAATATGATTTTATTGAATAGAAAGCAGTTGAATGAGCTACTCCAAAATTCTGCTCATATCCTTTTTATTTTGTAAGGACCTGGAATATCTTTGTATGAAGCCTGGTCTCCTAACATCCGCCATTTTATTTAATTCATAGCAGCCACGCACAAAACATGCATTAATCAATAGCTGGTATCAATACTAGCAAGTATTGCGTGAGACGAAAGCTTCTTAAGCGTCACGTTTGCAAGATTTTTTCATTTTATCTATCCTTGGAAAAAGTGGTTCAGTATGATGGATTTGAATAAAGAATTTGAATTTGGTCTGAAGTTTGTACTACGCCCTTAAATAATATCATAATTACCTATGATATTTCTTAAACACGCTGTATGTCTATAATTTTCTTTTGAAATATTCATATTCATCACTTCAAACAAATACATACACAATTTTTAATGCATCATCATCATCATTATCTTGCCATTATCCCAATTAATTTGGGGTCGGCGCAGCATGTCTTCTTCTTCAATACTTTTCTATTACTCGTCATCTCATCAGACACCTCTTTTCGTGCCATATCATTCTTCACACAGTCCATCCATCGTTTCTTTGGTCATCCTCTATTCTCATACCCATCCACAGTCATACTCAAAACTTTCCTCACGACATTTTCCTCATTCCTCCGCATCACATGCCCATACCACGATAACCGATTACCACACAACTTTTCAGTCACCTGCGCCACTTTCAGACTTCCTCTAATGTACTCATTTCTTATTTTATCCATTCGTGTAGCACCACACATCCCCCTTAGCATTCTCAATGAAAAATTTAAATGTGGGGTTCAGAATAATGTAGGTACTGAATACGTGGTAACCGTTTGTGCGCCGGTGTCTTTCCCACCCTGTATATGAAGGGGTTATCAAGTTTGGTAAACGATACAAGATTTTCACGAAGAAATCCGAAAAGTCATGGCCTGATATTTAGCGAAGAAGCTACCTTCCTACTGAAGTAAAGGTCGCAAGTTCTATTCTTGTGTGAACAAATTGATTTATGGTCTACCTTTGTGTATTTTTCTACTGAAAAAAATGGGTTGTCAATAACACCTTCAATCAAGTATTTGCCGATACCTACGTTTACTTGTAAGAAATATTTGGAAAAGAGAATCCAGAAAAAAAAGTATCTGACTTGCTACGACTAACAAAATTACCGTTTCAATAAAAGATTGTTAAAAGGGTAGCAATGTTGCTGGAAGTACCAATTTTCGAAGCGTTTTCATTGGGTTATACAGAAACCAGCCATGTCGCTGCAGTCTGCAAAAGCAATTGGGCGTTTTCGCCGTTAAGGTTTGCAATTGCCTTCTGAATTGTAACTTTACTCGCTACCGCTGACAAAATACTGGGTTAGATTATGTTTAGGTATTATTTTTATCAGAAAATAATACAAAGTCGCGTTCATATTAACGGGTGTTGTTAGTCGGCCTTTGACTGTGAACGTCCAATCCCAATTATTTATTTTATTTTTAACTTATATTATAACTGCCTCCGTGGTCGAGTGGTTTAGGCGTTTGCCTTGTGACCCGGTGGTCGTGGGTTCGATTCCTACGGGAAGCATACTTTGTGAAGTTGTTTCCAGTTTGGTTAGGACATTGCAGGCTTGAATCACCTGATTGTCTGATAAAAAGATGATTCCGTGCCTCGGAAAGCACGTTAAGCCGTTGGTCCCGGCTGTCATTGGTTGATCTTTGGCAGTCGTTACGGATAGTCAGAAGCCAGTAAATCTGACTCCAGTCTTGCCATGAAATACCGTGTTACCCAGTTAATGGGTTGTGGAGGTCTGGTAGGCAGCCGCTCTGCGTAAAATACTGGTATTCAGCTAAATCCGGCATGACTGGAAGCCGACCCCAATACAGTTGGGAAAAGGCTAGGCAGATGATGATTATATTATTGCCCATTGCTGGGCAAGTCTCCCCCATAACTAGCTACTCTTCTCTCTGTGCGGTTTTCTTCGGCCAATCTCTCACAAATGCCTTGCGACGTGAGATTCGCTTGCATCACCGCCAGACCGCGCGGACGAACGGTTTCGTGTGGGAATCGCCTAAGCCGTGACTTTGAAACACAAAACCATGTGGGAACAAAATAGTTTCGGCGAACCACAAAATGCTTCCCTTGCGTGTTGATTCTTGCTATTCACGACTTTACGTTGCAATTTCAATCCAATTAAAAAAAAACTAAAATCCAGGATTCATATGGAAACGATTATGCAGTATTGTGTTCTTTGTAATTTTGTATTAAGTGGTTCAAATGGCGGAATAGTTTAGGGTTCCGTGGTAAAATAACTAATCTTTCAAAAATTACAATTTCACAACAGAGTTGTTGACCAGAATACAATATTACTGTACGGGCTGTAGTAGTTAACTCCGTACACCGATTTGTCGTGAAGGTGAAGTTTAGTTAGATAGAGAGTCTAATAGAGAAACACGTTCTACTAAGATGCACTAAGTAGTTAAGTTTATTTAAGTTAAGAGTAAGTTACAGCAGAGTAGAAGGCGATTCTTTCTCTCAGTTGTTGATAGCTACCCAGTTATAACTTCACTATATTTAAATTCGTTAGTCATGTCGTTTTATTGGATGGAGAGGGAGATGAAGACCAAATAAACAATGGATGGATTGTGTGAGGAATGATATGAAAGATAAAGAAGTAAATGATAGCGTGACGGTTGACAGAGGAGAATGGAAGAAAAGAACGTGTTGCGCCGACCCCAAATGACATGGGATAAGGGCAGGAAGATGATGATGATGATGAGTCATGTCGTTTTATTATGCTTAATTATGACGCGCATCGTTGGCCTAAAGTAGGTTGACGTTGAGCTGGTGGGTACCAAGCTTCATAGTTTGACCCACCGGCGCAAGGTTGCATGTCTGTCGGTCTTTTACAGGCTGTACTTCGGTGAGTGTGCACAAGAGCTCCACGAGATCATTCCACCATCTCCCTTCTTCCATCGGGAGTCCAGACGTACTGCGGGTTATCACCCATTCCTTGTCGATGTTCCAAACATTCGCACGAAGCGCTTCGCGACATCGTTTATTATGCGCACAGCCAAGGAGTGGAATTCCCTGCCTTCGTCAGTGTTCCCAAGTTCATATGACCCCAATCTATTTAAGTCGCGAGTTAATAGGCTTCTTCTGGGTAAGCTCGTTCCATCGCCGACCTCATCTCTGTCCTCAGGACTAGATTGAGGTCAAGAGTAGACCCATTTAATATAAAAAAAAGGTTACCGAGTAAGCAGAAAAATGTACGGCGATGAGACCGTACAATTACTTGATCATCATTCTCCTGCCCTTATACAAATTTATTTAGGGTCGGCGCCGCATGTTTTCTTCTTCCATACTTCTCTATTACTCGTCATCTCAGCAACAGTCACCTCCTTTCTAGCTATTATCATCCTTCACACAGTAGATCTATCGTTTATTTGTCTTCCTCTACTCTTATTCCATTTACATTCATACTCAACATTTTCCTGATTCCTCTGCATAACATGTCCATGCCACGATAACCGACTAGCATACCACTTTTCAGTCACCGGCGCCATTTTCAGACTTCACTTCATCTCATGTATTATTTTCTTTCTTCTATTCTTATTTTATCCATTCGCGTTACATCACACCTCTCCCTAAGAGGCCGTCTCCACGAGCGAGAGAATCGCGGCGATATTACGTATTTGTATGGGATAATATCGCCGCGATTCTCTCGCTCGTGGAAACGGCCTCTAAGAGAGTGTATAGAAATACGTGGCAACGACGATATTATCGTCGCGATTCTCTCGCTCGTGGAGACAGCCCATAAGCATTCTCATCTCAGCCACATGTAATTGTCTTTCATTCATCCCCTTTATGACCCAGTATACTGATATTATGTATTGATTGATTCTTACAATATTGAAGAGGTACTAAAGTTATAATCTCGATTAGCTTTAAACAGATAGTTAAGATGATATTTACGTAACTGAACAAATAACTTTTGGAACCTGATTATTTGACTACGGAACCCACAACGTTCGGTCCTACTGCATTATTTTCTGTCTGAACTAACTATGTAATTTCCAACTTGCTGTTTATATCATTAGTCGTAATTTGTAACGTAGGCCATAATTTTTCTTTTTACAATTTGTGCCACTACATAGTATTGAACGAATAGAAACTCTTGGCTATGGAAACCGGTATTTTGATGGACCCGCCGTTTAAGTACCATCGAATGCTTAAAATGCTCTGTAATTTTCCCGTTTTAATATTTCGTTCACGTTCCTAGATTATAAATCAGGCAATTAGGGACCTTCGTATCTATTAAAAACTGTTTAATCCTATAAACGTTTGTCGTTTGTGTGTGTTTTTGTTTGTGCGTGTGTGTTTGTGTGTTGTTGTTTGTTTGTTGTTGTTGTTGTTGGTCGTCTGTTGTTGTTTGTTTGTGTGTGTTTGTTTGCTATTGTGGTTGTCGTTTGTTTAATAATTTCATTGAAATTCAGAAGACTTAGGGTTTCTACACGTTAAAATATGTACTAGATATGTAAGGCAGTAACTATGAATTACATAATATCTACATGGAATAAAAACATGCAGTTGTATTTCATTTCAATCAATGTATTTTAAAATACAATATTGACGAGTATTAATTGCTAAAAAAGCTAATACCGAATCATTCTTGCTATGCAACTACACTTGGGAGCAAATAAATCGAGCCACTACCTTTTTTCACGTAAAATGGTAAATATTTTTGGTAATATGGAACGTATCAATTCGAACTATATATCGCCTAAAAGTTTAGTTAATAACCTTTACAATGAGGGTAAATTATTGAATAATAACCTTATTGAATGATAAATTATTGGCTCTGCAAGAAAAATGGTAATTTTGATAGAAAATTTAGTAGGGCTAAAACAGTCCATAAAAACAATAAAAAAACAAAATTATTGCAAAAAAAATATTCTTAATAACTGGTATTACCCCCCCGGGCCCTGATACATTCTTGTAGCCTATTAGTCATCGATCTGATCAGCGTTACGATGACATATTGTGGTATGTTCTCCCACTCTTCAAGCACAGCGACTTTAAGCTCGGGAATGGATGAAACAGCGGGAACCCTGGCTCGGACTCTCCGTTTTAGCTCGTCCCATAGGTGTTCGATCGGGTTCAAATCGGGACTTCGTGCTGGCCATACCATTTGTTGAATCCCGATCGCAGACAAGTATTCCGTAACGATCTGCGCGGTATGAGGTCTCGCATTGTCATGCATAAACAAGAAATTTTCTCCGACAAAACCAGCATACGGCATTACGTGGTTTTCAAGAATGTCAGTTATGTATCGGTCAGCTGTTAATCCACGTCTACCACTGCCATCGTTGGCGGGGTCGACGAAGACAAGTTCCGTTTTTCCGTCTAGAGAAATTCCTCCCCACACCATACAAGAACCACCACCAAAACTCACCGTTTCTCGAATGCAACATTGGGCAAATCTTTCACCAGGACGTCTATACACTCGGTTTCTCCCGTCATTGCTAAAAAGACAGATTCTTGACTCGTCAGAAAACAAAACTGACCTCCAGTCTTCTAACGTCCAATTAATGTGTTCTCGAGCAAACTCCAAGCGAGATCGGCGATGAGCTACAGTCAATTTTGGGCCAGTTGCTGGTTTGTGTGATGTTAAATTTCGTTCTTTTAGTCTTCGTCGGTTCACTATCCATTTGCATAAAATGTTAAGACCTAATATAACTTAGCATAATTTTGTTTGGCATAATTATATTTTCGCATAATATAATTACGCATAACAGCTTACGCATAATTTTTTAAGCATAATTTCTCTAACCATAATAATGATGAAGCATAATATTCTAAAGCATAAATTTATTAAGCATAAAGTTCTAAAGCATAACTTTTTAATACGCCCTAGCTTTTTTGCCCGAAGAGGATAATTATACCAATTTATTTCGACGATTGGAAAAAAGCCATATCTCCTGAATCAGGTAATAAATAACATATTAATATAATATACCGTATGTATTGAACAATTTTGTGGGTTTTTTTTCGCTGTAGGAAGCATGAAGCAAGCAAGCATACAGCATGCATGCAAGCAAGCAAGCATGCAAGCAAGCATGCAAGCAAGCATGCAAGCAAGCATGCATGCAAGCAAGCATGCAAGCAAGCATGCAGCAAACAAGCAAGCATGCAGCATGCAAGCAAGCATGCAGCATTGAAGCGAGCATGCAGCATGCAGCAGGCAGGGTTTCTGTCACGGCTCCGGCGCTGCGGGCCTCCGGCGGCCCCACGCGTGCTAATCGTCGCAGACGGCTTTCACTCACCACCGCAGCTTCGGCTTGTTGGCCGGCTTTGCCGGCCAGCCTCAGCCGCGGCGGCTCGCTCGCAGCCACCTGCTCCTCAGCCCGCGGGCCGCCTCGCCCCTACGCGCCTACGCGATTTTAAATTACACTCTAGGGGTAGGACAAACAAGACTACGTGGAGTCTGTTTTGCAGCAATTCGGTTCTGTCACTAACTTTTGTTGCACAGCATATTAAATTTTTAACCAACAATATTTTGTATGCCTAAATATTATTATGCTAATAGTCATTAGGCCTACTAACGTTATGCGAATCAAATTTATGCCAAAACAAATTAGTCTTTAAGATGATTATGCCAACATAAAATGTATGCTTAAAAAAATTATGCCGAAGTATTATTATGCCAAAACAAATTGTGCCAAAATCGTTATGCCGAAGTATATTAGGACAAAGAACATTATGCGAAAAGAAGGGATCCCGTCTTCGTCTCACTGTCCACCTACTGATTGCGACTCCTCGAACGTCACGTAACGCTTGCTGTAGCTGAACAGCATTAAGTCCACGGTCGCGCAACGAATTGGTTGCAATAAAGCGGTCGTCACGTTCTGTTGTTGCCCGTGGTCGGCCAGTTCCAGGTCGCCGAACAAAAGCACCAGTCTCCAGATACCTGCGGTATACCCGCTGTACCTTTGAACGACTCAAATGAAGTCTGCGTGCCACTTCACGTTGTCCGTGTCCAACCTCAAGTAAAGCTACAACTTGGGCAGCTTCCGTCGGTGTAGTATCCATTTTATCAGGTTATTTTGATTACACAGACACAGATAAAGACAACAATAACAAGTAATATGGGTATGATTAACAAAAACCTCAAATTTAATCTTTTCTTAACAGAGTACAATAAAAATGTCATAAGCAAATTAAATGCGATAATTTTATTCTACCCTTTAAACTTTAATAAAAATGAAATTTTGACAACTAACTACCCTCATTGTAAAGGTTATTAAATACCCTTTTAGGCGATATATGTTTCGAATCGATGCGTTCCTTAATACCAAAAATAATTACCATAATGCGTGAAAAAGGAAGTGGCTCGATTTATTTGCTCCCAAGTGTACTTTTTATGGCAACTTAGCTATTGATTAAACACTAAATGCAATGAACCCATTTTTTTTGTCAAATTTAGTACATAAATATACGCCACAAGGATCTTTTGGGGCTTCAAAGACATAGAGATATGTTAGTGGCAAAAAGTTCGTACACAGAGAACAAAATGGCGGAATTAGTTCCAATTTTATCCACGCGCCAAAAGATCCTTGTACAACGATAAGCTGAAATTAAATACAATTAATGCAATGCTACACATTTTATAACAATTTTCAAATTAAGTAGAGGCTCTGAAGTTATTTTTACCCAAAAAATTTTAGTGCTCTGGATCACGATTCTCGAAAATATATTTTTAGGGTATATCGTGAAATAATTTTCATTAGAGATAGTTCCTGAATTTCCTTTTAATATCAAGATTGGAACTCATATTAGTTCGTTATTTTGCCCAATACTCTACACACGGCGACATAATTATCATGCTATAAGTTTTGTAATTTGGTTTTACATAGCTTGATTGGTAGTCGTGCGTTCAAGCCAGTACCAATGAGAAATCTTGACTTTATTTTCCTGGATACCGCTTGTCACATTGGAAACCTTTCAAAACTTAGAGGAACCCTATCTATCTACGAGTACACGGGGTGGAAGGGACACCGACGCGAAAACGGTTACCACGTATTCAGTACATCATTCTGAGCCCCCCAACATAGAAGTTTTTCGTCGGTTACTAAATAATATCAGCTGTTCCATACATTTTGACCATGTTGGTGCACTTTTGTTTAAACAGCTGATTTTTTAAAATAAACGATGAAAAATTTCTATGTACTGAACACTTAGTAACCGTTTTCGCGTTAGTGTCCATTCCACCCCGTATATCCATAATTGACCCTGAAATAACGTTTATATTAATATAGACAACCCTGTATGCTGTATGTATGATACAATACCTTGAGTCTTGTATCCACAGGTCTCTGGTATCTATTGGAGGTAGTTCAGTCTCGGTTGATGCTGCGGAATGCTGGGGTGTTCCACCTCGAGGTCCCAGGAATCTTCGCCATGTGCAGCGTCGACCTGGTGGGAGATTGAGTCTTATTAATCCATTATACTAAAAGATCCTGTGTAAAAAGTCCCTCAACGAAGCCGAAAAGTTCTTATTCTTCTCGTCATTGCGTTTTTTTTTTGTTTTGGACATTACGGGAAACTTTCTTGTTATGGAGATATTCGGGTAAATGATTCAACTTTATCACCAGTTTAAAAAAATGTTATAACTCTAATACCTCCATGACTTCATTCAATGCATCCATTAGCCCAATGTTTTGAGTGTGTTACATTGAGTCTTACAGTAAAACGTGATTTTTCACCCCAAACAAAAAGTCGCAATTTTGTTATCAGCAATAATTTGTGATGAATATTCAATAATTCAAAAATGACGTAAGCTCTTAGTTTAAATTACGGGACGTACAATACATACATACCAAGAACAATATTGTTAAAAGAGTTATATAAAGCGACATAGTTATATGACTTAGTTCAATCTTGTTTCAGTAATTAAATGTCTTAATACTTGGTTCAGATTTCCAGGAATGCAAGATAAATACAAATATACAAAGTTCATAGTTAATCGTGTCTTCAAAGCAACTAAAATAAACAGTTTCTAATGATTTTAGTCGCTGATAAACGGAAGGAGTAGCGTTTGTCGGCTTTCCAGGAAATTGAGTTCCTTCTGTTAGATCCTTAGCTTATCTTTGCGGGTTTAAAGTCGATATAAAAAATGAGTTTAAAAAACCGGCCAAGTGCGAGTTGAACTCGCGTACTAAGGGTTCCGTACCATTTATCTATAAAAAGGCAAAAAAATCGCGTTTGTTGTATAAGGGCCTCCTTAAATATATGTTTATTCTGTTTTTTAGTATTTGTTGTTATAGCGGTTAAAGAAATACAAAAAATCTGTGAAATATCTGTGAAAATTTCAACTATCTAACTATCACGGTTCATGAGATACAGCCTGGTGACAGACGAAAAGAGAGACAGAAAGCAGAGTCTTAGTAATATGGTCCGGTTTTACCCGTTGGGTACGGAACCCTAAAATTGAGTTTAAAGACTGTTTCTTTTAGTTACTGTCTTCACAAAGACCGTCCGTGTTATACAAAATAACTTGTGAAGAGTGATTTTTACTACCATTTTATTTTATTTGACTGTAAAAGATTTTGGGTAAACCATCGCAGACACTAATCCTCATGGTCATAATGACTTAGACCAACATTATTGTCTGGAATTTAAAAGGGACTCCAGCTAAATAATAACAGCCGCTCGTGTCGAGCGTTAGGTTAAGTCGCGCTTGCCTAGGTTGGTCCGTGGATAGGTGACCACCCATTACATACCGAGTTTCCTCCGTGCCTCAGAAGGCACGTTAAGCTATTGGTCCCGGCTGTCATTTGTAGATCTTTGATAGTCGTTAGAGGCCAAAAGTCTGACAACTACTTAGTCTAAAATGACCAAGGGTATCGTATTATCTAGCACCAATTGGGTTGTTGCGGTCAGATAGGCACCCCATATAAAATACTGTTATTCCACTGCATCTGGTTAGACTGGAAGCCCACCCCAACATAGTTGAGAAAAGGCTAGGCAGATGATGACGTCTATAATAGAATCGATCCCTAATAAAACTAGCAAAATCTATCCTAAAGCTGATAACTTGAATATAACTAGCAATTATCGCACTAAAAGGCTTAACCCTTATATCTGCAGGGCTGGTAAACTGTGCGATTACTACACATCCCCGTATTTTGACACCCAACTTTGGATGGCCGGCCACCACCAGCCTATGATGAGTTTAAAAGAGACTGTGACCCAGAAGGGTATGTTTCGGTTGTGTCTTCTTGAGTAGTCGGATGTGAAACACCAACTTCGTCTAGATCATCATCTAACTCTGTTGGGGTCGGCTTCCAGTCTAACCGGATGCAGCTGAGTACTAGTATTTTACATGGAGCGACTGCCTATCTGACCTCCACAACCCAGTTAGTACTGGGTAATACTATACCCCTTGGTAAGACTGGTTGTCAGACTTTTTGGGGCACTGACTACCTGTAACAACTGTCAAAGATCTACAAATGACAGGCGGGACCAACGGCTTAGATATAAATCATAATTTATCATTGTTGTGTTAAGTGTTTTTTATTACTAAATTACAAATTAAAATCATTATATCCGGACAAATTCCGTATCTCAGTGAGTTCAAAATCCGTGTTCTCGTATTTCGCCTCAATTTCTGCACAATTGATAATTTGAACCTGTTGGAATGTTTTAGTCCTATGCTGGAATATCATTCAAACTGTTGAGCTTTAGATGGGTTAACTGGACGTTAGGTGTATCAAGTTATCGATAGAGTGTGTATCGAATATGATCGGTATGTGCAACGAAACTAACTTGCGTGTTTATTTTGTGTGACGTTTTTCTAAACTCTGATTTTTAGATAACTGTTATGTAGGTTTCTTTTATTTTACAAAATGTATCATCTGCTTAGCCCCTTTCCAACTATGATCGGGTCGGCTTCAAGTCTAACCGGATGCAGCTGAATACCAGTATTTTACATGGAGCTACTGCCTATCTCACCTCCACAAACCAGTTAGTACTGGGTAATACTCGTACGATATCCCTTGGCAAGACTGGCTGTCAGGTTTTATTTTACAAAATTACCATCTGACAATCTTCTGTTTCATCTATTTTACTGAAATCGCTTGTTTAACGACAGTAAGTAAGGTAATAAATTACTAACTAATGGTTTATCGAATCGAATAAATCCTATAGGAACAGCACCGAATTATACGAACAATGGCACTATCGTACAAAATGGCATGTCTACATGGCACATGCCAAAATGCCCCTTGGCAATTGAGTTTCCGTTACCCACTCAAAATGACTAGAGGGTATTGCTTTCATCCGATACTCAAGCTAGAAATAGCTTAGTTATTTCGGTTTGTAGCTCAATCGCTTGGACACAAAGCTATCCGTTCTCCTCGAATGTCATCATAAGTCCATTAATTGTAAAAGCATGAGTGAGAAGTGGACTATGCAATTTGATTAGGTTGCTCAATGCTAGTTACGCCGATGGACAAAGTTATTTTCAGTACTTTGTGAATAATAAGATAATAAGAATAATTTATTTCAAAAATATGTATGATATACAGGTAGTCCTTTCCCAGTCATATAACTTTTAGTAGATTAATGAAACACGAGTGCAGAGATGTTCCATTGGCAATGTAAAAAAAATCGCTGTTTCCTTATAAAAGTGCATTGATACATGGTCAAAATGTATGGAATAGCTGATTTTTTTCAAAATTATCGATGATAAATCGAAAAATTTCGGCATGATGTACTGAGTAAGTGGTAACTGGTCAGCAAACTAAACTCTGGGTTTCTACTGAGAAATTTCCAACGTGGCAATTCTGCCAGCCTTGTGGGCACTATTCCTGTTGACAGCAATCTGGACGAATTTTTTGACCCGCTGCTTTTCGCTTTGCTACATGTTTTTATTATTATTTTAAGTTTGGTTGTTATGTAAATTGTAAAAATTAACTAAAATAAGTTATAAAATACGGGGTGGAAGGGACACCGACGCGACGCGAAAACAACAAAATAAAAACAGCTGTTTCATACATTTTGAACGTGTAGGTATTTGCACTTTTGTAGAAAAGAGCTGTTTTTTTTTTAAGGTGTTTTTTTGTTTTTTCTCATACTCCCAGGGTTGGTAAACTATGCGATTACTACACATCCCCGTAAAGAGGATTTGATGTGTTAATGTGTTTTCAGCCTTAAGTATCTAGCTATGGATTTTAGAATTAAAATAGTTGATGCTATCAGGTGTAATATTAACAAAGCTATGTCAGTATAAGCTGTGCTAAGAATTTATTTTGTTAGATACATCACAGTGAAAAATTGAAATTGATGCACCTGTTGGTAATGGAAGTCCCTGATTCCTTCGAGTCCTTTTCTGAACTCATGGGTTAAACGTAGTAGCCAAGTGTAATGAACAAAACTCAGGGCCCACGAAGAAAAACCCTGTTCGTTCTTTAAAACTGTGGAAATCATTACTATTTATTATAAAAACGTAGCGCTGCTATAAAACAATTAAAAAGTCTGGCTTGGTGCCAAAACGAAAACAGCAAAAAATAAATTTAAGGATGTAGAAATCATAAATACGGGGCTGTACATATCTCTATGCCAGTTTTAGCTGTACTAAACCGACCACTCCCCTTTCATGACATCTCTTAATACTGTCGGCATCCACCCTAATTGTATTTGTGTGTATGTATAACGTAACATAATGTTACTCTATATTGTCCTAAACGTGTGCGGTGAGTGGTATTAATGTGTTAGACCATAGAGCACGAAGTCATCTCGGCGGCGCCGGCCGCCTGCTAGAGGCGGCTTTCAGTATTTTTCGCCTTGAACAAACTCGCACTAAATTTGCGTAGCTCCTAACTAGCCAAATTGCAGAAACACACATCATAATAATATCAATTATATACTGATTTTAGGTAATTAACGCTGATTCATTTCAAATCAGTTCCAAACATACGTTTTGGATGTACATACATCCATATCCTTATCAATATGTAGCTGATTTTACGGGATATCATAAATAAAATCATGAATCATATTTATTTCTGTAAATTGGTTTAATAACTCTTTTACACGTCGCATGTTACGTTTTAAAACTAGATGGGGTTTTATACCTGGTGCTGAGAAGAAACAGCCGAAGCAAACCAGACATTGGTCAAATCACTTGTATGGTCCTGTCTAGTCAAGGCATTTGTCAGGTATCATGTAGCTCGACTCATAGCTCAAGGAGCTCAACGAATGTGGGATTAGTTTGAGGTTTTTAATTGAATTAATAAGAAATTTTGGGCTGGCTCATTACGAAGAACTACGTAAATTAAAGTATGCAAACTGACGGCCTTGAAAACTTAAAAAAAATAAAACGAATTTAGTCAGTACTCAGTCATCTCTAACGGCTGCTAGCGCGACGATTCCGTGCTCTGTGGTTTAGATCAAAATGTGTGTAATTCTCCGAGTGGTGCCGTATGGTTTCTGGCTAGTAGGCCGTCAAGCCCTTAAGTGGTTACTGTGGGAGTCTATCATAAGCAAGTTAACGTCCACTAATTAATATCAACAACTCACTGATAAGTAACATCATGTTTTTATCCTAATTTCAGTCTCACTTTCAGATAAGTTTTAGAAATCTATTTCGTCATTTAGGATTTAATAAATCCTTAGACACATATCTAAACACGGAACTTGGAAACGCTCTTGGTTAAATAATAACAGCCGCTCGGATCGATCTTTAGGTTAAGCCACGCTTACCAAGGTTGGTCCGTGGATGGGTGACCATCCATTACATACCGAGTTTTCTCCATGCATCGGAAAGCGCGTTAAGTCGTTGGTCCCGGCTGTCATTTGTAGTTCTTTGACAGTCGTTACAGATAGTCAGTGGCTCGAAAGTCTGACAACCGGTCTTATCAAGGGGTATCGTATTACCCAGTACTAACTGGGTAGTGGAGGTCAGATAGGCAGTCACTCCATGTAAAATACTGGTATCAGCTGCATCCAGTTAGACTGGTAGTTGACCTCAACATAGTTGGGAAAAGGCAGGCAGATGATGATGAAATATATCCAATCAAAAAAAGTTTCTATTTAATTACTTGTGTTTGTATTTCAACCTAATTAAATTATATTTATAACATCACGACTATGTTGCCTATGAAAGGGTAGGTAGAGGTGTACCTAAAGTGTAGAGAAATTCTTCAAGATTATTCTGTTAGTTTAATTTTTGTACACTCTACCTTAAAACTATGTACAAGAATGCCAAAAAACGTGCAATGGATCGAAACGTGACAGTCAATTGGAGTTTTTTACCGTCATTTTACGAAACTGAAGAGACAATAATTGAATTGATTCTCTGTGGAGTGTTCGATTAAAGTAGATTAAAAAGTACGGTTCAGACGGACCGGGCGACGGACGTGACGAGAACGTGACGGGAATTATCGATGTTGTTTTAATAAATATTTGATGTTTGTAGACGAGACACGTGGAGAAAGTCACTTAGATTTTTTCGGAAATTACTCTCTGAAAGTAAAAAAAAATACTGAATTAAAAATAAAAGTAAAGTTGAAAAATAAACTAAAAATCGTCACAAATGTTTAGAAAAAGTGGAAATCGCTTTTAAGAAATTTTGTATTCCGTCAGCATTTTGCAACTGAATTATTCATCATCGTCATCTGCCTAGCCTCTCCCAACTATGTTGGGGTCGGCTACCAGTCTAATCGGATGCAGCTGAATACCAGTATTTTACATGGAGCTACAGCCTATCTGACCTACAACCCAGTTAGAACTGGGTAATAGGATACCCCCTGGTAAGACTGGTTGTCAGACTTTCAGGCCACTGACTTCTTGAAATGACAGCCAGCAGAGGAAGAAACTCGGTATTTAATGAATTGTCACCCATCCACGGACCAACCCAAGCAAGCACGGCTTAACCTGAAGATCGATTCGAGTAGCTGTTATTATTTAGCCACGATATCCTCACCAACTACAACTAAATTATTAGTCCCACGCATTTCTGAATGTTCTATTGTCGTCATCCGACAGAATCTCCCTTGTCTTGGCGATCTAGATTAAAAATGGCTTATTAACAACAGTCATGTGGTGAAAAGGTGTGCACTTGTTCTTTCTCTATAGATTATGAGGCCAGCTCTAAATGGTCGATTCAGTGCTGTATACCAATATCTTACATGGAGTGGACTGCCTATCTGACATCCACAACACAACATAACTGCGGAACAACTTGGCACGACTGGTTTTCAGATTTAAGGAATTCTGAAGGACAGCGCAGACCATCAGTTTAGTGTGCTCTCCAAGCTCCAGGGGGTTTTTGTAATGGATGCTCACCCATCCAAAGACTCACTACTTATTTTGTCACGAGTCCCTCATATTCATCATCTACCTAGCCTTTTCCCAACTATCTTGGGGTCGGCTCCCTGTCTAACCGGATGCAGCTGAATACCAATATTTTACACGGAGCAACTACCTATCTGACCTCCACAACCCGGTTCGTACACTGCGTAATACGATATCCTTGGTAAAACTGGTTGTCAGACTTTCGGGCCACTGACTACCCGTAACGACTGTCAAACATTTACAAATGACAGCCAGGACCAACGGCTTAACGTGCTTTCCGAGGCACGGAGAAAACTCGGTACGTAATACGAGTCCCTCAAATTGCTATTTTAAGTATTTTTGAGCGTGAGGAAATATTAATGGGTTTTCCATCAGGGAATTTTTAGTAGCAGCCACGGAGCCTGGATTTGTGCCCGGTTGAAGGCAATAGGCTCGCCCCCTATATGGGACTTGAAACATAACTGGCGCGATATGTGGGTGTAATTAGGTACACCTCTGCCTATCTCTTCGGGTATTACAGGCGTGATGTTATGTCAGTATTTTTTTTATTTTATAATACCTTGACGATAACTCTATTACTTATTTCCTACCACCCCGTTGACATGGAAACTAAAATACCTACAGACCTTTAAATAAATACCTACTAAGTGAAATGCGTCTGTATTCGTTCGTCGCGACGTCACTCGGGCTGAAATCGATTAGAATAAAGTACACAAGGCAGGTGGCCTGTACGCTGTACCTAGGATATTGGTTCAAGGACACTTTTATAATGAACCAGTTTGATGTATGATCATGCTTTTAGTTCGGTAAATTAATGAAGAATTAAAAAGATGAGTTGAAAAGGGATCGTAGCGTGTTGGTACAGTTGTGATTAATGTAGGTAACTAAGTTTGATAGTACACGATTTTGAGTCTTAGTATTTTATACAAAGTTAGTCATTATAATTAGCGGTGGTCATGGCTTCGTTGAAGTGACTTTGCCTTCTTTTGACTTATTATAATGAATTAATGAAAACTAGGAGGTATAGAAAGTAATAAACTGGAAGAAAATAATTAGCTTGAATAATTAACAAAAAATATTTAAAAAAATTAAAAAAGTAATATAGTTGTTGGCTACGAAGTAATAAAGTAAAAATGCGAAATTAAGAATTCGAAAAAATTTAGATTTTCTCGACGCAACATTCGCGAACAAAAAGATAACAATCATCACTAGACACTTAAAAATTAAACATTTCAACAATTCTACACAAAAAATATTTATATCTTGTATATGTGTATCACCACGTACATGTTAATGGAACATTAAAAAACTATTACTAGAAGCAATCCATTTAAAGTTTGACAGGTACATAAAAATAAAATGGATGTAATTCATCTCGCCCCGTGCCGTGTAAAGCGTCCTCTGCTGGCACTGATGGCAATTATTGGAGGCTGTTGGGACTCGTGCGGGAATTCAGCTGTGTGTAGTGCAGGTGAACTAATTTGTAGTAAATTGTTTTGTGGTAGAAATATCGGTAAAATGCGTTAGTTTTGATTAACTTTATAAAAAAGCTTATGCCCGTGGCTTTCGTGTGGCTTCGGTAATTGTCCCACGGGATCGTGTTGTCGGGTTAAAAAGTATTCAATGTTTTAATTCATGTTATAAACTACATTATGTGTCATTTTCATTCAAATCCGTTCTATAGTTTTGGCGTGAAAGATTAACATTTTTTCTTTCTTCCTTTTCATATCAAACACACAGTAAAAACTAAAGATTTGTATTTTCGAATATTCTGTGCATGAATAGCAATGAGGCGGGTTAAGCGACAGAAATTGATTGTTTTGCAAATGGACCACCAGGTTAAGTTTTCAGTAAATAAACACAACTGTAATTTGACTTTTTATGTATTAAATGGCTTAAACATAGAAAATTTTCACAGTGTCAATCAATTTGATATACCGTTAATTTTTCCTTCTATACCTATAAAAAAAAATTATTCAATAGTATACATTTTTTTAAATTTTTGCTTTCAATGTAAATCAGAATTTTTTGAGGCATAGTCACATCCACATCCATTGTCAGATTATTCAGGCTTTTTTCACAAAAATCTAACTAACACAAAACACTTTCCCAGAACAATCTAAACAACCACCCCCTCATACATTACTACGCAAAACCACTAATTAACAACGACAAATCCAGCCCACAAAACCCGACTATTTACCTTCATAATTCCCGTAAACCGTTTACACTGATCATCGCGGGTCGTTGAATGTAAACGGACCTTTTGTATGACAGATGTCAATTGAAGCTCGTGTGTGTCCCGAGGGATTACGTGGGTGTACTAGCGTATGCTAAATGTGTACCAGTTGTTTCTGTTATATTTGATTGCATGTGCTTTAGTTTGTGGTTATAATGGTTTTAGTTAGGGGTTACATTTAGTGTATCTTAACAGGTTTGTATTATAATGCAATTACGTCTTTTTTTAGCAAGAGAATAAGCCATAAACATTTAAACAACGTCAATGGCAATAGTTACACGAAGAGCAAAAAGTTGAAATAGGCTCTTTAGATAAAATAGAGAACCTGAATCATGTAGTTCGAAATTAAATTAGAGCAGAACAGGAGTACCACAGGGAAGTATTCTTGGTCCTCTACTTTTCTTCTAATTTACATCACAACATCCGCTGGATGCGAGACGCACGGGACCGGTCAATGTGGCGGCACTTGGGGGAGGCCTATGTCCAGCAGTAGACGTCTTTCGGCTGAATTGAAGTGTTGGGGTCGGCTTCCAGTCTAACCGGATGCAGCGGAATACAAAGTATTTTACATGGCTGCCTACCTGACCTCCACAACCCTGTTAGTACTGGGTAATACGATACCCCATGATGAGACTGGTTGTCAGACTTTCGGTCCACTGACTACTTAACGACTGTCAAAGATACTTTTCTTAATTTACATCAATGATCTTATTAAATACGTCTTTATAACATCAATGTTTAGTTTTTGCTAACAATAAATCGACCTTTTGAATCCATAGGTCATGTTAATTGATGCTCTCCTGAAGTCGTGAATGTCTCGGGGGATACCGTGGGTGAACGAATGCTAATGTACCAGTTATACGAATCATATTTGCGAAGATTCAATTAGTTGTATGTGCTATAGTTTGTGATAATCATTGAGGTTACCGTAATAAAATGTGAATTTTTCGCAAAACATGGAACTATTCATCATCTGCCTAGCCTTTTCCCAACTCTGTTGGGGTCGGCTTCCAGTCTAACCGGATGCAGCTGAATACCAGTATTTTACATAGAGCGACTGCCTATCTGACCTGCACAACCCAGTTAGTACTGGGTATTACTATACCCCTTGGTTTGACTGGTTGTCAGACTTTTTTGAGGCACTGACTACCTTTTTTTTTTTTTTTTGGTGGGTGGGAAATCATCAAATGACCCCCCCCCGCCCTGGGCGGAGTGGAAGGGAGTGTCAGATTCTTACTGACTAAAAACCACCCATGTTCCTTCACTGGCCCTTTCTGTTCCAGGGCCGCGGTATCTCTTTCGAACAGTCCCGCAGCCCAGGCACTGACTACCTGTAACGACTGTCAAAGATCTACAAATGACAGCCAGGACCAACGGCTTTACGTGCTTTCCGAGGCACGGAGGAAACTCCAACAACCTAGGCAAGCACGGCTTAACCTAAAGATCGATCTGAGCGGCTGTTATTATTTTGCCACGAGCCAAAATATGGAACTATTATAAAGTTGAAATTGTTAGATTACGATACTTCCAAAATGAAACAACAGAAAAATTCCAAACAAACTAACTTGTAATGTATTTACTACTTACTTAACAAAATCTCAAAATAAACACAATAATGTCAAGTATCACTAGAATCTAGACTCTCGATAAGTCTAGCTCGCTTTTTACCCTAGAGAGGCAACCTTACCCCATGTCAGCACCAGATGCATCGAACTACGTACACATGACGACTTTAAAGCTAAACGTACAGTGTAACCTGACCACGCGCTCTAAGGGCTTTCCGTTAAACTAGAGGTCCGGTTATGCTGGATGTTGAGCTCGATATGTCGTAGTACGTACGCAGAAAGTGGAAAGTTTTCCATGCAGTATCGTGTTTGGTTTTATTAACATGAGCCCGAGAGGTGCCAACGGATATGGTGGCGTGATTCTTTGAAATTGTTTGGTGTAAAGTTGTGTGTGCAGTTTTCTGAGGTTGGGGTTGCTGCAGCAAAAGAGTATTGTTACAAAAGTAACCATGTGGATTTGTTGGATAAATTTACAAACGAGATTTAGCATAGGTAACGTTATATATCTACATTAATTAGCGCATTAATTAGCGTAATAGTTTTTTCAGAAATTCAAGCGCAACCTGTTTTTATACAAGATGTAACATAAAAAAACGTTAGAACTCTCGTATGATATCTCGGACCATGAAAGTGAACAACTATTGTTCTACGAGTTCTTGAAATTTACAAAAAAAAACTGAAGTTTCTATAGGAATTGACGCGATCAGCTGACCAACATGGTAGGGAAAGCTGAAAAAAAAAATAAGAATTTCAAAAATTCATAGAACAAAAGTGGTTCAGTTTCCTGATTAGAGTTACGACACGAGAGGGCTTGCGTTTATCCTATTACACACTGTATACGTTTATACGGGGTGGAAGGGACACCGACGCGAAAACGGTTACCACGTATTCAGTACATCATTCTGATTTTCATCCCCCCACATAGAATTTTTTCATCGGTTATTCCTACAAAAGTGTAATACCTACATGGTCAAAATGTATGGAACAGCTGTTTTTTTCAGTACCTCATTCTGAGCCCCTCGGTTCAGAATGATGTACTGAATACGTGGTAACCGTTTTCGCGTCGGAAAATCCATCTAGTACGAAAATAGATACTCTGATTGTAACTAAACCATTATAATACCTATTAGCAATTCAGCAAGGCGGTAGCGGGACTGACTGCCTCGAGAGAGCCAGACGTAGGCACTTAAGTATAGACACTCGAAGAGGCCATTTTGAATGCACCCACGTATAATGTGACCATGACATTCTATATATTTCTTACGTCTTTACTTGCCTGAAAAATTCAATAATATTGACAAAATACATGCAGCTTAGTATACTATTCATTCATACTTGAAAGCATACTATATTAAACATAATTATTATATTCTTTATACGGGGTGGCGGGTTATCAATAACACTGAAAACGGGATCTTCACCATGTTTACTATTTGCTATGAGTTCCTGATATTTCGGCACTGTTGCAAGCACCATGATCACGGATAAAACATGTGTGTCGTGTGTAACATGTTTATCCGTGATCGTGGTGCTTACAACAAATAGTAAACATGGTAAATATCCCGTGTTCAGTATTACTGAACTATATTCTTACTCCTTCTCTGTTCAAGCAGTACGTTTGTGGAACTCACTTCCGCCTAACATTCGAGATTCTAAAACATAATTTCTCTTCAAAAAACAAGTCAAAGAGCATTACCTTTCCTCTATACAGTAATATTCTGTATTTATATGTATGTATATATAGTATAGGAAAATATTTACAATACTAGTATTTTTTTATGTATATTATTGTATGTAGTATTAATTATACAAGTGCTGTGCACACCTATAAGGCTGGTTTTATAGTCACGCCGCTAGACGCGCCGTTGGGCAGCGCGCTGTTAAATAGGAACACCGAACGGCGCTGCTCAAGCGCGCGAATTTGAAACGCTACTACTACCCCAATACATATCCGAGCGCGCGCGCTCCCGACGGCGCTGCTGAAACGCGTGACTATAAAATCAGCCTAAGTGACGAATTCACCACAAAGCTGTTAAAATAGAATATATTTAATGTTATCATTTAGTGAATAAGTCGTTGGTGTGTCAATAAATAAATAAATAAAAATAAATAAATAAATGTATGTTTATTTTTTATTGATCTATTTTTGTTTTAAGTTAAGTTAAATTTCCATGTTTTGTCTTTTCTACACACTGTGCCTACATTTCTAATCCATCTTTCCTCTCGCAGGTCTGCTGAAAGAAATTTCTTATGAAATAAGCAGTACCTTTGTGCTCTTCTATGTTAATATAATTTGTCCTGTTAAGTATCTGTGCGTAAATAAATAAATAAATAATGATAATAATATTAGTGACCACGTCAGTTAAAAAATTGTATAAATATTGTAAAATGTTGTATAAATAAATTTTGGTTTTGAAGAAGATGTACCTGTTTCTACTTAAAATATATGGGTACGTCTGTGTAATTTATAGCCAAGTTGATATATTATCTTCTTAGTAGACAGTTATATAACAAAGGATACGTGTAACAGCACTTAATTACCTACGTCGAGACAGTTAGGTACGCTATCAATCTTACTATCTAGTAGCTAAAATATCCTCACAACAAAAGCAATACATTCTTGTAAGTCCGCTAGGACTTGATAGCCATATCATTTTCTTAGACCTTTCAAAACCTTAAACCATACATTTTTTTAATGAGGAAATAAGTAATGTATTGCGACCTTGGGATCTTGTTCTATTATTCAAATTCAGATTTGGAACATCCGCCCGTTACTACTTTCTAGTGTTTGAACTGGGTAAAAGAAGTGTTTTTAAGTCCCCCGCAACACATCATACTAACACTTTGACAGTTGGTTTCGGGTTGTCAGAATGCCGAAATCTGACAATCAGTCCTTTCAAGAATTATCATGGGGTTTACCGGACTGGGTGTGGTGGTTAGAAAGGATGTCGCTCCGTGTAAAATACAAGTAGTTAGCAGCATCCGGTTAGATGAAAATACCGATCCCAATAATTATAAAACAGGCAGTTAAATGCCAAAAATATAAAATAATATAATAATATAATATAAAATAATATAATATATCAAATCTGAAGGATCGTAAAAAAATGTATGTACATAAATACGAATTTTATTTCAAGGAACCAAGGGCACATAGCTGAAATATTTGCATCTGGCGTTCGATGCTAAGGACCGCGGGTTCACATTCCGACCTGACACAAATATTTGGACAAAATCCTTACAGTACTCACCCACGGGCCACAGCTGTATATAAACCCAACATTACAGAGTGAATGTTTGTTTATGTAAGATTACTGAAACATTTTATGAATGAAACCTTTTAACAGATAAAAAAAGATTTTACTTGAAATATTAAGAAGAAATTCTGATCTTTTTAACTCGATATAATGTTTTTCTTTTCTTTTCGCTACTCAACGAACATCCAGTGGGAGGTCAGATAGACAGTGACACATGAAACGATGTAAAATACTGATATGCAGCTGGATCTGATTAGACTGAAATATACCCAACATAGTTGAGAAAAGTCTAAGCAGGTGGTAATCGACGAATCAATGATGGATGCCCAACGGTAATGTGTAATTCTACATGATCATCATTGGCCTAGCCTTTTCCTAGACAATGATCATGTGGGGGCTAATTTAAGTGCTGTGGAATTATACATTACCGTTGGGCATTCTCTCCCTTCTAAGATTCTCTCCTTATAATTTTAACTATGAAAACAGGTAAGGTAAATTCTAGTTTAGATTGACACTATCTCAGTTCTTGTTTTCAACAAACTCCTCAATCTAGAGACGTCTACCCGCAAAATTGTCGCAAGGGGATATTAATCTAAAATCTCCTGTTGAATCGTGGAAACTAGACTTAACGCGTTCCTGCGTACCTATAAATACTTAGATATCTTGTGAGTACAGTCACAAGCACAAATGTAGATGATTAGAATATTTGCGAAAACTAAGAAATTTTAGTATTTGCGTAATCATATCTTCGAGTTATTATGACAAATGAGTACGGAGAAATTGGAACAATATATCATCATCTGCCTAGCCTTTTCCCAACTATGTTGGGGTCGGCTTCCAGTCTAACCGGATGCAGCTGAATACCAGTATTTTACATGGAGCGACTGCCTATCTGACCTCCACAACCCAGTTAGCGCTAGGTAATACGATACCCCTTGGTAAGACTGGTTGTCAGACAAATTGGAACAATACAAACACAGAAATATTTGTTATCTATCTGAATATTTGCAGTTTGGCTGAAACTAAAATGTATCTTAGTTTTCAATAATTCGTTCCTTTACAAATATCCTAGGATTAACGCAAAGATAAATTTTTTACACTTTGTAATAAGCATTTCCACCTAAAATATTAATTGGACTCATGAAGATACAGCTCACTAACATAAAAAGTTCTTCTCAAAGTCACATTCGTAACTTGACGAGGATATTACATTTAAATTTTACTAGTGCTTAAACATTGATGCTCGCGACTGTAGATACGTAAAGGCATTTAGCGTAATGTGACATTTGGTTAAATGACGAGACATTTACATAAGCGGGCACGGGCACAAATTGATCGAGGCCGATTTTTTAGGGGTAAATGGGTAATCCGGTTTTTAAAAAGCCGTTCGGGGAACGGGTTGACATTTCCGTTTTCGGTGAAAGGGGATTTAATGTCACCATGTGTGTTACTAATTTATTTATTTTTTCGCAACATTAGTCAGTTTCATTTTGATCGTAATGACTAAGTAACTCCTATAAAAGCGTAAGAATAATAATCTATAACTGTATTACTATATTGGAATTTATGGAGGGACACAGGCCTACCTTAATTCTCTTACACAATAACTATTAATTTGTTCGATCGTCACGGAAATAAATTATAAAGTAAATAATACACCTTACGGTAATTTTCCATGTTGTAGTTATTTCATAGAACTGGTAAATAATTAATGGCAATTACAGATTGTGGTTTAATTTGCTTAGCAATTAATTTTCGTATTAGTCACTTTATAGATAGTTACAATACAATACAGTCGCTGCTTGCTACTGCAGCTACTGCTCTAAACCAAGTTAAGTAACTGGTAAGAAAAAAATCTTTGACTCAAAACTAATGCTTAAACATAACCTTTTTTTTTATTATGAGAACGTACGTTTATTCATTCGCGTTACACCACATATTCTCCATAGAGAATGTGTGGTGTAACGCGAATGAATAAAATCAGGAATGAGTACATAAGAGGAAGTTTGAAAGTGGCGCCGTTGACTGAAAAGGAGGAATGAGGAAAATGTTGAGTATGAATGTAGATGGCTATAAGAGTAGAGAAAGACCAAAGAAACGATGGGTGGACTGTGTGAAGGATGATATGGCAAGAATGGAAATATAGAGAACATCAATAGAGAAGTATGGAAGACGAAGACATGCTGCGCCAACCCCAAATAAATTGGGACAAGGGCAGGAGAATGATGATGACAGCCGATCCCACTGCTGGGCAAAGGCCTGCCCCATTACTTTCCAAGTCTCTCGGTGCTAGGCCATTCAATCAAATAATATTTCTATTCAATTCACCCCAAAAGCCTTATAATATTTCAATACAAAACCTGATCACGGATGTTGAAAATCGTTTAATCCGACCACACATTCCTCTTCGTAGTCACAAGTAAATATTAGTAGAGTACCCTTTCAGGGTATATGGGTTTGCTTTCACATATCAACGATGAAAGCTTTTATCCGATTAATATTTGTCGTAGCTATATTTGGTGCCTACGTAGGGTCTCGTTCGTACTGTCACAAAATTGTGACAAGATGTGACACATTTTGTCGATTCACTCGGTCATTTCTAATTTTCTATTCATAGCATCTGCCTAGCCTTTTCCCAACTATGTTGGGGTCGGCTTCCAGTCTAACAGGATGCAGCTAAATACCAGTATTTTACATGGAGTGACTGCCTATCTGACCTCCACAACCCAGTTAGAGCGAGGTAATACGATACCCCTTGGTAAGACTGGTTGTCAGACTTTTTGGGGCATTGACTACCTGTAACGACTGTCAAAGATCTACAAATGACAGCCGGGACCAACGGCTTAACATGCTTTCCGAGGCACGGAGGAAACTCGGTATGTAATGGGTGGTCACCCATTACAGGACCAACCAAGGTAAGAACGGCTTAACCTAAAGATCGACCCGAGCGGCTGTTCTTATTTAGCCATGAGCTCCTGGAGCTAATTTTCTATTCATAGCGTAGGTAATATTATATTAGTTTTTATTTATAGTTCAGGTGAAAATGACATTTTATCAGCGATAACGATGTTGGTCAAAAAAAATTTTGGTATGTATTTCTTTGTAGGTTTATTTATAATTGGTGTATTCTAATCTTGATGGATGGAGAGGGAGACGAAGATCAAGGAAACGATGGATGGATTCTATGAGGAACGATATGAAATAAAAAGTAGTAAAAATAGCGTGACGGTTACACAGACAGAGGAGAATGCAAGAAAAGAACGTGTTACGTTGACCCCAAGTAACATGGGACAGGGGCTGGAAGATGATGATGTGTTCGATCGAGGAAGGCGCACTAGTTCCCATGATCCCCGGTGCAAGTGTGAGAAGGGAACACCAGGGTGGTTTTTAGTCGGTTAGAGTCCGACAGACCCCTCCACCCGCCCCAGGGTAGAGGACATCCGTGTGGATTTTCCACCCAGGGAACAAACAAAAAAAAAGGGGCAGGAAGATGATATGTTCTGAGGCGTCTGTTCCATTGTGAAGCGCAGAACTAGGATGAAAAGCTGATGCATGACAAAGATGTTATGCTCCTAAAAATTTCGTTTTATCTCAACAAGTTACCGCTTACACAAAGTGAGTGTCTAAAAGCTATAAAGATAAGGAACATGTCAAAAATGGTCGACGTAATAATAGCTTGTGTCAATTGCATTGAAAGTCGTTCGTGAATTTGAGGAAATGCGAGCTTTGAAAACGATTGCTTTTTGCCTTTAAAAAAATCAGCTGTTCCCTACATTTTGACGAGTTAATCGATCATAAATGTTGGGAATCGCTGCTTTTTTTTCGCGATTTCAGGTTTGGTTCCATAGTAAAAGTTGTTCATAATGATGAGTACAATGACCTCTTAAGAGGTTACTGGTGTTTTACAAATAACCCTGTATAAGTGGGGAAACTGCCGGTGAGGGTGTTATGGAGCCGAGAACTGCAGTAACAAATCCCCACGCATATCAAACGACGTTTTGCAATACACTTTCAAAGAAATAAAATATTAGAACGGACAGTATTTTTGTCAGGAATTATAAGGAAACTATAATTTAAGTAATTTTCTTTTTTTTCCGCTTTTTGCTTTCGCCAGTTCGAATAAGAAGCAAAGATATGATGCCGCTAAACAGCCTAATATGAAAAATAGAAAATTCAAATATTTTTGAATTTAGAACACAGATAAATGTTAATTTGTTCATAAAAGTAAGTATTTGTTTAAAAAAATATGTTTATCTAAGACTAGCGGCTCGTCCCGGCCTTGCAAGGTGCCTATGTTACTCAGGGTGAATGTAGCTTTCCAATGGTGAAAGAATTTTTGAAAGTGGCACAGTAGTTTTTGAGTTTATTCATTACAAACATACACACTCACAAAAATACAATTTTTTCCTTTTTATAATATTCGTGTAGATAATCTATTTACAAACACAATTTAAATACTCAAAATATTTTACTACGTAAAGATGCATATTATCTCTTTGCCGAGATTTAAAAAAAAAACAATCATCGCCGACTTTAGTCATAGAACCCTTTTGGACTTAGTATACGTATAAAAATGTTAAAAATCCACACGTTTGAAATACGTTGCATGTTGAACCTAATCGTAGTGCGATAAAAACCAGTTTTCGAGAAAGTGCATTAAAAATTAAACTATTTAGGTTCTACTTTCAATAGTGTTCTTTTCTAAGGTGGTAAATATACCTAATCCAGCCAGTCAGCAAGGCAGCAGGTATATGTATTACTTAACCTTAGTAAAACGTCGGTTTCATGGAATTGTATTGAAAAACGAGATGAGGTTAACACTGATTTTGGCGCTCAGATGTTAAAAGATAATTATATACACG
Organism: Eurois occulta; assembly: GCA_950022335.1. Lineage (NCBI taxonomy): Eukaryota > Metazoa > Arthropoda > Insecta > Lepidoptera > Noctuidae > Eurois > Eurois occulta. The sequence continues at coordinate 5,904,777 of OX465481.1, read as the reverse complement.
TACACTAAAAGATTCAAGGAATGTGAACTAAACATCACGCCTGTAATCACCGAAGGGTTAGGCAGAGGTATGCCTAATAGTACACCCACTTTTCGCCAGTTATATATTAGAGGGCGAGCCTATTGCCATCAACTGGGCGCAAGACCAGACTCCGTGGCTTTCCAAATTCCTGATGGAAAAACCCAGTAACACTTTGACCGACCTGAGAATCGAACCCAGGAGCTCATACTCACCAGTAGCGCTTGCGCCCATTAGACCAACGGAATGTCTATGAACGCTTTTTAAAATCCACTCAAAACGTAGAATTATAATATTGAGACAACTAGAAGCGGCACTTTATATCCGTGCTCATGATTACTACACTCACACGGCTTCGATGGAAACGACTGCGGAAATTGTGGCGGCCCGATTGCCATACAATTTCCCGATACAAATGTGTCCACGTATGAACGAGGCTTTAGTTACGAGGTATTTAGCTTCATTTTGGTCGAATTCATTTATTTATTACATTTAGTACAGCATAACTCATTAACACTAAATTAAGTACTTTTACTCCGTCTTCTCAAAGAACCACAAACATTCTAACATTATCGTCTTCCATAGTCCAATCCAGGGTTGGTCTCCACGAGCGCGTTCGATATAGCTATGTATAATTTCATTCATTTGGAAGTCGGGTCTAGACATACATTTCCTAGATGTAGTGAACCATTGGACATTTTTGCAATTAGAACTTGAATAAATGAGAATAAATGAAACCGGTTCATGCCTTTGAAATCATATTGGTAGCTGACATTTGAGTCGATTCACAATCGAACGTTCCGGAATTCGTAAACGATTAATGCCCGTTTAAACTTACACTTATGAATTGTCTATTTAAAGTACACCGTAGGATTTCTAACGCTACTGTTCGTCTTTTTTAGAGCAATTCTCAGGTTTGCTTTTTTTTTTGTTTTTTTTTTTTTTTTGTTGGGTCGGAAATGATCAAATGACCCCTCCCGCTCTGGGCGGAGCGGAAGGGAGTGTCAGACTCTTACTGACTAAAAACCACCCATGTTCCTTCTTTGGCCCTTTATGTTCCAGGGCCGCGGTATCTCTTTCGAACAGTCCCGCAGCCCTGGCAGGCATCGGCCCTTGCGGGCCCCTCCCGTTTGCTGACAACTCTTTGAGGCGCGCGTGGAACACGAACGCGCCGTCGACACGGCCTGCCCGTCGTCGTCGCCCAGAAGGAGGCGACGGCTTCCCATTCCCTCTCGCCCCAGACCATGGCTTGAACCAGGGCCGGGCGCGAGAGGTCGCCGCCGCTAATCGCCGCTACGAGGACACGGCGGTGCTCCTCCCAAGCGGAGCAGACCTCGACGGTGTGCACCACCGTGTCCTCCGGGCGATCCTCGCAATAGTAGCACCCGGGCGTTTCCTCCCGCCCGATTCGGTGCAGGTACCTCCCCAAACATCCGTGTCCGGTGAGGACCTGCGTCAGGCGGAAGGTGAGGGCGCCGTGGCGCCTCTCTAGCCTCTCCTCAAAGACGGGACTTATCGCCACTATCGTGGCGTGCCCTGCACGGGTTTGCGATAGTCGCTCTCTCCATGTCGCCATAAGATCACGGCGGAGGTCTGTCCGCTGCGCGACAATTTGCCGCGGCAGCGGAGTTACCCCCCGGCGCTGTACCTCCGCGCGCCACTCGTTCAGGCGCGCGAGGACTATGGCCTCCAGATCCCATGGCGGCAATCCGGCAAGGAGGCTCGCCGCCTCGCGGGAGATCGTCTTTACATCAACATTTTATTATAATCAATGCATACTTACTACAGAACAAAAACTCACGCAATGTAATGCTTCTCTGTCATAATATTATCAAAGCACCTTCCCTTTTTCCTACATTACGGTCTAATTAACTTAATATTTTCATAATCAAGTTTGTACTCAAATTAAATTGTGATGAGATGAAATTAATTGAAGATTTTGATGTTTAATAACTTTGGGAGCAGCCGCGAAATTTGGTTAGAAATTGCGAAATACTGAATAACTTCGCGTATCCACAAATTGCGCGTGATTTAAGTAAAATAAGAAAATTTATTGGAGTGTAAAATTCGATGTAAATGTTTCTGACAGTTTTAATTTCATTGCTCATTATGTTTAATCATAACTGGCGAAATGTGGGTGTACAATTACATAGATACTCCTCTGCCTAACCCTTCGGGGATTACAGGCATGATGGTATGTTTTATTATTTTCATAAGTCGAGCTATTTTTTTATTAGGGTTCATTTTTCTCGACTAGCTGTCAGAGCCGTCAGTGGGTGCCAGAAGATGGTCATCGCCAAATGAGGCCTAGAAAAGGCTGGCGTGACTACTTAGGGGCGTTTGTGAGAGATTGGCCGGAGAACACCGCGGAGAGAAGAGTGGAAGGTTATGGGGAGGTCATTGTCCAGTAGTGGGACAAATAGGCTTAGTAAAAAAGTTTATTAGAAGTAAGTAGGTATCTTGGGCAACGATTAACAGCTGTAATTATATTAAAAAAAATTGTTTAATTCTCACCATTAAAAACAAATAACAATTTAGTAGGTACCTATATATATTTTTACAATGGTTTTTGTGTGGTGGTTATAACGAGGTTCACAGAGTTTTGACCCTACCCCCTGAACTAAGCGGGAACCTGTATCTCAGGGGATAGTGTTCAGCCACATTCTGATCCATCTTGGGACATTTGTGTGTCACTGCTCTTCAGATGAAATATGTGCCATTAAAAATGCGAGGGTTTGTTGGTGAGCTTAAAGATGAGGTGTGGATGTAGGTATGTATAACTGTACCTCATCATTTTAGCCGAAACATAGCAACGTCTTCCAGTTCGCGGTCGCCATTTCAGAATTTTCGGCCCTATCAGCCATCCCTTCTGCGAGGAATGTGCCCTGCCCACTGCCACGTAAGTTTGGCAATTCTTAGGGCTACGTCTACCGACGTTGGTTCTCTTGTGGATGTCTTCATTTCTGATTCGACCACGCAAGGAAATTCCGAGCAAAGCCCTCGCCATTGCCCTTTGGGTGACTTTAAGCCTTCTGATGAGGTCCATTGTGAGCGACCACGTTTCGGTTCCGTATGTAATACGGTACGGTAACACACACTGGTCATACACTTTCGTCTTGAGACACTACGGTAAGTTGGAGGAAAACATACCGCACAACTTCCCGAACGCTGCCCAGCCGAGTTGGATTCGACGATTGACTTCTTTTTCGAAGTTAGACCTACCTAACTGGACCGTTTGTCCCAGGTAGCCATAATCGTCTACAACTTCGAGTGTAGAGTCTCCGATCTTGATAGGAATGGGTGTTACATGGGCAATCAACATGACCTTGATTTTGTGCATGTTCATTATCAATTAATCTTTTACTGTTAGAGAGTCTTCGTTGCGTCTAAAACAAGTGTTTAATTTTTCTGTTTAAACTGACTTTTGATATATTTTTATGAATTGTTTTCAGTACAATGTAAGTGGCCAATCTCTTTATTCAAGAATCAAATATATGTTTACTTAATAACATAAGACGCAATACCATTCGAAACAGGATTGATTGATGTGTCCGCGCGAAGTAAGTAGTGACTGAGAGCTTAAAATAAGATACGAAATATACCTAGGTATAAAAAATCATTTTTGAGTGCTTTTACACAAGAATTGAGAAACAACAATCCAGGTTCAAAGCATACAAACAATAATACAATTTTAAATTATAAAAATAAAGCAAAAAAGTTTATCTGTAGCACAAAGACTCTTGAACAATTTTTTCCCACAATTCATCTCTTCGCAGATAGCAAAGAACGGACAGCCTAATCCCCGGATCGACCCGTGTATCGCCTCTTTAATCAAGAAAGTAAGGGATTTACCCTCAGAGCATTTTTTTACCCCATAATTATAATAACTGGATGATTCTGCAAAGATTAGCAAGACCACTTCTGGGTAAGCAAGAATTTCTGCGACATACAACCGATTACACCGTCTAACTTTTACAAATATTTATTTCAAAAGGATTTTTGAATCCTTTGAATACAAAATCCACTTATGCCAAATTGAAATGAGGGTACAAAAGAACGCAGGTAGTCTTAAATAAACATTTTCCCTTTTTTATCACATTTTGGGGAAATTGAATTGAACGCCTGTGGTTACCTTCCCTAAGGGACATGTCGCAAGAGATTAGGAATTATTGGGGATGTATTCATTTATATAAGGGAGGGTTTACGGAAATCTAGAACGTTACAAAACAGAATGCTGTAACTGCAACTAAATGGCTGGTTCCAGTTTTATCGACTTTATTCGTTAAAAAAAAATGCGCTCAAATCAAATTGATTTAAAAGTAAGAGAGTAACAGTATTTATTTGACTAGCACAGGACAAAACAATAAAAAACAAAAATAAAAAACAAAAAAGTAAGACATTTTTAAACTAAAATGGTCCTTTATGAGGCCAAAAGGCCCCCTATGCATATCAGCATGGTGTTGTAATATTTAAAAAAAGTAACACAGCGCTGGTATTCTGATAGGTCCTAACCCAAGTGATGCCACCTGTAAGGCCTCTGCCCCGAATTTTGCGGGCAGCGTGGCGGCGGCGGCGGCGGCGGTGCGGGAGCGGCTGGATCTTATGCGTAAAATCAAATGGACCGGTTCTCGAAAACAGTGGCGTGGCAGCGGCGCGGGGGCGGCCAACGAGCGGTGCACTCCAGTCAACGAGCACCGCCGCCGCCGCCGAGGCAGAGGCCTCAGATACGAACAAATTAAATAAAGTAGTAGTAGTAGAAACGAATATAAACAAAAATAAATATGACAATAATTATATATGAGAGTAAGATGAAGAATTAAAATAAATTAACTACATCAAACGTAACGCAAATGTTTGCATGCTATTCATATTACTGTTAACATCGTAAACATCTGAGAATTTAGACCATAAGTACTACAAATATTGACTTCGTTGACGACCATTACTCACTGTATCATCAGTTAGGGGCTATCAAGCAATTGTATACCTATTTCTAGGTCGTAACCCTAATTCCTACCAAACAGGGTGTAAGGGACAGCCCTCCGCAGACTGATGGGGAGAATTCAGTATATTATCATACTAAGATGACCGGTACAAGGATTTTTTTCAAAACGTTAGGGGAATCCAATAAATTTGATTTGTTTTTTTTTCTCATACGCAATGTATCGTCATCGCGGTAAAAATCACGTAGCGAACGGCAAGCACGACGACGAGTTCGCGCGTCGTTCGTTAGAGTATTCCAACATCCATTATTGTTTTTTTAAGCCGTATTATTTACATAAATGGAGTGTTGAGTACAGAGAATGTAATTTTATTTTAAAATATACGAATAGTAACTGAAAAACGATAAAAAATGATTTTTTTCCGGATAAAAATTCCCGGTAGAATATCATTCAAAATAAGGAGCTGTACGCACCCTATCAGTTAGCGGAGGGCTGTTCCTTACACCCTGTAAACTTCACTTCCACCTTTAAAATGGACACAAATTTTGACATACCCCAAGTGAAGTGAGCTACGTGAGGTCTACTACAAATGGATGTGCGATTAGCACTTGTGCGACAAAACTATACTGCAACTCAGCATAGTTCGAATGCAAGCTAGTACGACAAACTGAAGCTCGACATCATATTTTGTACTTCAAACTAAGCAACATTGCGCAACACTGGGTGGGTACACAAGGGTACAGAATGCTTCGTGGACGGCTTGTAAAGGGTCCTTTTACACCTTGTATAGACAGCTGTGTCGCATAAGCGTTATTCGGACTTGGGTAGTGTCGAGCACTACTGTCGCACAATCGCACTAGCGAGATGTTGAGCTTCAGTTTGTTGCACTTGTGTGCATTAGAACTATGGTGAGTCGTAGTACAGTTTTATCGCACAAGCGTTAATCGCAAATCCGTTTGTCGACCTCGTGTAGTGCACTCTCCCAAATGTATCACAGAAGTGCCACTTTCCATTTTCCAGTCCTGTGTGTACCATCAGATGTGATTCAAGATCCAAATCCTATTAAAATCAAGCCTACTCAGGCTCTGTGAGTGGTTTTTAATCTCGGGGACCTTTTTCGTGAGATTTAACAAACCTGCGCCTAAATTAAGTTGTTATTGTTGTGATTTGCGTGATTCATAACAACGAGTCTTAAGACTTCTTCGGGATATACCTGTGGTTCCCCTCTCGAGTGTAATGACAAACATTTCACTCTGGCGTCAAAATGTATTTCTAAGTATTATATTTTTTTTATATAATTCTTCTCTTAAATTTCTTGTATTGTCTTATAGGTAAAATATGGTCTTTTTCAAAATAAAACAAGCACAATTTGTTTAAACAATTCATTAACCATCATTTTCATTTTATTCATCATTTGCCTAGCCTTTTCCCAATTATCTTGGGATCGGCTCCCAGTCTAACCGGATGCAGCTGAATACCAATATTTTACATGGAGCGACTGCCTATCTGACCTCCACAACCCAGTTGGTCCACTGGGTGATAAGATATCCTTGGTAAGACTGGTTGTCAGACTTTCGGGCCACTGACTACCTGTAACGACTGTCAAAGATTTACAAATGACAGCCGGGAACAACGGCTTAACGTGCTTTCCGAGGTTCAGAGGAAACACGGTATGTAATACGGTCACCCATCCACAGACCAACCTAGGCAAGCACGGCTTAGCCTAAGATCGGCCCAAGTGCCTGTTATTATTAAACCACGAGCTCCGCGTCAAACTATTCATTAACCATCATATCTTTTTATCTCTATGTAAGGCACAGAACCAGATAGTGCCTTACCTAGCTCGTCTGTTAGTCCCAGTTCTAGTTTCTCTGGCTACCAGAAAAAGATAAAAGTTTGAAAAAAATAGGAACATAACATATGCAATTTCTCAAAGGGAAATCGAAAGAACTCGTATCGTTATTAAGCTCTTCGCCACTGCTTTTAATACTAACCAAAAAGGAATCGTTTTAATGTAACTAGAGACTCGTCGCCACTGCTTTTAATGTAAGTAAGATAGTGTCCTATTACAGAGGGCCAGCCATTGGTAATTTAGAATAGGGTCACGTTGGGCAATCCTCATTGTGGAAACGTGTATATCTATGTACTCGGTTCCCGTGCGATTGTTTTTCTTAATATTGTTTTTTTTTTGGTTTGTTTAACTATAATAATCCATATATAATCTGTTAACTAATTTAATAACGATACCAACGACATAAACTTGTATAGAGCCACATATCGTAACATAAGAGAAAAATGTTTTAAAAAAAACGCGCCGTAATCGCGCGTGAATTTCCTCACAGACGTGAGATGACGCGCAATACGGCCGTTACAGATCAAGGGATAATATGTTTGTTCTTTGAAGATGCACGGTGTAGGTGTGTGTAAATTTATTGTTATTTTAATGAATTAATGGAACATATTTTTTATTGTTATAATTGAGTTTTTCTATTACTTTTGACTGCTTTTGTAATTTTTACTAATTTATTCAATGAATTATAAATAGGATATTTGTACGCCGTTGATGGCAAGACATAAAGTTCATTTTATTAATATTGTCATCTGTACTTTAATTTGTTTACCTATGTTCTACAAATAAAAATATTTGAATTTGTGGTGACGAGTCATGAGAGCTCAGTCATTCGCATGCTGACGTGTGTGAACACTCCTCCTGCACGATGCAGCTACTTCAAGCACTGTCACATTAAACAGTAGGTCAGTTTTAATAACATGTACAGTCTCGTAGAATTTTATATTGTCCGCACATGGTTGTACAGAACCTTAAATATTCAAATGGACTTTGAACCTAATCACGTATGACATGTAATAATTGTGATTCCAAAACATGACAGTCATCTCCAATTCTGAATTAAAATAAACAAAAGCCACTCACCAATAGGAGCTGGACCACCAAGCCAGCCGGGCGCCCACCCGGAACCCAGCCCCTTCCTCTGTCTCGCCAGGAGTTGTATCGTCAAGGTATACGTCAGCAGCATCACCATCAGTGGTATGTAGAACGAGATGATGGACCCGATAGCCTTGTACAAGTTGTCTGGGACCTGGCAGGATCCGTCGATGAGTACTGAATCTGCGTTCTGTCGGAGAGAGGAGTTGTTTAGAATTTGGGTGAAGATTTTGAGGTTTATAAAGTGTTTGGTGATGAGAATCTGGCTGTTTTTACCAATAAAAGTAAACCATCGGTAATATCGTGAAAATAGTTTTAACGCAACCAGATTAAGGGTCAGTACCTACCCATATCGCTGATAAATAAGTTTAAGTGTGACAAGGTATCTTAATGTGTAATCATGAACAAAAACGATTGAAACAAATGGTAAGATATATTATTATGGGAAAAAGGACACAGGGTACGGGGTTCGGGGGTGGAAGGGACACCGATGCGAAAACGGTTACCACGTATTCAGCACATCATTCTGAGCCCCCCTAACATAGAAATTTTTCGTCGGTTATTTAAAAAAAACCGCTGTTTCCTATAAAAGTACAATACCTACACGGTCAAAATGTATGGAAAAGCTGTTTTTTAGATGATGATTTTAAGATGTTGATTGTACAGTCAACACGGTAAGTCGGTGGTAACACCTTGAACTTAAAACGAAAACCACGTATTCAGTACATCCTTCAGAAACAGCTGTTTTATTTTTTATTTTGCTGAAAAAAAATTACGAGTTGGACATACAAATTATTCATCGACATTTAAAAAAAAAATAGCTGTCTCCTACAAAAGTGCAATACCTACACGGTCAAAATGTACGGAACAGCTGTTTTTTTTTTAATTGCCTGAATACTTAGTTTTTGTTTGTAAGTCGATGTTTCCTGCTACCCTGTATACCACTTCTGTTACCACTGACAACAAAGATATATTAAATCGATCTTTCTCATCTATGTATTTGACATTTATCAATTTACCTATTACCTGCTCCACGAACGTTTAATAATATTTTCCTTAGCGACTATTTTAGGCTTTCAACGCCTTCACAACATTTATCTTACTTAAAGAAAACGCTCTTTTAACTTAAATGGAAAAGAAACAGGTTTTCTTAGCAACTGTTAATATCCAATACAAAGTTGAAATTATTGTTTACATTGTTTTCTGTTTTTGGGAGCAAAGTTAGGTAATAATGTAATGAAAACAGTTCAGGTTGAACAATCGCGATTATAAGGAAATAATACGAACCTTCTAGGCTGGCCAACCAAATTAGGTTAAAATATTTTAATGTTAAAAAGTGTGTTTCATATGGCTCCAGTAATCTTCAATAAATTACCTAAAGAAATAAGGGCAATGAATACTGCCTTGTTTAAGAAAAGTCTAAAGAGCCTTTTAGTTAATAAATGTTACTGTAACTTGAACGACTTCTTAAACGATAACTTTTCCAAACTTAAGACCTCACAGTGACATCAAGTAAAACAATTATTGTGCATGTATCCTTAAATATTGTAATAATTGACGAATGACATTGAAATAATTTAAATATTATTATTATTAAATAAATAATTAATTTGTATAATTCTATGAAGGACATTGCATTAATTTAATATCTTAAAATATTTTGATCTAATTATATATATTTACTTCAATGCCAATCTTGATTTGGATATACCATAATTGTATACATTTTGCATGCCTTATGATAGAATCACTTGAAACATATAAATTTTTATACCACCATTGTAACAGTGTTTTCTGCTAACAAATGATTTGAAAAAAGGTTACTAATAAATCATCATTATCTACCCTTGTCTCATGTTACTTGTGTAACACGTTTTATTCTTCCATTCTCCACTGTCAACCGTCACGCTATCATTTACTACTTCTTCTTCCATATCATTCGTCATAATAATCCATCCATCGCTTCCTTGGTCTTCCTCTCCCTCTCATCAACATTTATATTCATCACTCTTTTAGTCACATGCAATTCCAACATTCCACATTATTAAAAAGAGAAAATTCTCTTTAATTTTTTCTGTACCTGGTGCAACTAAAAAGAAAAAAAATACTATGGACCTATGGACTCTTCTAACAAACACACAGTATCTCTCTATACTTTATTTGTTACTTCAAACTAAAGACATAATAATTATTTGTAACTACATCATCATCTGCCTAGCCTTTTCCCAACTATGTTATGGTCGGCTTACAGTCTAACCGGATGCAGCTGAATACCAGTATTTTACATGGAGCGACTGTCTATCTGACCTCCACAACCCAGGTAGCGCTAGGTTATACGATACCCCTTGGTAAGACCGGTTGTCAGACTTTCGGGTCACTAACTACCTGTAACGACTGTTAAAGATCTACAAATGACAGCCGGGACCAATGGCTTAACGTGCTTTCCGAGGCACGGAGGAAACTCGGTACGTAATGGTTGGTCACCCATCCACGGACCAACCTAGGTAAGCACGGCTTAACCTAAAGATCGACCCGAGCGGCTGTTCTTATTTAGCCACGAGCTTCTCAACTTTGTAACTACATGTTGATCAATAATTATGTCTTCTTCGGGCACGAAAGATTCACACACAATATTAAAAACAGCAACAATACCTCTTGCTTGGCCGGAGAACATAATTACGGGTAACATCCGCTAATCAGCACTAGCTCCACATGGTGAATTACAGCCCGGTCCCCTCTCAAAGAGAGCATACCTTTGTACCAGCAGTGGGATCGCTATGAGCTGTATAAGCTTATAATTGAATGTTACGATCTTCGACATAATTTTTTCTCAAATACCTGAATATTTACATACCTACGTGTATGTACATATTTCGAAATGTAAAAAAAAACAGCCGAATGTTCAAATAAATACCACGTTACCACTCATTTATTTATCGAACATCAAAAATGTTCAGGAATGAACAGTAAACACACACAAACATTATCGTAACGATAAATATCGGTTTATTTTTGTTACGGTATTAAGACGTTAGCCATTTCGCGCTAAGGTAACTATAATAATAAAATATTATGATAATAGTATCACCCAGAGCGAGAGAGATCTAGATTGAGCAATAAGCATTTATACGAGTATCTGTAACAGAGAAAATAATCTAGTAAACGTTAATATTTATAAATAGGATTATATGAAACAAGGCTTTACCTCCAACTTTGTCTGTGTAGAAAATAAATTATTTGAGACTAGCTGATGCCCGCGGTATCGCTCGCGTATAGTTCGGTAACTGTCCCACAGGATCGTATTATCGGGATAAAAAGTATTTTAAGCATTACATAACGCCTAAAATCCCAGAAGGGTAAAGCAGAGGTGTACCTCATAGTACACCCACATTTCGCCAGTAATATTTTAAGTCCCATGTAACAGGGGGTGAGCTTATTGCCATCAACCGGGCACAAATCCAGACTGACACAAAGGCATACAGAAGGCTGCTGCTGAGAAGGTCCTGATAAAACCCAATAACACTTAGCCCAACCTAGAAATCGAACCCAGAAACCCATGCTCATTAGTCCGCTTGATCACTCGACCAACGAGGCAGTCAGAAAAAGCATTATGAACTATCTGTAAGCCAATTTCCATCAGAATACGTTTAGTACTTTTGAGTGAAAGAGTAACAAACATCCATACATCCATCCTCACCAATGTTCGCCTTTATAATAGCGTTAACATTTATAAATAGGTTTAGATGGAACATGGTTCTGCTATTTTCAGAAATTATTTAAGATGTGGTCTTACCTACGCTGAAACTCACTTGAATAATTTCAGGCTTTTAAAATATCTAGTTTCAGGGAAGGGTACTTCGTTTCCTGAAACTAGATATTTTAAAAGAGAATAGAAATCGAAATGTTCTTGTCTACTTATTCGGTCTTGGGTTTATTCCCGGGTCGGGCAACGTGGTATTAGGGTTTTGCAACCATAATTTCTCAGTAACAGCCGCGGAGTCTGGATTCGTGCTATTACATGAGACTTAAAAACATAATTGGCGACATGTGGTTCTACTATTAGGTATACATCTGTCTAACCGTTCAGGGATTACAGGCGTCATATTATGTTACGTTAAGTAATCGATCTTTTACGTTCCCACTGCTGGGTAGCAACCCTCGTCTCTGTGATAAGTAGTGGGTGGTTATCCACCACGCAGAGCCAGTGCGGGTGATTATATATATGTCGGATCCGGTCATTGGTACGGACTTAAAATGAATGGCAAGTACGCCAGTGGTGATATCATGCGACCTTCTGTAAAGTCTACCCCCACCACTGCGTATTTTTACAGAGCCCTGATTTTTACAGCTCGGAGGCGACGATGACAGTTGAGTGTCAGATCGCAGCGGAGTTGAGACGTCTTGGAACTGTACCCCGATTCATTGTGCCCCGTGTTATTGTTTAAAATTGTAATTTTTTAGTTTAAAAGAAACAGTGTATCTCACCCAGTGTATTTTCATTGCACGAAACCCATCTTCTGCCCACGTGATGTACGTGCCTAACGGAATAAGTTCTGACAACCCGACATGTACATGTTTAAGTACTAAACTTCCTACTCGACCCAAATGTATGGGAGAGCTGTATGAGTTGGATGGTCCGAATCACACCCTGAAATGTGAACACATTTTTTTGGTACACGCTGTATGTACATGTTTACGGAGTTCATAGATTTATTTACACGGAGCGAGCCATTTTATAACCTGTTGAGTGCAATAATGTTTAGGTCTACAATAAGAAAAGTTTTATCGTTCAGTTTTATTTCAATTGAGAAACATGTTATATTGCGTTCAACGGGCAACTACATTGCTCCAACTGCTCCATTTCTGAACAAGATTGAGCAACATCACCCTGGAACTAGAGCACTCTTTCAAATTCGTTGTGTGGATTGCAATTGCTTCATATATAAATAAGCCAGCGACCCGAACCTGCTTCACGGGCGCCGCGTATTGGGTCCAAAACCACAAGATTTCATTCAAATTGGTTGTGTGGTTTCAATGATTAGCCTGTACAAACTTAGTGACACGTGATTTTTACATACGTTTTTGAGTTTTCCGTCATCATTTATCACTATGTCTAGGACCTAAAAGGAAAACGGTACATAATCGTTATCATTGAATAGAGCTATTTACCTAAATACAGCATATTGTTTTACACCACCACTCTGCAATCTTCCACTCAAAGCTCAACCCTAACTTTATCAATCAAAGACTTTAAATCTACTGGCAACGAATGTAAGATTCAATTAATTTCATTCATAACAATTTCAATAGTTAATCGTGTTCATTAAACAAGAGATCGTAGCTCATTGTTAGGAGTATCGAACTGTAAATACTTTAATATAGCTGTAAGCTATTGTCAGTCTTAAGTTGAGGGACAAAAAGGCTATTAGGTAAGCAAGTGTTTACAATGTAAAAACAGCAGCATAGCTCTTTAAACGCGCTACCAGGCTGCACATCACACCATTATCTCCGAAAGGGTAAGACTGATATTTATACACTTACATTTCACCAGTCATGTTTATTTCCCATGTAATAGAGGCAAGCCTAATGCCATCAACAGGGCAGAACTAACCTCTAGATTACTGTTACTGAAAAATCCCTGTTGGCAAAACACAATAATACATTGTGGGACCTGCCAGTAAGCAAGTAATGTCGTGAAGAAGCATTGCTGTGCTTTGGTTGAAAGAATATGGGTGCCAGAGTCGATGAAAAGTTTTATAAGTTACTAGTTTAAGTATGTTCGTGGTTTCGTGGTATTATTTCAGACTGTCTGATACACGCGGCTTCGCCCGCGTGGATTTTGGTAACACTAGTAACGTTTTTGTTCAAGAGATGAAAACCATTTGTGTTTACATAGAAGATTTAATGCTCAATGAGATTCTGAAGTCAGAAAAAAATTAGGACGTCACATTTTCAAAATATTTTCATTTTTTTGTTTTAACCGTACCATAGGTACATTAAAAGTATTACAAATTGCAAATTTTATGCTATTTCTGATTTGTATCATTGTCTCTTAAAGTGGACCAACAGTAATCTGATAATTTTTTTAATCAAATAAACCTTGGTTTCTAACAACTGTTCCTCAAAACCTTTAAAATTATGGTGAAAACCAACATCATATCGTTCAAGTTTCCCGAGTTTTAAGGGAAAAAAATTAAGTGTGAGTGTGGAAAATCATTTATTAAAAGCTTGCATGTGGAGACCCAGCTATTCATTTAACCCTATTTAATATCAATTTCATGAAAAAGTCATTCAATGGGGTTAAATGAACTTAGAGGTTGGTATTGATGATTTTAATGATAATAATTCTGTAATAACATACGTGTTACTAGCGCGACTCATTTTTCATCAACATACAACCTGACACTGACCAGCAAATTGCAAAATACGTAAGAAAATTTGAATTTCGCGGGCTACCCTGTCGCTTCCACCTTTAACATTTTGGTCCCAGTATGTGCAGTATCTCAATATGCAGTATCGTGGCGTCTGTGGAATGTTTCAGGTAACTCTAACGTGCAGGTGTTGGGACACTTCGGACACACCAGCAAGTGTGAAATCGTATGATCGGGAGTACCCCATTCACACAGTGTATCGGAAGGACCTTTTATTCCCCATTTTGCCAAATGGTGTTTACAGCGGCCTACTTAGGTGCGCAATCGGTTAAGTGCTTTCCAAATAGGTATGTTGTACACCTAAGTTGATTGACTATTTTACAATACATATTTTATTTGTATTTCTATGGGTTATGTTCTATGTTATGGATTTTGGTTTCCGCACTTAGTCCTTAAAGTGGACCATTGTGCGTGTAGTTCTATGGGTTAAAGTCGGCCTTATCGCTGATAACGATAGATATCATTCGAAAGGTTCTCTGGGAGAAACCCTTTGGAAGGACTTTACGAGCATAAAGAAGCCTGTAGCGTAGCCCTTAAGTGCTTAAACCGTCTGTATTACTTGTAATAATTGAACATGTTTAAATTGAAGTGATCACCCATTATTTATAAATGAACTCGCACTCAATGTCTGTCTCCAATTCAATTGTAATCGGATCCCATTTCAATTTATTGTTCGTTGAAACAAAAGAAAGAAACTTTATCAATTAATTGATCAACAGATATCAATCACAAAGAAGTGTCAATTTAATTGATCTTTTATCATTGAATGCACCAGACAAAGATTAATTGGTTGTAAATAAAGGTAAATAATGGAGGATGAAAGATTGGAAAACTTGGTAATCGTTCGTCGAAGTGTAATTGAGTTTTACACTGACGATTAACACGCAATTAATTGGAATTTGATTCCAATTAGTTTTAAATGCCGTTGAGCTATTATATTTGAGAAAAGTCTTGAAGATTCTGTATTAAACTGGAATATTGCAATGTCATTGAAGGAGATATGTCTGGCCATATTGGGGCGAATGCCGCGCGATTATTCGCCCAAGTTTAAACACCTCCATACAGGTTCGTTCACTAAATCAGCGCGAGCGACATTCGTCTCGCATCCTGTACCGGATTGGCGTCAGTTTGACCAGAGTTTTATTAAACTTACACTTTCACTTACGGGATATCTTTCGTGATTGAGCTCCCGATATTTCAACACTGTTGCAAGCGCCATGATCGTGGGATGACTGAAGAATGCGGGTGGATGGTAAATATATTGTTCGGTGCAGACAAATCCGTCTACCCTCTTTCTTAGTATTTTGCTACGCTTACTACTGGAACTCGACACTAAGTCACGGCAAAACACACTCACAGTATCACTAGGTTTTGTGGAGAACATAAAGTATTTTGACATGTCAATACCTGCCTAGTCTTTTCTCAAGTGTGTTTGGGTTGGCTGCCAGTCTATCCTGATGCAGCTGAACACCGGTATTTTACATGGAGTGACTGCCTATCTAACCTCCACAACCCAGTTAGTACGTATTACAAAAAATATAGATTCTCTCTTAACCAGAGTTACTGTCAGGTAAGGTGGAGTCCCAAAACTGAATTTCGAAGCGATCGCAGTCCGAAAAAAATAGTTAACAAACATTATTATACTTTTAAAAAGAATCGATTTCAACAGCACTTAATTAAAAATATACAAACAGTCTAACATAGAACCTCCTCCGTTTGGAAGTCAGACAGATAAGACATACCAAAACCACTTCATCTTTCATAAAAGAAAATGATCATTTTTCTCAACGAACCATTAGATGACCTTACAGCTAAATGAAAATCTATTTCGCTCCAAAAATAACGGTTTTTAATTTCACGGTACATGCGTAATCGTTGAGTTATTTAATACTATACTCTTTGAAGAGTTGGCACACAAAATTCAAAGGGCAATGACCTTATAAATTATAATTTTTCTGGAGATTTTCTCCTCTATTTAGCGGTCTCTATATTACGCGTCAAGAAAATGAAAAATAAAGATGAAAATTGAATCGATATACAAATACAAATCAGTAAGTAAAAAGTAATAAGTAGTGAGTCTCTCTCTCTCGTGTTTTGACAGCATATTATATTATTTTTATAAAAGAAAACCCCTCTTTTATAAAAATGATAAACCACCTACATATAGATAAATAAAAGATCAGATGATAAAAAGAACAAATTGAAAACCATAATTATTATTCATAGTGCATTTTCATCCAAAATAAGAAGTACAGGTTTAAAGTTATTTAAACCCAAAAAAGACAAAAAGTCACTTACAGAGGACCTTAGGTAATATTTAAAAATAAGTTCGTCACTGCATTAAACATTGTTTATGAAATACCCGTACGGTACATTGAAATTGTGGGAAGGGTATTGTTTGTTGTTAAATATTTAGCTAATTGACTCTAGAATGCAATAAATAAATAAATAAATATCCCTGGACATTTTCACACAGCACCATCTAGTCCCAAGCTAAGCAACTTAATGCTTGTGTTATGGTAGCTAGATGGCTGATAAACTACATACATACATTTTTTTTTTTTTGTAAATACATACATATTATAGATAGAAAAACACCCAGACCCGGAACAACTACTTGTAGGTCATACAAATATTTGTCCCGTACGGGAATCGAACCCGCGACAGTCAATCGCTTGACCACTGCGCCAACCGTGTCGTCAATGAATGATTGTAAACTGTTTTTACATGTGGGTATTTTGTTGTATAACTGTGTATAATTATAAAGATGTAGGTAAGCAATCGGCTGAATTATTGATTAAACACTCGTAACTTACTTGTTTAGATTTTCCTATAATTTTTCAATAATCTTACCATGTTGCCTTTCATCAAAAAAATAAAAAAATTACCAGGCCATTTAAAAATTAAGGTTGACTCATCATTGGTCAAAGGTAAAACCATAAATCTTTATAATCCTTGAGTCAAAAATAAATATATGTCTTATAATAGTCTGCAGTGGCGTAGCTAAAGGTATTATATAGTCTGACTTGACAAAGGTTCGAAAACTGACGAAGGTATCAAAGAATACCTACAAAGGCTATTTCACGATTTTTTTTCCATCATCACCAAAAGCTTATTCGTACATAAAATAAAATACAACAGGAATCAATTCCGGCCTCACAATGGAGTGGACTTTAATTTCACGCTGGTCGATCATTGGCTCGCGTCACATTCGATGTGCCCCGGTACAAAGTTAGGGGCGTTCGTATTATGGGGTACAATATTTGAGGCGTACATTTAAACTGGTAAGATAATAACTTAAAGCATGCCTGAGAGATATTTCTCGACGGCATGTAAAGCCAAGTCAGTGGCCCATGGCTACATAAAAACTCTGATACCAGGTTAGGCACTAGCCACACGAAAGAATAAGAAAATCTTAAAAGCAGGTAATAAAGAATCATCATCTGCCTATTCCCAACTATTTTGGGGTCGGCGTCGGCTAATAGGAGGCGAGCCCATTGCTATCAAACCGGGCACAAATACACATTCCGTGGATGATACTGAGAAATGTCTCATGGAAAAACCCAATAGACCCGGGAATCAAACCCAAGACATCATGCTCAGCAGCTTGCAACCACTAAAAAAACGAGGCAGAATATATTCATTTAAAATTCAGTTTCCACAATTATGTCATTGTGGAAACTGAATTTTTCGATTACATCTCTGAAGTCATAAAGAAAACAAATACATGAAATATTCCGACGTAATACGATCTTAGTACAACAAAAAGACAATATCACATATAAACGATTTTGTATCAGACTTTTCCTCAAGAGGGGACTCTTAAGTAATACGAATGTCTCTCATGAGTGTACTTGACTAGGGTTTCACGTGTTTTTCAATTACATACACAATTATTTTTGCTTCGAATGGTAGAGGAAAATTCCGGGAATTTAACACGCCACGAGTTCGCGTGAATCGTGAGGCTCATGACTTTTAAGGTGAATTAAAATTACAAGTCTACCGCGGAATGCAGAAGTATTATATGAAGCTACATATATCTTTGTGTATGGCTGTCAATATTCTTGTTAACAATTTAAATTAATACTATTATTAATAATGTAATTTTATTTCATTTTCTTTATTTAGTTTTTATTTTGAAATTTAACCTGAAATTATTTGTCTTTTGAAATGTATCTTTGTATGGGTTCTTGCCTGTGATATATGAATTTTATTTTATTTATAATTATTTACGTGAGTGTAATGGTATTACCTATAATTAGCTAGTTATAGTTAGCTAGTTACATTTAACAACGTCATTTTATATATAGGTTATTGTAACTATAGTTCGTTTGTTTAGGTAGTTAACTAAATGTAAACAATCTTAGCATGTCTTTTATCTAAAAAAATGACTAAAAATTGTATCTAAAAATGTTTACAATTAGGTATTTACTTAAATAGATGTTAGGTAATTAACTTCATTTAAATAATCTTTGTATGTCTTTTATACGATTTATTTTACATAAAAAGACATATCAAGATTGTTTACCTTTAGTTAACTACCTAAACAAACGAACTATAGCGCGCACTAGGACTCGAAAACGTGCCAAATGGGAAATCTTGTTTTTTGTAGTCTGTGTCAAGAAAATCATAATCTATGCCTCGACAAAACATTTGAAGTGCAATGTTCAAATGACAGCTATTTCTTCCTATATTTTGTACTATTAACTTGTCAACATAATTATGTGCACTATAGGTACCAGCGCGACCAGATTTTAAACGCCGGTAACTATGAACGTAAGATATCTTGTGCACTATATCATTGTTATACTCACATAGGACAAACATTTTTTTTTTTTTGCCTTGGAAAATCATCAAATGACCCCTCCCGCTCTGGGTGGAGCGGAAGGGAGTGTCAGTTTTTTACTGACTAAAACCCATCCATGTTCCTTCTTTTGCCCTTTGTGTTCCAAGGCTGCGGTATCTCTTTCGAACAGTCCCGCAGCCCAATACCCATTAACCTTCATCAATTAAAAAGATAAACATAAATTAAACTTAATTGGTCCTGTGTGTGCGTCAAAGGTGTATCTTACATTGGTGCAGCGATATTTAAAAAAAAAAGTCATGGTACTGCTATTCTGGAGTGCTGCTACGATCAGATACGAAAACAAAAAAAAGTTAAATAATAAAGTAGGTTACGTTGCATTCTCATGGCGACATGGAGAGAGCGACTATCGCAACCCCGTGCAGGGCACGCCACGATAGTGGCGATAAGTCCCCTCTTTGAGGAGTGGCTAGAGAGGCGCCACGGCGCCCTCACCTTCCGCCTGACGCAGGTCCTCACCGGACACGGTTTTTTCGGGAGGTACCTGCACCGAATCGGGCGGGAGGAAACGCCCGGGTGCTATCATTGTGAGGATCGCCCGGAGGACACGGTGGAGCACACCGTGGAGGTCTGCTCCGCTTGGACGGAGCACCGCCGTGTCCTCGGCGACCACCTCTCGCGTCCGGCCCTGGTTCAAGCCATGGTCCGGGGCGAGAGGGAATGGGAAGCCGTCACCTCCTTCTGCGAAGCAGTCATGCTAGCGAAGGAGGTGGCGGAACGTGAGAGGGATAGAACCTCACGTCCCAGCCGCCGCGGGAGAAGCACCGGGCGTCGGGGGCCACGCCGTGATGGCTCTCGGCCACCGTAGGCGCGGGCCTGTGGACGGTGAGTAATGGGTTAGCTCGCCGTTCGTCCGTCTTGTGACGACAGGCCGTGTCGACGGCGCGTTCGTGTTCCACGCGCGCTTCAAAGATATGTCAGCAAACAGGAGGGGCCCGCAAGGGCCGATGCCTGCCAGGGCTGCGGGACTGTTCGAAAGAGATACCGCGGCCTTGGAACATAAAGGGCAAAAGAAGGAACATGGGTGGTTTTTAGTCAATAAAAGTCTGACACTCCCTTCCGCTCCGCCCAGAGCGGGAGGAGTCATTTGATGATAAAAAAAAGGTTACGTTGCGTTAAGTAGTGGAATTCCCTGCCTTCGTAGGTGTTCCCAAGTTCATCTGACCCCAATCTATTTAAGTCGCGAGTTAATAGGCTTCTTTTGGGTTAGCTGGTTCCATCGTCGACCTCATCTCTGTCCTCAGAACTAGATTGAGGTCAAGAGTAGGCCCATTCGCGGCGCGGGAGGGGTGTGGTGAGCTGAAGTTCTGGCCACAAAGTCAAAAAAATACAGCACATTCTGTTAAGCTTATCTACTGAACCAGCAAAAGTAACAATCATAATTGCTTAAATAATACGTGAAAAAAAGTCTTCTCAATTATTTTTGGCCTCAAAACAATTGTTTTATGAAAGTCATTGTTTATTCGGAGCAACAGTCTGACGAGGTATTTTTTAATGAGTTAGTAAACGTACACTGTATATTTTTCCTAAATAAGGGTTTAATGTTTATATTCGCAGACACAGTTATCTTATCTCTTTTGGCAATGTATTAACTTTATATATCAAAACAAAAATGGCCCCGAGGTACCTTGAGGAACCCTAGACTTGTCTTTTGAATAGAAGAAAAATAGGTTTAATGATTCGTGAATTTTCCAAGGCTCGTTAAAAACGCTAGATTACAATTATCTTTCATTTATAAATGGTGAATCTATAATATTTTTAAGCTAGACAACATTATTCAAGCTAATTTTCCGTAGAAAATGTTTCCATAATACGACTGGTTTAATTTAAAAATTCCATTCTTTGCTAGAATTGAATGGCCACTGAAGTTTGATTTTGTTAAAGAAGTTATTTGAACGGGTCTCTGCTATCCAATTTAGAAAATGACTCTGCAGGAATATCTAGTTCAGTTCCCGTAATTATTATACTGGAAAATTTTCTTCAGAAAGATTTTCAACGCATTTTAGTCTTTTACAATTATTCACTTTATTAAATTATTTGAAAACTATGTAACTTTAACTTATGACATATGGCCCGCGACTTCGTTCACGTGTAAATTTTTATGTGTTTCTGCCGGGACAAAAAGTTGTCTATGAGCTATTCCAGAGTATAATCTGTCTCTGTGCCAAACATCCAGATATATTCAGTCGTTCTGGCGTGATTGAGTATCAAACATTCATCGTAGTAAGATTGTTACCTACTGTTAGCCTATGTCATCCCACTGCTAGGCAAAGCTGGAAGATATGGTGAGAGGTCCCCGTAACCTCAAGTTTTGTCGATATACGGCTAATGTAGACCATTGGTCGTTGGTTTTGTCTAGCTAATCCCACCATCTTCTATGATACTTATACTAATAATATAATTTTATATAGTTATAATTTTTCTTTCTCTAAGTATACAGATATGAATTTCGAAAAACATTACAATTTTGTAATAGGCATTTTATTTGAAAATCAATTTATTCCAGAGTGAAGGCAAAGTGGCATTCTACTCGCGATATCATTGAGGGTAACGTCATAATATGTATTTTGCCTTGACATAAGCTTCAGAAACCTTACGTCAATTCAGTTGAAAGTCGATGAATAAATGCGAAACGCTCCAAGCGTCACCCATATCATCATTTTCCTACTTTAATTTATTTAAACTTCATGTACAATAGTGGTACATAGGCGGACTTAATGCCACAAGGCCTTCTCTACCGGTCAACCTTTAGGTCAAATAGGACAGCATTGTGGTAGAGTACAAAAAAAAAAGTGTCGGAACGCGCCTAGGTTCCGCGACAGAACCAGCATCAGGGAGCTTGCCCGCTTCAGGCTCTGATCGATCGGACTCTGATCTTCACCAACTACCGTTTCAATTCAAACTTACAAGTTTTAATCAAAAATCAACCGGATATCGATGGATGGATGGATGGAGAGCGGCGGTGGCCCAGTGGTAGCGGCCCCGACTTACGAACAGTTAGTCGTGGGTTCGAACCCAGGCAGGCGCATTACTTTGTGTAATTTATTTCATCACCACTGCTCTTAAAAACGGTGAAGGAAAACATCGTGAGAAAACCGGCATGTCCTAGAACCAAAAAATTCGAAGACATGTGACATCTACCAATCCGCACTGGGCCCGCGTGGTAGATTATAGCCCATTCCCTCTCTATAGAGGAGGCCGTGTGTCCCAGCAGTGGGAACATTAAAAGGCTGATTATGCTTATGCAACCGGATATCCGACAAATATATAAAATTACCATTTTGTTAACAGAAATTGATACTCATAAATGGGTACATACGAATACATATATATGGATACAGATAAAATAAACTATCCCAGTCCCAGTCCAGTCCAGTCTTTATTCCAGTTTATTTCGGGTCGACGCCGCATAACTGTCCACTTCTTCCGAACATTCCTCACAATTAGATGAGAGTAAAATTGTGTTTTTCTCGAACCAAAAATTATTGATAACGTGAATTTAAAATTCAAGAATAAATTAAATGATAAATAATAAGTTCATATTTACTTTGTTCGTACTTTCTCATCGTATTTATTCAAGTACGCTAGATTACCCGCATACGTATGTTAGCTTAGCTTTATCTGAATGCATTATATTCACATTTACAATGAACTGAACGCTTTTCAATACTTTTTGCTTTCGACGCATTTTAAATGTTGAATTTTGGACAATCTTAGATTTTAAAAATGCGTTGAATGAATTATTTTTAATGGTTTCGTAAAATCTGCTTATTTTGTTGGCTGAAAAGATATTTTATAAAATCATAAGATGGTCAATAACCGTGGGTTTCTTCTTTGTATAGATTGTGATTCTGCAAGGAATAAGCACACATTAACATTCGAAGGTAAGCTTTGTGTGAGCTATAAAATATATGGGTTTAAAACTACTCTTAACAAAGCCGAAAGGCATTTGTTCACCCCGTCATTGCGATCATTTCATTGTTCTAAATCATATTTGCGAACCTTCTACTTACGGAGATATTGGTACTGAACTTACGGCCCGTAGCTTGGAAACCAATGCTCCTACACTATACCTCTACTAATTACACAACTTAATCAAGGGTTACTTAGTTTCTATAAGAATCTATCGAACGTAACACTTGACGATATTACGGCAATTATTTCGACAGTAACCTTTTCAATTAAATTAGAATACCTCAGACCAATTAAGGGACTGGATTTTAGTAAAACTATTGCAATTAATAGATTACTATGAAATACAATTTAATTAATAGTTGTAGAATTCAGTTTAATTGAAATTCTGAAGTTATTCAAACCCTTTTTACCTGGCGGCTGAAATGGTGATCAGATGACCTCTTCTGAACTATTCAAAATACTCGTACTTTACAATATTCGTTGAAAGTTCATTAAATCCCAGTTTAAATTATTAAAAATACATAAACGTGGTGATTACTTTATTAATAACTTGAGTTTAAAGTCTCAAAATTTAACAAAAGAATGCAGTTATGAATAGGTACGGTAAGAATACGAGTACAGTTGGCAAAATCTTGTGATTTTCAAGCACAAACATACACCTCAGTATCGTTGCTCAATATCTATAAACTAAGAAGTAAATATTTTCTCCCGCTTAGATCACATAACAAAGTATTCATGACAAGACTGATTACCAAGTTCCATACCGAGTATCCTCCGTGTCTTGGAAAGCACATTAAGCCGTTGCTCCCGGCTGTCAGCGGCTGTATCTTTGACAGTCGTTACAGGTAGTCAGTGACCCGAAAGTCTGACAACCAGCCTTAACAACGGTTATCGTACTACCCTGTACTAAACGGGTTGTGGAGATCACATAGGCAGTCGATCCATGTAAAATACCCGACCGACTGGGAAAAGGCTAGGCAGATGATGAAATAAGTAGAAGCTTCAATTCCCAATACGGTTTAATTAAAGTTTATCTGTTTGTGCAAAAAACTTGTTTCACATCTGGCGGGTTTTTCACGATGTAGTTGTCATGTTGCCAATTGGCTGCCACACGTAATTATGTTCAACGTTCGCGTATTCCAGTAATGTGGGCAACGATACTGGCGATAATTAAGTGGAATTTCTGAAACCTCGCATATAGGTAGGATTGTTATTAATTTTTTTATCTAATGACAACGGTTGTGTTACAAACCAAATATAGAAAAATAACAGAGACGATTATAGTACATATTATTAAAATAACAAAGTAAAGCGAAATAATTGAAGTGAAAACATAACTATAAGAAGGTTTACAACACTTTCATAAATTTCTCTCACAGTACTTCTGACATACCAATAAAATCTTGGATGGTCGCAGTAACGAAAACCTGTGTAGCGGCACTACAAAAAGTACTTCAGCAACATAGAACAAAAAGTACTACAGCGCCATCTATGACGTAGAGGAGAAACTAAACATCGAAATCCTGCATCGCGCAAGTAAAGATATTCGCAACTTAAGATTATATAGAAGAACCCGACAACAACTGTCGGGCAGTAGCCCACCAGACATAACATCCGTCTGGTCGGAGGATCCTCCCTTTTCTACGGGGGTTGAAGAGCTTTACACCCTGTTCTCCTACCCCCAAACCTGCACAGATGGGGATTCAGTAATGACTCTGCCCCGGAGTGTAAACGTGGTGCTGTTCTACAAACGATGGTGCACTTATCATCGTGTCCTGCGTGTCCTTTTGTTTGTTCGCTACAGGAACTGATGGACGCTACTGAAAGCGCCAAACTTGTAGCTCAGTTTTGGGCTGATACAATTTAGATTGCCATCGATGCCCTAAGAAGAAGAATAAAATCTTCGTCAATCCATCAGCAAACTGATCGTATGTTGGATAAGAATCCAAGGGATCATTAAGCTATGTTACATGGATATTCGTTTTAATCGCTATCATTCTCCAGCCCTTATCCCAATTTATCTGGGGTCGGCCTAACATAAAAAAAAAACGTTTATTTAAATTACAATTGGCATTTCGATACATATTTCTGGAGATCACCTTTTAAGCAAGGAATTGCTTGTATTAGGAGACTCCGCACTTCCACTTGTTAT
Source organism: Eurois occulta (assembly GCA_950022335.1). Lineage (NCBI taxonomy): Eukaryota > Metazoa > Arthropoda > Insecta > Lepidoptera > Noctuidae > Eurois > Eurois occulta. The sequence continues at coordinate 5,879,510 of OX465481.1, read as the reverse complement.
TTTTAAGCAATTGAAATGTAGACATGATTACACAAAAAAACAAAAATTAAGTTTAAAATTAAAAACAAAACAAAAAGGTAAACTTAAAAATTATTCAAACAGCTCTGCAAATAAATGAGCGTTATGTATAAAAAGGCCAGATCACGCGTGTACTTGTGGTATGTGTATCATGAGTGAGTGTGTGAGTGAGTGTGGGTGTGAGTGTGAAAGTGAGGTTGTATGGTGTGTGAGATAATAGAATAGAATAAAATAATTCTAATAAATTGAAAGAGCAATTTTAAGCAAAATTGAAAGTGTAGGTCCAAATGTAGGTTGTCGTTTGTCGGTTAGCCCTGCGACATTGTCTTGGGTTCAAAAGAAGCTAAGTAAGTCTAGCATGGCTACTTCTTCGTCATATCCCTACTCATGCAAGTAACTATGTGCCTACCTATACTGTGTACTTAAGTAACTGAATATTTCTGCAAGCTGTGCGTGATAAGAAACCATTTGAAGCCACTATTCAGTCATACCGTCGCTAAGGTTTTTTAGAAAAATATTCGCTTCTTCAGATTCTAACTGTACTTATCTAACTGTTTACAGAACTGGCGGTAGGTTACCATTTCACCCACAGCACAGTATTAATATGTATGAGAAATAATTCTCTCCTGTACCGGCAAGAGGTTCTGACAACACAACACACAATATCCATCGTGAACGTGTAAACATAGGCTAATAATCTTTATTGTGCCAACAATGGGAACAGAATGATTATTAGGGGAACTGTCTAATTACTATTTTCACTAACACTATATGACATAAAAAAAAAAATGTTCTTATGTAATTCAAGCAATGCCTAAATTGTATTAATACCTTATTGCACTGTTGGAATTTCCACTCTCTGAAAACGGGTATTATTGTATATATTAAAATTTGATGGTTCGATCCTAATACAAATAACATCACGCCTGTAATCCCCGAAGGGTTAGGCAAAGGTGTAACTAATAGTACACCCACATTACGGCAGTTATGTTTTTAAGTCCCATGTAATTGGGGGCGAGCCTATTGTCATTAGACTGCGTGGCTGCTACTGAGAAATTCCTGATGAAAATCCCAATATCACTTTGCCCGACCCGGGAATCGAACCCAGGACCCCATGCTCAGCTGTTGTGCTTGCGACCACTGGCATCAGACAAATTAGGTTGGTAGTTTAGTTGTTTTTTTTAATTTATTTATTTATGTACACATAGATAAATAGATTTTTTTTTAAGTTCTGTTATAATTAATAGTGAGACTTACCTTAGAATACTTTAAAACCAATGGAAGACTCATGGCTGATGACAGGATCCAGACGAAGGCGATCTTGACTGTCACTCTCTTTCTCGTTTTATTTCTTCCGAACCTCATTGGATACCGGAGTGAGAGATATCTGTAGGAAAAAAAATATTTTTATTTTCTGCAGTACCACGGTTCGATCAAACCGGTATGGACCGATTGATGACCGGCTGCGGACAATGGACACTGACAGAACATTATTTGTCAGAATCCGAGATCCAGAGCTGTGTCTGCAATTTGTACGTACTAGTTTGAATCTTCACAAGGTCCAATTTGTGGTAGTCTGAAATCATTACTGCGATTTACTTGTAAAAGAAAGATTCGTTATGTTATAACCTGATTTTTAGGGTTCCGTTCCTCAAATGGAAAAAAAATTGGTGTCCGTCTGTGTGTCGGTTCGTCCGTCTGTCTGTCACCCTTTATCTCGGGAACGCGTGGGGGTATCGAGTTGAAATTAAAACCATATACTCAAGTCTACAGTCCCTTGAAGCTGTGAAAAAAAATCTAAGTTAACAAAAAAAAAAATACGACCGTATAAGCCGCAAAAAACTTATATTTCGACACTCTCAAGGGAATCAAAATTTATAGGGTACTTCCCGTTGACCTAGAATCATGAGATTTTATAAGTAGCAATGTCTTACAGCACATGTAATGGAAAAAATCTGAAAACCGTAAATATGTAGTTTAATAACAAAATAACTACAAGTTTATATAGAATCCTTGGTGCACGAGTCCGACTCGCACTTGGCCGGTTTTATAAAAATATTTTCTGAATGAGAATTTGATCAGAAAACTTAGTTTAACTAAAAAAAACCTAATAGATCATCATGTACAAGGTTTAATGGTGTACACTCTCATCGAAACACTTCGAGAACGTACAGCCAAGCCAGGAATACTGAGGCTAGACGAGCACTCCTATACAGGGTAGCGCCGACCACACGACAATAACTTAAATTGCGTATCATCATCATGACGTTTCCAGTCTACATAAAATAATTCATTTGAATATTATACAAGTTCACTGGACATTATTTTTCATTTTCAGCATTTTCAACATTATGTGAATTTATAGGCTAGCACCGACAGGTTAACGTAACAACTCCGTTTTTTTTTTCGGATGGGAAATCATCAAATGACTCCTCCCGCTCTGGGCGGAGCGGAAGGGAGTGTCAGACTTTTACTGACTAAAACCCACCCGTGTTCCTTCTTTTGCCCTTTGTGTTCCAGGGCCGCGGTATCTCTTTCAGGCAGTCCCGCAGCCCTGGCAGGCATCGGCCCCTGCATTGGTATAAACACTAAATTCCTGATCACCAACTCGCTACTTCAAAAACCTTTGTCAAATCCGTTCGTTAAATTTTATTTCCAGACGCCAATTAGTGCAAATTATACCTAAGGGTAGTAAACCATTTATAAATAGTGTTGTATTTCGTTCATAGTTTTGTATTATTTAGATTGTTTGATTCTTTTATAAATTTCGATTTTAGGATTTTGGTAACGCCATCTAATTTTTTGATTGGTAAATGATTAGGTCCTACATTTGACGTTAATGTCAGATTAGGCGATCATATCTCCTTCTCCCTCCCGAAAAGCATGCCTGTCTCTAATTGGCCGCGAGTGAATGATACCGCAAGAGTACATTAGCAACTGTCACGCTGTGTAGCTGCGCACGTGATGTACCGCATCATTACCGCTTAATCTCTGCTTGGAAATCTATCATAAACTGTGGTTGAACTAAGATGAACCGCCCGCGGGTGTGACTGAGTGAGTTGGTGCAATAAGAATTCCTGTGATCAAGTTCCCACTGCTTGAAGAAGCCAGCAGCCGCCATTTTTTCCTGCCCTTACATCGCGAGGGACGAAGAATTCACGAGGTAAGGTGTGCTCTCCTTTCAACTCCTAATACAACAGTCGCCCGTTCATCATCCCAATTATTTCGAAGCGAATCCACTACCTTGATAGTCAGGCACAAATCCAGATTCGTGGCTGCTACTGAGAAATTCCTGATGGAAAACCCAGTAACACTTGCCCGACTTGGAAATCGAACCCAGGACCTCATGAACTCTGAATCTGAATCCACTAGACCAACGAGGCAGTAAATACAATCAGTTATCTTTATTTTTTTAAATAACCGCTATGTGGAGCCCTGCTACAGCCAGACGGCGAAGGGTAGAAGAACAATTTGGAAAAAACCAAAACCCATGCATACTTTCATATTCTTTATTTATGTATGTCGGGTTTTCAGGATTTATTCCGTTAGGTTCGTACATCATGTGAGCAGACGATGGGTTTCGTGCAATGAAAATACACTGAGTGCGATACACTGTTCCTATTAAACTAACAAATTACTTGAAATTACAATTTAACACAGTAACACTGGACACAATGAATCGGGGTACAGTTCAAAGACGTCTTAACTTCGCTGCGATAAGACCTTCCATGTCGTTCTCGCCTTGAGTTAAAAACATCAGGGCTCTGTAAAAGCACGCAGGGGTGGGTGCGTGACCACTGGCATACTGCGATTACTTGCGATTCATTTTAAGTCCGTACCAATGACCAGATCCGAAATGTATGTGATACTGTTACACATCCGTCAAGATTTATTTGAAAATTAGTGTTTGACACTATCTGGCATACATAATAATAAGTTTTTTTTTATCAAAATAATTATTTCCGCTTCTACTGTGCCAAATAAAATATCTTTCGTTCCGATCGCTGGTTCAAGTTAACCCTGAACCGAAATAACTGGAATTCATTGGAATTAGTCTTTGTTCAGCAGTGGGATTAGGGCATGCGGAACCGGGATTCCGTCCCGTAGTAAAAACCGGTTTTTCCCGGGTTTTATGTGGGATAATGGCAGCTAAAAGTAACAATTATGGACTTACCTGTCCACACTAATGGTGCACAGATGCATTATGGATGCAGTACAGAGCAACACGTCGAGACAGAGCCAGCACAGGCAGTAGATTGCGGGTAGGGGGAAGTAGCCTGCAACAAATAAAAAACATGATTTATAAAAATCAAAGTGGAAATGTCTAAATCGTCACACTTACGTACACCCACAGTGTGATGACATTCAACCCAGTGTGGGTTCAGTACAAGTTGATTACACAAGTTTAAATGAAATTAGTTAGTGAAACTCCTTACATGGGATGAGATAAATCTAAACATAATGAAAAATAGCCATAACTTTGGTTTTGTAATGTTCAGATTTCGATATCTATCACGTATTTAAGTAGATTGGCTTGTAATTAACACTAGAAACGAGATAATTTACCATGTCCACTGTTTGTTTTGAGTTCCCGATATTTCGGCGCTGTTGCAAGATTGGCTTGGTATAGAAAGATATTTTTTGAATTACACTTTTCTTTTTTGTTAGTCATTTGGTTAGTGCTTAACCTGGTGTCAGAGTTTTTATGCCGCCCATGGGTCTTTGACTTAACTTTAACAAGCCGTCGAGAAATATCTCACAGGCATGCTGGTTTGGTTTCCTCACGATAGTTTCCTTCACCGAAGCAAGTGACATTTATATACAATACGCACATGAATCCGAAAAATCAGAGGTGCGTGTCTTGGGTTTGAACTCGAGACCTATGACTTGGCAGTCCGACAGTCACACCACTAGGCTATCACTGCTATCACTGCTTAATGACACTGATCAGTGGTTAAAAGTACCTTCTCATGTTTCTTGCAACATAAACATTTATCTCTGAAAAATATAACATGCTGACATCAATTTTACATAAAGGCTCCTATCAATTCCCTGTGTAGTATAAATATTTCGAGAAAAAGCTGGCTTAAAAGGATTTGGCACAAAACCCTTTACTATCCGATACGGTGCTCGCTGTTCAAATTCTGACTTACAAGAGTATCTTACTCTCACGGTTTCTTCAAACAAACTTTTCTACCTTGTTTCCGATGAAACACATGTATGCTTGTTATCTGAGAACTTTGTATTGGATCAAGGTATAACTGAAAGGCAAAGCTGGCGATTTATGTTAGCTATACAGGTTGATACGGCTTTTATTTACATGTATTTTATACGACTGCTTCGTTGGTGGACTGCTAAGGATTTTTTTTCAGCCACGAAGTCTGGATTTGTTCCCGGTTGATGACAAAAGGCTCACCCCTTATTACATGGAACTCAAACATATTTGGCGAAATGTGTGTGAACTATAATAACACCTCTGCTTAACCCTTTGGGGATTACAGGTGTGATGTTATCTATGTTATTTTATACGCCTTTCATTTGTGTATTACTGGGTTAATATTCCTTTTGTAGTAGATAGTTTTTAAGTTGGCTGTATCGTATAATTTAAAAAACAATCATTATAGATTTAGATGATTAATTAAATAAAAGCATCATCATCAGTCACCTACCCTTATCCCAATTTCTTTAGATTGGTGCCACAATTCTGCTTCCAAAATACGTCCCTATTACTCGTCAACTTATCATCATCATCTGCCTAGCCTTTTCCCAACTATGTTGGGGTCGATTTCCAGTCTAACTGAATGCAGCTGATTATCAGTATTTTACATGGAGTGACTGCCTATCTGACCTCCACAACCCAGTTAGTGCTAGGTAATACGATACCCCTTGGTAAGACTGGTTGTCAGACTTTCGGGTCACTGACTACCTGTAACGACTGTCAAAGATCTACAAACTACAGCCGGGACCAACGGCTTAACGGCACGGAGGAAACTCGGTATGTAATGGGTGGTCACTCATCCACGGACCAACCTAGGTAAGCACGGCTTAACCTAAAGATCGACCCTAGTGGCTGTTCTTATTTAGCCACGAGCTCCTCACGAATTATTTAAAAATATATATAAATAGGTTTCCAAAAGCACAAAGGCTTTTAGAAAGAATCCTGCATTCTGCGTTTTGCGACAAAAATGCCTTCCATATTTTTTGTACCTCAATGTGATTTATGCAGTGCGGGTCGGGTCCGAGTATGAACACGTACAAAAATTTTGTCTGAATAAGGTAAGGTCTTTGTAGTGTATTATAATGGGTGCAAAATACCCTTAACGAAGCCGAACGGCACTAACTTGTTCAAAATCAAAATCAAATATTTTTATTTCACATAGGCCTACATGGGCACTTATGAAACGTCAACAAAAAGGTGCACGGTTCGGGTTGGTCGTTTCCTATGGAGAAGAACCGGCAAGAAACTCCATGATTACTCTTTTAAAATGATTAGATTTTACAATATTATCATGTTACAGCATCAGAGACAGCATAGGCCCGACAATAAGTCGTTGCTTACTACACAAAAAAAAAAACGGAAAACAAGATAAGAGGTTAACAAAAGTTGTCACCTCTAGGAATCTACAAGGCCTACACTGTTCACACATTCACAAACGTCCAGTCAGTGCAAGCATTTGTTAGAACTATGGGAAGGCAACATTGACGTGCAACCTTGTGGTAATGTTACTGCAGTTTCTTATTACGTCGCTAAATACGTTAGCAAATGTGAACCACACGATAGTGGCGATGTAATACGCGAAACAATTTCCAGGGCTAGGAGGCAAGGGGGCAAAGTATGGCATCAGTTATTCACAGTGGCAATGGCAATTTTGTCACAACGTCTGGTAAGCGCCCCTGAATGTGCTTATAGGTTATGCCATTTACCTCTTAAGATGAGTTCACGAAAGACTGTGTTTGTTAACAGTTGCAAACCAAATGAAAGATTTCGGCTTTTACGAGTTGAAGGCAATGAGTCATCAATTTATAACAACATTTTTGACCGCTACGTGCAGAGACCCGACAATCTCGAAAACATGAGCCTGGCTGAATTTGCTATACGTTTTGAAACATTTTCACACCCGGGGTGGAATGAAGAAGATGGCGACGAGGAGTTGAGAGAAACGCATAATGAGCCCCAACGTTTTATTAAATTAAGAGATAACACTCGGATGCGCATACGGAATAAGCAGTAAGCAGTTCTTCGCACTAGATACTACACTTTAAATAGTGACAAAGAAAGCTATTATTATAGCTTACTTGTATGTCATCTCCCTTTTCGAGAGGAATCTAGCCTCTTACTGGATGATGAAACTGCAGAATCTTGCTTTTTGAGACGGCAAACCGAATTACGGCCTTTGCAAGCTAATGGTAATCCTGAAGAATTTGCTCACGCCGAGCAAATAATACAACAAGCATTAGCTCAAGCAACTGCATTAAATGCTGCTAGACGAACGTGTGCCACTGAAAATGAAGGAGTTCTATGTGCAGACGAAGAAGTTATTAATAACATTAATGACAATTGCGATGATAATGGTGAAAGAATGATGATGCCTAATCCAACAACAAAATTTGTTCCAAAAAGTTTCTGCTGCGGTCGAAGCCGATTTAAATGGCGCCGAAGATCAATAGCTGCTTTTTATAACGGGAGGTGCTGGCAGCGGCAAGTCATACTTGTTGAAATTACTTGTAGAACACATCGAACGTTGTTACCGTCTGACTGTTGACCCTCTGCTTAAACCCAAATTTGTGGAAGTAGCATCTCTAACAGGGGTCGCTGCCCGACAAATATTTGGTAAGACTCTGCATTCCGTATTTTTACTACCTATTGAGAAAGGCAACACCATGTCTTATAAACGTTTAAGTGGAAATAGGCTCGAACAAGAAAGACGTAGATGGCGCCATATCAATTGGCTCATAATTGATGAAATTTCGATGGTGTCGTATGAAAACTTGCGCATCATACATTTACGTTTACAGGAATACAAAAATAACGATAAGTTATTTGGCGGAGTCAACTTACTACTGTTTTGGTGATATAATGTAACTGCCCCCGGTCAAAGGAAACTGGTGTTTTTTGCAACCATCGTGGTTTGAAGCCGAAATTAATCTATGGCATCAATTTTCATTTTGCGAACTTACAATAAACATGCGCCAACAAAATGATGCTGAATTCATCGACTTGCTAAACAATTTGCGGGTCGGTGAATTGACTACGAGTCAACTTGAATTGCTATGTGAACGACGCAGAATACCTTTGACGGGGGACTTTGCTGATGGAGTTGCTGTGCGAATCTTCCCCACCGTTAAACAAGTTGATGATTATAATGATTTAATGACAGCAAAAAATTCTAAATCACATAAAGTTTATACCGTAACTGCTGTAGACGAGTCTCGTGAGGTCGCCACTTACGGAAAGACGCCACCGCCCAACGTAATACCGAGGGATGTTAATAATTGTGGAGGTTTATTATCAATGCTAAAATTAGCTGAAGAACCTCGCGTTATGCTAAGGCGAAATATGTCAGTTTCAGATGGCCTTGTAAACGGAGCAATTGGCATTGTTAAAAAAATTAAATGGCCTGCTCTTCGAAGAGAACAAATTGAAGAAGGGGAATTACCGGAATGTGTTTTAGTTCAATTTGATGATGATATGATTGGAAGTAGAATTAAAGATGAAAATGGCTGGGTACCGATAACTCCTACTGTTGCAACGTTTCAAGCAACTAAAGGATACGGAGATGTCGAGCGCCGAATGTTGCCTTTGATTTTAAGTTGGGCAGTTACAGTTCACAAGTTACAGGGAACTACACTAGAAAAAGCTGTTATTGATCTAGGCAAGAAAAATTTCGCCAAAGGACAGGTGTATGTTGCTCTGAGTCGTGTTAAAACTTTGGATGGAATAGCGTTGTCTGACTTAGATTCTAACAAATTATTGAGTAGGCCACACGACGAAAGAGCACTGCTAGAGATGACTCGATTACGCAATTTAAATTTGATCTTAAATTGACGCATCAACTATAACGATGTTGATGAGTAGTAGACTCATTACTACTCATCAACATCATTGTTAGTTGTCCAATATAAAACTTCGATCTTTAAATTCCCTCGATTATCTATGGTCTCCATCATCAGACCTGTAATGGCACTTGTAACCCAGATGGGTGCAAAGTTTTAATCAATATACATGAATTAAGTCCAAACGCAAGGTAGCTACTGTAAGCAAGGAGTTCCCTTAACTGTCCTTCGTCTTCATCATCAGACCCCTTATGACAGTCACAACCCATCTAGGTGTAAATTTCTCATCAATACAAATTAATCAAACCCAAACACAAGGTGACTGCTGTAAACCCTTGAGGAGTTCCCTCGACTGTCTTTCGGTTCCATCATCAGAGCGACTCCAGACCTTCTTTAAATTGTAGTGCTTTAAAATACTTAATCAAAAAATTTACAAACGCACTAGTCGCCACTACAATTTTTGAAAGCTCCCCTCAATTTCTCTAGGATGTCATCATCAAATCCCGGTTTCCTTATCATGGGACCACGCTTGACAAAAAAAAAAATATCGAAATCGGTTCATAAACGACGAAGTTATCCGCGAACACACATAAAAAAAATATATATACGGTCGAATTGAGAAACCTCCTCCTTTTTTGGAAGTCGGTTAAAAAACTAAACAATGTCATGTGTATATAGAAAATTCATAAAATGTCAAATTGTAAAAAAATAAAATAAAAATAGGTATAAGTAAAGTCAATTCAATTTTGATTCAAATTGGAGCAGTTCAATCCCAAGATTTTTTGTCCTCTATATAATCTTTAACAGTATAAAATCCTTTCTGGAAAAGTTTACGTTTTTTAAAGGATTTGAATTTATTAAGGCTTAAATTTTGAATGTGGTTTGGTAGTTTATTATAAAAGCGAATACATTGGCATCTGAAAGATCAACAATACATTTATGTCAATACAAATGTGGGTACAATATATTTATGTCTATTTCTTGTATTTATATTGTGAATATCACTATATTTCACAGCTTTATATTTTTGTGAGCATACAAAAGATTTTCATAAATATACTGAGAAGGAACAGTCATAAAATTAATTTCCTTAAATTTTTCTCTGAGAGAGTGTCTTGGACTCAATTTATAAATTGATCTAACCGCCCGTTTTTGCAAAACAAAAATGGTCTGTATATCAGCGGCATTCCCCCACAATAGAATGCCGTACGACATTATGCTATGAAAATAACTGAAGTAAACTAATCGGGCTGTCTCAGAATTTTTCTAACTGCGTATGCTGCAGAGCTCAGTTTTTTCGACAATTTATCTATATGAGGCCCCCACTGAAGCTTAGCGTCTAAAGTTAAGCCCAAGAACACCGTGCTATCTTCAGGGTTCAACTCTTCGCCCTTTACCAACACACAAGTTTTCACCTGCCTAACGTGAGGCAGTGTAAACTTAATGCATTTGGTTTTTTTTTTCATTAAGAAGCAAATTATTAGCGTTAAACCAATGCACCACTTTCGAAATAGCGCTATTTACATCGTCAACAACTAGCTGTTGTCGTTTAAGTTTAAATAAAAACGAAGTGTCATCCGCAAATAGCACTATATCATGATTATCCTTTATGAGGTGAGGCAAATCATTAATATAAATAAGAAACAAGAAAGGGCCAAGAATCAAACTCCCATTGTTCTTCTCGTCATTGCGATTTTTTTTTGTTCTAGACCATACCTAACCTAGTTACGGAGACATTGGGGGCCAAGGTTCCCAGTTCTTCACAAGTTTGTTTTTAAATACATGTTTTTAATGTTACATAAATTTACTTAAGACACTTCCACGATCCCCGTGCTGTTCAATGCATCCATCAGCACAATGTTTTGAGTGCGGTAGGTGCGAGAGAAAAATCGTTTCCCAGCAATAATTTTTGCGTAGAGTTATTTACTTTGATGTACAGAATGCTTGGTTAACTGCTTCCTGAAGGGTCCGTTTACACCTTGTATATTTCTTACAAATAAACCCACCCATTCTTACAGATACCTATCCGAACAAAAGTTCTCATAAGTCCCCGTCGTCTCTCACACTACTTAAAATAATTAAAAGTAAAGTAGTGTTCAAACATAAATCACCAATGAGTAAACAGAATGATACAGCAATAATATTTCAATGGTGGCCCGTACACAGTGCAACCAATCACGAACTATATGTATAGTTCGCGGCTTCGCCCGCGTGGAGTTCGATAATTCGCCGACGGGGTCATACTACCGGGATAAAAAGTATCCTATGTGTTAATCCAGGTTATAAACTATATGTGGGCTAAATTTCGTCCACATCCGTTTAGTAGTTTTGAAAGAGTAACAAACATTCATTCATCCATCCTCACAAACTTTCGCATTCATAATTATTATTTCCTTTATTCATTTTAATACAAATCTTTTACATTTTTAAATATAATTTAAAAAAAAATATATAAAAAACATTAAAAAATATAAAAAATTGTAGCCCACCGGTATCGGGAACAGGGTCCAAGCTACCGGGAGTCAGGGCTCCAGAGAGAGAAACCTCCTAACAATACGAGCCGTGTCCAGAAGTACCGCTTTCTGAATCAAGCCCTTGATCCAGCTGCCTAACGAGAGCCTCCTGAGATATTGGTCGAGGCTCTTGGCAATTAAGCCATGGGCCGACACGACTATCGGCACAATGATCGCTGAGTCCACATCCCACATGTCGACAACCTCGCGAGCCAAGTCACGATACTTGATTTGCTTATCTTTCTCGGCTTTCACGAGGTTCTCGTCATGCGGGACCGTAATGTCAAAAATCATTGCGCGCCGCTCTGATCGATCCACCACCACTATATCAGGCTTATTGGCTACAATAGTCCTGTCAGTGATGATAGATTGATCCCAGTACAATGTGATATTGCCATTTTCGAGAACTGGGTCGGGCACATACCTATAATACAGAACTTCCGATTCCATAAGGTTTACCTTGGTTACCCTTCGGGTACGGAACCCTAAAAAGCAAGAGATGATTTTTATCATTTGAATTTAAGAGTATGTACACCAATTTTGGATTCAATCGACCCAGAGAATAAAAAGTTTCACAGAAAATTCAACCCCCCATTTTACCCCCTTAGAGGTAGAATTTCATAAAACCCTTTCTTAGTGGGTACATACTCTTCACAAAGAATAAACTTTTCAAATTTCATGTCTCTAGGGCCAGCGGTTTGGGCTGCGTTGATATATCAGTCAGTCAGTGAAGACTTTGAATTTTAGATGTATGGATTGACGAGCAATTCGCCCGCGACTTTGTCTGCAAATATTGTGATAGCTCGGCTAATATCCATGACATAAATTTAATTCATAGCTTATAGCACTCACGAATAATGTAGCTTTCTGTCAGTGAAATAGTTTTTAATATTGGATCATGAGTTGCGGAGATTACCCCCTACATACAAACTTACAAACAAATACCTCTTTTATATATATATTAGTAAAGAAGTATAGATAACGCGTCGGTCACTGTCATCGGTTATTGTCATAAATTTGCTTATAAAAACTGCATCTATCTTGCTCAAACTTTCACAGAGTCTAGGAGAAAGAACAAGAGAGATATACTGCCTAAAGTACCCACAAACAAAGGGTTATTAAGACACGTCGTGTAAGCCTTTAAAATACTAGTACTGTGACATCCTATCTTCTGTTTCTTCTGAATAATGTCGTGGACCATGTTAAACAGCAAAAAAGGGTCCCAAATCACAGGTCCTATAAGTCTATTCTCAATGACAAGCGGGACTGAATCGAGACCCATAAACATGCCAAAATTCATTCAGACCCGTTAAGAAATACGGCCTTCAGGGCTCAAGGTATTTTCGAGTCAAAATGGACCAAATTGCCGAAGATATATTCGTATTTCTACGAACTCGAGCAGGCTTTCACTTCACCTGGGATTAGATATTCTTATTTCACTGGTGCGATAATGATATGCGACGTAATTAAGATTGACTTCCTCGTTTGTCTCGCTTTTGCTGAGGGTTCGGTTCCCAAGTCAGGCAGTGTTAATGGGTTTTTCATACAGAGTCTGGATTCGTACCTGGTTGATGGCAATAGGCTTTCCCTCAATTATACAGGGTGTTTGGCGCATGGACCGACACAATTTTTCCAGGGATTTGGGAGGTCATTAGCTAGGTTCTACCCATACACCCTTTGTCCCAAATGTCACGGTTGGTTACATATGTTTTTTTTTGTTTAAATGAAAAAAATGCCCAAAATGTTTCCTTTAATTCGAAATAACTTTTTTGTTTGTGGACGTAGTGGCACAAAACAAATTTTGTTGCATTCTCCAAAGTCTTTTAAATCTAAAAACATCTTTGTTTTATACAACTGGTTTCAAAAAAAATCCTTACAAGCTTCCAAAGTAAATTTTTTTATTTAATGAATGAAATTTTACAACTTCTAAATTAATTATAAAAAAAAACAAAAGTCATTTTGAACTTAGCTTTATTTTAAAAAGTTCTTTAGTTGATACCCTTTCTAACGGTATGCTACATGTCATAGAAATTATTCATTATGTAGTCAAAATACTAGTTAGGAGAGTCAGGGTTAAGAAAAGAGTTTTTAAGGTTATTTTGTTTTTAATAAACTAAAGTTATAAAAAGGAGGCAAAACACCGGGAGAGGTGGAAAGTAATGGGGGAGGCCTTTGCCCAGCAGTGGGACAGAATAGGCTAGTTAAAAAAAAAGTTATAAATCTTGTTCAAATCGACCTCCTCCATTTCGTATGCATGGATGACATCTGTTTCTTATTATTTCAACTGTCGTTGTACGTAGTGCCCGAACTTGTTGTGCCTGTTTTGGAAGAAGGTGTGCCGATAGTTTTCCAAAATGACGGCTGTCCAGCACACTACCAACTGGACGTGCGAGAGCATTATTTTAAATAATGCCTTTCCAAACGCATGGATTGGTAGAGGCGGCCCTATTCCGTGGCCCGCACGGTCCCCAGACCTGACGCCTTTGGATTTTTACGTCTGGGGACGTGCAAAAGAATTGGTTTACCAGACAGAAGTGCCCACTAGGGAAGTTCTAATTGAACGAATAACCGACGCGTTTCAAACTATGAAAGAAGAAATGCGACTACGTACAACGACAGTTGAAATAAGAAACAGATGTCGTGCATGCATACGAAATGGAAGAGGTCAATTTGAACAAGATTTATAACTCTTTTTTTAACTAGCCTCTTCTGTCCCACTGCTGGGCAAAGGCCTCCCCCATTACTTTCCACCTCTCCCGGTGTTTTGCCTCCTTTTTATAACTTTAGTTTATTAAAAACAAAATAACCTTAAAAAGTCTTTTCTTAACCCTGACTCTCCTAACTAGTATTTTGACTACATAATGAATAATTTCTATGACATGTAGCATACCGTTAGAAAGGGTATTAACTAAAGAACTTTTTAAAATAAAGCTAAGTTCAAAATGACTTTTATTTTTTTTTATAATTAAGTTAGAAGTTGTAAAATTTCATTCATTAAATAAAAAAAATTACTTTGGAAGCTTGTAAGGAATTTTCTTGAAACCAGTTGTATAAAACAAAGATGTTTTTAGATTTAAAAGACTTAGGAGAATGCAACAAAATTTGTTTTGTGCCACTACGCCCACAAACAAAAAAGTTATTTCGAATTAAAGGAAACATTTTGGGCATTTTTTTCATTTAAACAAATAAGAACATATGTAACCAACCGTGACATTTGGGACAAAGGGTGTATGGGTAGAACGTAGCTAATGACCTCCCAAATCCCTGGAAAAATTGTGTCGGTCCATGCGCCAAACACCCTGTATAAGACTTAAACATAATAACTATAGCGAAATAACTGTGTTCTATATAGTACACACGCCTCTGCCCAACCCTGAGGGGATTACAGGCCTGATGTTACGAAATTCAACTAGACTGATCAGTTTGCAGTATGTATATAGAATTTTCTTCATTTACCATATGTGAGGCTTCAAATTGGAAAGTAATTGAATTACGCTCCTTCGTCAAGAAATATATTATGTTTACGTGTAGGTGTTTCTTGTTCCAGAAATAAATAATAATATAAGGGGAGATTTAGAATTTCTCAATTTCACATCTGTACTTTCACACGTCCGCTGGCTACGTCGTAGCTACGGCGTAACTGACACCAAGAACAAGATGACACTGCTGCGGCGTAACTAACTTCAAAAACAAGATGTCACTGCCATGACGTAACTAACACCAAGAACAAGATGTCACTGCTACGGTGTAACTGATACCAAGAACAAGATGTCACTGCCATGACGTAACTAAAACTAAAAACAAGATGTCAACGCTGTAACTGACACCAAGAACAAGATGTCACTGCCATGACGTAACTAACACCAAGAACAAGATGTCACTGCTACGGTGTAACTGACACCAGGAACAAAATGTCACTGCCATGACGTAACTAACACCAAGAACAAGATGTCACTGCTACGGCGTAGGTGACATCATGATATTACCGCTATGTCTCTGCACTGTCATCGGTAACTGATCGCGTGTTAATGTAACGCGTAGATTGATTATATATTAACATTTGTATAATGATTGTGCTATTTTAATAGTTGGTTTTAAGAGAAATAATCATTTCTAATCGCTCGACCACGGGCTACTTCCTCTAGCAACACGCCTGTATGACAGCGACTACAGAAAAAAAAAGAAAGAAATTGCCTACTACACCCACGAATCACCGCGACGTATCTTGTGACGCGATGGTACTCACGCGAAGTGACAGACGCACCTGTAGCGAAAATTATAAAATTGACAAAAAGCGCGCTAGTGACACCTATACCTAACTATAATTAAGAACTAAATCTTGCATCGCGCTATCAGAGTTTTCCGCAAGTTAAGACTATACAGGGTGGAAGGGATACCGACGCGAAAACGGTTACCAAGTATTCAGTAATCATTCGGCGCTCCCACATAGATTTATTTATCGGTAATTTTTAAAAAATCATGTGCCTCTCAATGGCGATGCCATACATTTTGACCGTGTAGGTTTTTCAATATCCATTTGGGGGGGGGGGGGCGTCTCAGAATGATGTACTGAATATGTGGTAACCGTTTTTGCGTCGGTTTCCCTTCCAACCCGTATGCATACGTCGGGCAGTGGCCCACCAAACACAATACCCGTCTGGTCGCAGGATCCTCCCTTTTCAACGGAGTAAGATAAGCTTTACTCTTCGTTCCTCATACCCCTGTACGCCTATTAAAAGTAACCATAGCAATGACACTAACTAAAATCCACACACTCTATTGTATTTTTAACGCCACGGCGTGTCAGTTACGCAGGGCTTTTAACAAATTTGTCAATATGCCGCTAGGGTGTGCCTCTAAACAAACACGCGGTTAGTGACAACCCTAACCACCGCTCATTAACCCACCATCGATGTTTGCTGACTCCAAATTACTGGGAATGTTATACGGAATGAAATGGGGACGCCTCGCTGTGAGAGAGGGTTCCACTGTTGGCGAGTTATGAAAATAATATTATAGCAAAACTTAGGTATGTGATGATATTTGTGTTCCCTCCCACATTTAACCCGACTGCCATCAAAGCAAGAGTGAATAGGCATCTTCTGGGCACGCTCGTTTCATCATAGACCTCATCCATCGCTTTCCACCAGGCGTGATCGAAGTCAAGAGCAGGACCAAATTGTAATAAACAAAAAAAAAATAAAAAAAATATGATAGTAGTTGTAGAACCTTATGAAGAAGAAATATGGTGTGCTCGGGTTCGAGTTTCTTCACATTCTTAGTCAAAATGGTATCACCGTTTTCCTACTTTTACTGAACGTGGATTCAGCAAATTTTATGAAGCAATTAAAAAAATTAAGGCGAACATTTAAAAATATTGAAAAAAAATTGTAATAAAAATGACTACAGGTCATGCATGCAGGGTTAAAAAAAAAACAAAATTGGTATTAGTCCTGTATGTTAATTATGGCGTGTGGCCAAAGTCGGAACGAACGCCGCCATCATAATTTTTCAATACAATTTAACAAATTTTATAATGGGTGTAAAAATAACCATAATGAAGCCGAAAGTCAATTATTCTCCCTGTCATTTCTATATTTTTTTTGTTCTTGACCATACCTGGAAACCTTCCAGTTCCGGAGATACTGGAGTTCAAATTTAAAACTTTATCCCTACACTTTTGTTTAATCAATTTGTTTAATGTTAAACTTTACTTTAAACATCTTTATAACCCGTGTTCTATTCAATTTATCCATCAGTACAATGTTTTGCGTGTGTTACATCGTGTCCTAACGATTCCCAGCCATAATTTTTACTGCTTGGTTGACGGCTTCTTGAAGGGTCCGTTTACACCTTGTACCACAAACCATGCATCCACTCGTTTACAGTCGTACCTCGCCTCACATGTAACAAAGGACTGACACTAATATGAACACTAGCATACGTCATCTCATTTCACTTGTTTTATGTTAACCTTTGGGAAATCTAAAAAATCCAAGTGAAGCTTTATTTTTCTAGTGAAATAAGGCAACAATAACTTGGATGTGACGGTGATAGTAATTTATTTGGGATACCTCAAGGTACAGACTATAAAAATGCGATTTTTGGGAAATTATTTTGACAAAATGAAAATCAAGGGAAAGTGTTATTTCTTCTTTTCACGAATTGGCGATTTGAATCAGAATCAGAATCATTTATTTGTTAAACATAGGTCTAACATTAGGGATCTTATAAATAGTTAAGGTTCTTGCTATGTTAAAAAAAAAAACAAAATCAAAAAAAAAATTGATAGGATGTTGGGGTTAGGATTATTACTATTTTATTTTATTTTTTTATTTTGTTTATCCGTAACCATGGTGCTTACAACAGCGCCAAAATATCGGGAACTCGCAAGTTGCGTCCCACCATAAATAGATAGAATATTCCTTATTAGATTATTCCTTATTATACATTGCACGTAGAACGACTAATCGCTAAAAGCAATATTTTCTAGACAACCATTGGGAATGTTATTAGTAATATTACTATAATAATGTGATTTTTTTACGAAAATAAATTCCTAAACCACACTACTTGTCACAATTTAATAACCAAAAATATATTTTATGGAATTATAAAGTAACGACACACTTGCCACGATTTATACGACAACAATTCAGCGTGCTTGCTTACGCCAACAATACTTTTCAACTTACCCATAGCACATAGGGCCGATTTTCCGTCACGTAATTTAAGGTAAGTATATCACTAAATTTAGCTAGGTTGGTATCTAAATAACTTAAATTGAATAGAATAAATGTGTCCAACAAATACATGTAAAGAAAAACAGCTATCGCGTAGTGAAACAGATATCTGCTACGCCGTAGGCCGCGTAGCGGTGACATCATCGCGTCAGCTACGGCGCGGCGTAGCAATTTATTGTGAGTAATAGTGTATTCAAAACTTATACTGTCACTTACGGGATATCTTCCGTGATTGTCAATTATTTTGAGCTCCAAATATTTCGATGCGGCTGCAAGCGCCATGATCGTGGGATGATAATATTGATAATCACGGAAGTGACAGTATAAGTTTAGTTTTAAACCGTAAAAGCTTGAAGCAGTGTATTCAAAGTTAACGAAAAATAAACAAACAAAACAAAGTTTGTTTTTCTTCACAGCATCTTCATAATGTTTTTGTTTATTCTCAGGACATAAAGAAAGTGCAAAAACATTCAAGGTGGCTTCGCACTAACATAAATAACTTCTGAGAAAACAATAATAAACTCACATAAAAATGTTCGCGAGAGCTGGTGTTCACAGAAATGGTACTATTGCGAATATAAAGAATCAACATTGTTTTTTTGCTGAATGTACTCGTAGAACCTGTATTTCGAAACTTGACAATGTTGGAAATAGCTGTCAAATATTTCATTGTTGTAACAATTCTTAAATTAAAATTCACTTCATGTGATTTTTGAAGTGAAAACTTCTTTAGCGGCGTTGAGCACTTTTTCTGTTATGGGTATAAAATCTTAAACTCGCGTCAGGACACGTGACCTGATCGAAAAAGCGTAAGACAAATTTTCTCATTCGATTTTGAACTTAACTGTCAACATTTTATGGTTTAAAATCATTTGACCTGATCGAAAAAGCGTAAGACAAATTTTCTCATTCGATTTTGAACTTAACCTTCAACATTTTATGGTTTAAAATCATTTGACCTGATCGAAAAAGCGTAAGACAAATTTTCTCATTCGATTTTGAACTTAACCTTCAACATTTTATGGTTTAAAATCATTTAAAGAAATGCTATTTACAAACGTTACGTACCTGTAGGTATGTTAGTGTAGCTAAAATTCCGTATTTCCTTGCAATTTTATTGATTGACGCATAATGACAAGAGATTCTAAAATCAATAAGACAGTGTTGTCTTTGAGTTTGCAGCTTTCTTAGTATCTAGTAGCTATTAAAAGTACTTGTGAAGGCTTTTAAGATGCAAGCACAATCATGATAATAAAATAAAATAGGAAATCGTTCAATCGCAATAAGTACCTTCCGAGTATTAAATTGCTAAACATTTTCACTAAGGCGTTTGTTGTTTGGTAAAATAAAGTTCAGTTTATTTAAAAACCTGCTTTAAAAATGATTTGATTACAAGTATTTACAAGTAAGTTAAAAAGCACGAGTGTTATTGGTATAGGAAACCGATAAATTCTCAGCTAATTCTGTAGTAAGATCGAATATGACGTTCCTGCTTACGTGCTTACTAAGCGCCTGTGAAAAGATGTATCGCACACATTTTTATGTGCGACAGATTAATTCCACACTTTTAATTACAAATTCTTTAGGCAGGATTCAATGATAACATAACATCCTGTAATCCCCGAAGGCTCAGGCAGGGGTGCACCGAATAGTACACCCTGTTCTTTATACTGATAAAGCAATTGGTGCAAAATTATTCCCTAACCATTCCAAAATATCAAACATGCTCAACGTTAATAATCAAGTTTTCACTTCTGCCGGCACTCCCGGAGTGCATTTTTTTTTATGAATTGCAATGATTAGTATGAAGTGTAAATAAGAACCTCTTATACCTCCAGGACCTCAAAAATATTATAATCATGTAGTGACATAATTATGAGGTTTTTAATATTTTTTTAGCCTGTTAGTGGACTGGCTATAAAATGTGGTTTTTCTTGAGCTCATGTTGCGGAAACGAGATGACAACGACAACTTAAAACTTGTAAACTTCGCAGGAACGCTCGGATATTGTGTCTGCTACTTAACAGCCAAATTTTAAATTCATTAATTCTTTTTGTGAACATATTTTAAAAAATATACAGATGTTATATAAACAAATGTTGGTCCATACTATGTCCCGCCAGAAGGCATACAGTATGCCTTCTGGCGGGACATAGTCAACAAAATAGTGCGTTCAAAAATCAATTTACAAAATAAAATGCAAAAAATAAAGTTAAAACCAAGTAGAAGATGTCACAATAAACTTTCATGTCAAACACTAAACGCTAATAATAATATGTAAATAAATTAAACCGGCTCATAAACAAGTATCAATCAATCAAATCTTATATAATAATAGATGAAATACACAGTACAATATGTAGACTTCATCATACTCATCTGCCTAGCCTTTTCCCAACTATTTTGGGGTCGGTTTCGAGTCTAACCGGATACAGCTGAATACCAGTATTTTACGTGAAGTGACTACCTATCTGATCTCTGCAACCCAGTTTGTTCTGGGTAATACGATACCCATTGGTAAGACTGGTTGTCAGACTTTCGGGCCACACGTAGGAAACTAGGTATGTAATGGGTGGTCACCCATCCACGGACTAACCTAGGCAAGCGCAGCTTACCCTAAAGATCGACCCGAGTGGCAGTTACTATTTAGCCATGAGCTCCTTCTATTTAACAGCCTTCATAACCCTAAAACACCATCCTATCTGAGATAACGCTTTTCCTACTCCAGTACTTCTGATGCACCTTGCACGCCGTGTGGTTGTGGAATTCACTTCCGCTTGACATTAGGGACTGCCAAACAGTTGCAGCTATTAAAAGAAGAGTGAAAGAACATTATCTTTCCATTTCGTCATAGCTGCATTTATTACTATTTATTTTTATATTTCTATTCCTTTATTCATCATGTTTTCTTATTTTATACATTTTTTAAAACAAAATATAAAAAAATATATATATGGCCCATCGGCATCAGGAACAAGGTCCAGGCTGCCGGTGGTCAGGACTCCAGAGAGAGGAACCGCCTCACTAAGCGTGCCGTGTTCAGGAGTTCTGCTTTCTAAATCAATATTTGTATTTTTTATTATTTACTTTATTGTATTTATAATATTGCTATATGTTTTGTCTTTGTATTTATACGTATGTAAGTATAGCCATATTAAATTTAACCCTAGATAGATAACCTACGTCGAATCGACGTAATCGATTTTGAAAAATCGATGTAACTCGTTTGTTTGTCGTGTCACTGAACTGGTCCTTCCAACTGCCAACTCAGTCGGCCGTCACAGCTTGCAGGACACACTCATATCGCTCCGGTAAGTGCAACACTTTCGTAAATATTTACCTACCGTACGTCGAAGTGACGTATGGTTATCTTTAAGAAAAAAAATAAAAAAAAATGAAAAAAAATAGCTTTATAAAAAGTGATATTTACTTATGTTTGTTATATTATAGAGATTACAAAAAGCTGATTTTGAAAAGTTTAAATAGTAAATTATAAGACTGACGGAGAGATTCCTAAATGTTTAAGTTTTAGTACCATGTTTTGTTCTTTATTTTTTTTTTAAATAAAAATATGAGTAAACTCTAATGTTTTTAATTTACTCAGTCCACAATTATATACATGAAGACATAATATCACATTCATAAACCTAGTATATACTTAATCCAAAATATGCTCACTCAAACATTCGCACGTCGAGTCGACGTATGGTTATCTTTAGTGTAGAGTGAAATATGGTTATCTATCTAGGGTTAAAGTAGTTATCTGCTTTATGTATTTCATTGTGTCTTCTTCTTTTCCACACTATGTCTACATCTCTTTTTTAGTATCTCCTTTCGCATGTATGCTGAAGGATATTTCTTTAGAAATAAGCATCACCTTTGCATTACTTTTCTGTTTCCTTCTTCTTTTCTGTAATTAGTGTGTTCATAAATTAAAACACATAAATAAAGTTTCGTATACATTTCTTGCTAAGTAAGCTCGGCGCAGCATCACAAAATCTAGGCTAAATACGAAAACAAAATTATACTAAGTTAATCCCAAAGCGTACCTAGTATTAATACACCCATATTCCTATACACCCAGTGCGCAAATAACAGAAACAAGATATGAACGACCGACATAATCCCAGCGAAATTACAGACGCCATATATTTGAAATGTAACACGAGCAGCTTGAGTGTATCTGAGTGTTCTATTTTGTATATTTATGCTCGTTCTCAAGGTTTATAAAGTGATATAGGTATGTTTTGTTGAACAATTTTGAGACCGTTTTAGATGTTGCTTATCACACCAAGACCACACTATTTTCTTCGAAAAGTACGTTGAGCTGATGACCTTGGCTGCCACTTGTAGATATTATATTTATTACCTACTAGCTTGCTTGATGGCAGCGGTTTCGATCGTGTGGAGTTCGGTTATTAAATATATAAAAGCCCTGTGTTAATTCCGGTTATAAACTATCTGTGCGCTTTTCATCCAAATCTGTTCAATAGTTTTTGCATGAAAGAATAGCAAACATCCATCCATCCCCACACACTTTCGCATTTATAATAGTAAGTGAGAAGTAGTAAGATTCATTGACACATAATATGAACTCAAAGTATAAAACTGTTTAACGACCGTCACCGCAATATTCCAGGTCCGAGTCGCTTCGAAAATCAGCGACTCGATACATTGAACGAAAAGCGCCAAATACGGAAAGAGAGACCTAACCTAGAAGGCCTAAAATGGCCGCTTAAGCCGATCATAATTATGAGGAGAATAATATGAATTACGTTACAATTCGTAAAAAAGTCACGCCAGATGGGCAGTCGCTGCGCGTAAAATGCTGGTATTGAGCTACATCCTGTTATATTGGAAACCGAACCAAACATAACAAATTAAGAAAAGGCTAGGCAGATGATGATATCCAGGACTGATTCCAGCTGGTTTTTAGGGTTCCGTACCCAAAGGGAAAACGAGACCCTATTACTAAGACTCCGCTGTCTGTCTGTCTCTCTGTCACCAGGCTGTATCTCATGAACCGTGATAGCTAGACAGTTGATATTTTCACAGATAATGTATTTCTGTTGCCGCTATAAGAACAAATACTAAAACAGAATAAAAAATATTTAAGTGGGGCTCCCATACAACAGACATGATTTTTTTGCCGTTTTTATAGATAATGGTAAGGAACCCTTCGTGCGCGAGTCCGACTCGCACTTGGCCGATTTTTTTTAATTTAATTTCTTGCTTAATACATTCAAACTTGCAGTATGTTGTTACTTACTTATTAAGTCTGAATATTGGAAATCGTGGACTTGGTGTTATAGACAATGAACTATTCAACATTCATAGATGACGAGACGTTAAGTTGTGAAGTTTTGGCAGCCGCTTGCCATAAAATATTAACCCTAGTTTGATGTCTTATGTGGCCCTAACTTAAGATTCTCCTGGGACTAAGTGTTCTAGATGTTGTCGATTATTTTCGTTTCCGTCTGCTTTTACGGCGCCGTGAACGCGCGTTTGTGAAACGCGCGTCGTAGGTGCTTTTAAAGTACGCGTGTGATTGCGCCCTTAGACACTCACAGCTTTGTTTCGGGAGGTACCTGCACCGAATCGGGGGGGAGGAAACGCCCGGGTGCTTTCATTGCGAGGATCGCCCGGAGGACACGGTGGAGCACACCGTGGAGGTCTGCTCCGCTTGGGCGGAGCACCGCCGTGTCCTCGTAGCGGCGATTGGCGGCGGCGACCTCTCGCGTCCGGCCCTGGTTCAAGCCATGGTCCGGGGCGAGAGGGAATGGGAAGCCGTCGCCTCCTTCTGCGAAGCAGTCATGCTAGCGAAGGAGGCGGCGGAACTTGAGAGGGAGATAGCCTCACGTCCCAGCCGCCGCGGGAGGAGAAGCACCAGGAGAAGCACCGGGCGTCGGGGGCCACGCCGTGATGGCTCTCGACCACCGTAGGCACGGGCCTGTGTACGGTGAGTAATTCACATACACAAACAGCCAGACCCGGAACAACTACCCGTAGGTCATCTAAATGTTTGTTCCATACGTGGACTGAACCTGCGACACGCAGTGCAGCAGCCAATCGCTTAGCCACTGCGTCAAACGTGCCGTCAAATTTTTTTTTTTTTTTTTATTACAACCATCTTATACTGACAGTTTACACCACACACACAATACACCACACATAAATGTAAAAGTAGTCGATATTATTTCATTTTCCAACCTGCGGATAGTTAGAGTAAATTGAATTAAACCACGTAACGAGAAAACAAGTTGGTTCGTGTATTCAGTAGAAATATTTAAGCGCATGTTGTTGAGCAAACCAACATGTTGGAACAGTATAAATGCTTATTATTTTGTTAAAATTGTTCGCTAGGTGAAGTTTAACTTATGCATTTGTAGCTTGATTCAAATAAATTTTACTTACGAAACGATGTGAAAGGTTTTCGCTGATTTCAGAAGTGAAATAGTTCCAAATAATTAAAAACATTCACTGGAAGCTTAGAGTTACACTTATCTACATACAATGTGAAACAATTAAATAAGTAGTATCACTGAGCACTATTATTTAATGGCGAAATCAAATATAGGTCGCTACCTAAAATTTGATTTCGCCATTATCGTAACTTGCAACAGTTATATTTATTTTAGTTATAGTTTACTAATTATAGGTAAAATTGTTTAGAAATAACACTACTGCACCTAAATGTACACTTTTGTAATAAATGTTTTTTTTAAATAAATTATTCTTATTCTTATTTCTATTATGAACTAGCGACCCGCCCTTGCTTCGCACGGCGCCACCTCTCAAGCTTTAAAATGATAAAGCTTGATGGATTAGCACTTAATGACGCTGTGTGTACCTGCGCACCGCATTACCTGTTCAATTTTCCTTGAAAAACATTTCCCAGAACGTTTATTTTCATTGTTTTTCAGAACAATTCCCGAACGGATCAAATATTTGCATGGTCTACAGGCAGTGGTTACGGTCTGCGGCTGTTTGTGCATACGAGATTATTGTTTGTTTACCAACCCACACATACAGGACGTACGGAACGTTTTTCAGAAAGGTCACGTGCAGAGTAATCGCTACCGGCGCGGCGTGTTTGACCAGAGAGTATAACACGACGCGCGCGGTGTACTCAAATACTCGTTTCACATAATTATAATTATAATCTATTGATAATTTTAAGGATTTATTCATATCTGCGGATGATACTGATTGTGCTTGTTGCAAACTATTTAGCTAAAATGCCATCGGATAATAGTATTTTTGATATAAAAAGCGACGTATTTACGTTCCGTTTAACCCGCGCGTACAAGGGCCTCTCGTAATAGGGTCTCTGATGTATGACGTGGATGAAGTAAAGGCAGTAGGTATGTATTACGATCGTAGAAGGTAGCGTTCTTCAATTTCTGACTAACCCAATGGCAAAGTTTACGTAAGAACGTTTAGTTATATTTATAAATGAAAGATTTGCATATCACGTACAAAGAAGGCTAGTTTTTTTATTTTCAAATCTTTGCTTCTAATTGATGTTATTTCTACCAATACGAATGTAAAATTTATTGTAGTGTAAATAAGGTCAAAATAAAGATGAATGCAGTTGTACCAAACTGAACTTTATGTGTGGCTTTAAAATGGACATTTTTGTAACAATATTCTAAAAGAGTGTCCATGAAGTTTCTTGGCTATTCTTCTCCATAGAGATCTACGCTATCTGGGCAACTACAGTACTTTCACAGTTATTATGCCTTGTGACTGGGACTGTAACTTCATTTTATTGTTGTCTTTTTTTCGACAATTATTATTCAAAAGTGCATGTAACTGGCCTACTTGAAATAAATGCTTTGATTTTGATTATTCCTGAAATTCTTAAAGGTCGTGTCGTATTGTGATGTTATACGTGGAATAGTTTACGCCGTTACAATTCCAGCCCCTCTGTAAGACATTTCTAGGTGTACTGTATTATAATAATTATAATATTACACTATATTACGCTTTGTTGCTCGCAGGTTACGCAATTATGAGGGGTAAAGTGTTAGTGCCGTAAGACCTTTCTAGGGGGTGAAATTGTTGAGCTTCAACCCCCTCTTTAAGTAACGCGGAGTAATTTTACAACTGCGTAGTACTAACTTCGGTTAAACGATACCTTTCTCGCCGTGTTTTAACCTCTAAAAAAACATATGGTTTAACCGGAATTTTTTACATAGGTTGTAAAAGTTGGAAGTAGTAAATATGTATAATGGTGAAAACTCGATGTAGAATGAGATAAAAAGTGTATCGAACAAAATATGTTATTATACTTTGATCCCAGAACAGTTTAAAGTCCGGTTTAAGAAACTTCCTATTTAATAGCGTTAAGGAGTGTCTGAGTTTTTTGGAAAATAATGTATACAAGAATTTGACGTCAAAGACTACGTTTTTTATATTAGGCGTAATTGATAATTTCTGATTAACTTATATACTCATACAACCTAGTGATTTATTGATTATACACCGGCATTCGTCAAGGGGATAATTCAACGCAAAATAAGAAACCACTTTCGGTATAAATCTCATTTCCGACCCGTAAAAATGCTACGTGGCAGCAAGCGTCATGGCGTTTTCAACAGTGAAACCAATTGTTGGCTTAAATTTCAACTTTATGATGGTTCTGGAACCATACCTTGAACCATACCTGGTTCTACCATTATAAAGTTGAATGAAAATAATATCATCAATTGAAAACAAGAATTTCAACAAACCTTATATGACTTCGACCTTACAGTCAATAGAGTTACCAAACTAAATCAAATCAGTTACGCAATTATAACCAACTGTTATATCACATAATTGAACTATAAGGTCTAAAGTCCCGAAGCCCTTACGTCTAACTATTGTAATCCATTAATTTAGGGGAACAAGGTGAAGGTACGTGTTATGTTTCAATTAAGAGGTTTCTAAATCTTTATGGAATCCTGATTGAGTTCGTTTCGTCTGTTCAACTGAGGTATGTCTGAGATTTGTGATGGATTAGTTTAATAAATTGGAGAATAAAGTTTTTTTTTGAATGCATGAGTTATTACCACAGATATAGATATACATAGATAACGCAAGAGCACCTACTTCACGTGCCCGGCTTAAGCATTTTATGCTTAACGTGGCTTCTGTCACAGCAAGCTAATTTGTTTAAAACAACAACGTTTCAACTTAAGAACTCTATTCTAGACATTTAAAGAACAAAAACGTAGGCTATTTTGTATAGTAACTAAATATTGCTAAGACGTTATGGTTCGTAGTCAAAAAACCGGCCAAGTGCGAGTCGTGCTTACACGCACACAGGGTTCCGTAGCACCAAACAATATAAAAAAAATATTTTGAAGGCTCATTCATATGTTGTATTGTATTACATTCAACAGCAAAACATAATTTGTTTTATATTTGTATGTCATAGTATGTTAATGAAAAACAAAGTTATTGCTGCAGTTTGATGAAAAAGTGCCATATCTCAAAAACTAAAGTTCAAATCTTATTCAAACCAATTTTTGTTGAAAGTTTTTTTTACGTACTACAATCCTACATTTTTTTAGAATTTTTCTCCACTTACTTTAGCGGGCGGGTCACACATTTTACCACTTTGGAAGTGTCTATCATTCAAACGACTGACTTTGAGAAAAAATAGTTTCAGTAACCTCAATGTCATTTTTAAAGACCTATCTATAAACAACCGGCACGTATAGATGTTTTTTTTTCTTTTTTAGTCTCAACTCCATGTATTTTGTATAAATTCGTAAAGCTGTTCACAGAATACATCTATCTACCTACCAAGTTTCAACTGTGTAGTCCTAATAGTTTCGGAATAAAGTGGCTGTGACATACGGATGGACAGACATGACGAATCTATAAGGGTTCCGTTTTTTGCCATTTGGATACGGAACCCTAAAAAATGGCACGCTTGGTATTGATACGGATCGTGATAAGTTTGCGTCATCTAGGTATATCTAAATGTATCTGTAGCAAGCTGGATATTTGTGTGGCTAATACTTTGTGTAATTCAAATCTTCTCCACGGTTTTTAAACCGGTAAAGGAATACGTCTTGAACAAAGCGATATAACGTATACTAGAACCAAGTATTGAGAGACAGGTGGACGTACATCAAACTAAGTAACCCTACGTAAAAATGTTTTTGGGGTGAGAAATCACGTTTTACAGTAAAATTCAATGCAACGCACTCAAAACGTTGTGTTGATGGATGCATTGAATAGTAAACGAAACATGGAGGTATGTTCTATGTTAGGGATTTTGGTTTCCGCACTTTAGTCCCTAAAGTGGACCATTGTGCACGAGTCATGGTGGCCGTTACTCCAACCAGCCCACCTCCTTCCAGAAGCAGATCAAACTTCCCGGTCTTCTCAGGGCATCCGCAAGAGATCTTGGTGTTCCAAGAGTCTCCTCGCAGATCTGGGTGACGCCAGTTCACTCGAGGAATACGTGAGCTATCGTTTCCTCCGCCTCCATGCACGCCCTGCACAGGGGACTGTCAGTGATACCTAGGGTGTGGAAGTGTTTGTTTAGTGAGCAGTGTCCAGTGATGGTCCCCGCCACCAGTCGCAGGCTATCTCTATCCATGCGCAGAAGGCGCTTGGTCAGCTTTCATGGAGGTATTTAAAGGTTTTAACTTTAAAAACTAGTATTAATATTAGTTATTAGTAACTAGTAGGTTTCCAGTTATGGTCCAGAACAAAAACTGAGCGCAATGACGGGAAAAAAGTGCCTTTTAGCTTCGATAAGAGTCTACTAATATACCCTTTATAACGATACACAATATCTTCAACTAATTTGTAACAACCTTACATAATTCACGTGTAAATACATTATAATTATGTAACTTACAATAATTTCAAAAGATCTAATCACACAATGTTGCTAATGGCGCCGACATTGTCCCGAGCGTTCATTGTCGGGCTCCAAGCTAACATCTATCAATGCCATTCCTGTCTCACGCGACACAAATAAGGGCTGAGCAGTCGAGGTACTGTCGGTCTTAAAGTGTGCCAGATATATTTTATTTTACTTCAAGGTTAGGTGAAGCTTGCCGAAGTAGGTTTGTGGATGGGTGAACGGCAGCCAGTTTCCTACGTGCATCTAAAAGGACGTTGTTTCCGGCTATAACATGTAGATTTTTTTAAAAGGCTTTTGGAGCCTGAATTTCTGAAAATCCGTCTAAGCTAAGGTGTACCCTATTATACAGTAACTCAGTTGTGGAGGTCACATTAGCTGTCGCTTCATGTAAAATACTGATATTCAGGTGCATCCAGTTAGACTAGAAGCCGACCTCCACGAAATTGGTAAAGGGCTAGGCAGATGGATGTGTGGCGTCTTGCTAAAGATTATTACTTCCTTAAGTTACATAAAATCACGCTTGTATTCCTGGATAGCTTTAGGCAAAGGTAAGGATTATACCCAATTTCGCTATTTATGTTTCGGGGATTTTTGTGTTCCGCGGGTCAAAGTCCCCCGTCTGCGCAGCCCAGCAGCAGGCTTTTATTATACGTTCACTAAATGTAAATAAAAACGTCGCTGGATGGAAAATGTTGAGGTGACCTGTCATGTTGGGAAATGGCGGGATGGCTAGGGTTTTTCGACTGTTTAAGTGAAAACTTTAGGTCTGGCCAAACTGAAGTGATTCCCACGTAGCTTGCATGACGAAATTCACTCGCACCGAGTGTGTCAACTGACTTGTCGCGTGACTTCCTAATCATTAAAACAATGAAAACGAGGAGATCCCGTCCTGTGTAGAAATCGCCAGAGAGTAGCCACAGCGTTAGTGATTATCTATTCTTAGGAGCCATACCAATGAAGCCATTAACAGATTTAGTAGAGCTATGTTAACTATGATATTATTATCTACTAGCTGTTGCCCGCGACTTTGTCCTCGTGAAATTATTTATTATAAAAAGATTACTTACGTTTACCCGCACTGTTAATCATTCCGTAATTTCGTTTGGCTTTTTTTCTTGTTTACTTTTTATATAATTTTGTTGTACTGTTAATTTAACCATTTTCATTTGTGTTTTGTCCTGTGCGGACTAATAAATACTTTTTCTTTATTTCTTTCACTGTTATTCAATTGCAGGGTATTTTAGGGTTCAATGTCTAAAGAAAAATAACAAAAAAAAAGACGGGTTGCACTCCAGGAGTGCCGGCAGAAGTGAAAACTTGATTATAACAACGTTTTTTATAACAACGCCCTCTAGTAGCAGCTAAAAAAACTGTCGCGCCTACCAGTAACAGTGTTCTCTGTATCAATGAATCATTTTAGTTTTCAATATCAAAGATAGATGGCGCTTTGTGCTAGCGCCATCTACCAGCGGTCTCTCACAACAGTTACTCATTGCATTTGCTAATGTACTTTCTACTACATTCTACAAGATGTCGCTAGGAGTTATAAAACTACGATCATGTTCCAAAACATTTAAAAATTTCTTTAAATAATTTTAAACCATAAAATGTTGAAGGTTAAGTTCAAAATCGTCTACTCTTCATCCGTCTTACGCTTTTTCCAAATTTCTTTAAATAATTTTAAACCATAAAATGTTGAAGGTTAAGTTCAAAATCGTCTACTCTCCATCCGTCTTACGCTTTTTCCAAATTTCTTTAAATGATTTTAAACCATAAAATGTTGAAGGTTAAGTTCAAAATCGTCTACTCTCCATCCGTCTTACGATTAGGTCACGTGTCCTGACGCGAGTGTCCTGACGCGAGTTTAAGATTTTATACCCATTACAGAACAATTTTTTTAGAGTGCTCAACGCCGCTAAAGAAGTTTTCACTTCAAAAATATCTGATCTTTATCAGATGATGATAGTTTTTGCTACAATCAAAGATCAACCTAGACCAGCAGTGGGCTGCTGGGACACACCACATGTCAAAATTATCGTATTCAGTTTCACAAAGTTCCCAAACGTTGTTTTCGATACTTTTGTTATCACTCAGCATGTTGCCGTGATATGGGGACGCATATCACGGCAACATGCTGAGTGGAAACTGGTTGTCGCAGTCACGACGTGCTAGCTGTAATTTTTTTTTTGTTTCGTCCTATTGTGTTTATAAACAAGCTGTTGCCGCGACTTTCGTTCGCGTGAAATTATTAAAAAAAAAATTACTTCCATTTTTAAACTGGATTTTGTTAACAATTTGCACGGAGCTCCAATTTTTTTTCTAAAATAAAAGTAGCCTATGTTAGACCTTATAATATCAGCTATCTGCCAGTAAATCTCGTTAAAATCGATCCAGCCGTTTCGGAGATAAGCCGGAACAAACAGAAAGACAGACAAACAAAAATTGAAAAGAAAGTGTTTTTGTTCTAAGTGCCGTTTATATATATTTTCATCTGCATTCAGTAAAGAGCTGTTATTTTGATATTACAAACAAACACTTCAATTTTATTTATTTTTTAAGATATTTGTTATGCATAGTATGTTATTTATTTTTTTGTCATTTTGTATGCACGTCATGTCTCTGCGACAAATAAATATTTTTTATTTTGTTCTTCTTATACCATGAAAATAATACTATTAACTTAACCCTCAAAAAAAAAATCCACCACAAGACACTTAAGAAACTTTTACGCAAATTCACCTGAAAATAATTGAATTTCCCCTCAATCAATTCATAATAGCATTGTTTCTTCCACAAATTAAATCTTAGGGCCTCTAATCGACGCTGTGGTGAAATTAAGTTACGTTTCCCGCCTACCAAAGTTACCAAGGTTCGGGAAATTTGATTACCCTGAAATTTGTTTAAACACCCACTATTTTGTCTGCAAAATCTATGACGGATTTATTAATGCTACTAGAATTCAATTTCACGGAGTTTGTCCTTTTTTCCATCAAAAATGTTAGTAATCGTTTTGTGATATTTATTAAAGCGAGTTAATTAAACAATCTAGCGCAAAATACAGCAAAGAGACACAATACTTTTTTTTAGTTTCTTGCTAAGTCATGCTAAAAAAAAAAACAGAATCTAAGTAAAGGTCTTTAAGAAAAAGCAATCATGGAAAATTCGCCACACCCTGTATTAAAGTCGAATCATATACTTTCATTGGAACTATAATAGTCACTGTTGAAACGCTGAAATGGGTCACAACACACCCTTTGGCGGGTACAAAACACTAAAACGACAATAGTTGGTATTGAAGCCGTAAAAGTTTTATGTTACCTAATAATACAATGTCTGTCACACCCCGGACCACTAGCCTAGCTGAAAACCCAGACTAGCTAACATTTTCACCCGACCCAGATATAACAAACGCTTAAAAGTACCTCCTTTATCATCATATAGGGAGGAATATTACCTACTCAACATATGCCTAGCCTTTTCTCAACTAATTTGTGTCAGCGTTCAGTCTAACGCATTCAGCCAAATACTACTAGTTGACATAAAGACAGTCTATCTAATCCCTGGAACCCTGTTTTTGGATAACAAGATGCGCGAGCCACTGAATACTTATAGCGACTGTCTAAGATCTACAAATGGCACGAAGGGAACTCCGTATGTAATGGATGATAACCCACCCATTGACTCACCGTGGAAAGTTGCTTAACCTAGAATCAGCCCGTGCAGCTATTATTATTTAGTCGCAAGTCTTCAAAAAACAATACCTTCACATGTTTACAAAATGGCTGTATGTGGCCTATTGTAATAACGTTACTACTATCTAAGTAAAATCACCGAAATCCTCTAAACATTTTTGTCGTCGCTATACAAGAATAAACACATTAACGTTATTTATTGCTGTACAGATAGCGCTTTCAGCACATTTTTCACGCACATAGCTTTCAGTATTTATCGCCGCTTAACTTTATCGTTCCAGCGTAAACTAATTAAAGCCAAGAATACAATGCGAAGAAGGAAATAAATAGAAGGTCCATTTGAAACGATTCTTAATAGGATTTATCAGGAAAACCACTTTCGAAGAAACGGGATTGACATTACATAGCGAGTTTCCTCCGTGCCTCGGAAAGCATGTTAAGCCGTTGGTCCCGGCTGTCATTTGTAGATTTATGACAGCAGTTACAGTTAGTCAGTGGCCCGAACCTGACAACTAGTATTACCAAGCGGTATCGTAATACATAGCATAATCAGCCTACAATGTTCCCACTGCTGGGACATACGGCCTCCTCTCTATGAGAGGGAATGGGATGTAACCACCACGCGGGCCCAGTGTGGGTTGGTTGATGTCACATGTCTTCGAATTTTTGGTTCTAGGACATGCCGGTTTCCTCGCGATGTTTTCCTTCACCGTTTTTCAGAGCAGTGGCGATGAAATAAATTATACAAAGTAATGCGCCTGCTTGGGTTCGAACTCACGACTTACTGTAAGTCGTTGTATTGTATTACCCAGTACTAACTGGGCTGTGGAGATCAGATAGGCAGTCGTTCCATGTAAAATACTGGTATACAGCTGCATCCGGTTAGACTGGAAACCGACCCCTACATAGTTGGGAAAAGGCAAGCTGATGAGTATTTTAAAGTATAAAAAGATTACTGGCATATTAAATGAGGTTCGATTTTGAATGTGACCTGGAACTTACGAGTATGTACAAGTGAGATTTAAGTTTGCAACACTGTATAAAAGTAATGTGTCTGACTATGTATCAGATCTGTTTTTATAGAAAGGGAAATAGCATACTATAGGGGCTGTCTCCACGGGTGAGAGAATCGCGATGATATTATCGTCGTTGCCACGTATTTCTATACACTCTCTTAGAGGCCGTCTCCACGAGCGAGAGAATCGCGGTGATATTATCCCATACAAATACGTAATATCGCCGCGATTCTCTCGCTCGTGGAGATGGCCCCTTACAGTTTATTCTTCTACTTTTTTTGTTGGCTGTTCTATACTTGAAGGTAGGCCATCACACCAAACCTTTCTCCTATTACCTACTTTTTATTACACAAGGTTGTAATAAGAATAGTATTCAGGAAGCGGAGTGAACCTTCTGTGCCGATATTTGCCACGGCAGTAATTTGTCAAACTAAATTGCAAACTTAATTTTATTGTCTTTCCTTAGTCGCTTCAAGTATTTGTATATATTTTGTAACTCAACATTCGTGAACAAGCTTTATAGGTAAGTACCAACAGTTTTTAAGTAAATAATACTTTGAAACAATTTGAATCTGCGAGTTAATAATATAATAATATCTTGGGACAACCAACACACCGCCATCTGACCCCAAACTAGGCAGAGCCTGTACTATGGCAACCAGACAACTGATAAACATACTTATATATTTCTAAATATATACATATTATAGATGAATTACACACCCAGATACAGAACAAATAATCGTACTCATCGCAAAAAGATTTGTCCTGTGTGGGAATCGAACCCAAAACCTCCGTCCTAGCAGTCAGGGTTACTAACCACTAGACCAACAGGCCAATCAAAGTTCATCAAGTTGTTTTCCAGATAGAGTGTTAATTTCCTACCATGATATTAATAAACAACATCATCACACCTATAATCCCCGACAGGTTAGGCAGAGGTCTACTTAACAGTACACCCACGTATTGACATTGATGTTGAAGTCCCAGGTAATAGAGGGCGAGCTTATTGCTGTCAACCGGGTACACAGACTCCTAATGGGAAAACCCAATAACACTGTGCTTTACCTAGGAATACCATTAAAAACCGAGACTAGACCATCGATGCAGTCAATCATTTCATACCTAACATGATAGATATTCGTATTTTTATACTTTTTCGCCTTTTATAGAAAAACGAAACTAAAAAATTAAAACTGAATTTAATAAAGTATGCAAAAATAAATTAGATATTTCAATTTGCAATTAGAGATAATGAAAATTAGAAACTTTGTTTCTAATTTAATTAGATCAGCGTGATTAAAATAAATAGAAATGAGTATCAAAATCTAGGTAAGGTGTATTAATCTGCTGATTAAATTAATATTAATTATTGAAACAAAGTTAAATTATTCGTAATATTATGAATCCTCGCATTTGTTTTTTAAAAAGATATAGTAATTTTGGGTAAATCTTCATTCTAGAGATATAATAATGTTATATAATTATATATTATGTATTCTTATTCCTTCGTGAAATTACAAAATTTCTAGTCATTCGAAAAACATTAAATTGTTATATGAAAAGGAGAACAAAGACAGCTATCGGTGATAGCAATTAAAAGAATGCAGCTCAATACTGAATTTCTTTTTAAGTTTACTTACTTTAGAAATTAGAGAGGATGGGACACAATTTTCACGGCTTTAAAAGCGGATACTTCATCAACTATTGACTTAAGAAAAAAATTCTTGAGAAACCTCGATAGATTTACTTAAGAGCTATCAATGGACTCCCCACACAGCTAAATACATATGTAGAATTATTTTGTATAGAGGGCCACCCCTATTTACACCCTTATTGTGTAGCGGTTCATAGAAGATACCTTCTCTCCAAACAGCTGTGTGGTGCCAGCAGGCTCGGAGTTAAATGTCTGTGACAAGACAGACAGACAGATGCACGGACAGAACTAATCTATAAGGGTTTCGTTTTAGTATTTGGCTACGGAACCCTAAACGATACGAATAGAAAGGGGTGAATATAGGAGTATGGAAGAAGAAATCACGCTTCGCAGATCCCAAATAAATTGGGGTAAGTGAATTGATGAAAAATATTTCGTTTTCGTAAAGCTTTCACAATATGTAAATCACGATAATATTGCAATCAACGGCATTATATTTATGAATATTCAATTATTTATCGCTATTATCCGAAGAGTTAATTTTCGTAATAATTTTTGAATCAATATTTTTTTTAATTTTTTCATTATTAACAGAAATTACTTCACTGTTACAGAAGCATTATGCTTCTTAAGGAATTCGATAAATATTAATATTGCATCAAAGAACACAAATATCATTTTATTTACCTTATATTTTGTCATGTTGCTTCTTATACACTAAACTAGTATTTACCAAGTTTTCGTTTAGAATTTATTTGTTTGAATAGTACAGCCATTAGTAAAGTCTTGCGACAAATCAAGACATTAAATTTTAGTCTTATTAGAATTAAATATGTACCTGCAAAATGACATCAAAATCAAAACAAAAATCTTACCTCTTAACAATGTAAGAATCCCAAGCGGCATAACCAATATCGCAACAAGCAGATCGGTAATCGCCAGTGACATCAAGAAATAGTTCGTCACATTCTGAAGTCTCCTCTCCAAATAGATCGCTAAACACACTAGAACGTTCCCTGCAGCCGTACATACTACCAGCATAATAGCTATCAAAGCCCACCAATTGTTAACTGCATCTTCTTCGACCACATTCGTAAAGTTTCCAGTATCATTGCCAAACACATCAAAGAAGTTCTCTATGGTATAGTTGACAGCTTCTTCAAACGTTTCGGTCAGTTCCAGTACATTCTTTGATAAAGATCTATGGCTGTGTTCATGCATCGTGCCGTATTTTCTGCAGTGTCAGTCTCATCTTCGGCGGTCCATTCATCTTATTTCGTAAATGTGGATTGTTTCCGGATACATTTTTTGTCGGTTCTAGTCTTGCTTGTTTATTTTGTGAAGCATCTGTAACAAAGAAATTGTATGTGAGTTATTTTTATATTTGCATCGTGGCAGACCCAGGCTAAGATTTCGGGACGAGTTTTACATCTACAGGCAGGAGAGATAAATTAAGAGGAGAAATAGAGGCGTTTACCCTGCAGTGGGACGAAATAGGCTGAATATCATTAAATTATAAAAAACCGGCCAAGTGCGAGTCGGACTCGCGTACGAAGGGTTCCGTACCATTATCTATAAAAACGGCAAAAAAAATTCACGTTTGTTGTATGGGGGCCCCCTAAAATATATTTTTTTTCTATTTTTTAGTATTTTTCGTTGCAGCGGTAACAGAAATACATAATCTGTGAAAATTTCAACTGTCTAACTATCACGGCTCATGAGATACGGCCTGGTGACAGACGGACAGCGGAGTCTTACTAATAGGGTCCCGTTTTACCCTTTGGGTACGGAATATTATTTTTCATTAATAATGGAAAATTACAAATAATTAATCAAATTTTTGTCACCGGTTTTTTTTCTTAATTACTTAAAAATAATGTATTGATATTTTTTAAATAGGAATATTTAGAAAAATTAATGAACGGATATATTTTTTATCGCGATAATAATGTTTAGTTTTATATGCTCGTATAAAACTATAAATATCCTTTGCATAGTTATGACGATTTAACAAAACAGGTAGATTTATTTATAATTATGTAGCGGCAATACAAAAAGTACTACATCGCCATCTATGAATAGAATAGAATTTTTTTTTTTTGCTAAAACCATGGTATGACGCAGATGAACATCGAAATCCTACATCGCGCAAGTAAAGTAATCCGCGACTTAAGACTCTATAGAAGAATAGAAGAACCCGACAACTGTCGGGCAGTAGCCCACCAGACATAACACCTGTCTGGTCGGAAGATCCTCCCTTTTCTATGGGGGATGAAGAACTTTACACCCTGTTCTTCATACCCCCAAAATTATATGTATTACTTAAATATTAATATACACAAATGCACCAATTGGAATTAATTCACTATATCATGATGAAAACTGCTTCAAAACTCGTTCCTAATTTTGTGGTAGCTGTACTCTCGCCGAGATGGTAGCATGTCTCGTCTCTCTCAGTCTCACAAGCAGACACGAAAAGTTTCTTAAAATTTATAATATCTATTGTAGAGGTAAAGGTAAATGATAATAAACCTAGAATTTAATATCAAAGCCACCTTTATCAAAATTACACAAATAATATTTCAAGATATAAACATGTCAAACCAATATCAAAGTATCACTTTTACCCACAAGGGTTATTGCCCTGTGATCCAGAACCAATATCTTCCACGATAAAGAACAAAAACAAATAGAACCTCTTGACCCTTCTATATCACTTAAGATTAAGTTTAGGATTTTTGTCTGAAAGATAAGTTTTTGTTGTGTTTTGAATTTATGGATATATCAACTCTCTAATAAGTCTTTTATGGGGTACTAGCTTTTGCCTGCGGCTTCGCTCGCGTAAAATTAGAATTTGACAATCAATTCGGGTTGTACTCTGCTTGTAATAATATAACTTAATCATGGTTCGAAAGAAACGTAGCACCATCTATTATTATATAAGAATATTGTTGTAGTTTTCGTCGGGAACAGTACTTTTTTTCGGAATGAAAGGACCCTGTATCCGTTTCTGTACACCTGACAACGTATATGGAAAATTTCATTGGATTTAGACAAACAAAGTTACTTTCGCATTTATAATATTAGTTAAGTTTACAAGGTATTACAAGAGAGGCGATCATATGCATAGCCTTTTCCCAGCTATGTTGGGGTCGGCTTCCAGTCTAACCGGATGCAGCTGAATACCAGTATTTTAACATGGAGCAACTGCCTATCTGATCTCCACAACCCAGTTAGTACTAGGTAATACGATAACTTTTGGTGAGACTGGTTGTCATACTTTCGGGCCACTAACTACCTGTAACGACTGTCAAAGATCTACAAATGACAGTCGGGACCAACGGCTTAATGTGCTTTTCCGAGGCATGGACGAAACTTGATATATAATGGGTGGTCACCTATCCACGGACTAATCTAGGCAAGCGCGGCTTTACCAGAAGATCGACCCGACCCACCTTCTTACCGATCCATGCATCGATTATTCCGAGGTTCTCTTATAGCCAGCTACTGAAAATTTATAATCTAAACATCCCTCATGTATTTCATTAATCTGCATCTCATGCCCATGATATTCGATTTCTTCATAACCCTTCAGTCATGATCAATAACACTAGAAACGGGATAATTACCATGTTATCCGCATGCTTTGCATGTTTATCCGTGATCATGGTGATTTCAATAGCGCCGAAATATCGGGAACTCAAAACAAACAATAAAAATGGTAAGTATCCCGTTTCTAGGGTTAATGACAATGTTAGTGGCCATGACAGTTTAAAAGTTTATATCTGCAGTCAAGTCACAAAATGATTAAACAACATGTGCTATAGAATTTGTTTTACACAGAAATGGCTATCTGCTCAAGAATATCTAATACCAGTAAGAATATCTAGTAGTATCTGCTATTATTGGCAGCACAACAAACAATTAATTTCATAGCGGGAAGAACTACAAAATCAAATTTCCGTTCTGACTAGTGTCTAAAGCAAACTGTTGAGATTTCGTTATTATTTTCAGTAGCACATTTTCCAGGAAACCGAGCGTCGGTGTACCTAATTAATTCTGAGTAGATGAACCACTGGTAACGTACCGGAATAATAAACTATTTCATAGAATATTCATTTTTTTAATCTTTTATTTAACTAACACTGTTCGTATGTATGTAAGTTGTCTTCTTCAAAATTTGAAAACCATTTTTCGACCATTTGTTGATAGCCGATTGAACTGAAATTTTGCATACACCTTTGGTTCTGATGACGATACATTTTTATGGCAAATATAACTTGATCCTGCAGCCTTGATCGCCTCCTTACGAGAGAACTCCTCAACGGTTAATAGCACGGACACGAACCGTTGTATATGCGTTCATTGTTGATACAACCACAACCAAATTTTCTACTTTTCATTTAAATAAAAGTATTTTTTAACTTAACTCTTCAATTCGCAGTGTCACGGGTTTATTATTCTGTAGGTAAAAATTAAAAGTAAAATTGCCTTGTGGTAGAAAAACATCATTAAACTTCTGCCACCTACAAGTGACACTCGGAATTGAAGAGTTAAGGAACATAGAAAAATATTTTTAGCTTAGAAATGAGTTGAAGTTTGAATGAAACTGGCAGTTAAGTGCAATCTTGAGATACTGATTAGTAGAAAATTAATTAAGCTAGTTATTTTTAGACATAGCTTCAGTAACGTAATAGCAAAACAAAAGTGCAGCTACTTTTAGGAATTTATGTGAATAATGTATATTTTTAGTGTTCCTTAATGGCTGTAATTTATGTGTACCTATCTTATCTCGTGCAATTGTCTACTCTGTCCGCCTTTTACCTCATCAACATTGTCTTTGTCTTTTGTGTATCTGTGGAGAACGTTGTTGGTTGCACATTTGTAAAACTATTTTTATCCTATTTTTTGTAATAAACAATGTGTAATTGTTGGTTCTTCCAAATAAATAAAATAAAATAAAATAAAACTTAAGTAATTTTTTTTTTAATTTCGATTTTATGATGACTTAGAAATATTTGAAACTCCATTTTTTTATTGGAATAGAAATTACACAATATTAACACGTGTCAGAAGTAGTTATTAATTGGGGCAACTATTACTTTGCCGAGTACAACTATAGCCGGATGAGTCGGCTTTCCGACTAGTCGGTACCTCTCTAATATTAACCACAGTCAAAAAGTCTGCCCACACACAACTAGTAATACCCAGTAATTGAGTTCCGGAGGTCAGATAGGCAGTCATCATCATCTGCCTAGCCTTCTTCCAACTCTGTTGGGGTCGGCTTCCAGTCTAACCGGGTGCAACTGAATACCAGTATTTTACATGGAGCGACTGCCTATCTGACCTCCACAACCCAGCTAGCACTGGGTAACACGATACCCTTTGGTAAGATTGGTCGTCAGCCTTTCGAGCCATTGTCTACCTTAACAACTGTCAAAGATCTACAAATGACAGCCGGGACCAACGGCTTAACGTACTTTCTGAGTCACAGACGAAACTCGGTATCCTCTCTCGGTCACCCATCCACGGAGCAACCTAGGCAAGCGCGGCTTAACATGAAGATCGACCCGAGCGGTTGCTATTATTTAGCCACGACCTCCTTAGGTCAGATAGGCAGTTGTTCCCTATAGTCCTGAGGAGCTGTCGACTGGAGACCGATATCGTTAGGAAAAGGCAGCGAATATGATGATCAGCATGAGTCATTTTATCTCATCATCATCTTCCTGCGCTTGTCCCATGTTAGTTGGGGTCGGCGCAACACGTTTTTTTATCTATTCTGCTCTGTCAACCGTCACGCTATCATTTACTCCATGAGTCATCTAACCTTTAAAATCATATAATTACAAGAACGCTTTCAAATAAATTACCTGACCGCAAAGTACACAAAACTCCGAACCCAAAACCCGAAACATAAACTTAACCAGCAAATTGCTGTTTTTGAACGCTTTAAGAAATTCACTTTTAAAGTTAAATAATTTATAAGCATTTAAAACTAAGCCGGTTGAAGGGGCGAAGGAGCAAAGTGGCCCGAAATCCGGCTGCTAACGAGGAGTCGACGTAACTTTGAACTGGCTGTCAATCGCATAACTTAATAAAATCTATTCATTTTGACTTTTTTTTTGAATTTTTGACTTTTTTTTTAATCTGTGTTTTTTCTTGGTTACTTCAGGTGAGATGAAGTTGAAGACTTGAACGGAAATTGGTTTAATGAAAACCAATGAAGCGACCACAACGTAAAGGATAAGACTTCGGAGTGCCGGCCGGGTTGTGATTTCCAATGGAATTGTTCGTTTCCGCGGGTTACTTTATTACCAATACGTAGCGAAACAGCGGGTTTAAAATCTAGATCTTTATCAATTAATAAAAATCTAGCTTTTACACCTTTTTTTTTCGGATGGGAAATCATCAAATGACTCCTCCCGCTCTGGGCGGAGCGGAAGGGTGTCGGACTTTTACTTGTTTATTTAAACTTCATGTACAATACATAGGCGGACTTAATGCCACAAGGCATTCTCTACCAGTCAATCTTCATTTCCTTTTACTGACTAAAAACCATCCATGTTCCTTCTTTTGACCTTTATGTTCCAGGGCCTCTTTCGAACAGGCCCGCAGCCCTGGCAGGCATCGGCCCTTGCAGGCCCCTCATGTTTGCTGACATCTATTTGAGGCGCGCGTGGAACACGAACGCGCTGTCGACACGGCCTGTCGTCATACGACGGCCGGACGGCGAGCTAGCCCATTACTCACCGTCCACAGGCCCGCTCCTACGGTGGCCGAGAGCCATCACGACGTGGCCCCCGATAGCTTGGTCTGAGTCGACAAAATGATAGAATCAAAGGCCCTAGCACGCCAGTGAACGTAAATACGTCCATTTTTGAATCGAAAATATAATTATTATCTTATAAAATTTTTCTTGAATAGTTTGCAACAAGCACGATCAGTATCATCTATACATCTGAATAAATTCTTAAAATTATGAAAATAATATTTGTGAAACGAGAATTTTGAATTTTAAGTCGACGTATAAATTACGTTACGTTTACACGGCGCGTCCTTGCTGGGGCCTCTGATCCAGCAGTTAATACTACCAGCAAAAAACTCAAAGGCAATAATAACACTAAACGTATTTGAAAGTTACCCAAAAAACAGGTAAAATAAAGTCATTACCAAATACTATTGTAATTTTTGGAATTTCAATTTTTTTTTTGTGTTATTTAATCAATTATTTTTACGTATTCTGATTAAAGTTTTTATTTTTATAATAATTGTTAATTAAGTTAGTTGTTACTACGTTAGTCATTGCCATTGTAATTTTAGAATTTTAATTCATACTATTTAATGATCTGAAAAGGGTTGAATTAAATGAATTTGAATTGAATTGAATAACGATCTCTCCAAATGGTACTGGAAAATTCAATAACTAACCGTTTTCTCAAGGTCTAGGCAAGATATACGATGGCATATAACTTGATACCTACTTGCAGCTTATCGATTTCAGGTTTCAGTAGCCGTGGCAACATAGGAACGTACTTAAACGAGTGAAGCGACATGAAGGTCAAATGGTTATCATATTATTTTAAACGTTGGCATATCTTTGGTGAGACGACATAATATCACGCCTATAATAATTCTCAAAGAGTAAATGAAATGAAATGAAATTTATTTGCTAGAATATACATGGTAAAATAATTTTAGACTCACTATATTCGACTTATCAGTCGTGCAAATATTAATAGTACATGCATTATCAATAAAACAAATAAGAACCATCATGAAATTACCTACATCAATGTCAGTAGTCATACACATCATAGTCATAATAAAAATTTACAGTCTTGCTTTGATAATATTAATTAGGCACATTATATTACTTATAAAATATATTAAATCGGAGATTATATCTCACAGTCAAGACAGTTAATTAATTTATTGATTAGATTTATAAATAATGTCAATAATTAAAATTTAAAAAAGTGTTCGCAAATATACATCATGTCTATTTAAAATTCAAATAATCGTCTATTGAATAAAAACATCTGTCACAAAGCCAATTGTTTAAAGTTCTATTAAATTCTAAGTTATTCATTTTTCTTATTATTTCCGGTAGTTTATTATAAATTTTTATCGCCATGGTGTAGGGCAGAGGTATACCTAATAATGTTTAAGTCCCATATAATAGATCGCGACACTATTGCCATCAACCGGGCAGAAATCAAGGCTGTACTATTTAAATCGTCAAATTCCATTTTGGCTTTATGAACGGTCCTGGAAACACTGTTTTAAGCTGTCACGGTTGAAAACTAAACTTATACTGTCACTTACGGGATATCTTCCGTGATTGTTTATTATTTTGAGAGCCCGATATTTCGATGCTGTTGCAAGCGCCATGATTGCGGGATGACTGGAGAATGCGGGTGTATGGAAAAATTTACAGTTACGGAAGATGACGTAAGTGACAGTATAAGTTTGGTTCATTTTCATTGTTAGGTATTACACCACTGAAAGTTTTAAATAATCAAAGAAATGTATCTGCCTGTTCAAAATATTGCGTCGTACTCACAATCGGCGTGCGTGTAATGAACATTGTACGTGGAAGAGGCCAAATGAGAATGTAAGGATCCTAGCAGCTGGCGTTTTGTATTTTCTGCCTACCCTCGTTGAAAAAAGGCGTGAAGTGATGTATGTGTCGGATTGTCAGGATTTATTCCGTTAGGCTCGTACATCATGTGGGAGAAGACGGGTTTCGTGCAATGAAAACACACTGGGTGCGATTCACTGTTTTTATTAAACTAACAAATTACTTGAATTATAATTTAACACAATATCACGGGGCATAATAAATTGGGTACAGTTCCAGGACCACATCAACAGGTTAGATCTGGGTGCTTTTCAAAGCCTCATATCGAAACCATGTAGTGCGGAAGCC
Organism: Eurois occulta; assembly: GCA_950022335.1. Taxonomy (NCBI): domain Eukaryota; kingdom Metazoa; phylum Arthropoda; class Insecta; order Lepidoptera; family Noctuidae; genus Eurois; species Eurois occulta. Next base: position 5,835,015 of record OX465481.1, on the reverse strand, counting down.
ATTAAAGTTTATAAGTTCATTTACAATACTTTTAAGTAACATAAGTACTTAGTTTATAGTAAATAATAACAGTAATATAGATTTATCGTTAAGAATATTGTTATCATGTATATGTGTCACGATGGGGCTGGCATGGTCAAGTATGGAAGACCAAAAGCCCCTAAATAAATAAAGATTTAAAAAATATATATACTAAAAGATTACTTGAATTATAATTTAACACAATACCACGGGGCATAATAAATTGGGTACAGTTCCGGGACGTCTCAACTCCGCTGCGATCACACACTGAATGTCGTCCTCGCTGAGAACTAAAAATATCACGACTCCGTAGAAGCGCACTGTAGGTGTGGGTAGATTTGTAACAAGGTTGCGTGATGATTCATTTTATGTCCCTACTAATGACCGGATCCGACATAACTATGAATTTATAAAATCTACTGGCCACCCGCCCCGGCTTTACACGGGTGCATGTATTATACATATAAACCTTCCTCTTCAATCACTCTATCTATTAAAAAAATCTAAAAATTGTTTTTTAAAAAAAACCGCATCAAACTCCGTTGCGTAGTTTTAAATATTTAAGCATACATAGGGATATAGGGACAGAGAAAGCGACTTTGTTTAAAACTATGTAGTGATACATCGTCACACGTCGTTTCACTTTTCTTGAGGTCCAGAAACAGTACCTTTTGGTATAAGTAGAACGTTCAAAATTTTACAAACCCTATTTCAATTTCATACCGTATCACATGTAGATAATCGTTCTAGTTTACAGCCTTCCAAGAGCCTTAGATTAACGTGGTCTAGCAGCTGCTTAGTCAATGTCAACTTTGGCTAAATTGTATAAAGTTCTATTTGAATTGGTCCTTCTAAGTTATATAGAGCAGAAGCAAATATAGCAACAGCTGTAGGCATTGTTAACCTAAGTTTTCTTATGTTTACAGATGTTGTACGAGTATTGGTAACATCGTAAATGAAATCTAGAATTGATTTGGGAAACAAAATAAGTAAAGTATTGGGAATATTTGTTATAGTAGAAAAAATATTACGAATAGAGAAGTTGAGTAGGGAATAAAGGACTGTTATCTTCTATGTATATAAAATCGTAAACTGACTGACTGACTGGGTGATATTATATCAACACACAGCCCAAACCGCTGGTCCTAGAGACATGAAACTTAGAGGGTGTGTTCTTTGTGAAGAGTAAGAATTCAGTAAGAAAGGATTTTTAGGAATTCCACCCCTAAAGGGGTAAAATAGGGGATGGAATTTTATATGAAAGTCCGTCAGTTTTGAAGTTAGTATCTTCAAATTTTGTTTTTAGGCTGTCGATTTATACGATCGATTATTTATTATTATTCGATTTATACGTATGTCAGCGTTTTTGATAATTCTTCCCCAGATGGGTTAAAAAGGGGGATGAAGGTATGTAACTACGTTTGTTACCGTAACCTCGACTAACCTATACTTAGGTTACTTTTTAATCCCGGTAGTACGTTCTCGTCGGATATTTTTCGACGTTCACGCGGGTGAAGCCGTGGGCAAAAGCTAGTTAAAATATAAAGAGGGTAGAAGGGACATTGACGCACAAACGGCTACCACGTACTTAGTACATTATGCCGAACCCCTCCAAGCCAAAATAAAAAAAATCATCAAAAAAAAACCTGATGACCTACAAAAGTGTAATACCCACACGGTCAAAATGTATGGAACAGTACCTTTTTTTTAATAATTACAGCCTTAAATGAAGTCTGAATCTAATAGTTTTTCTTTATTTTTCCCGCTATTTATTCATGAAACTATTTAAATACTGTGTTACTCATACTCTAAAAATACAGAATCCGAATTACCACACCAAAGACTACCAATAGCGTTGTCTCTTTATTAAAAGATTGTCTGTAAAATATCGCTTTTTGGAAAAAAGAACCGCCTGTTTTATCCTCCATTTTTATATTTGTACTTTGTATAGTCTGCATAAAAAGGAATACTCTATTTATCTGACTTAAACAAAATTTTAGTTTATTTAATAAAATCCCAAATAAAATGTACAGCCAGCAATGCTCAAACCGCACCCACAATTCTCACAACACTAAAAGATTTATTACTATCATTTAACAGGGATTCAAAAACTTAAAATCTCTGTCTACACTTATCCTTTTAGCAAAGAAAAAAACCTTTTAACTAGTAATTTTTAAGGTCTTTTATCGCAGCACGTTTGCGATCTCGGATAACAGGGGACTAGCGGAAAAGAAGGCCATAAATTCTGCGAATCTCGGACGAAACCGCCCGATGTATTAAGTAACCACTTGGCCATGGGATACACGATCAAGCGACATGCGTGCTGCGACAGCGACTACGGAGGAAACCAATGAAATAAATTGCTGATTGCAAGCCACGAGATACCATTAAGGGACTTGCGACGCGACGGTACTCACGTGTAGGAAATAACACTCTTGACGTGTCTCTTGACTTAAATCTTATCGCCCGAGGTTGTGAACAGGGTGTAAAAGGTATGGTCTCGTTTATTGTGTTATCTTGGACGTTTTTACTTTGCTTGGGATTCTTATCGGGAGGTTGAATCGTGAGGAGCTTGCAGGTAATTATCATTTTGAAAAAGAGGCTTCAAGATTTTTTCTTAAATGCAAAAGACAAAGCAATGCTCAGCAACTCTCGTTTTTTGCATTTGAAAAAGTAGCCAGAAAATTTTTTTTCATTATTTTCGACACGTTTCGCACAGAAATTATGCTGAAATTAAATTTAAACCTGGTGATTTACCATGACGTCTTAGAGCAGTATTGTTTCAATCTTATTCTGGAGTGGGACAGAGATGTCGCTAGACGTCCTTTGTAGCTCTTCCTTTCCCACACTGGAGTAACAAGGAAATAATACAGCTGGTTTCATTATTACGAAATTATTCGAACCCTAAATAACCATAAAGAAAAACGTAGACATCATCATCATTCTCTTGCTCTTGTCCCAATTCATTTGGTGTCGCCGCAGCATGTCTTTTCTTCCATACTTCTCTATTACTCGTCATCTCATCAGACACCTCCTTTCGTGTCATATCATCCTTCACACAGTCCATCCATCGTTTCTTTGGTCTTCCGCTATTCTTATACCCATCCACATATAAACACCAAACTTTCCTCGCGACATTTTTCTCATTCCTCCGCATCACATGCTCATAAAAACTTATGCAGAACCGAGAATAAATACAATGTCACACTGATGGCTGCGCTTAAAACCAAACCATAACCTACCACACAATAACACCCACATAATCAAATCCAAACGCCAAGTAGAACCAACGTGAGTTTTCCACAGCCGTGCACGGAAAGATGTCTGTGGGAAACAACTTAATAGTGAGTAATTAACACCGTCTGTGAGACCATCGTTTTTAACTGCCGCGACGATTAGTTCCCCTCAGTTGAGTCCAAGTGGGTCTGAGATGTGAATGTAGACTTTTATGTGATTTGTGAGGAAGAAATGTGGATTTTATTAAAGACTAGCTGTTGCCCGCAAACTCCTTCCGCATGAAATTATTATAATAATATTACTTCACTATTTGAATCGGATTTTGTTGACAATTCAAAGGGCTTTATTTTTTTTGTACGGAACCCTAACTCTTTTTCTAAAATTAAAGTAAGTTACTCTTTTTAACATCAGCTATCAATTTTTTTTTTTTTATTATAAGTTTCCTATAATTCAGTATCATATGCATTAAATAAAAAGCTGTTATTTTGAAATTACAAACAGACACTTCAATTTAATATTTGTGTCGATCCTGTAAAGTTATCAGGGTGGTGTTTCCTTTAACCTTTAATAGGGCGCGCCTAAAAAGTTATGTAAACTGTCACGCGGGCTGCGTGACACTCCGATCATATTAATGAAATACGAAATATATACAAAATCACGATTATGCTCGATACTTGATCATAGTGGACATGTATTTTTATGAAACTTACGGGAATTTCAGCGCTCAAAATTCTGAAAATAATGAATATATAAATTGGAATAAAATTGAAAAATTTAAATTGATTTTTTTGTTTTTTTTTTTTTAATTGTCTAGCCTTTACCCAACTATATTTGGGTTGGCTTCAAGTCTTACCGGATGCAGCTTTATACGAGTCTTTTACGTGGAAGAACTGCCTATCTGACCTTCCTAACCCAGTAGACATGTAAGTGCTCTTGTTGAGCACGTTAAATTCACCTTGCGTCATCTGAATGAATTTCACGTGCTATTGTATCGGTTGTATCTAATTTCATACAACAATATCCTAAGGTTTTGAAAGCCTAGGTCAATATTTGCAATTCTAATTGTAGATGTTTCCTTCGTCAAGTATTGTAGTTTGATTGTAGATGTTTTGTTCAACCAGTAAATAAGCCATCATTACTTTACACAACATAATTTATTAATCAGTCAGAAATAAAATGTGAATGTAGTCAAAAATAATAAAAAGTTTCTAATCGGTTTTTTTGTTAGCCGGTCGCCCAGTTGTGGGACACTAGAATGTCCCATAAGTGGGCAAAAGCCTCCTTCTAAACCCCTTATATTTTGAGCGATTTCTGACCAAAATATAAATAAAGTAATTTTGAAGGTAGCACGGTTTTAAATTCCGCTCTAACAATTCGCTCAAGATATTTATAGTACATTTTATTTATAGTAGTTTATTCCCACAAAACGGCACGGAAGAGACAAACATCGAGGATTGTGTGCGCATCTTCGACGGAGACGCCATGGCTTGTGGCCACTGGCCTGTGTAGTGCTACCTCTGAGCCTCTAGCAATATCTCTGTAATATTTCAAAATGAATGCTTCTAAAAAATGAAATTCACTCTGTGAAACAACGAATATCATTTCCAACATGTCTAAAATAACGACTACATTTATGTCGGGGCTATAAAAGCTAGCTTGCAACTTTGTCCAACTAGCCTGAACAGTGGGAAGTTCAAATATGAGCCAAGAATAAGCTAGCCCACAAGCGATAAAGCAAGTTTATAGTGTCGCGTGATCCTCGCAAATTGGATGTTATATACACGAACAGTTTTCAACATTATAGTATACAGTTTTTAATATTTTCTTGAATATTACATCTAGGTATGAATAATCTTAGGAACTGGTTCGCTTTCTTGTTTATGTATTCTGTCGTGGGTGCCCTGGAAATGATTTCTAAAATTCAAATTTATTTAATTCAATCCATTTCAGATCTTAAGGGAAATTGAAATCTCAGTTAGTAATGACTAAAAGAAATAAACCTTTGTGCTCTTTTGTCTGTATGTTATTTTCTGATGTGTTTTTTGTGTCAACACCGTTTTACCACGCCTCGCGCCTGTTAAAGAGGCAATCCGAGCTGAAAACTTTACGAATAGTTATGGTACGGTAATTTCTATCATAATTATATTTTCTATAATAGTCAATTCTATATCTGATACGACGCAAAGTAGGCTGATATTCCAATGGATGTTTTTCATATTGGAGATCCAAAAAAAACATCGCTGTAATGTCTACGGTGTACGATCAGCTTAGTAATACGTTAAGCCCGATTTAGATGGGTCAAGTGTTTAGTGAAGTGTATAAGGACAGAGGAGCTCGTGGCTAAATAATAATACCCTGATCAATCTTCAGGTTAAGCCGCGCTTGCCCAGGTTGGTCTGGGTGACTCAAAAGAAAAAAGAAGTACCTACACAGGTAATCATTGGCCCGAAAGTCTAACAAACAGTCTTACCAAAGGGTGTCGTATTATCCAGTACTAACTGGGTTATGGAGGTCAGATAGGCAGTCGCTCCGAGTAAAATACTGGTATTCAGTCTGCATTCGGATAGACTGGAAGCCGACCTCAACACAGTTGTACTTATTATCATCTGCCCAACCTTTACCATTACCTTTACAGTGAGTAAGAACAGTGGTGTAAACCGATATGACAATATTGAGTTAACAGCCAAGTCTAGTCTAGGTGCTCGCCACTCGCCTTTGTACTTGAAGACGCTACTCGCCACTGTCCTTGACCGTATTATTTTGATTGTGCTTTTGATTTTAATTTTGTTTTATTTTTGTATTTAATTTTGTTCTTTATTTTTGAATTTAATTATGAACTTAATTTTGTTCATAAACTTTGATTTAAATTTTACTTTAGACTATAACTTGTAACATTTATTAATTATTTTATGGGGCATGCGGTGCTAACATAAAATAAATTGTAATATAACCTTTGATATAACTCTTTATTTTAACATGTAATTATATTATACAATTGTTGGTTGGCCAAAAATAATAAATAAAACGGGCTTAGGTCACTTTTAGATTTTGTCTCAATAATCGCTTTATTTTGGAATTAACACCGGATGGACGAAATGGTGGCAGGTCACGGGAACAATTTGCAACTTCCGAATTCCCCTTAAATTCAAGGGGAAGATTTATAAAACCATAGTTAGACCTGCTGTCTGCTGCAGTGATCAGATTGTTGGGCCATAAAAGGGATGAATGACAGGCAATTGCATGTGGCTGATATGAGAATGCTAAGGAGGATGTGTGGTGTAATGCGAATAGATAAAATAAGGTATGACTATATAAGAGGAAATCTGAAAGTAGCGCCATTGACTGAACAGTTGTGTGGTAATTGGTTATCGTGGTATGGATAACGATGCGGAGGAATGAGAAAGTTTTGAGTATGGATGGCTATAAGAGTAGAAGAAGACCAAAGAAACGGTGGATGGTGTGTGTGAAGGATGATATGGCTAGAAAGACTGCTGAGGTGACGAGTAATAGAGAAGTCATTATCTCATCTGCCTAGCCTTTTCCCAACTATGTTGGGGTCGGCTTCCAGTCTAAGCGGATGCAGCTGAATACCAGTATTTTACATGAAGCGACTGGCTATTTGACCTCTACAACCCAGTTATTACTAGGTAATACGATACCCGTTGGTAAGACTGGTTGTCAGACTTTCGAGCCACTGACTACCTTAACGAATGTCAAAGATCTACAAATGACAGCCGGGACGTTGGTCAACGGCTTAACGTGTTTTCCGAGGCACAGAGGAAACTCGGTATGTTAGAGTAATAGAGAAGTATGGAAGCAAAAGCCATCCTGCGCCGACCCCAAATAAATTATGTTAAGGGCAGGAGAATGATGAATCACGCGTTACTTGATACGCGACATTTTTGACACAACCTCACATTGACGGTTAAGGTTTCGTAAGTCGATCCTAAATAGGATAAAGAGTGTTCCACATAATATATCCGTCTTGCACGTGTAAAACGTTGATCGCTAACTGCGATGTGTAATTAACGTCCCGTCAAAGTGCCGGTAGACTTAGAAACTTAATTAGAAACACATCACGAGGTGTTCCTGGAAGTAGGGTAGGCATGAAAGTAGGTTATAGAATGTGTTTAGTATTGGAACAAGAAAGTGCTGAGGTTTGAGCTTATTGGGTTGTTTGTTAAATAGTTTTATTTAGCGACCGCGAACTTCACCCGCATGAAATTATTGTAAAAATACAATTTTCCCCGTTTTTTCATTGATGCTCCGCTCCTATTGGCCGTAACGTAATGTTATAGCCTTCCTCGATAACTGGGCTATAGCTACCACTAAAAGAATTTCGAACCAAAAAACTCTTCAGCTTTGTAATATTAGCATAGATTTTACTTGTGGTATGTTTGAGGGGATCGAGGCTAAGCCATAAACGCTGCACATCAGCCTCCAGCAGTCCACTGCTGGGCATAGGCCTCCTCAATCTCTCGCCACTCGACTCCGATCCTCAGCAACTATCATCCAGTTGCTACCAGCCTGCGAATATCGTCACTTCACCGAGCCTGAGGGCGTTCCACCTTACTTTTTCCGATTCGCGGTCTCTACTCAAGAACATGTCTACCCCTACGGTCATCGGTTCTACGGTTAATATGACCAGCCCGTTTTCACTTCAGATTACTTATTCTATGAGTTTTGTCGACAACTCTGGTTCTCCGTCGGATCACCTCGTTCCAGAGAGACTCAGGCAGTGGGAATAAAAGACAGACCGTTAGAGCCTTTTTTAAATTGAATTTAAATTTTAGACCTATGGGACGGAACATGTGTCGATTCTCTTGTGCCATCCCACCTACCTAGCTCATCGTGCTGTGCTGGGGCTACCGCTGCGGCTGCGAAGAACCTCAAACGGGCAAATTGGAAACTATATTTTCGAGCCGTTTGAGATTGAAACTTAGGACCGTGGGCTCTGAGTGCTCGCAGACAAATTTCAAAACGCTAAGTTGACACTGACCCAAAGGCTGGCTTTTACCTTGGCTAAAGGCTGAGTGTTGCCATACAACGTGGCAATGCCGTCAGTATCTTGGGTACAACATCACATAGAAAAAAAAATACATTAGAATTATGAAACATCCTGTTAATAAAATTTACGTGTCAAACGGTAGAACATACCTACCCAGCGCACGACTCGAGTAGATAATCGCTCGAAACAGGGTGTTTCAACTACGTCATGCGTCATAATAATGAATAGTATTTTTATTTTTAAATTATTCAAATCTCAAAAATGCTTATTTTTTTCTTATGAATGTTTAGTAGTCATTGGATACATGAAGTGGGCTGCCGTAGTAAGGCGACTAAAAAATCACGGTGTATAGTGCTTTTACTTAAAATATAGACGACAAAATCCTTGAGAGATACCTACTGTCCAACCTCGGAGTAGATTTCATCAGGGAAAAACAAGATAAGAAAGGAAAAGTAATTTTATGAAAAAGTTTCCATTTCATTAGTTTAAGTAATGTCCTCAAAAGAGGTTGTTCAAATAAATTTGTACTTTGTAAAGAACTGGAACTTCGAAGAAATCCATAGTTAAGTTTAAAAGCTGTTGTTATTAATGAATTGATTTATATCTTACCTTGCTTCTTACGACTATTATAAATGCGATAGTTTGTGAGGATGGACGGATGTTTGTTGCTCTTTCACGCAAAAACTACTTAACGGATTTTAATGAAATTTGGCACACAGATAGTTTATAACTTGGATTAACACATATTATACTTTTTATCCCGTTGGTACGATGCCCGGGGTCAATTATCGAAATCTACGCGAGCGAAACCGCGAACATAAGCTAGTACCGAATAAAGAACATTAAAAGGTCAGCAATTTGTGTTTGTATGTATGTCTTGTATGTCCAGACTAACAAATGTCACTGCATCTTACTAATTTCGTGAGTAGACAGATAGTATTGTAACTTACCGAGAGAGATATGCCCATAAACTCAAATTATGCCCGACCAGCAAGTGACTATAATATGAGGGTGTGGATAAAGTGCCATTCTATTAGCGATAATCTTCAAGGGAAGATCAAAAAAGTACGGAATCCTTCGTCTTCCTGTCTTTGTTTTTTGATCTTTCACAATGTCGAAAAAAGAACCCTGTATTGGTAAAAATACTTAATTTTATAGTAAAAAAATAGACATTAAAACTTTACGACTAAGCATTTTTGTAGAAAAAAACAAAACATCATCACGATCCCCAAAGGGCTAGGCAGAGGTGTACCAAATTATGGTAAACCTACATTTCGACAGTCTGTTATGTTCAAGCCCCATGTAATAGGAGGCGAACCTATTGCCATCAACCGGACAACCGACAACCGGTATTTCAGATTCCGTGGCTGCTACTGAGAAAATTCCTTTTGTGGATTTTTTTCTGTAGAAAAAACAGTTCTTAAACTGTGTCAGTGTCACCCGTAGACTAATTCAGTCTCTTCATTTTCTTACAACTCAGTGACAATTTTTTCAACACTTTTTTGTTTTAGGTCAGCTAAAACTAAAACTAAAATGGCTGGCAATTCTATTCACGTTTCCACTTCAACAAAGTTCGTCGCGTAAAAGAATTAGTACTATAATAAGTTTCCAATCAAAGCGAAGAACTTTAAAAGGCTTATTCACAGACTAGAATAGAAAGTTTTAAAATCGGATAGTCTCTAAACGGGAACTATGCAGCCATCTTTTTTTAGTGTGTCGATGAAAATTTAAATTGAGTCAGCCCAAAATTTGGCGACGAGTTGAACACTTTCAATAACGTCCAGTGGCTCTTGTGGAAAGCAGCAAAAGAACAGGCAGGACACGATATCAAGTGAAGTATCAAGCATGTAACTTTAGAAACTTGCTTTTTAGCCTAGTGGTGTGACCGTCGGACTGTCAAGTCATAGAACTCGAGTTCGAACCCAAGACATGCAAAACTGATTTTTCGGATTCATGTGCGTATTGTATAATTGCTTGCGCGAAGGAAAACATCGTGAGGAAACCAAACCAGTATACCTTAGAGTTATTTTTTGACGGCATGTAAAGCCAAGTCAGAGGCACATGGGCGGCATAAAAAACTCTGACACCAGGTTAGGCACTAACCACACGAAGAACAAATTTGCTTGTTTTAAGCGCTTTTCACAAACAATTTATTTCATTATGTTAACTGATGTTATTATGATATTTTTTGACTCACAGACTTCACGCTATCTTCTAAACCCAAATACGACAAAGATCCGTTTTCCCTTTATTTTCTTTTAATGTTTACACTCGAAGTATTTCCTACAATGTTGGTTGGGTCCCTTCCTGTGATTATTGTCTCACAATGCGGGTGCCTGATTAGAGTGAGGTCCCTACTTCCAGATGCCTTTGAAGATTACTGTTTGGTTTACCTTCAGGTATTTTTGATTGCTTTTAGGATATTATTATTGGAAATAAAGGATGGTAGGGCAGGGTGACAGATATTTTGGTACCAAATAACATTTTTGCTTATCCACGAGAAAGAGATTTATTTTCGGGCCTACCAAGTCCATGTTAGTCCCATGTTCAGGTACTAACGCCTAACATAATTTATTATTGTAAAACCAAATAATTTTAACATTAAAAGAGTAACCGTGGAGTTTCTTGACGGTTCTTCTTGATAGGAAACTACCAACCTGAACCGTGCACCTTATAAGCGCCTATTTGGCCTATGAGAAAAAATATTTTGATTTATAGGTATTATGATTATTTTGGCTTAGACAATAAAGTGACATAATGTATACAGAGCTAATGATTATGTGAAAGTCAAAAATATATCGAATTGTGTGTGTTTGATTTAGTTGCGTTGTGAGTCTAGTAACATACTGTGTAAATACATATTTCAATATAGACATAATGTTATAATTTATCAGTGGCGAAGGTTCCATACAACTCGATTCCTACCGGATTCCCTTTGAAAAATGGGACAGTCAGTATTAAAATAAAAAAAGTGTTTTAATTCAGGCAAAATACCCATAAACAACAAAAATAATAAATTGAGATGAATAAAAAATCATTGAAAAATTCTATTCTATAGTCAAGTCTATTCTATAGTCAAATAATATAATCACATTAAAGACGTGTACTCCGGCTTACCTCTTACAAAAAAAAAAAAAAATGTACCCTTCGCTATAACTGTAATTTATCTCCAATTTGGTCTTAGACACAGACTGTAAATAAAAAGAAAAACAGCGTAAAAAGCCGGACTTAAGGATCTGACATCACTTACACACAGCTAGTGTGGTAATCAATGAGTGATTTAAGTCGTGTCTTAACGTAACTTAATTTGAACTTAATGTTACCGTCATTAAGTTCGAGTTTGCAAGCAACCCGTTAACCGACGTAAGTATTCATCTAACTAAGTAAATAACTAGATTAGGTGGGCACTTAAGTATCTCTCACCACCTACCAACGTACTTAGCCTTCTATTTTTTGTACAGCCAGCAAAAAGTTCCTTGGTCATCTCAACATCGCAACAAGTCTAAGAGAACAAAATTTAATTTCATGATCGAGTTACAGCCGTTTTTTACTCAACTTTGCTTTTACCCTTTTTAATTTATTTAATTTGTAATGGAAATATACTGTGGACCTTTTTAATAAGTTTCAGGATTCGTTTTATTATTATTTTATATTGGGACCGGCGTTTTTATATTCAGCGTTATAAAGGAAGAAGTAGTCTGCCATTTACTCGGTTGATTTATATTTAACTGGTCTATGAAGAATTAGGGCTATGACTGTGGTGTTAAATGTTTTGTGAACATTAAACACAGTTCACCTTGAAACTTTTAATTGGTCTTCTACTAACTGTTAACTGTCTGTATCCTAGCTGTAAGTTTTTATAAGAAGTAAAATAAAATAAAACAAAAGTAGTAAGTAAAGTTTTATTTTAAAACGGCATGTATTTAAATGATCGTTTTAATTTTGCAAAAACAGCAAGCAAATAAATCTAAACGGTCATCTTTTTTAATGATTGATTCTCTTTCTTTGAGACATAAAATAACTCAAATCAATCCATATTTTAATCAGTAAATACGCAAAAAATGTTTAAGATGCAGAAATTACGTCTGCGTTACTTGTTGGGCCCATAAGAGAAATGAGCATTAAGTATCTAATATTTAGATACTTTTTTATACATATAATTCGATTTATCTAAATTACATTTTTGTCTATTTCAATTTCACCCAGAAGTCAAGGTCGAACACAATTAATAAAAGTTTGGGAAGGTCAAATTAGGAATAAAATCAACGTCAAGGTAAATACCAAAATGTTGTAATAAGGTGTAGTCGACGTAGCCCCACTACGCGGGGCTTCTTTTTCTCTCTACAGGGTTTAAAGTAACCTAACACGAAAGGTATGGTGGGGTATTAGTTCACTCGCTCTCTAGAACCCGCCATCCCCTTCGAACCTAACCTGTCCGGAGTCGGGGTGTCCCAAGTACCGAGCTCGCTTCGCTCGCTCTTGCCAAAAAGACCAATACCTAAAAAAGAGGATCAAATATTATTTTTGTATATCAAATAATATTAAAAAATAAATAACATTATTAGAGGATCAAATAATATTATCCCTTTAAAAACTGACCAATATTTGTCAGTTAACAATTTTTTCTCTACATTTTCATGACAAAATGCGATGAGTGAGGTCGAACTCAGGACCTGTTGCTCTTTCGTCTGAAATCTCAACCGTTGGCAACCGTTGGGTAGGATGTCCCAGTCATTTTCCTCTAATAGTCTGAGCAAAACTGCAATCCAATCCAACTCAGTACCTCCTCTAGTATCCATAAAGCAAAAACACAAAAAAACAGGTTTTACTTTTTTTTTTATCCAATGCACAGAACTGCGAGGAGACACTGAAATGCGAACTTTTTTCATTTTATTTTACTAGAGACATTATATTCAAATGGCCAGTGCCCTGTCATAAAACGAAATAAAGCAATATCTACTGGATTAGGTACCTTCATATCGTAAAATTATTTTATTAAAATACTTAGGCAACTGTCCCACCGGCGAGGAAGCGAACAGCAATCGAGTATTTTCTCACATAAGAAACGTACAAAACAAGAAAGATTGGTAAAACATAAACATACAGCATGTATCAGAAAGGGTGTGTTAAAGACCATCAAACTGTACTGACCAAGTTTCTCATACATTTGGGTCGGATATGGTAAGGGGAGGTATATTGGTATGCAAGCACATAAGGATCTGGGTGGTATATTCTGTTTAAATAATATCACCAAATTATTTATATCACCGATATGCTTCCCCTTACTCTAGGTAATGAAGTTTTGAGTAAGACATACTTCTTTCGCGATTACGATGCAGGCTTATGAGGAAAGTTGTTCAGTTTGATTGTCTTCAGTGACTAGATCAATATTTCACCACTGCTTGTTTACACCAGCAGCGAGAACTCTGTTAAACAAACAACTCGTTTTTGCTTAATAGCTCTTATACAGCGTGTACCAGAAAGGTGAGGTATCAGTTGATCTACTTTTTTCGTGATCTCGATGTAGGTCCCATAGAACAAGTTGTTCAATTTAATGGTCTGAATCACACCCTGAAATTTGACCACACCGTTCTGGTACACTCTGTATATACTCCACAGACAGTGGCCAACCTTCCACCTTGCACCATATGCCCTGTCACCAGCGCATTTGATGATCTATTGACTGCTTCAGTGAGCAGAGTTCGCGGGGCTGAGTTTTAGGCCAAGCACATTTGAACTTTTAGCCATCGATACGGTAAGAAGAAGTTGCTAGCTCTACTCACTAATCGCTGACAGTATGACTGGTGCCTTACTGTAGTAAAATTTGAGTCTGGCTCGCGTGCTGAGTTTGATGGGAAAATACTTATTCGTTATTAGTTTTCTTAGCCTACAAAAAAGCAAAATACTTTGGAAACTTTTTTTTTAGTATATTAAAATGGGCCTACTCTTGACCTCAATCTAGTCCTGAGGACAGAGGTCGACGATGAAACTTCCTGTTAATTATATTGAGAGTATCGATGGAGCAAACGAGACCTCTAGTAGAGGTCTCATAAATGGCAAGTGGTGCTCCCTCCAGCTCGATGGAACGCTGACTTTAAACACACACGGACTTTTACTTAAATGTATAATCTCAAAATGAATAATGTAACCAAGATCTTTCAACAATATTTTGATTGAAAAGAGTGTCCATGGAGTTTCTTGCCCACTCTTCCCCATAGAGATCTACGCTTTGGAATGGGCAACTACAGTACTTTCATGAGTTACTATGCCTTGTGTCTGTGACTGTAGCTTCGCCTTCTTTGTTTTACTGACATTCAAAAGTTCCTGTTATGTTCTAATTGAAATAAATGCTTTGAGTTTGAGTTTGAAAAAGGTGTTCAGGGTGTTAAGGCGACGTTGTGTGAGGCCTTTGTCCAACAGTACACTGGAATAGGTTGAGTTGATTGTTAGTAAATTTTTTTCTGCTTTTAAGATACCTCAATCCCACAATCGATTGGTAAAGAATTAATCGCTTTTTTATAACCCACACACTGGACACCACAAACACACCAGTGTCAGAGTTTTTTATGGGCCTCTGACTTGTGAATATAGTGTCGAAAAATAGTGTCAATAAATATCTTTTATTTCAAAATTCAATTCTACATAACATAAAATGTGAACACAAAAAAACATTTCTCTAGAAAACAAATAAACTACGAAAATAATTAACCACCTAAAATAACATTACCAAGAATACCCATAATTAAGTTATTTAACTCTAAAAACGCGATGGTGCGCCGGAAAAGGCCCATAATTCCTGTAATCGCAGTAATAATAACAATCTGAAATAATAACCGGTAATTTTCAGTAACAGTACATTAGTGTTGTTTAATTATGGCATGCCGTAATACGAGTATAAGGCCTTGATTGATCGTAATATAAAGTCAATTATATCGCTAGTGGATATGAATAAAGTTCTTAATTATATTTCAATTGAATCATTTATTCCCTTTTATTATTACTTGCAACTGTTAAGTATACTTTAGTTATAGTTTATATATAAGCACTAATTATATCTTTGTATAAGAAATGATACCTAAATGAACACGTCTTGTGATACTTAAAAAATAAACTTATTTTTTTTTAATAAATTATTTTATTCTTATAGTTTTTCCTGTGGTCAAAGACTCAGTCAAAGGCGTAAGTTTTCCTGCGTGCCGACCTCCCTAGCGGCGTCAGCGTAGTTTGCTACGCTGACGACACGCTGGTGCTGGCGCAGGGGAGGTCGCACGAGGCGGCGGCCGAATTGATGACACGCGGGGTTGCGATAGTCGTTGAGAGGATCCGTCAATTGGGTCTCGAGGTGGCATTGCACAAGTCCGAGGCCATGTGCTTTCATGGGCCTCGGAATGCGCCACCGTCGGGATCCACGCTGACGGTAGGAGGGGTTCCTGTCGGCGTCGAGTCGACGTTGAGGTACCTCGGACTCGTCCTCGACAGCCGATGGAACTTCGTGGAGCCTTTCCGACGTTTGGCTCCCAGACTGGAACGGGCCGGGGCTGCTTTCAAGCGGCTCCTGCCCAACCTGAGGGGGCCAAACGCCTCCTGCCGGAGGCTCTATGCGGGGATCTTGCGGTCCATGGCCCTATACGGGGCCCCGGTGTGGGCGCGTTCGCTGAGGCTGCGTGCAAAGCACTACCTGAACGCGCCCCAAAAGGTGGTAGCCGTAAGGCTGATCCGTGGGTACCGCACAGTCTCCCGCGAGGCGGCGAGCCTCCTTGCCGGATTGCCGCCATGGGATCTCATGGGGAGGCCATAGTCCTCGCGCGCCTGCACGAGTGGCGCGCGGAGGTACAGAGCCGGGGGGTAACTCCGCTGCCGCGGCATATTGTCGCGCGGCGGACAGTCCTCCGCCGTGATCTCATGGCGACATGGAGGGAGCGACTATCGCAACCCCGTGCAGGGCACGCCACGATAGTGGCGATAAGTCCCCTCTTTGAGGAGTGGCTTGAGAGGCGCCACGGCGCCCTCACCTTCCGCCTGACGCAGGTCCTCACCGGACATGGATGTTTCGGGAGGTACCTGTACCGAATCGGGCGGGAGGAAACGCCCGGGTGCTACTATTGTGAGGATCGACCGGAGGACACGGTGGAGCACACCGTCGAGGTCTGCTCCGCTTGGGAGGAGCACCGCCGTGTCCTCGTAGCGGAGATTGGCGGCGGCGACCTCTCGCGTCCGGCCCTGGTTCACGCCATGGTCCGGGGCGAGAGGGAATGGGAAGCCGTCGCCTCCTTCTGCGAAGCAGTCATGCTAGCGAAGGAGGCGGCGGAACGTGAGAGGGAGAGAACCTCCTCACGTCCCAGCCGCCGCGGGAGAAGCACCGGGCGTCGGGGGCCACGCCATGATGGCTCTCGGCCACCGTAGGCGCGGGCCTGTGGACGGTGAGTAATGGGCTAGCTCGCCGTCCGTCCGTCGTATGACGACGGGCAGGCCGTGTCGACGGCGCGTTCGTGTTCCACGCGCGCCTCAAAGAGTTGTCAGCAACGGGAGGGGCCCGCAAGGGCCGGTGCCTGCCAGGGCTGCGGGACTGTTCGAAAGAGATACCGCGGCCCTGGAACATAAAGGGCCAATGAAGGAACATGGGTGTTTTTTAGTCAGTAAGAGTCTGACACTCCCTTCCGCTCCGCCCAGAGCGGGAGGAGTCATTTGATGATTTCTCACCCCCAAAAAAAAAAAAAAAAAAAGGCGTAAGTTTGCTAGATAGGATTTGTAACCTTCTGTGATCTATGCAACTGTTTCGTGAGATTCCATTAAAGGACAGTCTAATTGTTATGGACCATTTCTGGACTGCCTCGTTTGTCTAGGAGTCACAATCACGACTGCTGAGCATGAGCTCCTGGGTTCTATTCCCGGGTCGGGCAAATTATATTGAGTTTATCTATCAGGGATTTCTTAGTAGCTGTCACGGAGTCTAGATTTGTGTTCGGTTGATGGCAATAGGATCGCAAACTAAACATGACTGGCGAGTTGTGGGTGAACTATTTAGGTACACTTCTGTCTAATCCTTCGGGGATAAGAGGTGTGATGATGATGTTATGTAAATTCTGGACCAGCTGCAGACATAGATATTTCAGTAGTATTTGTATGGAGACTACAAATGCATCAATACAAATACTACGAAGTGTCAGTCCGGAGACACGCCCGCCATTTTTCCGTGCCGGTTTGAGCGAACCTTTACTAAATTAGGTTACTAAAGTCGGTGGCAAAAAAGTCAATGAAAGAAACAAAAGTCACCGACTTCCGTAAAGTAAAGATATTTTCCACTTTTTTTTTTGTTGTGTCTCATGTCTCAAGCAAGTATAAAGCGCAGGCCACACTTGGTATTTCGGTTCACACAGCGAACTACCGAAAATGTCGAACTGAAATATGAAAATAGGAAAAATGATGCTCGCTCGCTCGCTAGCTGGCGGTGTGACCTACGCTTAAAGGTCACAGCACTCATATCAACTCTGAAAGGAATTGTCACCGTATCAACTCGAGCCATTCAGTATTCTTTGTATAAAACTCAATACCGCAGTGCACGCTTATCGGTATCGTAACGTAATCGTCTCGCATTGGGATAAGCTCACGATACGGTGACGATTCCTTTCTGAGTTGATATGTGTGCTATTTCCTTTAAGAGGAATAGAACAGCTCTTACATATTCACGAAAATATTTTTCCTGCGTACCTTATTTCCCATACCTACATATAGACAAACGCAATAAGTTCCGTCTTACAACCTAACACTAATATTTAATCCGTTGGTTTACTCGCGGCGACGGCAATGATCTATTGAGGCACCCTATACAGAGCCAAGGTCACGCGAGGTCTCTATACATAAGAACATAACATATACAATAGCGTTACAATGGCTTGACAACCGATGTAATTGTTGTTTATCTTGTGTAAGTTATTAGATTTTTAGCGGTCCGTAGCCAAATGGGAGAAACCCTTATAAATTCGTCATGTATGACTGTTCGTTTGGATGTCACAGAGCAATTTTACTTCTAGACGAATATCAATACATCGATGAAAATTGAAAAGAAGCTGTACTCTCTGCCTCGCTGGTCTAGTGGTCGTAAGCGCGATTGCTGAGCATGAGGGTTCACTTCCCAGGTCGCGCAAAGTGTTATTGGGTTTTTCCATTAGGAATTTCTCAGTAACAATCACAGAGTCTGGATCTGTTGCCCGGTTGATGGCAATAGGCTGGCCTCTTATTACATGGGACTTAAACATAACTGGCGAATGTGAGTGTACTATTAGGTACACCTCTGCCTAACACTTCGGGGATTCCAGTCGCGACGTTATGTTATGTGTATTCTCTGCTAAACAATGGTGTAGTGAAATTAGAGTCGGCATTCCCCACACATGCAACAGAGGGATGAGAAAACAATGAATGCACATTAATCGGATCCCCTAGTATAAAACGTCAAATTTTTTAGCCGAAATGTGTGTTTGACCACGCTCAGCGAAATATTACTTAGAAAATTCAAAAAATGGTTCTAACACACCCTTAGTTGGTTTTAACTTTATTAAACTAAAGACATGCAATTGAAGAAATGATGTGTGCTGACCATTGTAATATCGCTTATGAGTGTAAGTTGAACACCACAATATTGATTCACTGGAGGCTTCCACGGTGACACTTAGGAGGTTATACTTGAAAACGACCTTCACTCAATAGTTAATCAGTCTTACAACCTACTTTCTTGTTGCCTTGCTAATATTTATCTATGGTGTGACCTGTTTTCTTTTAAATAAACTCACGCCTTTCCCAATGGGATTAGGCAGCAATTTCAGAATACTACTTGCCCACCCCTTGCCCCCTCCCTTCCCCTTCCTTCCCCCCTCCCTTTTTTTTCCTTGTTTTTTCTTTTCTCCCTATTCCTTGCTTCCGTTACCTTGCTTTGCTTGCTTGCTTATCCTAAAATACTCCTTTCGTTTCGTCGACGTTCATATATCTGGTTATACATGCACGTCGGTGGCGGTTGCTATTTTCGCTCATGTACTAACAGAAAAAGACATTTAATTATCTTAAGGTGAAAGAGCTAGGGTACTTACACCGCAATTTTTTTTTTTGCAGTTTGCAGATAAAAATACGATTTGCGGCCGTATACAGCCATCTACATGAGTTCATTTAATACTTTTGATTTTTTTTTCATGAAAATACATTCAATGAGAAAAGTGAACTCAAAGGGATTGTTCTGATGATTTTAATGATTGTCGGTCTATAAACATATACGTAGTACGGCCGCGAATCATATTTTTTTTCACATACAGCCTGACACTAACCTCCAAATTACAAGAAAATTAAGAAAAATTGAATTTCGCGTGCTACCCTGGCTCCTCCACCTTAAACTCAGATTGTTACATACCCTCAGTACTGTTCTACCTGTGCCTATTAAACTAACTAAACAACTACAAAAGACTACTCCCACATCAACCCTTTGAAAAACCACAATTACACACCACACGTTCTCGTATTTCCAGCAATGAATCGCACATCGCACACGATTAATCGCACAGTCGCACACAATTAGTCGCACATCCCCTTACAAACGGTTTTTCTGTAGACTAAGCTATTTTCCCGGGCCGCCGGTCGCCGTGTTCCGTTTCGCAACTGTCATTAACTTATAATAAATGTTTCTGTTCTAGTTTTCGTTTAATATTGTTTTATTTTTGTTTTATTTATAGTTTTTAGGGTGAATTTTAAAGGGGTTTTGTTAAAGTGAACTAATGCATACAAACCTAGACTAAACATAGACAAAATGATATTTTATCAAGGATAACCACGATTGGACTTCAATAATGTATGGAACTGACATAAGCTATCGAAAGTATATGTCAAACTTATGCATTTGAAACTCGTCGCAGAATTAAGTAACGCTTTATGAGCAATTACCACCAGTGAAGGCCCTCTGGAGTTTTTTGTGGAGTGTACCTAAATACAATAATATCTATATTTTTGGCACAGTATATTTAAAAATAGTCCTTGATTCTTTTTTGGTTGAGGCGGTTGACCGCGACGAGAAGTTTATAGAGTTATTCCAAAGGTTTTTCCAAAAGTTTTTCCAAAGGTTTAGTATCACTACTACTATCAATAGGTTCACTCTCTCTATCAAAATGTGAATATTCTGAACGCTTCTGTCTAACCCTTCCACGAATTCAAGGGTGATAATTGGTTACTTGCTTAGTAATCACAATGGAATGAAATGACAGCCAGCCTAGAAAGTAACAATCCAACAATAGAATTGTCTAGAGAGATAAGCTACAGGACAGTAGGATATTATTCCGTAATACAACAATTTCACTGCGGTAAACGTGTTTCAGAGGCAGCTTATGCCGTGCCGCAAACATGGCCACCTGTGGGCCCATCGCAAACGTTCGAGTAAACGTAACCTATTTTTTTTTTTTTATCTCCACTTTTTTGTACGTTCACTCCCGCTCTGGGTGGAGCGGAAGGGAGTGTCAGTTTGTACTGACTAAAACTCATCCATGTTCCTTCTTTGCCCTTTGTGTTCCAGGGCCGCGGTATCTCTTTCGAACAGCCCCGCAGCCCTGGTAGGCATCGGCCTCCGTTTTGCTGACATCTCTTTGAGGCGCGGGTGGAACACGAACGCGCCGTCGACACGGCCTGTCGTCATAAGACTGACGGACGGTGAGCTAGCCCATTAGGTACTCACCATCCACAGGCCCGCGCCTACGGTGGCCAAGTAATGCCATCATTTTCAGCCAGTATTTTCCCCGCAAAGCTAAAACCTCATTTTATAATAAGAGGTGATAAAATATATCTGTTCCTTCTTACTAACAAAGTAGAAAGCATTAATCACTACGCTGCTCACAGCGTGTTGGTGAATTCATACCGTTATTAACGCAACTTTTCCTCCGTGCCTCGGAAAGCACGTTAAGCCGTTGATTCCGGCTGTCATTTGTTGATCTTTGATAGTCGTCACAGGTGGCCCGAAAGTCTGACAACCAGTTTTACTAAGATGTGTTGTATAACCCAGTACTAACTGGGTTGTTGAAGTTCGGGGGGTCTAAAATGGCCGCTTTAGCAGAATCATAATAGGATAATATTAATATGAATTACGTTTAAAATCGTAAAATGGTCAAAAGGTGACAATTCATAATAGTAGGTACGTCTATGACCATTTTAAGAAGTTAAACATAATTCATATTATTGTCCTATTATCAAAATCAATCAAAATCAAAGCATTTATTTCAAGTAGGCCAGTTATAGGCATTTTTGAATTGTCGAAACAAAGACAACAATGAAATGTAGCTACAGTCCCAGTCACAAGGCATAAAAACTGTGAAGGCACTGTAGTTGCCCATTCCCTAACGTAGATCTCTATGGAGAAGAACGGGCATTATGATTTTGCTAAAGCGGCCATTTTAGACCCCCAGACCTCCACAACCCAGTTAGTACTGGGTTTTACAACACACCTTAGCAGTCCCCACCCAGATAGGCAGTCGCTACTTGTAAAATACTGGTATTCAGCTGAATACAGTATGACTGGAAGCCCCCAATATTATCTCGACCCCATCATAGTTGGGAAAAGGCTAGGCAGATGATGATTCTCGTTAAACAAAAGAATATTCAGCAACATCAAATGTTGTTCAGAATAATGTTGCGCTGGTGTTGCTCATCATTGTTCCCAGTGAGAAAGAGGAAAAAGACAATTTTATTCTAGAAACGCGAATGAAAAGACTTTTATGAGCATTTAAAGCAAGTTTTGTTTGAGTTTTCGAGGTCTAAAAGGTTAAATTTACTTTTTACTTCTGGTCTCTTTGAACCCAAACTCAAAACCAGCTATAAAACATTTTTAAACTATCAACTTCCCAACTCTGATTGTCTTGAATCATGGTCTAATGGGCGCAATCGTTACTGCTGAGCATGAGATCCTGAGTTTGATAACCACGTCGGGGTAAGTGCTATTGTGTTTTTCTACCAGAATCTTCTCATTAGACGCCACGGAGTTTGGATTTGCGCCAGGTTGATGACAATAGGCTCGCCCCCTATGACATAGTACTTAAACATAACTGGCGAAATTTGGACCTACTGTTAGGTATACCTCTGCCTAACCCCTCGGGGATTACAGGCGTGATATTATGTTATGTTATATAACTTATTTACTCTTCCAACAAAAAATAATTGAATTGAAACAAAAGGCGAAATAAAATTAAAAAGTAATAATCTGTTGAAAACGCCCGATGAAGCTGTGTCTAATCATGTGGGTTGCCAGTAATTACGGACTGGCGAATCAGAGCCTGGACTAGCGTGGTAGTGGGTAGTGTGGACAATGTGGACGATGAGGTCATGTGCCATGTGGATTTACGTGAAAATGAGGCTTCAATTGGAATTGAATTAAAGCTAAGCTTATTTTGTTGTAAATTATGGACCACCCTTTCTACCTGTGTCCAAGTATTGGGAATGTTGATTATGCAAAAAAACATAGTCCTACAGGGGTATGAAGGACAGGGTGTAAAGTTCTTCATCCCCTATAAAAAAGGGAGGATCCTCCAACATTTGCTGTCGGATTTTTCAATATGTTCTTAAATTGCGGAAAACTTAAATAGCTCGATTTAGAATTTTGATGTTAATTCTTCGCTTTGTGTCATCTTTTGTAGTATGTTGCTGTTGTACTTTTTGTACAGTCCGACACATAGCTATCATTTTATTTTTATTTTTCAACCCACATACTTCATAATTATAACTAAGAGATGTATTTTGACGATGATTATGACGCTATTTCTAAATAACACCATCTCTAAAATTCAGTGTCTAGCAAAACTAACAGGAACTATGTATCTTAAACCAGAAAATTCAGAAAAGTAGTTTTACGCGTGCGTTTATGCGTGATTTTGAAGCAATTAATGACGAATCGGGTTCTAAAGCCTTCGAATTATTATAAAAGAGTGCTTCGCAAATTAAATGCAGAACCACACTGGATAGACACCCATTAGTCGCAAATCATCTTCAAAACTTACACAAGAAAGGCATTACCGAAGACTTACAACTGCAAATCCAGCCAAGACACAAAGATAATCCTTCGCCCAAGATTTAAACTAAGACATAAACCAAAAATTCCACCATATAAATCACAGTCTCCATCAAGTTCTTGGCACGGGGCCTACGTAATCACATTTCAGATAATTATGTTCCGTTTCCATGCATATTCATGAAGTTTGCTTTAGCGCCCCTTTGAGACTAAGCCGTAATGCTAAACAGCGATTTACACTCGATGTATGATGCCACTTAATTGGCGACGAAGTGGTTTTGAAACTGTGTAGAACAAAGACTGAAGGTAGAAGGAGAACATCAAACAGCCTAATTAAGTGAAAATCATTTTCAAAGCGTTGTAAAGCGATCTTGTGGCAAAATATTAAGAGACGCATAGGTCGATCTTCAACGTTAAGCAGCGCTTGCCAAGGTAGGTCCGTGAATGGGTGAACATCTATTACAAATTGAGTTTCCTTCGTAGCTCGGACGTTAAGCCGCTGTTCCTGGCTGTCATTTGTAGGTCCTTGACAGTCGTTAAAAGTAGTCAGTGGCCCGAAAGTCTGACAACCAGTCTTACCAAGTCGTATTACCTGGAACTAACTGGGTTGTGCGGGTCAGGTAGGCAGTCGCTCCATGTCAATGAATATTTAGCAGCATCTGTTTCGACTGGAAGCAGATCCCAATATAATTGGGAAACAGCTAAGGGTTGAACTAGGTTTTTTCCGTAAGTTTTTTTAATGCATTTTTTTTTAATTTCAGTTAATCGATATTGCTGACAGAAGTAAAAAAACAACAATTTTGTCTCGACCCTTTGAAGTATAGCAACACAGACAAAAAATAACTAAATGTCGTGTATTATGGCTCAAATTCTTCGACGTCTTACAAAATCACAAGGTATAGTTTGATCATTTATACAAATAGTTGATCGGTTATTGAGATAATCATAATTACAATCCTTATTTTGCCAAAAAAATAGCAACCTTACAAAAAAAAAGAATTAATACTAGTACTTATTTTCTATGAAGCTAAAACATTAGACACCCAATTAGTAACTAGTAGTAAGTACACAATAATAAATTCTGGTTTTTACGAAACCGATTCACGCTGACACCTGTACTAGTTATAAACTCTATTACGGTGGGACAGGCTTCCTCGTTCTCAGATAACAATATTATATTAAGCCGATTTGGGAGAAAATAATTAGATAATCTCACCGTATAAATAATACAAAACAAAGCTGCGGGTAAAATGTATTAAAAATTCAAATTGTTGTTCATTTAGTTTTCTTTAATTTGTAGGTAGTAGCGTAAATTCATATAGTATATTATTATGCAAAATTTTTAGATGTTAAGTTTGTTTACAAATAGTTGCATTTTTTTCTTGTTACTTCATATAAAACAAAAAAGACTGATTTAAAAAATACTAAAAACAATTCTGATATTAAGTAAAACGAAAAACAAAAATAGGGACAATCAATTAAAAATAAAACTTTTTCTTTTTACTTTGTGTTTTCTTGTAAAAATACCTAAACAAATCTCTGACCATGTAACATCAGACATTAAAGTGTGGACAATTTTTATAGGTGGTTTAATAAGCTCAACTTATCTTGGCTCGGCCGCCAGAACTCAAACAAACTTTTATAAAATAATTTTACGTTTTTTCATAGTTTAACAAAACGTGAACACGCTAAGAATTTGACGATTCTGTGAAAATCAAATAAAAGAAAGTTATTGGTAAAAGATTTCGTTCTTGTTTGGGTATTTTCCTTGAAACTTCTGGTTGGATTTACCAGTAATATATACCTAAAGTCATTTGTGTTAGTACAACTATATTCTTGTGTGTATTTCAATCTAAAATTGACAAGGAACATCGATACTAGCCAAGTTCGAACCCTCAACCTTGTATTCCAAAAACCCTTAACCTTGATACCATCACGACAACTAAAGCAATAAATCCCAAAACATACAATTTCCGACTTAATATCTCAAACCGATTTTACCCTCTTAATATTTTGATTCAATTACTGCCAATCATTTGCATTTCTGAAGGCAGCTTTACAACTGATACTTGTGCAAATATTTAGGATAGATTTACTCAGCTTCCGGGAAATAATGAACGATTAAAATTGTATCTTAGAACGAAGTAGGACCGATAATTGGGTCACCCGGTGACTTTGCCTTCGATTAAGTAAAGATTGACTTGAATATTTAAGTGGTTCCTAAAGGCCTCGAGCTGTAAGTGAGGTAGCTTGCGAGGGTATAGATACATAATAGGATAATAAAAAGTTTTGTGTACAAAAAGGTAGGAAATGTCAGGTAAAATTTTCCTGGTCTTCTTGGTGTAAATCTTTTATGAAAAAGTTTATGACATAGTTCGTTTTGTTTCTCATGTTGGAATAAATTAATTAAGTTGAATATTTTTTTTTTATAATACCTTACCACCACCTCTTTAGTCTTCTCACTTGTTTACTGGAGCTCGTGCCTAAATAATAACAGAAGCTCCGGTCGATCTTCAAGTTAAGCCGCGCTCGCCTAGGTTGGTCCGCGGATGGGTGATCGCCCATTACATAACGAGTTTCCTTCGTATCTCAGAAACACACGTTAAGCCGTTGGTCCCGGCTGTCAATTGTAGATCGAGAGTCGTTACAGGTAGTCAGTGGCCCGAAATTCTGACAAACAGTCTTACCAAGGGATACCGTATTACCCATTAGTAACTGGGTTGTGGAGGTCAGATAGACAATCGCTCCATGTAAATTACTGGTAATAAGCTGCATCCGATTAGACTGGAAGCCGATCCTATCATAATTGGGAAAAAGCTAGTCAGATGATGACCACCAACAAGTCTTTTCCAACAAGTTTTTTAGTAGTTAATCTCAATTATTTTTTAAAGTACTAGTGAAATGAAGTAACTGACTTATAAATAGTTAACTAGCTTTTGCCCGCCGTTTCGCTTCTGTTAATTTAGTATGTCAAATTCTAAATTAATCAATTCGGGTTGTACTCTTCGACTTGTAATTTATTAAGATAATTTAATAGTGATTCGAAAGACACGTGGCGCCATCTATTATTAGAACGTTATTGTTATTTTCCTCGGGAACAGTTTTCGGGACCCTACGTCCGTTTCAGTACACCTGACAACGCAAAATATACAAAATTTCAGGATGGTCGGTTCAGTGGTTTAGGCGTGAAAAGGTAACAAACAAACAAACAAACCTACTTTCGCATTTCTAATACTAGTTAGGAAGTTAGGATAGTTAGGATTAGTCACATTAAAGATACTTTAAACGATAGTAAAGACACGAAAAATAACACCATTTATTTATTGAACAATTTATTATGTATATACACACTAAATATAGAATATGTTTGCTTTCAGACGGTTACTAGACGATAGTTGCTCCTCGAAAATCAATTTCGTGAAGCTTAACCTTTTATCAAAAAATTGCGCCGTAAAACTCTCTTTTAAGTACCCCTAACTTTTACTTTGAAAACATTACAAATTCATAACCCTTTCAGGCTAAAACGCCTAAAAGATATTATTTCGTTGAGCAAAGTGCATACTCACTAAAATGATATTCTCGTAAACAATAAACTAATAAATCATGTAAGTTTGGAATATATTACTAAAACAATAAACTTGTAATGCAATATGTTACCCGTGGCAGTCGTGGCCTAAGCGACCGAGGACGCTTTTCAATATTGTACGGGTAGCGTCAGCAAAATATTATGACGGATAAATTCAATTTTAGTACAGAATGTCAAAGGATCTCTACTTTAGACATTTTGATAAACAATCAGACATTTTTAAGAAAAACATGCTGCGAATTAGGAATAAAAAGATATTACAGATTAAATACATACATTGTTTAGGATAAACAAATGACAATGCCATGGCTGTGTGAAGTGATCATATAAGGAGAAGTATAAAAGTGGCGCCTTTTTTTTTTTTTTGTTGGGTGGGAAATCATCAAATGACCCCCCCGCTCTGGGCGGAGCGGAAGGGAGTGTCAGACTCTTACTGACTAAAAACCACCCATGTTCCTTCATTGGCCCTTTATGTTCCAGGGCCGCGGTATCTCTTTCGAACAGTCCCGCGGCCCATAAAAGTTTTTTGTTTTAAAACTAGTTGGCCAACTTTTGATTATATTCATTCTAATTTCTATATTACCGCTAAAACAGTAAAATAATATTTGTCCCTAGCCTGCAAAACAGCAAAGCGTTCACCTACACAAATATTTTCCTTTGAAATTACCAGAAATTACAGGCCAGGCCATGTTTACCCCTCAAGAAATTAACGCATGAGCGATACATACATTAATTCATTAGTCCTTTAATGTAGGGGCGTGGGGTATAAGGGGTAAATGGGGTAAAAGCTACCCCTTTTACCTCTTCCGACAGTAGGAAGGAAATATTTAGACAATTACACTGATTCGTCTCAATTATTTTGTTACGGAAGTAATATAAGCCAATGACACAATACCGAGCAATAATAATTACATAGTGCGACTAATGATCTGATAAAAGACTTAGGAAGTTTCACTGGAACAATGCTGATTGACTAGCCTACAAAACTTTGAAGAACAATACATCATCATCTGCTTAGCCTTTTCCCAACTATGTTGGGGTCGGCTTCCAGTCTAACCGGATGCAGCTGAATACCAGTATTTTACATGGAGTGACTGCCTATCTGACCTCCACAACCCAGTCAGTGCTAGGTAATACGATACCCCTTGGTAAGACTGGTTGTCAGACTTTCGGGCCACTGACTACCTGTAACGACTGTCAAAGATCTACAAATGACAGCCGTGACCCACGGCTTAACGTGCTTTCCGAGGCACGGAGGAAACTCGGTATGTAATGGGTGGTCATCCATCCATGGACCAACCTAAGTAAGCACGGCTTAACCTAAAGATTGAAGAACAATACAAACAAGATGTAAATGGACCCTTCACGAAGCCTGCAATCAGGCATTCTGTATATGAAACTAAGTAACTAACTCTACGCAAAAAATAATTGCTGGGAAACGATTTTTTTTTAATAATTATTCCTGATACATAACGTTTACGGAGGACTCAATGTAAGTCACTGAAAACATTGTGCTGGTGGATGCATTGAATAGTATACGGGTCGTGGAGTTATTTAAAGTAAAGTTATAACATTAAAAACATTTGTAGGTAAATAAAAAACTTGTGAAAAATTTGGATCTTTGACCCCTAATAGGAGATATTAGGGGTCAAAGATCCAAATTTTTAAGATTTTTTTTTAAGAAAAGAAGATTTTTTTTAAGAAGGTAAGGTCTAAAACAAAATAATTAGTATCGCAATGACCGGGAGAAGAAGTTCATTTCAGTTTCGTTAAGGGTATTTTTACACACATTAAAATACAACACTTGTTCAGTAGTATTTTTCTGCCTTTGGTTTGTCCAAAATATACACAATAGACCATTATCATCAGCCTACACAGCTGCAGTCCACTGTTGGACAAAGGCCCATCCAATCTCACGCGTTTCTTGCAACTTTCATCGAGCTGTTACAACCACCATGTGAATATCGTCGCCCCATTTAGCCTGCAACCTACACTAAATTTATCGATTCTCGTTCCTTACCCACAGAAAACGTCGACACCAACACATGACACACCATCTTAGAAAATTCCTAACGGAAAAACGCATTGATTGAATCGAATACGCCTTCTAATATTAAACCAAGAAGACTGTAAATAGGAAGATTAAAGTGTGATCATTAAAAAGGTTTTACTCGCAAGTTAATTAGTAAAAGCGGATACAGCCTTGGGTGTGACAGCCTACCTCTTAAAGCCATACTATCTTTGAAGATTCTTGAAAAGGTCACAAAAGTTTTATTAAGGTCAAGTATAAGGACACAACAGGGACACAGAGTAGTAAAAAGGTACGTTTTGACAAATTGCATGCATTGGTGAGAGGGTGTTTCTTGTGAATAACACATTGCATGTAGGCAGGTAGGTTCATTGCAATGTTTCTATTCACTTTTGTGTTTAATTTTAGATCGGTCTTATGACACCTTCATATTTTTTTATATGTAAACTCATAATAGTCCTTTATGATCAGTTTGCAACACTTATATATAGGTGGAAGTGCCACGGGAGCCTGCGATATTAAAATATTATAATTCCGTAAATACATACCGTTCGTTTGCAACAAGGATGACATAACTCAAAAACCGGCCAAGTGCGAGTCGGACTCGCGCACGAAGGGTCCCGTACCTATATCTATAAAAACGGCAAAAAAATCATATCCGTATGGGAGCCCCCCTTAATTTTTTTTTTAAATTTTTTGTATTTGTTGTTATAGCGGCAATAGTAATACATCATTTGTGAAAATTTCAGCTTTCTAGCTATCACGGTTTATAAGATACAGCCTGGAGACAGACAGACAGACAGACAGACAGACAGACCGACAGACAGACAGACAGCGGAGTCTTAGTAATAGGGTCCCGTTTTACCCTTTGGGTACGGAACCCTAAAAATTAAGATTTTTCGATGTTGTTTGTAGTTGAATGTAAAATTAACGAAAGTAAGTATCAAATTAAGTAACGAAATAATTCATCTTTACCTTTTAATGCAAAAAAATATTGGCTATTTAGTATAATTAAAAAAAAAACGCTGTCCTGTACATATTTCTTATTTTTCGAGTTAAGTATGTCATTATTGTCGCAAATAAGCGATACGTGTTACGGTCACGGATCATATTTGTTCAACATACAACCTGAAACTGACCTATAAATTGCAAAAAAACGTAAGAAAATTAATTTCGCGGGCTACCCTGGCGTATTTACACACCCGTATTTACATGGATGAAAAATCGATCACAAGACTGGTAAGTATACGGTAGGCGCACACTACATGAACTGCTATAGACTGTCAATCTTAATCACGGTCCGTGATCGAAATCATCGATTGGTATTGACAGGCATTCAAAATTGTATAAAACGTATTTAAATATTCTTATAAGCAAACACTTTAAAAGACTTGACAAATGCCTCAAAAAATTGCTAAAAATATCAAGTTTTTGGATACACAAACGGTTGGAATCGCGTAATAACTCGAAACCTCAATAGCACCTCATCGATAGTACTCATATCTCAAGTTCAATATCACCGCCAACGTCATATAGACGATAGTATAAAAACGAGTAGCGTACTGCGGGGTCAAGTACAGTTCATGTGGGTTCTGAGAAAAACTTTGTTTTTACTTCGTAATATAATGACAGCTGTGATTTAATATTCCATTGGTGTGAGGATTATTAAACGACATAAATATGTGTTTGGAACATTTTGTTAATGGTGATACTGGATATGTTTTTAAGAAGGATTTTCTTCTGTATAAAACTCTTTTGAACTGACTTCCAAAAGGAGGAGATTATCAATATTCGTCAGATTTTTTTTTTTTGTTTATATTGAGCGATATCTTCACCAACTGTGAACCGATTTCGATGATTCTTTTTTTGTTTTTAATTTTTCAGTAAGGCAATTGTGTAATTTAGATAATAAATAATGTTTGCTATATTGGATGTCCGAGTGAATCTTCTACTCAACAATAAGGGAACAAGCAATGATCAATATCAGTCGGTAGCGTGTATTTTATGAAATTGAAAATAAATTCTTCTACCGCACATTCTTAAAATGCAGAATATTTCTACCCGACTATGGTGAAACCGACTTTCTTTGACAGTCGTTACAGGTAGTCAGTGACCCGAAAGTCTGACAACCAGTCTTACTAAAGGTTATTGAATTACCTAGCACTGACTGGGTTGTGGAGGTCAGATAGGCAGTCGCTCCATGTAAAATACTGGTATTCAGCTGCATCCGGTTAGACAGGGAGCCGACTCCAACATAGTTGGAAAAAGGGTAGGAAGATGATGATGACTACGGAGAAACCGAAAGAGTGTTATATGTGTAAAGGTGGTAATGTTTTTCAGACCTCATTTTTCAGACTCCTACAGACTTTCTAAGATGCGAAATGCAAACACCTTTAGTGTATAACCATCTTTGTTTATTTATTTAACAGTTTATGTACACACTAACATACAGAAAAGAAGAAAGGAACAGAAAAAATAGGAACAAAGGTGATGCTTATTTCTAAAGAAATCTCTCTCTCTTCCTTATAAGCAACTCACATCGAATTGCGGACGTAGCCAGATCGTTTTATTACTGCGGTATGTTACACCTCGCTACTCATCGTCTTACATATTCTTAAACAACATTGAAGTGTCTGTTTGTAATTTCAAACTAACAATTTTTTTCTGAATGTACCTACATAAGTATAATATATGAAAGCATCGATGCTTATAAGAATTCATTTTTTTAATTTTTGTCTGATAATCTGTTTGTTCTGGCTAATCTCCGAAACTGTCCGATTCAAATAAAAAGAAAAAAAAAGAACTATTTATTTCCAAAAGTATTAAATAGGGAAGTAATATTTTTATAATAATTTCACGTGGACAAAGTTTGCGGGCAACAGCTAATAATAATTACAGAAACTCACACATCAGCTGACCCATGGGGTTAGGGTCCCAGAAATCATTCCTTTTGCTTCGTCGACAAATACAATATTGTCAGTCATACCCGAACATGGCTTCCATTTACCCTTTTTATATATAAAATGAATTACCATCTTACTAACAAGCAACCGCATTAAACTGCCGACCTTGTTGGATCGATTTACTGCACGATGTTACACCTAGCTATTGAGGTTAGTAGTTAAGCACTTACTAATCACCTTCGCGCATCGCTCACTCGTTAAGACTAACTAGATTTGCTCAACATGATCGAAATGATAACGAAATGTAGTATACCTAGTGTTGTGTTAACTAAGTTTATTTTGCAAGTGATTTCGACTTTTGCGACTAAAAGTGTGATGAATATAAATGTTGATAGGTGAAGAGGGAGAGAAAGACCAGGGAAACGATGGTTATATTTCGTTAGGAATGATATGAAAGAAAAAGGAGTAATGATAGCGTGACGGTTGACTGAAGAGAATGGAAAATTTCGGTTAAGTGCGAGTCGTACTCGCGCATGAAGTTTTCCGTACCATCGTAGTAGGTCATTATTTTTATTATTTGTTGTTATAGCGGCAAAAGAAGTGCACATTCTGTGAAAAGTTTCAACAATCTACCTATTATGGATCATGAGATACAGCCCGCTGACAGACAGACGGACGGACGAACAGCGGAGGCTAGGTAATAGGGTCCCGTTGGTTATTCTTCGGGTAAGGAACCCTAAACAAAACGTGTTGCGCCGCCAAGTAACATGGAACAAGAACAGGAAGATGATGATGTTTTCGAATTTTGCCCTGCGTTCGATTCTCAGGTCGGGTGAAACCCAATACCACTTGGTATTGGGTTTTCCATGAGGAATTTCTCCTTATCGATCACGTACTCTCAATATGTGCCCGGTAGATGGCAATAGGCCCGCCGCCTACTACATGCGACTTAAACATAACTGTTGAAACTTGGGTGTACTATTACATTCACTTCTGCCTAGCCCTTTGGAGATTACAGGCGTGATGTTATGTTAAGATTTCAGAATAAAATCCTTAATTTTATCAGAATATGTATTGTTATAGTGGAGAAAAAAAAACAATCAAATAATAAAGATAAAAAAAAATAAAAAAAAAATAATCAATAAAATATTAAAAAAAATAATGAAATATTATAAAATAATTAATGAAATATTATAAAGATATTTTGTATTTTTTTTTTGTATTTGTATCATTATTTGATTGTTTTTATAATATTATTTTCCTGTGTTGTCTACTGTGTGTACATAAATAGTCAAATAAATAAATAAATACAATCGCACAGGATTTCGGAATTTAAGACGACGTCGGTCCGTGGATGGGGAACCAAAGTGACCTTTCCTTTCCTACTGACACGTCTTCTTGCTTTATAACGCACGTAAAACCCGCTACCAGCCGGCTATCATTCGTAGATTTTTGTCTGTCGTGACGGGACATACAGCTTATTGAGGTAGGAGGTGAGGCTAAGGAATTCAGTCACATGTGACAGTCACGGGTGATCGAAGGCTATGCTTGCTGAGAGAGAGACTTGACAGGTTACGTAACAATATATGTGGAGGGTCACCTGTCTCAATACAAATTCATAATGGAACCTCTCCGTGTCTTAGAAAGCACGTAAAGCAAATGCTTTTTGTGTCTCAGAAAGCACGTATGCAAGAGATCTATGTGCTTTGTGAGACAGAGGAGTCGGGACCAAAAAGGTCATAGCTGTCATTCGGCGTAGACCTTTGACCGTCGTTATGAATAATCAGAAACCCGAAGTTCTGACAACTATGGTCTCTTACTAACTAAAAGGTGGTGGAATACCGTGTTCTGGAGATAAAGTAGGCAGCCAAAGTCATTCCACGTAAAATTAAATTCAGTTTCATTTTCATCCGGTTAGACTGGAAGCCAATCCGTACACACTGAGCATTGAATGCACTTGAGTTTCATTACTTTGTTCATCCCCTTTTTTGTTTTTTGGGGTGGTTATATAGATATATTTTTTAATAATTCGTCAGTGAAGTTCTAACAGTGCGTAAGTCATTTTGTGAGTGTTTTGAGATTTGAATGTCATTGGATAAAGCATTGTGGCGCGCATCGTGTCGACCAATCAAAACACGATTCCTGACCAATACCAACGCGTTATTTGAAAAATAGTTACATTGCGTATCTCAGTTGGTGGTGCCAACATTGCGTATGTCAGCTATTCACGTACAAACTCGTCGTGCATCAAGTGCTCCGATGTTGTGATTCCGATTTAAGGTATTATTTGCAATTTATCTTGATGTTTTATTCCTAATAATATCGATTTAATGTTATGTGGTCACGGTTTAACTGTTAAAACAAGTGTGTTTATTTATTATTACGACTATTAGTCGCCTAAACTTTAATCGAAAAGTAGTCGTGACTTACACAGTGTTTACTGTGATATTTTTAATGAATTACGTTGTGTTTCCATTATATTTACCTACTTTCTATCTCTTTTTTCAAGGTGATTGCATAGATATACCTACAAGATGGATTTTCTATTAAGTGATAGCGAAGAACTTGATGATGACATGTTGATTCTTTGCAGCGACTTAAAGATACAAGTACCAACAAAAAAACAGAAGATATTACCGGTAACATTGACTGACTTAGAAAATATCGATATTAATAACTTACCAATAGAAATAGTTTCCGAGCCTCCATCTCCGCCTTTGCTGGGTCTATTGAGCCCTCAAAACATTCAGGATACCATACCTCTTTCGTCATCTGAACAAGTTACCATAGTACATTTGCGGCCAAGAGAAGAATTGCAGCCTTTGTCCTCGTCTGTTGAGATTCCACCGCCATTAGAAGCGACACAACCACCTGAAAATGACATTGAAGAGACATTCTTACCTTCAGCTCCATCTACCTGTTTAAATGAAGAAGTACAGCCGCTTTCCACGACTGCCGGAAATTCACCGTCGCTATTGGAGCAGCTACCGTCTGACAGTGAGATCGAAGATATAAATTCAAATAGAAAAAGGAAATCGAAGGGATTCGCACAACCTAAAAAGTGGAATAAAAACACAACAAAACTGAAGCGTATGCAAGGTGAAGAATATGTGGGGTACCGTAGGGACAGGAAAGTTTCAGGGCAAGAGAAATTTAATGTACTTCATGATGTGCCACGTCCAGCACGTTCAATTGGTTCACGTTGCACTTCCACATTTTGCTCGAAGTCTAAGTTACGTGGCTGTTTTAGCTTGTCTGACATCGAAAGAGAGAACATTTTTGGCAAGTTCTGGAAAAGCATGACTTGGGAGCAACGGAAACAGTACGTTGTATCTCACGTCTCCGTTTGTGAAAAAAAGCAAGTAAAAGTAAAATCTAATTCTCGTAGAAGTGAGAGTAAACAGTACTTTCTCAGTACATCAGAGGGACGTACCCAAGTTTGTCTGAAGACGTTTTTGAACACTCTGGGTTTGAAAGAGTCGACTATAAGATGCTGGATCGATAGATCTGAACATGGCATTGCTAAAACAACACCACGACCAAACGACGACAATGATGAACGCGTTATTAAGAAAGAAGACATGACATTCCTCAAACAGTTCTTCGCTTCGTTACCAAAAATGCCCTCGCACTATTGCAGGGCATCTACATCGAAACAGTATTTAGAGCCGATTGTTGAAAACAAGAACTGTCTTTTTAGGTTGTACATCCAAGAGTGTGAAAAAGAGTCGAAAAGTCCACTTAGTCGCTGGACTATGTGCAGAGTTTTTGACGAGTTGAATCTAAGCCTGTTCTCGCCTAAAAAAGATCAGTGCGATACTTGCTGTTCGTACAAGGTAGGCAACATAGCAGAGGAAGAATATCGATCACATATTAAGAAAAAAGACATGGCAAGAAGCGAGAAAGTGAAAGATAAAGAGAGGGCTCGTCAATTGGATGACGTACATGTTTTTACACAAGATTTACAGGCCGTAAAGTTATGTCCACAACTTCAAGCCAGTGCTTTATATTTTAAAACTAAACTATGTGTGCATAATTTTACGATGTATAATCTTGCCAACAAAGAAGTTACCTGCTATTGGTTTGACGAGAGTAACGCTGGTTTGACTGCTTCTGTGTTTATATCATGCATCATAGACTGTTTTAAAAAAACACTACTGAAGAAATGCATGCCAATCATTTTATATTCTGATGGTTGTACGGCGCAGAATCGGAATGTTTATCTATCGAATGCTCTGCTACAACTATCGATGGAAAAAAACATCGTTATAGAACAAAAATTTTTGGAGAAAGGTCACACACAGATGGAGTGTGATGCGGTTCACAGTTCCATCGAGCAAAAATTAAAAAACCAGGAGATATTTCTACCAAGTCAATTTGCGACGTTATCAAAACAAGCTCGACCGCAAAAACCTTATTTGGTTGAATATTTAGACTACAGTTTTTTCGACGACTTCTCAGACAAGAATTCGTTTATGTATGACTCCATACGGCCTGGTCGCTCCGTCAATGATCCTACAGTAACGGACATACGAGCACTGCAGTATAATCCAAGTGGAGTCATCAAATATAAATTGAACTTTGAGGAGGATTATCAAGATCTGCCACGCAGAATTCGACGAAGAGTAGTAATGCCCGAAACTTTACCCCCTAGACCAAAACTCTACCAAAGTCGCATCAAAATATCAGTAACTAAATGGAAACATTTACAGGAGTTAAAGACTGTTATTCCTTCTGACTGTCACGGGTACTATGATTCCCTACCCTATTGATCTCATAAAAGTCTGATTATAGATAAGAAGTTGATTCGTTTTAAGCAAAACATTTTTTATAATACAAATTATAATTTTTTCTTTTTTATAAAATAAACTTTTAACACCATTTTGTTACACAATTTTATCATTTCCCTTCTACATTTTATCTCCTTTACATAAATTAATTAGATGTAACATGACGTAAGTCAGTGACAACTACTGGCAACACTGCGGAATTCACCAAATTACTTCAATGGAAAAGATTCTCGCGATTTTCACGAGTTCAAATCATCACAGAGTTCATTTGTATTAATAATTAAACACAATACGGCCTTATGCGTAAGTTACATTCATTTCATACAGTTTTTTCACTCTCCTGTAAAGTAGCCATTTTTGACTTTCGTACTGTTAGAACTTCACTGACGAATTATGTTTTTGTATATACCCCCTCTTTTGAGTTTCAATTACCAGTTGAGCCCTAACCGTTACAACCGTTCTCTTTACTCGTCATATCACCAAACAATTGTAAACCTTAAAACTACATAGATAGCGGGTAAAACGGGGTAAATAAAGACAAAATTTTGAAAGGGTTAATATCCCTTTCAAAATTTTGTCTTTAAGTTAAATTAATATAATGTTGCCAACAAGTATTCTATTTTATTTCCGTAATTATAGTTAATTATTTAGAGACATATTTTTTTTTTTTTTGATGGGAAATCATTAAGTGACTCCTCCCGCTCTGGGCGGAGCGGAAGGAAGTGTCAGACTTTTACTGACTAAAACCTATCCATGTTCCTTCTTTTGCCCTTTGTGTTACAGGGCCGCGGTATCTCTTTCGAACAGTCCCACAAACACTTTGTTCATCCCCTGAAAGTTTAAGCATTGTAGGGTAAGAGCCTATAACGTCCAACTTCTGGGATACAGGCTTCCACTGTGTGAGAGGGTGAGACTACTGTAATGGGTGTTAAAGACCCCTTAACGAAATCGAAAGGCAGTTGTTCTCCCCGTCATTGCGATCTTTTTTTTTCTGGACCATACCATATTAGAGGTCAAACTTTCAACTTTTTCGCAAGATCTTTTTTAATGTTATAACTTTACTTTGAAAACCTCCATGACCCATGTACTAATTAATCAGTAGGTACTTGCGCAAAAAACGTGATTCATCACTCCAAAAAAAAAGTCATTTCCGAGCAATATTTTTTGTGTAGAGTTATTTAGTTTGATGTACCAAACCCTTGATAGCTTTGTGAAGGGTCAGTTTACACCTAGTATGTAATAAGCATAATCGGCCTACAGCATACTGACTGCCTGAGACAAACGCCTCTATTGTCTGAAAGACAGAGTAAGACTTCACAGAAAACAAATAAATTGGATGAATCGATCTGCCATTACGATTTCAGTCTTCTTTACCCGTGTTCCGGCACTAACTTAGGTTCCGATGTAAAACGTGAATAAAGCGAGCAATTTCGACTTTTCTTGTTAAAACTTCAAAAACTCCGAACTGTTTTACGTCTCTTTATATTATATTGTATCAAATTAGCATTTCACTTCTCCATACACTGGATCACAACTCTGACATATTTGCTGAAAGTTTTTGCTGGCAACGTTATTATAATGAATGCAAATCCTGTAACAAAATTAAATTTTAGATTAATCTTCTTATGTAAATTGCGTTGGGAATTCGATGGAGGAACGTGAATGAATGAACGGGAGTAATTCAAAGAGAATTTTCGGTTGGTTGTTCGGCCATTTTGTTTTTCGTTCATTGGCTTTTGCCGCGCTTACGGAACTCGTTATTAATAGTGCTGATTTATTGTATAATCAATTATTTCAGCATATAGATAACTTAATATCAGCGCTGGTGATGGAATAGTAAATCGGGTATTGGATTAAATACTTACGCAACCGCAAAGTCAAGATGTCTGTTTCGTTGAAATACAAAACCAAATGAGCGATTGCCGAACAAAACTTGATTGGAAAAATTTACTCAGGTTTCTATTAATCAAATGTATAAATGCAATTACCCAGCTTTCTACCTCTGTACACTGATTAATGAACCATTTATTACATACTCACTAAAACCTTCTTCATTTAAAACTACTACGCTTATAATTTATACCCATACCCTGGAGAACTACATTTCATGAACAAAATTTACTCAATATCACAAATGTTAGGATAAACTTGTTCATAAAACGTCTTTGTCACCTCTACACCTTTGAGGCCTCAAAGTTTCTTAGAAATATGGCTTAGACAAGCGTGCAGAAAATGGCAAAGTTATGAATAGGCCGCAACTGTGTAGAACTTAGTACGAAGAGTTTGAAATAGACAATATTAGAACAATGACAATTGTGAAAGAGTGAAGCGATGAACGAATTTGCTCACTTCGGTTAACGCTACAGTTAAGGGGGAATGGTCAATTTTCGCCTATTTTTTTAAATAACTTCAAAACTGTTTATCTTAAAATTATGAAAAAAAAAATGCTCACAATGAGCCCTTTGCCCTTTGGCCTTGAGGCGCGGGCCTGTGGATGGTGAGTAATGGGCTAGCTCGCCGTCCGTCCGTCGTATGACGACGGGCAGGCCGTGTCGACGGCGCGTTCGTGTTCCACGCGCGCCTAAAGAGATGTCAGCAAACGGGAGGGGCTCGCAAGGGCCGATGCCTGCCAGGGCTGCGGGACTGTTCGAAAGAGATACCGCGGCCCTGGAACATAAAGGGCCAAAGAAGGAACATGGGTGGTTTTTAGTCAGTAAGAGTCTGACACTCTCTTCCGCTCCGCCCAGAGCGGGAGGGGTCATTTGATGATTTCCCACCCACCAAAAAAAAAGA
The DNA here is from genome assembly GCA_950022335.1 of Eurois occulta. Lineage (NCBI taxonomy): Eukaryota > Metazoa > Arthropoda > Insecta > Lepidoptera > Noctuidae > Eurois > Eurois occulta. Next base: position 5,795,626 of record OX465481.1, on the reverse strand, counting down.
GTAATTTTCCCCACAAAAATGTTTGAAATTCATTAACTTACATCTCCACGCGTCCGTTTTTGAGTCACTAATTAACATATGTGTACGAAATTACAACTCAATTCGTCCAGTAGTTTCGGAGTAAATTGGCTGTGACAGGCGGACAAACAGACAGACACGCGAGTGATCCTAAAAGGGGTTCCGTTTTTCGTTTTGAGGTACGGAACCCTAAAAAGGGGATCCTCCGACTAGACGAATTTTGTGTCACATGGGCTACTACTGCCCGACAGTTATTGTCTTCTTGTATTTTATCCTTATCTTGCGGACTACTTTGATAGCGCGATATAACATTTTAGTTCTTGACTCGTGCTACAAATATTTTTGTGCATTTGGCTATATTGCTAGAACGGTACTGCGTTCTCGCGACAAGCATTATAATGCTGCTATGACGAAGAGGCAATTCTATTAGCGATAACGACGATGGAAAATTCAGTAATATATTGGATTCACGCTATCGAAAAATGTATGTAAATTTTAGTAAAAGTTATAGTAGGAATATGAAACGCATTGAAAACGATTGCCATATTATGTCAATATGGCTCACTAGCCCTATTGAATTCCTAGCGTACTGATAATCCAGATGTACTCCAGTTAAACTATAATTTATAATTACGAAATCATCTGAACTGCTACGAATTGGATAGATACATAAGTAATTAGTTCTTAAAGTTAATCAAGTTTCATGTAAATTGGTTTAATCATGACGCCCACGAATCTGAGCCGTCTGACATTAACTTCAGATCCAAAGACTTGAAATGAATGAAACCAATTTCGATTACTGATGCCACATCATTCGATTCCAGATTCGGAATTGATTTCAATTATAAAATAGCCCCATAGTGTACACGTGACGTAAATACGAACGATTTTTGAGTCGAAAATACAACTATCTTTTATCAAAAAGCAGAATAAGTATCCATATATTAACATAAGCTTAAAATAAAATGACACGTAAACACTTCTGACGCGGTAGGTGAATCTAACTACTGAAATCTGTTGCTCTGGTAGTATCGTTATAAAAACCAAACACACTTGTGCTATTGCCACCTTCCGATATATTAATATTCCGATTCTATAACGACATCTATCTATGACAGACGAGACGAGTCAGAATGTTATTCGCATATTTTCATGGTATTTTCCATTACTTGTTATGAAGGAAATTATATGAATAATACATGAACTCTGAATTTATGACGTAGTTATGTGGAGCTCAAGTTGGCTATAAAGTGCTTGTAGTGACGTGATGGTAATGTGCAATTTATTATTATGACGTCATCAAACATCGGACGGAACGGTTGGCGCAGTGGCTGAGCAATTGACTGCTGCGTTGCGTGTCGCGGGTTCGATCCCCGCACTGAACAAATATTTGTATGGCCTACAGATAGTTGTTCCGGGTCTGGCTGTTTGTGTATGTGAGTTTAAATGTTTGTAAACGCACCCACGATACAGGAGAAATTCCTAGTGCGGGGCATCGTTTTAAAAAAAAAAAAACATCGAGTCAAGGTGCTATACGACGTTTGAGAAAATCAGCACATGTCCCATAATTATTCTAAATTTTCAATCTCAATTTCTTGGAGTAAGAACTAAATCAATTATCTTAAAATGATACAAACCTAACGCTCCGTTTACAACCTCGTGTTGCGGCTTCCTATGTGACTACTTCTTTCTGCTAGTCATATCGAAGTGACTCATAGCATGCTCAAAGCAATTTCTTATATTTTTTCCCCCGCAGTCAGTCAGTATTCTGCAAGTCTGATAACCAGCCTTTCCAAGGGGTATCGTTGTACCCAGTACTAACTAGGTTGTGGAGGTCAGATAGGCAGTCACTCCATGTAAAATGCTGGTATTCAGCTGTATCCGATTAGACTGGAAGCCGATCTCAACATAGGGAAAAGGATAGACTGATTATGATGTAGTTGAATAGCTCGTGGCCAAGTGGTTAGTCGTAGATCAAAATAGTACACAAATATAATCACATCAACATTTCAGATTTATGAACGTGGTCGAGGCGAAAGGGGTATGTAAGGATCGTAACAGGAGGCGTTCTGTAGTGTCTGCCTACCCCCATGAGAAAACAGCGTGAGTTTCTGTTTACATTATTTCAAAAAAACCCGCCAAGTGCGAGTTGGACTCGCGCACGAAGGGTTCCGTACCATTATCTATAAAAACGGCAAAAAAATCATATCTGTTGTATGGGAACCCCCCTTAATATATATTTTTTTAGTATTTGTTGTTATAGCGGCAATAGTAATACATCATTTGTGTAAATTTCAGCTTTCTAGCTATCATGGTTTATGAGATACAGCCTGGAGACAGACAGATAGACAGCGAAGTCTTAGTAATAGGGTCCCGTTTTACCCTTTGGGTACGGAACCCTAAAAATTAATACAAAACAGTTTTACATTTTGTAAAACTAAAAATCACAGAAATACATTATTTCGTATACTACTTTTCGGTAATCCTATCATTAAAAAAAACAGCCTGATGTATTTAAACTGAAAAAAGAAAACATGTCACTTCGCATCAGATGTCGCGTTACCTAATAAATCATGTACATAGCGGTGATATATTTGGAGGCAACAAAAGTGTTACATTTGTCATTTTAAAACGATACTTTTGTTTAACACGGGCACATTTATTATTTAATGTGAGTAGCGGAACATAGGTTTTAATGGAACACGCTGTACATTGAATATGGAACAAGGTTTGTTGAAATCGTAAAATGAAAGAGCTGTAAAAGCGTGGAAAATTTAAAATATATCCTAGTTTTTGCCCGGGGTTTCGCTCGCGTTTTAGTGAGAAAATTTTCCTGCTGTAACGCCCTGTTTTCTTTTCAATACAGCCTATGATACTTCTGGGAAATGTAGATTATTTTAAAACTTTTTGGGATAAGAGGTCCTTACACGAGCGCACGGTGTAAACGTAACCTAAATTTTTGAATTGAAAATACAAATTATCGTATGGTATTTTGGTAATATTGTTTGCAATAAGCAGAATCAGTATCATTCATGGATGAATAAATTCATTTTTTTTAAAATAATATATAGGTTGTAACAAGACCCCAAGCATTATGTACATCAAATTAAGTAACTTTAGGCAAAATTTATTGCTGGGAAACGACTTTTTTTTGGGGTGAAATATCACGTTTTTTTTTATATGACGCAATAAAACGCACTCAAAACATTATGCTGAATTGCTGAATTGTGAATTAATAAAAAAATACAAAAACAAATTATATAAAACAAAAACAAATAAAAATTCCACCATTACAAATAATGTCAAAATAATAATGGAATAATAATAATGTCAAATAAAGAATCATCGTCCATTACAAAATAACAAACAAAAGTAGTAAAGAGAAATTAAAAATATTACTGATATTATCCCAACTAGCTTTGGGTCGGCTTTCTCTCTCTCAAGATGCAGATTAGTACTACTATTTTACATGGAGCCACTGCCTATCCGACCTCCACAAATCAGTAACTGCGTAACACAAAACTCCGTACTAAAACTGGTAGTCAGACTATTGTGTTTGTTTAAACGACTGTCAAAGAACTAAAGTGCTCCCCGCTGTCATGTCATGGCCGTTTGACATATCTATGAATAAATTTACCTAAAAGATACCCTGTCATAACACAAATGATACAAAATTCTATTCCCTTGCATCATATCTCACAAATACACGTGTCATGCACAACGTCCACAGAAGTGACGGGACGTGGCCGAGGCAGACGTGTGTTACCCGTCACGAGCTGGTGACAGATCACGTTCTATCATCACGTTCCCTGTGTGACATTCGCCTATCAACCTTTCATGTAACCAAAATGTTACATATTATATTTTGTCTTTTTGAAACCTTTTATTTCAGTACTTAAGCATATTTATGTAATTGCAAACATAGAAAAAATACAGAACATTTGAATAGATTCTTTGATATTTAAATATTAAAATGCACTTGCCTCGTTGGTCTAGTGGTCGCAAACGCGACTGTTTAGCACGAGGTCCTGGATTCGATTCCCGGGTCGGGCAGTGATATTGGCTTTTTCCATCAGGAATTTCTCAGTAGGAGCCACGGATTTGTGCCTAATTGATGGCAATATCCACTCGCCGTCTATTACATGAGACTTAAATATAACAAGCGAAACGTGGGTTTGCAATTAGGTACACCTCTGCCTAACCCTTCAGGGATTACAGGTGTGATGTTATGTTATTTACAGAAGAACACCTTTTTTTCTTGCTTTGTTCAATTTTAAACTAGGTGAACCGCAAAACTGACAGCTTAGGGTGACCCGGTCTTACACTTATGTATTTAGTTTCTTTTAGGTAGGTAATTTTAAAACACCTCTGTAGCAACGAGGTAAGAATTACTGAAACAAATTCAGAGTGAAAAAACCAAAATAATTCTTCATTCTGAATTCAAATACATGCGGTGTTCGAAGCTACAGTCGTTTGTTTTGTCTCAGCTATTCAGCTAAAGATTCTCAAGTGTTATTCTTCGTTGTAAAAACACTAACTGCCACGACTATCGACTTACAAATAAAGTCCATATTTCACTAGCTAGTGAATGTATCCACTCTATTAAAACACAACAAGAGATTGAAAGACGTGAACATAAGCGGAGCTTTACTTGAAACGTCTTGCTTCTGTCTTGCACCTAATGCATGCTATACGGCCTGACTTGCATCTTAAACCGTGGCTCGGAGATATTTGACGTCATAACGCGTGAATAATAGGTACTTATTCATGGTCCAGCACAAACAGGAATTATACGTCACGTCAACTAAGACTAACTATGAATAAGACTTGTTTGTTGGTGTCTAAGGAATGAGGATTATTTTGGGGAAGTTGCGTAGGTGTTAATATAAATTATTAAACTATATACTCTTAAAGAACTGCCTAGTCATTTTATCGGGTAAGTACAAGGGTTCATTGTCATTTTTACTTCGCAGTACTACTTGGGAATTAAGTCCTTTTTTTTTTGAGATGGGAAATCATCAAATGACCCCCTCCCGCTCTGGGCGGAGCGGAAGGGAGTGTCAGACTTTTACTGACTAAAACCCATCCATGTTCCTTATTTTGCCCTTTGTGTTCCAGGGCCGCGGTATCTCTTTCGAACAGTCCCGCAGCCCTGGCAGGCATCGGCCGTTGCGCGCCTCAAGGAGATGTCAGCAAACAGAAGGGGCCCTTCTGTTTGCTGACATCTCCTTGAGGCGCGCGTGGAACACGAACGCACCGTCGACACGGCCTGTCGTCATAAGATGGCCGGACGAAAGAAACTGTAATATCATCGTCATCATTATTCTCTTGCCCTTATCCGGATTTATTTGTTGTCGGCGCAGCATGTCTTCTTCTTCCATACTTCTTCATTACTCATCATCTTATCAGACATATCATTCTTCACACAGTCAATCTATCGTTTCTTTGGTCTTCCTCTACTCTTATACCTTTCCACATTCATACTCAAAACTTTCCTCACGACATTTTATTCATTTCCATTACAAATTGTAGTAAAATTCTGATAGCATCATACCATTGTCTTGATTTTAGCATAATGATTTAAGAATTTAATCTACAACCAAGAAAAATCGTAGTGTACGCCTTTTTACTGTTATTGTAAAAAACCGGTTGTAGTATGCCTTATTTTACACCTACAAGCGCTCTTTTTGCTTACTTCGGCAGAAGATTTATAGTATAACAATGGAATAGTTGACACACAAATTAATTGACATACTTTTTATGATCTGTCAAAACGCGATTCCCCTTACATTTTGTATGGCAATAGCACGCTGTGAAGTCACTATTTCGTCAACTCAATGACACAATTATTATTTGTTTTCAAAACAACTAAAAATATAATTTTGCAATTAACTAAAAATAATTCGCGTTTTCAGTTCTAAAATAAAGTGTTGTTCTTAGAGAAGCTGTCTTGGAATTATTTTTTAATGGTGTCAACATCCCTATAGTAGACAGACTTCAGCAACAAGTTCACCCAGTTAAGAATGTACAACACAACACAATCAAGCGTAAATATGTAAAGCGATAAATACGCTGTCCTACCGAGCTCTATACATGCTCATCCGTTCCTCTTACTAGACTTAAGGAACTAAACTTATTTTATCGTTGGGCCAATTCCAAATCGTTATGGCCTCACTGTCCACACCGACAGTAAAGAGAGTCCCTTCAGTCTTGCGAAAAACGTTGTGAAAAGGTGAAAGGTGTCTTATCTATCTTATAGAACCATTTATAATCTGCCTAGCCTGTCCCAACTATCTTGGGGTCGTCTCCCAGTCTAACCAGATGCAGCTGAATATCTGATATATCCTATATATTCCTATCTGACCTCCACAACCCAGTTAGTACTGGGTATTACGATATCCTTGGTAAGACTGGTTGTTAGATTTTCGGGTTACTGACTACCTGTAACGACCGTCAAAGATCTACAAATGACAGCCGGGACCAACGGTTTGACCTGATTTCCGAGGCACGGAGGAAATTTGTTATGTAATGTGTGGTCACCCCTCCATAAACCAACCTATGCAAGCACGGCTTAACCTAAAGATCGACCCGAGTGGCTGTTATTATTTAACCACGAGCTCCTCACATTGTAGAACCATTTTTTATTCTTAAATTATCATTCATAATACGAGAAATAATGAACGACACAATCGCGAGTCTGACGGAAGACATTTATTTCCTTTTGTCTAGCAAGAGGAGCCGGGCTGAGCGTGCATAGAATAGGTCTGTGAAATGGAGTATTAATCGCTTTGCACTGTTTCACTGTGTCGCTTCAATGCATTGTTTTGTACATTCTTAACTGTGTGTGCTTGTTTATAAAATGTGTCTTATAAAATCACGCCTGCAATCCTCGCAGGGTTAGGCAGAGGAGTCCGAACCTAATAGTGGACCCACATTATTTTAACCATTTATGTTTAAATGTAGTATGTAGTAATCTAACATTACTGGCGAAATGTGGATATTACTATTAGGTACACCTCTGCCTAACCCTTTGGGTATTGCAGGCGTAATGTGGTTATGTTTATGTTAAAATAAATCAATATACCAATATTGTGGTCACAAAAATATATTATCCATTGACTGTCAAAACGTTTTCAGCATGTCATTTAAATGACATATGTGCCTTTGGGGAATCGAAAGGGAACTAGACATTGTCATTTTTGCAACGGGTTCGCCTTAAAAGGGGGAATGGCTCGGACAATTTTTCAAAGGGTTTTGACATGTGTGACGTATTACCGTGACTTTGTTTTGTCATCCTTTGTGGACAATAATTTGAATTTCTCTTTTGTTTTCTTTTGTTGAATGAATTCGTGAAATCTGGGTGGTACTGTGAGGTTTTGTAGCTTACAACCAAACTTTACATGCAAGCAGCATAAAGCTGTATTCGAATTTTCAAAGAATTTTAAATAAAGAGTAAAGGATCGGAAAGGATACGAACAGATGCGACGACAGCCAATCGCGTCCGGCAGGATGTCCACGCATACGATCGGCTCCTTATCGTCGCTTGCGAGCGTGTCCATTTCTGCGCCTTGTGAAAATGTTTAATTCCTACCGTGTTGACAGCCGAAAGGATCCGATCGGATACGATGACAGGCGAACGGAGTAATCCGACCGGCAGTTCCTGAGATTAGCGCGTTCAAACAAACTCTTCAGCTATGTTATCTTAGTATATGTAAATGTCCGAGTACATACATGTCGGATCCGGTCGTTAATATCGACATGAATTGCAAGTACGCCAGTGTGAAGTGGTGACCTACTTACCACTTCTACCCACAACACAGCGTACTTATACAGAGTCGGGCGAGCTCGCGGCGAGAACAAGGGGGAGTGTCTGATCGCGGCGGAGTTGAGACATCCCGACACTGTATCCGATTCATTGTGTAAATATTGTTAGTTTGCTAAAAACGGTTTTCACACCCAGTGTGTTTTCATTGCACGAAACCCATCTTCTGCCCACATGGAATGCAAGCCTAATGGAATAAATCCTGACAATCCGACATACAAATAAAAGTTCGGGCAAAATTCATGTGCCGAGCCGACCGGAACCTGCTTTAGCGAGAGTAGAAGCCGGACGTTGTTTACCGATCGGCACAAGCCGAATATTTTGTGTACTGGTTCGGATCAGCGTATTGTTTAACAAATACTGCCGAATAGAATGTGTTATCGCTAATATTTGAGTAAAATTCCTAAAATAGGAATAATAATTCCCTACTTCAACCTTTTCCAGTACTGAAAAAGACATTATATATTTACTGACAGGGTTTAGGGCGCGCAAATGTTCACTGACTTGCTCATTATAATCTGTGTTGAAAAGTATTTTTTTTCTTGTTTTCCAGGTGTTTCTCGCGTTTATTAGGTATCTAGACTGAACTTCTTTTCTTCCTAATATTACTAAACAAGTTAGATTATTTTTTAACGGCCCTTCTTAAATTACTCAACAAAAAAAGAACTCATTTTCGCAAAAGTAACTTAGTCTGTTTTGTGGTTTTATGTAACTTTTATAATAAAGGGCTTCTACCCAAAAAAAAAAAGATTTAATACCAACTCATTTTAAAACAAACCTCAAAAAAGTATCTATTACTCATTCTCTTTCGTGAAACCCGTAATAACCCTTCATAAGTACCTTTTCATTGAAACACACACGAAATAAACTTGACTAAACTCCCAACTTATTCCGTTGGAAATTTTACCATACATTTTAAGTACCTTAAGGGTTTGCGCCTTACCTAGCAGCACGAAATTGCATTTCATCTATACTCCTAACCTTCTTTGTAGCTCTGAACCGTCATTTGGTAGAGGGAGAACACTTGACCGATACCAGACTCTGTGTTCAGTGTTCATTTTCATTGTTTTTTTCTGTTTGTTTTCTGAACATAAAATGGAATAGAATAATTGATACCCTTTATAAGGTACACTAAACAAATTAGAGGTATTACTAAGTAGAACGTATAAATAAGACACAATAGGCGGTCTTATTGTAAAAGCAATCTTTTGAAGACAACCTTTGAATGGATTTAAGCGAGGAGAGACAATACTGTAGGTAATCTATGATGTACCATTACTAAAATAAATACATACATACACATTTCAAAATAAATCAAAAGTAAAAATTAATTTATTAGAGAACCAATTCATCTTTTACAAAAAAAAGACACACTTTCATCCCTACGTACATAATAATTATGTTATGACTCCTCAGACATCCCCCTCCGATACATTAAGTCAAAGTTTTAGAATAGCTCCCAGCGGGACACCTGCTGCCAGGGCCCACCTGGAAGACCGATTGCGAAGCCAGGTGAGCCGCTGCAAATACAACTTGGTCCGATGGGGGTATTCTGATGAAACCGTGTGTTAATAAACCAAACAAACTGCGGTGCCTCAACGCAACCTATGGCTCACCTTCTGTCCTGCACTATGTGCGGTTTCCACCTGTACTTTGAAGGACCAGTCCGAGGTCACCACCAACGCCAATTTGGTGGCAAACTTTGGGTCAAAACTAATTAATAAAGGGAATCATCGACACGGCGAAGAAGCAGATCCCTATGTAATTCCATCAGTGTCAAATGAACAGTCAGTTTAACTCGAGTTAACCGTTAAATTGTCTTATATTATTAGCTTTAAGACCATTTCACCTTCGAATTAAGGTGTAGACACAAAGGTAAGTGTAAAAGAAAAGTGGCTGTAATCGAACGAGTGGAGAAAGCCTTTGCAATGAACTTAATTGTCACAGACCCAATGGAGGTTGGGGCCATTAAAACTGCTGTAAATGCGTTGCTAAGAGGATTTTACTGAAAGGGTGAAACTTTGAATGTACGAGTATTTGCATTCATTTGCGTAGTGTCTTTTAGGTATAAAGTGTGTAATCAATGCTGGGTCGTGTACAAAGTGTAGGCATTTTCTAATGGTTTAACCTTCGTACGGTCTTCGGGTCAATTTTGACCCATTTAAGGAATGAAACAAAGTTTTCTCTACAGCTAATTTCTTTTGAGATTTGATGTTTCATGACTTTTATCAAAGTTTTGAGCTTATTATATTAAGTATATCATTTTATTAAAATATCTTTAATTTTCCGACCTACAACTTTTTCTACGTTCAAGGTCCTCGGGTCAAATTTGACCATAACGTATTAAACGACTGTCATTTGTTATTTTATTTATTTATTAATTACCCACTTTGTATTGTATGGTTGCATTTTTCTTCTCAAAGCCCTGATATAGTCTTACAATAAATATTGAGTGAACAGAAGGTGTGTCAATTTGAAGATAGAACTAATTATTTCCTATTTGAATATGGGAGATAGTGAGATTGAATTATTTTTGGACGACGTGTCGGATGAGGAGGAATCGTGTTCTGAATTCGAAGATCATGTTGAGGAAGCTGATTCATCGGACAGCAGTTCTGGTGAGAGTGAAACTGCATTCATTCCTACCGAAATAATGTCGTCAAAAAATGGCAAATAACTTATTCAAAAAAATCATTTGGAAACAGTCACGGAAGAGCTTCGAGGGAAAATATTATCAATTTGATGCCAGGATTGACACGTAATGCATCCTCTAGAATCACAGAAGTAGAAATTTCAAGCTTTGTATTATTATTTTCACCTCTTTTAGAACGTATTATTTTTAATTGGAGTAATATTGAGGGTGGACACATATACCTACGATAAAGAATGGACTGATATTGACAATACTGAATTGTTTGCATTCATTGGATTACTTTTGTTGACTGGTGTATTTAGATCAAATAACTAAAGTTCTGAAAGTATACGGGATTCTCAAAAAGGAAGACCAATATTCGCAGCTACCATGTCAATGAAGACTTTAGGTCTTTTACTTTTAAGTTCGACAGCAGAGAAACTCGATGCGAACGGCGTTTGTTAGACAAATAAGCTCCGATACGTAAGTTGTGGGATCGATGCGTTGAGATACTACCGAAGCTTTACAACCATTCCGAAAATATGACAACAGATGAACAGCTGGTAACATTTAGAAGAAGGTGCTCATTTTGGCAGTACATCCATCAAAACCTGCAAAGTACGGAATAAAGTTTTGGGTACTTTGTGATTCAGCAACGAGAAGTATAAAATACATAAAGTAGCACAAAATGTTCGGAATTGTAATAAATTCTAATAAATACACATTTCAGTAGCTTTTATTTTCATTGAAATTATAAAGTTTATTAAAATACAAATCTCAATAATAGTAATTAAGAAAATATTACACATAAATTCTGGAAATATAGCACTGGGTCAAATTAGACCCGAAGTCCATCTACGTTAGTAACTTTGAAGACCGTATGAAGGTTAACGATATTGACGGCCGATGTTATAGCAAAGGTGTGTCTATGCCGATGTTACTTTTTGTGAAACAATGTTTGCAAGTGTTGTTGTTTTTGTAAAAAGTTACTACAGAAGCCTAAAGAGATGATGGATGAACTGTGTAAAAGATGTTATGCTAGAAAGAAAGAAAGAAAAAAAATGTCTGAGGAACATAACGTGCATACAAAATTACAAAAAATAAATAAACAATAAACATACAACGTTTAAAAAATATTTATAAATAGGTACAACGAAGTAGTTCAACAAACAAGTCGACAGCTCACATGTCGTGACTGCGACAAGCAGCCACAACCAAGCATGATGCTGTGTTATAAAAATATAAAACCAGCGCTGTGCTGTGGGCGCCCCGTGAACAGCACAGCGCTAGTATTCAGTGTTCACCTATGAAAAAACGTACGAAAGCCTAGACAGCATAAATATTTGACAGCATGATATATAATAGAGATGACGACTAATAAAAGTATGGAGGAAGAAGCTATGCTATGCAGACCTTCAACAAGTTGGAATAAGGGCTGGAGAAAGAGACTCATCATCATCATCTGCCTAGCCTTTTCCCAACTATGTTGGGGTCGGCTTCCAGTCTAACCGGATGCAGCTGAATACCAGTATTTTACATGGAGCGACTGCCTATCTGCCCTCCACAACCCAGTTAGCGCTAGGTAATACGATACACCTTGGTAAGACTGGTTGTCAGACTTTCGGGTCACTGATTACCTGTAACGACTGTCAAAGATCTACAAATGACAGCCGGGACCAACGGCTTAACGTTCTTTCCGAGGCACGGAGGAAACTCGGTATGTAATGGGTGGTCACCCATCCACGGACCAACCTAAGTAAGCACGGCTTAACCTAAAGATCGACCCGAGCGGCTGTTCTTATTTAGCCACGAGCTAGCTTTTTTTTTAGGCTGGAGAAAGAGACTGGTGGCATATCAATTGATTAAAAATTCACTACGTTCCTGATTCATTGATAGATTCCAATCGAAATAATTTGAGAAATTAATTAATGAGCGTTCCGACACGCTCCTATTCAGTATACATATAATCTAGATCCTATTAGCAAACAGTGAAATAATTACTACCTAACACGTGTGTCAATATTAAATCGTTTAACGAGATATTATTGCTGCCTTTATTTGTGGTTAATTTCAAGCATCATGAAATTGTTTTGTGTTTAATTTAGTAATGGGTACCTAATTTTTATTATGATTAAGAGTTAATTTACCTTTTACTATCTGATAGGTATTTTTTTTTGTTTACACGATTTTTTTTGTACCTTCGGGAATATTATTGAATAAATTGACACCGTTGTGCAATTTAACTTTTTAAGTTGGTAGTCAATCAATTTGCTTAACAATTAATAACCTTGACATTAAATACTTTATACAAAACTAAGATGTTGTATGTATTTGCTAGTAAAAACTACCATATTAGTGCTCCAATATTTACAGCTGGCATTACCAGCAACGGCCTACGTTATTTTACCATCTTGCAATCTATCATATAAGCCCATAAAACAACATTATTATAACAATGTGATAATATTAACAACTACCCTTATTTGTAGTCTATAAAAATGCTAGTTCCCGCTGTTCTCATAACCTCAGTGCAGACAATAATAGTAAATCAAGCGTCCACTATCATACCTACCTGTACATTTTAGGTCCTAAGTGTAGCCGTTACCAGGAGGTGGGAGGGGCTAGTGCCGTCCCGGGTACAGCTACAGACAGACGCCTTGAAGGTATATGAGAGGTATAATAAAATGAAATAGAGGTTTGTGCTCGACTGCACTTGTGAGACTGTGTTTATTAATGAATGGTAGAAAAGAGTGTATATCAATAAAGGAGCTAGATCCATAGATAAAATCCCTTAAAAGTCCTTTCTTAAATCTGATTTTGCATCAATTTCAAAATACCATGAATCCACATTGCAATAAGTATGTCATACATACCTATAACACCCCGATCTATTAAGCAAGTCAAAGTGTTTAGTTTCTTGAGTAAAAGTAATTTTCTAAGATATGATTTTTAATATTTCAGTAATTGCGTGAAGTTACAACTGTCAATAGTTTAGTTTAGTTTATTTATTAATAATTATTAAAAATTACATGTCATAGTTAGAATTCTTAGCTTTGTTTTCTTTGGCGGTTCTTATTTCGTTTAAATTATTGTCCATCGCATAAAAATGTTTGCACAAGTAATTACTTAAACTCAAGTAATTACTTTAATTTGATTTTATAGATACGCGTGTAAAACTGCGTGACCATGACTGGCAATAGAACCACATGCCACAGTGTGCTACGAGTATCTTGTAAACCTCATGGCAAAGTGAGAAAAGAACACAATATGTTTTTCCTGCGGCGCGGTGGTGGAAGGCACACGTCGTGCTCAAAATAAAAGTCCCTCAAAATAAACACGTCGAATGTGCCCCTTATCTGTCGGTTCCGTTTCCGTAGATAATGCATGCAGAATGTAAAAAGTGACACATATCCTACAGCGGCTTGAAGCCGCTTCATTGACTTTCACTCATTGTAAAGTACGCTGCATAATAAGTGCTTTGCTTAAAAATTCATTTCTTTTTATTCAAACATTGAATTGTACCGGACCACAATGAGGTTCTGTGACCAGGTACTTTATACAGGGTTATTTGTAAAACACCAGTAACCTCTTAAGAGGTCATGGTACTCATCATTATGAACAACTTTTACTATGGGACCAAACCTGAAATCGTGAAAAAAAAATCAGCTGTTCCCTACATTTTGACGAGTTAATCGATCTTAAATGTAGGGAACAGCTGATTTTTTTTTCGCGATTTCAGGTTTGGTCCCATAGTAAAAGTTGTTCATAATGATGAGTACCATGACCTCTTAAGAGGTTACTGGTGTTTTACAAATAACCCTGTATAAGAAGAAAAGATTCGTACGTAAATATATATTTGGGTGGTATAGCATGCTCTAACTATGTATAAGTTTATGCTTGTGATTGAAATAGACTAATGACTAAAGAGCTTTTAGATCTTCTCTCTTTTTCTTCTCCACTCACTTCTTCTTCTTTGGTTTTTGTTATTTTTATCTAAAACTAGCTTTTGCCAGTGGCTTCGCTTGCGATATGATTGGAAATTTTCTCACGGGAACATTTTATAGTCTTTGACACTCGGGGATTATGTAGTTTCGCATTAGTGAAAGAATTTTCGGATTTGTAGAATCCGAAAACTCAATGACACTTTGCCCGACCTGGGAATCGAACCCACCACTAAACTAAGGAGGCAGAACCAAACTAAACGATAATTTTTAGTCCCGGAGATTACTCCGGGCCTACAAATCTGATTCCGAAGATTTTTTTTTGTACGTTTGTATGTAGCGGGTTATCGCGCTACATACAAACTTAAAAATAAATTTTACTACTTTATAATAGATAATATAGATTTTCAAAATCAACAATAGGATTAATTCTGAGAGTCAACACTTTCAACCGTCAAAATTACATAAGACCACCAAAACCTTCCACCATTTTAAGAATGCCATCTTCAAAAACATAATTATCTAATTCCCATAACAATGAAAATTAGATACACTTTAATTACACAAAACAGATCCACAGCTGTGGGCAAAACTCATTTAATAATAACAAAGAGCCTTGAGTTTTAATCCGACGTCTTCCCAATTCTACCAAAGAAAAATAACATTGCGAAAAGTGGGCCTCGCACAAATGCGCGGAGTTAATGTAACGAACGATTTTGAAATTGAAAATACTCGTATCGCACATAACATTTACTTAGTTTTAAGATTTTGTTAAGTTGTAGCCGTAGATACAAAAAAATGTGGCTGTCGCAAATTTTTTAAACAAAATGCTACAGCATAATTATAGTTACTCTGTATTTTCGATTTAAAACTCCATTATAAATTTTGACCTTTTGATTTTGATTTTATCCTACTCCTATTATAAATGCGAAAGTTTGTGACGAAGGATGTTTGTTTCTCTTTTACGCAAAATCTACTGAACGGATTTGGATGAAATTTGGCACACAGATTGTTTAAAACCTGAATTAATACATAAGAGTCTTTTATCTTGGTAGTACAATCCAGGGGACAATTGCCGAAGTCGGCGAAGCCGCGGGCGTAAGCTAGTCGTTTATGTTTACGTTACTTTTAGGGCGCGCGTTCACGAGTAGCGAAAAAACGAAATTACTTCCACTAAATTTTTATTACGTATATCTAAAGTGCTAGTACCAGGTGTATAGTAATTGGAGATTTTTTGAGCTTAGTATCGTCTAGAATGGTCTAGAATTCTGGATCAAATGTATGATCTGGGAAGAGTGGAGGGAATAAAGACTAAATTACGAAGAAAATCTTATGAAAGTGTGATTTTCTATTTTGTTTTCTTGGAAGCAGATCAGGTATTGCGACGCGCGAGGAGTAATGATTATATTGCAACAGTTTAAATTCGCGATTTACGCATAAAGTAAGGAATAAGTATATTAGAGGAAGTTTTAAAGTGGTGCCTGTTACAGAAAAAATGAAAGGAAGTCGTTTGTCTTGGTATGGACATGTTATAAGGAGCGATGAAACGCATGTTGTGACTCAAAGTGTGGACATGAATGTTGATGGATGGAGAGGGAGAGGAAGGCCAAAGGAAAAATGGATGGATTGTGTGAGGAATGATATGAAAGAGAAAGGAGTAAATGATGCCGTGACGTCTGACAGGGGAGAATGGAAGAAGAAAACGTGTTGGGACAAGGGCAGGAAGATGATGACTTTAGATCCGCAATTTCTTGGAAAACACTTGGATGAACCGGGAATCAGACAAAAAACTATTTGAGACATGGTTTCTAGGTTACCGATGTAGTGATAGCCATTAAAGACTAACGTTTTGTCGTGACCACGCATTTTGTTGGAATTACAAGTGTCATTGTGTGGTTAAATCATTTTTAGCTAAGAAGATGCTAAAGACTTCCAAAACGTTGCAGCTGTACTTTCAAAACTTTGTAAGTAACTTAAAGGTTTCTTTGTAAATAAAAAACAGACGGAACAAAACCAAACAAAGCCAAAAAGCAAAACAACTGGGCTAAAAATTAATAGTCTAAGAATTTTAATAGCCGAGGCAGGGCTTATAAAACCTTTAGAAGTTAACAGGCGAGCTTAAGAGTACAAACTCTAAAAACCGCAGATTCTATCGGATTGAAAGTACTTGGGAACTTCGACCTTGTACCAGGCTTAAAAATAGTCCATTAAAGTTTGCCAGGTAAGCTGAGGTTACAAGCTAGTGAAGCGAGAATGGGCTGGTAAAATTTTTAAATTGAGGTAAAATTTTTAATGGATTTTTTCGAATAGGTAGTATTGAGGATGGTTTTTTTTATAATTTTTACGCGAAATAGGGCTTGTGTTTGCCGCTGCTGATGTGAAACTCTGATGCAGCCTATGGTGGAGCACACTTGTCTAGAAGAAACCGATTCACTCGAGTTTTGAAGAGATCCAGAAATAAATAATATTAAATAGATTTTAGAATATTTGGTATTTTTCCCGTACTTACTGTATTATTTAAAATATAACGAAGACGTGCGTATACGACCAGCTGGCTTACCATGACGTCTTAGAGCAGGAGTAATTCCAGTGTGGGAAAGAGATGGCGCTAGACGACCTGTATAGCTCTGTCTCTTTCACACACTGGAATTACACCTGCTTCAAGACGTCATAGTAACCCCCTGATGTATGAACATGGAAGAGACAAAAGGAGTATTTAAAGATCGTAGTAAGTGGCGTTCTGTGGTTTCTGCCAAGCAAAATGGGAAGAAGGCGTGTGGTTGTTATGAGTGGTTAGGTATGAGTGTATAACTAGATTATTGGGCCTACCACACGCACAAGCTTCACCACAGATCTGCCTGCGCAAGCCGGTTTGTACACGGAACACCGTGACAGTTTTACCAACCGCACGCACGGTGTTCCGTGTACAAACCGGCTTGCGCAGGCAGATCTGTGGTGAAGCTTGTGCGTGTGGTAGGCCCTTAAGCTATATAGTACCTAGGACTGTTAATCGGCGGGAAGTGCGAGCACCCCGCTTGTTCTATACAGAAAAGTGTAGAACAAATGCTGGGGAGAGAGCTCCTCTCCGGCGATTGTTAGAAACGTATAACACACATTTTATAAATTTAGATATTTTCGCTCATAATCAGAACAAATTTAGAAATATGGCTATTGAATTACTTAAGTTGTGATTTGATTGATGATCATAGACTAAATCTGGACGGGAAGCGCTGTCCAGAGTTGGTTAGTGAGACTTTTCTGGTTTCCTTTTTATTTTTCCTTACTGTCTCTTTCTGTATACGTCCGTTTCCTTATTTCTCTTAAAATCGATATGATTCCGTGGACAATATTATAGTGTGGGTTATGCGTTTGTTTACTATTATACCTAAGCTAAATATTAATATTGTAACGTATAACTGTTTTTTGTCCCAAATAAATAAAATAAGATAAAAATAACAAAGACCAACATACTTTGTGATTACATGCCTATTGTAGCATTTTAGTTGTGGAGGTTTCTATGAATATTCATTCCTTGAACGCGATTTAAATGTCTTCAATAATAATTAGCAATTTTGAGTCGTCACCATTGATATATTTAATTTTATTTGTAACATGAGGTCTCCGGTTAAAATTAAGTGATAATGAGAATTTCTCAGTAGCAGCTCAGAGTTAAAATGTGAGCCTGGTTGATAAGAATAGACTCGCCCCCTATTATATTGGACATCAACGTAATTGGTGAGATCATCATCATCATCTAGCTAGCCTTTTCCCAACGACGTTGGGGTCGGCTTCCAGTCTAACCGGATGCAGCTGAAGACCAGTATTTTACATGGAGCGACTGCCTATCTGACCTCCACAACCCAGTTAGCGCTAGGTAATACGATACCCCTTGGTAAGACTGGTTGTCAGACTTTCGGGTCACTGACTACCTGTAACGACTGTCAAAGATTTACAAATGACATCGATAATTTATAATTGGTGAGATATGGGTGTACTATTGAGTTGGTTGCTGCATGCTTAACCCTTTGTAGATTACTGGCGTGAAGTTATGTTACGTTTATTTGTCTAAATAAAAGGATTTATGGCAATGATCATTGTACCTTAACTACATTACAATAATTTAACATTAATTAGTGCTTTCACAGTTTTCAGAGCATTATTGTTCTATTTCATTGGGTTTTAACTTGTTCATTTGAATTTAATGGACCAATTCAGTTATCAAATGTTAAAAGGTATTCAGGCATCCGCTGGCTGCGTTTTCAATTTAGTTTTCATACGTGAATATAACAAGTTGGTCCGTGGATGGGTGACCACCCATTACATACCGAGTTTCTGTTGCCTCAGAAAGCACGTTAAGCCATTGGTCCCGGCTGCCATTTGTAGATCTTTGACAGTCGTTACAGGTAGTCAGTGACCCGAAAGTCTGACAAACAGTCTTACCAATGGGTATGGTATTACCTAGCGCTAACTGGGTTGTGGAGGTCAGATAGGCAGTCGCTCCATGTAAAATACTGGTATTCAGCTGTATCCTGTTAGACTGGAAGCCGACCCCAACATAGTTGGGAAAAGGCTAGGCAGATGATGATAACGTGAATATAACAAGTACCTAGTAGGTACTATTATATCATAATTTTCCCCTACCTTGCCTACCTAACCATTCCACACTAACTACAAATTCCAAGCAAAAATGCTTGAACGACAAAAGTTCAACTTTGTCCATAGCCTTTAAAGATAGACTATTAAAGTTGAGACCCAGGTAGACAGGTCGTAGTCACGGCTACCGAGCTGTGAAACACAGATAAAATTCTATTAGCTTTATAAAGTCCTAGTACCTTCTGAATTTTAGATTTAATAATGTAATTATCGCTTCATTGAATTTAAGTGTTGAATGATAATAAAGTCATGTTCATTTTCGGGTTGGTAGTTGGTAAGCCAATGTTGTAGCTTTTGTTGAAATCGCTGTAAGTGACGGCAAAGATAACCTCTTTGACTCTTTTTCATGTGAATAATCAGATTTATCTGAATCTGAAACAGGAGAGTGGAAGAAAAAACGTGTTTCGCCGACCCCAAGTAATAGCAGAAACAGAAACCAATTTGAGAATTTAGAAGCTTAGCGTAGCTTTGAACCACCTGCTATGGGCTAAAAAAAATTTAAAACGTCGTAGCTTCGACACGCAGGAAAAAGGACAAGTATAGCTTTGCAAAAAATGTTGGGTGAAAATCCAAGCAATAATGGGCCAAGAGAAGGAATATGGCGATGATGAATCTGATATCTGAATATAAATGATCTGAAAAATCTTATGATAATAAAACCGGACCTTCTTAAACACCATTCACAGCCTAGTTGTTTTTACCTACGTATGAATAATCTATAGCCTTAATGAATGATGAAACTTAAATCTTATGTAGTGGCATTACAAATGATAGACGCAAAATAGTCAAAAAAATACTACAGCGCTATCTATGAACCAAATGAAGAACTAAAATCAAAATTCTGAATTGCTCTGTTAATGTTATCCGTGACTTGAGACTATTTAGAAAAAGCCGACAAAAATTGTTGGACAGTAGCCCACCAGACACAACACCTGTCTGGTCGAAGAATCTTCCCTTTTTCTATGGAGGATTGAGGAACACTCTGGTTTTCATCTACCTTCCACGGAAGATATCCAGTACAGTTTAAGCACGGCTAAAATATTTTAATGAAGGTACGTGTGTCAGAAACTACTAACAATAGGTTAGTTACTGGAACCGAGAAAATTACAGAAATTAAAGCTGCTTTGTCACCCCGTACAATGATGCCATTTAAGTTTCAGCCAGGTAAGCAGGGACTCAACTAGCCAACTGTGAAACACTGATAAGGTGGATCCTTCATGTTCGTAACTTAGTTGCGTTGCTTAGCGATACAACTGTTTAAACTTATACTTATCTTTACGCTTGAAAGTTTTGGGTAGGAGGTATAGAACTAGCTTTAATCCGCAACTTTGCTTGCATAAAAAGAGGTTTTATTTTTTGGTAGATAAAACAAATCAATTAAATCAAATAAAATAATTTATTCGTATAATATGGGCAGATAGGTGGTACGTAAATGTTACATTACATAATAAAATAATAGCGATCTTCATATTAACCATTTTTGGTATACGAAACATAAAATAAAAGGTTATAAAGTAACCTTTATAGTGATTTTTCTTTGCGATCGTATTTCTACTGATTAGTACCTGCTTAAACTTCAACAACAAACTCTACATATGTCGGATCCAGTCATTGGGCGGGCTTAAAATGAACCGCAAGTCCGCCAGTGGTGACATCACGTGACCTACTAACAAGTCTACCAACACCACAGCGTGCTTTCTACAGAGCCCTGATGTTTTGAACTCGCGGCGAGGACGACATTCAGTGTCAGATCGCAGCGGATTTGAAACGTCCTGCAACTGTACCCGATTCACTTTGCCCCGTGTTATGGTGTTTAATTGTAATTTCAAGTAATTTGTTAGTTTAATAGAAACAGTGTATCGCACCCTGTGTGTTTCATTGCATGAAACCCATATTCTAACCACATGATGTACGTGCCTAACGGAATAAATCCTGACAATCCGACACATACATGAAAAAAACACCTTTTTTATGAAAAGAACACCCTGCATCAGGAAAATGAGGTGTTCCAAAATTGTTGCAGATAACTACATAATAGAACTAGTAGAAGCTAGTGTGAATAATTACAATAGTCAAGAAACCATTGGAGACTTCCAAATACCCTTTAAATTAATGTAAATGAGTTCACTCCAAGTGAATCGTCTGAATTCACCCAAATAAGCGGTTAATTCTAATGAAGCCTCTGATTTCGGTATTTATTTTGTCACTGCTCAGTAACGTAGTCAATATACTCATACTCGTGGCTCCAATTAATAATGCCACAGCACTTACCACTAACACCAAACTTACACACTAACACAGTAATACTAACCGGTGCACCGGTGCCCTGGCACTAATGCTACTGTTTGCAATGTAGCTGTAGTAAAAAGTCACTGAAGGGAATTGAATGTGCCTAAGAGCAAAGATTGAGTACGGTTTTAAGAAGGGTTTTAAGTGTTTGTGATTTGAGAACTTTACTTTTTTAGTGTTCTTTAATCTTTTCAACATCTACTTTCTTATTTTACTTTCATTGATTCGTTTGTCATCTGCTTTTAATTCTAAAGCATCTTTGAAAACATGGTGAGGAAACCAAACCAGCATGCCTGAGAGATATTTTTCGACGGCATGTAAAGCCAAGTCAGGCCCGTGGACGGCATAAAAACTAATACTAAAAAATATCAAAAGTAAAATCTGGCTCTAAGTATAGTTAGTATAGCGTAAGTCCTCTCTTACTTTTCTCTTTTATTTACATGATACAGTATTCCATCATTAGCTCCACTCTTTTTCCTTAAAATTAATTTATACGTTTCTTAGCGTTTTTGATAATTCTACCCCCGAAGGGTTAAAAAGGGGTATGAAGGTATGTTCCCGTTAGATATTTTTCGACATCCACGCGGGCGAAGCCGCGGGCAAAAGCTAGTTCCATATGGTTTTCTTTGTGTTCTCTATCAATACGCCTCGGTTTATGCCAAAGTTGATCTTTTACTACTCATGTCTGTAATTCACCTCCATTCTTGCCATATCGTCATTCATACAGTCCATCCATCGTTTATTTGGTCTTCCTCTACTTCACTACTACTTATATCCATCCACGTTCACACTCAAAACTTTCACAATGCCCATACCAACAACCGATTACTTACCACACAACTTTTCAGTTCCCGGTGCCACTTTCAGATTCCTCTTATGTACATTATTTTGAACATTTCTAACAAAAATTCTTCGTTTATCATTATTTCTTTCCGTTCGAAGATTTATAATTCGTCCTGTTGTGCCTGACCGTGGCATCACTTTGGGCTCTATCAGAATACTAGCGCTATGACATTTTTTTAATGTTATAAACCTTATGATACTGAGATATACTGAGATTAGTTTTAATAGTTATCCCATTTGTATTAAGTACTAAAATATAGTTATCCTTATAATCTCCAATCTTAGTTTATCTTTATCACACCCCAACCCCAAACAGGGACCTTCTGGCCTCATACAGGACCAATTTAGTCTAACGAATGTTTTGTTTTTATTATTTTTTTCTTTTGTTTATTTGTTATGTTATTTTGCTAATTACGAAGGCTGTAGCCGGAGGATTGAAAAAAATAAAAAAATTATTGACACTTAATATAACTATGAAAATTAAAACATTAAATATGAGCAAAATTCAAATTAAAAAACAAATACAAAAACAGCAAATAACACAGATCTCAATACACAATTAATAAATAAAAATAATAATAATAATTAATTTACAATTTTGTTAGTCTCTTACGGGCGACACTATATGTGACTTGTCTATCACAGCAGTGTTGCACATAAGGACAGTCCAACCTATCAGCAATCATTCTCAGAACGGCATTGGAGCTGGCACGCACCCTGCGCACAAGGGACGCGCATCGCTTCCGCATGGTCGCATGGAAGCAGTCCGTGCGGGCCCAAGCGAACATCCCTGAAGCGCTGCAGCAGCGAGGCAGGCCCAATACCGCCCTGAAAGCGTTGTTAAATTGAACGCGGAGGGTGTTGAAGCATTTTTGAGTGTAATTCGCCCACAGGCTACAGGTGTACATAGACGTACAATAAGCTCTGAAAAGAGTTACTTTTACGCCATCTGAGCACCGTGCGAACCTGCGGGCCAGCATATTAGCTCTAATGGATAACGCCCTCCGCTCCCGTTCCAAGTCAGCATGATCCCTGAGGTCAGCGGTGACTATATGCCCTAGGTATTTAAACTGATGCACCCTATCTAAGGGTACACTATTCAAACTCAAAGGTGGTACATAGTCCGGGCATCTAGCACCGCCCGCCTCAAACACCATGTACTGACTTTTCTTAACGTTATAATTAAGTCCATGCGTAACAGCGTAATCCTCACATGTCACCATCAACCTCCTTAGGCCACAGATCGACGCGCTCAGCAAAACCATGTCGTCTGCATAGCTTAAATTGTTGACACACACGTCGTCTACATGACAGCCGACGTGCTGCCTGCTCAGCGCGACGATCAGCGCGTCCCTGTAGAGGTTGAATAATGTGGGTGAGGTCAGTCCGCCCTGTCTTACCCCGCATTGCAAAGATTCGACAGTTGACCGATGTTGTGTCAAAAGTGACGATTTCGCGAAGGCCGCGATGCCCGGTGCCGGGCTACATCACGTTGAGCTGCGTCGGCGCCTCGTGCCTCCGCTGGTGCACTGCGTGATAATTACCGCGCGTTCAGCGGTCTAGGTGCTACGCGTGTATGTAACACATTCCCCCGAAGATCAACTATTTTGAAATCTTGTGTGAGAGAGATGATGAAATTAGCTGTGGTCGATTCTTATCTTCTTGGCTTCCTTCAAGGCTGAATTGTTAATATAATCATTTTGTTTTGTCCTATGCGAGAAAAATAAATACGTTTTCCTTCTTTCTTTCCTAATGAACTCAGTAATATCGTCGTCAATACACGTGGCTCCATTTAACCTTCCTAAATTCGCGCGTTGGTCTGTGAGACCGATAAAACAGTCTTTCGTGATTTTTTCTGCTATAATCAATGATGGAATTTTATACTTCCTGTTAGCTGCATGATTAGTTGCTACGATAATTTCAGGACTAGAATGTATTGGTGCAAATAGCGCATTATAGCCGTATTAGGTGAATATCGATCTGTGTGACGGACCCGGGTATAGGTTTTACAAAATTTGTCTTCCGTGATTTTGTTCTGAAACTTAAATTATTTTGTTTATAATAGTTAATAACGTATCTTTTAGGTTTGTAAGTATAGTAGAAGAAAAAAAAACACCTTCGCTAAAATTTTACGCCCTCTTACAAAAATCTAACAATTATTCAGAAACTACAATGAATAGACGTACTCAGTAAATGATCGGTATATTGTCGGTAAATTATTAGTTATACGATATTTCGTAGTATATAATGTCCACGTACAAGTTATTTGAAAAAAAACCCGAAATTGATTTTCAAACTTTCGGTCTATCAGACCGTATGTGGGTTTATGTGTTATAAAATTTGGCGCGAGTATACGAAGGTTAATAATGCCACAGCCCTTACTAATGTTAGCGTTTCGAATGTAGCTTACGTCACTGAAGGGAATTGGATGTGTTTAATAGGATCGAGTGGATGTTGCTCCAAGAGGATTAAGCCCGCTTGCACCACAAATCACTAATTGCGTTTAGCGCTAAAAGTATTTAAAAAATCTTTCTTTGAGATAAAGATGACAGAGACAGAATGAAGCTGCGGTGCAAGCGGGTCTGAGTGATGTAAGACTATTTTTTAAATTATAATATTTTATCTTCCTCATGTTCGTCCTCTTTTGTAAAACCTACACTATTTTATAATGGGTGTAAAAAACCTTTAACAAAGCCGTAAGGCACTTGTTTTCCCCGTCATTGTGGTAATTTTTTTTCTGCGGACCGTACCTGGGAACCTTCTAGTTACGGAGATATTGGAAGTCAAAGATCCAACTTTTTGCCAAGTTATAACTTTACTTTAATTACCTCCACGACCCCCGTACTATTAAATACATCAATCAGCACAATGTTTTTAGTGTATTGCATTGAGTCCTGTCGTAAATAGTGATTTTCACACAAAAAAAGTCGTATTCAAATTTTTAAATTCATGCTGTTTGTTTTTTGATGGATGACAATCTATCTATTTTTTCGGGTTAATGATCAACGATCGTCCAAATGAACTCATTCCGGTAATATAGACCAAGTTATTAATTCTTTTAATAAACTGACCTCTAAACTCCACGCTAATATTATGCAAAAATCATGCTAAAAGGTTCCATAACTCACCGCAACATAGTATTACATGAAATCTAAAAGCTAGCGTGTCGTCCAGTATATACTTTACTTTTAATTCCACCGCGCCCTGTACAGGTGGGGCCGGGTGATATAATGATACTTGCACTTAATGTACACTTGTCAAATGCACTTTTAGAGCATAAAATACTATGTTGGGCCGTAGGAAGTGGCCTTAATGGTGGAGGAAGGCGTTTTATGGTAGGAAATAAGGTGGTGTGGAAGTTCTTAAAATGTGTTAGGCTTTATATAGTACCTATAGGAATAGAGACTTGTTTTGTATGCCTTGTAAGTTGTACGAGAATAAGTCATGTCTTCGTATTAGCTGGTAAGCAAGGGTCGATGGAAATGCCCAGAAATCTAAAAGAGGATCCCTTACACTTCTTCTAAACGTGTCAATGACAATTTTTTATTAATATATTAGGGCCAAAATGCAGCTATGCGAACTCCGATCGCTGATGTAGTCATAAGATCTTCAAGTGCGCAGTTGTTAAGACATGCAGCGCAAGATGGAAGATGGGCCATTGTCTGTGGAGACACGCCACATACACATTTGAGATCTCAGCCGTCCATGAACCCCCATCTGAAGAGACTGTCTTTGCTACAGCCGACTTTGGATCGGAGTCTACTCAGAGATTTTTAAGCCCTTACACTTGGGACATTACATCTTCACTAATAAATTGTAACTCATTAAGAATGGTGTTACCTTGTATAAGTGAAAGCGGGTCTTTTGTTGTAATCAATTTTATACACTTTTCGATTTTATAACTTTTGCTTCATACTCTTAATCTTTTCTTTTTTTTTTGTTTTATCATTAAAAGTCGCAACAGTTTATTTTAGATGGTATTTGTGCAAAATATTTTTGACTTTGTGTTTGTTTATGTTTTCAAGCGTATGGCACTCTTGAACTGCAGCTGAAAATTAGCGTCAGGAGCTGAGGCCCTTTTTGCATTATTCGTTTTGTTTGTTTATTTATTTTGTATAATTTTAAGGTGTTTTTGTTTTTTTTTTGTATTAATGACAAATAAACACAATTTTCTTTATTTCTTTTTTTGCTCATATCGATAGCTCCAATTTAACCGTCCTGATTTGGTAAACACTGTTATGGAACTTGTGTACCTACACATAATTATATTATATGAAAATCTATTCCTAGATATATTTTAATTCTACACCATGTTATTTATTATTTATTTATTTATTTAACAGTTTATGTACACACTAAATACAGAAAAGAAGAAAGGAACAGAAAAATTGGTACAAAGGTGATGCTTATTTCTAAAGAAATCTCTTCCAGCATACGACTCCCGGGTTTAGTGTTATTAATATCTTACACGATAAACCGCGGTCAACTATCGAAAGACTTCATAAAGTTGTAACAATCTCGACACCGAAGGAAACAAAGGAAAATAAAACATCAACCATGGGTACTGACACTACAAATCAAAATCATTATAAATGAACCTACTGCGTCGTTACAATCATTTATTTACCAATCAGAGTGACCCGACGAAAGTGTAATATACGGAGGAATGAAAGGTGTTCCAGCCAATAACAACGAAATGCGCCGAACTTTACCGAAGCCGTTTGTCTTCCGATATAAACTGTCGCGAGCTCAACGTTACCGAACAGGTAGTAACAGAAGATTCACGACGAAATATAAACAAGAATGAATGTCACTGCATACTCTGAAGGGAAACATTTTGGAAAATGTCATTTAGTTTGTAGTAATATTATTTTTAGTATTGTCAGACGTGAAAAATCCAATTTACGATTGGCCATTTTGCTTTAAACTTCATTTCAACCATAACCAGTACGGTAATGGGTTATTTATATAAATGTGACATCATCATCTGCCTAGCCTTTTCCCAACTATGTTGGAGTCGGCTTCCAGTCTAACCGGATGCAGCTGAATACCAGTATTTTACATGGAGCGACTGCCTATCTGATCTCCACAACCCAGCTAGCACTGGGTAACAAGATACCCTTTGGTAAGACTGGTTGTCAGACTTTCGGGCCACTGACTACTTGTAGCGACTGTCAAAGATCTACAAATGACAGCCGGGACCAACGGCTTAACGTGCTTTCCGAGGCACTGAGGAAACTCGGTATGTAATGGGTGGTCACCCATCCACGGACCAACCTAGGCAAGCACGGCATAACGTAAAAATCGACCCGAGCGGCTGTTCTTATTTAGCCACGAGCTCCTCCAATCGATTTAGGCTGATATAGGCATTTGTCACTTATATAAATGTGACAAATGCCCATATCAGCCTAAATCGATCTCTTTGATTAAATTCTAAATTAATACTCGTAACATTAAGTTTTCTTTTATAAACAAGTTGGAAGGGACGACGACGCTAAAATGGTTTCCATGTATTCTGTACACCATTACCTACGTAGAAATTTTTCATAGGTAATTTTCAAAAAAAAAAAAAAACAGCTATTCCATACATTTTGACGGTACTTATGGTTTAAAAAAGAAATATATTTGGGGGGTTCAGAATGATGTACTTCTTTTTCTGCATATAATTTAGGCCCAGAACTGAGCTACTAGTTTGGCACTTTCGGAAACGTCCCTCAGTTCCTGTAGTGAAGAAGCAATAGGACACGCAGGACACGATATTAAGTGCCCCTTTGTTTGTGGAATATCACCCCATAATGTACTGAATACGTGATAACAGTTTTAGCGTAGCTGTCCCTTTCACCCTGAATATTAAAATAAAAATTTAAAACCGTCAAAATCAGCAGTCAGCAGTCATCGCACACGTCTAAATGAATGCCAAAGCAAAATTTTCACAAACAATAAACGCACACTCATCCCGAACAGTTAGTAAACCTTTTGTTATTCCTATTGGCAGCATTAGGGTTCGGCCGGGAAGCGAAGAAGCCGTGACATCACCCAACCTACTTTCAGTGTAAGGTAAATAGGACAGCCACTGATAAGAGCAGCGTCGGAAGTTTGGACACAACCAAATGAATGGTAGTGCTTTGTGATTCTGTTCATTCGGGCTTGGAATGAGTCCGTTAAAGCGTGAGCTGGCTTTTGTTGGTACAGGAAAAAGACCATGTTATGACAGACTGATATCACGTGTCTTCATTTGTGGACAATACAAAAAGTGTTATTGAAATAACTGAACGAGCACTCCTCAAGGGGTCTTTGTATTAATTAATACTAACTGTTACCTCCGATCTTCGTCCGCGAAATTATTATAAAATATTACTTCCATAATTATTTGAATCGGATTTTGTTAACAATTTCAAGGGTTTTCATTTTTTTGCTCGGAATCGTAAGTAAAACCTAAAGTAAGCCTAAGTTACTTCTTATAACATCAGCTATCTGCCAGTTCAAGGCTCGTCAAAATCGGTCCAGGCGTTTCGGAGATTAGCTGAAACAAACAGATATATAGAAAGATAAAACTTAAAAAAAAAACTTTTTACCGCTTAAACGTTACTTTCATATGAATTTAATAACAAGCTGTTATTTTGAAATTATAAACGGAAAATATTCATTAATTTGTATAGATGAACAAATTTTACCATCAATATGAACCGACACTGAAATTACGAAAAAAAATCTGCAGCTCCGTAAGTATATTTTGGCGATACCCAAAATAAAACAGATATCGTGAACAAAATAAGTGGATTAAACCACTTAAAACATTTAACATGGACGTGTCCATACATTGATATTGAATGAAAATATTTGCTTGAAGCTTATGTAGGGATTACCGGAATTTATAATGCGTTAGTATAGGTTTGTTCGCTGTCAACAGTGAGCCGGTTCATCTAGCAAATTTAATCCATGAGGTAATTAAATTGTGCATACAGTGCTTTGTACAACCAATCGTACCAAGGGGTATCGTAATTACCCAGTACTAACTGAGTTATGGAGGTGATAATAGGCAGTCGCTCCATGTAAAATACTGGTATTCAGCTGCGTCTGGTTAGACTGGAAGCCGACCCCAACATGGATGGGAAAAGGCTAGGCAGATCATGATACGGCGTGCTTTTTATCATTGAATAACTGGCAGTTTATGATTATGACTAGGTTTTAGTTGTGGCTTTGACAGTTCGAATGTTGGAAATTGTTCCACGGTAGCGTACTACGGGATTATCAGCATCATGGTCTACTTGTATCACAAATCTAAACGAAATCAGTTCAGCTATTAAGGCGTAAAAAGGTAACAGACAGAGTTACTTAAACATTTATAATGTTAATATTATTATGGATTTATTATATGCGGTTGTAGGCAATAGGTTCGCCGTTATTACATGGGACTTAAACGTAACTAGCTAAATGTGGTTGTGGGTGTACTATTAGGGGTAAACGTGGGTGTTTATTACCTCTGCCTAACCCTTCGGGGATTACAGGCGTGATGTTATGTTGTCTTATGTTACTTTCGTGAGATTATCAAAAGAAAGTTTTCGTAAATTTTATTTTTATCGCCGAATGATTGGCTCCTTTATAACTTTTTCGACAATCACTCCGCATAATTTGTGTATTGGTTAACCCAACATTGTACGCTTACAATACCGGCGGGAATTGCATGGTGTAGCAATTATTTTATTCTACGAAAAAGTACAAAATAACGTGTACATAATAATACATGTATTTTCTAGTAAACAACGTATTATGCACCTAATTACAATGTTCTGAAAACGCCAACCAGAGCACGAAAGCGCGACGTAAAGGTAACGTAGAATTCGAATGATTTTGGAATCGTCTCTTCCAATAGGTAACTGGTTACGACAGTCAAAGATCTACAAACGACAGCCGATGCCAACAGCATAACCAGAGCACTCACTAATAATATAGTTACAAAAAAGCCCTTGCTAAATATAGCTTCAGGATCGATTCACACGGGGCGACTATTAAGCACTGTCAAAGTGTCAACGTCATACATAGTTATCAATTAGTTAATGCGTTGATTGTGACCGTGTCGTACTGAGGACATTACAATTTTGAGTGCTGTGTGAATCAAGTGTGGATATATTAATGTTAGTGCTGGATTATTGTGTTTTTTTTATGGTTAGTACTAGAGAACAAGGGATGTTATAAAAGCTAGAGTAATGTCCGTTTTCACGACGAACGTATAAAAAAGAGCGACAGATATAAATCCAACAGCACGCTTTCTTTTATTTAGGCATTCATTTAGGAGTCATCTAAGTGGTTAAGTGGTAATGAAAATCGAGATAGATTTGGTTGATTTTAGGTTTCCTTAAATAACCATCCATAAGCCTTAATAGTTTGGTCACTATGATGTCTATCTTTCTGCATGTATAAATTTTAAATATTTTATACTAGGAAATCTCTCACCGAGAGGTCGACACTTCGCATGACCAGAGGGCTGACTCTCTCTTTGGCCAAAGAATTAGCATTGCCATTCAACGTGGCAATGCTGCCAGTTTTTGGCAGTTTTTGGGGGACGTTCCTGGATGACATCGATGCGGAGAAGTACTTTGACGCCTAAGTGCTCTATTCTCGTCCTCACAATAAAATTATTTTATGTACTCGTAGGTACTTACTTTTAGTCGTAATTTTTATTATTATTTTTGTACACAATAAATAACCTTATTTACTAGAATATTAAATTGAATTTTAAAGCGATGAAATTTTACTAATCGGCTGTGTGCGTATTAATTTTAACGTACCACACTTAACATCACGCCTGTAATCCCCGAACGGTTCAGCAGAGGTGTACCTAATATGATATTGGTTAAATTTTGGTAAATTTTAGTCCATGTTAGCCTGCCTGCCTGTTTAAACTGGACACAAATCCAGACTCCGTGGCTGCTACTGAGTAATTCCTGATGGAAAAACCCAAGAAAACTTTGCTCGACCTAGGAATTGAACCCAAGACCTTAGCAGTGGCACTTGCAACCACTATTCTAACGAGAGAGTCACACGAACGTACGACAATAGGCATAGATCTACACAATAAGACACCGTACCCTAGAAATGAAAGTTTAATTCCCTACCCCGCATTGTTAAACCAGCACTATCCCCTAGTCTGTAACCTGTGTCTTCTAAAATTCACAGAAACGGTTCAGGGGAGCTCTCTCTAAGCCTTCTAAGGCGATTTACACACTCACATCGTTTACCGGCACGGAGCTTTGTTTGAACTACTTTACGGATAACGCACGACCAGATGGTCGTGCTGCAGTTTAAAATGATATAACTTTACTTTTAATAATTCCACGACTCCTGTACTGAACAATGCTTCCATCAGCACAATGTTTTGAGTGTGTTTATTTCAAAGATAATTAAATTATTTACAAACTACAAAACTATAATAGTAATAAATATGTAGAAGTAGATAAAGGTTACACGGCGTCCTAAATTCATCCGAATCGCTGTCAACAGGAAAAGTGCCCAGAAGGCTGGCAGCATTGCCACATTGGATGGCAATGCTGATTCTTTTTCTTTTTATTATTTCTAAAAAATAGGCCCGCCCTCTGGTCACGTGAAGAGTCAGCCAACCGCTTGGTGATTTCCCGGAAAACTAGATGGGCACTCTATGTGTGTTAAATTGAGTCCTACGGTAAAACGTGATTTTTCACCCGAAAACAAAAATCTGTTTCCCAGTAATAATTTTTGCGTGGACTTGATATAAGTACAGAATACACTTTTGATGGCTTCGTAAAGTGTTCGTTTACGGCTGGTTTTATCTTTACTACGCGCATTTGTGTTAAGACCACTGCCTCATATTTTGCAAACTCAACTCATCGCAACTTTGAAAATAGGCGTTTGTTTCGTATGCTTCATTTGTTGCGTAGATTTCGCTTTTTATAGTTGTGTAGAGAACTCAGTACTGGAAATCTTCCAAATTAAGAGTGAATACGTTACCTTTATCACGATTATGTTAAAGTCCATTTTAAAGAAACTTTTAAAATCATTATATTCACAATCACAAACACATACACACACACTTATTTACCTTAAAATTATTTCATATTGACGTTTAATAAAACGTACTTAATACCTTAAACTTAATTGTCAACTCAATGCACCGGAATTGTAACAGAAGCACTATGTAACCTCTACATCATTACACCTTAGCCTTAGGGGACCGGACTGCTTCTCCTTAACACAGGTTTTCATAACCTAGCTAGGAGAGCAGTGCTCACCCACACGTTTGTATTAAAGTACTTTATTTGTAAAACTGTATTTTAACGTGTATTACTATGTTTTGTTTTGAGTAAATAAATATATTAATAAAAATAAAAAAATTGGAGTTCAACCCTTCACAGTTCAAAAAAGACATTAACATTTCCATTGATATTTCTTAAAAACAGGGACAAAAAAATAACGCAATTCATTTTTGCAAAAACATTGAAATATTTACGAGCGATAGACGGGACAAGACGAAGAAAATAGGAATCCAATACTTGTTACTACTAAGCAACAAATCAGTCGCACGCCCGCTTGTCAGGTGTTATTCGTGTGTCAAAATCGAAAAAAGTCGGAATCAAAATTTTTGTATGAAAATATTCCCAATGTCCGCTCTATAATTCTTTTAAATCTCTTTGCATTTTTGGAATTTTATATCACGAAAAATTTAAACTAACATTTATTCGAAGCAATTAAACCGTCTACCTTGTCAAAAATGTTCGGCAGAAAAAAAAAATACCGTAGTGCTCAAAAATTCAAAGAAAATCTGGGTCGCATTTTTCTACGTCTTTTGAACGTCAGTCTTTGTGAGATGTTGACACCAGCGACATCTACACATACTTTAGGCGTGTTTTTATTGTGCTGTGAATGCTGTGATCACCGTCTTGGTCGTAACGTGAGAGGATTTGGTTCGAATTTGGAACCTAATTAGTTTTTAATGAATGTGACCTAGATCCTGACCTGGTAGAAGCCCTGAGGGTTTTTAAACAAGCACATTCAGCACGAAAATGTGATATTTGAGTAGGTGGGGCGTGATCAGAGAACGCCAAAAATATATTCGAAAACTAACTAGATATTCAGCACGGTTCCTTTTCATTTCATCGTATGAGGTCTGACTCAAAACATCTTAAAAAGTCAAATCTGACCAAGATATATAGTGGTCTATAACTAAGTCAGATGCTTTCAAAATTGGCGATGTTCTTCACAAAGCGTGTTTGACAAGAGTTATAAACGTGGTCGATGCAAAAGGAGTATCTAAGGATCATAATAGGTGTCATTTTGTTGTTTCTACCTAAACCCATGAGGTAAAAGTGTGAGTTTGTTTGTCCTTTTTTTTAAAAAAAAAACGTTGCCCAACACTAGGAATTTCTCCTTTATCATGGGTGCGTTTACAAACATTTAAACTCTCCTACCCCAACAGCCAGACCCGGTACAACTACCTGTAGGCTATATAATAGGTATAATGTAGAATATTATATTCTATTTAGAAAAAATATAGAATATTATATTCTTCATTATAGAATCGAACCCCACAGCAGCCAATCGCTCAACCACTGCGCCAACCGTGCCGTCAGAATGTCTGAATGTGACCTTGAACTTGTTTTCATTGTCAACCCAAGTAATGACAGCAGTTTGATTTTGACAGCGAGACGTATTTCAAGTGTTCCTACTGACGGACGGTTGGCCGTATCTAACGTAGTTAACCAATTTATTATTTAGCCTCAGTTCCGTCTGCAATTTTAAACTCGGACAGCCAAGCTCGTAACATCATTTTTTTTAGCTATAAATACATTTGTTCGTTGGAGGAATTAAAGCCGATTACTTTTAAAGAAATCCGTTCGATTTTTGCTTACTCGAAACCTTAAAAGAGTACACTATACTCATCGAAGTGAACAATACTGTTTTATTATGGGATCGGTATTTATAACTCGGTATGTTTGGTGGTCATTTGTTCACCCATCCACGGATCAACCTAGGCAAACGCGGCTTAACCTGAAGATCGACCCAAGCGGCTGTTGTTATTTGTATGGACGATTTCGTGAAAAGTGATATTTCCATACTAACATTTTTTTCTGGGAAACGTCTGAACCGATTATGTATGATGCAATTGCAAAGTATAGAGTCAAAAAAGCTGCGCAGCACTGCGTATCTTAAACTCTCAAAACACAGTCTGACAAAATATACCTACTTGAAGTAGTGAAACCGGCGGCACATTGAAACAGGTGTTTTGACACACTACCCTATGAGGTAATATGCAACTACTAGTACGGTTTTTTAAATTCTAAAAGGTACGTACCGGATTTAAATAGTTAATCAAATAAAAATGGAATTAGGAGAAATATAACTATACTTCAAAGTTATAAACAGAACAAAATGTAAGAAAAAAACGGCAACTTCATAGTTAAAGACCTATTAATTTGGAACCTACTACAGGTGAAGTCCCTTCAATATGACAACTAATTAACAAATCAATTGGCCTCATTACAGCACATAGCGTGATCATATTGATCATCTCTATGTTTAAAGACGGAGTGTGTCGAAATGACTTGTACAATCACAAATGACAGTGGAAGCAGATCCAGTATAAGCTGACCTCTTATACTTTTATAACTCTATACTACGGTAGAGCTGCTGGCGACGGTCAGTCGTCAGAGTGTTACCACCTACATGGATGGACTGTACATATACAATAACAAATTGGGTGCAAAGGTCTCGTGGCTCGTTTAATAGAAGAAAAAAAGCAAGTGTGTGTATGATTATTTTTATATATATCTTGTTTTGTATAATTCAATTAACTTAGTTGTAACAAGCGCCAGAGTAGCGCTCGTAATTCATTTTTTTCTTACGTTTTTTGTAATTTGTTGGTCAATGTTAGGTTGTGTATCTTTGACAGTCGTTACAGGTAGTCAGTGGCTCGAAAGTCTGACAACTAGTCTTACCAACGGGTATCGTATTACCTAGTACTAACTGGGTTGTGGAGGTCAGATAGGTAGTCGCTCCATGTAAAATACTGGTATTCAGCTGCATCCGGTTAGACTGGAAGCCGACTCCAACAAAATGGGGAAAAGGCTAGACAGATGATGTTAGGTTGTGGGTCGATTAAAATGTGATTCGCGATCTGTGTATTGAATACTGGGCTTTTGGTTTGTAGCATTGTAATGTGCCTTTTATTTGTGCAGAATAAAAATACGAGTATATTTTGTTTCGGGATATAGGCTCGCCCCATGACATGATGTCATTGTCTTAAACATAACTGGGTAAAATGGGGGTTCCATTGGTTCTCCCATATCTCTACGCGGGCGAAGCCACGGGCATAAGCTAGTAAAAGTATATTTCTAAAAGTTTTTTATTCAGGCATAAATGTAGCTGTACTACGATATTTTTTAGTAGTCTTTTATATGAGGTTCTGCATGTATCATGTAAACTTACATACCGTTACGTAGCTCATCATCTGCCTAGCCTTTTCCCAACTATGTTGGGGTCGGCTTCCAGTCTAACCGGATGCAGATGAATACCAGTATTTTACATGGAGCGACTACCTATCTGACCTCCACAACCCAGGTAGCGCTAGGTAATACGATACCCCTTCGTAAGACTGGTTGTCAGACTTTCGGGCCCGGTGGCCCGAAAGTCTGACAACCAGTCTTACGTCTTACGTCTTACTACCTGTAACGACTGTCAAAGATTTACAATTGACGGCCGGGACCATTAGCTTAACGTGCTTTCCGAGGCACGGAGGAAACTCGGTATTTAATGGGTGGTCACCCATCCACGGACCAACCTAGGTAAGCACAGCTTAACCTAAAGATCGACCCGAGCAGCTGTTCTTATTTAGCCACGAGCTCCTCAGTTGCGTAGCTAAAACAATTAATTAAATTAATGATAAGATGAGATGTAGAAAAACATAACAAATTTGTAAATATTTATGTAAGTATGTACCTACATCATTAATCATAGACATAAATAGCTATTCTATTAATGTTTAGAATATCAATTAAGGGTCTTATGTGTGATGTTCGGTCACGAAAAAAAAGAAATAAAGGTCATGGACCATTAGACAATTAATATAATATAGTTTCTTGTAGGTTCGACTAAAACCTTATACGACAAAGTAACAATGTGAGTAATAAAAAGTATTATCTATTGAGTGTTATCCTATCTTATCCTAATGCTAACTAATATTATAAAAGCGAAAGCAAGTCTGTTTGTTTGTTACGTTTACACGCCTAAACCACAGAACTGATCACTCTGAAATTTTGCGGTCAGGTGTACAGAAACGGAAATAGGATACCTTTCGTAACAGCCACGGAGTCTGGATGTGTGCCTGATTGATGGCAATAGGCTTGCCCCCTATTACATGGGACTTAAAAACATAACTGGTGAAATGTGGGCGTACTATTAGGTACACCTCTGCCTTACCCTTCGGGGATTACAGGCGTGATGTTATGTTATGTAGAAAGAACACTGAACTAATGATTGGTCTTGTACATTCATAAAACATTTCGTTTAAATTCACTGTAAACAAAAATCAAAACCATAACTTTCAGCAGAAAACCGAAAAAGCAACAAAAATCCGATCATTAACAATTCCCTACCCACCCATTTAATGTTACGAAACAGATTTAAGTCCTTCACCATACCAACGCAAAAACAAACAACAATATTCTACGCTAAAACGAGACAGAAAGATCAACCAACTACAAGAGCGAAAGAGAGAACGTCAAAGCAAATTTTTGAATCCGTAAGCTAAAAAGGATTAGCTTCATTTATCATGGCTGACACAGGGTTGTGACGTAACAAAGGTTGTCGGTCTTCTAATGAACATTCTCACGGAGAACAAGAAATTGCATTTTGCGAGTTTCGGGCCTGAATTACAGCGGCATGACGGTGCACTTCCAGTTTGTGCTGCTGATGAAGTTACGGTGAAATGTCATGAGGGCGAGTCGTCATTATGACGTTTCATTTGTTGTTTTTTTCTTTTTTTAAACACTGATTTTATTTTTTTATTTTTTTTATAACAAAGATGTCATTCGGTAGGGATTTTACAAAACGTGACAAAGATGAAGTTCATAGACTTCGGGCGTTTAGAAATCTCGTAATTTGCAATTAATTTTTATGTTCGGGTGTTAAATATAAAATATGCCTTCAAAATGTTTTACCCTCATCACAATTCGGCTTATAATTTATTTATTACGCAAAAAAGTGAATGGAAACATTATAACCTCAATTAATAACAAAACTTACGTAATAATATTTAAAAAAAAATATTTAGTAAACTCAAGACTATGGTGATACAAATTGATCATTAATTAAAACATGCTGTATGTAACCATGAAGGCTGTATTTCCCCCTGTAGTGTGAATTGACACATAAACAGCGTATGCAGTGACATGGTTCTACTTCATTGCTCCGATCGTGGTAACCTATATTTGCTCGTTGACTTTTACCCTGACGTTATTGAACTTACAATGCTGTAACATAAAATATAATTTCCCTCTTCAGGGTAAGTGTAGATTGTTAATTTATGAGTAAGGTTGGATTGAGTTGACGGCGCGTTCGTGTTCCACGCGCGCCTCAAAGAGATGTCAGCAAACGGGAGGGGCCCGCAAGGGCCGGTGCCTGCCAGGGCTGCGGGACTGTTCGAAAGAGATACCGCGGCCCTGGAACATAAAGGGCCAATGAAGGAACATGGGTGTTTTTTAGTCAGTAAGAGTCTGACACTCCCTTCCGCTCCGCCCAGAGCGGGAGGAGTCATTTGATGATTTCTCACACCCCAAAAAAAAAAAAAGGTTGGATTGAGTTAAAATTAAAAGGAATTTAGATATTAGTACTCGAAACTCAATTACTTCGGTAATGTTCGATTCGTGTTCTACTTATTTGTGTTGAGGGTGCAGGTTTAACAGAAACGACCAATTACGACTGCAGTTTATTTGCGACTGAATAACTCTCTGTATCACGGGCGCAGCCGTGCGTCACCAATCATACATGTATTTGCTGAGTTAGCTTGACATACATTTTGTGTCCCTACAGTAGCCCCCTTCTTAAAAGAAGTACAATACACTAAGTATATTTTTCAACAACAATGTTATAAGAAATTCTATAAATACAATACACAACAATTTATATCTAATTACATGGTTTTATTTTTAATCCGAACACCATCGTATCTTTACACAGTCCAATTTTATCTTGAACAAGAAAATTACACGTATGACACAAAACTATGTTTACAATCACTCAACACTAATACACATCTGGGTTACGAGGTACAGTCGGCGGCGGTACAGTTTGCACCTTTATGACTGACGGACTCCAGCCGGCCGCGACTGCTTCCTTCTGAAACCAGCTTCGTACCCGTTTCTTGCACTGGCCTCTGATTAAATACAGAATCAAAATTCCCATGAGGACAGCGCACACAATCACAATAATTTCCAAAGCACCAACTCTTTGCCCAATCATCTCGTTAGACACTGTTTGTGCTATAGCGACATTGTTCTGTTGTGGTTGACTTTGGCTCGAACCCATTTTTAATTACAGAGATATTCTATTCTATATTACAGTTGTAGTTCGTAAGGTCTTATTCCAGCAAAGAATAAATTACGTCTAGTGTTACAATATTATTTGACTATATTACAAAAACATTTTGCCATAATTATAAATACATATGATTAATCTTAGTCCGCACTTCTATATGAACTTTGCATTCAGCTGGCCCAAATAAACATCCTTTAATATGCCAGAATTGCATTTATACATTGTTTATTACAAAGTGCTTCTATATTGTCATTAAGCAAAACAATTTAATTGTTACACAATTGCTGATTATTAACCTGAAACTTATTATTTACCTAGTTGCATTATTTAAATTGTAGTATTGTTTTTAAGTGGGAATCGAACCCGTTTTTTGTGTAACACTATGGCTACTGTACCATAGGTTGTATTATAACATACGTAGTTTTATCATGCAAACCTTATCGGCTGCCTAACTGTTCTACCACTGTGTGTGGTATAAGTTACATGCTTAGTACTACTATTCTTATCATTACACAGTTTATTATTAGGATTAGTTACGTCACAATCTTTTTCCTGCTGTTTTAGTGGAAGGGTTCCTTCATCAACTACGTACGCCGGTTTTAACCTATCGATTGATATCCTCACACGCTTATCTGCTATTTGTATCAAGAAATACTTTCCTTTTCTCTCTAAAACCTGATATGGACCGTCATAGGGAGGTTGCAAGGATTTTTTTACTAGATCTACTCTCACAAAAACATGTGAACAAGTCTTTAATTCTGAATGAACAAATATAGTCCTCGCATCTCTCTGTTTAGTCGGTCTTGGGCTAAGGTTTTCAATAATCTGTCTAATTTTGTTTACATATTCGCTTGAATCACTAACGCTTACGCTCTTGTCACCGTAAAAATCGCCGGGTAACCGTAATGTCTTTCCAAATGCTAATTCCGCGGCACTGACACCAGTGTCGCTCCGCGGTGTTGCGCGTAACCCAAACAGAACCGTCTGCAACTCGTCAACCCACGCGCCACGGTCCTTTCTGTCCATCAGTGCTGCTTTTAACACTCGATGAAACCTTTCTACCATGCTATTCGCTTGTGGGTGATATGCCGTAGTTCTTACTTTATTTATTCCTAAACATTTCATTAATTCATTGAACAGGCTGCTTTCGAATTGCCTGCCCTGGTCTGTAGTAACCCTTACTGGACAACCGTACCTCGAAATCCAACCTTCGTACAACGTTTTGGCTACCGTACTAGCATACATGTCCTTGATTGCAAAAGCTTCCGGCCAGCCGGTCGCCCTATCAACCACCGTGAGGCAATACCTATATTCATCAGGTGACGTAGGCAATGGCCCTACCAGATCAACATGTATATGCTCGAAGCGTCCACTACTTTCGTATTGTCCTAGTCCCGATACAGTATGACGTATAACCTTCGACTTTTGGCATTGAACGCAGGTTTTGGCCCACTGTCCTACGTCTGTGTTCATGCTTGGCCAAAAATACCTAGACGTTACTAATTTCCGAGTAGTGCGCACTCCCGGATGGCGCAAACCGTGCACCGCCTGAAATGCCGTTTTCCTAAAAGCTACTGGTAGATATGGCCTAGCAACCGAAGTAGATAGTTCGCACATCACCTCA
The DNA here is from genome assembly GCA_950022335.1 of Eurois occulta. Taxonomy (NCBI): domain Eukaryota; kingdom Metazoa; phylum Arthropoda; class Insecta; order Lepidoptera; family Noctuidae; genus Eurois; species Eurois occulta. The sequence goes on along the minus strand of OX465481.1, from coordinate 5,755,241 downwards.
CTTTGACAGTCAGGTAAAATAATTGACTTAAATTGCATCACCTTGTTTTCTTTCGATAAAAGCGATGTCAGCTCGTCATCCGTCCGTTGCGCCGATGCTAATTCGCTGAAGTCGAGCGTTGTTGGACATGTGATAGTTTCAACCCGAGACAGTGCATCCGCCGCTGTATTATCGCTACCGGTGATGTGCTGTATATTCGTTGTGAACTCACTGATATACATAAGTTGCCTAACGCGCCTAGTTGTCTCTTTGTCACTGGGCTTTTTTGTGAACGCATAAACTAATGGTTTATGGTCTGTGTATATTACAAATGATCTGCCTTCTACCATATAACGAAAATACTGCACCGCCGAATAGATAGCTATAGAAGCTCCCTGTCATATGTGCTATATTTAAGTTGCACATCATTGAGTTTCTTTGAATAATAACCTAAGGGACGCCAGTGTGAGTCAACCTTAACTTGCAACACGGCGCCGACACAGTCGTTCGACGCATCCGCCCATATAGCAAGCTCAGCGTTCATCACCGGATACGATAACATAGTTGCATTCTGTAGGCTAGTTTTGCATTTCGCAAACGCAATGTCTGCTTCTGGCGACCAGTTAATTATAGATTTATCCTTTTTCTTAGCCTTCTGTAAATAAGTATTCAACACAGATTGATATTCCGCTGCCCTAGGTAAACTGGACCTATAAAAATTTACCATTCCCAAGAAACGTCGTAACTGATCTACCGTTTTGGGTTTTGGGTAATCGATTATTGCCTGAACTTTGTCCGGTAATGGTCTAATTCCTAAAGACGTGACCTCGTAACCTAAAAATTCTAGCTTTTCTTTTCCAAAACTACATTTCGACATATTGATAGTTATACCGAATCGGTTTAATCGCTCAAATATTGCCTTTAAGTGTAATTTATGAAGCTCGGGCGTCTCACTAGCTATGATGATGTCATAGATGACATAACAGAAGTAGAAATTAGACTCTGGTTGACCTTCTGAACCTATCTTGAATTGTGCATCTAAGCCTTGCAATACCACGTTATTCATATATCGCTGAAACGTTTGCGCGGCATTCCGTAAACCAAAAGTCATACGCGTAAATTCATACAACCCAAAGGGTGTGGTTATTGCCGTTTTTTCTATGTCTTCCGGTGCAATCACAATATTGTGATACGCTCTATTTAAATCTAAACGCGAGAATATGTACTTATTCCCTAAAATATACGTGAAGTCATTTATCCGCGGGATGGGATACCTGTCTGGTATTGTTATAGCATTCAAGGCCCTATAGTCACCGCAAGGACGTATCTGCCCATCCTTTTTGGGTACCACATGCAGCGGGCTGGCCCAAGGACTTTTCGACGGCCTGCATATACCCATTTCCTGCATGCGCCGAAACTCCTCCTTTACCTTGACATACTTCTCTGGGGCTAATGGTCTAGCTCGAGCGAATACGGGAGGTCCGTGCGTCTCAATGTAATGTAACACCGCATGTGGGGGTTCCTCCTTAAAAGACACAGGTTTAGTGATCTCGGGAAACTCAGCTAGTATATCCGAATAAATGCATGTGTTATCAATCGTAGTTAAGGATGGTCCCTTCCACTTTACAACTAAACCTACTGCACTTAAACTAGTTACTTCATCTATGAGTCGCCGACCACTTAAGTCTACAAGCAATTTATATTTTGTTAAAAAATCTGCGCCTATTATGGGTTGGTTAACATCTGCTACAATGAAATGCCAAGTATACGGACGTCTTAATCCCAAACTTAGGGTTAATGTCTCGATACCATAAGTTTTTATTATTGTACCGTTAGCGGCATATAATGTAAAGTTAGACCTATTACTATCATAATAACTACGCGAACGATTTTTCCTCACAGGTATTACGGACACATTAGCTCCGGTGTCAATTAAAAATCTCAGACCTGTTTTCTTATCACATACTACTAGGCGGTTGTATACAGTGCAACGTCCCGCCGTGGGCTGCACCAAGCCTAGTTTCCCGTCGACTTCTCGTGGCCCTTGCTCCAATTACAGGGTTTCACACACTTTGTGGCCTTCTCCCTGTAACGATAGTGGTAAAAACACAACCAATTAGCACTTTTTCGCTCACCACCCGCATCACCACGCTTCGATGTCGATCGCGATCTTCGGCTGCCGTTGTCCCCACGCTCCTTGCCTCTGCCCCGCTCCAGACCTGCGAGACGCAGGTTGATCTTCGCTAGCTCCCCCAGGATTTGGCTGATGTCTGATGATCCATCACTCCTTTTCCCTGTTGGCTTTTCCTGGGCCTCCACGGATTTGACCTCTGCTACTGTTGGCGAGCCTTCTCCCGTACTTTCCAGCACCTTGTCTGCTATAGTAGCGAGTATATCCAAATCCTTTGAGTCGGTTACTGCCAGCACAGCCCGCACTGATTTCGGCAGGTGTGATTGCCACATCAACTTTAGGGTATCGTCGGGCACTTTCTCCCTGGCCAACTCACGCATTCGTCGTAGCAAATGTGATGGCCGCTGGTCTCCCAACTCCATTTCGCTGATAAGTTTTTGCAACTTCCTCGTCTCCGACTCCTCGAACACCTCCAGTAGCCTTTCCTTCAGCGCCTGATACTTCCGAGTCTCCGGCGGAGCAAGCAACAAATCGCTCACCTGCTGTATAGCAGCCTTGCTCAACTTCGTAACAACCAGATTTTGTTTGGCTGCATCACTCAGTCTCTGATTCTCTACCGCGGCCTCGAATTGGACAAACCAGAGTCGCGTTTGGTCTGTCCAAAACTCGGGAATACGTGAAGTGACAGTTATGCTGGCCAGCGCCTTTTCGCTGACATCGCCGGACATGTCTTCTTTCACACCCAGTGCACGCGGTGAAACATCTTGTTGAGGATTCATTTCCGTTTCAGTCTCTCTACGCACCTCACCAAAATAAAATGTTCACAGGGGTCACCACTTTAGATATTAGTACTCGAAACTCAATTACTTCGGTAATGTTCGATTCGTGTTCTACTTATTTGTGTTGAGGGTGCAGGTTTAACAGAAACGACCAATTACGACTGCAGTTTATTTGCGACTGAATAACTCTCTGTATCACGAGCGCAGCCGTGCGTCACCAATCATACATGTATTTGCTGAGTTAGCTTGACATACATTTTGTGTCCCTACAGGAAATTATGTATTTGTCTACAATACTTTGGTCAGCTTAGTTAAGGCGATAAAAAGAACGTATTGATTATAATCATGAAACAAGATGCTCAGGGGGTCTAAACTAGCCGCTTTAGCAGAATTATAATAGGATAATAAAATGAATTACGTTTAAATTTTTAAAATGGTCACAGACGTACCTACTATTATGAATTGTCACCTTGTGACCATTTTACGAATTGAAACGTAATTCATATTATTATCCTATTCTGATTCTGCTAAAGCGGCCATTTTATACCCCCAGTACGTTCTTTTTCACAATCTAAACTGGAATAAAAACATATCGAAATGTTAAAAACAAAATTCAGTAAAAATGATTTCGTTCTGGCTACTGAAACTAACACCGAAGCAAGTGAAAAATATTCAACGTTCATTGTCTATTCGAATTTGAACTCTGTGTATTCCCAAAGGAGAGTGCCAGTTGCGAATTATGTGAAAGCAAAATTCTTTCAAAATCAATAGACCCCTCTTTGACCTCCACATCGGCATAATTTACGTCCAAACTCGCAATCCCTATTAATATTTCTTGGGCCGGCTTTTGGGAACTTCATCGAATGCCCTAAAACCAAACAAAGTTAGTGAGCCTCTCGGAGGGATTATCGTTTCTGTCCGGGCGGGCAACATATTAACCGACTGTGTGGCGGGGTTAAGGTTGGGTGCTGCTGGTAGCAGTTATATCAACATTTGCAGGTGCCTTCAGGAACCAGGAACCTTCCTGGTTCCTGTTATCGCAGTCACGACGTGCAAGCTGATAACTTTTTTTTTGTTCCGCCCTGTCCAGAAATATTTGTTATGCGTTGTATATTTATTGTTTTTCTTTGTCAGTTGTATGATCGCGTCATGTCCATGCGAGAAATTAGTATTTTCTCTTTCTTTATAGAAATAAATTTCGCCATCTGATCATGACGCACGAAACGAATATTAAATGAAGTAGTAAAATTCTGAATATTTGTAAGTAACAGTGTTTGGACAAATACTCAACTTGAAGCTCAGTTTTAATAGTTTGAAGCTGTCACTGTCACTTTACATGTAAACTATGTTCCTACTCCTAACCTGCCCTATGTGCAAAACATGCAGTCAGAGTGACCTGTAGTCCTGTACGCTGCTACGGACGACACTCAAACATTGATATACTGCACTCCCAGCGGCACGAAGCAGAAGTAGACTTTCATTTTAAAGAGTAGTGAAGCGACATTAATACTCTAAAAAACAAAAAAAAACAAACAGTAACAAACTAAATAAAACCTTTTTAAAACATCTTACAGTCAATATCTAAGTCATTGAAGAAGAAGATGAATTCAAAATCAGTTTTGAACATTTTTTCATGCTTTTATAGCATTCAAATAAAAACAAGTAATAGTATATTCCATAAATTTATCTTGAGCCCAATATTCAGTACATACCTGTAAACATAAAAAAAACTGAAAAAGATAAGTTCCAAAAGCCAACGCGAGATTGGCTCAAAATCTACACGTCTGTGACGAAGTCACGTTCCCAAATGACGGAATATGTAACGACATGGATACTCGGATAGCTGTATACAGTATAGCTTAAGTGTGTATCTCGTTAGATTGAAGATTTAACATGGGAGAGGGCGGCTTATCTTTGGTGAGGGCTTTGCTTTTACCAATCGTACACGTCATGTTTTCTGAGACAACTGGTGTCACATGAAAAGCAGATATTGTTTTTTTTTCTTAGTTGAACTAGATGTTAGAAGATGTTGTAGATGTTGCTATAAGAAGTTGTAATTGGAGTTTTTTCTATCAGAAATTTCAAGGTAGCAACATCGACTCTGTATCTGTCACCGATTGATGACAAATGATTCTATATAGGATAGGTATACCTCTGTTATTTAATAAGTAGGTGCATTGAACGAATCACAAACCATCTTTAACCTTAAATAACAATAAATAAAAAAGTATTTCTATCCAAATATATATTTTAAGGCCCAAAACTAGCATTATGATTTCTAATTACCATATCGAGGCCGACAAAAATTAACGACAACGCGACAATCTTCTGTCGTCTGTGACCCAAATTTAAGGGAAGTGGAAACCAGACAATTCTATTTTCAACAAAAAAGATATCAGAGCAGAATCGACGTTATTTATTTTTAATCATAAAGTGTAAGCTTAAGTTTATCTGACCAAAGGGTATCGTATTAACCAGTAACTGGGTCTTGGCTATTAGGCAGTCGCTCCATGTAAAATACTGGTATTCAGCTGAATCTGGTTAGTTAGTAAGTAATAGTTGGGGAAAAATGATCAAAGTTCTAAGTTTGGGTTTGAAAAACTTGGGTCATGGGGTCCGAATGCTCATCGAGTCTTCCGGATAAACAGCAATTAGTCAACTCTTCACGTAACGAGACGGCTGGCCTATATTTGTTTCAAGCATTGCCATTCAGTGAGCGAATGCTGCTAGCCTTTTGGGCACTATTTCCGTTGACAGCGATGCGGATAAGTTTATTGATGCCAAACGAGCTAAACGCTCTTTTGTCCTTAATATTTTAGACCTTGTTGGTTATGTTATTATAACACTTTAATGTAATTTTTTTTTTCGAAGAAACCTAGAACTTTTTACTTGGCAGTTTTATCGCTGGCACTGCGACCCCAATATATATATCTAGACAATCATTTGACGGTAGATTAAGCAAGGGCCACTTGCCCTGGAAGATTGCTGGCTAAGCCACCAGATTAGGCCTTACGCCAACCCCGGTCAGTATTATGAGAACCTGACTTCGTCCGCTTATCATTTTTGATGGGCATTAGCTTTTTGTGACTTGGAAGAATCGTTTAAGGGAAATTAGATAAGTAAATTAAAACCGGCCTAGTGCGAGTCGAACTCTCGCACGAAGGGTTCCGTACCATTATTTATAAAAACGGCAAAAAAAATCATGTCTGTTGTATGGAAGCCCAACTTAACTATTTTTATATTCTGTTTTTTAGTAGTTGTTGTTATAGCGGCAATAGAAATACATGCATCTGTGTGTTTTTTTTTTATCTGTCTAACTAACACGGTTCATGAGATACACCCTGGTGACAGACGGACAGACAGACAGACAGCGGAGTCTTAGTAATAGGGTCCCATTTTACCCTTTGGGTACGGACCCCTGATTAAACAGATAAGTATGCTTCAGAATTTCAGCATTAGACCAAAGTATATTCAAGTAAACATTAAATGAGAATGTTGAGGTAGATGTGTGGTGTGACAACAATGGATAGATATGGAACGAGTTTAATAGAGGAAGTTTAAAAGTTGCGCCATTTGAGGAAGTTGAAAAGTTGAAAGGGAATCGACTGTCTTGGTATGGACTTGTGATGAGGAGGGACGAATCTCATGTGACGTGTGTGTGAGAGTGATGAATTTAACGTTGATGGATGGAGAGGTAGAGGAAGACCAAAAAAACGATGGATGAATTTTGTGAGGAATGATATGAAAGATGAAGAAGTAAATGATAGCGTGACGTTTGAGAATGGAAGAATAAAGCGTTTTGTGCCGACCCCAAGTAACATGGGACAAGGGCAGGAAGATGATTATATTCAAGTAAATATAAAAATTACTCTATGAGAAGTCATGCAGTGGTATAAGAATAAGAGTAATTTATTTGCATATAACCTCCTCTTTTTGGAAGTCGGTTAATAAAATACAGGAAAACATAAGATATTATAGAAACATAGGTACATAAATAAGCTTTAGCACCGAGAGGCCGATGTTCGAGAAGAAATGTTCTGAAGTAGACTACATGAATAAAATTGTTTTAGCCATAACATAACATAACATCACGCCTGTAATCCCCGAAGGGTAAGCAGAGGTGTACCTAATTATAATACACCCACATTTCGCCAGTCATGTTTTTCAGTTCCATGTAATAGGGGCGAGCCTATTGCCATCGACCGGACCTACATAATTCTAGACTCCGTGGCTGCTGCTGAGAAATTCCTAATGGAAAAACTCAATAACACTGTAGAAACTAGTTTCAGTCATTGTTAATCAAAATGGTTTCAGCTTTATAAACACCTGCTTAGTAATAAAACGGTCCAGACAAATGATAATTGCTTCAAAATGTTTCTTATTTCTAAAACGACGTTCAACAATATTGGCAAAGTAAGTTTCAGCAGCTTAAGTCAATCCAACACTTTTCTTTTACTTTTCCAACTATCCGTGTTATCGCTGCTAGATTGTCACTGTATCAAGCATAACGTTCCTTTCCGATAAGGTCTCCAACAAGATGTTAAGATACATATATGCATCCATAACTTACAAATACGTGCCGACCACCATACACTCCCCTTTTCGATCGCGTTAACGGCCTTTCATCCTTGATAAATTGAATATACCCCGCGCTGAACACTGCAGAGTTTAAACACGACATGGTTTAGCGTACAAGCTCACTTATACACCGTGTGTCAGAAATTAATGTTTAATTATATTTAAGGGTGTGGATGGTGCGGGCCTGTGGACGGTGAGTACTGGGCTAGCTCGCCATCGGTCCGTCTTATGACGACAGGCCGTGTCGACGGCGCGTTCCACGCGCGCCTCAAAGAGATGTCAGCAAACAGGAGGGGCCGGCAAGGGCCGATGCCTGCCAGGGCTGCGGGACTTTTCGAAAGAGATACCGCGGCCCTGGAACACAAATGGCAAAAGAAGGAACATGGATGGGTTTTAGTCAGTAAAAGTCTGACACTCCCTTCCGCTCCGCCCAGAGCGCGAGGAGTCATTTGATGATTTCCCATCCCAAAAAAAAATAAAGGGTGTGGGTGGAGCAGACAATCAAACTGAACTATTTTCTACTTCTACTACTTCTCCATGGGACCATCATGGTAATCCAGTAATTATACCTTTTTGTTAAATGCTGTATTTTAAATCAACTGTCCCATACATTTGGGTCGAGTAGGTTTTGAAATTTTGTATAGGATAGCTGAATATTTTTTCGCGATTACGATGTTGGTCAAATATAGATAGATGTTCAATTTGAAGGTCCACTGTATCCTAACCCTTGTTGTAACTTAAATGAAGGCCCAAATAAAAGCACACTAAGATTGAAATTCCAACAGTTCATTAATAGTTTAGGCATTCATTTAAGTATTGCATAGTCTTAGTGAAAATGTGTTTAAGCCTCGATGAAGCGAGTCAAATGAAGATTTTGATTAACTGGTTGAGAAGGTCTAAGCTCGTCCACAGTAGGTAAATGACAGCTTATTTATCTGATCGGCAAATTAAAAAAAATCCTTACAAAACTCCTAAGTTAGAATCGCCAGTCAATTTATCGCGCTATTTATACATGAACACCCATAACAACAAAGCTTTAAAAATTATGCTTAGATTTTTGTCTCAATTTGCTAGGAATTTCACACTTTAAATCTGACACTGTGGGCCTATAAAAATGTGGAATTACTGGCAAATAGATTTTTTGCAACCGATGCAATTTGTTGCTAGTACCTAAAAGTCAAGCATCAAAATGCCCAAGGCATTAAGTGCGCCTTTGTAAATTATGTGCATAAAGTTTTAATAAATAAATAAATATTTTAACAACTCAAAAGATAAATAATTGGACATTTGTTCAAAAATAAAGAATCTGGTGTTTAGAATATAGAATTTGTGGTTGAGAACTTTTTGAACTCCACTTTAGTAAGGCACGGTGATTCCTCTGATTTCCAAACAACAATTAACAGTTTCCAAGTTTATAAACAGTAAGTAACTAAGGACTTCTCTGTCCTCAGTTCATATTAAATAAGAAATTAATCTCACAATTTTTCTTGGTAATAAAAATGATTGAAAAAAGACATAAACTCAGCTGTTCCATGATGCTAAAGATTTTCTTGGAACAAGTATATTTTAGTAGAAAAGGGATCTCATCTACTCTCGATTAGCACAGTAGTACCTAAGCGCTCAGTGTATTCTTTAGAAAGGATTATAAAACAATTATTTATAATAATACTCATCTCAAACTCGCCTTATGATCAGTATGTATTAATATCTGTCTTAAATACTTGCACCAAAGTTACACAAACTCCTTTTTTACATTACACTCATTTTTTTGAGCACTCGTATAAAAAAACAACTTCTGCAGCCATTAGCGCTAATTTTCATTTATTATAAATAAGTATTAATGTTCGATCTAGCGATGGAATTTGAACGTTAGTGTGCTATACCAGTATTTAAATAAATTAACTTGCGCTAAAGGTTATTTGCGCAAATTGTGTCCTTATTATGAAAGGGCAATTGGGCATTCTCCTTTGCTGGAAGAATTTATTTACTTATTAGTTTTCGATTAGGAATTGGACGTAAGATTTTCCAATACCATTAGGTAGACGTGTTCAAACTTTTATAATTACCCTTGCATCATATTGTATTAAACATTACATCAATGCTGATAAAATATGAATCAGTCAGATAAGCGAAGCTTATTGATATTTTAATGAACAGCTGGGATTTCCCGCGACTGAATGATTTCACGCAGAAAATAGGTCAATGTTGGGCTTATAAGCACGTGTAAGCACCTGTTGTAATGAATACGGTATACTGAGAAAGATAAAGAATTAATATTTCGGTTCGTATGCGGATTGCGAATAATTAATTATTGTTATATGGTAACTGTTGTGACCCATTTATATTTAATGTCAATACGTGCAGTGGAGCTCGAGGCTTAATAATAACGGCAGCTTGGGTCGATCTTTAAGTTAAGCCGCTTGTCTAGGTTGGTCCCCTTATACAGGGTTATTTGTAAAACACCAGCAACCTCTTAAGAGGTCATTGTACTCATCATTATGAACAACTTTTACTATGGGACCAAACCTGAAATCGCGAAAAAAAAATCAGCTGTTCCCTACATTTATGATCGATTAACTCGTCAAAATGTAGGGAACAGCTGATTTTTTTTTCGCGATTTCTGGTTTGGTCCCATAGTAAAAGTTGTTCATAGTGATGAGTACAATGAGCTCTTAAGAGGTTTCTAGTGTTTTACAAATAACCCTGTATACCGCGTTTCCTCCGTGCCTCAAAATGCATGTTAAGCCGTTGGTCCCGGCTGTCATGTGTAGATCTGGGGGGTTACTATGACGTCTTAAAGTAGGAGTAATTCCAGTGTGGGAAAGAGATAGCGTTAGATGACCTGTATAGCTCTATCTCTTTCCCACACTGGAAATATTCCTGCTTTATGACGTCATGATAGGCCACCTGATTTCGAATATTCTTTCACTAGTGATAAGCTAAATAATCCCCGAGTGCTTAAGGCTTTCTTTAAAGCGTTTCCTTGGAATAATTTCCGTCCACAATGAGAGTGAAACCATGGTCAAAAGCTAGTCTATACATCTATGTACAAATAAATACAATTGAAGTGTCTGTTTGTAATTTCAAAATAACAGCTTTTTACTGAATGCATGAAAGTAAGTACGGCACTTTTTAACATTTTATTTTTGTTTTTCTGTTGTCTCCGGCTCATCTCCGAAACAGCTAGACCTTTATTGGCAGATAGCTGATGTTATAAGGAGTAACTTATGCTTTTTTATTTAAAAAAAGAATTAGGTTTCCGTGCAAAAAAAATTAACTCCTTGAAATTTTTAACAAAGTCCGATTCAAATAGGGAAGTAGACTATATTTTTATAATAAATAATAATTTTACACGGACGAAGGTCGCGTGCAACAGCTAGTCTATCATAAAACTCAAATTCCCTTAAAAACTGTTCAGTGTTCCGATAAACTGCAAACACGTGTGGTTTATTGTTTTAAAAGCTATTTATATGTCCTGGGGCTATTGAAACTTATCGGGCTATGACGTCAAAGTACTTCTTCCATGAAACTAATACAGCCATATAAAGGCTGTGTATGCACGGAACGATTAATAATGTTGCGCCAACAATCAATTTATTATTAAGTGAAAACGGAGGTGGTAATTTCGTGTGGAAAACCTTTATGTTTTAAATGTCGGCACGGTTGGTACAGTGGCTAAGCGACTAGCTGCTGAGCTGCGTGTCGCGGGTTCGTCCCGTTTAAATGTTGGTAAACGCACCCACGATACAGGAGAAATTCCTTTTGTGGGGCAACGTTTTTAAAAAGCTGACATTTTGAACAAATTATTAGAAATAAAAAGGAATTATGGAACTTTAATTTCACTTTATATCATTTACATGTTATTTACACTTTGATATTTTTCACATTAATTAGTAAAATGTAATTTTAGTGATGAATTCGAGATGCGCTGCCTTTAAATTTTTATACAGTAAGCAACCGCTGATATTATCTACTATCTATTACTGCACTAAGCTGCATTTTTCGAGCCCCTGGCAATGTATCCCTAGATTTTAAAACCTCACGACAGTTTAATGTATTAGGTAGGTCAGTTGGGACTGGCCATCTCTTAGCTGCCACGGTTTATTTTATCTACTTTGTTTTTATATTATTTACTTTGGACGTTCTTAATGTGCACGTCTTTCTACATCGTACTCACATACACTCGAGAGCAATGAATCCGGGTCACTTACAGAATGTTAAAAATCTCGGAAACTAAAAATGATAGGTTAATGCAATAAATTGTATTTAATAGACAATGTAATACTCCTTAAATGAAAGTAAAAAAAATATGAGTCGCCATACATTTTATTAACACAAAATTACATAAAGAAAAAAACTGCTGATCTCTCCTTAAAACAAAAATAGGAAACATGAAATTTTTGAACTTTATTACGATTTTCTTGAATTTTAATACTTCATATTGCCTCCTCGTGTTTCCATTACTGCGTTTACGCGGTTTGGCATGCTGTACACCAAGTTCCTTATACGATTTTGGGGAATATTCTCCCATTCCTCTGTGAGAGCAATTTTGAGCTCACGAAGCGTGATTGGGGGAGGGTTTCGTTGTTTTACGCATCTGCCTAGCTCGTCCCAAGCATGCTCGATCGGGTTGATATCCGGGCTGCGCGCTGGCCACTCCATACGAGTAATGTTCATCTCTTGAAGGTAGTCATTCACAATCCTACCTGTATGAGGTCGGGCATTGTCATGCATAAATATAGCATCCTCACCTAAATTGACCCTAAATGGACCAACGTGATCATTGAGGATTTCTTCCACATATCTTACGCTAGTTAAAGAGCCGTTTTCTATGATCACCAGCTCTGTGCGACTTTCAGAAAAAATTCCGGCCCACACAAGTACAGACCCACCACCGTAGGCTACTTTTTCTTCGATGCATGCTTGCTTGAATCTTTCCCCTGGTCTTCGATACACTCTGTGTCTTCCATCGTGCTTGTAGAGCATAAATTTTGATTCGTCGGAGAACATAACTTTTGACCAATCTTCAATACTCCAATTTACGTGGCTCTGGGCATATCTTAGTCTTGAAATACTATGCCCACGCTCCAGTTTAGGGCCGTTTGCAGGTCTCAGGGGTTTTAAGTTAGATTCAGCAAGCCGACGTCTTACTGTCCATGCACTTGGGTTACTTCCTCCGAGGCGTCGAAACTGATTTGTGAGTTCAGTTCCTGTGAGAAAGCGATTTCGAAGCATGGTGTTCACCAAGTATCGGTCTTCTCGTGCTGTGGTACACCTGGTTCTGCCCGTTCCTGGTCTGCGTAGGTTAGAACCAGTTTCTTCGTAACGTCGGAGAACTCTTTGTACTGTTGACAGCGACACACCGACAGTCCTGGCTGTATCGCGCTGACTCCGGCCGGTTTCCAGCATTGTAAGTATTCTGGTGCATTCTTCAGGCGTAAGCGACATAATTTCAGCTTGAATAATGAATATAGAGCACTATCAACATGGTTTATGTACCCACATAAATAACAGATTACAAACAAAAGCAAAACCAAATGCTGTAATTTCGTAGTTCCATCTTCGAAAGTGGCCCTTTTTCAAATTTGATTTTTTTATGATATAACTTTACAATAACTAAGAAGTTGTAATACCTTCATTTAAGGAGTATTACATTGTCTATTAAATACAATTTATTGCATTAACCTAGCATTTTTAGTTTCCGAGATTTTTAGGATTCTTTAAGTGACCCGGATTCATTGCTCTCGAGTGTATTTGTATAATCTCAATGAATGATATAACCAAGATTTTGTAACAATATTTTGATTGAAAAGAGTGTCCATGGAGTTTCTTGCCCATTCTTCTCCATGGAAATCTACACTTTGGAATGGGCAACTACAGTACCTTCACAAGTTATTATGTGTCTGTGACTGTAGCTTCGCTTTCTTTGTTTTTTTGACATTCAAAACTGCCTGTTATGGTCTAATTGAAATAAATGCTTTGAGTTTGAAGTATTAAAGAATGAAATTCAATTGATTTGTTTGGACGATATCGCTTCATCATTTTTTGTTTCTTGGAAACGTCTGAACCGATTATGTATGATGCAATTGCAAACTATAGAGTGAAAAAAGCTACGCAGCACTGCGTATCTTAAATTCTCAAAACACAGTCTATGATAAAAATATACCTACTTTTTTTTTTTTTTTTTGGAGGGTGAGAAATCATCAAATGACTCCTCCCGCTCTGGGCAGAGCGGAAGGGAGTGTCAGACTCTTACTGGCTAAAAAACACCCATGTTCCTTCATCGGCCCTTTATGTTCCAGGGCCGCGGTATCTCTTTCGAACAGTCCCGCAGCCCTGGCAGGCACCGGCCCTTGCGGGCCCCTCCCGTATGCTGACAACTCTTTGAGGCGCGCGTGGAACACGAACGCGCCGTCGACACGGCCTGCCCGTCGTCATACGACGGACGGACGGCGAGCTAGCCCATTACTCGCCGTCCACAGGCCCGCGCCTACGGTGGCCGAGAGCCATCACGGCGTGGCCCCCGACGCCCGGTGCTCCTCCCGCGGCGGCTGGGACGTGAGGAGGTTCTCTCCCTCTCACGTTCCGCCGCCTCCTTCGCTAGCATGACTGCTTCGCAGAAGGAGGCGACGGCTTCCCATTCCCTCTCGCCCCGGACCATGGCTTGAACCAGGGCCGGACGCGAGAGGTCGCCGCCGCCAATCGCCGCTACGAGGACACGGCGGTGCTCCTCCCAAGCGGAGCAGACCTCGACGGTGTGCTCCACCGTGTCCTCCGGTCGATCCTCGCAATTGTAGCACCAGGGCGTTTCCTCCCGCCCGATTCGGTGCAGGTACCTCCCGAAGCACCCGTGTCCGGTGAGGACCTGCGTCAGGCGGAAGGTGAGGGCGCCGTGGCGCCTCCCTAGCCACTCCTCAAAGAGGGGACTTACCGCCACTATCGTGGCGTGCCCTGAACGGGGTTGCGATAGTCGCTCTCTCCATGTCGCCATGAGATCACGGCGGAGGTCTGTCCGCCGCGCGACAATATGCCGCGGCAGCGGAGTTACCCCCCGGCTCTGTACCTCCGCGCGCCACTCGTGCAGGCGCGCGAGGACTATGGCCTCCAGATCCCATGGCGGCAATCCGGCAAGGAGGCTCGCCGCCTCGCGGGAGATCGTGCGGTACCCACGGATCAGCCTTACGGCTACCACCTTTTGGGGCGCGTTCAGGTAGTGCTTTGCACGCAACCCAACGAACGCGCCCACACCGGGGCCCCGTAAAGGGCCATGGACCGCAAGATCCCCGCATAGAGCCTCCGGCAGGAGGCGTTTGGCCCCCCCAGGTTGGGCAGGAGCCGCTTGAAAGCAGCAAAATATACCTACTTGAAGTAGTGAAACCGACGGCAGATTGAAACAGGTGTTTTGACACACTACTCTATGAAGGAATATGCAACTATTAGTACGGGTTTTAAACTCTAAAAGTTACGCAATTTAACAATTAATCCAATAAAAATAGAATTAGAAAAAAGTATAACTATACGTCAAAGTTATAAAGAGAACAAAATGTGAGGAAAAAACGGCAATTTCAGTTAAAGACCTATTATTTTTTCATCGATCGAAGATACAGTACTTTGTAATATTCGTAATTTAATATGAATTAAATTATATAGTTTTATACACCTATCGTGTTATCAGTCATCATTTTCACGGTCATTCGAAATATTGTCATCATAGGTACTGGAGTTATAAGCCATTACAACGGTAAAATTTTAATTCGTGTATGTTCCTATAACAATAATTTATAATCGATTCAGATTGTTATCGAATAGTACTGTCTAGACAAATTCAAGCTCAAAATAATGCGTCCCAACCTAATAGAAATAATAATGTACATGCCTCGCTATGAAGCGATTAGTTGAGGCCATCATTACGGCCTCGTCCAAATCAAACTGATCATCGTTTGGATTATCGAATAAATTGAATAAGTTTCAGATGGACGCGATTCGCACGACCCTTCACTTTGGTTAGGCATACATATGTACATACATAACATCGCGCATGTAATCCCCGAAGGGTGAGGCAGAAGTGTACCTAAACACACCCACATTTCGCCAGTTATGTTTAAGTCCCATATAATAGGGGGCGAGCCTAATGCCATCAACCGGACACAAATTCAGACTCCGTGGCTGCTACTGAGAATTTCATTTTCATTGACCAACGAGGCAGTCAAGTTTTGAACATAAAGTAGATTAATTGTCGCCACGTGAATGTGCAGCTTTACGTACTAGATGTTCGAGCTTTCAATTAGCGCATTGAGTAGTTTTCGTTTGAAGTGATATTACTTGCAATACTGCCACCAAGGATTAGTTTGCACTATCGTTGAGTATGAAGAATGACTGTTTAGATTAATGTTTAACGTTAGAAAGGGTTACCGCGTTTCGACTAAATTCCAAGATTGTTTTGCACTTTTTGCTAATCAAAGTTGCCACTCATTGGCGGACGCTGTAAAAAACGAAACGTTTTTAAAACAATAACTTTTTGTGATACAGAGAAGGCTAGATTGCACCTAGGAGCCATAACAAAGTGGCATAAATAAATGACAATGTTGATGACAAAGTCAACACAAATATGTACCTACAGTATGACCACTTTAAGTGTGCATTTCAAGGGAAATAAAAAATGCATTGAAATGTCAAACTTGGTAAAAAATAATATTTATTTTATTAAACTAAGCCTCACAAAACAGTTTTCACGGTTTGTCTAAATAAGGTTTACTAGTGCGGACTTAATTGATGAAAGGTAACTAACAATTAAATATATTAAATAATACTAAGGGCAGTTAATCTAGGAATTATGAATTATAATCTAGGAAATCAAATGACATATACTCGTACTAATGTTAACTTGATAATAATATAATATAAAATAATTATTATAAATGCGAAAGTAAGTTTGTTTGTTACCTTTTCAAACTTAAAACACCGAACCCGTACCCTGAAATTCTGCATATACGTTGTCAGGCGTACAAAAACGGACATAGGATACCCCTCATCCCAAAATCAAAGTTATGTTCCCGAGGAAAACAACAACAACGATCTTATGACAATAGATGGCGCCACGCGTCTTTCGAATCATGATTGAATAAATCATCTTTTACAAGCCGAATTGATTGTTAAATTCTAAATTAACGCAAGCGAAGCCACGGGCAACAGCCAGTATCTAGTACAGTCAACAGCAAAAGTAGATGATCAAAATTAGAAATTCAATACCAATGAACGGAGTTCGCATCAGAACTATGTGGTATCGAAATGATTCAAAAGTATGTGATTATAAATTATACCAAACATTTACTACTAGTACAGCTGCCATATATTCGTGATCAGTTTTGACTCCAAAAGTTATGAAATCAATTCGCATCAGAACTAAGAAGTGATTTTTTTTTCAAAACTAGTGAACAGTTAAAATCAAAAATTAAATGATGAAACTGAAGCCCCGTAATCATGAGGCAAATAATTTATCCATACTTATTTTTAATTACCCCAGTAATTTAATTTGTTATGTTTTACGGAAAAACAGCTGAATTGGATTTTCTTTTTTCATCAAATTGAACCCCGAAAAAAGAATATGCTCATTAAAAATCATATAATTGAAAAACTTTACAATTTTTTTTTTTTTGTAATTTCAGTCAAATGTTTAAAAGTAGCTGATGTGATACAAAACGATAATTCAATAAATATTATTATCTTGGCATGTTTGTGAATTTATGTCAATGTTCAAAAGTAGCTGATGCGATACAAAATCATAACTCAATAAGTATTATTATCTTGCCATGTTTGTGAATTTATGTCAATGTTCAAAAGTTGCTGATGCGATACAAAATCATAACTTAATGATTGCTTTTACCCAGTCGGCTACAATATATTAAAACAAGGAAGGTAGATTGATATTTTTATCTAAAGATAAAAATATCAATCTACCTTCCTTGTGCATCACAAACAATAATAATTTTTATTGAGTTATGATTTTGTATCGCATCAGCTACTTTTGAACATTAACATAAATTCACAAACATGCCAAGATAATAATATTTATTGAATTATCGTTTTGTATCACATCAGCTACTTTTAAACGGGATCCCTTCTTTTCGCATAATGTTCTTTGTCCTAATATACTTCGGCATAACGATTTTGGCACAATTTGTTTTGGCATAATAATACTTCGGCATAATTTTTTTAGGCATACATTTTATGTTGGCATAGAGACTAATTTTTTTTGGCATAAATTTGATTCGCATAACGTTAGTAGGCCTAATGACTATTAGCATAATAATATTTAGGCATACAAAATATTGTTGGTTAAAAATTTAATATGCTGTGCAACAAAAGTTAGTGACAGAACCGAATTGCTGCAAAACCGACTCCACGTAGTCTTGTTTGTCCTACCCCTAGAGTGTAATTTAAAATCGCGCAGGCGCGTGGGGCCGCCGGAGGCCCGCAGCGCCGGAGCCGTGACAGAAACCCTGCCTGCTGCATGTTGCATGCTCGCTTGAATGCTGCATGCTGCATGCTTGCTTGTTTGCTGCATGCTTGCTTGTATGCTTGCTTGCATGCTTGCTTGCATGCTTGCTTGCATGCTTGCTTGCATGCTTGCTTGCATGCTTGCTTGCATGCTGTATGCTTGCTTGCTTCATGCTTCCTACAGCGAAAAAAAAACCCACAAAATTGTTCAATACGGTATATTATATTAATATGTAATTTATTACCTGATTCAGGAGATATGGCTTTTTTCCAATCGTCGAAATAAATTGGTATAATTATCCTCTTCGGGCAAAAAAGCTAGGGCGTATAAAAAAGTTATGCTTTAGAACTTTATGCTTAATAAATTTATGCTTTAGAACTTTATGCTTAATAAATTTATGCTTTAGAATATTATGCTTCATCATTATTATAGTTAGAGAAATTATGCTTAAAAAATTATGCGTAAGCTGTTATGCGTAATTATATTATGCGAAAATATAATTATGCCAAACAAAATTATGCTAAGTTATATTAGGTCTTAACATTTTATGCAAATGGATAGTGAACCCTTTTAAACATTTGACTGAAGTTACAAAAAAAAAATAGTAAAGTTTTCAATTATATGATTTTTAATGAGCATATTCTTTTTTCGGGGTTCAATTTTATGAAAAAAGAAAATCCAATTCAGCTGTTTTTCCGTAAAACATAACAAAATTAAATTACTGGGGTAATTAAAAATAAGTATGGATAAATTATTTGCCTCATGATTACGTGGCTTCAGTTTCATCATTTAATTTTTGATTTTAACTGTTCACTAGTTTTGAAAAAAAAAACACTTCTTAGTTCTGATGCGAATTGAGTTCATAACTTTTGGAGTCAAAACTGATCACGAATATATGGCAGCTGTACTAGTAGTAAATGTTTGGTATAATTTATAATCACATACTTTTGAATCACTTCGATACCACATAGTTCTGACGCGAACTCCGTTCATTGGTATTAAATTTCTGATTTTGATCATCTACTTTTGCTGTTGACTGTACGACTACATAACTACCCGTTTGTTCTCCCTCAACAATCGGTAAACCACTTTTGTAAGAACATAGTTCACAAACTCTTGAGGAAGAACAGCTTAAGTAACTTGGCAAATTTGCCTTATATTTTCTGAGATCTAATATCAGCAGGCATTTGGTTTAGAAGGTAAGGTACTCTTTTATCATCTTTTTAGTTCTATGTCTTCCCGCCTGCACAGATAAGTTTTCTGAAGTGTAGTGTATTGGCATGAGCTACCGATAAAATTAATCTCAGTCATGTTGAATACCGTTGGAGAAATACACAACGAAACGCATTGTTCCATCACGATAATTTTTCACTAAAAAGTTCATTTGCGAAGAGGATGACATAACTCAAATTTTTGATTTCGATTCCGGCAAAATAAACGAAACTAAGTAAAAAGTAACGAAATGCCTACGTAATATTTATAAATATTTCATTTTTTGATAAAAAGTTTAAGCAAAAAATATTGACAATTATATAAAATATTTTCAATCTAATTTAATAAAACGCTGTCTTAGTTTTTTTTTATCTTATGTCATTAAAATCGCAAAAAGTGAAAAATCATATTTTTTATGGATTTTAAGTTAGGAGGAGAAACAACGATGTACGTAGTCTGTGGTGTACAATTATAAAACAAACAAGTTACCTATATAAAATTATATGTATAAATTATATTTATGAAATTTATACTTTATGTATACCTATTATCTACTATTATAATAGTCCTGACAAAGAACAAAGAAATGATAGGAAATAAACCTGAACCAGCGCTGTGACTTTTTTTTAAATGTTACAGTACCATGCTGAGATACTTTAGGACCAATTTCATTTTAAATTTTTCAGTTTTATCTTTTTCTTGTTATCTTTTTTATATAATTATGTTGTATTTTGTGTAAATTAACAATAAATTGTTAATTTAACAATTTATTTTATTTTGTCCTGTGTCAGTCTAATACTTACTTTTTCTTTCTTTCTTTCATTCTTTCTGAAACCAGTTACTTAACAAATCCGTAATAAACCTGACTACCATTACACCTCTATACCTATATGTACAATAGTAGCAAATTCCGTTTCCTATGTAATTTCCACCCCAAGTGAAATTATGTATTTATGCACGAATCCCTGTTATTTCTGATACGCGAGTTCATTTCTCACAAAACATGGCAGTTAAGAGTGATTTGCTAGTACATTTTAATGTTATGTGTAATAAATTGTTCGGCCTATAAAATTGTTACATGTTTTATTACATGACTGTACTTTGCAAGGAAAAATACTATGTTCGTGAACATTTCTGTGTCAGTGAGAGTGCTTAGAGACGAACTCATGGCTTAATAATAACTGCCACTCGGGTCTATCTTCAGGTTAAGCCGCGCTGGCCTAGGTAAGTCCGTGAATGGGTGACCACCCATTACATACCGAGTTTCCTCTGTGCCTCGTAAAGCACGTTAAGCTGCTGGTCTCGACATTCATTTGTAGATATTTTTGACAGTCGTTACAGGTGAGTGGCCCGAAAGTCTAGCAATTAGTCTTACCAGGATGTGTCGTGTTACCCAGTACCAACTGGGTTGAGAAGGTCAGGTAGGCAGTTACTCCATATAAATAATGGTATTCAGCTGCATCCAGTTAGCCTGGAAGCCAACCCCAACAAAAAAAAATGCTGGAAAACGGCTAGGCAGATCTTTTTGGTTTTCCCGACTGTCATTTCCAAAGTGTTTAGAAAATACTTTTTAAATCTTGTTCTACTAAAATTCTTGGTGATATCCCTATAAATCAAGTAAAACTGAAACCGTAAACCTACGATTCTTGGAAGAAAACCGATAAATACCTTCTTTGTTCGATAATCCATATAGAACCTCCTTTCAAGAAAACTAAACCATTTAAAAACTCGTAATAGTTCCTTTACAGGGAGGTTAAAAATAAAACAAAAGAATTATTGCCCGAAACTTTCTTTCAGCACAGTCGAGGTCGGTATTTGTTTAGTGAGAATATTGCTAACTTTTCCCCGTAAAAGATAAATAAAGATAAAAAAGTTTGCAATTTGGGGTTCGAAACTATGGAGTTATTCGTAGACATTTTAATACGAGTTAGTGACTCATTTCGGGGATTCTTTCTTTTGTTTTTCATTTAATATTAATGAATTTCAAAAATATTAAATTAGTTTCTACAACTATATTTAAAAAAAAAATTAAAGATAAAGGTTAGTTTTTTTGGGCAATGCCCATTCAAGTAACAAGTTTAATGTGACAAAGTCCAAAAGAGACCAAAATTTCCTGAAGATGATACCTTCGCAAACCAATCTCACATTCCAAAAGAAAATAAATACCCAATACTTACAGATAAAATAAAACATCATATTCTAGTAAACCTCACTGAAATCCAATCGCATTGCTCTCGACGGTAATATCAGTTTCAATCGAAATATAACAAATAAAATATAGGTCGTAACTTGGTTGTCTATCAGCAAATATTGGCTACGGTTGGTACAGTATTAAATCTGTTGAAAATAAAAATATCTTGGAATCGAAAATTCGAAGTCTTGGCCGCTCTGGGACCGCGTGGTGCTTCATTATGCTTGACTTTTGTTTTGTTTGTTTGACTGCCTCGTTCGTCGAGGGGTCGCAAGCGCGACTGCTGTGCAAGAGATTTTGGGTTCGATTCCCGGGCCGGGCAAAGTGCTATTGGGTTTTTCTATCAGCAATTTCTCAGTAGCAGCCATGAAGTCTGGAATTATGCCCGGTTGATAGCAAAAGGCTCGCCGCCTTTTACATGGTATTTCAAACATAAGTGGTGAAATATGGGCGTACTATTAGGTACACATCCGCCTAACCCTTCGAGGCTGATGTTTTGTTATGTTATTTATGTATGTTAAATAAAAAAAGCAATGGTATCAGCGCCAGCTTACGACCCATAAGTCGTTGGATCGAACCCAAGCAGGCAGGAAAATTTGGTAAGTAAACCAGTATGTCTTGCAGTTAAAAAATTGAAGACAATCTGTCATATTGCAACGTTCTCTTAGAGAGGACGCCTGTGTAACTACATATCAGAAGTGGGAAAATTATAGGGTGATGAATAAGTCACTATTAAGTTTTATATGGTTATGGAGATTTGATTGCTCAGACATATTATTTACTAAAGGTTCTGGGTTTGGATAAAGGAGGTCTAGATATATATTTAATGCGCATTTTTAGATGTATCATTTAGTGTGGTCACCAATCTGCCAGGGCTGCGGGACTGTTTGAAAGAGATACCGCGGCCCTAGAACACAAAGGTCAAAAGAAGGAACATGGATGGGTTTTAGTCAGTAAGAGTCTGACACTCCCTTCCGCTCCGCCCAGAGCGGGAGTAGTCATTTGATGATTACCCATCCCAAAAAAAAAGTGTGGTCACCAATATTTTCTAACCTAACCAGTCCGGTTAATTATTAAACTGCCATTTTTTGATAACTTTAAAACTGATAGATTTAATTTTCTTCAAAATCAAAAACAGAAACTCCAGAACGAATTGCTGAAACACAGTGTAATTCTATTCGCCATTTTTGGAAATATAATTCAGAATTATTTTAATGAAATTATCAAAATATCTTTATATGTGATTTTCGCAGGGTTGAAGCAACAAAGAGATGTTTTAAAAGATTTAAATTACTGGCTTTATAAAAAGTTAAGAATTTCAATAATGTGAGGTATGTAATGAGTTTTTTTTTTGTGAAGTCGTCGAGTAGGTACTCAGAATCAGAATCAGATTCATGTATTCGTAAACATAGGTAATAATAACAAACAAGATCTTAAAAATTAGGTAGTGCACTCGTATGTGTAATGTATTACATTATCTTCGAAAGAGAGAGAAGTATTTTTCGATAACTTAGATTCTCTATTGCCGTCGTAAGCAAAAAGGGCACCCTCCTACGCCACTCAACCTGTCGCAGTCGAGGAAGGCCCGGTTGACGGAGCCCCGCTTTGCAGGGCTCCTACTTCTGAATGGTTTAGAAAAAAATAACCACGAACAACAGGCAGGGTTGGCAGGGTTTATTAGCTCGCTTCGCTCGCTCACTCGACCCCGCCACCCCCTTCTAACCTAACTGAGTCAAGGTGCTTTAAGTCCCCGTGCATCCTAAGGTCTCTGTGCCTTTTTACTGGGCATGTATCAAGACTTGGGATTTAGTAAAACAGATTTTGACCTGTACATTAAACAGCTTTGTGTATTGTGTAGAGGAATGTAAAAAATGGCTGTCAAAATGAGTTCGCGTTTCGTTTCACATTTAGCAGATACCATCTAGATAAAAAAGTGATAATTGTAGATTGTCACAAAAACAAAATTTTCGTAGGTATTCATCCAAAAAAAGCTCACATCACAATGAAAGGTTCAACCTTAATATAATAACAAAAACTAATGATTATGAATTAAAAAAGTGCTATTTTAAAAATCAAAACGCATTATTAAAACTTCATAAAGTAGCAACACTTGCTGTCAAAAGCAATAAAATAGTACAATATTTGAGGTTATTTTAGCAAAGTTTGATATTTTTTAATTCGGAAAGTATTTGTTTTCTAAGCTCAAAACTTCGTGAGATTGTTCAAGATATTAAGTACATGTACAAAAAAAATTGAAGAGTCTTCTCGGGATCCCCTATATAAAAGCCGAGTCAATAAACCTTATAACCAAAAAAGGTGAATCTAGTCAGGGTAATTTTTCTTAACATTATTTCCGCAGTTGTGCCACATTTGCTAACGGTGGCAGTATGAATAGTCGTGGTGTAAAAGCGTTGAAACTATTTCAAATATTACTAATCAGGTAGAATTTAGAGGCCGCGATTTACAAATTCCAGCCCTCACGTATAAATTCCGATTTAATAAAACTATGTAACCAATATTTAGTAACTTGAATACCAAAACAGTGTATATTATGAAATAAACTATTTATTTGAATACGTGGATAGCTGCATCTAGTTAGACTGAGCCGACCCCAACAGAGGAAAAAGCTAGGCAGATGATGTTGATTAGAATACCTGGAAAGAATGTTCAATAATATGTATTGTCGAAACGGCAAAAATGAACCGCAATTTTTAATACTGTGAAAAACATTATTAACCGTTTGATAATAATTAATTAAATATAATAATTACTAGTTTCAATAACACGCACATTCATTGTAACTATTACGTAGCGGTATTTCTACAATTTTTATTAATAATAATTAAAATTGATTATTAATTTAACGGAACATCAAACTCAAACTTAAAGCATTTATTTCAACTAGACCATTACAGGCACTTTTGAAAGTCAAAAAAAAAAAGCTAAGCTACAGTCACAGTCACAAGGCATAATAACTTGTGAAAGTACTGTAGTTGCACACCATTTATCATGACATCAAATAATACAACAATAAAGATACATAATCTCACGCCTTTTTCGCACGGGGGTTAGCAGAGTTTATGTATGTATTGTATGATGTATTATTAACTGATATTCAGTTAACAAAATATTATAATTTGTGATATAAAAATAATAGCGTTATTTATATATATTTTTTAAAATGAGTTACTAACCGGAAAGTCAAAAACACAAAGAAAATTTCAAAGTTATGTAGAAAACCTTGCCCAACAGTGGCAGAGAATAGGCTAAATAAAAAAGAAAGTTTAATGTTAGAAGTATGGCAACAATTTTGGATTCACAACTTCTTACACAATTTTCATTTTCAAAAGCGCATTAGATTATGTACAGTTTAGTCTTCGATGAAATAAATTATTAACTGTTACCGATTACTCTTAGAAAAGTACGTCCTTACCTGACTACGCAGTGTAAAGACGTCACAAGGAAATGTATTAATAATATTGATTAGAATACTGAATAAATATTACCTATTCCATGTAAGGACGAGACATTTCATTCGTTACTGTAAAAACGTAGCTTTCAATCATTTTCAATTTTCACGCGTGATAAAAATGTGTAATTTAAATTCATGTAAGATTCTTGCATCAAATGATTGTGACTAATAAAATATTTTATTTACATTTTCTCATATGCACATTATTTCGTGTTATTAAAAAACTTACAGGTTTTCTAAGGCCATGTGACCTGCCAATTGTTATTTAAAAATGTAAACCAAAATGATTATTAACAATTAAATTATTAACAATTAACACCATTTTTGATACATAAATTAGTTCTTAATTGTCTAAATTTATTTAAAAAAAAAAGTAGAATCAAAAACTACTTTAAAACTACTTACCTTCAGCACAAGTCCATTTGAAAAAAAGAAGAACAAACAAACACTCAAAGCACAAATTCGTAAATCGAATTCAATTTAAAAAAAAGAAAACAACTGTCACTTTAACCGTCACTCGTACACAAGCACTATTTGAATTTGGAAAGTTATATTCGGTGGCGGAGCGGACGAAGCGCGCGTGCGGCCGATCCGACGGTTATGGCCGAATGACAGTAGAACCGCACCTGTTGTGTTCGCAGTTTTACGTTAACGACGGTCTATCAACTATGAATCGGGCTGTTTGAGACCCTAGCACGAGCGGGCGGGTGGTGTAAATTTAACGTAAATTGCCTTTTCCCAACAACGTTGGAGAAGGCTTTCAGTCTAACAGGATGCAGCTGAATACCAGTATCTTACAGTGGCACCGGCATCGGCAGTGGGTTATGCGGCACCACTAGGTAAGATTGGTGTAACGTAATTACGAGCGATTTTTAAATTGAAAGTACTCGTTGCACATCATTATAATATATTATACTTCATTTTAAGAATTTATTAACATAATATGAGTGATAATAATTATTGTGTAGTGGTATTTTCGGTTTAAAAATCGTTTGAATTTACATAACGCGTATTAACGTTGTGTTTATTTCCGTCATTGGCGGGTCTGTTGCCGTCACCCGGGCACGAATCCATACCGAATCCGTGGCTGCTACTGCCAAAATCCTGTGAAAAAAAATGAGAAGCGATCCCAGGACCAGTAGACTAACGAGTCGCTCGTGCTATTGCCTCGGGAATTTTAAAAGCTGTTGCGATGTATTACCAGTGATAGATACCCGAGTTTTTCATTGTCTTACGGTATTTTCGTCTTGCAGCGTTCTTGGCAGTTAAGACTAACTAGGGTACTCATTTCGACATTGGAGCTTTGAGAGGGGCGTTTTTGTTTTGTTAATTTTTACCCGACTGCCAAGGATGGGTTGTGTTTTTCGCGCGTACCTATGTTTGTTTGTTTGTTTTTTGTAAATTTCTTTATTATCTCGTATGTTCCAAATGGCTGCATGGATTTCGACGATTAAAGAAAAACCCAAGTGTCCTTAGAAAGGTTTTAAAGAAAAAAAGAAAATGGCTGATTTTTGGTGCTAAATATTGTGAGTCGTTCATATTTTTTTTTCAACCAAACCCATCGAGTAGTGTATCAAAATGAAGGAAATTATCCCATTAGGGACTGAGTTTTTTAAATTGTTTCAGAAATATGAGAGGAGATTACAAATGTATATTTCAATATATAGGTACGAGTACATAATACAATTTGTAGTCGGGTTTCTTGATACTTTTAATTAAAATGTTACTTGTTTTCAGGGTTAATTTTGCTTTTCATTATTTAATATTTAGTAGTTTTAATTAAAACACTAGTCTTTTCACTTATATTATTACATCTACATTTAAACATAATATCACGTCTTTTTTCTCAAAGGGTTAGGCAGACTTGCCCATACATACATCCACATTTTGATACATTTTGTTGTTTTTAAGGGCGAGTCTATAGCCATCAACCGGCCACAATTCCGGATTCCGGGCTACTACGGGGACATTCATGATAGAAAAACCCGTAACACATTGCCCGACCCTGGAATCGCACCCAGGACCTCAGTAGTGCTTGCGACGACTAGACTAATAAATGAAGCAGGTCTAACATTAGCCCTTGATGCTTAACCCAAGGGACCCTATTCAGTTGGAGCGTTCACATGTAAAATTGCCACTTGAGTATTTTCAAAGGGACGACATTTGGTAAGTTAAGCGATTTTTGTGTGAGAAATCTTTGCTATTTAATTCCACAACTGAAAAAGAGCTTTTGTGTGGACGATCTTAAGGTTTATCTATCAGAAATTTCTCAGTATCAGCATAGAGGCTGGATTTGTGCCCGGTCCATGGCGATAGACTCGTCCTCTATAACATGGGACTTAATCAAAACATAACATCACGCGTGTAATCCGCGAAGGGTTAGGCAAAAGTGTACCTAATAGTACATCCCTATTTTGGCTGTCAGTTATTTCGCCAGTTATATTTAACTCCCCTGTAATAGGTGACGAGCCTATTGGGCACGAAATCAGACTTCAGCTACTAAAAAATTACTGATAAAAAAACCCATTAACAATTTGCCAGACCCGGGAATCGAACCCAGGCCATCATGCTCAGCAGTAGGTACCGATTGCAACCACAAGACCAATGACAGTCTCGCCCTCTATACCATGGGGACTTAATCATAACTGGCGACATGTGGGTGTACCCTATAAACACATATCTGCTTAACCTTTCGGCGAAAACAGGTATCACGTGGTGACAATCTTATGTCTAAAATGTAAACGAAAAGCTTAGAGGTGACACTCGAACCGAAACCTTTGAAAATGAAAATCTGTTATTTATTGATACCAAACCGACCCCAAGTAAATGGGATAAGGTCTAGCACGGATGATTATTGATACCAAACCAAATTATGATGTCACACTCTGATTTAGAAAATATAAATAGATTTTAAATCATTTTATAGAAAACATAATAATGTCTTTAACAACCAGTAACTTTCTCACTAAAAGAAGTTTTTATCTCGAGTGGGCTATCATCCACCACTCGGACCTCGTGTATATGGGTAGTCAGCAGGTATTAACTGATAAATTATGACATAATTCATTTAAAAAATTACACACTTCCAGTAATTTATCAATACAAACCATCTCTGATTTAATGGTACAAAACAAACATGAACCTGTATTAAAACTGTATGTTTAAAAAATAATAAAAAAAGTTCATTTCGATTAATTAGTGGAAAAAAAAACCTTGGCAGTCATTGCTTAACCTTGATCACCCATCCACAGACAGACCTCGGCAACCGTTGCTTAACTTGGATCACCCATTCACAGGCAGACCTTGGCAGTCGTTGCTTAACCTTGATCACCCATCCGCAGACCAAAGACGAAACGAAAATATCTGGCTTGCTTTCTATAAGAGGGAGAGAGAGACAGACAGAGAATGCGCACGCCGCACGGCTTACAAATAGCTTACTATAGCAAAAACACATTACCCGCCTTTGCGTCGCGCAGTCGGGTAAAAAGTGTCGTTACAACTTTTCGTCTGAATTTTTTCCGTCTAGCCCCCTTTCGCAACGCGCGATAAGGAACTTCGTTCCAAAAAGCCATTTCTCAACTATCTTGTAGTCGGCTTCCAGTCTAACTGGATGCACTTGAATACCAGTATTATACATGAAACTCACTGCGTATCTGACCTCCTCAACACAATTAATACTGGGTAAAACGACACTCCTTTGTAAGACTGCCTACTTGTAACGTTCTGCCAAATATTGGCAAATGAATCCGGGACCAGGAACAACTTAGTGTACAGGAGGAAACTCTGTATGTAATGGATGGTCACCCATCCACGGAAAGACCTCGGCAGAGCTGCATAACTTCAAACATCGTCCCGTGTGGCTGTTATTATATAACCAAGAGTTTCACGAACTAAAATAAATAGTATATTATATATAAACATTCTGACTAAATAAGTAAATATGTAGTTATTTCATAAATTTTCGTAATAAGCGGGAAAAGAAAAATATTCTTTAAGTTATTTCAGGAAACCTTTGCCATAATGTAATATCTTTGGGAATCTGATTCTTGAGAGTTCAATATAATGATATTTAGGTATATCGGAAAGCCAACATTTGATATTACATGAAAATATAGTGAAAATGATGATACGTTTGAAATGATATTTTCGAACCGAAGTGACATTTTAGGTATCAATAGCATTGCTCATTATTTAGAACCTAGCAATATCAACACTGGAAATTAAATGCTGGAAAGGAGATTGATGGCACTGTAAGCTTGATTTGAAACGTTTCGCTCATGTTCAAATGTTGAAATTCTTAGAGCGCGCTCAAAACCTTAAAACACTTCAAATTTCCTCCTTCATTCTATTAACATTATTGGTCTGTTGCTGTTCTTAAGCAGGGTAAAAGCATTATTTCATACAGAGAAGAAACAAGCAATATTCACTGTTATTTGTTTGGTAATTAAGACCACATTTACATATTTCCGCGCAGTATTTTGCTTCACCGTAAGTCATTGATATAAAGGATTAGGTAAAAAAAACCTTATTCCAAATAGACACACGGTACTCCAAAAGATCGAACTTTACACCTCGCACCAGAAAAGTAAGTCCTTTAACCTCCAAGCCATCGGACAAGAACACATTTTTTTTAATATTAAATGGGCCTATTCTTGACCTCAATCTAGTCCCGAAAAAAGCCTATTAACTCGCGACTTAAATAGATTAATGTTTAATTATTAATGACACTTGCATTAACAACAATGAAAATGGAACTAAAGAAGCTCATACCTACGTGGGCGTTATGCAACAAGAACTTCTGTATTCACTAATGGACTTAATTAACACCACAGAACAGTCGTTATTGGCTTAATTGTTTAATAACAGTCATTAACTTGGGATGGTAGGTGTGGGAAGCTTGTTTACAGGAAGAGAGTTTCTCGATTCGAGGCGAAAGTAAATAAAAAGTTAAATTCAACAGGCGCGATGTGAAAACGCGTTTCAAAAGGTTTAATAAATACTGCTTCATAGGCTGGACACAAGCCTCTCCTAAGCTGCGCCTCGAACACCCTTTTATTTTTATTTTTTTTTGGGATGGGAAATCCTTAAAGGTCCCCTCCCGCTCTGGGCGGAGCGGAAGAGAGTGTCAGACTTTTACTGACTAAAACCCATCCATGTTCCTTCTTTTGCCCTTTGTGTTCCAGGGCCGCGGTATCTCTTTCGAACAGTCCCGCAGCCCTGCCAGGCATCGGCCCTTGCGGGCCCCTCTGCTTGCCCCGAACACCCTGTCCTCTGTGTTTAGCATCCAGTCAAACCTCACCACCTTTTTAAAATTAATGAACTCATCTCGCTAGGGACCTTGAATACAATTACAATATCATGCCTGCTTGATATCCGTAGGATAAAGCAGACGTGTACATATAGGAGGCACATTTTGCCAGTTATATTTAAATAAATAATTCATTCAATATATTTGAGGTTATTTTTTACATTTCACATTTATTTAATCTACACGGGGCCGTGTAGCACGAGGTGGAGCTATTGCCATTAAAAGGACACTAATCTCTGCCTGACTTGGGAATCAAACACAGGACCTTATGACATGAATGAGTTGGAGAACGTTTAAAAAAAAACTCGAAACTTATCCGTACATTCGGTCACAAAAAATCGAACTCCCTCATTATTACATACAGTAAAGTCATACCTCTTTTCAAATCCGGGGATAGTAAAGATACTAATAATTATAGACCTGTATCCGTGTTGCCAGTTTTTAGCAAGGTGTTTGAAAAAGTAATGCTTAATCAAATGCTCAATCATTTTAACACCAACAGAATCTTACACGACCAACAGTTTGGTTTCACTAAGGGACGTTGTACAACTGACGCCGGTGTAACCTTATTAAAGCACATATTTTCTGCGTGGGAAGCATCCCAAGACGCAATAGGAATATTTTGTGACCTCTCCAAAGCATTTGATTGCGTAAATCACGACACATTGCTTTTGAAACTTGAGCATTACGGACTAGGTAAACTTGCACTTAGTTTGGTAAAATCTTATTTAAGTGATAGACAACAATATGTTCAAATAAATGGTGTTAATTCACAGGGTTTAAAAGTAAAAATGGGGGTTCCGCAAGGCTCAATATTGGGTCCTTTCCTCTTTCTAGTATATATAAACGATCTACCCTATTTATTGAAAAACCAACCTCAAAATATGGTGTTATTTGCTGATGACACTTCTCTAATTTTTAAGATAAATAGACGGGCCCAAAATCTAGATGACGTAAATAATGCCCTACTTCAGGTCCATAATTGGTTCACAGCAAACAATTTAGTATTAAATGAAAAAAAAATGAAATGCATAAGATTTGCTTTACCAAATGTTAAAAGTAACGAGTGTGATATAGTATTGAATAAAGAGAAACTTGAATTCGTAGATAAAACCGTTTTCCTGGGGCTTACGCTTGATTCAAGGCTACAATGGGGTTCTCATTTGAAATCTCTTGCGGGGCGCCTAAGTTCAGCAGCATATGCTGTTAGAAAAATCCGTCAATTTTCTGATGTAGATACCGCTAGACTGGTCTATTTTAGTTACTTTCATAGTATAATGTCTTATGGCATTCTGTTATGGGGACGGGCTGCAGACATTGAGTCTATATTTATTCTGCAAAAAAGAGCCATCAGAGCCATATATAATCTTCGTAGGCGCGATTCTCTAAGGGAACTGTTTAAGGAAATCAAAATCATGACGGTACATTGTCAATACATCTACGAAAACATAATGTACGTTAGAAAAAATCTACATCTTTTTAATAAAAGAGGTGACAGACACAATTACAGTACGAGAACTAGAGACCAATTAGTTCAGCCGGGCTTCAGACTCGCTAAAGTAGACTCATCTTTCATGGGGTACTGTTTAAGATGCTATAATAAAATTCCACAAAGTATTCTTGAACTGAATGAGACGAAATTTAAATCCTGCATTAAACGCACACTATGTAAGCAAGCATATTACAAGTTGGACGATTATATCTCTGATAAAAATGCTTGGCTCAATGCCGGTCCTGCTCCACATGGACAGGGGCGCATAAACTGATTAATGGATAGCATTAAATAGTATTGTTGGAGCTGCTGAAGATTGTACAACTATCTTTGCATTGTATAGATTCAATTTCTTTTGGTATTATATAACCGCATAGCCCATATTATGTGAGTACTATGTAATAGAAAGCTATCCTTCGTTGGAAACCTACGTCATTTTTTTTTTTTTTTTTTGACTTGAATTTGCCCTGGCGGTTAAGTGTATGTCATGCTCACTCAAATGTCTCGCTGATGGTGGTGCGTGTGTCGGATCAGTTAGTTCCCTTCAAAATGGTTGAGTTGAATGGTGCTGATACATGCGTCATGTTCGTGAACGGGCGCTGTCAGTTGTGACTGGTCATCTCTTGGTTGCCACGGCTTATTTGAATTAATTATTTTATTTTTTGAATTGTTCTTTTCCTTGTTGTTACTATGGACACTTTTAACGTGCACATCTTGCTACATCGCTCTCACATAATGTACCATCTAAACATGAATGATGTAACCAAGGTTTTGTAAAAATATTCTGATTTAAAAGAGTGTCCATGGAGTTTCTTGCCCGTTCTTCTCCATAGAGATCTACGTTAGGGAATGGGCAACTACAGTACTTTCACAGTTTTTATGCCTTGTGACTGGGACTGTAGCTAAATTTCATTGTTATCTTTGTTTCGACAGTTCAAAAGTGCCTGTAACGGGCCTACTTGAAATAAATGCTTTGATTAATGAACGAATAATTTGCTAAAAAAACTAAAGAACAAAAAAGAAAATAATACACATAAAAATAAAATAGCAAATCAATTTCTTTATCAACTTATAATTTAGACATTATAATGCTGACTCAAAATATCTAGATCTATAATTCTTTGTCATCAGTATTTTTGTCTCAAACTATGAGGGTAGTGTGATAAACGGGCTATCGTTCGAGTTTTTCAGTGGGTGACGGTGGGCAGTGGATAAGGTTGAATGTCCATAAATCCAAGCCTAGTAGCTTATTGCTTTTATTGGAGTTTATGGTGACCCTTCATTTATTTTTGAGTAGGTTTTGCCCGTGGGTTTGTCTGTGGGGAAGTCGGAAATTGTTCCATGGTAACGTACCACCAGGAATCCAGGATTAGAAGTATCTGTGAACGTCCAGCTGTTAAGGCGTAAAATATTATCAGACTGACAGACAGAGCAATATTCGCATTTATTATATTAGCATGGAAATTAACTACATGTTTGTTTACTATAGATATAATATCACAGTTTAAGTGAATAAATTTGCAAATAATTATAGCCACATTTATTTTGCATAACTTTATGTACACGAACATATCGCATTCTAAAATGGACATTATCATGTTACTTTTTATGACATAAAAAAAATATAATACCCAAGAAAACCCAGCATAACAGAATAAAACTTAAAAATACATTTTTCCTAAAAGCATTC
Source organism: Eurois occulta (assembly GCA_950022335.1). Lineage (NCBI taxonomy): Eukaryota > Metazoa > Arthropoda > Insecta > Lepidoptera > Noctuidae > Eurois > Eurois occulta. The sequence goes on along the minus strand of OX465481.1, from coordinate 5,721,911 downwards.
CATCATTTCCACAAAATTTACATTCACACCACATTTTAATAAAACTCAAAGACTTCCGTAATAGGCCCCGCTCTATTTCACCCCTATCGAATAAATTCTCCCTCGCCGCTTCGCCCCCGGGGGAAAAACTTGGAAGAAAATAGTTACCTAGTGCGTAGGTGAGGGTAACATTCCACTAAGTTATTTAGGGAACTTACTGGCTACTGTGCTGGAAAGTCGTTTAAGGATGTTTACTAACAGTCTATTAGGTTATCAAGTTGTTTCATTTATTATTAACCATGTAATCTGTTTCTTAGTAATTAAGTATAAAAATAATGTATTGCAGTGGCAACATAATTATAATTGGTAGCTTAGTAAAAATTAGTTTTATCAACTGGCAACTCGCTCTCTTCTGTCAACCTTCAGTCGTACCTAAGCACGTTAGCTCTGTAATATAATTAAGTTATAAATAAAATAGATTTATGAGTTTTTATAACAAAAAGTAGCAGTGTTAATTTTGTACCTTTTGTAGTGTTAAACTCAAACTAAAAAGACCAAGGAAACAATGAATGGATTGTGTGAGGAATGGTATGAAAGAAAAAGAATTAACGTGTTGTGGCGACCCCAAGTAGCATGGGACTAGAGCAGTAAGATCATGGCGTAAAGTTAGACAGGAACTACAATAATCGATTATGGTCTTAAAAGTAATAATGAATAGGGTTAAAAGTTCCACTTCCTCCTTTGTACAGGGAGTATCTTTCGACTAGACGAGTTTTGTTTCTAGTGGGCTACTGTCCAACGGATTTCGTCGGGCTGTTGCAAAAGTTAGACTATGACGTCACAGTGCAGTTACTCCTTGTACTCTCGTGTTATTTAATAATTATAAATTTAATACTTCATAAAAAAAAAAATATCCCTGGACATTTCACACAGCACCATCTAGTCCCAAGCTAAGCAACCTAATGCTTGTGTTATGGTAGCTACATGGCTGATAAACTACATAATTATAAACATTTTTTTTTTTTTTGTAAATACATACATATTATAGATAGAAAAACACCCAGACCCGGAACAACTACTTGTAGGTCATACAAATATTTGTTCCGTACGGGAATCGAACCCGCGACATGCAGCGCAGCAGTCAATCGCTTGACCACTGCGCCAACCGTGCCGTCAGAACCTCATAACTGTATCTTCCTACAAATCACCATCATCCTACCTCTCCTCACACACTTCACACGCCAACACACACGCTTTATCTAATATAATTTTCATATTTTTTGTTAGGTTAAAATATATTAAATGTGTCTACTTTTTAGGGGTCGTCCTGCCAGGGCTGCGGGACTGTTCGAAAGAGATACCGCGGCCCTGGAACACAAAGGGCAAAAGAAGGAACATGGATGGTTTTTAGTCAGTAAAAGTCTGACACTCCCTTCCGCTCCGCCCAGACCGGGAGGAGTCATTTTATGATATCCCAACCGAAAAAAAAGGTATCACGTCGTGATAATGTTATGTCTAAAATGTAAACGAAAAGATTAGAGGTGACACTCGAACCGAAACCTTTGAAAATTAAAAAAAAAACTTTTTGCAAAAAATAAAACCGACTTCAAAATCACAAAAAAGTGAAAAATAATTTTAGCTTCAGAAGTCGGTGACTTTAGTTTGTTTGATTCCGTTTTTTGGCACCGACTTCTGAAGCTAAAATTATTTTTCACTTTTTTGTGATTTTGAAGTCGGTTTTATTTTTTGCTAAAAGTTTTTTTATTTTTTCATTTTTAGTGGCAATATCCTATACAAATATTTTCTATGCGTTCATTTTACATTGTAAACCATACATTTCATGGTAATAGGCTTATTCTTACTTCCTTACTAATATTATAAATGCGAAAGTAACTCCACAACAACAAACAAGTAACAGACTTCAGAGTCAAATGCTCATAAAATAAAAACTAATGGGCTTACCTGAATCAAATTTTTATGGGACCAATTCGAAACTATTCCGCATCAAACAAAAAAAGAATTACGTAAATCGGTTCAGAAACTTCGGCGTAATCGGTGTACATACATAAAAAAAAAAAAAAAAACCTGCCGAATTGAGAACCTCCTCCTTTTTTTTGAAGTCGGTTAAAAATCAGTTATTGATACCAAACCAATTTATAAATGTATAACTACGTTATTATGATGTCACACTCTGATTTAGAAAATATAAATAGATTTTAAATCATTTTATAGAAAACATAATAATGTCTTTATCAACCAGTAACTTTCTCACTTAAAGAAGTTTCCTCTTTGTGTCATCTCGAGTAGGCTATCATCCACCACTCGGACCTCGTGTATATGGGTAGTCAGCAGGTATTACCTGACAAATTGTGACATAATTCATTTAAAAATTACACACTCCTGTCATCTACCTAGCCGCTAGCAAATGTGAGTACCAATACAAACCATCTCTGGTTTAATGGTACAAACAAACATGAACCTGTATTAAAAGTATATGTTTAAATAAACTACTTATACAAATACGAGTATATACAGTGTGAGTCTTCATAATGTGCACATATCGAAATGATGAAATCTATGCTTAATTTTTTCGACGGGAAAAATATAAAAACCCCCAGTGTGAACAAAACGGTGTAACTTTTAAACTAAACGATCTATCGCGATAAAACAAACTCCATAACGATTGGAAGTAATTAGGCGTTCTCATAAAATGAAAATTGTGGAAAAAAATCTACCCTCAATTGAAAATAAACAAGTTATTCTACATCGTATTAGCTATCCAATATTAAAAATTGCATGTTTATAACTCAAACATAACATTTTCTATCAAGTGTTAAAAGATGAGACTCCGAATGCACCATTTATTGTTCTCTTAAGGTTGGTTTATTTGGGATGACAATTAATACAAAAGAGTTCAATTAAAACCATTTATTATTTTACACAACATTTAATGCATCAGGTTCTCAAAATGTCCACCTTGTTGTTGTTGGCATAAAGCCGCGCGAATTAAAATTTGTTGTGTCGCTCTCCTTATCATTTCGGGATCATTGCGAATATCATTTGCACAGTTAATTATGCGGTCACGCAAATCGGCCTCACTATTGATGGGGATACTGTAGACGCGTTGCTTCATGGTCCCCCATAGGAAGTAATCAAGGGGCGTCAAATCAGGTGAACGCGCAGGCCACCCTACAGGTCCCTTGCCGGCCGATCCATTTATCGTGGTAATTGTTGTTTAAAAATGATCTTACATTTGTAGCATAATGTGCAGGGCATCCGTCCATCTGCAGAAACATTCTTCGACGCAAAGCCAGCGGTACATCCTCTAATAATTGAGGTAGCTCGTTAGTCAGACTTAAAAATCTTTCACTGGTCAACGTTCTCGGCAACATAACTGGTCCAATCAACATGTCATCGATAAGACCAGCCCAAACATTTACAGAAAACCTTACTTGAAAAGTCGATGACCGTTTCAATTTCGGTTTTTCATGGCACCATCTGTGTAAATTTCGGCAGTTAGTAATACCGTCTCTAGTGAATGTCGCTTCATCCATCCATAGTATGGTTTTCGGAAAGTTTGGGTTTGTTCTGGTTTGTCTTTGAATCCAAGTAGACATCACACACCTTGGAAGCCAGTCTACGTCTTCATGTAGATGTTGCACCCTTTGGTAGTGATAAGGATGCAATCCTTCTTTCTTTAAAATGCGCCACGCTGATTTTTGTGATATTCCGTGACGAAGAGCCAGTCGTCTAGTACTTATGGATGGATCAGCAAACAAACCACTTAGTACTGCTCGTTCAATAGACGCATCAATAACTACTTGAGGCGGCTCGCGACGATCTCTACTCGATCCAAGTCCAGTGATCGACAACCTCCTGTGAACTTCTTGGAAGTTGCGGGCAGATGGCACTGGTTGCCTGTTAGGAAACGCAGCTATGTAAGCTGCGCGCGCAGCTCTGGCACTTCCTCGTCCCACTCCATAATAAAAATGAATGTCGGCAATGTGTGCTGGGGAGAATTCACTTAAACGCGGCATTATCAAGTAGCAGCAAACGAAAGTTACGAAACTCAGGTAGCAGCGAACGAAAGTAACGAAACACGTGTAGCAGCGGCGAATACTAGGCATGCCTTTTAAGTTCTGTCGTTTCCATATTTCCCGGCAATTTTGAATTTGGAACTGTTCTATATTCGAATGTGTTTAAATTTTAAATCTCAAAACAGTTGAAAGTATTAGGATTAATGCTATTGTTTAGTCACAGCGTCGATTGGAATCTGTCAGGTTACGTACGAAAATGAATCTTTCCAAGTTAGTAAGTAAATGTTGGGATTGAGTTAAAAAGATAAAAAAAAATACTATTGGGTAGCTAATAAGATGAACAATAACTTAAAGTAATAAAAAAGGTAGGTAATGCGGGCGTCTTATTGAGAAATTTTACGATTGTTGTAAAAATTAATGAAAAAACAACAGATTTTTTTTCAAAAACTTGTTTATTTTCAATTGAGGGTAGATTTTTATCCACAATTTTCATTTTATGAGAACGCCTAATTACTTCCGATCATTATGAAGTTTGTTTCATCGCGATAGATCGTTTAGTTTAAAAGTTACACTGGGGTCACAGTAGCGAACAAAATTTTTAAAAGTTTCATAAAACAATAAAAAAAATACCTAGATTTTTTTTTATATTTTTCCCGTCGATAAAATTAAGCATAGATTTCATCATTTCGATATGTGCACATTATGAAGACTCACACTGTATATTATATTATATTATATTATTTATATTTTTTTAATATTTACGAGTATATTATAAAGCTGAAGAGTTTGTTTGTTTGTTTGTTTGCTTGAACGCGCTAATCTCAGGAACTGCTGGTTCGAATTGAAAAATTATTTTTGTGTTGGATAGTCCATTTATCGAGGAAGGCTATAGACTATATAACATTACGCTACGACCCTTAGGAGCCGTGGAGCGTGTGACACCGCGGGGAACAGCAAGTGTTTAAATAAACAAAAAAAAAACAAAAAAAGCCATTTCTCAACTATGTTGTAGATGGCTTCCAGTCTAACTGGATGCACCTGAATACCAGTATTTTATATGGAATGGCTACGTACCTGACCTCCTCAATATAATTAATACTGGATAAAACGACACCCCTTTGTAAGACCAGTTGTCATACTTTCGACCCACTCCCTACTTGTAGTTGTAACGACCGGCAAATATCAGTAAATGAATCCGGGACCAGGAACAGCTTAGTGTACAGGAGGAAACTCTGTATGTAATGGATGGTCACCCATCCACGGAAAGACCTCGACAAGGGCTGCGTAACTTCAAATATCGACCCGTGTGGCTGTTATTATATAACCAAGAGTTTCACGAATAAAAATAAATAGTATAATCTTCTATCTATATATATAAAATTCAAAGTCCTGACTGACTGACTGACAGAGATATCAACGCACAGCCCAAACCGCTGGTCCTAGAGCAATGAAATTTGGAGTGTGTATTCTTTGTGAAGAGTAGGTATCCACTAAGAAAGGGTTTTTCGAAATTCTACCCCTAAGAGGGTAAAATGGGGTGTTGAGTTTTCTATGAAACTTTTTATTCTCGCGGTCGATGGACTTGAAAATTTGTGTACCTACTCTGCAGTTACAATTATGAGAAACGTGTATCAAAGTTTTTCCAAAATCATCCCCCAATATGAAATTCAAAGTCCTGACTGACGGACTGATATATCAACTTACAGTCTATGCTGCTGGTGTTAAAGACATGAAATTTAAAGGGTGTATTCTTTGTGAAGAGTAGGTATCCACTAAGAAAGGGTTATTCGAAATTCCACTCCCAAAGGGGCGAAATGGGGTGTTGAATTTTCGGTAAAACTTTTATTCTCGGGGTCGATTGACTTGAAAGTCTACATACTCTTCAGTTAAAATTATGATAAATGTGTATCACAGTTTTTCAAAATCATCCCCAATTTAAAATTCAAAGTCCTGACTGACATAATATCAACGAACAGCCCAAACTGCTGGTCCTAGAGAAATGAAATTTGGAGGGTGTATTCTTTGTTAAGAGTAGATATCTACCAAGAAAGGGTTTTTCCAAATTCCACTCCTAAGGGGGTAAAATGGGGTGTTGAATTATCTGTGAAACTTTTTATTCTCGGAATCGATTGACTTGAAAATTTGTGGACATGCTCTGCAGTTAAACATGCATCACAGTTTTTCCAAAATCATCCCTCAATTTAAAATTCAAAGTTCTGACTGACTGATATATAAACGCACAGCCTAAGCTGCTGGTCTTAAAGACATGAAATTTGAAGGGTGTATTCTTTGTGAAGAGAGGTATTCACTCAGAAATGATTTTCTCAAATTCCACCCCTAAGGGGGTAAAATGGGCCCATGAAAGCACATGGCCTCGGACTTGTGCAATGCCACCTCGAGACCCAATTGCCGGATCCTCTCAACGACTATCGCAACCCCGCGTGTCATCAGTTCGGCCGCCGCCTCGTGCGACCTCCCGGCTGCGCCAGCACCAGAGTGTCGTCCGCGTAGCAAACTACGCTGACGCCGCTAGGGAGGTCGGCACGCAGCACCCAGTCGTAACCGATGTTCCACAAGGGCGGCCCCAGAACCGATCCCTGTGGAACACGCGCCACCGTCGGGATCCATACTCACGGTAGGAGGGGTTCCCGTCGGCGTCGAGTCGACGTTGAGGTACCTCGGACTCGTCCTCGACAGCCGATGGAACTTCGTGGAGCATTTCCGACGTTTGGCTCCCAGACTGGAAAAGGCCGGGGCTGCTTTCAAGCGGCTCCTGCCCAACCTGAGGGGGCCAAACGCCTCCTGCCGGAGGCTCTATGCGGGGATCTTGCGGTCCATGGCCCTTTACGGGGCCCCGGTGTGGGCGCGTTCGTTGAGGTTGCGTGCAAAGCACTACCTGAACGCGCCCCAAAAGGTGGTAGCCGTAAGGCTGATCCGGGGGTACCGCACGATCTCCCGCGAGGCGGCGAGCCTCCTTGCCGGATTGCCGCCATGGGATCTGGAGGCCATAGTCCTCGCGCGCCTGCACGAATGGCGCGCGGAGGTACAGAGCCGGGGGGTAACTCCGCTGCCGCGGCATATTGTCGCGCGGCGGACAGACCTCCGCCGTGATCTCATGGCGACATGGAGAGAGCGACTATCGCAACCCCGTTCAGGGCACGCCACGATAGTGGCGGTAAGTCCCCTCTTTGAGGAGTGGCTAGGGAGGCGCCACGGCGCCCTCACCTTCCGCCTGACGCAGGTCCTCACCGGACACGGGTGCTTCGGGAGGTACCTGCACCGAATCGGGCGGGAGGAAACGTCCGGGTGCTACAACTGCGAGGATCGACCGGAGGACACGGTGGAGCACACCGTGGAGGTCTGCTCTGCTTGGGCGGAGCACCGCCGTGTCCTCGTAGCGGCGATTGGCGGCGGCGACCTCTCGCGTCCGGCCCTGGTTCAAGCCATGGTCCGGGGCGAGAGGGAATGGGAAGCCGTCGCCTCCTTCTGCGAAGCAGTCATGCTAGCGAAGGAGGCAACGGAACGTGAGAGGGAGAGAACCTCCTCACGTCCCAGCCGCCGCGGGAGAAGCACCGGGCGTCGGGGGCCACGCCGTGATGGCTCTCGGCCACCGTAGGCGCGGGCCTGTGGACGGCGAGTAATGGGCTAGCTCGCCGTCCGTCCGTCGTATGACGACGGGCAGGCCGTGTCGACGGCGCGTTCGTGTTCCACGCGCGCCTCAAAGAGTTGTCAGCAAACGGGAGGGGCCCGCAAGGGCCGGTGCCTGCCAGGGCTGCGGGACTGTTCGAAAGAGATACCGCGGCCCTGGAACATAAAGGGCCAATGAAGGAACATGGGTGTTTTTTAGTCAGTAAGAGTCTGACACTCCCTTCCGCTCCGCCCAGAGCGGGAGGAGTCATTTGATGATTTCTCACCCCCCAAAAAAAAAAAAAAAAAAAAAAAAAGGGGGTAAAATGGGGTGTTGAATTATCTGTGAAACTTTTTATTCTCGGAATCAATTGACTTGAAAATTTGTGGACATGCTCTGCAGTTAAAATTATGAGAAACGTGTATCACAGTTTTTTCAAAATCATCCCCAATATAAAATTCAAAGTCCTGGCTGACTGATATATCAACGCACAGCCCAAACCACTGGTCCTAGAGAAATGAAATTTGGAGGGTGTATTCCATGTGAAGATTAAATATCTACAAAGAAAGGGTTTTCCGAAATTTCACTCCTAAGGGGGTGAAATGGGGTGTTGAACTTTCTGTCAAACTTTTTATTCTCGAAATCGATTGACTTGAAAATTTGTGGACATGCTCTGCAGTTAAAATTATGAGAAACATGTATCACAGTTTTTCCGAAATCATCCCTCAATTTAAAATTCAAAGTTATGACATGACTGACATATAAACGAACAGCCTAAGCTGCTGGTCTTAAACACATGAAATTTGAAGGGTATATTTTTTGTGAAGAGTAGGTATCCACTAAGAAAGAGCTTTTCGAAATTCCACCCCTAAGAGGGTGAAATGGGGTGTTGAATTTTCTGTGAAACTTTTTATGCTCGGGGTCGATTGACTTGAAAGTCTACATACTCTTCAGTTAAAATTTTAAGAAACATGTATCACAGTTTTTCCAAAATCATCCCCCAATATAAAATTCAAAGTCCTGGTTGACTGATATACGAGTATCAACGCACAGCCCAAGCCGCTGGTCTTAAAGACATGAAATTAGAAGGGTGAAATCTTTGTGTCTTCACCCTTCGGCCCTGATACCTACTCTTGTAGACCTACCAGTGGCAAAGGGTCCACTAAGAAAGAGTTTTTCGAAATTCCACCTCTAAGAGGGCAAAATGGGGTGTTGAGTTTTCTGTGAAACTTTCTATTCTAGGTGTCGATAGACTTGAAAGTCTACATACTCTTCAGTTAAAATTATGAGAAAATATGTGTATCACAGTTTTTCCAAAATCATCCCGCAATATAAAATTCAAAGTTCTGGCTGACTGACTGATATATCAACGCGTGGCCTAAACCTCTGGTCTTAATGACATGAAATTTAAAGGATGTAACGTATTCTTTGTGAAGAGTTAATATCCACCAAAAAAGGGTTTTTCGAAGAGGTTGAAATGGGGTTGAATTTTCTGTGAAACTTAATATTCTCTGGGTCAGTTGACTGAAAACTTAATGTGCACTCTTGAATTAAAATTATGAGACACGTGTATCACAGTTTTTGATATAACACGATAAAGTTTACATTTTTTTTCTTTTTGTTTATTTACGACCCAAAAGTGGCTCCCATGTTTAAAATTCATTAATTTACGTTACACGTCCGTCTTTGGATCACGGACTTACATATGTGTACCAAATTTCAACTCCATCGGTCCGGTAGTTTCAGAGTAAATTGGCTGTGACAGACGGACAGGCAGATAGACAGACACACGAGTGATCCTATAAGGGTTCCGGTTTTTCCTTTGAGGTGCAGAACCCTAAATACTAATATTACATATGTAGGTATCTTACATTAACTATTTATAAATGCGAAAGTTTGGATGAATGGATGTTTGTTACTCAATCACGCCAGAACGGCTGAACAGATCTGGATGAAAATTGGCACAGAGATAGATTATAGGTTGATACAGATAGATATAGATTACTTATTATCCCAGAAGTAGGCAAGATCCTGTGGGCAATTCCCGAACTGCACGCGGGCGAAGCCGCGGGCAAAAGCTAGTTATATATATTTATAAACATTCTGACTAAAGTAAATAATTATTTCATAAATTTTCGTAATAAGCGGGAAAATAAATTTTTCGTTATTTCAGGAAACCTTTGCCATAATGTAATATCTTTGGGAATCTGATTCTTGAGCGTTTAATATAATGATATTTAGGTATATCGGAAAGCCAACATTTGATATTAGGTACATGAAAATGTAGTGAAAATAATGATACGTTTGAAATGATATTTTCGAACCGAAGTGACATTTTAGGTATCAATAGCATTGCTCATTATTTAGAACCTAGCAATATCAACACTAGATATTAAATGCTGGAAAGGAGATTGATTGCACTGTAAGCTTGATTTAAAACGTTTAACTCATGTCCAAATGTTGAAATTCTTAGAGCACGCTCAAAACCTTAAAACACTTCAAATTTCCTCCTTCATTATATTAACATTATTGGTCTGTTGCTGTTCTTAAGCAGTGTAAAAGCATTATTTCATACAGAGAAGAAACAAGCAATATTCACTGTTATTTGTTTGGTAATTAAGACCACATTTGCATATTTCCGCGCAGTATTATTATCACCGTAAGTCATTGATATAAAAGATTAGGTAAAAAAAAACCTTATTCCAAATAGACACACGGTACTCCAAAAGATCGAACTTTACACCTCGCACCAGAAAAGTAAGTCCCTTAACCTCCAAGCCATCGGACAAGAACACATTTTTTTTTAATATTAAATGGGCCTATTCTTGACCTCAATCTAGTCCCGAAAAAAGCCTATTAACTCGCGACTTAAATAGATTAATGTTTAATTATTAATGACACTTGCATTAACAACAATGAAAATGGAACTAAAGAAGCTCATACCTACGTGGGCGTTACTTAACTTATGCAACAAGAACTTCTGTATTCACTAATGGACGTAATTAACACCACAAAACAGTCGTTATTGGCTTAATTGTTTAATAACAGTCATTAACTTAGGATGGTAGGTGTGGGAAGCTTGTTTACAGGAAGAGAGTTTCTCGATTCGAGGCGAAAGTAAATAAAAAGTTAAATTCGTGTCAAAAGGCACGATATCAGAAACGCGTTTCAAAAGGTTTAATAAATACTGCTTCATAGGCTAGACACAAGCCTCTCCTAAGCTGCGCCTCAAACACCCTTTTATTTTTATTTTTTTTGGGATGGGAAATCCTCAAAGGACCCCTCCCGCTCTGGACGGAGCGGAAGAGAGTGTCAGACTTTTACTAACTAAAACCCATCCATGTTCCTTCTTTTGCCCTTTGTGTTCCAGAGCCGCGGTATCTCTTTCGAACAGTCCCGCAGCCCTGGCAGGCATCGGCCCTTGCGGGCCCCTCTGCTTGCCCCGAACACCCTGTCCTCTGTGTTTAGCAAGCAGTCAAACCCCACCACCTTTTTAAAATTAATGAACTCATCTCGGTAGGGACCTTGAATACAATTACAATATCAAGCCTGCTTGATCTCCTTAGGATAAAGCAGAGGTGTACATATTATATAGGAGGCACATTTTGCCAGTTATATTCAAACTAGCTTTTGTCCGCGGCTTCGCCCGCGTGCAGTTCGGGAATTGCCCACGGGATCTTGCCTACTTCTGGGATAATAAGTAATCTACATCTATTTGTATCAGACTATAATCTATCTCTGTGCCAAGTTTCATCCAGATCTGATCAGCCGTTCTGGCGTGATTGAGTAACAAAGATCCATTCATCCAAACTTTCGCATTAATAAATAGTTTATGTAAGATATATATGTAATATTAGTATTTAGGGTTCCGCACCTCAAAGGGAAAAACGGAACCCTTATATGATCACTCGCGTGTCTGTCTGTCTGCCTGTCCGTCTGTCACAGCCAATTTACTCTGAAACTACCGGACCGATGGAGTTGAAATTTGGTACATATATGAAAGTCATCGATTCAAAGACGGACGTATAAATTAATTTTAAACAGGGGAGCCACTTTTGGGTCGTAAATTAAAAAATGAAAATAAAAATATTTCTAAACTACATCGTGTATATCAAAAACTGTGATACACGTGTCTCATAATTTTAATTGAAGAGTGATGTGTACAATAAGTTTTGAGTCAACCGACCCAGAGAATATTAAGTTTCACAGAAAATTCAACCCCCATTTCAAAACAAAGAATACATCCTTCAAATTTCATGTCATTAAGACCAGTGGTTGATATATCAGTCAGTCAGTCAGGACTTTGATTTTATATTGCGGGATGATTTTGGAAAAACTGTAAGTAGAGTATGTAGACTTTCAAGTCTATCTCGACACTATCTATGTCCGTCCGTCGTATGACGACAGGCCGTGTCGACGGCGCGTTCGTGTTCCACGCGCGCCTCAAAGAGATGTCAGCAAACGGAAGGGGCCCGCAAGGGCCGATGCCTGCCAGGGCTGCGGTACTGTTCGAAAGAGATACCGCGGCCCTGGAACATAAAGGGCCAAAGAAGGAACATGGGTGGTTTTTAGTCAGTAAGAGTCTGACACTCCCTTCCGCTCCGCCCAGAGCGGGAGGGGTCATTTGATGATTTCCCACCCTCCAAAAAAACAAAAAAAAGGGGTGGAATTTCGAAAAACCCTTTCTAAGTGGACCCTTTGCCACTAGTAGGTACCAGTGGCGAAGAGTGAAAATTGAGTCAGGGGAAACCGAAGAAAAGAATGAGAATTGTTTTTTTTTCCTATGTTTATTTGGACCTCATTTTCGTTATCAGTGACCTCAAAAACTATGAAAATGACATCGATGAAGAAAAACCAAAAATTTTCATCGGCGCCATCCTGAATTTCATTTTGACCTAATTTTCGTTATCAGCGACCCCAAAAACCACGAAAATGACACTCATGACGAAATAACTGATTTTTTTTGCTGGCGCCATAATCGATTTACAGTTTGGCTACATTTTCGTTATCAGCGACCCCAAAAGCCATGAAAATGACACCCATGACGAAAAAACCTAAAATCTTCATGGGCGTCGTCTTGAATTTTTATATTTTGACCTTATTTTCGTCATTGGCGGCCCCAAAAACCACGAAAATGACACCCATGACGAAAAACCGAAAAAAAACAGGACTGAATTTCATACTGGGGGATGATTTTGGAAAAACTGTGATACACGTTTCTCATAATTAATCTCTTCTTAACTGAAGAGTATGTACACAAATTTTCAATTCAATCGACCTCGAGAATAAAAAGTTTCATAGGAAACTCAACACCCATTTTTACCCTCTTAGGGGTAGAATTTCGAAAAACCTTTTCATAGTGGATACCTACTCTTCACAAAGAATACACCCTTTAAATTTCATGTCTTTAACACCAACAGCTTAGGCTGTAAGTTGATATATCAGTCAGTCAGTCAGGACTTTGAAATTCATATTGAGGGATGATTTTGGAAAAACTTTGATACAAGTTTCTCATAATTGTAACTGCAGAGTAGGTACACAAATTTTCAAGTCCATCGACCACGAGGATAAAAAGTTTCATAGAAAACACCCCATTTTACCCTCTTAGGTGTAGAATTTCGAAAAACCCTTTCTTTGTGGATACCTACTCTTCACAAAGAATACACACTCCAAATTTCATTGCTCTATGGCCAGTGGTTTGGGCTGTGCGTTGATATATCAGTCAGTCAAGACTTTGAATTTTATATTGAGGGATGATTTTGGAAAAACTGTGATATACATTTCTCATAGTTTTAACTGAAGAGTATGTAGACTTTTAAGTCAATCGACCCGAGAATAAAAAGTTTTACCGAAAATTCAACACCCCATTTCTCCCCTTTAGGGGTGGAATTTCGAAAAACCCTTTCTTAGTGGATACCTACTCTTCACAAAGAATACACCCTTTAAATTTCATGTCTTTAACACCAACAGCTTAGGCTGTAAGTTGATATATCAGTCAGTCAGTCAGGACTTTGAATTTCATATTGAGGGATGATTTTGGAAAAACTTTGATACAAGTTTCTCATAATTGTAACTGCAGAGTAGGTACACAAATTTTCAAGTCCATCGACCGCGAGAAAACTCAACACCCCATTTTACCCTCTTAGGGGTAGAATTTCGAAAAACCCTTTCATAGTGGATACCTACTCTTCACAAAGAATACACACTCCAAATTTCATTGCTCTAGGACCAGCGGTTTGGGCTGTGCGTTGATATCTCTGTCAGTCAGTCAGGACTTTGAATTTTATATATATAGATATATATAGATAGATAAATAAATCATTCAATATATTTGAGGTTATTTTTTACATTTTACATTTATTTAAGCAACACAGGGCCGTGTAACACGGGGTGAAGCTATTGCCATTAACCGGACACTAATCCCTGCCCGACCTGGGAATGAAACACTGGACCTTAATACAATGAATGAGTCGGAGAGCGTTTAGAAAAAAAACTCAAAACTTATCAGTACATTCGGTCACAAAATATCGAACTCCCTCATTATTAATGAACGAATAATTTGCTAAAAAAACTAAAGAACAAAAAGAAAATAATACACATAAAAATAAAATAGCAAATCAATTTCTTTATCAACTTATAATTTGGACATAAAATGCTGACACAAAATATCTAGATCTATAATTCTTTGTCATCAGTATTTTTGTCACAAACTATGAGGGTAGTGTGATAAACGGGCTATCGTTCGAGTTTTTCAGTGGGTGACGGTGGGCAGTGGATAAGGTTGAATGTCCATAAATCCAAGCCGAGTGGATTATTGCTTTTATTGGAGTTTATGGTGACCCTTCATTTATTTTTGAATAGCTTTTGCCCGTGGGTTTGTCTGCGGGGAAGTCGGAAATTGTTCCATGGTAACGTACCACCAGGAATCCAGGATTAGAAGTATCTGTGTACGTTCAGCTGTTAAGGCGTAAAATATTATCAGACTGACAGACAGAGCAATATTCGCATTTATTATATTAGCATGGAAATTAACTACATGTTTGTTTACTATAGATATAATATCACAGTTTAAGTGAATAAATTTGCAAATAATTATAGCCACATTTATTTTGCATAACTTTATGTACACGAACATATCGCATTCTAAAATGGGCATTATCATAATTGTTACTTTTTATGACATAAAAAAATATAATACCCAAGAAAACCCAGCATAACAGAATATAACTTAAAAATACATTTTTCCTAAAAGCATTCCATCATTTCCACAAAATTTACATTCACACCACATTTTAATAAAACTCAAAGACTTCCGTAATAGGCCCCGCTCTATTTCACCCCTATCGAATAAATTCTCCCTCGCCGCTTCGCCCCCGGGGGAAAAACTTGGAAGAAAATAGTTACCTAGTGCGTAGGTGAGGGTAACATTCCACTAAGTTATTTAGGGAACTTACTGGCTACTGTGCTGGAAAGTCGTTTATGGATGTAATACTAACAGTCTATTAAGTTATCAAGTTGTTTCATTTATTATTTACCATGTAATCTGTTTCTTAGTAATTAAGTATAAAAATAAGGTATTGCAGTGGCAACATAATTATAATTGGTAGCATAGTAACAATTAGTTTTATCAACTGGCAACTCGCTCCCTTCTGTCAACCTTCAGTCGTACCTAAGCACGTTAGCTCTGTAATAAAATTAAGTTATAATTAAAATAAAAAGTAAATCAAATAGATCTATGAGTTTTTTTTAATACAAAATTGCAGTGTTAATTTTGTACCTTTTGTAGTGTTAAACTCAAACTAAAAAGACCAAGGAAACAATGAATGGATTGTGTCAGGAATGGTATGAAAGAAAAAGGATTAACGTGTTGTGGCGACCCCAAGTAGCATGGGACTAGAGCAGTACGATCATCATGTAAAGTTAGACTCTAAAAATATAAAAAAAGGAACTACAACAATCGATTATGGTCTTAAAAGTAATAATGAATAGGGTTAAAAGTTCCACTTACTCCTTTGTAAAGGGAGTATCTTTCGACTAGACGAGTTTTGTTTCTAGTGGGCTACTGCCCAACGGATTTCGTCGGGCTGTTGCAAAAGTTAGACTATGACGTCACACAGCAGTTACTCCTTGTACTCTCGTGTTATTTAATAATTATTTACTACTTCATAAAAAATAAAAATAAAAAAAAATATCCCTGGACATTTCACACAGCACCATCTAGTTCCAAGCTAAGCAACCTAATGCTTGTGTTATGGTAGCTAGATGGCTGATAAACTACATATATACATTTTTTTTTTTGTAAATACATACATATTATAGATAGAAAAACACCCAGACCCGGAACAACTACTTGTAGGTCATACAAATATTTGTTCCGTACGGGAATCGAACCCGCGACATGCAGCGCAGCAGTCAATCGCTTGACCACTGCGCCAACCGTGCCGTCAGAACTTCATAACTGTATCTTCCTACAAACCACCATCATCCTACCTCTCCTCACACATTTCACACGCCAACACACACGCTTTATCTAATATAATTTTCATATTTTTTGTTAGGTTAAAATATATTAAATGTGTCTACTTTTTAGGGTTCCGTATCCAAAGGGTAAAACGGGACCCTATTACTAAGACTCCGCTGTCTGTCTGTCTGTCTGTCTGTCTCCAGGCTGTATCTCATAAACCGTGATAGCTAGAAAGCTGAAATTTTCACAAATGATGTATTACTATTGCCGCTATAACAACAAATACTAAAAATTAAAAAAATATATATATTAAGCGGGGCTCCCATACAACAGATATGATTTTTTTTGCCGTTTTTATAGATAATGGTACGGAACCCTTCGTGCGCGAGTCCGACTCGCACTTGGCCGGTTTTTTCCCTTCCCCAATAATCACCTGTACATGAAAGCCAGCCATTGTATGTCAATTATGTTTAATTCAAGGTGAGAGCCTGGGGATCCGTCAGACAGGACATCCTAGTATAGACGCCAAAGGATATCATTATGCATTTTTGTTAAAATGTTATTCTTGCATTTATGTATATTATTTAGTAAACCTATGTGAACCTTTGTAAAGAGAGAAAATAAATACATTGTATTGTTCATTGTATCACGTGACTGATTTTCGTTATTCTTAATTTGCGACCAAACAAAAAAACTTGTTTTTATTTCGTTTACACAGTCATTGTATCATAATGCTGTAAAAAAATATGAATTGTGTATTAGCTGGTTAGGTCAAAAATGTCAAATGGTAAAGGATTACATTTGCTGAACATAATTTATTAGCCTAGACTGTTTGCCTCTATGGGTTTTTTATATAATAATAGCACGCCTGTAATCCCAAAGGGTTAGACAGAAATGTACTTGCAGTACACCCACATTTCGCCAGTTATTTATTTTTTTATTTATTCATGAACACATACATTTGTTTTAACAGGTATGACCAGAGCTAACAAAAAAGATAAGTAAAGTTAAGTTAAAAGCTTGAGGAAAGGAGGAGGTTAGGTTAAGTTATGTTAAAGTCCAGTGTATTAAAGGGCGAGCCTATTGCCACCAACCGATATAACACTTTGCCCGACCCGGAAATCGAACCCAGGACCTCGTGCTCAGCAGTCGTGCTTGCGACCACTATACCAACGAGGCTGTTAAATCACATCGCAACAAAATTATTTTGACTTCCTTAGCATCAGCAAACAAAGCCGAAGCTCACGTGTTCTTCCCGGCGATTGCGATATAATTTTCGTAGAATCTTCTGGTTACGGAAAACGTGAATAATGTTTTAACTTTGACCTTCAAACAAAGTTTGCAATTTCCTCATTTGTTTACAAAAGCCAGTTTCAACTGTACAGTTACGTAATCAGCGTATAATGTTCTCAATACTGAGACACAGGTCTTATTTCTATTAATCATCGCCCTGCCTTCGACTGTTGGTTTTAGGACATGTTAGTTTCTAAATAATAACGGCCAGTCGGGTCGATTGCCTGGATTGGTCCGTAGATGGGTGGTCCGTGGATGGGACACTAACTTACCAAGTTTCCTCCGTGTCTCTGAAAGTATCAGTCAGTCAGTCAGGACTTTGATTTTATATTGCGGGATGATTTTGGAAAAACTGTAAGTAGAGTATGTAGACTTTCAAGTCTATCTCGACACTATCTATGTCCGTCCGTCGTATGACGACAGGCCGTGTCGACGGCGCGTTCGTGTTCCACGCGCGCCTCAAAGAGATGTCAGCAAACGGAAGGGGCCCGCAAGGGCCGATGCCTGCCAGGGCTGCGGTACTGTTCGAAAGAGATACCGCGGCCCTGGAACATAAAGGGCCAAAGAAGGAACATGGGTGGTTTTTAGTCAGTAAGAGTCTGACACTCCCTTCCGCTCCGCCCAGAGCGGGAGGGGTCATTTGATGATTTCCCACCCTCCAAAAAAACAAAAAAAAGGGGTGGAATTTCGAAAAACCCTTTCTAAGTGGACCCTTTGCCACTAGTAGGTACCAGTGGCGAAGAGTGAAAATTGAGTCAGGGGAAACCGAAGAAAAGAATGAGAATTGTTTTTTTTTCCTATGTTTATTTGGACCTCATTTTCGTTATCAGTGACCTCAAAAACTATGAAAATGACATCGATGAAGAAAAACCAAAAATTTTCATCGGCGCCATCCTGAATTTCATTTTGACCTAATTTTCGTTATCAGCGACCCCAAAAACCACGAAAATGACACTCATGACGAAATAACTGATTTTTTTTGCTGGCGCCATAATCGATTTACAGTTTGGCTACATTTTCGTTATCAGCGACCCCAAAAGCCATGAAAATGACACCCATGACGAAAAAACCTAAAATCTTCATGGGCGTCGTCTTGAATTTTTATATTTTGACCTTATTTTCGTCATTGGCGGCCCCAAAAACCACGAAAATGACACCCATGACGAAAAACCGAAAAAAAACAGGACTGAATTTCATACTGGGGGATGATTTTGGAAAAACTGTGATACACGTTTCTCATAATTAATCTCTTCTTAACTGAAGAGTATGTACACAAATTTTCAATTCAATCGACCTCGAGAATAAAAAGTTTCATAGGAAACTCAACACCCATTTTTACCCTTTTAGGGGTAGAATTTCGAAAAACCTTTTCATAGTGGATACCTACTCTTCACAAAGAATACACCCTTTAAATTTCATGTCTTTAACACCAACAGCTTAGGCTGTAAGTTGATATATCAGTCAGTCAGTCAGGACTTTGAAATTCATATTGAGGGATGATTTTGGAAAAACTTTGATACAAGTTTCTCATAATTGTAACTGCAGAGTAGGTACACAAATTTTCAAGTCCATCGACCACGAGGATAAAAAGTTTCATAGAAAACACCCCATTTTACCCTCTTAGGTGTAGAATTTCGAAAAACCCTTTCTTTGTGGATACCTACTCTTCACAAAGAATACACACTCCAAATTTCATTGCTCTATGGCCAGTGGTTTGGGCTGTGCGTTGATATATCAGTCAGTCAAGACTTTGAATTTTATATTGAGGGATGATTTTGGAAAAACTGTGATATACATTTCTCATAGTTTTAACTGAAGAGTATGTAGACTTTTAAGTCAATCGACCCGAGAATAAAAAGTTTTACCGAAAATTCAACACCCCATTTCTCCCCTTTAGGGGTGGAATTTCGAAAAACCCTTTCTTAGTGGATACCTACTCTTCACAAAGAATACACCCTTTAAATTTCATGTCTTTAACACCAACAGCTTAGGCTGTAAGTTGATATATCAGTCAGTCAGTCAGGACTTTGAATTTCATATTGAGGGATGATTTTGGAAAAACTTTGATACAAGTTTCTCATAATTGTAACTGCAGAGTAGGTACACAAATTTTCAAGTCCATCGACCGCGAGAAAACTCAACACCCCATTTTACCCTCTTAGGGGTAGAATTTCGAAAAACCCTTTCATAGTGGATACCTACTCTTCACAAAGAATACACACTCCAAATTTCATTGCTCTAGGACCAGCGGTTTGGGCTGTGCGTTGATATCTCTGTCAGTCAGTCAGGACTTTGAATTTTATATATATAGATATATATAGATAGATAAATAAATCATTCAATATATTTGAGGTTATTTTTTACATTTTACATTTATTTAAGCAACACAGGGCCGTGTAACACGGGGTGAAGCTATTGCCATTAACCGGACACTAATCCCTGCCCGACCTGGGAATGAAACACTGGACCTTAATACAATGAATGAGTCGGAGAGCGTTTAGAAAAAAAACTCAAAACTTATCAGTACATTCGGTCACAAAATATCGAACTCCCTCATTATTAATGAACGAATAATTTGCTAAAAAAACTAAAGAACAAAAAGAAAATAATACACATAAAAATAAAATAGCAAATCAATTTCTTTATCAACTTATAATTTGGACATAAAATGCTGACACAAAATATCTAGATCTATAATTCTTTGTCATCAGTATTTTTGTCACAAACTATGAGGGTAGTGTGATAAACGGGCTATCGTTCGAGTT
Source organism: Eurois occulta (assembly GCA_950022335.1). Taxonomy (NCBI): domain Eukaryota; kingdom Metazoa; phylum Arthropoda; class Insecta; order Lepidoptera; family Noctuidae; genus Eurois; species Eurois occulta. The sequence goes on along the minus strand of OX465481.1, from coordinate 5,701,745 downwards.
TTTCAGTGGGTGACGGTGGGCAGTGGATAAGGTTGAATGTCCATAAATCCAAGCCGAGTGGATTATTGCTTTTATTGGAGTTTATGGTGACCCTTCATTTATTTTTGAATAGCTTTTGCCCGTGGGTTTGTCTGCGGGGAAGTCGGAAATTGTTCCATGGTAACGTACCACCAGGAATCCAGGATTAGAAGTATCTGTGTACGTTCAGCTGTTAAGGCGTAAAATATTATCAGACTGACAGACAGAGCAATATTCGCATTTATTATATTAGCATGGAAATTAACTACATGTTTGTTTACTATAGATATAATATCACAGTTTAAGTGAATAAATTTGCAAATAATTATAGCCACATTTATTTTGCATAACTTTATGTACACGAACATATCGCATTCTAAAATGGGCATTATCATAATTGTTACTTTTTATGACATAAAAAAATATAATACCCAAGAAAACCCAGCATAACAGAATATAACTTAAAAATACATTTTTCCTAAAAGCATTCCATCATTTCCACAAAATTTACATTCACACCACATTTTAATAAAACTCAAAGACTTCCGTAATAGGCCCCGCTCTATTTCACCCCTATCGAATAAATTCTCCCTCGCCGCTTCGCCCCCGGGGGAAAAACTTGGAAGAAAATAGTTACCTAGTGCGTAGGTGAGGGTAACATTCCACTAAGTTATTTAGGGAACTTACTGGCTACTGTGCTGGAAAGTCGTTTATGGATGTAATACTAACAGTCTATTAAGTTATCAAGTTGTTTCATTTATTATTTACCATGTAATCTGTTTCTTAGTAATTAAGTATAAAAATAAGGTATTGCAGTGGCAACATAATTATAATTGGTAGCATAGTAACAATTAGTTTTATCAACTGGCAACTCGCTCCCTTCTGTCAACCTTCAGTCGTACCTAAGCACGTTAGCTCTGTAATAAAATTAAGTTATAATTAAAATAAAAAGTAAATCAAATAGATCTATGAGTTTTTTTTAATACAAAATTGCAGTGTTAATTTTGTACCTTTTGTAGTGTTAAACTCAAACTAAAAAGACCAAGGAAACAATGAATGGATTGTGTCAGGAATGGTATGAAAGAAAAAGGATTAACGTGTTGTGGCGACCCCAAGTAGCATGGGACTAGAGCAGTACGATCATCATGTAAAGTTAGACTCTAAAAATATAAAAAAAGGAACTACAACAATCGATTATGGTCTTAAAAGTAATAATGAATAGGGTTAAAAGTTCCACTTACTCCTTTGTAAAGGGAGTATCTTTCGACTAGACGAGTTTTGTTTCTAGTGGGCTACTGCCCAACGGATTTCGTCGGGCTGTTGCAAAAGTTAGACTATGACGTCACACAGCAGTTACTCCTTGTACTCTCGTGTTATTTAATAATTATTTACTACTTCATAAAAAATAAAAATAAAAAAAAATATCCCTGGACATTTCACACAGCACCATCTAGTTCCAAGCTAAGCAACCTAATGCTTGTGTTATGGTAGCTAGATGGCTGATAAACTACATATATACATTTTTTTTTTTGTAAATACATACATATTATAGATAGAAAAACACCCAGACCCGGAACAACTACTTGTAGGTCATACAAATATTTGTTCCGTACGGGAATCGAACCCGCGACATGCAGCGCAGCAGTCAATCGCTTGACCACTGCGCCAACCGTGCCGTCAGAACTTCATAACTGTATCTTCCTACAAACCACCATCATCCTACCTCTCCTCACACATTTCACACGCCAACACACACGCTTTATCTAATATAATTTTCATATTTTTTGTTAGGTTAAAATATATTAAATGTGTCTACTTTTTAGGGTTCCGTATCCAAAGGGTAAAACGGGACCCTATTACTAAGACTCCGCTGTCTGTCTGTCTGTCTGTCTGTCTCCAGGCTGTATCTCATAAACCGTGATAGCTAGAAAGCTGAAATTTTCACAAATGATGTATTACTATTGCCGCTATAACAACAAATACTAAAAATTAAAAAAATATATATATTAAGCGGGGCTCCCATACAACAGATATGATTTTTTTTGCCGTTTTTATAGATAATGGTACGGAACCCTTCGTGCGCGAGTCCGACTCGCACTTGGCCGGTTTTTTCCCTTCCCCAATAATCACCTGTACATGAAAGCCAGCCATTGTATGTCAATTATGTTTAATTCAAGGTGAGAGCCTGGGGATCCGTCAGACAGGACATCCTAGTATAGACGCCAAAGGATATCATTATGCATTTTTGTTAAAATGTTATTCTTGCATTTATGTATATTATTTAGTAAACCTATGTGAACCTTTGTAAAGAGAGAAAATAAATACATTGTATTGTTCATTGTATCACGTGACTGATTTTCGTTATTCTTAATTTGCGACCAAACAAAAAAACTTGTTTTTATTTCGTTTACACAGTCATTGTATCATAATGCTGTAAAAAAATATGAATTGTGTATTAGCTGGTTAGGTCAAAAATGTCAAATGGTAAAGGATTACATTTGCTGAACATAATTTATTAGCCTAGACTGTTTGCCTCTATGGGTTTTTTATATAATAATAGCACGCCTGTAATCCCAAAGGGTTAGACAGAAATGTACTTGCAGTACACCCACATTTCGCCAGTTATTTATTTTTTTATTTATTCATGAACACATACATTTGTTTTAACAGGTATGACCAGAGCTAACAAAAAAGATAAGTAAAGTTAAGTTAAAAGCTTGAGGAAAGGAGGAGGTTAGGTTAAGTTATGTTAAAGTCCAGTGTATTAAAGGGCGAGCCTATTGCCACCAACCGATATAACACTTTGCCCGACCCGGAAATCGAACCCAGGACCTCGTGCTCAGCAGTCGTGCTTGCGACCACTATACCAACGAGGCTGTTAAATCACATCGCAACAAAATTATTTTGACTTCCTTAGCATCAGCAAACAAAGCCGAAGCTCACGTGTTCTTCCCGGCGATTGCGATATAATTTTCGTAGAATCTTCTGGTTACGGAAAACGTGAATAATGTTTTAACTTTGACCTTCAAACAAAGTTTGCAATTTCCTCATTTGTTTACAAAAGCCAGTTTCAACTGTACAGTTACGTAATCAGCGTATAATGTTCTCAATACTGAGACACAGGTCTTATTTCTATTAATCATCGCCCTGCCTTCGACTGTTGGTTTTAGGACATGTTAGTTTCTAAATAATAACGGCCAGTCGGGTCGATTGCCTGGATTGGTCCGTAGATGGGTGGTCCGTGGATGGGACACTAACTTACCAAGTTTCCTCCGTGTCTCTGAAAGCATGTAAAGCCGTTGGTCCCGGCTATCAATTGTAGATCTTTGGCAGTCGTTATAGGTAGTCAGTGGACCGAAAGTCTGACAACCAGTCTTACTAAGGGGTATTCTATTACTGAGTACCAAATGGGTTGTGGAGGTCAGATAGGCAGTCGCTCCATGTAAAATACTGGTATTCAGCTGCATTTGGTTAGACTGGAAGCCAACCCCAACCTAGTTGGGCTGGCTCGAACCAATAACCCACAGTTTTTTTGTCGATAGGGCCGATGCTATTGAGCCACCAGTGGTCTGTACTGTTTCATGCAACAAAACCCACAATGTCTAATATGCGTTACACTGCGCGCTATAGTAAGCTGTTTTTACCCGACTACGGCGAAGCAAAGATTGTTATTTACGCTAAAATTAATATCGGTTATCAGTAATTATTTTCTTTTTTGAGCTGTGCAGGTGGCTATATACTGGTCTAACACCATTTAAGGTCATCGACACGAAAAGATGAAGAAATAATTATTTCTAGACATTGTTATTTGTTTTGATAAACAGAATAATTACCTCGTTGCCGGCTATATGGTGAGTCTTTTTACATACTTTGTTTTAGCTAAATTAGAAACCGTTTTAAACAAAAAAAAAAGTAAAAAAAAGAAAAAAAATGTATTTTAATTTATTAATACCTCATACATTTTGTCTAGTGTACTTGTTAGATGTAAATATTATAAAAATTAAGCAACAAAATTATTCTAAACTATTCGGTATATTTAAATGACAAGCGCCATATTCTTTTGACAACATTTCAAAGTCAATTGCGTTTACATAAAAGGACAAGGCTTGTTAAAAGGCTCAAGTTTCTGAGATGTTGCGTATAAAGATATTCAACAGATGGTACACTTTTGTTTTTTTGGCCTTTTAAAGTATATTTTCTTTTAAAGTCCCGACTATTAACTAAAGGTCACTGTCTTGTATTAAAACTTGTCATGATGTCTTTAGCACTCACACTTGCTTTTCAGTTTCTTCTCAACTTATAAAAAAACCGGCCAAGTGCGAGTCGGACTCGCGCACGAAGGGTTCCGTACCATTATCTATAAAAACGGCAAAAAAATCATATCTGTTGTATGGGAGCCCCCTTAATATATATATTTTTTTTAATTTTTAGTATTTGTTGTTATAGCGGCAATAGTAATACATCATTTGTGAAAATTTCAGCTTTCTGGCTATCACGGTTTATGAGATACAGCCTGGAGACAGACAGACAGACAGACAGACAGACAGCGAAGTCTTAGTAACAGGGTCCCGTTTTACCCTTTGGGTACGGAACCCTAAAAATTGAATAAAATGTGCAACAATAAATTCGGTCCGAACATTTGCTTTGAGAAAGCAATACAATTTACATATGTCGGATTGTCAGGATTTATTCCGTTAGGCACGTACATCATGTGGGTCTGCTCACATGATGTACGTGGGTTTCGTGCAATGAAAATAAAATGGGTGCGATACACTGTTTCTATTAAACTAACAAATTACCTGAAATTACAATTTAACACAATAACACGAGGCAAAATGCATCGGGGTACATTTCCAAGACGCAACTCCACTGCGATCAGACCTTCCAATGTCCTCGTTGCCCCAGAGCTGTAAACATAAAGGCTCTGTAGAAATACGCAGTGGTGAGGGCAGACTTGTAACTAGGTCGCGTGATGTCACCACTGGCGTACTTGCGATTAATTTTAAGCCCATACCAATTGACCGGATCCGACACATATATTATTTTGTCGCAAGCGGCGTTCGTTTAAGACTAGATGTAAAAATGGCTAGAGCAAAATAATCGTATTAGGTGGCGTTCTGAGTTTATGCGTGGCTTTAGATACGTTTGTATTTTTATTAGGTTGGTATGTATTTTCACATCATGTGTGTATTTTATATTGGTAATATCTGGACTACCTCGTTGCTCTAGTGGTCGCAAGCGCGACTCCTGAGCATGAGGTGCTGTGTTCGTTTCCCTGGTCTTGCAAAGTGCTATTGGGTTTATCTAGCAGGAATTTTTCAGTAGCAGCCATGGAATCTGAATTTATGCCCGGTTGATGGCAATATTCACACCTATAGGTGTGAACCGGGCAACATGGGACATGGGACTTAAACATAACTGTCGAAATGTGGGGAGAATTAATGGGTATACGTCTGCCTACCCTACGGGGATTACAGGCGTTATGTATTATGTAATTTTTGAAAGTCAGTAAAATCTAATCTTTACAAACCAGATCATTTGCCATTTCAATACCTATTAAATAAAACTTCATTTTATAGTTCACAAGGCAAGCAGCAAGTATCCAATAAACCTAAATCTAGTATAGGATAGTACATTGATCGTACGCGCGACTATAAATCGTAAGTGGTGATAAATGGCTGGCCCAAAGCCAACTAAGGGAAGTCTCATATGACACCGTTCGTCTGCGCGGTCAACGAAGTGGGACAAAAATGTATTGGCGGTGGACCGCGCGGAGAAGCGGTGAGCGCCACTCGTCCGCGCGTCGTCGGTCGGTGGCGACGAAGCATATTATAATTATGTATTTGCGGTGAACGCCGCTCGTACGCACGGTCGGGTGGAGGCCTCGAAGGAAATGTATTGACGGTGCGCCGCACGGAGAAGCGGTGAGTGCCACTCGTCCGCGCGGTCGGTCGGAGGACGCCTTGCATTTATATTGGCGGTGAGAGCCGCTCGTACGCGCGGTCGTGCGGTGGCCGAGAAACAATTGACTGGCGGTGCGCCAATCGGAGAGGCGATGAGCGCCGCTCGTACGCGTGGTCGGGCTGTGTACATGTGTTAGGCATCACCGAATTTAAAACAAGCCAAGCTTTAAAAAAAAGCCAAGCCAACATGAGATCAGCTTCACTGCCCAACCGCGCGGATGAGCGCTGTCGTGTGATACCCGCATAATGCCGTGATAAGACGGTTCCGTCGGTGGAACCTTACAACTAGCACGACTTGTGATATGAGAGGGTGATCTGTTTATAGCTTAGTATCGTACGTATTTTTATTAGTCTTGTGGAATGTTTTCAATGTTGTAACCTTTTGTGTGTATACGCATGACGACAAAAACAGACGTTCAATAAATCTCTGATTTTTACATGCTCACAGTAAATAACACTGATTACTGATTTACTGAGTTATAATACTGATTTGAGTTTGTTTTGTCTTGTGTGAGACAATTAAAAATAATTAATAAATTTTAATTAAAATTAATACCAAATGTCTTTTTCTTTTTTCTTTACTAAAGCAATGGTGGCCCAGTCGTTACTCCTACGACTAACGAGTCACTCAGTCGGTCGTGGCTTCAAATTCAGTCAGTTACTCAACTTTGCTCAATTGATTTCATATTCACTGCTCCTAAAACGGTGAAAGAAAACATCGTGAGAAAGCATGTTCTTGAACCAAAAAATCGAAGACATGTGACACGGCTCACTTTCTATCAACATAAAGACATCATCATTCATCATTCTCATTTTTTTTTTTTCATTTTTTTTTTCATTTTTTTTTTCTTTCTTTTGATTTAATTGTATGATCCAAAGTTGGTTGAAATGTATATATAAAAGCCCTGCCTGCCTGTGCCTTTAGCATTTTAAAAAAGTCCATTAAAACTTTAAATTTTTGAGAAATAAAGTTCTTAAACCATAAATAAAAAAATGTTAAAAAAACACATGCTTATTTTTATGGACTGCTAAGTCCATACCAATAAGTTTATTCGTGGCTTATTGCCGATATAAAACGACAAGGTTCGAAGGCACGCGTGCACTCACACCCCTTCTATGTCAGAGGGTAGGTAGAACGTGGAGCTCGCAGTTCATTGTTTACTGTGTAGGTGTTTAGATACACGTGCCGTAGAAATGTTTGTTATTGGAGGATATTTTATTTGTTTACAGGGATGGCCCTTATGAAGTAAGTCGCATGTTAGAGAAAGTAATTTAATACTTAGCGTAATGTTGAGTTAGTTGGTTTAGTTTTTTATTATTTAGTGTTTTAACAACAGTAGTGTAACCGTCAGACTGCCTAGTCACATGTCTCAAGTTCGAACCCAAGACACTCCCTCTGATTTTTCGGATACATGTGGTATTGTATAATTATCACATGCTTTGAAGGAAAACATCGTGAGGAAACCAGCATGCCTGACAGCTATTTTTCGACGGCATGTAAAGCCAAGTCACGAAGCCCATGGGTGGCATAAAAACTCTGAAATCAGATTAGGCACTAACTACACGATAAAAAAAAAATATATATCTTTATTTCAGACCCACATCAGTCCATAAGTTGTTAGTGGTTAGTAACAGATTGAGCTTATATGCTATGTTAGTGTTATTAGCGCTTAGTTCAATTTAACTTAAACCTATACCTATTTTAACCCAGTGTCTTTGGATGGGGCAATCCACTCTGCCAACTATCATTTTCAGAATGCTGTTCCGAGTGCCACGTAAGCGTTGCAGTAAGGCGCCGCTTTCTTACGCATGATGGCGTGAAAGCCATCCGTACGAGCTGCAGCAAACATTCCCAATGCACTGCAACGTCGTGGCAACCGCAACAGCATCCTAAAAGCGTTGTATAAAGAAAGAAGAGAAGAGTTTAATATTTGAAATACTATAATGAATAATGTATCCCATCAAAAACATAACATTACAAAAATGTAAGTCTCGTAACGCAGTGTTTCTACCGTAAAAAGTTGCGGGATTTAATGTAAAACCAAGTCGGTTCATCTGCTCAGTACCTGCCTATGCGAGCATCTATCCAACCACTTTGTCATAAATTGTTACCTAATTAGTAATTAACATTTTTATTTAGGGACCGTATCAATATGAAACATCTTTATTTCTTTAATAAAAACGATGACGTGGCAATCGTTAAGGGCAATAGAATCTCATGTAATTGTTTAATTTCATTAGTAATATTACGTGGGCGAAAGTAACCCTGTCTTTCTGGCTCTCTGTCTGACATCTTTTCACACTTGAACGGATTTGGATGAAATTTGGCGCTCGGCTCTACCATGACCAGGTAGCCTACCATGAAATCTTAAAGCAGGAGTAATTCCAGTGTGGAGAAGAGATAGCGCTAGACGACCTGTATAGCTCTGTCTCTTTCCCACGCTGGAATTACTCCTGCTTTAAGACGTCATAGTAACCCCCTGAACCTGATACTTCGATCTTGGAACGTTTCCGTAGGATACTTTCCGACATACAAACGGGCGAAGCCGTGGCCAGGAGCTAGTTTAATAATCAATTCTGATAAAAATCACCTGTAACAAAAATATTTAAAAAAGAGAAATCAAAATCTCTAGTCTATAATTATGCAATAAATTCAGTGAACATCTACTTTCGTGTAAAAATAGAGCCTACGACAATTTGTATGCGAACTACAACGCTACGCGTGCTACGAATTCAATGAGCTACGCGTGCTACGAATTTGCTACGAGAATCGTAGCAATTTTAATTGGTAAATCATCTACCGAAAAGTTTTGATTAATCTTAAATGTCATTTACAAGTTAAGATGAGGCTGAGCTTTAAAGGCTTTTTGAATCCAATCATTTGGACTTTATAAATGGATTTTGTGACTTCAAAATTGCTCTTGCAAAAGTACATCGGGAATTTTATTGCACAAATGGGGGAAATAAAAGCTTAAGTAGAAAATTTGAATTTTGCGAGTGAGTTTGAAAAGTAATTTGAAGAGGTGATTATTCTACATTGGCTTAATAAAGCACAATGGCCAAGAGTAGTAGAGCGAAAAAGTTTGTGTGTTGTTACTTTTTTGCAATCAGAGTTTTTAAGTGCTTACACACTATACAAATAAATTAAATTAAAGTGTCTGTTTCAAATTTTTTAATAGCGGCTTTTTAATAAATGAATATGAAAGTTTATACGGAACATAAAACATTTTTTTTCTGTTTGTCTGTCTGTTTGTTCCAGCATATCTCCGAAACGGCAGGACAAATTTTAACTGGTTGATGGCTGATGTTATAAGAAAAAAGATTGGGATTCCGTACAAAAAAAAATCCTTTAAAATTGTTCACAAAATTCGATTTAAATAGTGAAGTAATATTTTTATAATAATTTCACGCGGAGGACAGTCGCGGGCACAGCTAGTTTATAATAAAATTAATTCGTTATAATAATATTAACAATGAACTCATGAAGTGCATCTTTATTCATCACAGAAATTCATATAACATTTCCATTATACAAAGTTTAAATCATTTCCATACGCTCACATTCCTCATTTAATTCCTAATGTCAAAAGGTTCGCGACCCTTACAACACAACATAATTGGACTCAAAGAAAGGTGTTTTCTAAAGTCTCTCTAAGAGGATCATAAAGTTAGAATGTAAATTTCGAGTGATTTTTACACGAGTACTTGCAGTAATGCCATTAAAACTTATTTGAGAACTTTCAACGACAAACACTTTTGGAAAAACAACTAATTTTACAAGCTAACTTTTTAATTAAATTTAAATTATTCGGGGACGTGATTAGAATAACGTTTTCGCTTATTCCTTTTTGGGAATCATTGCAACAAAGGTTTGTTATAGGCGTATGGCTTGAGCAGTTTTTATTTTTTCGCCATGGGATCTGGAGGCCATAGTCCTTGCGCGCCTGCACGAGTGGCGCGCGGAGGCACTACGCCGGGGGGAAACTCCGCTGCCGCGGCAAATTATCGCTCAGCGGACAGACCTCCGGCGCGATCTAATGGCGACATGGAGAGAGCGACTGTCGCAACCCCGTGCAGTGCACGCAACGATAGTGGTGATAAGTCCCCTCTTTGAGGAGTAGCTAGAGAGGCGCAACGGCACCCTCACCTTCCGCCTGACGCAGGTCCTCACCGGACACGGTTGTTTCGGGAGGTACCTGCACCGAATCGGGCGAGAGGAAACGCCCGGGTGTTCTCATTGTGAGGATCGGTGGACACGGTGGAGCACACCGTGGAGGTCTGCTCCGCTTGGGCTGAGCACCGCCGTCTCCTCGTAGCGGCGATTGGCGGCGGCGACCTCCCGCGTCCGGCCCTGGTTCAAGCCATGGTCCGGGGCGAGAGGGAATGGGAAGCCGTCACCTCCTTCTGCGAAGCAGTCATGCTAGCGAAGGAGGCGGCGGAACGTAAGAGGGAGAGAACCTCACGTTCCAGCCGCCGCGGGAGAAGCACCGGGCGTCGGGGGCCACGTCGTGATGGCTCTCGGCCACCGTAGGCGCGGGCTTGTGGACGGTGAGTAATAGGCTAGCTCGCCGTCCGTCCGTCGTATGACGACAGGCCGTGTCGACGGCGCGTTCGTGTTTCACGCGCGTCTCAAAGAGATGTCAGCAAACATGAGGGGCCCACAAGGGCCGATGCCTGCCAGGGCTGCGGGACTGTTCGAAAGAGATACCGCGGCCCTGGAACATAAAGGGCAAAACAATTTTGGCATTTATGGCGTACAAAACAACATGTTTTTGTCTTTGTATTAACCATAAAAAAATAATAATAAAAAAATGAGTCTACACAGCAAACTATGAAATTTAAATAATTAATCCTAATGCTTATTAAAACATAAAGTATTCTTATTACAGATTTGGGGGTCAAATAGTGAAAATTTCGAAATTTTCGGTATCTATTTAATTAATTGCGGTAATTTAGAAATTCCGATATCAACTAATAGCTTTTGGCTATGAGATATTTTAGTAAAGTAATAGAATTATGTTTCGAAAGACAAGTGACGCCATCTATTAGCAAAAGAACGTTATTCTTGTTTTCTTTCGGAACAGTACTTTTTTTCAGGATGAAAGGTACCCAATGTCCGTTTGTGTGTACGAGTATATGCAAAATTTCAAGAAGATCGGTTCAGTAAGCGTGAAACGGTAACAAACAACCATACTTTCGCATTTATAATATATTGTACAGCATAGTATATTATATTATATATAGTAAGTATAGTATAGTATGTAGTATATATGGAGTATCTATATATATAATATGAAGTATGGATGTATGTTTGTTTGTAAATTTCTTTATTACCTCGTATCTTCCAAACGGCTAGATGGATATCGTCAGTTAAGGTATCGTTATATTCGCCTTTAAAACCCGAGTGTTCTTAGGAAGGTGATTGAAAAAAAAATGGGGTTTTTTTAGCGCGTAATAGTAATTCGTAAATAAAAAAAAAATAACCAAACCTATCGAGTAGGATATCAAAATATAGGAAATTAAAAGAAGATTGCAAAAATATAAACAACTTATATGTTTAAAAGTCATTTGAACTGAAAAATCGTGTAATAAGGGGAAAACATCATATATAATAAAAATAGCTAAATCGTCGATAGCGAAATCTTTCACGTTACTAAACTAAAACGCTGGAAAAAAAAAATTTGTTGCAAAAACTAAAAACCCTGACTGAAAAAACTGAAAAGCTTAATTTAAAATGTGCTTGTTTATGGTTTTTCAGTTTTTTCAGTCGGATTTTTTAGCTTTTTTTTTTTTAACAGTGTCCCGCTCACGAATTTCTCCTGTATCGTGGGTGCATTAACAAACATTATAACCCGGAACAATCAAGCCACACAAATATTTGTTCAGTGTGGGAAGCGAATTCGCAACACACAGCAAAGCAGCCAATCGCTAAGCCACTGCGCCAACTATGCAATCAAACTACTAGTACTTGAATCCACCTACTTCCGACTATTATTAGGAATCTTCCGGACTGGTAGGGCATTCAATCAACACATCTTCGCCACAGCACCTGTACTCCACCTTCTGCATCCAGTCTGACAAAGCCAACTATTATAAAGTCATAACATAACACCACACCTGTAATACCCGAAGAGTTAGGCAGAGGTGTACCTAATAGTACACCCACATTTCGTTAGTTATGTTAAAGTCCCATGTTATAGGCGAGGCTATTGCCATCAACTGTGGACATATCCAGACTCCGTGGCTGCTACTGAAATTCCTTATGGAAAAACCCAATAACACTTTACCCGACCTTGGAATCAAACCCTGGACATCATGCTCAGCGGTTGCGCTTGCAACCAGTAGACCAACAAGGTAGACAGCCGTTTCATAAAGTCGTCGATCTATGTAGTAAAGAGACGTTCCATGCAACGCTTACCAATGCGCAGACTCCACATCGCGGGCATCGGTACTTCGACAGACATAACTAGCCCAGTTCCACTTCAGCTTGCTTACTCAGCACGCTATGTTAATCTATCTACCTATTATAAGGCCTGAGGCCTTCCTCTATGGGAAGCAATGGGGTGCAATCCACCACGGAGAGTAATATACCTGGGCGGAGTGATAAGTCTAGTAAAAATCTATTTTGGAATAAAATTATCGCAAATTGCATGTAACTTCCTTGTTCATAACTCTTTTGAGGGACTATATTTAAATGTTCAGCCAGTACCGCCGGTTAGTTTTTTTTTGAGAGCCATTAAATAAAAACAATTGAACGCATTTTCGCAAAGATTGAGAAAAGTGAATTTCGAGTGTTGATTAAACATTATTTTTTGCGCAAAAAAACGATTACGGGAACGAAACAAAGGCTTGATAAATTTTATCGGGACTCTGTTCCGTCGATTAAAATTATTCATGAATGGTATATACCTATTCATGGCACATATTCGCCAGATTTGGCCCCTTGCGACTATTTTCTGTTTCCGAATTTAAAAAAATGGTTCGGTGGAAAAAGATTTAGCTCCAACGAGGAGATCATGCTCGAAACCAATGCCTATTTTGAAGGGTTGCGGAGCGGAAGGGAGTGTCAGACTTTTACTGACTAAAAACCATCCATATTCCTTCTTTTGCCTTTTATGTTCCAGGGCCGCGGTATCTCTTTCGAACAGTCCCGCAGCCCTGGCAGGCATCGGCCCTTGTGGGCCCCTCCCGTTTGCTGACATCTCTTTGAGGCGCGCGTGGAACACGAACGCGCCGTCGACACGGCCTGTCGTCATACGATGGACGGACGGCGAGCTAGCCCATTACTCACCGTCCACAGAACCGCGCCTACGGTGGCCGAGAGCCATCACGACGTGGCCCCCGACGCCCGGTGCTTCTCCCGCGGCGGCTGGGACGTGAGGTTTATTCCCTCTCACGTTCCGCCACCTCCTTCGCTAGCATGACTGCTTCGCAGAAGGAGGTGACGGCTTCCCATTTCCTCTCGCCCCAGACCATGGCTTGAACCAGGGCCGGACGCGAGAGGTCGCCGCCGCCCATCGCCGCTACGAGGACACGGCGGTGCTCCGCCCAAGCGGAGCAGACCTCCACGGTGTACTCCACCGTGTCCTCCGGGCGATCCTCACCACAATGATAGCACCCGGGCGTTTCCTCCCGCCCGATTCGGTGCAGGTACCTCCCGAAACAACGCCGGAGGTCTGTCCGCTGCTCGACAATTTGCCACAGCAGCGGAGTTTCCCCCCGGCGCTGTGCCTCCGCGCTCCACTCATGCAGGCGCACGAGGACTATGGCCTCCAGATCCCATGGCGGTAATCCGGCAAGGAGGCTCGCCGCCTCGCGGGAGATCATGCGGTACCCACGGACCAGCCTTACTGCTACCACCTTTTAGGGCGCGTTCAGGTAGTGCGCAGCTCGCAGCCTTAACGAACGCGCCCAAGTACTGTACCTGCCTGGTTTCGAACTCGCCACCTACATTTCATTAGTCAGTCACCACTGCTGACAAAAGCTGTGATTATAGAGAAAAAAAAATGTATTTGAAACAATTATTAGCTGGTACATGCTTACTTACCATGTTAATAATCTCAATCCTGACCAAGGAAATTTGCTTTTCATCTTCATTATCATTTCAGACGAAAGACGTCCACTGCAGCTGGACATAGACCTCTCCCAAGTGTCGCCACATTGACCGGTCCCGTGCGTTTCGTATCTAGCTGATCCCCACAACCTTCACCAGGTCATCGGTCCACCTAGTGAGAGGCCTTCCAACGCAATATCTTAGCTTCGCGGTCGCCACTCCAGATCCTTCCTCCAGATTCCAAAAAAAATGACCTTTATTTCTGAAATTATACAATAATTATGGATTAGGGTAACTTTTGTTGTTTGTTAAGGATTCAACTGACCTATTTTATGTTCATACACGTGTTACGGAGTTGCAGGTACCTACAGGTCAGGCGTGATTGACAGCATTGCTGATAATATTGATGAGTTAAAAGTGTATTGTATTTGAATAGGCGGGTCGTACCATCGACGAAGACGAACAGGGCTTTTTTGTTGGTCCCATAGCATAGTCAGAATTATTATAAGTTAGTGAATTTATTGTTATGTTTATTTACTCCAAAAACATCCTTCACATTGCTACTCCTGTACTTCCAGAAGGGTTAATCAAAGGTATCTAACAGTTCGCCCTCATTTCATCAGTTATGTTTAAGTCCCATGTAATAGGGGGTGAGCCTATCGCCGTCAACCAAGCACAAATCCAGACTCCGTTGCTGCTATTGAGAAATTCCTGAGGGGAAAACCCAATATATTAAACGATCGGCTTGCGACTACCAGTATATTAAAATGTACATATACATAGCGTAGCGTAGCGGATGTACGCTTGCCGCTACGCTGATTCATCTCCAGGCCATCCACATCGGTCATTGATGCTTCGCCAGCTATGACCGCCGCCCGTCTCGAAGAAATCCATAAATGAATTAGACCAGTAAAAAAAACTGTCGAAGCCATCTTTCATGAACACGGCAGTTAAATAAACATTATACATAGAGTATCAAAAAGAAAACTGCCTGTAAATAAAGTGATAAATAAATAAACGGCAATATACCTAGGTGTGTTTTGCCCATGAATATTTTGTTTTTGAACCGAAAAACTCGTCTAGACATGTGTCAGTAGCTATTTATATTTATAGCCCTGACTGTTTCGTTTTACGGCTGTATTCATAGTTTTGAACTGAAGTTGTGTCATAAAATTGTGTATGTAGTGACTGTTGATGGCAATTTTATTGAACAAACAAATTTTCACAAGTTGATGGTTGCCTACTTTAACAAAAGTTTTAATTTTTTGTTTATGAAATCTATAGGAAGAGGTCAGCTTCGCATTGTGTAAAGTTCGTTTAACTTACTACATACCCACTCCAAAAATGTCGTCGAACTTCGGTATTTTTATAAACTTAAAATTAGTAATGAAATAAACAAAACGAATTCGGTAACAGCTTATAGCCTGAGGCTATCAAACTTTAAATAGGAAAGGAAGAATTAAGTTATACAGGACGTGTTTACTAGGAGGCGTCTCATGAAAAAAAAACGGAAATTTTCGTCGCCGCCATCTTGAATTTTCTTTTTGTTTTTTTTTATGTGGATAGAAAGATTACGCAGCTTACAGAGAGAAGCAACAAAGTGTTTAGCATACGATCGTGCACACGCAAGGGAGACTACCTGTAACGACTGTCAAAGATCTACATATGACAGCCGGGACCAACGGCTTAACGTGCTTTCCGAGGCACGGAGGAAACTCGGTATGTAATGGGTCATCCAAAGACCAACCTAGACAAGAACGCTTAACCTAAAGATCGATCTGAGCGGCTGTTATTATTTTGCCACGAGCCCCTCGTTCTTTTTGAACATTCTCGTTTGGACAACTGAACAAAAAACGGACAAAACAAGTGAAAAGAAGTCCCCTTTGGTAACTATTTTAATCTTTTTCTTTTTTGTTCCCTCCGAAAACAAGCGCAGTAAGAAAATAATAAAAACAACTATATAGGCTTTTCTATTCCCAACCACACTGAATTTCCCGTAATATACTGAGGCATCCAAATATTTTCCCCTCGTTCATCAATCTAGTGTGCAAATTTGAACTCTACAGAATACATTTTAGCATCTCAAAAATAAGCATTCTATCTCTTCTTTACACAGATTTTATGGATTGAAAAAATATAGAGACTTCATTATTATATGCAAGTTAAATAGTAAAGTGTTACACATATGAACCTTTCGGAATGAATTCAGAAATTATGGTAGAAACCACACCAAAATCCGTTGCGTAGTAGAAGAAAAACGCGGTCACACAAACAGACACGACAAGTAACTTTTACGAGTTTTTAGAATTTTTATAGATTTAGCAGATACAACTGCCTCGTTGGTCTGATATTTGCTGAACAAGAGATCCTCGATTTGATTCCCTGGTCGGGCAATGCGTTATTGGGTTTTTCTATCAGGAATTTCATAGTAACAGACCCGGCGTCTGGATTTGTGCCCGATTGATGGCAATAGGCTCGCCTACTGCCCACTCGTTCACATGGGACTTTCATATAACTGGCGAAATGTTGCTGTACTATTAGTTACATCTCTGCATAACCCTTCGGATTAAAGGCGTGACTTTATGTTATACAGAAGATACACGTGGACATAGAAGAGCAAAAAATCCAATATATGACATAGTTATTGTTTCAAAAGCCTCTTCGACATAAAATTGAAAACAGTGGAGGATTAAATAAGGTCTGCCTGTTGGAAATATGTGAGTGGGAATTGCGAACAATCTAATGCTGTTTGGATGTGGTATAATAATATTACAAGACTTATTTTTAAATGTGCATGAAAAAGCTCATCACCCGTCAATATGTTTACATCAATTAAATATTTTTTACATCAAAAATAATGATTGCACATCAAATTTACCAGAGCGTACACACGTAATTCTCACCCATATAACAATTTTTTAAATATGTTTTCATCTAAAACAAGGCATTGCAGATAGAACAACATAGGATGCAAAAGCGAGCGAAGCGAGCCTTGGACTTGTGACACCCCGACTAGGAAAGGTTAGGTTCGAAAGGGATAGCGGGGTTTCACTTAAATAATTTGCTATATGCATAAAAAAATACAGGCTTTCTTTTAACAAAAACGAATTTCAAAATTTATTGTGCTCTAGTTATTATCAGATATTTATGCGTTCATAAAAAAACTCCGCTTTTCAATTAATAGCAATGCGCCATGTGAACTCAAATTGTTGCTGAAATAATAATATTTTGCTGTGCAATTAATAGCTATTTTGCTGTGAAATCAGTAACTATTTTGTTGTGTAATCAGTATTTTTGATTAGGATTGGGGTTTTTTTATATACTCGTAACAAGGGAAGATTTTTTGATTTACAGTTAAATACTAGCCAAAAATAATACCAGCAAGACAATCACGACTGCTGAGCATGAGGTACTGGGTTCGATTCCTGTGTGGGGTAAATTGTTAATGGTTTTTTACATTAGGAAATTCTCAGTAGCAGCCACGGAGTCTGGATTTGTGCCTGGTTAGTAACATTAGGCTCGCCCCCTATTACATGGGACTTAACCATAACTTGCGAAATGTGGGTGTATATTAGGTTCACTTCTGCCTAACCGTTCGGGGATTACAGGCGTCATATTATGTTATGTTAAGGTAATTTTTAAAACGAGTTTCCATTTTACTTCTTAAATGTACTATTTGTTACATTCGCTTGGCATTATATTCTAAATTTTCACATTAATCACGTAACAAAAGGTAGCCTCAGCCATTTCTCCCACCCAAAATAAATTAATGTGCTAACAATAAAACCACCTCTATTCACTTTACATTCCGAATCCGGACACCAGCTGTCTGGCTGTCGTCCGCAAAGCTACAACACTGCACTGTCCGGGATTAATGTTATTTTTATTTAAACCTGCGGTGTGTATGTGGCTGTTTTGAGCATGAGAATTTATTTGTTTGGCTAAATTTGGATTTATTTTTATTAGACTTGAAATATTTCAATAGGTTATTGAACTACTTGAGAAAAATATTCTGCACTAGAGACTTACCCTTGCTTCGCACGGGTGCAATGTACCGTCTTCGAAATCAATTGGTGAACTTATTGATACCCTACTTCAATTTGCAGTGTTGTAACCATTTCATACAACTGTCATAGTATGACAGTAGTGATTTGTCAAACTCAAAACTCAAAGCATTTATTTCAATTAGACCATAACAGGCACTTTTGAAAGTAAAAAAAAGCGAAGCTAAGCTACAGTCACATTCACAAGGCATAATAACTTGAGGAAGTACTGTAGTTGCACATCCCAAAGCGTAGATCTCTATGAAGAAGAATGGGCAAGAAACTCCATGGACACTCTTTTAAATCAAAATATTCTTACAAAATCTTGGTTACATCATTCATGTTGAGATTATACATGAATGTGAGAACGATGTAGAAAGACGTGCACATTAAGAGCGTCCAGAGTAAAAGATTAAATCAACAATTTAAAAATAATGTCTGCTTAGCAATATATTTTTAGGGTTCCGTAACTGAAGGATTATCAACGGGACCCTATTAACAAGTATCTAGTAGGCTGTCTGTCAGCGGGCTGTATCTCATGATCCGTAATAGGTAGACAGTTGAAATATTCACAGAATGTGTATTTTTGTTGCCGCTTTAACAACAAAAAATAAATTAAAAGTTAAAGAGGGCTGTCCTACTACGATAGTACGGAACCCTTCATGCGCGAGTCCGACTCGCACTTAGCCGGTTTTCTAACTTGACGACTTGAACGACATGTCTAAGTGAATGAATAAAAAGAAGAAAAAGAAAAGTTATGAAGTTTAAATAAATAAATAAATGAATGTATATATTACAGGTACATAAATAAACCTCTTGGTTAAATAATAACAGCCCCTTGGTTCAATCTTTAGTTTAAGCCGCGCTTGTCTAGGTTTGTCTATAGATGGGTGACCCATTACATACAGACCGTCCTCCGTGCCTTGGAAAACACTTTAAGCCGTTGACCTGGCTGTCATTTGAAGATCTTTGTCAATCGTTACAGGTAGTCAGTGTACAGAAAGTTTGACAACCAGTCTTACCAAGGGGTACCGCATTACCCAGTAATCACTGGGTTGTGGAGGTCAGATAGGCAGTCACTCCATGTAAAATACTGATATTCAGCTGCATCTTGTTAAACAGGAAGTCGACCCCAACAAGGTTGGGAAAAGGCTAGGCAGATGATGATGATGATTAAATAAAGTTTCCTGAATAAAATGTTTAAATGATGATGAAAACGACATCAAAATCCATTCAATACTTCAGAAGAACGAAGCACAGGCAGACACGAAGAGCGTCTTGGTTTCATACTAATTGTCATGATCGTGGTAGGGACGTTTCGTGTTGTATATTTCAGTATTTGTGAAGGAACTGGCACTTTGCCCACCTGATATTAACCGGCAACGTCAAGTTGCTACTAAAACTGTCTCGTAATTCCTGATACTTAGACCTGACTTATGAGGTACTAGCTTTTGCCCGCGGCTTCGCTCGCGTCAATTTAGAAAGTCAATTCGCGTTCACAATCCTAACTAAAATAACATATTCAATCATGATTCGAAAGACACGTGGCGCCATCTATTATTATAAGAACGTTATTGTTGTTTTCCTCGGGAACAGTACTTTTTTTCGGGATGAAAGGTACCCTATGTCCGTTTCTGTACACCTGACAACTTATATACAAAATTTCGGGATGATCGGTTCAGTGGTTTAGGTGTGAAAATGTAACAAACAAACAAAGTTACTTTCGCATTTTTAATGTTAGTTGGGAGTTAGGATATCATTAGGGTTTTGGAACTACAACGCCGTTACTCTAGCACAGACTGATTTATAGAGGTGTGGACTGTTGGTGTCCATGTATCCTGAAAGTTGGTTACTACAAATATCTGTTAAATGTATCGCTAATAATGTGTCGCTATTTCGATGAATTTGTGGCAGCGCGCACGAACTGCGCGCGCATCTCACCGCAGTACACAGGCGCTCCACTTTTTTTTTCTTCTTTTTTTTGGATAGGGCATCTCGCACTTCAGCCTATAAGAGGCTGGCTACTGCTTAACCGGTCTAGTCCTGTGGATGCCTTGAGTGTAAGGCCTCGACCACACGCGAAGGGCATCCCCTGTAGGGTACGAGACTGGCGCTCTACCACACGCTACTCATATTTATAACCTCGTTCCGTATTCGCCATTTTATCGCTATTTGGGAATGAAATAATAGTGGTGGGTTTACCCTAATTAATTATACTGCGATGTAATCGTCAAAGTAAATATTTATACTTAATCCAGTTTTATTAATGGTCTTGATTTTTAATCATTATTTTAGTGCAAGAGCTGTAGTTGATTATGTCATTTATTAAATCACAGCAGCGAAATATTTGGTAGCAATTTGCGACTTTGTCAACATTCAGAATACCCGGCTTAAAAACTTTTGAGTTTTCCAACCACAGGCCCCCGGGGACTTGAAATTGACCCTGACTCCCACTCCACTAAGCTCAACAAGCAAGATATAATAACATAATATCACGCCTGTAATTCCCGAAGAGTTAGGCAGAAGTGTACCTACTGGTACACCCACATTTCGCCAGTTATATTTAAGTCCTATGTAATAAGGAGCGAGCCTATTGTCATCACTGAAAAATTACTGATGGAGTAACCCAATAACACTTTACCTAACCTGGAAATCGAACCCAGGACCTCATGCAGCATTCGCGCTTGCGACCACTAAAACGACGAGGCAGTCATATTTTTTAAGGAGAAATCTTCATTCATAATACCGGTATTTATATTTGATGAATTAATTTCTATTACTTGCTAACGTGACATTATGAAACTGGTCGATAATTTAAAATATCTTAGATTAAACGCTGCGATTAATTGTAAAGTGTGGGCGTTTTGCTGAAGTAAATCAATAACAAGTGAAGTGAACGACAAAAGTAACTAGACTAAGTTTCAAATGACATTTCATGAATCAGAACTTGAAGAAGAAACAACGACTAAAGATGAAAATACTTTGAAGATTATTAGTAGGTATATCAGGAATTCAAGACTAAAAATAACTCTTGCGACTTTGTTTTTGATTGTACTTATCATTTTACGAAAAGATTTAAAAGACTTATAGAGCGGCAATTGGATATATTTTCATACAAAAATTTTGATCCCGAACATTTTCGATTTTGACACACGAATGTTACCTGACCAGTGGGCGTATGACACTAGACAGACCGACTTGTTACTAAATAGTAACAAGTATTGGATTACGATTTTCTTCGTCTTGTCCCGTCTATCTCTCGTTAATATTTGAGTGTCTTTGTCTGGTTATAAATGTTCAACACTATCTATCTCATGAAACTGCTAAGTACTAATATTTAAGTAAAATATCTATAGATACAATTTTTCATGTCTGTCTGTGTCCCGCGTTGTTTTCTGAACTCTGCAATGAATTTTAATGTGATTTCACTACAATTTAGAAAAAAAAAACATTCCGGAAAGTGTATGTGTATACCACATTAATAATAATACTTAATCAGTCATAACTACCGGAGATTTATTGTGAAGGACGGCACGGTTGACATAAATGTCGGGCATGCCACCGTCCAGGCGAATCAATCCGTCACATTATGTCCGGGTGTTCTCGTCTGGCTAACGGAGAGTACTTGCATAGACACAACCTTGTAGCCAGTAACTTGCTCTAAAAAGCTCCGTACTATAGGTATGTGCCGGACCCAGTTCTCGAAAATGAAAATATCACATTATACTGGTATCAATCCATCATCAGTGCCAAGACTATTGTAGCCAATAAGCCAGATATAGTGGTGGTGGATCGATAAGAGCGGCGCGCAGTGATTGTTGACATAACGGTCCCGCATGACGAAAACCTCGTGAAAGCCGAGAAAGATAAGCAAATCAATTATCATGACTTGACTCGCGAGGTTGTCGCCATGTGGGATGTGGACTCAGCGATCATTGTGCCGATAGTCGTGTCAGCCCATGGCTTAATTGCCAAGAGCCTCGACCAATATCTCAGGAGGCTCTCGTTAGGCAGCTGGATCAAGGGATTGATTCAGAAAGCGGTACTTCTGGACACGGCACGTATTGTTAGGAAGTTCCTTCTCAGGAGCCCTGACTGCCGGTAGCTTGGACCCTGTTTACGATACCGGTGGGCTACATTTTTTTATATTTTTAAATGTTTTTATATATTTTTTTGATCAATATTTAAAAATATAATAAATAAGTTTATAAATGAAAAAAGGTAATAATCAGTCATAATATAACTCGATGTTTTCTAAAGCCGTAAGAAACGCAAAGCAGGGGCGCGTCGGAAGTACAATAATCACAAATAACACTATTTGAAAATACAACAGCAAATAAACTCATAAATCCGTAGAATCAGATATAACCGTAACTAGGTGGCTGATATTATTACCGTGAAAATGTAAACATTGTGGTTTTCAGCGCCTGTGATTAACACCATTTCTGTAGCGGGGCGATTTAACAGTTTCTATGAAACTCGAAGCAAATAAGCAAGTATTTAACGGTAATCCTTGTTTGTTTATTTTACTGAAAGCAAGTTGTTTTGTAATTAACGGTAGGAGCTTCTTCCAAAATTAGTCCGGAGAAGTATTATCACTGAATCTGTTTTATTGGCCAAGCAGAGGTCTAGGGGTTTTTTTTTCATGCTATTTGTGTGCTGCTGGTAACACATATACGATTTAATTTGCACCTCAAATGCAATTATGATGACGGCACGGTTGTCGTAGTGACTAAGTGTTGGCTGTTGCGTTGCAAGTTGTGGGTTCGATTCCCTCGAACAAATATTTGTATGGTATTAGGAAGTTGTTCCGGGTCTGTCTGTTTGTTTATGTAAGTTTAAATGTTTGTAAACGCACCTACGATACATAGGACTAATAAATTTGTAGTGTGGGGCAACGTTAAAAAAATATTTATTTATTTATTTATCACAAAATCCACAGCTCTTTGAAAGTGTATCTTAAAATATACAACTAATCTTACAGCCAATTACGGATTTACAATTTAATAGCTATACAATACATTGCTAAGTGTACAGCGTGGATGAGTGTGTAGGAGTGTGCCTGAGGAGTTGCAAAAATGTGTGTGTGAGTATGTTATAGTAGTGTGTAGTGGTGTGTGTAGTGATTGTCTGTATACCTTCTGTTCAGTTCTATTTATTTAGTTTAGATGTATCTAATGGGTGAATTTCAACAAATGCCATTTTTTTTATCATATCGGTGAACTTTTTCATTTATACTTTTTTGTATATTTTTCAGGTTTTATATAATCTTTAGGATATCAAATACCCCCAAATTAAATATCATCAACGTATCTTTTAAGACTAAGGAGAAAATTCAGTTTGAATTCTGGTTTCCACCGATATGACAAACCGGCACCGATTATTTTTTCTGTACATCGATATGATAAGTTTATCCACCGAAATGATGTAAATATTCAGCGATATGATAATCTATCCACCTTTGAACATCAAAAAGGAAATAGTTAGTAGGTACCTATATATTTTTACAAGGGCAACTTAGAACTGAAGACCTGAACTGAGGGTCTTATCTTATGTAAGTAGGTAGATCACATCCAAAGAGAACTGAGTTCTTAGAAATCCAATTAAAATATTTTTTTTTGAAATTATGTATCTATTTTATTATATTTACTTTCTTTTTTTTATTATATTTAATATAGGTACTTAGAATTAAAAAAAGAAAGACTTAATACATTTTTATTTATTTATGTTATGTACATTATATACAGACTACAAATAGAACTAAAATAAATATAAAAAGAAGACTAAAGTAAAGTACCTACCTATACGACGACAATAGGAAACGTCTCGTCATCTGGAAACGTGCCCAGAAGACTGGCAGCATTGCCACGTTGAATGGCAATGCTAATTCTTTGCCCAAGGAAAGAGCCAGCCCTTTGGTCACGCGAAGTGTCGACCAGTCGGCGAGAGATTTCCTTGAAAAGGATACGCGCACTCGGGCCCCATGACCCGAGCGTTTCGACCCCAAACGGCTCAAAACTGTAGTTACCAATAAGGTTACAGTATTTGCGCCGCTTGAGGATCTCAGCAGCCGCATCAGCAGCGCCCGCACAGCCCGCCGTGCTTGAAACGTGAGATGGCACAAGGGTGTCGACACAAGTTGCGTCCCACACTAAAGGCCTACCCACCTTCCAAGGCACCAACGTCATGCCGTCTGGTCTCTTCCCATCGTCACGTACTAAGCCGTTTGGTTCTAAAACCGCTGGTACGCCGGCGCTGGCAAGAGCTCGACGAATCATGTCGTTAATGCTGGCGTGCCGTGCAATGCGACCTGCGCTCCTTTAGCAGGACAGGCCATGGTGTCCGAGGCTGTCGACAGCTTCACCGCAATGACACCGATGCGGAGCAACACAAGGTGCGCCTAAGCGTAGACTCGTAGCGACCCGGAACGATGCGTCATCCATCATAGTGCCAATAGTGAAAGATGGAAGTGCCTGAAGCCACAAGCCCGACTCCCATTCCCCCACGGCCAGCAGACGGGCACGCTCCACAGTATTGATTGACGTGTTTAAAAGGTTATTCCGTACAATACTGCAGAGCGGCACGTCCCACTGTCTCTGGGAGGACAGGTTGTCGGGCACATCCGTATTGGGACAAGCCATTTTCCAGGCGTTCAACGCATCAGTCAAATACGGCACCTCAAAATCTACCAGTGAGGAAGTCAGAATATCCCTGGTTAATTTTTCGTTACCGTAGACCGAGGAGAGGAAAGCTGGTAAACTTATACTTGAAATTTTGCGGACGCCGAGACCACCCAAACGAATGGGAAGTGCGGCTTGCTGCCAAGCTCGGTCGTCCAGGGCCACATTAAGTATTGAAGTTAGAGTTTTCCTAATCATTTGGTCTACTTTTTCTAAAAGCTGTGGATGCTTCCAATGATAATAAAAAAAAGAATGTTTGTTTTTATTATCATTGTCTTTATTAATACGTTCAATTGCTCCACTTCACCATCATCATCTCAGCCTATAGACGTACATTACCGAATACAGACCTCCCCTAATGATACATTTATACATCTTCTACTACCCAGTGGTATCGTGGTAATGATTTTGGCAGTCTATGTAGGTAAGTATGTATGTATGAATGTTTGTATGTATATCATGTATGTGTTTGTATGTTCCATTTTTTCACTAAGCGAAATGACATGGGATCTACCAATATGGTAAAACGACTCACCGAGATGATAATATGATCTACCGATATGATAAAGCAATCCACCGATGTGACAAAACTGTGCGTTGATCATGAATCAAAACACCGATATTAGAAATAAGACACCGATTGATTTTTTCTTATCATTTCGGTGTAAATTATCACATCGGTGGTAATAAAGACCACCGATTACAGCGATATGAGAACAGCGACGTGAGAAATAACACACTTTTTAGAAAATTTGAAAAAATGCATAATATCTAGGATAAATTCAATAACAGTCAATCAAGTTAATTCACTTACTACCTCTGTTAGAAACAAACAACAATAATAAAACTACTCATTACACTAGAAAAATGCAACCACCGATAATATAAAATAATTGTCCGGGAGCAACTGAAATGGCGTACTAACGTTATTGGCGGGAATATGAAGCGATTTGACACACTTCCGTCCTGACTGCGCACTAGCAGACACTAACGAGGGAAATAAAATTGGGGTGGGGACACTTTCGGACTCGTCGATGTTAAGTTAGGTTTAAATTACTTTTGTCCAGCGATATGAGAACATTTTGCAGGACAAGTACGTTTGTGCCTCTCGGTAATAATAATCGTTAATTATGTAATAAAATATGCTATTTATTAATAACAAAACTAATATTCTATGAAGTAAAAAGTCATTTGGGAAATTCACCCTAATAATAATAACAACAAATAACTAATAATAACTTTTCTCAGTGACAATTACAATAACAAGCCAGTATACAAGGTGTAAACGGACCCTTCACGAAGCTGACAACCAAGCATTCGGTAAATGAAAATAACTAAATTTTCGCATAAATTATTGCTGGGAAACGACTTTATTTTTGGGGTAATAAATCACATTTTACGGTAGGAATCAATGTAACGCACTCAAAACATTGTGCTGATAAATGGATTGAATAGGACGGGGGTCGTGGAGGTGTTTAAACTAAAAAAATACATTAAAAGCAATGTCTTTTAAAAAAAAAACTTGTGAAAATTTTGAAACTTTAACCCCTAATATCTCCGTAACTAGAAGGTTCCCAGGGGGGGTGGGTATGGTCTAGAACAAAAGAATTATTGCAATGACGGGGAGAACAAGTGCCTTGCGGCTTCGTTAAGGGTCTTGTTACACCCTTTAGAGTTATATTGGACTTGTCTTTGGTAAAATGTTAGCAACAAAAAGCTAACGGCCAAAAACGAGTCTTTATTTTTATGAATATAAAAAGTTTTCTAAAATGGGTAGCATTATAGTCTGACAATCGCTATTCCTCGGTAAATAAAAACGTTTTCAACAAAAAAATTACGTCATCACCTTTTGAATGAACCAGAAATTGCTTCAAATGAAATAAAAGAAAATATTAAAAGCCTACCTTTTACCAACGTAAAAGAATCTTAATGTAACTTTTATTTTATCACCTACAGAATATAACTCTTCTTTCGAGTCGAGCCATTGAATAGAGAACAATGTACAAAGTTTGGAGCAAAATATAATTGTGAATAAAAGCAATTTCTACGGTAAATAAAGACGTTTAAACGTACAATGTATCGGATATTGGTACAAAAAGGTGATTGATCGCTTCGTTTGTTGGTGTCAGCACTAGATTTTAGTCTGTATTTGTCTGGTTTAGTATTGGAAAGGAGCTCGTGGCTAAATAATAGCAGCCGCTCAGGTCGATCGCCATTATATACCAAGTTTCCTCCGTGCCTCGGAAAGCACGTTAGGCCGTTGGTCCCGGCTATCATTTGTAGATCTTTGACAGTCGTTAAGGTAGTCCAGTGGCTCGAAAGTCTGACAACCAGTCTTACCAAAGGGTATCGTGTTACCCATCCGGTTAGACTGGAAGCCGACCCCAACATAGTTGGGAAAAGGCTAGGCAGATGATGAGTATTGAAAAGAAATGTAAGATATAAGTTTAATGATCAAGAAAACACATAAACGTATGAGTAATTATCTCATATCTTATGGATCACCATTATCGGCATTTAATCACTTGAAATGTTACTCACGGCTCGACTACGAGTAACTTACTAGTAACTCGTGAGTTTGAACCCAAGTAAACCTTTTACTTTAGTTATACTCCACAACCCAGTTAGGACTGGATAGTACGGTACTCCTTGGTAAGACTGGTTGTCAGACTTTTGGGACACTGACCACCTGTAACGATTGTAAAATATGTACAAATGACAGCCGGGACCAACGGTTTAATGTTCTTTCCGAGGCACGGAGGAAACTCGGCTTGTAATTGGTCGTCACCCATCCACGGAATAACCTAGGCAAGCGCGGCTTAACCTAAAGATTTTATCCGATCCAGCTGTTATTATTTAGCTACGAGCTTCGATTTTCAACTTATTATTGATTAAAGTCCCTAACAAAACAACTTTGATTGATAATGTTTACGTTATTCAACGAATTCTCGAAAAAGAAAAGTTTTTCTTTGTCAAAAATCTTTTTAGACAACGATTCTTTACTGTTTATCGAAAGTTTCTTGTTTTTGTTTAGAACTTTGTTTTTGTTTGGGTAACCTTTTATTTGTTTAGAAGTCTTTACATATATGCTAGGATCTTTTTCATGATGTGCATTTTTGTTTTACAATAAGAAACTGAGCCATTAGCGACCCCCGACAGAATCCAAACGTCGCCGTCGCACGTCTGTCCAAATCAGGGTGAGATGGGATGTCCCGGTTGAAATATTGACAGATGTGGCCAACCCACTGATACTTGAGCTTGCTGACTTTGCAACCAATCTAGGTTACTCCAGTTTTATCCCGGAAAAATGTCACTGCGGTTTTTACCCTTCAAAATAACTGTTAACATTGCTCATTGTGTAATGTCAAAAAGATGTAAGAAACTATAAAGAGACTATAATAAGAATTTTTATAGACAAAATGTGATACCACATCTCAGCGACGACGACTTGAATCAATACGACATAATTACCATTATGAACGCGAAGACAACCATATTGTTCATGTAGTCTCGTGTATCGTAAATCGTTCTAATGTCTCCGTGGGTTTATAATTGAATTCGTGGAAAATCTTTGAAACTATTTAAAGACCCTGTACCAAGAAATTTAGAGGCATCAAGTATCGTAACAGTTAAAAAGGTACCTTAATTTAAAACCGGTCGAGGTCTATCGTCGAGGTAGATCGCGACGAAGGCGGTGCGACGATCTGACCTTTTTTGGGCGAAAATGCCCAGAGATCGTACAAGATGGAGAGGTTTGGCAGGAGAAAAGAAAGGCCTTTGCTCAGCTGTGGAACAACTGACAAAAAAAAATACAGATAAACGAAACACCACTTTTCATATCGCCCCATTTTCTCTAAGCCTCAAAACCCTTGCAAAACACACGGGGGTAATTTGTGCCGCGCTGCCCATTTTCTCGTGCATACAGCACGGAACAATACAGATCGTTAGAAAGGCAGTAATGGTAGGAAATTACCTGTACCATGATTTATAACCCGATGCTTTGTTGGGCCTCACAATGTGGACCGTTGACCCCAATAGATAAAGGTTTAATCTTTTTCAGAAGCGACCGCCGCCAATGTGTATCGAGCACGGAAGGGAGACGTTGTTTGTGATTGATTTTTAGGGTTCCGTAGTCAACAAACAAGGAACCCTTATAGTTTCGCCATGTCCATCTGTCTGTCTGTCCGCAGCTTAGCTCTAAAACTCTTAGTACTAGACAGCTGTAATTTTGACATGAATGTACAGATTTGTTATGCCGACAAAGTGGTAAAATAAAATCTTGAGAAGTATTTTTTTTAGGGTATCTCCAGTCCACATATTAAAGTGGGTATTTTTGGGAAAATGTAAGTTTGTTTTTTATTATTACAATAAAAATCATGGTTCGGAGGCAAATCGGACCGTAAGAAGTGTAAACCCTACATTGTGCGTGGTTCGACACACACGGCCGGTTTTTTGTGCTTATTTTTAGTGCACCATTTTAGGTTTAGTTCTAATAGTTACAGAAGTAGGTAACTTTTCTCTTGTAAAATATGTTTTATGGTTTTTCGTGGTATGCTGAATAATCCACAAATATTGGAATCATTGGGATTGCTCGTTCCAGACAGGAGGCTACGGTTGGGGCCAAGAGAGGGGCTTTTTAAAGTTCCGCAACTCGTACAAACTTATTTAAGTTTACATCAGTGATTCGTAAAGTAAGAATACTTAATAGTGTCTCTCGGCGTTTGGAAATATTTTCTTGTTCTCTGGCGGAATTCCAGAGGGTGACACTTAGTATGTTGTCCACTGTGTAACTTGTGCTTCTACCCAGACCCGTTACATGGGACTGGACAATTAGCTATTCATGACTACTTTTGTTAGCTTGGGTCTTACCTGTTAAAACAAATGATTGTATGTGTTGGTGAATAAAATAAATAAACTTTAGTTGACAATAAACTACATGGAATCTTAAAGATTCTGCATCAGCCTTTTATAAATAATTTTATTCAAGTGTAAGGGACGCCATAACACAAACTCCTTGACCGCAAACTTTGCACCATTGCAACGTTTGCGTCGACTATTTTTTTTTAAATAAATGCCTTATCAGTCGGAAGCGCTACTGCTGTGAATGAGGTCCTGGATTCGGTTCTCAAATAAGGTAAGGTAATTATTAGGTTTATCCATGAAATGTTAAGTTTCCCGGAGTTTTCATTTTTGCCCTTTACACTTAGTTCCTTCCTTGTGATACTAGCAACACTACAACCATCATTTTAGCTAAGCATAATGATAAAGGCATTTCCTCTTTGCCAAGATTGATAGCTCGCCCGATGAATATTGGTCATCTACTTACATAGTTCTTATCCTTATAGAAGCTATTTACAGTAGTTTCACAGTTCGTTTTCGTCTGACAACAGCCACGAAAAACAGCCTTATTGTAATGAGGATAAATCTCACTGTTATTTGACAGAAGCAACGACACAGCAGCCTTCTCATAATTAGATTAAAGATCTCTTTGAAATGGATGCCAAAATAAACTAACTGTGAAAAATGTTTTTCGTGTTTATCCAGTAAATGACTCGATTTATCAGTGTAAACCACTGTTGTTTCAGCATTGGATCTATGGCCTGTAATTGGGACTGTTTTATGTCATTATCAGTAATACGATACCCCTTGATAAGACGTAGAAGAAGTAAGTGGCTCTAAAGTCTGACAACCAGGTCAGAGTTTTGGGCCCCTGACTACCTGCAACGACTTATCATAGATCTACAATGTCAACCGGGACCAACGGCTTAGCGTGATTTCCAAGGCATGGAGGAAACTCGTTATGTAATGAGTGGTGACTCATCCACAGACCAACCTATGTAAGCGCGGCTTAACCTGAAGATTGATCTGAGCGGGCGTTATTATTTAGCCACGAGTTCCTCAGCCCAAGCCATGGTCTCTCAACCCACACACATGGAATGATAGACACCATGTTTAGTATGAGTAAGCTAGACCATACCATTCAAATGACAGTACCGCAAAATAAAATAGAAACACGCAATTTGACAAGTAAAGATAAATCTAACCATTTAAATACTGTCTTAATAAAATAAGTTTACGGTGACAATCAATCGTAAACATTTCGGCCCCTTATCGAACAGGGCAGAGCCCTAATATTTTATTCCCATCCCAAATCATCAGCTTCAACATAACCCTATTAAAACGGCATTCCGAATCACCCGTGTAAAATGAAATCGCGCTTCATCCAAATTGCGTCATACACTTTCTATCGCATTCCGAAGGATTTTGAAGGAGATTCTAATCCATTAATTACTTCATTATTATGTGTTGAAAAACGTTGTCTGCTCAGCAAATAATGTAATGTATGTTGTTGATTATTGTTCACTAAACATCATGCCTGTAAGCCCAGAAAGGTTCAATAGACATAACATAACAACACGCCTGTAATCCTCGAAGGGTTAGGCAGAGGTGTACACCCACATTTCGCCTTATGTTTAAATCCCATGTAATACGGGGCGAGCCTATTGCTATCAACCAGGCACAGGTCCCATGTAATAGGGGCGATTCTAGTGCCACCAACCATGCACAGGTCCCACGTAATAGGGGCGAGCCTATTGCCATCAAACAGGCACTGGTACCATGTAATAGGAGCGAGCCTATTGCCATCAACCAGGCACTGGTCCCATGTAATAGAGGCGATTCTATTGCCATCAACCAGGCACTGGTCCCATGTAGGTAATAGAGGCGATTCTATTGCCAGTTTGCCTAACTATACGCAAATCCAGACTCCGTGGCTGCTACATAAATTCCTGAAGAAAAATTCATGAATTGTTCAAATGAAAGGAATTTCTATTGCGTGTTACGCAATAGCCTCGCAGGTTACATTATTATATAGAGAACAGCGAAACGCGTCGACGTGAAGCAATAAAATGTTGATTCCGATAACTTTATGGCCGAGTTTTACAACTTCCTTGAGAAAACCAATAAATTCCGAAGGAGGAGAAACAGGAAGACAATATCGTGTAATATACTTATTTGACTGGGGTAGTTTATTTACTAATATATAATATTATATTTAATCTATTTTAAACATTTTAGTGAGCAGTGCTATTGGTTCTAGGAAAATTTATTTATGTGAATAAAGAAAATATTAAAAGAAAAATCACTGGGATATCCAAACAAATATAATTTAATAGATTTTGCCTGCGGCTTCGCTCGCGTTAATTTTGAATTTGAAAATCTATTCGGGTTGTACTCTGGTTGTGATAATATAATTCAATCATGATTCGAAAGACACGTGGCGCCATCTATTATCATAAGAACGTTATTGTTGTTTTCCTCGGGATGAAAGGTACTCTATGTCCGATTCTGTATATCTGACAAAGTATATGCAAAATTTCAAGATGATCGGTGCAGTGGTTTAGGCGTGAAACGTAACAAACAATTCTCATTTATAATATTAGTAAGGAAAGCATAAGGATTTTCAACGAGTTACATGCCCTAACTAAATAAGTACAATGTAACATTTTATTTTGATTCTTTTCAAACCGCCTGCTCAAATAAACTCAGACGCTGGGCGTAATTGCAGATATACAGAGTGCGGAGAATCTCTTTGCAGGCGGTAAATTAAATGACCATTACCAAAAATATTTCCAGTTTTTTTTAATTCCTATAATTTTAGAGTCTGCTATATACCTCAATCGTCTGCCTATTCCGATATGTTGGGGTCGGCTTCCAGTCCAACTGGATCCAGATGTGTGCTAATATTTTACCTGGAGCGATTGACTAATACCTTTCGTAAGACTGGTTGTTAGATTTACAATTTCTGAGTATCCGTAAGGACTATCATAGATTTACAAATAACAGCGTAACGTAATTTTCCATCCCAGACCAACCTCGGCAAGCACTGCTTAACCTCGAAGATCGATCCACGCGGCTTTTATTAATCAGCCAAGAGCTCCAACCCCATTTCTCAATAAAACAGTTTATTACATCGAACTTACAAATAAACGTCCAAAATCATTAAAATTACTCCACAAAATGGAGAAAATAGTGACGTGGGTTGGTTCGTTCTGGCTCTAACTGGGCCCACTGTCACACATTAAGAGCAATAAGTGTCCTATCGTATGTATCCGTGAACATTTGTGATGGCGATTACGACAACCTAATGGGGGTGAAATTGCTCACCCTGATTTATTTAGGGGTGAAACGCGAGGGTTATTTTTGTACACAATGTTCATTAGTTACAGGGCAACAGAAGAAAATAAGTGTGGAAAATGAGTGGGAAGTAACATCGTGTCAAATTATAGGAAGGTAATGAGGGAGTGGCAACCAACATGCCAATTTATAGTCAAAGAGGTCTTCACCTTGAAGGTTCCTGTTAAACAATTACTGTTCTATGCTAATGCTAACTGAGGAACTCGTGGCTAAATAAAAACAGCCGCTTCGGTCGATCTCTAGGTTAAGCCGCGCTTGCTTAGATTGGTCCGTGGGTGGGTGACCACCCATTACAAACCGAGTTTCCTTCGTGCCTCGGAAAGCACGTTAAGCCGTTGGTCCCGGCTGTCTTTGTAGATCTTTGACAGTCAATAAGGTAGTCAGTGGCTCGCAAGTCTGACAACCAGTCTTACCAAAGAGTATCGTGTTACCCAGTGCTAGCTGAGTTGTGGAGGTCAGATAGGCAGTCGTTCCGTGTAAAATACTGATATTCAGCTGCATCCGGTTAGACTGGAAGCCGACCCCAACATAGTTAGGAAAAGGCTAGGCAGATGATGACTACTGTAACTAGTAATAAGTTAGTTTAAAGAATAAAGTTTATTTAAACTAACTTGTTTTACACTTTTATTGAACATTGTACGTAAAAATAGGAAATAAAATACATTTTATTTATTAATGAGTAATTGCTTACTGTTTTATTTTTAATTAATGGAGAATTATATTTATTAGGTATTTTTTTAATCCACGGAGTGCCTCGTCTGTCTAGTGGCCGCAAGCGCGACTGCTGAGTCTGAGGTCCTGGGCTCGATTCCCAGGTCGGGCAAAGTGTTATTGGGTTTTTCCATCAGGAATTTCTCAGTAGCAACTACGCTCTGGGCTAGACTAGGCTTGCTCCCTGTTACATGGGATTTAAACATAACTGGCAGTATTTGGGTGTACTACATATTAACCACGACTCTGCCTAACCCTTCGGTACAGGCGTGATGTTATGTTATATTATCATAATCATAGATTCTGGGATCTACTTTATTCTTTGAGATAAATATGTTTTCCTTTACTTACCTAATACTGGATCCACTCCTAGTAATTCCTGAAAATCTTCTCGTTGTCATTGAATCGTAATAGCTGGTAATAGATATCATAATATTGTGATCTATTGGAAACGACATTACTGTGTGCAGCCACTACAGAAGCGATTATATGAGATGAAGAAACAAATGAAAATGAATAGTCGGCATTAGTTTTGCTTCTTCCATTGGTGAGGGCCCATATATCTTTTACAGCTAGTTTACGTCTGATAGCAGAAATACAATAACAACCATATTCTAATAAGAATAAAGATCACAATTATTTGACAGACGTAGCAAAGGCAGTCCTACAGACCTTATATTAACGATTATAAAGATCACTGTAATTTTGATAGTGAAGTCCATTCAGAATTTAACTAACTGTGAAAGAAGTACAAAAGACGACCAATCAAGCTATGAAAAACTAAATTAAGCTGATCTCTCATTGTACGGGAAGCTCATACAAAGCGAGGTCAGGTTATACTTGATAAGTATAGCTTGATGTGTCGCCACGTTACCTATACGTAACGTCATGAAGGGATCCAGAGATCAGAAGGTATATGTCATGTAGAATAAATCATCTATCCATAGGTTGGAGCCAAACGAAACTTGACCTCGAAAATGTATCAGTGGAGTCTGTGGCTGTCATTCTACCATTAGCCATTTTCTATTAAAAATGAATGAGCGTTAATCATCTCTGATTTAGTGACCACAATCTTATTCGTGGATGTGAAGCAGAGATAATGGTGTTGGTATCGATTGCGAGGGTCCCAGTGTCCTTGAACTCAATGAAATATGAGATTTCGTGAATTCATTTAACTTCATACAGATCTATAAATACATTGTAGGTGCTTCCTTTCATTTCTATGGAGGTAATAAAAAGCACAGAATTTGGAAAAATATTCAAGCTTTATGTTGAGAATGTATAAAAGATCGTTCTAATCGGATTTTTATCAGTTG
Source organism: Eurois occulta (assembly GCA_950022335.1). Lineage (NCBI taxonomy): Eukaryota > Metazoa > Arthropoda > Insecta > Lepidoptera > Noctuidae > Eurois > Eurois occulta. The sequence goes on along the minus strand of OX465481.1, from coordinate 5,666,765 downwards.
TCTTGTTTTTGCTGTCGTATCTTTTTAGGGAAGGAGTATGTCTCTGACTGTGCTATTTTTAATGGCTGTGTCATTTACCGGAAACATTTCCCGACTTTAAAAGCCCCTAAAACAGTCATATTTTAAGAGCGTAGAGTCTAAAAGTTAGGAATAACGTAAATACTACTTATTACGGTCAGTAGATTTGGGAAATTGTAATATAATAAGTATGTAATAACACTCATATTTCTAGCTATTCGCACACATTTTTAGTGAAATTCTGCTATTTCTTATTCATCAGATTCAAGTACTTATTTATAACTGAAAAACGTGTTTTTATTTTTACTTTTATACAATCTATAAAAAATAAGAGCCCTAGTTCTCAAACTCAACCCAATTTTAAGTGCTCCATTAGGTACTTAGTATAAGACCTAAATCATGTGCCTTTTGAGAATTCGTTTGTAAGTTTTATAAAATGGCCGACTATTACGAGTAGCAAACAAAACAGGAGTCAGGGAATTCGCATAAAATCCCCATTTCGCAACTTAGTATACTCATGAAATTTGTTCAATCACAAAACTCCCGGTAACTTAGTACAACGATCTTTTGTCACGCCATGAAGGAGCGAGACAGGTCTATTATGACAAGAGAAAGAAAGAGACAACAGCATAAATAACAGTGTTATCTTTGACGTCTGACGGTAGAATGGATTTGGAAGCTCGCTCGGTATTAGGTATCTGTTACAAAAATGTGAATTTATTTGCAGTAAAAATCTTCATAAGGCTTATCTGTGATGAACGGGCGCTGTAAGGAATAAAGTATTCAATTGAATTGTAGACTGATGACTTCATTCTTATCTTCGTTTTAACTTCATTGCTTAAAGAGAGAAGTGATGTGTTTTTATCTTGATTATCTTTTAGTTTCAGGTCAAGAATGATGCGGGGTAAATATTGCGTATTGTAGATGTTAAGACGTAAAGGGATCTACAAAACTGCTACATTACTAGTCAGGGTCAAATCTGGTAAGTGAAAAGTGAAAAAAGTTTATTTTATTTTATTAAATGGGCCTACTCCTGACGTCAATCTAGTCCTGAGAACAGAGATGACGTCGACGATGAAACGAGCTAACCCAAAAGAAGCCTATTAACTCGCGACTTAAATAGATTGGGGTCATATGAACTTGGGAACACCGACAAACGCAGGGAATTCCACTCCTTGGCTGTGCGCATAATAAACGATTTAGCAAAGCGATTCATGCGAATCTGTGGAACATCGACAAGAAATGGGTGATAACCCGCAGTACGTCTGGTCCCGATGGAAGCAGGGAGAAAGAAGGAAAGAAGAAAAAGGAAAAAGAAGAAGAAGATAAGTGAAAGTAAAACAAGACAACTTAGTCTAAGAAAATACTTTGTAAAACACTAATACAAAAAAATATTAAAACGCAACCTGTATAGGATACGTTGACTAGAACCGACTTTCTACTGATGTTTACGGCTAAAATAGTTACGTGCGAAATATTTATCATGTACCTTCATTTTTATCTATATTTGTTAAACAGTGATTAAGCAGTGTTGTTTTAGCGAATGTGAGTACCAATACAAACCATCTCTGGTTTAATGGTACAACACAAACATGAATCTGTTGTTTAAATAAATAAAAAATAAACTGAAGTGAAATGGTGAAGTTCTGGTAATTGAAAGTTATCTAAAACTTTTTTTCAAGTAGCTGTATATGGCTAAATTCGAAACTATGAGGAATAGTGAAACATACTCAAAGAAGTCTCGGAACCGATTTTTATGAAAACTAAAACATGCATGCTGCATCATTGGATTTTTTAAATCAATATTCCTAGACAGTAATCGAACTCGTCCTCAGGCTCGGTGGAACGGCGATCTTTGGAGTTGGCTGGTAGCAACTGATTAAGAGTTGCCGAGAATCAAGTTAAGTGGCGTGAGAATGAAGAGGCCTTTGTTCAGCAGTGGACTTTAGTGGACTGATTATGATGATGATGTATCGAACCTGTTGAGTTTGAAAAAAAACACACTGTATTAACACACCATTCGATAGCGTCATTAGACAACTCTAATGTACGTATTCACTTAGGTACAATAGGCGACAATTAAATGAATACATTAAAATATAAATAAGTAATCGAATTCCGAAGTAACTTAAGCCGATGACATGCTACGCAGTTGGTCTTTATCCTTGGGGCGCTGAGTCGAGCATTGAAAAAGTGAATAAAACATAACAAGCATTCAAAGGAACGGTTTGTCCCTAAAGCTATTCTTGGAACCACTTCTTGGAATACTTGAATGTGGTACAAGTTTTCCTGTTCTCCAGTCATAAGCAATAATAATTCGATATTATTTTCTAATTAAGCTTAGAAATTTCTTCAATAATAAAATTCGCGGGCAATTTAAGTACAAGATGCATATTATTATTCGGGCAACAGTGAAGTAGAGTAAGTTTTCTCATTTAAGCTTTCTGCTATCTTTATCTATCTTCGTTCATGTTAATTTATTATATTGTGTTACTGGACTAAGCTACATGTGTTTGTGTGCAGATCAACCTAAGGATTAAAACTGTCACATGAACCAATTTATTTAAAAAGAAGATTAACCATGAAGTTTTTTGCCGGTCCTTTTTCATAATAACCGACCAACTCGAACCGTAAACCTAATTAATATCCATGTTTTGACGTTTTATAAGACGTAGCTTTATCTGAAATAAAATATTTTCATTCTAACAATAATTTCTTATTGTTCGAAACGCATTGTAATATCAATAGAAGGATTTCTTCATTATTTTGTTCTTCTAATAACCATTTTATTTTTGTTAATGTTTTAAAAAAAAATATGTTAATTATTAGTATGTAAAGAAAATAAATAAAGGAAATAATAGTGTTAAAAACCACCAGTGGAAGAATTTCAGCAAAAAAAAACTGATCCGTGTTATTCAAATTACAGGCGAATTAAAATTTTATGGGCCCGACAGGTCAAATTCGAAACACTTATAGACACACATTACCTATGAGGGGTTATTTTTAAGTCGACAAATTAATGATGGTATGAACCGACGAAAATAATCATCTTCCTGCCCTATCCCATGTTATTTAGGGTAGGCGCAACACAATTTTTTCTTCCATTCTCCCTTGTCAATCGTCATGCTATCATTTACTCCTTTTTCCTTCATATATTCCTCACACAATCCATCTATCTTTTCTTTGGACTTCCTCTCTCTCTCCCGCCATCATTATGAACCGACAATAATACATAAGATAAATGCATTCAAAACGAAAATAATTGTTAAAACCGTGGAGCTCTTACTAGGATAGGATGGATTGTTGACAATCGCTTGACGGGTTCAGGTAGGTACAAAATCCAGCTGTTATACTAACTATTAAAACAAAAGGCCTCCGTTGAAAAAAAAAGTTATCAAAACATTCTACAGTAACCGAGAGTTAATTCTATATTAATTTCTTCATATTGTTGATACTATGACTTCATCGAGGAATCTCTATGAAGGCGATATAAACAAGATATCGCGTATATTATGTAAATCCCGAGGAAGTGTAAACGTTCGTAGCTACGTATTTATAAGCGTTGATGATAAGAAAGTGTTGTAAGTCATAAGAATAAGCGATTTTGAAGACGACGAGGCTCGGGCCTGACCGATGCCAAAAATGTATTAAGTGTTGATGTTAACTGTAGCATGTTTCATTTTCGTGTTGATGGCAGTAAATTAAAACATGTTTGACCCAAAATTCAGCTACACAGACTCCGCTCACTGATGCAGTAAAAGGTGATTAAGTGCTCAGGTGACAGCCATGCGGTGCATATTGTAAGGTAGTACATTTTCTATAGGGAGACGCCGCATACGCACTTGAAATCTTCTTAAACATGTCAATGTATAACAATTATTTGAAACGTTTCTTAAGTCTTCAGGATAAAACATCTTCGTCAGTATTTTTGAAGTGAAAACTTCTTTAGCGGCGTTGAGCACTTTAAAAAAATTGTTCTGTAATGGGTATAAAATCTTAAACTCGCGTCAGGACACTCGCGTCAGGACACGTGACAAAGCGTAAGACGGATGGAGAGTAGACGATTTTGAACTTAACCTTCAACATTTTATGGTTTAAAATTATTTAAAGAAATTTGGAAAAAGCGTAAGACGGATGGAGAGTAGACGATTTTGAACTTAACCTTCAACATTTTATGGTTTAAAATCATTTAAAGAAATTTGGAAAAAGCGTAAGACGGATGGAGAGTAGACGATTTTGAACTTAACCTTCAACATTTTATGGTTTAAAATCATTTAAAGAAATTTTTAAATGTTTCCAATCAACTTTGAACCTAATGCTTTAGGGATAAACACGGAATAGAAAAAACCGTAGACAGAGTATTCTATAGACTGCTGGATATCTTCCTTTGCATTCGCACAAGAAAAAGAAGAACATATAAACGTCACTAGCAAAGAAAAGAGACAGAGTATAAATATTTCTGTCCCTTATCGCGTGTCGGCTGAGCACATCATTGTCAGTGCACAACAAGTTTGACGTTTGTGGCGGTGCCAGATTGACATCCAATTTGTTTATTAACAATTGCATCGAAATTATACACATTATATGATCTTTTCGAGCTTAATTCGACAACAGTACATTTGTGCAACTGTGCAAAATGGTAAGGTGCAGTGTAATAAACTGTAAAAGTGATAGTTTGATGAAGATTGCTGGACTGTCCTTTCACTCGTAAGTATTAGATCTTTTTAAGTATTCAATCGCTTTGTGTCCTATTATTTCTCATAAAATAGTCGCAGTAATGTACCAACTAATTCGTTTAATGGATAAATCTCGTATAATCGTGATTTTTGCAATAATTTTATTATCTTACCTCAAAATTCAGTGTTGCCACTTTTTGACGGGGAATTTACCCTTTAATATGGGTAATACCGAATAATGCAATGTCTATAAAAAAATACTCTTCCGACCTTGATTCATATGATATTAGTAATACGCACTACTTAAAATCTATGTTAGTAACACACGTATTATACGATTTTAATTCGTATAACTGCACTCACCTGACGCAAAAAATGAAAGATAATAAAAAATCTTATTAAATTTTCAGATTTCCGAATAAACCCGAAATAAGAAACTTGTGGATTGCTGCTACCGCATGAATCTTTAGGATGTGATCCTATGATCAACATAGATCATGATTATTTAACAGATCCTTCTAGGCTTACTCTTTATTCTAAAGAAATAATAACCTATATTGCTGGTTTTATTGCAAGAAAGTTGAGGAAAGTTATTAAATGTGAGGATTGTCTTTTGGCTTTGATCACAGATAAGTATCACGGAATCATTACGACTGAAGGACATGTATCCATGGTCATGAATAAATTAAAAAAAACAATCACGGAATCATTGCTAGAAGAGACAAAGGAGGCCTTATTTATCCTTCTACTGACTTAAATAAAGTCTGTGAATTGGCAGAAAAGATATTTCGAGCGCGTTCACATAAAGGAAATTCATTTTTTAATGAGAAAAATGTGATGTCAACACTTATATTATCGTGTTACAAGGAATGCACACGTACCAATATTAATATATTTATTAATGACCATTTCGACAGTCAGCCTTTTATAGGGAATCACAGAACTCTCCTCATTAAATCAATCGCAATGCATTACTTCGAAACCCGTATTCACCATAGTACCAAACAATGTTTTGAACCACAATCGAAAATAAGAATTATACATAATAAGTTAGTGCTTTTTCAAGGACAGTAATTTGTTTATAAATAAAATATTACAGTTGCATCATTGCTATGTTTTATCGTTTTCTGTGTATTGGAATGTTCATTTTAATTTGCAAGTGTATGAGTTTGGCGACACTGGTTCCCGTACTAAGGCAGTCTAAGGGCACTTCCATAAATGATAGTACTTTTATACTGATAAAGCAATTGGTGCAAAATTATTCCCTAACCATTCCAAAATATCAAACATGCTCAACGTTAATAATCAAGTTTTCACTTCTGCCGGCACTCCCGGAGTGCTAGTTTTTTAAATAAAAAATGGCATTTGCATGTATTTCAACGAAATGAGAAACAAAATATCTTCAAAAAAATACAACCCGCTTTCGCTCATGCCAACCCGCTAAGCTCTCTTCTTTTACACCAACAGCCACGCGCCACTTATCTCCAAATACAATATCGCACACTATCCTCGCAGACGTCGGATGTAGTTCAGTGTAAATTTTATGAAAAAGGCGCCATTAATTTTCGATGTGAGAGGCTTAGACAGACAAACAGTTTAAAAAAAAGTATAATTTGGTGTTATAATGAAGACGCCTTGTGTTTTACCTGGATGTTCAAAAATCGTAAGTTTTTGTTTTACTATCTTTTTAGTGATCAGTCATTTTTAATCTTAGGTTACGTGAAGTTATTTATCATGTTAGGTAGCAATGTTTTCAATGACATGTTGTATGAGTGAAACAATTAATTATTGTGTGTATGAGTACTCTAAAAGGTTATAATGAGTGTTTGTTATTAAATTTTTTGATAGTGCACGTAGGGAAACATAATTTTATTATAATATAATTTTAAGAGCATCGAGGACAAACTATGGTAGAAAGACTCTCGTATATGAAGGGGCTGAACTCTATAACTCTGTACCTAAAGTAATCAAGGAATCGAAATCACTTTCAACTTTTAAAAGGCTATTAAAGCACCACCTGAATAAGGTATAAATTGTAAGTTTTTGCCATTTTTATAACTTAATTTTAGTTTATTACCAAGCGAAACCATCGCTTGTATTATTTTAATTATTATAGTTTTCCTCATAGGAGTGAATAATTGTATTCTTTTTGAGCGAAATAAATATAAACCGTTTTTTTTTTAATTGTAAGTATTATAATTTCTGTATAGAAAGTGAGAGGTATTTAAAATAATCATGAAAATCTAAAACAATGATTGAATTAAGTCAAACGGGACTCAAATTAACATAGTGTACATTTGACCTATTAATTTATGCTTTTTATTTACTTTACACTGACACAACATTTCATTAAAATAACATAACAATATTTGTGTATATGCTAGTGCAGTAACAACTGTAAAAATATAGAATATTTTTATAATATCAAACTAAATAGGTAAATACAATTGCTTTAAAATATATATTTTTAATTTTGTTTTGTAGTTTTCATATCAATTGCTGGTCCTGTCAATGCTGCATGCATTGTTACAAACAAAAGGCGATCTGAATAAAATGTTGGGGCCTATTGTTATCATGTCGACCTGTTTACATAAGATACCTGGACTGCCGGACATAGCGAAAGTACCAACGTCTGAAAGATATACATCATTACTGATTATCAACTAGATACGGCCACTGTTTACAAGATTAAATCAGTGAAATACCTAGCTGTATTGCCGACAAAGTAGCAAAACTGAAAGACTATAGTTCAGTTTGATCTAATTTGGGTTGTGCAGATCAGATTAGCAGTCACTCCATGTAAAATACTGGTATTCAGCTGCATCTGGTGAGACTGGAAGGCGACCCTAACATAGTTGGGAAAAGGCTAGGCAGATGATTATGAATTCAGTTTGATCTACTTCATATAGGGAAAAGCTCGAGAATTTTGTTCTTATTTTGACGAACCGAATATGACTTGAACATTCATAGCATTTATTAGTGCAGTGGGCATAAAAACGAGGAGCTAAATAATAACAGCCACTCGGGTCGATCTTCAGGCAAAGTCGCGCTTGCCTAGGTCGGTCCGAGAGCCTCGGAAAACACATTAAGGCTGTAAGTGTCCCAAAAGTCTTAAAACTAGTCTGACCAAGGGGGCATTACTTAGGACTAACTGGGTTGTGGAGGTCAGATCTGCAGTTGCTCCATGTAAAATACTGGTATTCAACTGCATCGAGTCAGTTTAGAAGCCGACCCAACATTGTTTGGAAAAAACTAGGAAGATGATGTCTTTTACGAGAGCAAGTCATCCAAAAAAACCAAATTAGTTTAGGTTACTATTCAAATTGTATAAAATAATATGCATACATTTCAGAAAAACCAACATTAATTCTCTGTTTGACGAACTCCGTGGTAATTCCCAAACAATAAAAAATACGTGCATGATAACATACATCATTGACAAGGTAACTTTCAAATTCATCTCGAGCATATGGGTCATCATTATCGTCGCGATAGATAAGATAAGACGGTGCCATCTCTACAGTTGCGTCTGAGCATAAGACGGTCACTGAGGCTGTTAGTGCTCGAGTGAGATTTAATTGTCGGATCCGGTCATTGGTACGGACTTAAAATGAAACGCAAGTACGCCAGTGGTGACATCACGCGACCTACTTACAAGTCTACCCACACCACAGCGTGCTTCTACAGAGCCCTGATGTTTATAGCTTGAGGCGAGGACGACATTCAATGCGTGATCGCAGCGGAGTTGACACGTCTTGGAACTGTACCCGATTCATTGTGCCCCGTGTTATTGTGTTAAATTGTAATTTCTAGTAATTTGTTAGTTTAATAGAAACAGTGTATCACAGCTAGTGTGTTTTCATTGCACGAAACCCATCCCTTCCCCACATAATGTACGAGCCTAACGGATTATTAATCCTGACAATCCGACATATTTATTAGTACTTTTGTTTAAACAATGGAAAATTTGATAATTTTTAAGATTAAAGATATTATACTTAACCCATTTTTAAACAATTTCTAAAAAGGAAGAATTTCTCGATTCGACTGTTTTTTTTAGTCTTTAACTCCTTGATTACTGTTCCAATTTAGGTAATTCTTTTTTCATTTGGTAGAAGAAGCCCGCACGGCATTGTTTAGGTAGGTTATGAGTTATCTTCCATAATACATATTTTTTCTTCTATGTCTATTGTCTATGGGATGATCTACTAACATCTTGCTCAAATTTAAACAAGATTATGCCCGTGTTCAGTAATGCTAACCAGCACCAAATTGCTGGAAAATCAAGACTGTCCTGATCCGAGCGTTGAAATCAATTAATAGGATTTTTCTATTAGTTCATTTATTTAGGTGTCAATATGTAAAAAAACTTTTTGTTATGGATGGTAGGTACCGCACACAAATTCTTTTCGAGTTTTCATTTTCCATTGTTACTAAAAGTTATTAGCAGATCATCCACAGAGACATGGAAAAAAAATATTATAGAAGTTATCAGACTGATAAATCTACCCAAGCAATGTGAATACAATTATAAAATATATGAGAATACCGCGCGAGTTTCCTCTACCAAATGAAAAAGAATCAGGTAAATCGGTCCAGTAATCACGGAGTTATGTGGCAACAGACATAAAAAAATCCGGCCAAGTGCGAGTCGGACTCGCGCACGAAGGGTTCCGTACCATTATCTACAAAAACGGCAAAAAAGTCATGTCTGTTGTATGGGAGGCCCACTTAAATAATTTTTTATCCTGTTTTTTTGTATTTGTTGTAATAGCGGCAACAGAAATACATCATCTGTGAAAATGTCAACTGTCTAACTATCACGGTTCATGAGATACAGCCTGGTGACAGGCGGACAGATAGACAGTGGAGTTTTAGTAATAGGGTCCCGTTTTACTCTTTGGGTACGAAACCCTAAAAAAAACATACAGCCGAATTGAGAACCTCCTCTGCTTACAAATGTTGGCCTAGAAAAAAAACAACTCTATAAAAACGCCTATAATGATACATGTCGAAAGTAAATATTCGTAGAAAGGCATTGCTCATAGATATTTCTAAGATTCTTATTATAAGTTCTCCACCTCGAATGTAATACGAACATCATTAAACATGTATCATGTAATTACCGTGTGCCGGAAGCGCAAGAAACAATCGCCTAACGATTTAGAATAGGGTCGTTGACCAAAGCATGATTTGTGAACAAAACGACTATTTAATTATCATGAATCATTGTGTGTACAGCATGTACCACGTGTGGTCATATTAAGGGTTGTAGTATTGACTATTAAACTGAACAACTTTCAATATGAGATCAAGATCTTAATCGCGAAAAAAAATGTCAGCTAAACAACATTAAAATATACACACAGTTTTTATATTTAAAAACTAGCCAAGTGTGAGTCGGACTCGCGCATGAAGGGTTCCGTACCATCGTAGCAAAAATAAATTAAAGGGGGCTCCCTCTTTAATTTATTTTTATTGTTTGTTGTTATAGCAGCAACAGAAATACACATTATGTGAAATTTGAACTTTCGACCTATGTATTACGGATCATGGAACACAGCCCGCTGATAGACAGACGGACAGATGGACAGTAGAGGCTTACTAATAGGGTCCCGTTGGTTACTCTTCTGGTACGGAACCCTTTTTTTTTGGTAAGGAACCCTAAAAAGGTGATCACACGTAACTGATATATAACAACATGCTGTATAAACTGTGATTAAATACCTCATCATCTTATAATTATTATAATAAATCGCAAAAGCCATTAAATATCAATACCTTACTGTAGATAAACTAAGTTTTAATGATTAGCGATTAGCCTGAATAATTTAATTAATTAAACACTCAAGGATTATGAGTTGATGTCTGATTTCGTTATTAAATCATTACAAAACATCACGCCTATAATGCTGCCCGAGGCTTTAGGCAGAGGTCCTTCTGCGAAGCAGTCATGCTAGCGAAGGAGGTGGCGAAACGTGAGAGGGAGAGAACTTCACGTCCCAGCCGCCGGGCGTCGGGGGCCACGTGGTTGCTCCCGGCCACCGTAAGTTAGCTAGCCGTCCATCCGTCTTACGAAGACAGACCGTGTCGACGGCGCGTTCGTGTTCCACGCGCGCCTCAATGAGATATCAGCAAACCGAAGGGGCAAGGGCCGATGCCTGCTAGGGCTGCGGGACTGTTCGAAAGAGATACCGCGGCCCTAGAACACACAGGGCAAAGAAGGAACATGGATGAGTTTTAGTGAGTACAAGTCTGACACTCCCTTCCGCACCGCCCAGAGCAGGAATGGTCATTTGATGATTTCCCATCCGAAAAAAAAGGCTTTAGGCAGACGCTTTAGGATAGCACACCCTAATTTAACAAGTAAATCTAAATAAGATTAAGTGGAATAAAAACATACAAGCATGTTACCCACATAGTCCACATACAAAACAAATCGTTTGGAACAGCATTTTTTTTTACGATATTCGTGTTGATTCCATACTAAAACTTCTTCATATTCATGAGAACAATTACCCGTTTTCAAGTGTTCAATCATTTCAACAAAATTACACCTTACCTATATGTATATTGCCTGTATTCCTTAAAAAGTATTCATAGGTGAAATTGAAAACAAGTTCGTAGAACCGAACCTATTTTTAGACTGTTAGAATCTGGATTTGATCAAGTACTCAGATGGCCCAGCACAAACTCGCAGACTATACGTAACTATTAGATTCAAACGAAACAAGGTGTAAACGGCCCCTTCATGAAACCGTTAACCAAGCTTCTGTATATCAAATTTAGTAACTCTATGCAAAAATTATTGTATATCGATTGTTTTTTTTTTGGTGAAAAATTACGTTTTATTATAAGACTCAATGTAACGCAGTCAAAACATTGATTGATGCATTGAATAGTGGTGGGCTGCGGGACTGTTCGAAGGAGATACCGCGGCCCTGGAACACAAAGGGCAAAAGAAGGAACATGGCTGGGTTTTAGTCAGTAAAAGTCTGACACTCCCTTCCGCTCCGCCCAGAGCGGGTTTAATAATATATAATTTTGAGAGTATTAAAAGTAAAGTTATAACATTAAAAACTTGTACCTATTTGAAAACAACTTGTAATAAAGTTGGAAGTGTGTTCCCCAATTAATCAAGTCAACATTAATCAAGTCTTGAAACTAAATAAACAAAGAGTTCGAAATAAGTACAGTCCTTTCACAGATATTTTTCTGTTAAATCACAGTGATTTTTATTCTGTTCATAATAATTTGTTGTTGCGAGTATATTGCTGCTAGTAGGTACGGGAGTTTTGAGAGTATTAAAAGTAAAGTTATAACATTAAAAACTTGTACCTATTTTAAAACAACTTGTGATAAATTTGGAACTTTCAAAATTTTGACAAAGAGTTCGAAATAGGTACAGTCCTTCCACAGATTTTTTCTGTTAAATCACAATGATTTTTATTGTGTTTACAATAATTAGTGTGTGTATTGCTGCCATTAACAAGTCAAAATAACAGAGTCCTTTATTCTAGTTATTAAAATAAGGTTATTTCTTCATCAGGTAAAATAAATGAGGGGATGCTGTTTTTCATTGCTAAAATCGTTTGAATTTATGTAACGTTTACTTCGAGCGTTCATGCTAAGCCCGCAGAAATTAATGAACTCATCGTTACAGAATTCATAGTAAATGTGTCGATGGATATAGAATATTGTTAGTAAACTCAACCATCTGTAGAATATCTCATAAAATAACATACATTATCACGCCTGTAATCCCCAAAGGGTTTGGCAGAGGTATACCTAATAGTACACCCACATTTCGCTAGTTATTTTTAAGTCCCATGTAATAGGGGCGAATCTATTGTTATCAATCGGGCACAAAACCAGACTCCGTTGCTGCTACTGTGAAATTCCTAATGAAAAAAAAACAATAACACTTTGCCCGACCTGGGAATCGAACCCAAGACCTCGTGCTCAGCAGTCGCTCTTGCGACCACTACACTAACGATGCAGTCATCTCGAAAAATGTCGACGGAATAAACTTCCTAACGCATTTATAATATTAATTAGAGCAGGGCTAAGATTACTATTTGCACAAGCTCGACTCGTCTTCTGCTTTAGAAGGAAAAACTAGCTTTAGTATAAAATTAGTGGGTAACTAATTAAAATGTTTTCTGAGAAAATAGGAAATGCGAGATGGTGTACTTATTTCGCAAGGACGCGTTTGCGAAAAACGAAAGACAAAATATATTGTTTTCAATTAAAATTATCCCGTTTTATTTTTATTTGAAAGATAATTAAAGTTTTATTTGTTAAATAAATAATAACAACCGCACAGGTCGACCGTCGAGGTGCCGCGCTTGCCTAGGTCGGTCTGTGGTTGGGTCCATCCATTACAAACCGATTCGCCTTCGTACTTCGGAAAGCACGTTAAGCCGTTGGTCTCAGATGTCCTTTTAGATCTTTGACAGTCGTTACAGGTAGTCAGTGGCCCGAAAGTCTGACAACCAGTCTTACCAAGGGGTATTATATTACACACCACTAACTGCTTGTAGAGGTTAGATAGACTGTCGCTCCATGTAAAATACTGGTATTCTTGGTGACTGGAAGACGACTTCAACATAGTTGGGGAAAGGGAAATATTTACCCAACTATGTTGGAGTCGTCTAAACGATAATCCAGTCCACGAGTCTCTTGTCCGACCTATCGTAGAGGTTAGATAGACTGTCGTTGTATGTAAAATACTGGTGTTCTTGGTGACTGGAAGACGACTTCAACATAGTTGGGGAAAGGGAAAAATTTACCCAACTATGTTGGAGTCGTCGAAACGATAATCCAGTCCACGAGTCTCTTGTCCGACCTATCGTAGAGGTTAGATAGACTGTCGCTCCATGTAAAATACTGGTATTCTTGGTGACTGGAAGACGACTTCAACATAGTTGGGGAAAGGGAAATATTTACCCAACTATGTTGGAGTCGTCTAAACGATAATCCAGTCCACGAGTCTCTTGTCCGACCTATCGTAGAGGTTAGATAGACTGTCGTTGTATGTAAAATACTGGTATTCTTGGTGACTGGAAGACGACTTCAACATAGTTGGGGAAAGGGAAAAATTTACCCAACTATGTTGGAGTCGTCGAAACGATAATCCAGTCCACGAGTCTCTTGTCCGACCTATCGTAGAGGTTAGATAGACTGTCGCTCCATGTAAAATACTGGTATTTTTGGTGACTGGAAGACGACTTCAACATAGTTGGGGAAAGGGAAATATTTACCCAACTATGTTGGAGTCGTCGAAACGATAATCCAGTCCACGAGTCTCTTGTCCGACCTATCGTAGAGGTTAGATAGACTGTCGTTGTATGTAAAATACTGGTATTCTTGGTGACTGGAAGACGACTTCAACATAGTTGGGGAAAGGGAAAAATTTACCCAACTATGTTGGAGTCGTCGAAACGATAATCCAGTCCACGAGTCTCTTGTCCGACCTATCGTAGAGGTTAGATAGACTGTCGCTCCATGTAAAATACTGGTATTCTTGGTGACTGGAAGACGACTTCAACATAGTTGGGGAAAGGGAAAAATTTACCCAACTATGTTGGAGTCGTCGAAACGATAATCCAGTCCACGAGTCTCTTGTCCGACCTATCGTAGAGGTTAGATAGACTGTCGCTCCATGTAAAATACTGGTATTTTTGGTGACTGGAAGACTTCAACATAGTTGGGGAAAGGGAAAAATTTACCCAACTATGTTGGAGTCATCGAAACGATAATCCAGTCCACGAGTCTCTTGTCCAACCTATCGTAGAGGTTAGATAGACTGTCGCTCCATGTAAAATACTGGTATTTTTGGTGACTGGAAGACTTCAACATAGTTGGGGAAAGGGAAAAATTTACCCAACTATGTTGGAGTCGTCTAAACGATAATCCAGTCCACGAGTCTCTTGTCCGACCTTGAATGATAATTAATTCATTTTAATATTATCGGATGCATTCTGCATGGGAAAAAGCCTTCAAAGGAATATAAAATCAGCTCCGTAATATCAATGCCGACTCTGGCTAATATTTTTTCCATGACTTATGCTGTTTTTAAGGTCAGGTCAAAACAGCCGTCAAAAAGATAATTATTGAAATGCACAAGATTTGCAAAAGGTATAAACATTTATTGTTATTGAAAATTAAATCTAAACTTATAAATAAAATTGAAGTTCTGTTTGTAATTTAAAAATAATAAGTTTCCGATATTTCGGCGCTGTTGCAAGCACCGTTATCACGGATTAACTGAAGTTATTGCGGGTGGGTGTTTATGAGCACACAAATCGGTCTACCCTCTTTCTTGTTCGTTTTTAGGGTTCCGTACCCAAAGGGTAAAACGGGACCCTATTACTAAGACTTCGCTGTCTGTCTGTCTCCAGGCTGTATCTCATAAACTGTGATAGCTAGAAAGCTGAAATTTTCACAAATGATGTATTACTATTGCCGCTATAACAAAAGATACTAAAAATTAAAAAAAATATGTATTAAGGGGGGCTCCCATACAACAGATATGATTTTTTTGCCGTTTTTATAGATAATGGTACGGAACCCTTCGTGCGCGAGTCCGACTAGCACTTGGCCGGTTTTTTTAACTCAGTACCGCTACCACTGTCACTCGCAACTCGGACAACAAACACACACACGCACATGACTCACACTTGGACTCGATATGGTAAATATCCCGTTTCAAGTGTTAATGATAATGTTAGTGACCATGACAGTTTAAAAACTTAAACCAAGTTCTACCAAAATTACAGTGTACTATAATACTACACTTCCGCCTTACCCTCCGGCGATTACAGGCGTGATATTTCGTTATGAAATTCCTATTACTAAGACCTCTACCAGGGCCGGTAGTCTCGACATAGATACCGACACTGTCGCAAACTTTCGATCGCTTAATAATAACGGAAAAAATCGTTTGTAATAACGATGCTTACGAGAAATGCAAGTCTGAACATCCATGATGCGTTTCTCGCAAGCATCGTTATTGCAACCGAATTTTTCCGTTCTTATTTAGCGATCAAAAGTTTGCGACAATGTCGGTATCTATGTCGAGACAGCCGGCCCAGCTAAGTCTAATGAGCGACTAGCGTAATCCTATGTTATCTGATTAGCTGATAGCCCACTGCAGTAGAATCGTAGCAATCTCCTTATCTCGTGATAAGAAGTGTTATTATTATTATTTATTTATTATTATTTATTTAAATCGAGCATAAATTATTCATATTGTTGTTAGTAACACATAAACTATTAGTAACATTTCTCAATAAAATAAAATACAATTTTGTGGAAGAGCGTTATGTTCTATTATGTTTATAAGTTCTGGTAAGTATGAATACGTATGGGTTAATCGAACTATGTAGAAGGTAAAATGCAAAATAAAATTAAAGGCAATCATAATTACTGTTACAGCTTCTACCTCGACCGGGGAATTACACTATCATTTAATTAATTATAAATGTTTAAGTAATCGTAAATAATGAATCATTTAGTGGGCTGACTGTCTATAAAGTCTTCTTATCACTCATCTTGACGTGGGTGTGCCAAGACACTAAATCATAGAAATAATGTAAACAGAATTGTATCGTTGCACTGATAATAGTTATCCTTGATCAATAGTATTCGATGAATCTTAGCCTTCATTATTATTATTATTATTTGGGATGGGTAATCATCACATGACCCCTCCCGCTCTGGGCGGAGCGGAAGGGAGTGTCAGACTCGGGATCCTGCCGTTTTGCCGAAAAGATTTTGCCAAATTTTCATTACCCAAACAAATTTTAGCAACCTTTTTTTATGCCAATGTAATATTTGGAATAATTTTCACATTTTCATTTGGTCAAATGTTTACTTGGCAGATTATTACTAAGGATAATGTCATTAAGGCTTTTGGTCTTTAGTCAAATGATTTATTACAGCAAACAAAATTAAGACAGTAAACGTTTAGTCAAATGATTTGTTATGACAAAAAATATAAAGGCAAAAATTTTGGAATGAAGACATAACACAAATTGATTTAATATAACGTAATTGAAATTTAACAGATGCTGACAGAAACCCTAACCCTAGACGGTCGACGTCAGGGGCACCCCGAGGTTCGGTTAGTTAGGTTCCTGTAAACCTTGCAGACAGAAATAGGAGCCCCGCGCAGCGGGGATCCGTCGACCTGCTGACGGAAACGCTAACCCTAGACGGTCGACGTCAGGGGCACCCCGAGGTTCGGTTAGTTAGGTTCCTGTAAACCTTGCAGACAGAAATAGGAGCCCCGCGCAGCGGGGATCCGTCGACCTGCTGTCGGAAACGCTAACCCTAGACGGTCGACGTCAGGGGCACCCCGAGATTCGGTTAGTTAGGTTCCTGTAAACCTTGCAGACAGAAATAGGAGCCCCGCGCAGCGGGGATCCGTCGATCTGCTGACGGAAACGCTAACCCTAGACGGTCGACGTCAGGGGCACCCCGAGGATCGGTTAGTTAGGTGCCTGTAAACCCTGCAGACAGAAATAGGAGCCCCAACCGAATTCAAATAGGAGATTCCAGCTAGTTAATAGTGCTTTTGACTGAAATGGTAAGTTTAAAATTGACGACACCAAATATTTGGCTTATTTAATTTTGCGTAAAATATTTTATACCAACTGAAATATTTGACTAGATAAAAAATGGTAAAAGTACTAGTTGGTGAACAAGTTATTATTCAAACGTTCACTTGCCAAACAGGTTTTCGTAACAATTATTTGTAAAGAGATTTTTTGGTAAGTAATAATTTGGCAAATGAAATTATGCGAAAATTTGTTTGGGAAGTGATAATTTGGCAATTTCTTTTCGGTCAAACAAGGGAGACCCGTCAGACTCTTACTGACTAAAAACCACCCATGTTCCTTCTTTGGCCCTTTATGTTCCAGGGCCGCGGTATCTCTTTCAAACAGTCCCGCAGCCCTGGCAGACCTTGGCATCTTAGCCTATGACTACTATTAATAATATATTATGAATTTAACATAACATCACGCCTGTAATTCCCGAAGGATTAGGCAGAAGTGTACCTTATAGTACACCCACATTTCGCCAGCTATGTTTAAGTCTCATGTAATAGGGGGCGAGCCCACTGCCATCAACCGGACAAAAATCCAGACTCCGTAGCTGTTACTGAGAAATTCCTGGAAAAACCCAATAGCAATTTGCCGACCCGGGATTCAAACTTAGACTCTCATCATGCTCAGCAGACACGATTACGACCACTACGCTAACGAGGCAGTCAACTACTACTACTACTAGTAACATAATATTATGAATTTATCCATATTAATTTTATAATAGGTATAGTTAGGAGGTTCCTCTCTCTGGAGCCCTGACCGCCGGTAGCTTGGACCTTGTTCCCGATACCGGTGAGCTACTATTTTTTATATTTTTAAATGTTTTTTATGTATTTTTTTTAATAAATATTTAAAAATGTAATGAATTTGTTTACAAATGAATAAAGGGAATTATAATTGTTAAAGACGTTAAAGTGACTGTCTGTTAACTTATCATCGGACTTCGATTAAATTTGGCACATATAGCTAACCCGGGTTAAGCTAAGGATATTTATAATAATTTTATCCTTGTAGTATGTTCGAAGCGAAGCCGAGGACAGCAGCTAGTTTACTGGTATCTTTAAACTTACCAGTATAACATAAGTGACTGCCTCGTTGGCCTAGTGGTTGGAAGCGCGACTGCTGAACATGAGGTTCTGGGTTCGATTCCCGAGCATAATGTTATTGGGTTTTCCCTTCCAGAATTTCTCAGTAGCGGAGTCACGGAGTATGGTACCCGGTTGCTAGCAATCGGCTCGCTCACTATTACATGGGACTTAAACTTAACTGGCAAAATTTAGGTGTACTATTAGGTAGGTACACCATCTGTGCCTAACCCTCCGGGGTTTACAGGCGTGATGTTCTGTTATGTATAACATAAGTGATTGACATGCACCGTGTGCCCTATTTTCTTGATAACATTCTTTTCTAATGTAAAAAAACGTCCTCTGACTCGGATGCATCAAAAATCACTTAGTTTATTTATTTATTTAAAATTTTATTTTATTTGTAAGCTTATAACTACTTACACAATTAAACTAATTACTTTACATTAAAAGGGACACCACCAGAACAGTGTACCTTATTCCAGTGCCCCGCAATAGGACACTCAAACCCTTTCTGCTATGGTGTTTAGAAGGTCATTGGAGCTGCCTCGCACACTCATTAACTGTAGTACTTACTAGCCATAACTTATTTAATCGCTTTTTCTGTTTTTAAATTAGTTTACCACTAAACTAATTTAAAACACCATGTCGTCTCTGTCAGTCGAAGATAACAAAGACAGAATCAATATTGTTTAGCGCATTTAGTGATTTTTTACTTCAGGAGTTGTTTTTGACTGGCAACCAGTCTTACCAAGGGGTATCGTATTACCCAGTACTAAATGAAAGAAAGAAAGAAAAAATACAAAAAATGAAATAACAATTATCATAAAGCGCATCTAATATTATAAATACAACAGGACATAAACAAAAAAAAAAAAGTTAACAGCTTGCACATCGTGACTGTGACAAGCAGGTTACCACTCAGCATGATGCTGTGCTATGGGGAGGGGGGGCACAGCACAGCGCTGGTTTTCAGTGTAGTTCATGTAAATGGGTTGTGGAGGTCAGATAGGCAGTCGCTCCATATAAAATACTGGTATTCAACTGCAGTCCGTTAGACTGGGAGCCGACCGCAACATAGTTGAGAAGAGAAAAGGCTAGGCAGATGATGATTATGCCAGCGGTTTTTAAAGATCCTATCTTATTCTTCCTATCCTTTTTTATTCTTCTATTTTTATGGAAACGAGCAGACGAACAAAAAGTAGCTTCAAATAAAAATGATCCATATCTACATTTAGTCAAGACCAGACCAATAACTCCAATAAAATAGCAGTTTCTACTAACTCACAAACGAGATAAGCGCATAACCCTGCTATTTCGCGACCGCTGCTACCATTCTCACAATTATTGGGGTTAACGACCAAAATATGACGTTTCAATTAACTTCACGACCCAGTGACTTAGGCCGGTTGCATGTTCAACTCAATTTAGAAGCTAACTCCATTGTGTAAGGCATAGTTTTTAATATTTTGGTGTTTGAGCAAGACATGACTTTTGCATTCCATTTTTTTTTCTTTTAATGTAAAATGAGTAAGCCGTATGTTCAGGTTTGCCGTCGGCAAAAATGACGACCTTTCATGTAAATTCAAGGACACAAACAAATCATCATCTGGCAAGCCTTTTCTCAACTATGTTGGAGTCAACTTAGCTAAGACAATATAGCTATAGGTCCTTGTATTCAGCTGAAAAGCTGAATACCAGTATTTTACATAGAGCGACTGCCTATCTGACCTCCACAAGCCAGTTATAATGATAATACGATACCCCTTGGTAAGTCTGGTTGTCAGACTTTCGGGCCACTGACTACCTGTTACGACTGTCAAAGACCTACAAATTTTTAATGACAGCTGGACCAACGGCTTTAGTTGCTTTCCGAGGGACGGGGAAACTCGGTATGTAGTGGGTGGTCAGTGTGGTCACCCATCCACGGACCAACCTAGCCGAGCGGCGGTCAAGGACACAAACAAATATTTTCAAAATGACTTTCCTTTTTTAACTTGTAATTGTCTTGGCCAAGTTGACAGCGTCTTGTATCCAAGCCTATAAAAAAGTATTAAATAGATCAGTATTATTGTTAGCAGAATAAATTTAGTTGAAAAGAAGAACAACAATATCGCATGATAGCCCGAAGCAATCTGTTTTACCATAGAATTTTTACATTTTTGCTCACACAACTTCTACGCGAGAAATCTTCGCAATTTCCTTTTAATTTAAGAAGTTCCGTTTTGGTTATCCACACTTCTAAAGCAATTAAATATACCATTTCACTTATTTTGCTGGTGACTGAGCCCAATATGTATAAACGTTACGTAGGTCGTATTTCGACTGGCGTTATTCCTGTCACACTGTTGTCAAACTTCAAATATAAGTAAAACGGGAACATACAGTGCTTTAGGAATTTGAACTTGGATGACACTTGCAGTGGGGCAGTAGGTAAAAAATGGTGAAATTATATAAAAAATAATAATAACAAAATTGTGGCGTCAGTTCAAATTTTCCCAAGATTCTTGTGCCACTATGCCAACGCACGCGCTAAGCGACGTTTATAGATCTCACCCTAAAGTATTATAAGAGGAAAATAATAAACACCTAAAGTAGGTAGGTACTCGTAAAAAATACTTTCACTGCCAACAAAGAACCGGAAATTTCAGTGACGATCGATACTTGACGTACTTAGTCGCACTATGGTCAACAATCAATAAGCTTACTAAGAATGATGACTAAACTACTTTTTCCTCTTTAGTTAGGTGAGGATTGGCATGCAATTATTTTACTTTCGATGCTATTATCTGCCAAAATTAATAGTGTGTAAATCTCTTTATGTGTAAGCAGGTGGGTATTCGAACAAAAAAAAACAAAGAAAAAAAAAACAAAGCGATCTGAGCTGCCAGAATTTTATACATTCATAAACTAAAGTCTACGTGTTCTATCTACAAATAGCGTGACTTTTTTGTACTTATTTGGTTACAATTGCGTTTTTTGTCCGACCGTGATTCGTTATTAATTTGACAGATTGTGATGGGTTAACGTCAGTTGCTTTTGACGTTTGGTGGAATACGGACATAAAGTGTGACGTTTTGTGTACGGTGTTGAAAAATATATGCGGAAGTGAAAAGCCTTATTGTTTTTATACAATGAACATAGTAGGTCAACTTTTTATTTTTTATTGCAACGATTGTAAAGGAAAGTGTGCGTTTATAGAGTAATATTATACCATTAGGCTGGTGTTAAAGTGTTGATTTCGTTTTTTTTTTAACGTTGTGTCTGATTTTCATACGGGCCATACATTAATTTGACGGCACGGTTGGTGCAGTGGTCAAGCGATTGACTGCTGCGCTGCATGTCGCGGGTTCGATTCCCGTACGGAACAAATATTTGTATGACCTACAAGTAGTTGTTCCGGGTCTGGGTGTTTTTCTATCTATAATATGTATGTATTTATAAAAAAAAAGTGTATATATGTAGTTTATCAGCCATCTAGCTACCATAACACAAGCATTAGGTTGCTTAGCTTGGGACTAGATGGTGCTGTGTGAAATGTCCAGGGATATTAATATTATTATTATTATTATTAATTGTTGGGCATTCATAGTACGAATGCGCAGAGTAAACATGAATACGAATGATTTTAAAACTGAATTTACTCGTTACACATATTATACTTATTAAGTTTTGGAACTATATTAATAATACTTATTATGCTTGCCGTATACCTATGGTTTAGAATAATTTACTTTCTATTAAAAAATCATTGAATTAACGTTACATTTACTTCATGCGTTCGTGCTATACGACCTCTGCAGCAAGAAAATAATAATATGATTCCCATGCTCGACTGCTACTGCATACTGCACCTACTTGTTATCAAAATAATAGCTATTGTTGCGTACGTTATTACGCCATCTATCGACAAACAAATTCATTTTGAAGGAAATTAATTACATTGGTGATATAAACGCTTGACATCAAGATAAATGTTCTAAATCCGTTTAGTAATCGTGGAAATGCTTGTTAAGTTTCAGCTTTAATTTATTCAGTTTTTATCTTCTAATTATGTGCTACCTAACTGGCAAATCGCCGTTTCCATTTACCACCGGCTTAACGTGCTTTCTGAGGCACGGAGTAAATTCGGTATGTAATGGATGGTTACCCATCCACAGACCAACCTAAACAAGCGCCGCTTAACTTCAAGATTGATCCGACCGGCTGTTATTATTTAGCCACGCACTCCTCCGAGTAGCACGCCATCTATTGCCATAAAAAATAATAATCGAGGACATTGAATAGGTAATTTACACACGTTTCCTACCAAGATAAATATTCATAATCGACATTTATCAACCATTTCAACGTTTGGTCGGTATGCACTAATTATAATTCATTCCGTTTTTGCCTCCTAATTATTTTTTACCTAATTGCCAAATCGCGGTTTTCATTACTTTAAAAGAAATGTACAAAGTACGTTGCCTTAGTCACGCTCGCTCGGTTATCAACACAAGTCTTTATCAAACGCGATATTACTTTGATAAATCGAAAATACTACACTAATGAAAATTGTGTTTTAATCGATTTTTTGCGTATTCGGAAATGGAATCGATTTGTTTGAATACTGATTCGATGTTTGGAAAAATGGAGAATAATAATTGTGAGGTAACTTATATTTTTTCGAAAATTGGGTTCTTAATGATTGTTCTGCTAATGATATACTGTGTTATAGGCAATAGTACATAATTATGTATGTAAGTACTAATTTATTTGAAGATAATTACAATAATGATTAGATTGTTTCGAGTTATATATTAAAAAAAACTTAAAAGAGAATATAATTATTATGTATGTGTATTAATCATTATAATTCTGTAACTACATACGTGTTACTTGCGCGACTAATTTTTCATCAACGTATAAACTGACACTGCAAATTACAAAAAAAAAACATAAGAAAAATTGAATTTCGCGGGCTACCCAGGCGCTACCACCTTAAGATTACCTTTTATTTCTCATATTAAGTGTATTGTATTCTTTTTGAGAAATAAATAATGTCTTACATTCTCACAAAAAAAATCTCGGCCAGTTGCCCCCTTATACCGTTTCGATTACCCACAGAAAAAAAAACTACTCGATTTTTATCTCGATCGAATGCGGAAACTCGATATTATATTTGTCGTTGGTCGAAATTGCTTATCGCGATAAGACTCACATTAGTAAGGATAGACTGTACAGCGCCTATAGCAATTGCTCAGGATATCTCGTGAGTTACCGAGCAGGGGACGTGTTCTCTTGTTCTATTTATTTCATTTTTATTTGGACTTTAAAGTGTACGAGATAATGGTAAATATTTTTGTTTGTTTTTTTTTTGTTTTGTGAAAAGTGGTTGTGATAAAATCGAATTGAATTGGTCTAAGTGGGTTTTAAGAAGTGGGTGCTGAAAGATTTTTTTAGTGTACCGTACCTAATTATGAGTGTAAATATACCTACAAAAACCTACCTATGTAAATGTACCTAGAGACAATGTATCAGCATTAAAAATAATCGAAAAATCTAAAAAATATTGGACAGAAATAAGCTACCGGATTAAACCAATTTTCTTGAAAGCCGTTGTAGGAAAACAACACGTTTTGATGACAACTGTCTCTTTTTGGTGCCCTCTAAACTCGTATAACATAACATCACATCGGTAATCCCCAAAAGGGTTAGGCAGAGGTGTACCTAAAAGTACACTCACATTTCGCCAGTCATGTGAAAGTCTTATGTTGTAGGGGGCGATAGTCTATGCCAACAACCGAGCACCGATTCCTAATAGAAAAAAACCCAATAACACTTTGCTCAACCCGGCAATCGTACCTGTGTCCTCATGCTTGCGGGGGAGCCTTGAGTTTGCAATGAGACAGTGATAAAATGGTATTATTTGAATAATCGTGTATTATCCGGTTCACTGCACCAACCGACATTATGTTTGTCAATACAATGCAAGTCCAGAAGTTGGCATTTTTCATGTTCGTTGAAGCGTGTTATTCAGCATATTAGTGAACATTGTTGGGGGGAAATTACCTTGTACCTAATTATAACTTTAAGTACACAGCTGCAATTTAATTCAATTCGTTTGCTGTCTTTTTTATTTTTCTTTGTCAACTGAAGTAATCTATAATACCTCATCATCATCTGCCTAGCCTTTTCCCAACTATGTTGGGGTCGGCTTCCAGTGTAACCGGATGCAGCTGAATACCAGTATTTTACATGGAGCGACTGCCTATCTGACCTCCACAACCCAGTTAGTTCTGGGTAATACGATACCCTTTGGTAAGACTGGTTGCCAGACTTTCGGGCCACTACCTGTAACGACTGTCAAAGATCTACAAATGACATCCGGGACAAACGGCTTAACGTGCTTTCCGAGGCACAGGGGAAACTCGGTATGTAATGGGTGGTCACCCATTCACGGACCAACCTAGGCAAGCGCAGCTTAATCTAAAGATCGACCCGAGCGGCAGTTATTATTTAGCCACGAGCTCCTCTAATCTATAATATTTGAAATGTGAAATAATAAATGTATGTGTGTGTAAAATACCTACATTTTACACACACGTATATATTTTGTATTAGTTGTCTATTGGGTACACCTCCGTTTAACCCTTTGGGAATTACAAGCGTGATGTTATATAATGTTATGTATAATATCTACTCATGGTTAATTTTATGACAGTATGTTATTTAAAGTACTGGAGCGGAGAGGAGCTCGTGGCTAAAATATAAGAACTGCCGCTCGGGTCGATCTTTAGGTTAAGCCGTGCTTACCTAGGTTGGTCCGTGGATGGGTGACTACCCATTACATACCGAGTTTCCTCCGTGTCTCAGAAAACACGTTAAGCCGTTGGTCCCGGCTGTCATTTGTAGATCTTTGACAGTCGTTACAGGTAGTCAGTGACCCGAAAGTCTGACAACTAGTCTTATCAAGGGGTATCGTATTACCTAGCGCTAACTGGGTTAAGGAGGTCAGATAGGCAGTCGCTCCATGTAAAATACTGGTATTCAGCTGCATCCGGTTAGACTGGAAGTCGACCCCAACATAGTTGGGAAAAGGCTAGGCAGATGATGACGTTCTTTAAAGTACCTGGGCGACCGAGCTCTACTCAGGTGAAAATAAAGTAATTAAATTTTCCCAGTTATGAGACCTAGTTAGATCGATTTTCAATACTTATATTTTTTTTATTGCAACTTTCATCAAAATCGTTAGAGCCTTTTTCGAGAACATTATTACATGTGTTGCTCTTTTAATAGTAAAAGATATAGCGATAGTTATAATTTTAAGGTTTAAGTATTTGAAGGGAATGTAGGTTCTCCACGATCTGAATAGACATAACTTGAACTAAAAGTTATAAGTTTGCACATTAGCAAATTTTGAAGCGTACAATGAAATCATAGCTCTATAGCATTACACTAGCACAATCAGTAGTCTATTTACCTATAAACGAACAGTTTACAGTTTATAGGTACTTAAACAAAATGATTGTAATTCCTAGTAGTAGGTCCTATAGAAATTACAATTATTTTATTGTTTACTAGCTGTTGCTGACCACGTGAAGTTATTATATGTATTACTAATTTGAATCGATTTTGTTTACAATTTCAAGGGTTTAATTTTTTTACACGGAACCTTAATTATTTTTCGAAAATAAAAGAAATCTTAGTTACTCCTTATTATATCAGCTATCTGCCAGTATGCCCCGTCTAAATTGATCCAGTTGTTTCGGAGATTAGCCGGAACAAACAGACAGACAGACAAACATCAAAAAGTTGTTTCATTGTTATAAGTACTGTATATACTTTCATATGCATTCAGTAAGAAGCTGTTATTTTGAAATTACAAACAGACGATTTATTTTACTTATTTGTAAATTAATTACTAAATAATTACATGAATGATAATATTCATTGAGAAACGGTATGCTTAACAACATTACTATACACTAGCTCTATGCCAGAAATTATGCCAATGGTACCGGCATAAAAAGTATGTGTGTCAAATTTTATCAAAATCCGTTCAGTAGTTTTTGCGTAAAAGAGTAACAAACATCCATCCGTCTTCACAAACTTTCGCATTCATAATAGTTGTAATAAGTAGGATTTGAAAACCTCTAGAGTAATGAATACTTGTAATTT
The DNA here is from genome assembly GCA_950022335.1 of Eurois occulta. Taxonomy (NCBI): domain Eukaryota; kingdom Metazoa; phylum Arthropoda; class Insecta; order Lepidoptera; family Noctuidae; genus Eurois; species Eurois occulta. Next base: position 5,640,212 of record OX465481.1, on the reverse strand, counting down.
AATTTCCTCAATAACGTACTCAGATAAAATGAAGAAAAAAGAATAGTAAAAGATTAGTTCTAAAGGCTTAACTGTATGAAATTTTTAATAGTGAGTTTACAAGAGGCTAGCAAAATGAGAAACAGTCAAAAAAGAACCGAATTAAGGCTCTATTAAGTCTGATTCAGAACTCATTTAAAAATACCTCTGGCAAGAGAAATGTTATACGTTATGAAAGAATAACATTTCAATTTATATTCATAGGGCTTCTTTTTAATGTTTTTATTAATAATAAATATGAGAACACCCTTTATAATGAACCCGCTCGCAGTCCGGAAACACCTTTTATAACGTACTTGCGTTACCGTTATTTGTGTGTATTTAAAGCTGACGAAACAGCATTTTTTTTTGTGAAATTCATCATGATAATAATTTCAACTTAACATAGATGTACGATAACATGCTATTACAATTCTTATGTAAACGAATAAGTCATTTTTTTTTATTATGGTAATATTAATCTATACTTATATATTATTTTATTTATATTATATATTATTAATTAATTAATATTATAAAGCTGAAGAGTTTGTTTGTTTGTTTGCTTGAACGCGCTAATCTCAGGAACTGCTGGTTCGAATTGTAAAATTCTTTTTGTGTTGGATAGTCCATTTATCGAGGAAGGCTATAGGCTATATAACATTCGCGCAGCGTGTGACACCGCGGGGAACAGCTAGTAAAAAAAAAACTAGCACTCCGGGAGTGCCGGCAGAAGTGAAAACTTGATTATTAACGTTGAGCATGTTTGATATTTTGGAATGGTTAGGGAATAATTTTGCACCAATTGCTTTATCAGTATAAAAGTACTATCATTTATGGAAGTGCCCTTAGACTGCCTTAGTACGGGAACCAGTGTCGCCAAACTCATACACTTGCAAATTAAAATGAACATTCCAATACACAGAAAACGATAAAACATAGCAATGATGCAACTGTAATATTTTATTTATAAACAAATTACTGTCCTTGAAAAAGCACTAACTTATTATGTATAATTCTTATTTTCGATTGTGGTTCAAAACATTGTTTGGTACTATGGTGAATACGGGTTTCGAAGTAATGCATTGCGATTGATTTAATGAGGAGAGTTCTGTGATTCCCTATAAAACTGCTGACTGTCGAAATGGTCATTAATAAATATATTAATATTGGTACGTGTGCATTCCTTGTAACACGATAATATAAGTGTTGACATCACATTTTTCTCATTAAAAAATGAATTTCCTTTATGTGAACGCGCTCGAAATATCTTTTCTGCCAATTCACAGACTTTATTTAAGTCAGTAGAAGGATAAATAAGGCCTCCTTTGTCTCTTCTAGCAATGATTCCGTGATTTTTTTTTTTAAATTTATTCATGACCATGGATACATGTCCTTCAGTCGTAATGATTCCGTGATACTTATCTGTGATCAAATCCAAAAGACAATCCTCACATTTAATAACTTTCCTCATCTTTCTTGCAATAAAACCAGCACTATAGGTTATTATTTCTTTAGAATAAAGAGTAAGCCTAGAAGGATCTGTTAAATAATCATGACCTATGTTGATCATAGGATCACATCCTAAAGATTCATGCGGTAGCAGCAATCCACAAGTTTCTTATTTCGGGTTTATTCGGAAATCTGAAAATTTAATAAGATTTTTTATTATCTTTCATTTTTTGCGTCAGGTGAGTGCAGTTATACGAATTAAAATCGTATAATACGTGTGTTACTAACATAGATTTTAAGTAGTGCGTATTACTAATATCATATGAATCAAGGTCGGAAGAGTATTTTTTTATAGACATTGCATTATTCGGTATTACCCATATTAAAGGGTAAATTCCCCGTCAAAAAGTGGCAACACTGAATTTTGAGGTAAGATAATAAAATTATTGCAAAAATCACGATTATACGAGATTTATCCATTAAACGAATTAGTTGGTACATTACTGCGACTATTTTATGAGAAATAATAGGACACAAAGCGATTGAATACTTAAAAAGATCTAATACTTACGAGTGAAAGGACAGTCCAGCAATCTTCATCAAACTATCACTTTTACAGTTTATTACACTGCACCTTACCATTTTGCACAGTTGCACAAATGTACTGTTGTCGAATTAAGCTCGAAAAGATCATATAATGTGTATAATTTCGATGCAATTGTTAATAAACAAATTGGATGTCAATCTGGCACCGCCACAAACGTCAAACTTGTTGTGCACTGACAATGATGTGCTCAGCCGACACGCGATAAGGGACAGAAATATTTATACTCTGTCTCTTTTCTTTGCTAGTGACGTTTATATGTTCTTCTTTTTCTTGTGCGAATGCAAAGGAAGATATCCAGCAGTCTATAGAATACTCTGTCTACGGTTTTTTCTATTCCGTGTTTATCCCTAAAGCATTAGGTTCAAAGTTGATTGGAAACATTTAAAAATTTCTTTAAATGATTTTAAACCATAAAATGTTGAAGGTTAAGTTCAAAATCGTCTACTCTCCATCCGTCTTACGCTTTTTCCAAATTTCTTTAAATGATTTTAAACCATAAAATGTTGAAGGTTAAGTTCAAAATCGTCTACTCTCCATCCGTCTTACGCTTTTTCCAAATTTCTTTAAATAATTTTAAACCATAAAATGTTGAAGGTTAAGTTCAAAATCGTCTACTCTCCATCCGTCTTACGCTTTGTCACGTGTCCTGACGCGAGTGTCCTGACGCGAGTTTAAGATTTTATACCCATTACAGAACAATTTTTTTAAAGTGCTCAACGCCGCTAAAGAAGTTTTCACTTCAAAAATACTGACGAAGATGTTTTATCCTGAAGACTTAAGAAACGTTTCAAATAATTGTTATACATTGACATGTTTAAGAAGATTTCAAGTGCGTATGCGGCGTCTCCCTATAGAAAATGTACTACCTTACAATATGCACCGCATGGCTGTCACCTGAGCACTTAATCACCTTTTAGAGTACTCATACACACAATAATTAATTGTTTCACTCATACAACATGTCATTGAAAACATTGCTACCTAACATGATAAATAACTTCACGTAACCTAAGATTAAAAATGACTGATCACTAAAAAGATAGTAAAACAAAAACTTACGATTTTTGAACATCCAGGTAAAACACAAGGCGTCTTCATTATAACACCAAATTATACTTTTTTTTAAACTGTTTGTCTGTCTAAGCCTCTCACATCGAAAATTAATGGCGCCTTTTTCATAAAATTTACACTGAACTACATCCGACGTCTGCGAGGATAGTGTGCGATATTGTATTTGGAGATAAGTGGCGCGTGGCTGTTGGTGTAAAAGAAGAGAGCTTAGCGGGTTGGCATGAGCGAAAGCGGGTTGTATTTTTTTGAAGATATTTTGTTTCTCATTTCGTTGAAATACATGCAAATGCCATTTTTTATTTAAAAAACTAGCACTCCGGGAGTGCCGGCAGAAGTGAAAACTTGATTATTAACGTTGAGCATGTTTGATATTTTGGAATGGTTAGGGAATAATTTTGCACCAATTGCTTTATCAGTATAAAAGTACTATCATTTATGGAAGTGCCCTTAGACTGCCTTAGTACGGGAACCAGTGTCGCCAAACTCATACACTTGCAAATTAAAATGAACATTCCAATACACAGAAAACGATAAAACATAGCAATGATGCAACTGTAATATTTTATTTATAAACAAATTACTGTCCTTGAAAAAGCACTAACTTATTATGTATAATTCTTATTTTCGATTGTGGTTCAAAACATTGTTTGGTACTATGGTGAATACGGGTTTCGAAGTAATGCATTGCGATTGATTTAATGAGGAGAGTTCTGTGATTCCCTATAAAAGGCTGACTGTCGAAATGGTCATTAATAAATATATTAATATTGGTACGTGTGCATTCCTTGTAACACGATAATATAAGTGTTGACATCACATTTTTCTCATTAAAAAATGAATTTCCTTTATGTGAACGCGCTCGAAATATCTTTTCTGCCAATTCACAGACTTTATTTAAGTCAGTAGAAGGATAAATAAGGCCTCCTTTGTCTCTTCTAGCAATGATTCCGTGATTGTTTTTTTTAATTTATTCATGACCATGGATACATGTCCTTCAGTCGTAATGATTCCGTGATACTTATCTGTGATCAAAGCCAAAAGACAATCCTCACATTTAATAACTTTCCTCAACTTTCTTGCAATAAAACCAGCAATATAGGTTATTATTTCTTTAGAATAAAGAGTAAGCCTAGAAGGATCTGTTAAATAATCATGATCTATGTTGATCATAGGATCACATCCTAAAGATTCATGCGGTAGCAGCAATCCACAAGTTTCTTATTTCGGGTTTATTCGGAAATCTGAAAATTTAATAAGATTTTTTATTATCTTTCATTTTTTGCGTCAGGTGAGTGCAGTTATACGAATTAAAATCGTATAATACGTGTGTTACTAACATAGATTTTAAGTAGTGCGTATTACTAATATCATATGAATCAAGGTCGGAAGAGTATTTTTTTATAGACATTGCATTATTCGGTATTACCCATATTAAAGGGTAAATTCCCCGTCAAAAAGTGGCAACACTGAATTTTGAGGTAAGATAATAAAATTATTGCAAAAATCACGATTATACGAGATTTATCCATTAAACGAATTAGTTGGTACATTACTGCGACTATTTTATGAGAAATAATAGGACACAAAGCGATTGAATACTTAAAAAGATCTAATACTTACGAGTGAAAGGACAGTCCAGCAATCTTCATCAAACTATCACTTTTACAGTTTATTACACTGCACCTTACCATTTTGCACAGTTGCACAAATGTACTGTTGTCGAATTAAGCTCGAAAAGATCATATAATGTGTATAATTTCGATGCAATTGTTAATAAACAAATTGGATGTCAATCTGGCACCGCCACAAACGTCAAACTTGTTGTGCACTGACAATGATGTGCTCAGCCGACACGCGATAAGGGACAGAAATATTTATACTCTGTCTCTTTTCTTTGCTAGTGACGTTTATATGTTCTTCTTTTTCTTGTGCGAATGCAAAGGAAGATATCCAGCAGTCTATAGAATACTCTGTCTACGGTTTTTTCTATTCCGTGTTTATCCCTAAAGCATTAGGTTCAAAGTTGATTGGAAACATTTAAAAATTTCTTTAAATGATTTTAAACCATAAAATGTTGAAGGTTAAGTTCAAAATCGTCTACTCTCCATCCGTCTTACGCTTTTTCCAAATTTCTTTAAATGATTTTAAACCATAAAATGTTGAAGGTTAAGTTCAAAATCGTCTACTCTCCATCCGTCTTACGCTTTTTCCAAATTTCTTTAAATAATTTTAAACCATAAAATGTTGAAGGTTAAGTTCAAAATCGTCTACTCTCCATCCGTCTTACGCTTTGTCACGTGTCCTGACGCGAGTGTCCTGACGCGAGTTTAAGATTTTATACCCATTACAGAACAATTTTTTTAAAGTGCTCAACGCCGCTAAAGAAGTTTTCACTTCAAAAATAAAATAAGGAGAATGGAAGTACCTTTAATAGCAGGTCGCATTCTGTAGTTTCTGCCTACCCTGAGAAAAAGCGTGAGTTTGTGTGAATACATATATTTAAGCCAGAATTTAGGTATATCTCAAACTGAAAGCATTTTTTCAATTAGACCATTAAAGGCACTTTTGAATGTCAAAAAAATTAAAAAAAAAGCGAAGCCACAGTCACAAGGCATAATAACTTGTGAAAGTACTGTAGTTCCAATGCGTAGATCTCAATCTAGACGAACGGGTAAGAAACTCCATGGACAGTCTTTTAATGGTATTTGTTTCAGTAGTGAGGTGATACTGTCAATAAAACACAATTGATTTTCTCTGTAATAAAACATTTATGTTTGTTACTGACATGTCTATTTAACACTAGTTACCAAAATATATCAGTCTATAAACTATAAAAACCTTACCTGTAATAAAATACCTAAACGACATTTATATGTCGTTTCTTCTATTACTGGTAAGGTTGTTATACTGCTATTATTTACAATATCTATTCCTAATAAGCAAAACGAACTTTTATCGATTTCACGATGGATATGACTCGACCACAGATAAACTGAGACATTTCAGTTTGATTTATTTGTATTTGTTTAGATGTGTAGAAAATGTAATACAGATAAACTAAAGGCGGATGACATTGTGGTCTGCCATAGAAAATAATTATTATTTTCTATAGTCTTAGAAAGGCCGCGCTATGATATTGCTGGCAGACCACAATGTCATCCGCCTTTAGTTTATCTGTATTACATTTTCTACACATCTAAACAAATACAAATAAATCAAACTGAAATGTCTGTTTGTAATTTCAAAATAACAGTTTTTTTCTTAATTCATTTAATGTATTAAGGTACCTTTATAAAAATAAATAAAAATTGTCCGTTGTTGTTCCGGAAAATCTCCGAAATGGCTGAACCGATTTTGACGGGACTTTTACTGGTAAATAGTTAATGTTAAAAGGAGTAACGTAGGCTCTTTTACTTTAGATAAAGGATCAAAAAACCCCAAAAATTGTTTACAAAAACCGATTCAAATAAGGAAATAATATTTTAAAAATAATTTCACGCTGACGAAAGTCACGGTCAGCCAGTCTTTAATAAATATGTATTATGCTACTGTCTGTTCCTAAAGTAACTGATGAAATTGTAAACACACGCTTTGTGTATTTGCACGCATTCACTCAATAAAAGGAATTAGTAACACATCAAAACTTACCAATATTACACTTCACCACTTTTTCTAAACATTATTGTTTAAAGTAACATCATTAAATTATACCTAATTAAAAGCCATCGATGAAAATTGAGGTTGGACTCCATATAAATGAGGCTACTGTCAATTATTGCCAACCAAACTTCTATAACATCTGAATTTCGAGTCGAAATAATGAAATCAAAGCACCCAATTTGTAAATTGCACGATAAACTGGCATCCACAGGTCAAATATCACAAAATGTAGAATCTGCTTGTTTATCTTTTCATCAGATACTTTCATAATGCTCTTGCCCTTATCCCAATTTATTTGAGGTCGGCGCAGGATGTCTTCTTCTCCCATACTTCTCTATTACTTGTCAGCTTAGCTTAGATATTCCTTTCTTTCCATAATAGCATCATTCATACAGTTCATCCATCGTTTATCTGGTCTTACTCTAATAGTCTTATTCATACGCAAAACTTTCTTTGCGAAATTTTCTGCCAACCTATCAGATAGTTAAACGAACTACATTTAATAAAATATAACGAAGACAGTGATTATACGAGTAAACTTCAGTTTGTCAATATCAACCCAGGATACGATATATCGAGTTTCCTCTAAAAAGCGACAATACAAAAATCAGGTCAAAGGCCTTCTACATAAGACCTATTAACAAGTGAGTCCATTGCAAACTGACACCGGGGACACTCCACATCCTCAATTGGCTGTAATAGCACGGATGAGCGACCACGATATGTAAACTAGTTTATGTTTACTATAGTGTGCGTATGTGGGTGCCTTTATTGTCCAACTCGCACTGCAAGTTCAAGGCCTCAACTCGTACTGCATGCGTAAGAAAAGTGTGGTCACATTAATTTAAGGTTTTTGTGACCATTGAATTACTATTTTATAAAAGTCTTTCGATTTTTGAATTTCGCGGGCTACCCTGGCGCTTCCCCTTAAAGGATCTGGTAAACCGAAATCATGAAAAAAAATCGGCTGTCCCAAACATTTAATTTTGTGTCGAATAGGGCAGCTAACAATAATAATAATTTATTTAATTCAGACCATTGATCCATAAAAAAATTATTAATAAAAAAAATTAATAAATTAATTAATACTAATTTAAATATTTTTAATAGATTTAATTAGATGGTGAAAGTAATTCGATTTTATGATCTTTAAAACATTCTAAAGTATGATCATACCTTTCATGAAAAAGGTATGATTACATCTTCATGTACAGGACATGCTGTATACAGAAGGATTGAGCATATTCTAACTACTCTTGCTAAAAAATTTCTCATGATATTTATGTTCCTTTATACTCAATCAGTTAGATTTATCAAAGTTCTGGAAATGTGAATGGCTCATCATTAAGCAACGCTTGATGTGGTCGGTCCGTAGATAGGAGACCGTTCATTGTAAAGCGAGACTCGGCCTTCCGCGCCTTGGAAAGGACGCTCAGCTGTTATTTGTTAATCTTTGTCAGTTATATTTAAGCCCCATCACCGTGTAAGCCAGCCGGGCAAGGGCAGTCAATAGAACAGCTGACAACCCGTCTTACAAAGGGGTATATCATGTTCCCAACTAACTGGGTTGTGAAGGTCAGAAGGACAGTCCCTTAATGTAAAATACTGGTATACAGCTGCATCTGGTTAGACTGGTAGCCGACCTCAATAGTTGAAAAAGAATAGTCAGATGATGAATCATACTTTTGCTTACAAATTGAAATCATACTTTTGCTAATAAGTTTAGATGCTTCCTACAATGTTTTCAAGAGAATTTTGCCTGGTGCGTGAAATTACGCACTCAACTGTAGATAAAATTCTTACCTTATCCGCGTAATAATTTTAAATCTATTTTTGATACACTGGATGGATTAAGAAATAATTGGATATTAGAATTCCTAAAAAGAGATTATAACTTAATGCTATACATGTACAGGTAGAAACATTAATATGTTTACACTTATCAACTTCTGATTTTCTTGTACTGTATTGGTGAACCCATATCTTTACTAAGTATTACCTCAAAGTTACAATAGTAATTAGACGAGAAAATCGCTTTTAAATTTGGTAAAGTGTACACATATTTGTGCTTACGACTGTGACGGTAACATTTAAATTAGAAATAACAGGATGTTCTTATGTAGATACAAGTTTTTAGTTAATAACACTCGTTTTATTATCTTTTTATACTACTATTTTTCTATGATAAGGTTTTCAGGAATTATCTTTGAGGACAATAAAGATTGTGAAAAGTATACGATACTTTACCTTACCTACTAAACATATTGAGTGTATACTTAATATCTTTCTTGCAAAGCACGCCTTCCTTTTCAAATTATCGCTTGAATCACAAGTTTTAACTCTTAGGAGGTAATCCTCCTATGTCTAGTAACTTGAAAGTTTGTCTATTAGCTTCTTATGCAACGAGGAGTGGGATAAAGAAGGATTTTTGAATAAATATTATAGGAAATTTATTTGCGAAGCCATCATTTTTGCCTGTGGAAAATCCCATCGGGCTTGTAGGAATAGCAAAATTATGAACTCATTTTTGCACGTGTCGATAATGCACCCGTGCGAAGCAGGGGCGCTTGTAAGTGATAGACATTATTCAATTTCTTTAAAATAAATTCAATACAAATCAATACAAATAAATAAAATTGAAGTGTCTGTTCGTAATATCAAAGTAACAGCTTTTTACTGAATGCATAATAATATGAAAATATATACGGCACTCATAACAAAAACACTTTTTTTTCAATGTTTGTCTGTCTATTTGTTCCGGCTAATCTCCAAAACGGCTGGACCGATTTTAACGGGACTACTGGCAGATCGCTGATGTAATAAGCAGTAACAGAAGCTTTTTCTTAAAATAAAAAAAATGGTTGCGTGTAGAAAAAACAAAAAGAGGTAAATGGTAACAAAATCCGATTAAAAAAGGGAAGTAATAATTTTTATAATAATTTACAATTTTACGCAAACTAAGGTCGCGGGCAACAGCTAGTTATTAATAAAGGAACACTTATTGAACCTTTCATGTTTGAAATACTGTAACACCTACTATGAAGTACGTAAACAGCTGAATATTTTTTATTAGTGTCGTCGTTACTGATATCCTAGGCTTATCACTGCAAGAGGTGTATGATAATAAGAAATTAATGTTGAACTTGCATTACGTTTATCAGTGATTGCAGGAAAAATCTAGACATTTCGTGTTTAATCTGTTGCCAACGAAAAAGAAAAGTAAACACGGGGTTCAAGATTGATTTGCTTTGATTTTGTTCTTTTTTTTATTTATTTAAGTCACTTATCTACTTATTTTGTATTTGGGTGATGGGGGAGAGGGGTGTAGAATGTGAGCCTGAGGCTAGTTAGTTAACAGAACAGCTACGATATCAATGTGTAAAATCGTGTTTAATAGTAACGCGAGCGGAACGAGCTCGATATTTCACGATTATGTACTGATAGGCCAACCTATGTCGAGACTGCCGGCCCAGAGCACCGGGACCACTGACTTATTAACTGGGACACAACGTTCTAAATCATATGGCAGTATGGCAGCCCCACAGCAGCAACCACTAAGCTTAGATGTATGCCAGGAGGATGGCAATAGGCTTGCCCCGGCTGGCTTACACGGTGATGGGGCTTAAACACAACAGGTAAAATATGAGTGTGCTCTTAGGTACACCTCTACCCAGTTCCTTAATCTTTCTAACTTGAAAGAAAGAAAGAAAAAGTATGTATTAGACTCGCATAGGAAAAAAACAATAAAACAAAATAAAATGAAAAGAGAACAACAAAAAATTTATTAATAAAAAAAAAACTTAAGTTAAACTAAATTGGTCCTGTAAGAAGTCGAAAATCAGGCAGTATCCAAATCTTAGCATGGTACTAGGCCGCTACAAACATAATCTGGCAAAATGAGGTATTATTGGTTCCTCCAACACTTAGTGCGAGAGCGGTACTCCGGATCAAACTATGCCCCACCTGGTGGAGTGTCCCAGGTGTCCGTTCACCTGCACTCTTGACGACCTGAATAGCGCCTCTACCGCTGCAATAAAAGTAACCACCTACTGAGCCGAAACCGCGTAATATGGAAGGAACATCGATACGATAAGAAGAAGAAGCATGGTGCTGTAACATTTAAAAATGACACAGCGCTGATATTCTGTTACGGCCTAATTTCATGTTTCCATGGTAAAATGTAGCCTTCCAGGTTGTTTCCGGGGTACTAATACCACCTTACTAATAATCTCATGGTAATAATGTTATAACAGATAAGAAAGCATTGCTTGCTTCTTGACCATGAAAACTCGTTGACACAATAAGTCATTGATTAGCCTGTTTGCACTTTGATTAACGACATTATATGGGAAGTGAATAAGTGTACGGATGGACTTCATGTTATCTGCTTCCGTGATTTACAAATTCTAAGCTCTGTTTAATATATTTGAAAAAAATGCCATACATTTAGTAAAATAAATTCAAACATTATTACGGTAAACATAAACTTAAATAATTTATTTGCATAAAAATGGTATACAATGGTGTTAAATAAAATTAAAATAGTTCAAACATGTTTAGCTAAGATAGAACATAGCATGCAAAATTTTAGGATTTAGCAAAATGTTACATGGTATCAACAAATGGGTAATGCAAAATGGGTATGGCAATGGGTATGGGTGCTTGATACAGCCAAATTCCAACTTAATCAGTACAGTTGGTTCAGAACAAATTGGTTGTAACTGATGGACATACAGACAGACATAATAGGTACCAGAATACTTGTGTTCCTATAGGGTTTCCGATTTTTATTGTAAAGTACGGAACCCTAAAATAATGTATGAAATTTAATAAAGTTATAAAATTGGCAAAAAATTGTAGGATTGTCATCGACGTTTTTATTGAATAGGTCTCCGTTCGATGCCAAACCGATTCGATTTTAATTGCTACCGTATGATGATCTTCAATTGCAACATGAATTGATATAATCGTGAAGTTCAATTAATCAATCAACTTCATTCAAGGAAATTGTATGTTGTACTTTAGTATGTTCTACTTTCAAATACAAAGGAAAATGTCATGAGGAAAGTTTTGAGTACGAACGTGGATGGCCATAAGAGTAGGGGAAGACCAAAGAAACGATGGATGAACTGTGTGAAGGATGATATGGCTAGAAAGGAGGTGACTGCGGAGATGACGAGTAATAGAGAAGTATGGAAGAAGAAGACAATGACATGCTGTGCCGTTCCCAAATAAATTATGATAAGGACAGGAGGCTGATGATGACGATGTTCTACTTTAAAAAAAATGGTATAAGGAAAACGAGGCTACGAATACGATGATGTCTGAGAATACGATTACATAGTATGACGGACTTCTAACGAAAGTCTTCAACTTAATCATCAGTTTAAATGGATTTCCAATAATGTTCCCATGCTATCAGATTTCTAGTTAAATGCACTGTAATTTGAGTAATTCATGTTTTATTATGTTTATTGATATGACTAAACAGTATTTATCACTGAGTTTAACATTCAAATGACTGTAGAGGAAATAGTAATATCCTTATCAGATTGTAAAATTCTTGTTTTCAGCGAAATTTATTTAAATTTAGAAGAAAGATTAAGTGATTAGGGTATTATTGTGTGAAGAATGAGTCAAACTGAAGTTAGTGGCGGAAACTACAGGAAATAAACCTTGAAAGTTTTATGAGTGTGAGTAAGCATGGGTGGACGATAATAAGTACACCTCTACCTACCTAACCCTTCAAGGTTACAGGCGTGATGTTATGAATAAGCACGGATAAGTGTGAATCATAATGAGCACAAATTGTAAAATATGAGTGCATTCGTAACATTAATAGAATATAGCTTCCGTCCAAAAAAGGCCAAAACTTTCACAATCGTTAATTCTAGAACAAAATTTTATCAATAGTTAATAACTATGTCCCCACGATTAATATAAAATCGACTTGTAAAATACAAATTAGTAAAAGAATTTAATCTAAATAAGATAACACTTTGCAGTTGTAAATATCTCTGACGTCCTTATCTAGCAACACAATGTCACGCTGATAACTAATCCATTCATTCATCTTTTTCAGACTAAACTCTTTACCTCGAAGTCCAGCGAATTCGAGCTCGAAGCCTTGGAGGTCCACAACGAGTTCAGAAGCGAACATGGAGTCCCACCGCTAGTACTCAGCAAAGAAATCACCAAATGCAGCCAAAAATGGGCCGAAGATTTGGCCAAGAAAGACGCCATGGCTTACAGTCTCAACCAAAAGTACGGAGAGAATGTATACTGCGGCTGGTCAGCTGATCCCCACACGAAAATCAAAGCCAGAGACTGTGTCGAAAAATGGTACAGTGAAATAAACAATTTCTCCTTTGGAAAAGAACCTGAACATTTAACTTGTGGTCATTTTACACAGATCGTCTGGAAAGGTACCAGGGAACTAGGAGTAGGAAGCGCTAAAAGCAAATCTGGGAAGCTTTACGTCGTAGCAAACTATTCTCCTCCCGGTAACTACAGCGGCCAATTTGTTAAAAACGTTTACCCCCCGGGAGCTAATCAGTTTAGAAGCTCCAACAATAACTCCCCAAGACAATCCTACAACAACTTATCCCCACCTTCACCAAATCAAAGAAACAGTAAAAACTTAAGCGACATCGCTTCAGAGTTGGTCAACAAATTCCGATCATCTTCAATATCTGGTGGTGACAAATTTGATGAGGAGTTCCTGCAGGCTCACAACGAATACAGAAAGAACCATGGGGCACAACCCTTAGACCTGAACAAGAAGCTTTGTAAGTTAGCCGAAGACTGGGCGAAAACCATAGCAAAGAAAGGCAAAACAGATCACAAAGACCAGAATGAATACGGAGAGAATATATTCTCAGCTTGGTCTACTGATCCAAACTTTACAGTAACAGGGAGGGACCCTGTAGATAAATGGTATAGTGAGGTGAACAACCACAAGTTCGGTAAAGAACCCTCAGACTTGAAGTCTGGACATTTTTCACAAGTTATCTGGGAAGACACTAAGGAGCTAGGAGTGGGCGTTGCGAAGTCTAAAGAGGGTCATGTATACGTCGTTGCGTATTACAACCCTCCAGGAAACGTGATCGGGAGTTTCGCGAACAAAGTTAAGCCTCCGATTAATTGAGTTTTTGAACACCTTAATTAATTTACGCAGCCAAAGAAACATTCCATAGAATTTAGGCTAAGTAATTTTTTACTATAGGTACATAGTAAAGGAACATCGGCGCACAAACTGTGACCATGAATGCAGTACATTATTCCAGACACCCAAAAAACTCATAGGTCTTTTAAAATAAGTTTGCATGTCGATGTTCCTTACAGCGTATATTTTTCATTATTTTTATGAACAACAAACCTCTATTTATTTATTATTTTTGCTATAAGACCTATTTAATTATAGTTATTACTATACTTTTTGTATTTTATTACCCAATTTGAAGTTTGTAATAAGAATTAAAGAGTTTTACAAATTATTTTGAAAATATAAAAGTCAATTTCAAGATTTTACATTGTTTACAATAAGTAGCAATTAATTGGTAGAAGACTTACTGAAAACTTGATACGTTTTCAAGTAAGTATAATAATATTGTACCTATGATTCTTACAAAAAAAAAATAGAGGGTAAATATCCCAATGAATAATCAGCCTAAATATAATGCTCCGGCTTCGATACGGGCCTCTATGATTTTGTAAAATGATTGATTAATAATAGACATCATTTTACAGATTACACTCATAACGTCTTTAGATCTTTACAGTCATTCTTACCAAGGGAAAACATATTACTCAGTACTAACAGGGTTGTGGAGATCAGATAGGCAGTCGCTTTATGTAAGAAACTGATATTCAGCTGCATCCGGTAAGACTGGAAGCCGACCCTAATAAAATTAGAAAAAGGTTAGACAGATGATAAACTTTTTAGATCTTTTACTAACAACTCTATTAGTTCAAGCCAAAAATGGATCAGAATTTGATATTAGAGCTTTGAAATAGATTTTAATAAAAGATAACTTATTCATAGATTTCCAAAACACTTGAGCGAATACGAGTACAATGTTGATAGACACCAGAGGGTCACGAACCCTGTTTTACACAGAACAAGACATTCAATTATTAACCCTAAAATAGACGCGACGGTTCTCTATTAAATGCTAAATCGTCGGAATGTTTTTGGCCGTGAAAAGGTTAAAACATGAAAGGTGCTTCATATTGGCCTTCAGCACTGCGCTTCGAGAAGACTTGCCCGCAAAAGATGTAGATAAACCATGAAACATTGCAAGGGTATATTCAAGCACACTTTAGTACTAAAATTTGTTAAATTACTGCCACTGCGGTTTTGAACCTTATGTAGAAGTTTCTAAAGTTGAATTTGATTTTTTTATTAATATTTCGTTGTGAGGTGCTCGATGCCTCGTTGGAATTTCATATCATTAGTTTTGAAAAGCGTGGCTCAGAGTTGAGAGTACTAGTAGTCACTTAGTGGGCTCATGAATTTTTGTAGAACCATTTTGTTTGGCCAAATAGATTTACTGCACATTCATGAAATGAAAATGATTTTTTAAATATTTTTGTTGTCCATTTTTGACAGAATTTTTAAAGATACTATTTTCTGTATTGTGAGTGGTTTAGTTTTATGAAAAGAATGAATGAATTATGATGTATAAAATAAAGTGCAGAGATCTTTAAAACTATGTATTATTCTATTCACTAGACGTCTTGCTTGCATTAGGTATATTATTATTAAATGGAAAGTTTATCGCAACGCTCTTGAGAATAACAACTTGATATACATACAAAAAGAAAAATTGAACACTTTTTTTATCCAATTCCAAACGGATTGGTCGGAAAAAGAAAAATAGAAAACTAGAAAACCATGGGGAGGTCTTTGACCAGCAGTGGGACAGAATAAAACTCTAGCTGGATTTCTTAAATACAGGTTGTAAACGGACCCTTTACGAAGCTTCCAACCAAGCATTATGTACATCAAACTAAGTAACTTTACGCAAAAATTATTGGTGGGCAACGACTTTTATTTTGGGGTGAAAAATCACGTTTTACGGTAGGACTTTTTGGATTGAATAGTACGGAGGTTCTTACATTAAAAACATGTAATTAAATAAAAAACTTGTGAACATTTTGGAACTTTGACCCCCAATATCTCCGTAACTAGAAGGTTCCCAGTTATGATCTAGAACAAAAATGATCGCAATGACGGGGAGAACAAGTGCTTTTCGGCTGCTTAAGGGTTTTGTTACATCCTTTATAAATTAATGACACAATTTCAACTTCGTCTTTAGCATTGTCGTCCTTGCTGTTTCAGAGGTCTCGTTGATGACATGTCAAAGATCTACAATTGACAGCCTGGGCCAACAGCTTAACGTAGTTTCTGGATACTCAGTAGAGTGGTCACCCATCCACGGACCAACCTAGGCAAGCGCGGCTTAACCTGAAGCGGCTGTTATTATTTAGCCATGAGCTCCTCTTATACAGTTACATATTATAAATGCGAATGTTTGTAAGCATCGAAGTTTGTTACTCTTTGACGCAACAACTACTGTTTGAATATTTGACTCACACATAGTTTATAACAGGGATTAACACATAGGATATTTTTTACCCCAGTAGCACGATCACGTGGGACAATAACCGAACTCCACGCGAGCGAAGCCGGGGGCATAAGATAGCCCTTTCCAAACGATGTTTATTGAACGAAGCAACTATCCCATTTCACGGTATGCATTCAATATTGTTCTTGTAGTGAATTTGATGAAGAAAGTTTTATTACTTATAGGTTATGTACTGTGTGTGATCTGAACATGTTTTAACCGTGAATTTTATACTGAAGTGAAGCAATATGAATGTTTATATTGTTGCTTTCTGTGTGGTAGGTTTTTCTTAGAACGGTTGTTGTAGATTTTGGGTCGCAGGAAAACCTCGTGAAGAAACCAGCATGTCTGAGAGATATTTCTTGACAGCATGTCAGAGGCCCATGAGCGGCATAAAAACTCTGACACCAGGTTAGGCACTAACCACAAAAGGAAGAAGAACGCTCATTTCAGTGGGTGGGAAGAAGCTGTTGTTCTACAGTAGGAAACCAAGAGTCGAAAATTCAAAAGAAAGTTTTCATGGACAAGCATAACCGTTTCGTGACGTTACTGTCGTGTGATTGAGTTCAATTCTCACAACGGAGTATAAAATAGTTTCTACTAGGTTCGATTCTTGGGTCGAACAAGGTGGAATGATTAGAAATTATATTCAACACTATTTTTGTTTTAAAATTGAAATTCAAAGATGTAAATAGCGAATCTAAAACTTTTGGAGCGTGTTAAGAACCTCTTCTTTGAAGAAAGTTAAATTAAGTGTATTTCATTTCAGAATCTTTTAACCCTTGTGAATGCCCAACACCTCTATGTTAAAACACTTTTGAAAATACTAAAGGTAAGAAGCCCGGAAAATGGTATTTTTACGACCCATATTTTCTGATCACTTCTTCTATTTAAGAAATAATATGGTAAGTACCAAAATTCGTTATTTAATTAAGACTGATTACTGCGATAAACATAAAATAACATCACATCAGTAATACCTAAAGGGGTAGACAGACTGAGATGTACCTATAATTATAATAACTACACTGGTACAGTCATATTGTACAAACTAGGTTTAAGTCCATAGCCTACAAAATGACGGCTCATCACATCACACTCGAATAACATGAAACAAACGAATTAATTTTGATAAATCATACGTCAAATAGAAAGCTAACAGAGTGAACTAATTAACTAGTGATGCCGCCATCCGTATCCAAATGCGGAGTGTGGATAAATCTCACAGTCAGAACTAAAGTAACCGAACTCAAAATTACGGCGAATTGATTAAATACCTACAACTACTCCAAATAACATGGGCTATCGTTATGTAAATCGAAAAGTGACGATATCGTGCAGTCGTGCTAGAAAAGGACATTCATTTCCGCGCGTCTGAGCCCTCCCCGCGCATTTCTGGAAAAAAACAAAAACGAATAAATATATTTTTTAATGCATTTTGGTTTACACCAATTGAAAATAGTCCAAAAAATCTCCTGACAGCTTAGCTTTTCATTTGAAAAAGTTATGACATGTTTTATTGGAAACTCCCTAAAACACGAACACAATTTTGTTATTCCCAACAAAACGCAAATTTTGCGTTAGGTCACTTTTGTTCTCAGGGTGCGATATCCAAAATCCGAAACTAATCTCGCGGTACATCGTTTGACGGAAACAATTCTATTTGTAGATTAAGCATGGGAGGTGTGCACAGATTGTAGTTAAAATTACAGTAATGTTTACTTATTAGAAACTGTAGGTATATTTGTTGAGACATCGACTAGTTGTGTTTGTAAAATATTTTCCTTAGTTTGAAGAGCTGTTTTGGTGCTACAATAATCCTTCTCACTATTTTAATCATGAATTACGAGTAATAAAGCCACAATACAATACATTGTCCATCGCATTTTATATTATACTCATAGTTATGCGGGTCCCCAACTTAGGGGCCATCCATAAATTACGTCACACGAATTTCATGATTTTTTTACCCCTGCCCCGTCTTTGTCACAGCTGGTCACATTTGTGAGACTCCCCCCTCCCTAGCGTGACGTCACATATTTTCAATTTTATTTTATATGTTCATACAGTTTTTTTGAAAATATTTTAAAAATTTTCGTTAATATGTAGTTAATTTTTTTAACTATTAACGAAAATTTAAAAAAATGTGTTAAAACTTAGATATATTAGATTTTGAAATGTGACGTCACGAAATTTAGGACCCCTCCCACCCCTTGCCATACTTCGTTGAACCCCTCCCTCCCCCCCCTTAACGTGTGACATAATTTATAGATGGCCCCTTACGGCTGATTTTATCACAGTCAGAGGGGCGATAGTGGCGGTAAGTCCCCTCTTTGAGGAGTGGCTAGGGAGGCGCCACGGCGCCCTCACCTTCCGCCTGACGCAGGTCCTCACCGGACACGGGTGCTTCGGGAGGTACCTGCACCGAATCGGGCGGGAGGAAACGCCCTGGTGCTACAATTGCGAGGATCGACCGGAGGACACGGTGGAGCACACCGTGGAGGTCTGCTCCGCTTGGGCGGAGCACCGCCGTGTCCTCGTAGCGGCGATTGGCGGCGGCGACCTCTCGCGTCCGGCCCTGGTTCAAGCCATGGTCCGGGGCGAGAGGGAATGGGAAGCCGTCGCCTCCTTCTGCGAAGCAGTCATGCTAGCGAAGGAGGCGGCGGAACGTGAGAGGGAGAGAACCTCCTCACGTCCCAGCCGCCGCGGGAGAAGCACCGGGCGTCGGGGGCCACGCCGTGATGGCTCTCGGCCACCGTAGGCGCGGGCCTGTGGACGGCGAGTAATGGGCTAGCTCGCCGTCCGTCCGTCGTATGACGACGGGCAGGCCGTGTCGACGGCGCGTTCGTGTTCCACGCGCGCCTCAAAGAGATGTCAGCAAACGGGAGGGGCCCGCAAGGGCCGGTGCCTGCCAGGGCTGCGGGACTGTTCGAAAGAGATACCGCGGCCCTGGAACATAAAGGGCCAATGAAGGAACATGGGTGTTTTTTAGTCAGTAAGAGTCTGACACTCCCTTCCGCTCCGCCCAGAGCGGGAGGAGTCATTTGATGACTTCTCACCCCCCAAAAAAAAAAAAAAAAAAAAAAAGGGGCAATTTCTTTAATATTAAGTCTTATTCTGTTAAAAATACGTCGAATAATTACTAAAATTTTGACATTGCTGAGATGAGATTGGGACTAGTTTCTGATGAAGTCGGAAAATGTATTAAAAAAAGAACTGTTTATTAATCAATTCAAAATTTTATTACTATTCAATTATCTGTATCTTCATTGCGAACTCCCAAAAATAAAGTCCCAAAATAGTTTACCACCACTGCGTTGGGTCCACGTATTTTTCTCATATATCCCAAGTTGCTTGCCTATTATCGTTTATATGGGGTAGTTATAAGTGATGGAGCGACCTAACTTCGGACGTGAGAAAACTTTCCCTTAGTCCTGGGAATTTCCCATTTCGTTCTACCAGCTACTAAGGGGATTAGGAAAATGTATGAATCTCGAAGGATTATACTATTTGCATGTCTAGTTTGACAAGTTTCTCTGGTTTATGCGAGTCGTTGATTTAGTAGACGTTCCTAACGTTAACTTTCGCGTTTACGTTAGCTTGGACTGTCTTGAATTTTGTACGATTAAGCCCCGAATACAATGGATTAATGAGTTGTTTATCCCGTGTATTTTTCAGTAGTCATAATCTTGAAGAAAAGTTTTTTTATGTCTTAGTTATTCATAAGAATAAGAATAATTTATTTAAAAAGAAAAGAATTACAAAAAGTGTATATTTAGGCACAGTAGAATTATTTCTCTTATAATGGTATAATTAGTACTTATAAGTAAACTATAACTAAAATAATATATTCAACAGTTGCAATTAATGATAGTTCAATTCAAATCTTTGGTAGCGACCTGCCCGATCTAGGTTTATTTAATGAGTTTTCAAATCTCAATTTAATTAGGACAGTACATTTTATAAAAAAAAGTCTATTAACAACTGTAAGTATAATGAAAGTGGTACAAAAAAAAAACATTAAAACTAGCTTAAGTACATATGCAAAAATAGATACCAGGGTATACCATAACCAAACTACAACTTCTAGAAGTTTTAAAACGTTATTCAGTTGCACAGTACAAAATACTATTTTGAATATGTAATATCTCGTTTGCAAAATTTAGAATACGATCGTTAAAGATCGGTCAATCTGATATAGTTAAGTTGCAGACGAGGCTCTGGATGCAGACACCCCCATTAGCGTGGAGCCATGGAGCATCATTGCACGCAGTTTTTTTTTAAAAGTGGCTCAAAATCAAAATCAAAAATCAAAATATTTATATTTCACATAGGCCTACATGGGCACTTATGAAACGTCGACAAAAAGGTGCACGGTTCGGGTTGGTCGTTTCCTATGGAGAAGAACCGGCAAGAAACTCCATGGTTACTCTTTTAAAATGATTAGATTTTACAATATTATCATGTTACAGCATTAGTACTCAAGTATGGGGGACAGCATAGGCCCGACAATTAAGTCGTTGCTTACTACAAAAAAAAAAACGGAAAACAAGATAAGAGGTTCACAAAAGTTATCACACCTCTAGGAATCTACAAGGCCTACACTGTTCACACATTCACAATGCTTATCCATAACGCGCACTACAATGGCTGGTTCGAGGTGGACAACGAAAAGAGTACCTGGAAAGATATTGGGGAGGCCTTTACCCAGTAGTGAGACATTAACAGCTGACAAAAAACCCAATCGATCTCGAATAGTTCCAGAAAGCTTTTCTCAAAATGATTGAACCGCGGTAGAGGGCTACAAGCAAATGCGACTTGCTAGAACATACTCACAAGATGCTATTCAGAATAACAAGCATATGTGTGGTATACTATACTACAACTAAAAAACCCGTCTACTAAAAAATCACGCTCAAATAAATTCGAGGTTTAAGATTTAAAATCGACTCCCCCTATTGTTGAAGTCGGTTAAAATGTAGCCTATGTTACCCGGACCATAATAACGAATCGATTGGCACCAATAGTTTGGGCGCTACGGAGGAACATACCTACGTAAATATAAACATACATACATAGACTGGCCTGTTGGTCTAGTGGTTAGTGACCCTAACTGCTAGGACGGAGGTCGTGGGTTCGATTCCGACACAGGACAAATCTTTGTGCGATGAGTACAATTATTTGTTCTGTATCTGGGTGTGTAATTTATCCATAATAAGTATGTATTTAGGAATATATAAGTGTGTTTATCAGTTGTCTGGTTGCCATAGTACAGGCTCTGCCTAGTTTGGGATCAGATGGTGGTGTGTTGGTTGTCCAAAGATATTATTATTATAGACTGCTAAAATCATAACCCTACCTTTTGTAGTTGTATAATAAAACAGTTGACGCTCCTACCAAACCTACATACAAAATCCTACAGAAGTACTTGTTCGTGTCTGCGACTGGAGCCGAGACCCTAGTCCGTAGTAGTAGTATTTTAATGTCAACCTTTTTTATTTATGAGGATGTCACGATGTAGATACGGATCATCCGTATCATCCCGGATTAGCTTTTGACGCTCAAATCCGAGATCCGACCAAAATATGATATCAATAATATTTGCATGCATCAAGTTCAAAAGGCAGCGAGTTTTATATTAGGACGCTTTTAATATTTTAGACGAGGGTATATTTTATATTCGTTTTTTTTTTTTGTATATTTGCGTCTGATATTTATTATTGGAGTGATGGCCGGTAATGTAGCGTTGTGGGTTTATCTTTAGCTCTTCAGCTGTCTGGCTTTTTTGGGTTTCAATTTAGACGGTGTTCATAAATATAGTTAGGCTATCTATATATGGCCGCGTGTGTCCTATGTTAGAACTAGCCTATGCCCGCGCTTCGCCCGCGTGGAGTTTGATAATTGTCCCACGGGATCATACTACCGGGATAAAAAGTATCCTATATGTTAATCCAGTTTAAAAACTATCTATGTGCTGTAGTTTATCCAAATCTGTTCAGTAGTTTTTGAGTGAAAGAGTAACAAACATCCATCCATCCATCCTCACAAACTTTCGCATTCCTAATATTAGTAAGATTTGTTGTTAAAGCGGCAACAGAAATACACAATCTGTGATGATTTGAACTGTTTACCTATTACGGATCATGAGATACAGCCTGCTGGCAGACAAACAGACGGACGGACAGCGGAGTCTCAGTAATAGGGTCCCGTTGGTTACCCTTCGGGTACGTAACCCTTTTTTTTTTTTTTGGAGGATGGGAAATCATCAAATGACCCCTCCCGCTCTGGGCGGAGCGGAAGGGAGTGTCAGACTCTTACTGACTAAAAACCACCCATGTTCCTTCTTTGGCCCTTTATGTTCCAGGGCCGCGGTATCTCTTTCGAACAGTCCCGCAGCCCTGTCAGGCATCGGCCCTTGCGGGGCCCTCCCGTTTGCTGATATCTCTTTGAGGCGCGCGTGGAACACGAACGCGCCGTCGACACGGCCTGCCCGTCGTCATACGACGGACGGACGGCGAGCTAGCCCATTACTCACCGTCCACAGGCCCGCGCCTACGGTGGCCGAGAGCCATCACGGTGTGGCCCCCGACGCCCGGTGCTTCTCCTCCCGCGGCGGCTGGGACGTGAGGCTCTCTCCCTCTCACGTTCCGCCGCCTCCTTCGCTAGCATGACTGCTTCGCAGAAGGAGGCGACGGCTTCCCGTTCCCTCTCGCCCCGGACCATGGCTTGAACCAGGGCCGGGCGCGAGATGTCGCCACTGCCAATCGCCGCTACGAGGACACGGCGGTGCTCCGCCCAAGCGGAGCAGACCTCGACGGTGTGCTCCACCGTGTCCTCCGGGCGATCCTCGCAATAATAGCACCCGGGCGTTTCCTCCCGCCCGATTCGGTGCAGGTACCTCCCGAAACATCCGTGTCCGGTGAGGACCTGCGTCAGGCGGAAGGTGAGGGCGCCGTGGCGCCTCTCAAGCCACTCCTCAAAGAGGGGACTTATCGCCACTAGGGTACGTAACCCTAAGAAGTAATAGACGTCATCAATTTAATTTGTGAGTATTATATCAATTTTGGATTCAATCGATCCAGAGAATAAAAAGTTTCACCGAAAATTCAACCCCCCATTTTCCCCTCTTAGAGGTGGAATTTCGTAAAACCTTATTTCGTAGTGGATACCTACTCTTCATAAAGAATACACCCTCCGAATTTCATGTCTCTAGGACCAGCGGTTTAAGCTGTGCGATGATATATCAGTCAGTCAGGACTTTGAATTTTATATGTAAAGATAATTTGCAATTGTGTTACATGATTACTGAAACATCACACAACAGCAACAACACAACAACAACAACATGCACACAACATGTGCACTTACGGGACAGGTCTACTCAATTTTGTGTTATTTGTTACTCAAAACCGGCCAAGTGCGAGGCGGACTGGCACATGAAGGGTTTCGTACCATCGTAGTAGGCGAGCCCCCTTTAATTTATAATTTATTTTTATAATTTGTTGTTATAGCTTCCTTAAAGGTTTTCCTGTAATCTAAAGGCAAAGAACTATTTATTGTTTTTTTTTTCAAAATTTTTTGCCCTGTTGTTTCGGAGTTAAAGGCGGGAATGGTCAAATTTGCCTATTTTCTTAAACTTCAAAACTATTTATTTAAAATTAAAAAATGTAATAAATGTTTGAGATGCTCACAATAAGCCCTTACATTTGGCAATACGATATAGTTTGCGAAATTTTTTTTCATTTTATAATTTACGTTACACTTCTTTCGGTCACCAACTTATTTATTTATTTGGTTCACCAACAATTATTGTATACACTGGTAAAAACAAATGAAACAGAAGCAACAAATCAGAATAAAGTGTAACAATCACTTACAGGTAAACTCTGCATGCTCACAAAACGTTGTCGTAACTTACAAAATAAGAATAAAAATAAAAATACTAAATTATCAAAGTTGCGCTAAATTAAAACAAATTAAACTAAACTAAACTAACTTAGATACTTATGTGTACCAAACAACTCAATCGGTCCAGTACTTTCGGATAAAATGGGCTGTGACAGACGGACAGACAGACACGCGAGTGATCCCATATAAGAGTTCTGTTTTTTCCTTTTGAGGTACGGAAGCCTAAAAACACCATCTCCGACACTTATCTGCATGATCCTTACTTGATCAGAACTAGACTAATCTGTCTTAATAAGAGACTGTGACGTCTGAGTTTGGTGTTTTTTTAAGTGAAATTGGATTACCTAGCCAGTAGCATCCTAGCCTTGCCATGCCTAGCCTTTTCCCAACCTATGTTGGGGTCGGCAGTCTTACCGGATTCAGCCGAATACCAGTATTTTATTTGAACCGACTGCCTACCTAACCTCCACAACCCAGTTAGTTCTGGGTAATACAATACCCTTTGGTAAGATTGGTTGTCTGGCACTACGTACTTGTAACAACTGTCAACGATCTACAAATGACCGGGACCAACGCCTTAACGTCCTTTCCAAGGCATGGAGGAAACTCGGTATGTAATGGCTGGTCACCTATCCACGGACCAACCTAGGCAAACGTGGCTTAACCTGATGATGCCGAGGGGCTGTTATTATTTAACCACGAGCTCCTTACACTGAAGCTGATTGTGTTATATAAAGGGCAAGTTACCGTTCTGTGTCCCATTAGTCCACAATCAACCGACATGCTACTTAATATAGATGACTTCTGACCTCTCTTACCCAATTACTGAAGGGTGTCGATAGCCTAAAGATAACGATAACGAGTTTATCCTTGTGATCTATGTACGTCAAAAACATTGTTATTAATAGTTTGGGTTAACGAAAAGGGGTCAGTGGGTAGCCTTAGGGGCGGGTGTAAAATATCCAAGATTTATCTATTCTACATATCGGATCTGGTCATTAGTACGGACTTGGAATGAATCGCAAGTTCGCCAGTGGTGACATTACGCGACCTACTTACAAGTCTACCCACACCACTGCGTGCTGCTACAGCGCCCTGATTTGATGATTTACATCTCGAGGCGAGGACGACATTGAGTGTCTAATCGTAGCGGAGTGGAGCCGTCCCGGAACTTTACCCGATTCATTGTGCCCCGTGTTATTGTGTTAAATTGTAATTTCATGTAATTTGTTAGTTTAATAGAAACAGTGTATCGCACCCCGTGTATTTTTATTGCACGACACCCATCTTCCGCCCACAAGATGTACCTACGAGCCTAACGGAATAAATCCTGACAATCCGACATTTAAATATCGTACGCCATATTACTTTTACCTCCAACAGGTTTATAATACCACCTTATAATATTGACCGAAATAAGGAGGAGAGAAAATCGGCCAAGTGCGTGTTCGTGGACGGAATGAAAGATGATTTTACCAGCCGCAAAAATCATTCTGTATTTCAAAGTTTTCTAAAAAAAAAATACAAAAATAAAATCTTGCAGTTCTAAACAAGAAAATATTTTGATCTTAAAAACTATTGACACGGCATTCAACAATATAATTTACTAGCTTTTGGCCGCGGCTTCGTTCGCGTTAATTTAGAATTTGACAATCAATTGGGTTGTACTCTGCTTGTAATAATATAATTCAATCATGATACGAAGGACATGTGGTGCCATCTATTTATCATAAGAACGTTATTGATGTTTTCCTTGGAAACAGTACTTTTTTCGGGATAAAAGGTGCCTTTCTGTACACATGACAACGTATACGCAAAATTTCCGGATGATTGGTTCAGTGGTTTAGGCGTGAAAAGGTAATACAAACAAACAAAAAAACTTGCTTTCGCATTTATATTTTAGGTAGTTAGGAATTTAAGATTATAATTATTTTTAAAACCTTTTTGCCGGCCTATCTTTTTGTTTTTCGCATTTTCCACTGTTACGCATTTTTTTCTTTGAACAGTGGATCATGTACCTTTTCTTGCCAACTAAAAACCTATTTTTCTTTCCTAGCTCCAGATAAAAACTGAAGCCATTTTTACATACCCGCATCCCGTTTCGCATCAATCTTGTAGAAAAACCTCCCCTTACAACTTACAAGCCCACGGTTCATTTAATTAATGCGATTTTACATGTCTAGCGTACTGTGTACATTTAGTGTTTATTTCGCTTTACTATGAAGTTTTTAAGATTCGGACGAATGTCATCGATGCATAAAAATTAAACGCAAGCAAAGTGATATTGGGTATAAGATAGCCATGACACAAAACCGCCAAAAGTGGAGACATTCGGCAGAGACCTCAGCATTGGGTGCCCAAAAGTTGAAGAAAAAGAAAATGATTGCCAGTTGATCTTATTCATTCGACTAATCAAAACAATTTACGTGCGCTTGACAATATATTGGCTGTCAATATTTTCGTTCCAAAAACCGGGCGTCCATTTTGAATACTAGTTCGATTTGCACTCGTCTGTTCGAAATTGAAACTACAAGCTGTCGCCATCTGCCTATTCTTTTTCACGTTATGGTTGGCTTCCAGTCTACCAGTCTTACCAAGGGGTGTCGTATTTCCCAGTACTACCTGGGTTAAGGAGGTTATATAGACCAAGCCAAGCATCATCATCTACGTAGCCTTTTTTAAAATTACGGTCTGGTGTCCAGTCTAGCCAGATGCAGCTGCATACCAGTATTTGATATGGAGCGGCTTCCTATCTGAGCTCCACAACCCAGTTTACGTGTAACACGGTACTCCTTACTTGGTTGCAGACCTCCGGGCTTCTCGCGTAACAAAACAGAATAAACCACATCAGTCTCATGAACTGGAAACTATTATGTTTTATAATATAACAACAAACAGATACTACTGTTTGCAGAAAAGTCTACCTTATATGTGTATAAGACAGTGTGTGTTCTAGAAATTTCGCTAGACACGTTACCAGCATAATGCTCAGACAAACAAAGCTACGGTTCCACATACAAGGTAGTGTTGGCGTCAAAATCGATTTTATAATAAGGTGACTTTAGCTGTTTACGGCTTAGGCGTATAATCTAAAGAGATTATTTTGAAAAATCAAATTTTAACGTGCTTATAATTAATTCGTTACGTCTAAATGTTTCTACAATTTTCTTTACTATCTGTACTTAAATCTTCAAAACACAGTTAATGTTCGTACACGCCAATCTCCGAAACCGATACATCATTTTCAATGAAATTTTGTGAATGTGTATAGTTGGTTCCAGCTCAAAAGATAGGATAGTTTGGGATCCTATATGCGAACCAGGGGCGATTCGCTAATGTATGATTAACTACATATATAGCATATCCTAAATATAAACTTCTGGACATTCAAAGCTACAGAACCGATGTTCTTACTTAGGTATGTGTCAAACTGGTAATCTATCTTCTTAAACGCTACACCAATATCATGAGCAACATTGCAGAATTTTTCTTCTTAAAGCTGTTATCACATCTTCATTCTTCTTCATAAAACAGAAATAATAAAAAAAATATCCAAGCCGCTAATCGGTACGGTCACCCTCAATAAACTTGTTACGAGCTTTCTCCCTACATAGATGAGAAATTAAGTACACATAGCAACACAGCTTGTACCCTGCTGTACGTACGTACACGATGAATTCCATTTGCAACATGCGCTGCCCTCCGTACAAGGTGCTTGTTAGGTTATAAGAAGTTTGTGCAGATTTTCAAAGTTTATAAAATTGGTATAGACGACAGTGGTATAGTAATATAGGTTTAATTATATCGGCACATCCACAGATTTTTGGTTTGGCATTATAAATTACTATGTTGACTTTAGAACGATATGACAGGTGTCAACTTGACGTAAACCAGGGTACTGTAAAAGTGGCGCAAAAATCGAGGAATGGATCTGATTCAAGGGACGGAATCGTGACTATGGTTCATCACATTTAACGCTAAATGTATTAACACATATAATATATATTGCCTTATCAGCCACATAAGGCTAACATTTTTCAAACCAATTTAGCCGTCAGCCATGTGCGGCTGACATCATTATTTATTTTACTAATATACAACTATCATAGATAAACATAATTCGGTCTTCTACCATTTTCAAATGACTAACAGAAATAGAACGATGTCTAAATACTTTTAAAGCCAAACTTATTTAGTAAATTGCCGTACAAGTGGGCCAATTAAATTTTGGCGAAACAATAATTGTATTAGAACACCTAGCAAAAGAAATTATGAAATTAGATTGATAGAATAGAATAGAATAAAATTTTGCAAATATGGGTAATACACAATAGTTGTTTTCAAATGTCAAAAGTCAGCCATATATGATTGTGTGTACCTTACTACATGCAATGCTTAATCATTAAATTATCTACAAACATTATATACATATACCAACTACATCCCGCCAGACATTTCAAACTTTCACACTTTCCATTCACGCCAATATCAGTGAGTACTTTGAGATTTCATATTTCCCGAACAGAAATATCAACACTATTTTATAGCCACGGAGTAGTAGGAAATGAAATACAAACGCTATCTCTGACAATCTAGAGGGACACCGTTTTTATATTGTATTTCATTAAGCATAGAATTTTAATTTATTTCTCTTTTAGCACATAATTAATAAAAACGCACACACAATTTTGCAAAATAAACACAAAAAGTGTATCCCGATGTGTTAGTTGGTTTTTAAAAACAGTATGTTAAAAGCATCCAAGTGTTAACGGAGATCATCATCATTCACAGCCCGACTTCACCCACTTCTGGGTATAGGCCTCTCTTTGCTTGTCCTAAGCTCCACGCTCCTGTGCCAGCCTCATTCAGATTATTCCCGCAATGGCAACAATGTCATTCTGCCCATCGTTAATAGTGATACTATCAGTTAATTCGTTCGATTTTTGAGTTCAGACCGACCACTCATCCACGGCCTGACTGAGGTAAGCGCAGCGACCTTGAAGATCGACCCATGCTGTTGTTATTATTTAGCCACGAGCTCCTCGCGTATTTCAGTATTCCATTTACTCATTACTCCATGCCAACATTTCAAGACATCTGACTTGTAAGTTATTTCAGCCAAGTAACTATAAATAAACATAGAGTTAACTTGGAAGTCAGAATGCAAGAGAAAGTTATCTGAAGGATGTCTTTGAGAATATTATCTCGCTTGGTATTCCTCCTCCGTAGTAATTAAACTTGCATTCCGTAGCGTATTTGATTAATTTTAATTACATGGTATGTCTTGCACGTGCAGTATTTTTTTTTGGGGGAAAACTTTTTAACATGTGCTGGAAATTTGTGCTTAAGACATACCCATTAATTTATTTAAAATAACGTTACATAATTTTCTTTTTTCTTAATTGTTACCATACCATAAAATCATGCCCATGTTCCTGAAAGGGTCCCAGAGGTGTATAGTAGCGTGGTTGCTGAAATGTGGGTACACCACCTCCATACTTTTTTTATCACATACCCGGTTAAAACCATTTATACAGGAAAACTTTTGTATCTTTCAGACGTTCTTTTATACATTCCAAATTTTATATCTTTCAAAGACACCGTTTTTTGAAAAAAGTAGGTGTAGTATGTAAAATGTTCAAAATATAATACATTCTATCCGGAATTTCAATTTTGCATGGAAGGGAAAATTTGCAACTTATATTTTGATTGTTATCAATTTTTGAGAGCGGGGCCAGACGCGCGAATCGTGCTGTCAGTGTTCGACGCGGCGCATGATGTTCACAAACATTTACTTTTTTTGGATAACTAATAACGCTATATCTTAATATTTTAGTACTGAGTGATACTAACCGAAAATCACGTATTTTATTACCCTTAATTTTTATTTTATAATATTATAAACGCGAAAGTAAGTTTGTTTGTTTGTTACCTTTTCACGCCTAAACCACTGAACTGATCTTCCTGAAATTTTGCATATACGTTGTCAGGTATACAGAAACAAACATAGGGTACCTTTCATCCCGAATAAAAGTACTGTTCTCGAGAAAAACAACAATAACCTTTGTTATGATAATAGATGGCGCCACGTGTCTTTCGAATTATGATTGAATTATAATAATATTTTATATTTACAAGCAGAGTACAACCCGCATTGATTGTCCAATTATAAATTAACGCGAGCGAAGCCGTGGGCAAGCTATTTTTCAATAAAGATCATATCAAAATTTGAAACGTGATAAAAATTCTTCCTGTATAGCGTTTGTTCACTTTCAGAAGATAAATAAAACCAAAATAAAAAATATTTTGCCTAGTTAAATAATACAAAGAAGATACTAATAAAGCAATTCGTCGACTCGCACAAATTATTTAAAAGTAAGTAACTATGAAAGCAATAATAGGAAAAAGACCTGCGCGACCCAAAAATTACTTAATAACTTTTATCTTTCGACCTTTTGTGTTACAAAAATACCACAGACGTATTTGAAGAAAGAACTATTAAAATAATAAGATCCTCCACTGCTCATATCTTTCTACTACATCAAGCAATCCGCTTTGACGTCAGACCACCAATGTATCAATTTACACAGAAATTACCACGGAATAACCTGCTTGGGTATTTTCAACTTTACTTCTTTTTGAACATGGTTTGTTTTAGTTTGCCTAGATATTTCTTCGTCAACTTTTATAGGATGTTTTCAGTGTATATTTTCTTAGATTCAGTAGTAGTTTGTTGGTAATTTTCAAGTTAATATAGAATTAAAGGGAGCAAAAGGCGTACTATGTATGCCAGGGACGTTTCTGTGAAACATAGCTGGCGCCAGCTTTAGGTTGAGTTAATTCACTACATTATAGTTTTATGCTTCTTTTAAGAAAACTTAGCCTCGTTTAGTTTTGTTGTAGGTAACTTCGATTATTGTAAAGAAAACAAACCGGTACGATTAACTTTTGCCACATTTTGACTAACACCAATTATATTTAAATATTATTGCATAAAACATAACATAACATCAGGCCTGTATCACCCAAGGCACGCCACAATAGTGGCGATAAGACCCCTCTTTGACGAGTGGCTAGAGAGACGCCACGGCACCTTCACCTTCCGTCTGACGCAGGTCCTCACCGGACACGGTTGTTTCGGGAGTTACCTGCACCGAATCGGGCGGGAGGAAACGTCCGGGTGTCACCACTGCGAGGGTCGCCCGGAGGACACGGTGGAGCATACCATGGAGGTCTGCTCCACTTGGGCGGAGCACCGCCGTGTCCTCGTAGCGGCGATTGGCGGCGGCGACCTCTCGCGTCCGGCCCTGGTTCTAGCCATGGTCTGGAGCGAGAGGGAATGGGAAGCCGTCAACTCCTTCTGCGAAGCAGTCATACTTGCGAAGGAGGTGGCGGAACGTGAGAGGGAGAGAACCTCACGTACCAGCCGCCACGGGAGACGCCCCGGGCGTCGGGGGCCACGTGGTGGCTCTCGGCCACCGTAGGCGCGGGCCTATGGACGGTGAGTAACTGGCAAGCTCGCCGTCCGTCCGTCTAATGACGACAGGCCGTGTCGACGGCGCGTTCGTGTTCCACGCGCGCCTCAAAGAGATGTCAGCAAACCAGAGGGGCAAGGGCCGATGCCTGCCAGGGCTGCGGGACTGTTCAAAAGAAACACCGCGGCCCAGGAACACTAAGGGCGAAAGAAGGAACATGGATGGGTTTTAGTCAGTAAAAGTCTGAAACTCCCTTCCGCTCTGGGCGGAGCGTCAGACTTTTACTGTCATTTGATGATTTCCCATCCCAAAAAAAAAACAAAAAAAAAGGCCTGTATCACCCGATGGGTTAGGTAGAAGTGTACTTAAAAGTACACCCCACCACATTTTTCCAGTTATGGTTAAATCTCATGAAATAGGGGCGAGCGTATTGCCATCAACAGGGCACAAATCCAGACTCCGTGGATGCTACTGAGACATTCCTGATGGAAAAACCCAGTAACACTTTGCCCGACCAAGGAACCGAACCCAGGCACTCATGCCCAGCAGTTGCGCTTGCGACCATTAGATCAACGACGCAGCATTATTGCATTTCTGGGATTTCAACTTTGCGAACTTTGGACCAAGTGACACTTGACAAGTCACGTCGCAGTAACGTCGCAAATCGTATTACCTTATGACGTGAACGGGACGTTAAAACATTTTCTAAAGACCGAGTTTTATAAATTCTGTCACAGGCAGTGAGCTAAAACACACACTGAATCTTAATATACTTAAATTAAAATGCGTCTAAAATAAATTAAAATATAGTAGTACCAATAGACTATCTTCTCTTTTGTTTATCTCAAAATTTCCGTGCAAACACTTAGACTGTATCTGAAAGTGTCAGAGTGAGAGTCCGTGTAGGAGCGTTATATCCTTTTATCTGCAGAACAAATGACTAGTACACTGTCGGCCACGATTAGGTGCACAGTTTATTTTGTTGGTCTAGGATTTAGGTAGTGTCAAAAATTGAGGTAGATTAAGTGTTCGGGCGTTTTGTTAATGTATCTGAAGTTTTCTTTGTAGTGTTTACGAGTTTTTTTTATAAACAATAGCTGACCTGTACCCACTTCGCTGGGTGGTAAACATTTTCGAAAATTTTTCTCCAACTTACTTTGCAAATCCGACTACCACGAAAAGTCATTTCATTTTTCGGGTTAATATATGGCCTTTGACACTCACAAATAACATGGCTTTCTATTGGTAAAAGATTTTTTTAAATCGGTTCAGGAGATCCAGAGATTACCCCCTACAACCTCACAAACTCACAAACTTTACCTCTTTATAAAATTAGTATTAATAGTATGCAGAGTTTTTTTTTACTGGGACAGTATGCATGGAGTATCCATTTCTGTGTTAGATAGAACTCAGAAATATTAATTATGTATGAGTCCCTCTAAAAATACAGCTATAATAGTTTCAGTTTTTTCTTCGTAATTGACGTTGTCATGATTAGACAAAAGTTATTAGAGCAACACAACTGCTACAATAATTGCTACAACAGATGATTTTTATTTTGGCAAAAAAATGTTCCATTTCAACAAAATTTTCTCGATTTCTTGGAATATTTCATTAAATTAATGAGTTATTATAGCTCGAAGTCAGCTATAACGGTGCTATTAAAAACAAACCATCGTTTATTTATGGCAATAAAATTATACTCGACATAAATTTTATTCTGACGCTAATGAACGATAAAAACAAAGTTAAGTCCTATTTATTTTTCTTGAAAAACACTTTGGGGCAGTTTTTTTTTCTTACGCAACTAATTTCTTGTGGAGGAATGACCTGATGGATGTGTTTACTTACCGAATTGGTGAAATGAGATGTCATGTGTTAAAGTTTGGTGTAAGATAGTAGCGACTTGTACCATTAGTAAATACATTATTTTGTATATTACAGTTGTATACTCATGATTAATTAAGATGTGCATGAACGCTATGATAATCGTATTTGTAACTGTAATAGTTGATTTAGATACGCAATTGTGATTGTTGTACATAAGGCTTCTCGTTTACATACATACGTAAGTACGTAAGAATTTTGATGAAAATAAGTCAAGTAATTAATTTTTGTATGCATGTATTTTCTGTTAGAAGTTAATGACTGTCATCCAATACCACGAGATGGCGTTAGTTGTGATATGTTTACGGTTACCTAATCAATTTACCTAGATTTAATATACGATTTTATTTATTTGTTATCGGTTTATTTAGTTAAAACATTCCACATTAAAAGCTATGCTTTAATTAATTCCTGTAATTTCATGTAACGTTAAATCAAATATTTAAACTTAATGCAGAATTGTTTGATATTGTATTTAAAACTTAGTTATACTGTTTTACCAACCGAGTTGGCGCGCTACATCGCCCCCAGTCTTGTCGGTTGTCGGTGTGGTGCGTTAGCTCTGGAGTCAGTCTGTTGTTAACCGTGTGGCAAGAAAGTCAGTGGAGTAAAAGTATTAAGTGTGATTTAAAGTGAGTTTTATTGTGGCAGTCTAACATATGGGAGTACATGAGCGAAGAATTTTTAATAAGTCAAGTTGCCTAAATTGCTACCTACCGTTATTCATTATTTATTAGTATAAACATATAGCATTATAACATATAGTTTTTTTGTTATATTATATTATCTACAGTTGGTAGAGAATAATTTCAAAATTTACCGGGCTTGGTCACCAGTATTTTTCATACAATAAATTTTACATGATTAAAACAACGATTTTAGTAATATTTCGGAGAGAAGATTCTCCAATACTACAGAATCCAGAAAAATAGCACGACAATATTGATGGTCATTATGAAATAGTAACTAGAATAATAATTATTCAATGGGTTATAATAATAAGACTTTCTGTGCTTACTTTATTATGCTCGCCAGTTGAAACTCTGTCGCACTGAGTTTCGCGTGTCAAAACTTTTTGGTAGTAACCTCTGTTTGTTTCATAATTTTGTCTCTGAAGTCCCGACTTGTTTAAATATACAAAGCTTTAAGCGTTCTCTTCTTAATTAATGGCACACGTAATGACTGCTTTTTCATATTAAAATGTTTTAAAACAAGCATGTTTCTACTTGAAACGGTTATAGATCACAATTTTGTCAGCACGTAATTGATGATTAAGAAAAACGTATTTTTGAGCATAATTCCTACGCAACTCTTTGAAAAACCAACCTAATGTCGTGTCTTAAATAAAGCGATTGTCGTGCGAACACACTATTACCGGCCCGAAAGTGTCGCCGCGCTACCCGACTGATTTCGGTAAAGACACTGTTCAAGACTCATCACTAATTATTGGAGTAGGTAGAGTTATTTTTTGCACTTACGATACGATGTCTTATTATGTACACTCCCGGAATCCCGTGATTTGTAATATAAGTAAGTTAAAAATTACTTTGTAAAAAGCTATGCACGTCTTAAGGAATTATGAACGAACACATATCCCTCCACCTCTCCGACGGGTAAGTATAAGACGGACACGTTTCATGTCAATGAAATTAAAAACTTTATTGTTTAATTTTTATTTTTCAACAATTTTCTATAATATACAAGTATCAAAAGCCGTTACAAACGTATTCTAACGTTCTACAAGATCATGTTATCTTAGAATTCCGGGAAATGTCCATATTAACATCAACGTTTGTGGTCATTGAACCAAAATATCTCTACCTACTCCGATTACTGCACATCATCTTACTAAATTTATGATTTACTAACATGAAGTTTTTCAATCACAGAATAAACACAGAAGATCTGGTTATTCAAACAATGGTGAAATTAGCGATCCAGATGTAGTAGTGATGCCCATCTTACCTGGATTTTACTTGGAGAAGCCAAAAGATTTATCCAGATCTTTGTTTATAAACCCTAAGGCTTGGCCTGATGACATTTATGCCATTCTCAATAAGGAAGAAGCGGAGTAAGTTTTATGACTATAATGATCAAAAATTAAGTATATCGATCTAACGATGTTGGAATTTGGTATTCAGCATTGCAGCGTCAATGAAAGGCGGGAGTTAGCCACATACTGGTTTATTTAATAACTTAAAGCATCTACCCGCCACCGTACAATTATCACACCCGCAATCCTGCAATCATCGGTACATTTCTCCCCCTTAAGCTAAAGTACATAATTATAACTAAAATGTGTATAACAATAAACATTAAACAAAGCGTTTTATTTCGTCACTCCAGATCGAGCCCGGTTATAAGCTCGCAAAGCACGGGCAGACGCACTAGACGGTGGTGGTGGTGTCTCCGGCCCAGATGCCGTCTCAGAACTGGTAGCCTGTGACCTCTCACCAATGCCGTCAGACGCGTCTTCGAATGTACCCTCAACCTCCTCACAGACCAAGGGAACCTCCCTCTCTGGGGATAAATCTTTACTCTCGGAAACTATACTTGTTCGAGATAACGAATGGCGATTCTTGTTATGTATAGGTATTATTTGATCGACATGTCTACGCCAACCGGCTCCCTGTCCAACGTCTACCTTGTACGAGACCGGTCCAGTCTGATTGACTATTGTACCCGACAACCACTTATCCCCCCTCGCGGTGTAGTCGCGTGCCAGCACCGTGTCACCAGGCACCAGTGCGCGCGGTGTGCCGCCTGCAGCGGCTACTTGCCGCTCCTGCGCAGCGCGCACTACACTCGATACGTCAGGCCGCAGCGCATCGAGGCGCCCGCGGAGCCTACGCCCTTGCAACGCCACCGCAGGGGACACACCGGTGGTTGCATGTTGACAGTTACGATATTTAAATAAAAATTTACTAAGTGCCGTAGCGACGTCCTCGCCCTCGTACAAGGCACGTTTAATCGCTTTCTTAACGGTCTTTACCGCGTTTTCCGCTGCTCCGTTTCCTTGTGGTCTGTAAGGAGCTGTGGTAACGTGTTTTATACAGTTTTTCTTACAAAACGTTTTAAATTCCTGTGAGAAAAATGGGGGGCCGTTGTCAGTGACGAGCAGTGACGGTAACCCGAAACGAGCAAAAATAGTTCTCATTGCCACGATAGTCGCCTGCGCATCCGTCCTACGCATAGCAATTGCTTCTATCCACTTTGAGTTTGCGTCTACCATAATTAAATACCGTGTACCCCCACAATCCGCGAAATCTGCGTGTACTCGCTGCCACGGATGCAGCGGGAACTCCCACGGGTGCAAGGGCACATGCGGCGGCGCGTCGCGTACTGTGCGGCACGCCGTGCACGCGCGACATACCTCCTCTATATCCCTGTCTAAAGTGGGCCAATATACATAATTTCTTGACAAATTCTTCATTTTATTAATTCCTAAATGACCATCATGTATTTCCTCTAAAATTTGTTTTTGCAATGCATTCGGTATAACGACCCTATATTTATAGATGAGGCATCCCAATTCTACAGTTAAATCCTGTTTCCTTGCAAAATACGGTTTCTCTGTATCCGTCACTGTCAACGGCCAACCAAAAGTGACATAACCTTTTACCTTACATAACAATGTATCTTTTTCAGTTTCCCTAGCAATATCCTTAAAACTAATAGGGAAAGATTCCTCTATTAAATTGATGTAGGTGACTGCGTCCACTAAGCGACCCTCCTGAGGTAGCGGTAACCTTGATAAAGCATCAGCCGGCCCATTGTCAGCTGAGCGAACGAATTCTACAGTGAAGTCGTATGCGGCCAAGCGCGCCGCCCACCGCTGTAGCCGGCTGGCAGCGGTCTGTGGAATGCCACCCTTAGCACCGAATATGTATGTCAACGGCTGATGATCCGTGCGTAACATAAAATTTCTACCAAACAGGTACTGATGGTGCTTTGTTACACCAAACAATATCGCGAGGGCCTCTTTATCGAGTTGACTGTAATTCCGCTCAGCTGCGTTGAGTGTGCGGGACACACAACTAATCGGGCGCTCGCTGGCATCGGAATAGCGGTGAGCCAGTACTGCGCCTAACCCATACGCACTACTGTCGACCGCGAGTACGAGCGGCCGCCCCTCCTCGTAATGTGCTAACACTTGCTCACCCAGGAGAACTCGCTTAGCGTCTTTAAACGCCTGTTCACAACTGTGATCCCATTTCCAGCTGACATGTTTTTTAATAAGTTGTGTAATGGGTGCAGTAATGTGCTTAAATTACTAATAAATTTGCCATAATAATTTAACATTCCCAAGAAACTTTTAAGTTGGGTAATATTCTCTGGTCTGGGTGCGCTGGATATGGCATCCAATTTGGCAGTGTCTGGCCGTAAACCTTTTTTGTCGATAACAAATCCTAAATATTTAACACTGTCTTGTAAAAAACTACACTTACTTAATTTAACTGTTAAACCCGTCTTGCGCAACCTTTCGAGTACAGCTCGTAAATTACTTATGTGTTCTTTATCGTTAGCCCCCGTTATGCAAATGTCGTCTAGGAAAACCACACATCCCGGGATGC
The DNA here is from genome assembly GCA_950022335.1 of Eurois occulta. Taxonomy (NCBI): domain Eukaryota; kingdom Metazoa; phylum Arthropoda; class Insecta; order Lepidoptera; family Noctuidae; genus Eurois; species Eurois occulta. The sequence continues at coordinate 5,601,931 of OX465481.1, read as the reverse complement.
CACGTAATGTTTCCTCCATTAATTTCTGGAATTTTTCGGGTATGCACGCTAGACCGTATGGCGTACGGCGGTAGGCATATGTTCCGAGGTGAGTTGTAATGGCGGTATAGGGTTGTGATTCTGTTGTTATTAAACACTGTTCGTAGGCGTGAGTGAGATCAATTTTAGTAAATTTTTCTCCTCCGCTTAAATTCGCGAACAACTCATCAATACGAGGCAAGGGGTAATAATCACGCTTGAGCTTAGGATTAATTGTAATTTTGTAATCCCCACATATGCGTATGTCCCCATTTTTCTTAATAACCGGCACTATTGGCGTTCCGTAGTCGGAATAGTCGACGCGGTATATGGAGCCGTCGGACTCCAGGCGCGCCAGTTCGCGCTCGACCCGAGCGCGCAGCGCCAGTGGCACTGGCCGCGCACGTACATACACCGGTTCATCATCAGTCAGCTGTAGTCGAATGGCTCGCTTACAAGTCCCTAACTTATCCGTGAATACCTCCGGGAATTCAGCACATAAACGGTTCACGAATCCATCGTCGGTTATCTTAAACAAGTTTAATTGAGTTACTTTAAGGGCGCGCAGCCAATCTCTTCCTAGCAAAGGACACGCTCCGTTTCTAATTATATAAAGTGGCAAGGACTTCACTTCTACATCTCTCAACCTAACTTGTACTTCTATAAAACCTAGCGATTCGATTGGTGAACCGGCATAACTACGTAACATTAAATTATCTGTCTTAATAATTTTATGAGAAAACTTGCGGGTATACAGATCTTCATTAATAGCCGAAATGCGACTACCGGTATCGATTTCACATTTGGTCTCAAAGTTATCTATGATGACATTTATATAGTAAGGTTTATTAGCCTTACCTCCAACAACAATCTTAAACATATCGTCTGAGTCTTCTTCGCCACTGATATAATTTTGTCGACTGTCTGCCCGATTTTTCACTAACTTACACATCACTCGTAAATGACCTTTTTGTTTACACTCATCACAATTATAATTCACATAACGGCACCTGTCCGCGCGATGTGCCTTACCACAACGCCAACATGCTTGCGTGGTTGCGGTCGTACCGCCCACGCAAGCCGCACCGCCCGCGCCAGCCGCACCGCCCGCGCTAGCCGCAGCCGCAGTGCGCGAGCCGCGAACGCGCCCTCGCCCTCCACGCGTATAATGCAGGTCTTCACCCGCCTCGCCGCCGGCACCTGAGGTCGCAGTCGGCATCGTGTTGCCGCTCACCTCCGCGTGCTTCTCTGCAGCCTCCAGAGCTAGTGCTAACTCCACCGCCTCCTTGTATTCTATTTTTCTTTCGGCAAAGATTCTTGAACGCATTGCGTCGTTTGCCAAACCCGAAACAAACTGATCTCTTAGATTTTCCTCAAGAGTAGAACACTTCGTACATTTACCAAAATTGCACGTTGTTGCCAGATGTTTGAGGGCCTGTAAGTATTCCATCATAGGTTCACCGGCACGTTGTCGCCGTAGCCTGAACACGTGGCGCTCGGCGATTTCAGACCGCTGTGGTTCTAAGTGATCGGCAACTAGTTTTACCAATTCCTCGTACGATTTGTTCTCGGGAAACTCAGGTGAACATAGATCACACATTAACGAATAAGTTGCTTCGCCTACGATTGTTATTAACATCGGCACTTTCAGGTTGTCTTTTACGTCGTTGAGTAAAATATATTGGTTGACCCGGCGTATATAGGCAGGCCATTGTTTAGAATTTATACTGAACGGTTCTAACTTGCCGATTGGCATCTTTATAACAATTACAACGAAACTGCACGCGTAATGGTGTCTTAAATAAAAAAAAATCCTATTCTCGTCGCCAATGCAGCGTCAATGAAAGGCGGGAGTTAGCCACATACTGGTTTATTTAATAACTTAAAGCATCTACCCGCCACCGTACAATTATCACACCCGCAATCCTGCAATCATCGGTACAAGCATTATTCTCTCACCTACCGACTGATCGCAAAACGAAATACAATAAACAGGGCAAAGTTCATCATACATTAATAAGCTTAATTTTTGTTTACCCTTAACCTCATGAGTCATTGTGCTCTCAAACAACACCAACATTTACAGCATGACCAACCCTGAAATCGGCTATCCCATACATTGGTCAAAAAGTAGGGAATGCTCGTCGCTGAGCTTTTTTTTTCGATTTCAGGATTCGTGATCCTCTAGGGTGTTACCACACCGATCGTTCGATCGTCGATCGATGCTAGATTGAATAAGTCGACGTCGATCAACAGTTCCTACTACATCAATTGATCGATCGTCGTCATTTCTACTATCGATCGATTGCTGATCGGCGATCGATCGATTGGTGTGGTAACACCCTTAGGAACTTTTGGGGTAAACAAAAAATAAGTCTGTATGTTTTAGTGGTGTAGTGTAAACGAGGTCATCATCTGCCTAGCCTTTTCCAAACTATGTTTGGGTCGGCTTCCAGTCTAACCGGGTGCAGCTGAATACCTGTATTTTACATGGAGCGATTGCCTATCTGACCTCCACAACCAAATTAGTATTGGGCAATACGATACCACTTAAGTAAGACTGGTTGTCAGACTGACAGCCTGTAACGAATGTCAAAGATCTACAAATGACAGCCGGGACCACCGGCCAACGTGCTTTCCGAGGCACGGAGGAAACTCGGTATGTAATGAGTGGTCACCCATCCACAGCGCAACCATGGTTTCGTCACGATGTTTTCCTTCACCGAAGCAAGTGAAAATTATACAATGCGCACATGTATCAGAAAAATCGAGGTGCTTGTCTTGGGTTCGGTTGGAAGAGATTTTCTGAGCATCGAGCTGAGTGGCGTGCAATTGGAGAGACCCATGGTCAGCAGTGGAGTGCTAAAGGCCAATGATGACGTATTTTTTCAAATATACTGTATTTTCAGTAACGATACATTAAAAGACGTATGACTATCTATTATCAGTAACGATACATTACAAGACGTATTTTGAGTGTGACGATAATTTGATGAAAGTGTATTGTTTGACAAACGTAAGATTTATGTAGCTAAAAAAAAAAAAATTGTAAACTCATCCGCGAGTCCCAAATGAGTGAGTGACTACATAGCCCTAAAAGTGCGCCATTCAAAATAATAATTCATTAATTTCAGACAAAAGAGCGACAAAAAATTTAAAGAACGTGATATGAAAGAAAATGCCCAAAAAGAGCCAGCTAAAAAGTTTTTGGTAAGAACGTTTAAATATTTGTTATAAATGTGTCATTACACTACATATTATTTTTACCATCTATTGTACCACATTTCCTACAAATAAATGATTTTGAGTTTGAAAATAAAGGTATTTGAACATTCATTTGTACTAATCTATTGTGTGTTCTGATAATTAACAAATATAATATAACACCGTGTTATCCCTGAAGAGTTAAGCATAGGTATACATTGGTGTCTCATTTATTTGATAATAATTCTTAGGCTGAAGAAAATAAGACTGTAAATAACAAACAATTAAATGAATGCTTCAATAAACTAAACTACTGTTAAGTTTTCACGCTTGACTCAGTTCTTTTGTAGGCACCCATGTAGGTGTCACTTGGTGAAAACGGATGAATGTACGTGATATCTTTAAAATGCTCTGCATTGAATGTACTAACTTTCTATATATGTTGTCTTCAAACTACAGGGCCGAGTATTTCAAGGAATGAATAATGGCTTTAATTTTAAAAGAAATCAAACGTAAGTAATTATATATTTATTCGTACTTTTAACTGATTTATTTAAACCCAAATTATTAATTATTTACAAACAACAAAACTATAATAGAAATAAATATGTACAAGTATAAAAGGGTTACAGGGCATCCAAAAATTCGTCCGCATCGCAGTGCCGTGCTAATTAGAAACGCAGTAAGGAAGGATTTTTGGAAAATTGAGTTTTTCATATATTCGGAATCCTCGTAATGAGCTCTGTATGGTAATTTAATCCTTATTTTGATAGCTGTCCCAGAAGTGGGACTTTTAGTAAGCCAAACTGCAGTATGTTTCTTGCTGAGAAGTAAATTACTAAGCACAACTGCAGTAAGACACATTACTGCTCTTTGCCTTCCAGTATTTTTTTGAACATAATTTATTTCACCAGTAAGAAGCGCAGTAAGGAACACTTGCTGATGTTATGATTTGTTAGTAATAATGATAAATAATAATGTTTAGTGAATAATTTTAGATAACAAACGCGACAAAGATCACGTTATTTTGTGGATGGATAATTGTTCAGCCCAAAACAAAAATTGGGTGATATTGTCTTTTTTAGTTAAAATAAATAACAGCAACTTGATTTCCGCACACTTAAATGTATGTCTGCTGACAGTTTTCATCACAGAGTCGACCAATATTTACAAAAGAAAGGAAAGTTTACGACTTTAAAGATTTTATTTAATGTTTTCTGTTTTAAGATTTAATTGGAATACATTTTTTTAATAAAATAGTTGTATCATTTACCTCTTTTTGATATTATTATAGATATAACCAAGTTATTGTGGTTTTTTTACGTATGTACACGAATTGAAAAGCTATAAGTCACTCTTTTACTGCAGTTATGGTTTGTAGTCAGTCTAAGCATAACTTTAAGAAAATGTACACGAATTGAAAAGCTATAAGTCACTCTTTTACTGCAGTTATGGTTTGTAGTCAGTCTAAGCATAACTTTAAGAAAATATTATGTCACTAGTAAAAAAATGCAGTAATTGTGTATGATTAAGAAAGTATTATTTGTCATTTCAAATAACGTATTTTTTAATATTCATGTCGTTATATTTAATTAGGAAATGGTTAGGATAAATATAACCAAATAAGTGTACTTTTGTATACTTAAATACTATTTTTAATAGCTTTTTCTCACTACTGCACTGCGTTTTTAATTTGTAGTCGAAGTGATAATAATAATTGAATTAAATGAAATAAGCGCAGTAATCTGTATTTGCTAGTAGAAAGCGCAGTAACTCCAAACTTACTGCTGTTATAGCTTGTAATACTGGGTTTAGTCATGAAGACCCTGCTAAGCATAAATAGTTCTTTTTGTTTTAAGATAGTTGTATTAAACTTATAGAAAATAGGGTTAGTTCTTACGAAACAATGCATATTCAGCTATACATGTAACTAAAAACATTTTTGCAAAACTTCAAAATCATACCTAAAAAAGCCAAATAAAAGTAAAAATGTTTAGGCGCCATTTACTCGAAACTACTAATAACCTCCTTACTGCACTTCTAATTAGCACGGCACGTCACAGACAACAGGAAAAGTGCCCAGAAGGCTGGCAGCATTACCACGTTGGATGGCAATGCTGATTCTTTGGCCAAAAAATAGGCCCGCCCTCTGGTCACGTGAAGAGTCGACCAACCGCTTGGCGATTTCCCGAAAAACTAGGTGGGCACTCGGACCCCATGGCCCTAGTGTTTCAACCCCAAACGGCTCAAACACATAACTACCAATTAAATTATTGTATTTGCGCCGTTTGAGGTTTTCAGCACCTGCAGCAGCCGCCCCAGCGCAGCCCACTGTGCTAGGAAGATGGGATGGCGCAAGGGTGTCGACGCAAGTTGCGTCCCACACCAAAGGCCTACCCAACTTCCATGGCATTATGGTCATACCATCTGGTCTCTTCCCATCGACGCGTGCCAAGCCATTGGGTTCTAAGACAGCTGGCACCCCGGCGGTGGCAAGAGCACGACGGATGAGATCATTAATGCTAGCGTGCCGCGCAATCCGACCTGCACTCTTACTGCATGAAAGGCCATGGTGTCCGAGGCAGTCGACTGCTTCACCACATTGACAGCGATGTGGAGCCCTACAAGGAGCGCCCAATTATTGAATACAACATTTCATGACAAATCAATACTAGTCATTAGGTAAAGTAAGTTAAGAAAATTCAAATTTGTTTGTTTATAGAAATAGGAAACCGAAAATAAATACTGGCTCCAAGAACAATAAAATATTTAGTGAACTACTGGTAAGCGGTTTTAATTATTCGTACCAAATTTCCGTTTCCCACTAACTAGATATTCGAAAGCCTTGTTCTAAAGAAAGCGAACGTCTGCGATCAAAAATGACCGTCACGTTGATTTTGCTCGGAGACCTTTGAACGCGTGTTCGCCCCGAAAGAGGGTCTTTTGGTTTTCCGTACAATGAGTGATATTATGGACACGACGTAATACGACGACTTCGTCCGCATAAATTGTGACAGCTCGACTAATATGCATGCTATAAATATAATTTATAGCCTGTAGTAGCCATGAATAATGTAGTTTTCTGCAAATGAAAGAATTTTTAGAAATGGATCATTAGTTGTGGATACTACCCCCTACATACAAACTTACGAACGAATTTTAACAATTTTTTTTATGCCTTCCTTTTTATTGGTAATAAATTAAATACTGTGTTGCTGCAGAGGCAGATTTTAAGTGGTCATCTAAAAAATCGGCCATTTCAAGGAACAGTACAGATTTTAGGTGGTAATGTAAACAACCGGCCATATCAACGAAGCGTACACCATTCGTAAGTAATTTAAAGAGATTGCAATAATTATGAAAATTAAACTTCAGGGAATTAAGTTGCATGAGGATAATACTTCTCTTTAATTTAACAGTTGAATAACGGAACTTAAAATTAATTCGGTATTTTAAAAGGAATGTCATGTGACTTATTTCCTCATAGTTTAGGTTAGTATTTTCTACCTATTCAAATCTTAGATTTGAGTCTTACATAATATGTAAGACTCAAATCGTCGACCCATCTTAAGCAAGCTAGGTGGTTGAGAAGATACCTTTGCCCAACAGTGGGACAGTAATAGACTGGTATATTTTTTTATTTTATTCCGATCTCTAGGTAACTTAGCTCAATATTATTTAGGGCCATATTCTCATAAGTCATTTAACTTTAAATCGAATATAAAAGCTGTGAAACTACATGAGAAATATAATCCAACTATAATAATTAATTTCAGATATGCTAAAACAGAAGAAGAAAGTCAGAAAGAAGAATTGTTGGTACGTTACCTAAAACTAAACAGCTAGGAGCTTCTTATAGGTGCCATTTGACTAGGCCTCTTGGCAACAGTATAGTAAAATATTGCGCGATTCTGATCCTTCATGGAGAAAAATATTGTGCAATATAAAATATAATAATAAATATTGTGTATATCCGCTTGTGCGTACTTTACCATTATAGAGGGAAAGAATTTTTAAATTTTATTAATAACAAAAATAAACTTAATATTACGTATGTGTTGAAAAACAATTAATTGTAGTAGAATCCGTTCGCGACCTTGCCTAGGTGTGACTTTGATTCCTGTTTGCACTTTAACTTGCATATTGAAGATATAATAAATCAAAATTGTTTTAAACGTTCACGGTTTACAACTAAACACAACAGCACAAACACAACAACAATACAAGTGACATGATGTATGGTTTTGTCATGAAATCCTCGAAACGCATTCTACTTTTTTGCTACGAATATCATATAAAACGTTAAGAAGTTCTCAATTAGAATACGCGATTCCTATTAGGAATCCGTTCTACCTGAAATACAACATTAAATTACAAATAGTACAGTTTTTAAGTACTACCATAAATTTTTCCATTCGAGAATTCCGTACACAAAAATAATACAGCAATCTAATGTTATAAGTTTAGAGTCTCGGCGTTTACCGGTGGCCATGATGCTGCGTGGTTTGTGTGAGATTTTTACTGTATTGAAATCACAAATAAGTTACGCTATATAGTACCTAGAACTGCTATCAGACAGGCCCCCGCGTGCCCAAGCTGTTCCTCCACGTGGATTCATGCAGAACCAACGCCGAGGCACGAGTGCCTCTTCGTCAAATTAATTCAAACCTTATAAGACAAAATTCTCAATTGGTTCTTTATTTTTTAATATATGGATGGTGTGGGTTATAAAGGGTGTAACCCCAAAGACCCTTAACGCAGCCGAAAGGCACTTGTTCTCCCCGTTATTGCTATCATTGTTTTATTCTAGACCATAGCTGGGAACCTTCCAGTTACGGAGGTATTGGGGGTCAAGGTTCAAACTTTTTCACAAGTTTTTTTTTTTTAAATACATGTTTTTAATGTGAGATTTTTACTTTAAACACCTCCACGACCCCCGTACTATTCAATTCAACCATCAGCACAAGATTTTGAGTGTGTTACATTGCGCCCTACCGTAAAACGTGATTTTTGACCAAAAAAAAGTCTTTTCCCAGCATTTTTTGCGTAAAGTTACTTAGTTATTAATTAATATTTTTTGCGTGAAGTTACTTAGTTTTTGGTTGTGTTTTATGTCCATAATCAATCAAATGAAAAAAAAAGGTGGCTGTGTGAAGGATGATATACCAAGAAAGGAGGTGACTGCTCAGATGACAAGTAATAGAGAAGTAGGTATGGAAGAAGAAGACATACTGCGCCGACCCCAAATAAATTGGAATACAGAAGAATGATGATGATTAAAAATTATCAAAATCTTTGCACAATTTGCGACATCAGGAAAATAAATTGTAGGTGTACCGGCCACCTTAAACTGTATTAATGTTTTAACCTTTAACAATTTCAAACATTATCAAAATGAAGCAATATCATGTTCCAGACCGCATACAGCCACATTATATTGTTACTGGCAAATTCCAATTAATTAAAATGCACTGTAATTTTAATTAAGGCGTAGTGCAAAGTGTACAGGCATGCACTTACTTGGCATAGCTGTGTGTACAGACTGGTCAAGTCTTTGTTATATTTTGAAAACTCTTTTGTGAATTTAATGTGTTATTAAATAAAGGGGCTAAAATACCCTTAACATTTTTGTGACCATTTTTTTCTTCTGGACCATAACTGGAAACTTTCTAGTTACGGAGAAAGTGGAAGTCAATGTTCCAACTTTTTCACAAGTTTTTTGAATACTACATTCTAAGGTTACAACATTTCTCTAAATACCTCCATGACACGTTTAATATTCAGTGCATCCATCAGCACAATGTTTTGAGGGCTTTGCATTTAGTTTTACCGTAAAACGTGATTATTCACCCCAAAAAAATACTCGTTTCCCAGCAAAATTTTTGCGTACGTAGCGTGGTTAAGGGGCATAAGTGAAGTCTGCAACAAGTGTACAAAAACTATTCCACATTGCGCAAATACGGTTGTAGTGACTTTTTAAAAACATCTAACTACTATTGAAACCGTATATGCGCAATGTGGAATACATTTTGTGTGCTGTTCATTGTGCTCAACCAGGATGGAATACCTCTGCAAAATGCACGCTGAATGTTTTGATTTTCTGTGTGTACTTAGTACCATTTCATTCTGAACATGAACAATTGAATCTGTATTATTGCAGGGAAATATTTTGAATACTATTCAAAATAACGATCCCGGACATGAAAGTGAAACGTAAGTTGTTCTTCATACTAGATACAATAAACTTAATCATTAGTGGACATTTTTTTTAGAATACTACCCTCGTAAAATTGTGAGGGTGCATTTTTTGAACAAGCCCGCCACACTATTCCCAATCCGCTGCAATTCCTGAAAGCCAGAATCAACTATGGTATGGTAAAGCGAGACAATGAAGCTTGACAAAATCCCAGAGAAACAATTTAACTATCTTGTATCCCGCAACGAAAGTAATCAGAAAAGAATAGCGAAGGAGTAGGAGATCGAATGGCGTTAATAAGGTTGAATTTCCATTGGAATTGAGTGGTGCATAGTTACAAAAGTACTGACCAACAAAACTGTTGCAGGCCCAACCCCATACAAGTTCAATAAGTTTGCTGTAGCTACGCCGCCGCAGCTAATGCTACGAAGCAGTTCTACGCCGGCTACGCGTATCTTTATTATTTGAATAATTATATTCAAATGATTGCGATTCCGCGGTTCAAATGATTTTGCTTTAGTTTTATTGAATACTTTGAAAATTAAATTACAGATATCTACGCCCCTCGATGGTAATAATGTAAGTTACGTAAATATAATCGTTTTTTTTTATATCAATTATTTTGTTGTGTGATGTTACTGCTAACGTAAACTAAATATAGGTATTTCGTCATCTGAATTTTAACTAATTTCAAGCAAATAAATATTTTGTTCTCCTCGGTTTTATACAGCTCACCTACATCACTTGACAATGACGTAAGTGTGACTTTACTTTAGACTAAAAGTATAATAACTCTTCGAAATATGTGCAATATTCGCAATGTTCTATCATAAATAGTGACACATGGTACATCCTTACTCCTTATTATATATATTATATATTTGTTTTATATTATTATATTATAAATGCGAAAGTAAGTTTGTTTGTTACCTTTTCACGCCTAAACCACTGAACCGATCATCCAGAAATTTTGCATATAAGTTGTCAGGTGTACAGAAACGGACATACTTTTTCGGGATGAAAGGTACCCCTTTCATCCCGAAAAAGTAATGTTCCCGAGGAAAACAACAATAACTTTCTTATTTATATTAAATATTAAAGAAACTTTAGAAGTGTCTATGAGTTTTTTCTTCTAAATTGACGCGAACCAAGCCAAAAATATTACAGACGTTGCATTTATTTCTTCGGAATTAAACGATACGTCGCGTCGACCAAAATCGGCGGTCGCATATCTGCATGAAGATCAGTTTGGTTAGGACGTGACCTAAGTTTTTTTTTTACTTTTCAGGATTATAAAGTGGAAAATAGTGCCAAGGAAGAAACTTCGTACGTACTAATTGTTTCAACACAATACATATTTTCCCACTTATATTTTCATGTGATAATTTAACTTGCCGACTTGTATTTCTAGTGATGAAGACTATGGCAGTTTTGTAAGTATACCTACGGAATTTTCAACTTACCAAGAAATACATAAAAAAACAATAACTTTGCCAAATAGTTTTGAAAGTTTTCACTTAGGTATTGTGTTTTGGAATTAACAACTTATTCATTAATGTTTGCATGCCAATTTTATGGCGAAATGTGTTAATTACATATTATTTTTACCATCTATTGTACCACATTTCCTACAAATAAATGATTTTGACTTTGACTTTGAAAAGCTAAGCAGTCACATAAAGAAATGTTTTGTAGTATATCGTCCTTGTCACTTGCCAAGTAATTTTTGATCAGTAAATAATAAAGAAGTTAGCTAAGAATGACTACTACACTCACTGTTTTAAGCTTTCATGGTTTAAAACTAAACTTAAGTGACAGTATAAGTTGACTACTACACTACATTTTTTTTTCCCGGGGTGGAAAATCCACACGAATGTCCTCGAGGGGTCTGTCGGACTCTAACCGACTAAAAACCTCACCGGCGTTCCCTTCCCACACTTGCACCGGGGATCATGGGAACTAGTGCGCCTTCCACGATCCCCGGCTAGTGCCGGCTTGCTTCTGCGGGCCTCCTCAAGTCTGCGGGGGGAGTGAGGTGTACTCCCCCGTAACGCCAATAGGGGGGCACGCGGAACACTACGGGCGGCGGACGTCCCCAAGTCCGCCGTCCCTCTGGACCCGTATAGGGGGGCTGAAAGACGGCGATGTCCGCCCTCCGCCGACGCCCGGTACCACTAAAGCGCACATTTAAGCTTCAACAGTTAAAATTCCATTAGTACAATAATATGTTTCTCATTCACTTAAGTGTCCCCAAGGTTCACTAAAACGACCATTAAAGCTCCTAAAATCGCTATCCAACTTTATGCAACTACTAACATCCATTTCAGCACTCTTGATAAGTACATTTTATGTATAGTTTGATGACAAATAACAGAGGGCATCGTGTTAGTTTTTTATACCTATTCTATAGCGTTAGCGTTAAACTTTGATTAGTACTGAAACGTACTGAAAACGGGAATCATTTATTTTTATGTGTCCTTTTGTATAATACTGGCTCCCATGCTGATCTGGGAGCAATAGAAAAACATAGAATGTGTCAGCTGCTTATCATCCCGCGCAAGTCGTAAAAGTCGGCTAAGGGAAACGTTTACTCTACCATTTTTAGGTAAACACAGCCAATTTAGGGCATGCGAACTCAGTTTGCAAATGGCTTAAGTTGGACAATTGGCGTTAGAACAGGACGTCAATTAGGGCGGTCACATTATTGTAATCTGCAGCACCCATGAACCGAGTTAGCAGGTTCACTGTTCACCCATCAACCCGCATTAGACAAGCGTGATGGGTTATGCGTCTAATCCCCTCCATAAACATGATGACGACGAATAACAATAGGCCCCAAGTGCCCGGCGCCTCCAGTGGCGAGGATGCTGATGACGGTGGGCAGGCTCGCCCTGGAGCAGGGGGTGCTAAGAATCCCCGGGTGAGATCGACCTTCCGTTACACGACCCACGCAAAACGTAAACCGGACAACTATACAACGCTTCACATTTTAACTTATAACACAAGAACTTTACAAACAGAAGATCGACTACTTGAGCTCGAAAATGCATTAAAAGAGATAAATTGGGACATAGTGGGGTTGACAGAAGTAAGAAGAAACGGAGAAGAAACAATAGAAAGGGAAACCAGCATATTTTATTACTATGGACAGGCTGGAGGAGTCTACGGAGTGGGTTTTTTAGTGGCAAAAAGATGGAAAAACAACATTTTAGAATTTATTTCATATTCGGATAGAATTGCAGTTTTAAAATTTAAAATATCAAGTTCGAAAACATTGACCATAGTCCAAGTGTACGCCCCGACGTCATCACACCCTGACCACACCCTGACGCTGAAATAGAGGATTTCTACGACCTATTAAATAAAGCGTGCGATGAAAACCGAAGCACCTGGAATATTGTTCTAGGTGACTTCAACGCCAAAATAGGACAAAGGCAAGCATGGATAGTGAGCTTATTGTAGGTCCGCATGGCTCAGGCAACCAAAACGAACGTGGATCTAGACTGATTCAGTTCGCTTTCGGTCAAAATTTGTGCATAGGCAACACCTTCTACTATAAAAAAGAACAAAGACGGTGGACATGGATCTCACCAAACAACGTAACAAAAAATGAAATCGATTATATTCTGTCATCAAACAAACGAATTATACACAACGTCCAAGTTATTAACCAATTTAGATTTAGTTCAGATCATAGACCCATACGCGCAGTAATAAAACTAAATATTAAAATACAACGCAAAAATTTATTCAAAAACAAACCCCGAAGATTAACCAAAGAATCCCTTATAACCTGTAAAAAAGAATTCAATATAGAACTAAGGAATAGTTTTGATCTATTAAATGTAGAAAACGAAGAAAAAAGTGTGGATTTGCAGTATAAAGAAATTTTAAAAAGTATAACAAAAGCCAGTAAAATAGTAAAACAAAATAAATATAGAACTAAGAAACTATCAGGAGAAACTAAGAAACTAATAGAAGAGAGACAGACTCTAAGTACAATCAACAGAGATTTACAGTATAGGTTGAAAGATAAAGAAGTCAAGCGCAGCATCAGAAAAGATATAAGAGATTATAATAAAAAACAAATACAAAATGCATTAGAAAAGAACCGATCACTGAAAATAGCTAAACAAGGAATCACCAACCATAAATCGTGGATCACATGTTTAACAGACAACCAACAACTTTATCAAAGTCATTGAAAAACGCATAGCTGGGCAATTAGATCTTAAACAGCCTCCAGAACAAGCAGGCTTCCGTCGAGGACTTTCCACCACCGACCACTTACACACCGTTAATCAAATAGTCGAGAAATACCAAGAATACAAAACTCCTTTATATCTTGCATTTGTCGACTATTCTAAAGCCTTTGACAGCATCACACATTCTACAATATTTAATGCCCTTACAAAACAACACATAGAACCTACATATATACATCTTTTGCGTAATATTTACAACCAAAGTACAGCTGCTATTAAGTTAGAAAGCGTAGGTCCAAAGTTTGACATTCTCAAGGGAGTCAAACAGGGTGACCCGCTGTCTCCAAAACTGTTCACCAGTACCCTAGAAGAAGTCTTTCAGAAGTTGGCAGTCAAATGGGAAGAGAGAGGGCTTTTCATCGGTGAAGCAAGGTTGAATAATCTGCGTTTCGCTGATGACATTGTCCTTTTCTCCCCCACAGCCACAGGACTAGAGCAAATGCTACAAGAGCTTAGCGATGCAAGCCTTGAAGTTGGATTGAAGATGAACATGTCGAAGACCAAGCTCATGACCAACAGCTCCAAGAGGACCATACACGTAGGCGGGGAGAATATACAATATGTCCAAGAATATATCTACTTGGGCCAAGTAATCTCTTTCCAGGCAAGGCAAGATAAGGAAATTGCAAGACGAACGGAAAATGCCTGGAAGAGTTACTGGTCCATGAAGGAGTATTTTAAGGGCACTCTGCCCATGTCTCTGAAGCGGAAGCTAATGGACATGTGTATTCTTCCCATTTTGACCTACGGTGCACAAACTTGGTCTTTGACTAACATCCAAAAGTCCAAACTCAAGGTTTGCCAACGTGCTATGGAGCGTAGTATCTTAGGTGTAAAATTAACAGATCGTGTTCGAAACACCACACTGCGCTCCAAAACGCAAATCGTTGACGTGGCTCAAAAGGCTGCCCAACTTAAATGGGACTGGGCAGGACATGTCTGTCGCATGCCGAATGAGCTGTGGGCCCGTAAAGCACAGGATTGGTGCCCTGAAACAGTGACACGAGGTCGCGGCAGACCACGAAGGAGATGGCGGGACGAATTGGATGTCTTCCTTGAGAATTGGAAAGTACTAGCACAGAATCGAGACCGTTGGAAGCAATGGAGGGAGGCCTTTGCCCAGCAGTGGGACAGTATGGGCTAGCTATAATAATAATAATAATTTTGTATACTACTGCTGGGCGAAGACCTCCCCCATGAGTTTTCAATTTTCGTTGTGTGAGTTATGAGTCATCCCATTTATATTCCCCGTCCGGCTCCCTATGTTCAGCGTGCAAAATAGCTCCTAGCGGGTCACCAATTGCCAAGGCCCACCTGGAAGACTCTAAACTGACTTCGAAGCCAGGTGGGCCGCTGCAGGTACAACTTGGTATGGCAGGGTATACCGATGAAGCAGAGTGAGACTATGGACTCTCATCTCCAAGTATGGCCCAACTCCTGACCTGCTCTTTGTGCCATAATTAACACTAGAAACGGGATAACACCCACCCGCAGTAACTTCAGTTTATCAGTGATCATGGTGCTTGCAACAGTGCCGAAATATCGGGAACTCAAAACAAACAGTGGACATGGTAAATATCCCGTTTCTAGTGTTAATTATAATGTTAGTGACCATGACAGTTTTAAAACTTATATCTGCTTTTTGTGCACCTGCACTTTAAGGGACCTGTCCAAAGCCACTACCAACGCCGTCGATGTGAATGAATTCTGGTCGAAACAAATTTAATTATATTTGACGCCGCGGTTGGCGCAGTGGATGAGCGATTGCCTGCTACGCTATGTGTCGCGGGTTCGATTCCTGCACGAAACAAATATTTTGTATGGCCTACAGGCAGTTTTCCCAGGTCTGTGTCCTAGTGTGGGGTAACGTTTTAAAAAAAACTATGGGAAACGACACGAAGAAGAAGGTATTGAAGTTTACTTTTACGAGATCAAGTACGTATTGTTAGTGAGAAAAACTCACTGATCTTTTCATTATTGCAAAAATAAACTTTTTCAGGACTTGCTAAATCTCAACACTAGGAGAAGGAAAGACCCTGACATCGGCAGCAAAAAAGATTCCTCTATTTCCCCCTCCTCAGAATCGGGAAGCTCGGACTATGAGAGGAACCCGGGCAACCCTTTCACAGTGCACAAGAATAAATACAAACAAAACTGGCCTTACAATCATTTTGTAAGTTTATACTTTAGATACTAATTTCGCCTGATCGAATGTAGAAAAGATTACATTTTTATTTGAGGCCATTGAGGTTCAGATAAAGTGACATTCAACTAGCGATATCGATAGTAGAATTGTGACTTAAGTCATCGAAATGCTTACGACAATCGTGTTGAAAATTGTAGTAAAAAAAAAAACGAAACAAATGCGACTGATAACTGTCAAGACCCCTTGCTTGAAATGTCAAAATTTCGGAACATCAGAATTTTATGACCATATTTTTTTTTTTAAAGGATGGTGGGCAAAATGACCGCAGCTCCACCACTTATTATTTCAAACAAAAGATAAATAAAAAAAAGATGTTTTACGGACAAAATGTTCCCAAAAAAAAATTAACACTGACGAAGTTACAAAAAAAGTTATATTTATTTACATTTCAAGTATCAATAACATGTGTACTAAAAATATTTAAATTGAATTATCACACTGGTATAAGACCATGCGATTTTAAAACTAAAGTATAATTATTATGATACTTTTAAGATGGATGGCGATCATATGAACATCAATCCGTTTGGACCCCAATTTGGAAGCTTAGGACCCTCAGGTCCCGAACTGTTCTTTGGTAGAAAGTGGTGGTATTTCAATCAGGTAGATACTTCTGTATTTTAAGATTGTTGTGTGTATGTGTTCAAGAAGAGCAGCTATGAAGGTGCGAAAAACATAGACGACCGCTTTACGAAGTGGATGTTTTATTCTGATAAATAAATACTCTATGCCACTTTTACGTGACGTTCAACAAAGTTTGGAATTTTTTTTAGCGTCCATTTAGTAATTATAAGGAACTCCCTGAAAACTTAGAATTAAAACATCAAGTGCCACGGTCCCTACCAGTATAATCCAAATGTAGTCAATTAGAAATCTCTAAATAACACCTGTAAATACTTATACTAAAACTCAAACTATTTATTACTAGCGGCTCGTCCCGGCTTTGCACGGGTAGCTATGTTACTCAGGGTGAATGTAGCTTTCCAAGTGAAAGAATTGTTGAAATCGGCACAGTAGTTTTTGAGTTTATTCATTACAAACATACACACACACAAAAATACAAATTTTTCCTCTTTATAATATTAGTGTAGATGTAAAATGTATTTATTTATAATTTATTTTTCAGGACGACTACAAGCCAATGGGTTAACTTTTACGATAATTGTATGTATAAGATACCAACCTTGTATGTAAATATACCTACATTTAATTTTATGACAATGCGATTTTTATTGTTTCATATCCCACGCTAGGATAACAAAGACCTATTTTTCTAATAACAATAGGTCCTGATACTGTAAGCCTGTATAATCCCACCGCTTGAGAAAGTCCCCTCCCCATGACTTCGAGTTCTTTCAGTGCTCAAATGGACCACTGGTAGTTCTTCTACTTCCGATAATAATTTTTACTGTTACCCGGAATTCGTAAACACTAACCAGGAAGTAATAAATTGACGTAACAAAAAAAAAGTTATCATAAAACCGGCCAAAAGCGAGTCGGACTCGCGCATGAAGGGTTCCGGACCATCGTAGTAGGGGGGAGCCCCCTTTCATTTTTAATATATTTTTATTGGGTACTTATTGTTATGGCAGCAATAAAAATACACATTCTGTGAAAATTTCAACTGTCTACCTATTACGGATCATGCCGATGCCCGACAGCCCGATGACAGACAGACAAACGAATGGACGGACAGCAGAGGCTTAATAATAGGGTCCCGTTGGTTAGCCTTCGGGTGCGGAACCCTAAAATCTAAAAACCCGACTGCGGTACAAAAACTGAAAACAAGCTCATATAAATTAAATAAAAGTTGGAAGCAGGCGGCACCCATTTGAGTATAAAATTATAAAATGATTGTTTCTTTTCATTTCTATGTTTTTAGTTTAGAAATGTGAAAACTTTCGCGAACGATTTAACTTTCAAACCATTTCATGTTGATAACCCACTCGATGGAATGGAATGGAAGGAAAAACAATTCGAACTCCACAATATGGGGCCTAAAATCCATAATGTTCTGCCTTCAAAGCAAGAGTGAACAGGCATCTTCTGGGCACGCTCGTTCCATCACAGACCTCATCCATTGCTTACCATCAGGTGTGATCGAGGGCAAGAGCTGGCCCATTTTATAATAAAAAAAATTAACCAGTGACACTCGCGGTGCTGCCGCGAGTGTCACTGGTTCGACGAATCTGACAACAAATTAATTTATCGAAATCGGTTCATCAGTTTAAAAAACAATAATTCCCTGAATTGATCAAAGACTTTGACGTATGAAGGCCAATGATGACGCTAAATCGCTTTCCTTGCTTCGGAAAGGAAATTCCTATCGACAGTAATTGATACGGGGTTTGAACCCCAAATATTGGTCTGAGAGGAAATAAATGATGAACCAGCTTTACCCTTTTTTTTTGGATGGGAAATCATCAAATGACCCCTTCCGCTCTGGGCGAAGCGGAAGAGGGTCAGACTTTTACTGACTAAAACCCATCCATGTTGCTTCTTTTGCCCTTTGTGTTGCGGTATCTCTTTCGAACAGTCCCGCAGCCCTGGCAGGCATCGGCCCTTGCGGGCCCCTAATGTTTGCTGAAATCTCTTTGAGGCGTGCGTGGAACACGAACGCGCCGTCCACACGGCCTAAAAGCATATTCAGCACAACTTTGGTTTGATTAGCCATGCATGACATCTGTATTAATCGATAGCTGGCATCACCAACTTTCCCCTCGAGCATGGATTGCGTAATCAAAATTGTCTTTTGCTCAAAAATCTCATGGGTGTTAATATTTGAAGATCCAAGATTAAATGCATAGATGGAAAACCAACCGAGTGGCTGTTATTATTTAGTCACAAACTCCTCTACTGTACCTACCATTAAAGCTAATCTAAACCCAAACCAGTTCTATAGATAGCCTTCAATTTCCTGCACAGCATGAAAGGTGCAGATTTCACGTTCACTAAGTATTCTGCGGCTGGTTACGCTGAATGGTTTCGACGCCGCACACTATATGGGTCGCGTCAAACTTCCAGGCTTTGGTTGCGTTGAAAACAACACGATGCGATACCTACAAGGAGCTACAATGTTACGGGTATATGTAACAGACAGTGTAATGTGTATTTTTTTAAACATTGTCTGTCTAGTTTTAGCAGAACAGCGATTTGCTTCTTACATTTAGGTGTAGAGTCGTAGGCTACATATATCAGAGCTCCGAGTCCCTGAATAGTCTCCGAACCCAACTATAAAGGCACCCCAAAACACGCACTTAAATTGACCTCTGCGCTACCGAAGCCGTCACTGAGGCAACAAATGAAATAAATTTAAATCAGAAAATTATAAAATAAAATTAAATTAAAAAACAACAATTTTATTAAATTATATATTATCCTGTTTACTAACACTAGTTATTAAGTTATTTTGTTGATACTAACACTATGGACTCGTGTCTGAAATACACACAATACACAAACACAACAAAAAAAAAATGACTATGACTAAAAAATTTAAATTCGAATAATAGGATGAATGATTATTAAATTATAATAATAGGATGATGGCGTCGCTCCACAGCCCACTGCTTAGCTATGTACGCTACTTAGCTTCCCTCTGTACGTAGGTGGGATCGTTTGCAACCTACGTACGGCCGCGCTAAGCACGGATGTATGACTAGCAAACAAATTAGCCGCGCATTTCCATGGTAAACTATACACTGTGCACATCCAACGCAGCAGTGGGTGGTTGACTAAACATATGTCTTGTTCCTATTGGTTATTTATAAATGTTCTTGTAAGTACATTTTAAGCTAATCAGACGACTAATTACCTATGCTATACTTCAAGATTTTTTCTTCAAACTAATAACTAAGAAGCAGATCCAAATAGTTAAACTTAAATCGAATAGGCCATTTATTTCTTCTAAAGAAATATTTAAAAAATATTCAACTGATGACGAAAACATAAATAGGATTGTGAATTTTAGACATTCATAACTTCGCGACGACTTAGTCCTCCAAGTTTTGAGTGAAAAGAGATTTTTCCACAAATAGGCATACTTCTGAAATGTTGATGATGAAGCCAAAAGATTCTTAAACTTATCTAGCAAAGCGTGTGTACTATATTAGGTTCATCTCTTGTAACATATCTTCGTGTGGGCTTCGAACTAATAAATGGTGTACTGAGTGTGGAGTATCGGAAATATGCTCAAACAAGTGAGGGGGCGAGGTAATTTCATTTTTATAATTATTTTATAAGGATGGCTCCGCGGACCATTTGGGATGCTACCAGGGACCACCAGTGGTCCGCGGACCACCGGTTAAGAACCACTGACCTAGACCAACGAGACAGCTAGGTGATATAAAATACGTTTACGCTTGTAACTGGCACCCCACCGTAACCCCGACGTCATTAGCAGGCCGCGCTAGTGTGCCACCACCTAAAAATTAGAAAAGGGCCACAGCAAAAGCGGTTTTAAATGTCTTTTTAACCGACTTCAAAAAAGGAGGAGGTTTCTCAATTCGACCGTATATATATTTTTTGGGTGTTCTTTTCGTAACTTTTTTATTAAGATTTTAGGGTTAAGGTTTAAAATCTTAATAAAAAAAGATTTGATGCTTTCACACCCGAAAAAAAAAAGAAGGGTTACAGTTTAAGAAAATTTATTTCGCTCAAAAAAATACACTTATTCACTCCTGTGAGGAAAACTATAATAATTAAAATGAAACAAGCGACGGTTTCGCTTGATAATAAACTAAAATTATAAAAACTGCAAAAACTTACAATGTATACATTATTCAGGTGGTGCTTTAATAGCCTTAAAAAAGTTGGAAGTGATTATTTCGATTCTTTGATTACTTTCTTTCTACAATAGTTTGTCCTCGATGCTCTTAAAATTATATGGTTAGCCTGCCTCGTCATAAGCTTTTCAATTTGCATTCTTATTGTAAAAGTTATTTGTGTATGTACGTCTCTATTAATTATTTTACTTACAAATATGCAGTATTTATGGTGTTATGAGGACTATAATTAAGTTTTAACTAACCAACATTTCATAAAATGATCGTAGTGTAGATTTTTGAACTACAGGTAGATCGTTAACTAATCTTGAACGCGAAGGGCTGGATAGTTAAAAAAATGACGTCAAATATACCTACCATGAACGCAATCCACCTGCTGGGCTGCACGAGTGCCGAACTTGAGGCATAAACTTTTTCTTAATCCTCGTAAATCGTAAAGTCACTCAACAGTTAATTGGCCTATGCTGAATTTCTTATCACTTTTAAAAATGTTATCATCATCAGCCTAGCCTTTTCCCAACTATGTTGGGGTCGGCTTCCAGTCTAATCGGATGCTGCTGAATTATATAAAGTATTTTACTTGGAGCGACTTCCTATCTGAACTCCACAACCTAGTTAGTACTGGGTAATACGACACCGTTTGGTAAGATTTGGATTTAAGCAATCTTTGCTATAATCCTATGAAATAAAACGGAAATCTAGTACCATGTCAATAGCGACATTTTATTCTTCTAAGACACTAAGCTGTTTCTACATTAACACGTTCATAGGCGCGTATACGCGCTGAAACCCCGCGGTAATTTGCGTAAGCCCGCGTTTCATTCACTTGGGTAGAATGTAGTAAGTTCGAAATTTCCACTTCATCGTGCGGTCGCTAGAGCGTAGCGCCATGTGAGCAGCCTCTTAGGAACCAACTTTCTACTTCGAGGAACAATTTACATAAATATTGACAGACAAGTCACGGATACCTACGTCTTTAGAGAACGAAATTTAAATTTTAGTTTTTCATTGTTTGTATGCCGCGGAGCTCGTGGCTAAATAAAAACAGCCGCTCGGGTCGATCTTGAGGTTAAGCCGTGCTAGTAAGTTGGTCCGTGTATGGGTGACCACCCATTACATACCGAGTTTCCTCCGTGCCTCGGAAAGCACGTTAAGCCGTTGGTCCCGGCTGTCATTTGTAGATCTTTGACAGTCGTAGTCAGTGGCCCGACAGTCTGACAACCAGTCTTACCAAAAATATCGTATTACCCAGTACTTACTGGGTTGTGGAGGTCAGATAGGCAGTCGTTCCATGTAAAATACTGGTATTCAGCTGCGTGCGGTTAGACTGGGAGCCAACCCCAAGATAGTTGGGAAAAGGCTATGCAGATGATTGTTTGTATGCCTCGTCAGTCGCAAGCATGACAGCTGAGCTGATGAGAGATGAGATCCTGGGTCCGATTCCCAGGTCGACAAAGTATTATTGGGTTTTTCCATCAGGAATTTCTCAGTAGCAGCCACGGAGTCGGGATTTGTGCCCTCTTGATAGTAATAGGCTCGCACCCCACATGGGACATAAACATAACTGGCAAAATGTGTGTGTACTATTAAGTACACCTCTGCCTAACCCTTTGGAGATTACAGGCGTGATGTTATGTGTTTGTTTGATTCTTCTCCTTTTTCTATGCGTGTCGATGGATTCTATTTTTTACGATCAGTCATTAGTTACCTGAAAACTCGTTTAAATCCTAGATGAAGCAGGTGGTTGTGCAGGATGAGCAGGCAAAGAAGCAGGGCATATCCTGGAGAAGGGCTCCACACTAGCATTGTGTTTAAGACTAGCTGTTGCCCACGACCTTCGTTCGCGTGAAACTATTAGAAAAAAATATTACTTCGCTTTGAATCAGATTTTGTTACCAATTTCAACCGTTTTATTTTTCTGCACGTAAACCTAATTCTTATTATAAAATAAAAGTCCATGTTAGACCTTATAACATCGGGTATCTGCCGGTCAAATTCCCGTCAAAATCGGTCAAGACGTTTTGGAGATTAGCCGGAAAAAACAGGCAGACAAACAGAAACAATGAGTTTTTTTTATTAGTGCCGTATAATTATGTTCTAAATAATGCATTAATTCAATTTAAACTAAGTTAAAATCACAGACACTTCTAAGAATTGTAAAACAATTCAAAACACTTGCGGTATTTGAGGTTATAATTAAGCCAGTAGAAACGTATTAATTGCGAGTGACAAAATTACGAAACTGTCATTCTGTCATTAATACCAAATGTCAAAGTGTCATCTGTCAATTCATCGACTGTCAGTGTCGATGTTGCTCGTTTCACATAGCGCTTTCAATCGCTTTATTCTGTTTGTTACTAAAAACCTTATTCAATTAAATAAAAAAAATAATGGCACCCGCACCGAGCCGCAATAAGACAGAACGAGGTGAATTACTTTTTAAAATGTTTTCGAAATTATGAAGTGTCCCTTCTATTGTAAAAACTTAAATTATATAAAAAGAACTAGTAATTATTGTAAAGGTTTCATACGTGTTGATGCATAGGCCACTTTTGACAATATCCTTTCAACATTCGATGTGTTTTTAATATTTTCAGAGAATTTTATTATACTTGCGTTAATTTCACGGTTAAAATACTTCGCTAAGTCGCTATTAATTTTCATAACACGGGTATGCTTTGAACTATGAAATGGACTCAACGATTGTTATCTTTACTATAATAAATGTAAGGAATATTCTTATTTAAATTATGATGTTTGTAATCTTGTGTCAGCCAAATAATTTAGTTACAGAATATTCTTGACTGCAATAGTATCAGTTTGAGAGATCAACTCGGGAGATTTTTGGTAAGATTCTTTTGGGTTGAAGAGTACGTTACGGGGCACTGAGGAAAAAAGATAAATTTCGCCCAAAAAGTGTTAGATGCAAGAGCGAGCTAAGCGAGCTCAGGACTTAGGGCACCCCGAGGTTAGGTTTTTTTTTTTTTTTTTTTTATTAATTTTCTACCGCAGACATGGTGGTCCGCGCCCTTGTTTGATATTGTTTTTTTTTTATGTGAGTACTACTTAAAATTGCATTCGTGCTCCTACTTCGGACACTTACACTATACTAAACTTAAAATCTACGTGAGTCCATCTTTTTTTTTATATTAATAAACATGCTCATGCAGTTTTTTTTTTTTTTTTTTTTTCAGGCTTACAATTTATATTTACTATATTACTAGTTGCTTACAAGTTAAGGCTACTAAACTAAGGTTACACTATATTATTGATAACACAGGGCTGATAACTGCATGGCAATGTGAGCCGACCAGCTCCGACCGACAGCATCCGTTCACGGACATGACCTGCACATCCGCGCCGCTTAGCTCAACCATTTTTTAGGGAACTTAACGACCGGATGCGCAGCGCCACCATCGGCAAAGCTTTTTCGTGAGTATGACAGACTCACTCTGCCATGCAGTTTTACATAATCTATGTTTTGTTATACTGGGTTAGGGTTGTTCGGTTTGGGTTGGGTTTTTGGGGTTTGGATGGGGATTAACATTTACGTGGGTCGAATGACCAGGGACTTCGCTAGCCTGAGCAAAGCTTCCACAACAACCGCGTCTCGATGCTGCATGGCCGTCTTCAGGTTGAACTCGACGACCGTTTTAGTAGGCGCATCCATCGCTCTCTTTGCAAAGCGGCCCGTGGCGTCATCGGCGTCGTCGGTGTAATAGACGCAACTGACTGTATGTCTCGACACCGCCACTACCGCGTGGGAGATGCTGTCGTGGATTTGGAGTCGCCTGGACTTGGTGTTGACGATAATTACGCTGTCGAAGGTCAGGCCCTGGGCCTCGTGGATGGTTAGGGTGCGTGACCCCTCGCCGGACCCGTATCCCTGGCTGACGAGAGAAGCTTTCTCCTCTTGAGTATGAACCAGGAACAGGGTGTTTTGGGCAGTTCTCGGTATTTGCGCTCCTGTGTACCCTTTGATACCCAGTGAATGGACCCGCGACAGCGACGACTTGGAGGAGTATATACCGGAGTATATCTCGCTCAGTACAAATGCCACATCCATCGGGTTGCGGTGTGTGCAAAGCAGCTCCTGGGTGATACCAGCCACCAGGTTTGGACGGGTATACCTTAACTCGAAAAGGTTCTCTCTGTCCAAAAATGGTAGCTGGTTTACGTCTCCGATGAGGACAACCTCGCTTGCTCCGGACAACTTCACTGCCATAACTATGGCCCCAAAGTGGTTCATAAGAGCCTCGTCTACCGTTAGGCGGTAGCATTTCTCTTCCTTCTTGAACCCGTTGGCTAAGATTGAGGCCATAGTGCGCACCTTTGTCTTTACTCGGTCTCCTAAGCGGTGCGCAAGCTTCTCTCTGAGGTCTTTGGCAGCTTCGGTCGTCGTGGTGGCTACAACGTCTTTCTCCGCATCGAAGTGCTTCACCACCCAGGTTGTCTTGCCGCAACCCGGGACTCCGTTTACCCACCTGATACTGGGTACCGTCCAACGCTCCTGCGATGCTGTGTTATCCGGGATCCCCGAAATGGACTGTGCCATGTCAAGGATCCTATCGTCCAGCATGATCTTGGTACATTTGGCGGTAACCACTATCGGGTTGTCGTTTGGTGTTTTGAATTTTAGTATTCCCACGCGCTCCGTTTCCTCCTCGTCCAGGGCCACAAACCCGTTGTTCGCGCTATAGGCTGCCATATACGAACCCACCATTGCCCCTTTGATGACTTGGGATCTGACGTTGTCGTACACGGCTGCCTCTGCCTCCTCGAGTAGTACACCTAGCAGTCCTTCGGTATTCCTTTGGAAGGTCTGCAGGATCTTCCTGCATGTCATAAGATTGACCTCTCTGGTCGCCCTCACGATTGCTACGTACTCGAGGAAAGCGCTCTTCACGTGGTCTGTGGTGCCCGAGTTCACTGCGAGGACAGGCGGGCTGACTTGCCCTTTGTCGGCTCTCGTTGGCGTAGGCTTACGTTCTGCTTGTTTTGCAGGTGTTTTTCTGAAGAACCTCGCCACTGCTGCTTCCTGTTTCTCGGTTGGTGATACGCGGCTGGTGCTTGGGAGCAGTGCGCTGAGGAAAGTGCCGAAAGCTTTCAGGCGACTCCTCGACCGGACCTGGGCCTCCGGGCTGGTGGTATTACTCTGCTCCTTTGCAGTTTTTTCGGCGGCTGCCTTCTGCTGAGCCCTCTCTGATCCGCTTTGTGTAGTCGGGTTAGTTGTGGAGCTCGTCGCGCTGGCTGTTGGGTCTCTGGGGGCTTTAAGGAAACTTAAAGTTTCCCCTCTGTCCTCATAGACGACTACCTCATGATGTTCCGAGGCTTTTAAGCAGCCGAAACGGTCTGCGACGTCTCCTCTCACTCCTCCGACCTCCATCGCGTCAACGCTTATGGTGCGGGCTGTGACTTGCGTGTGTTCTCCGGCCTCCCTGATCTTTTGAAGCAATGAGCTTATTTGAGCGAATGGGGTTTCCTCTCGCCACTCGAGTAATGCAATCGTCTTTCCTTTGAATCGCATTAAACGGCATTGGTGAGTGGCTACTTCCACTTGTGGCAGTGCGGCATACTTACTGCCTTCCATGCTCGGTTTGGTGGTGCTTCCGTTGATCAAGGCGGCAAGGCCTGGTGAGATGGGAATACGGGCTGTAGCTCGGCTCGAGCCTATGCAGAAGCTTATGCCTAGCTTTTCTGTATCTCTGTTCATGAACAGAGCGACAGGTCGCAGTCTGACGCCTGGGATTCCGTCTTTTCCGCATGCCAGGAATTCTGTGATGGGCATGGCGCTGGGGGCTGGTTGTAAGTTGGCTTCTGCTGCCGCTGCTGCCGGCTGTTCATTGGTGTTTGCGTGTGTACCTTGTGTTGTGGTGAGTGGTGTGCGTGTTCTGTTTTGTGTTATTGTGGTCTGTGTTGTTGTTGTCTGTGTTGTTGTTGTCTGTGTTGTTGTTGTCTGTGTTGTTGTTGTCTGTGTTGTTGTTGTCTGTGTTGTTGTTGCCTGTGTTGTTGTTGTCTGTGTTGTTGTTGTCTGTGTTGTCGTTGCTGTGGTTGTTGTTGTGGTTGGGACTGTTCGCCTAGGTGGTAGTCGGCTTCGACTTTGTGAGGTTGCGTCCGTTTTGTTAGCCTCTGCTGCGACTTTGGCGACTTTACTCGCGAATGCCAAGAACGGTTTTCTGGTTGCCGGTGTCCCCATGATGGTGTGGAGTGTGGACTGGCTTAGCTGGGTTTCGATCTTGATTTCCAGCTCCATTCTGTCATGGCTGAATCTGGGGCATTCAAAGAGCAGGTGCCAGACTGTTTCATCGCAGCTTGGGTCACAGACACACGAGGGACTGTCTTTGAGATGAAAGCGGTGGAGATACGCTGAGAATCCTCCGTGACCTGTTAGGACTTGTACATGGACCGGTGTGAGAACTGCGTCTCTGAGTGTCCTCTTTGCCGCTAGGACGTCTGGGAAGAACACTTTCGTGACCGATCCTGTACTCGAGGACTCGTAGCGCGCCTGCCACTTCTTTACAGTCCCCTCCCGTATCTTCTTTCTCACGAACGATATGGGGACCTTGCTGTAGTCTGCTGTCTCTTTTGTTAGGGCTGCCTCCTTGGCCAGCTCGTCCGCTCTCTCATTTCCGGCGGTTCCCACGTGGGCCCTGAGCCAAAAGAGCCTCACTTCCCGACCCTCTTCTCTGATCTCGCGGACGCATCTCTTGAGTTGTAGTGCCAGGTGGTGAGTGACAGAAGGACTCCTCAGCAGGTCAAGTGACGATCTTGAGTCACTTAAGATGCTTACGGAGGCCGCACTGGATTCTCTTGCCATCTTGACGGCTCTGAAGAGAGCGTACATTTCCGATTGGAAGACCGTGTTGTGGGGCTCCAGGCCAAATGTTCTGGACTCGGACTCCTTTCCGTTTTCCCACCAAGTTAGGGCAGCTCCGACTTTCCCCTCTATCTTGCTGCCGTCGGTGTATATTTGGGGACCGATTACTTGATGGGTTTCCAGAGTCTCGGGAGTCAAGTCCTCTAGGCGTGCATACTCTGTTGTTGTGAGTAACGCTGGGTGGGGGTTTTGGGAGTGGTGCACGTTGCACTCCAGCTCGTGGCCCGGCGGTATGAACTCTTGGGAATGTCCCTTTTTGATCTTGAAAAGGGTTGCGGCCTCGATTACCCGAGGTTAGGTTAGGTTACTTCTTTTTTTTGTTCTCGATGTGGAAATCCTCAATGTATGTCCTCCACCCTACGGAGAGCGGAGAAACCCTGCAGACAGAAATAGGTCGACTTTTACATAGTGCCCAGTTTCGTATCCACTGACCTTCTTTTGGTATGTTTTTATTAGAAACCTTATATTAACTAAACATAACTTGCTGATATAAAAAAAAACTGTTGACATTGATGTCATCGCGAGAATATCCTGGTCGAACTGTGGAGGATGATGATGAGGAGAATATTTAAACTAGCTTTTATCAGCGCGTTGGAGTTGGCTTGCAGTCTAACCAGATGCAGCTTATTACCAGTATTTTACATGGAGCCACTGCCTATCTGACCTCCACAACCCAGTTAGTACTGGGTTACACGATATCTCTTGGTAACACTGGTTGTTAGAATTTCGGGCCACCGACTACTTATAACCACTGTCAAAGATCTAAAAATGACAGCCGAGACCAACGGTTAGACTTAACGAAACTAAGTATATGTGGTCACCCATCCACGGACCAAAATAGGCAAGCGCGGCTTAACCTAAAGATCGAGCCCGGGCGACTGTTATTATTGACGGTTATAATCGGAGCTTATGAACGTTTTAAATATAGTCTATGGCACCCGGAAACAATAAACTTCAAATTTTTTAAAGATTTGGATTGGATTTTAAACCTTACAGAACTGTTACAGGCTATCAAGAAAATTACAATAATCATCAATTGATTACAGGTGAATAGACGATTACAAAACGAACCAGCGGATTTGCACATCTATGTAAGTAGACGCTTTATTTATTACATCTTTATTAAATAAGTTCGATGTAAAACTTTTTTTTTTGTATAGAGCACCACGTCGAAGTCCCGTAGAAGAAGAAGGAAAAAGCGATGAAGATCCAGTGAGTTTTAGAATAAACAATAGTTTTATTTTATAACACAGAACACCATCAGCTGCCTGGCCTTTTCCCAACAATGTCCGGTCGGCTTCTAATCTTACCGTGAAAGAGTAACAAACATCTAGACATCCATATATCCTCACAAACTTTCGCATTTATAATATTAGTAGGATAGTAGGATTTATAATATAAACTAGCATTTGCCCCTAATTTAAGTTAATTTTGAATTTGACCAATTTAGGTTATACTCTGCTTGTAATAATATAATTCAATCATGATTCGAAAGACATGTGGCGCCATCTATTATCATAAGAAAGTTATTGTTGTTTTCCTCGGGAACAGTACTTTTTTTCGGAATGAAAGGTACCCCATGTCCGTTTCTGTATACCTGACAACGTATATGCAAAATTTCAGGATGATCGGTTCAGTGGTTTAGGCGTGAAAAGGTAACAAACAAACAAACTTAATCGCATTTATAATATTATAATTAAGTAAGAAAGTAAGGATAAGGGTGATAATGTACTGTTAACAATGCTTGCACTTGCCAAGGTTACCAAAATAAATATCTATTTTTTATTTCTAGGTCACGTCTGAAGTGGTTAAATATTACCCCCTTGGCTATGAACCAAACGTAAGTTTCATAGCTATTACTAACATAACATCACACCCGTAATCCTAAAAGGGTTGGGCATAGGTGTACCTAATAGTACACCCACATTTCGCCAGTTATGTTTAAGTCCCGTGTAATAGGAGGCGATCCTATTGCCGTCAACCGGGCACAAATCCAGACTCCGTGGCTGCTACTGAGAAATTCCTGATGGAAACACCCAACAACACTTTGCCCAACCCGGGAATCGAATCCAGGACCTCATGCTCAGCAGGCGCGCTTGTGACCACTCGACCAACAAGGCAAGAGGCAGGAGGGTTACTTAAAATACAAATTGAAAATACCTTGATGATTTTTGAGACGTGTCTGACCCGTGGATCTCGTAAAATTATGATTCCAAGGAGTAATGAAAAGGATACAACAGGAGTCTTTATCAAAAACCGGTCATGAACGAGTCGTACTCACACGCATACAGGGTAACCCTGTATAGTAGCACCAAGCAATATAATAATTTTGAAGGCTCATTCATTTATCGTATTACATTACATTCAACACCAAAACTAAATTTGTTTTTCATAGTATGTTAATGAAAAACAAAATAACTGCTGCAGTTTGATGAAAAAGTCCCCTATATTAAAAACTAGACATCAAATCTTATTTGAACCAATTTTCTTTGAAAGTTGTTTTTGTTACATTCTACAATCCTACATTTTTTCAGAATTTTCCTCCTCTTTCTTTAGAAATTATAGGGGGGGGACAATTTCAAAGTGGTAAAATGTGTGTGTGTCCCCCCCACACACACACATTTTATCACTTTGGAATTGTCTATATTTCAAACGATTGACTTTTAGAAAAAAAATAATTTTTGATCATTACATTTTTTTTTTTTTTTGTATAAAAATCGTAAAGTGGTTTACAGAATACACCTGCCTACCAAGTTTCAACTGTGCAGTCCTAATAGTTTTGGAATAAAGTTTCAGTGAGATACGGACGGACAGACAGACATACAGACAGACAGAATCAGTCAGAATCTATAAGGGTTCCGTTTTTTGCCATTCGGCTACGGAACCCTAAAAAGGTTTTTATTTTTACTACATATTAAAGTTTGGAGAGTAACACGTCTCACTCAGATAGTGCTGGTTTGGTGAGATACCTTTACTATACAGGGTCAAATGAAATTAGTAAGCGAGACTTCTCAAGCGTAAAGGTATATCTTGTGACATAAAACGAAATAACACTTTATTTCTGGTGATTACCTACGCTGTCAGCAGTCACTGACCCATTTAGTAAAAGAGAGTATCGTACATTTTGATACAAGTGAGGAAACTTTGTTATTGCAGCCGAGGCGGAATTCACGGTGTTATGGAGCCCAGAACTGCAGTAAAAAGTGCACACGTGTATCAAACGACGTTTTTCAATACACTTTCGAAGAACACAAATAATAGAACGAAAAATATTTTTGTCATGAATGATTAGGAAACTATGATTTAATTTGCTTTTTCTTTCGCGCTTTGCTTTCGTTTTTTGAATTTAGAACAAAATAAATGTATAATATGTTCATAATAGTAAATGTGTTTTAAATATTTAAATTTATTTATGATATTCTATTAAAAATCACAATTTAAATTTAATAATTTATACATCATGTGAAATTTGACAGCAAATTTAATTTGACCTTCTTTATTACCTTAAATATTTTTCGCAGGACAAATCGTTCAGGCGTAATGATAAAAAACTATTTTAAGATTGAGCAAGCGAATGAAGCAAAAAGGTCGAGATTAGAACATAAAAATAGGTAATGTAAGTATTATTCAATGAGGTAAGTCGAATCTAACCTGCATAATCTAACAAAGATTTAAATCAATAGATGGGCCGCTATATCATCGGACTTAGGTCGCGCTAAAAACTATTCAAACTGAGATCAGTGCGCTTGCACATGGAAAGAGATAAAATTTCCAATATGTGTGAACGAGACAGTACAATTTAAATTTCTTTATCAACGAATCACAAACGTCATACGCGGTAGGATGAATCTATCGGTTTAAATCTTTGCTTAACCAGAGGAAAATGAACAAGCTTCAATGTTTATACCTAAACGTGGTACAACCGATTTGTATCTTTTTAAAGATACCTACGATATCAGTTTCGAAGTTGATTGTCACTTTTTAATATTTCATGTTTTCATTCACTTAGGGCAGAAGAACGAATAAAAAATAGTGAACCAGATTTTCCAGTAAGTATTTTAAAATGAATACTTATTATGTTATAGACTAGCAGGTGACCCAGTGCAATGTAAAAGGTATCTTCTATGATAAACATGGCATTTGACATCGAGTTGTTCATCTTTTGCATCCAGCGTGTTGCGGGGGCTTCGCCGCTAGAGGCGTTAGTTAGGCGTGAGGTCTTCAGTAATGTCAAATATCATAGAGAATTTACTGTTTGCGCACTTTTTCATACGTATTTTACTAATATTGGAGGATGTACCTATGCTAACTTTTGGGGCAATATTGTACATATTTTTCTGAAGTTAATATTACAAAGAGTCTAAAACCATTCTTAACGAAGCCGAAAAGTACTTGTTCTTATCTTCAATGTTTTTTTTTGTTCTAGCCTACACCTTGGAGTGGGGACCTACTAATTACGGACATATCGAAGGTCAAAGTTCCAACTTTTCACAAATTTGAAATGTTATAACTTTAGCCACGAGCTCCTCTACTCATAAGTAGAGGAGCTCGTGGTTTAATAGTAACAAAGCACCTATACAATTTTGTGATTCAACAAACACTACGAGATAGATTTTAATAGGTAACCAATTTCTTTTTTTGTTTTATTGACAGATGAGATTCTCTTTGTATCCGGACAGTCAGTTTTACACTTTCCAAGAATCAACAGCAGAAATGTTAAAAGTTTTGAAAGCTAACCAAGACAGCCGTCTCGACAAAATGGCGGCAGACATAAAGAAATCAATTACTTTTGTGTCCAAACCAATTGAGGATACAAACTTGAAGTTATCCTGTAAGTACAAAAAGATCAACCATGCTAGCTATACACCGCTGCAAAGCAACGAAACAGCACCGATTAACAATATACAGAATTCAACACCCAGTGGACCGGGCTATGCCAACATGAACCAACCCAGAACACAGATAGACATGAGGCACTGATTTTGATGTTTAAAATGTAAATAAATAATAAAACGACAAAAAGATTTTTTATTTTCACTACCTTTTGTACAGGGTACGGACATCGACGTACAAATGGTCACGTATATAGTACATCACTCTGAACCTGACCATATAGAAATTAATGTAAAAAAATCAACTGTTTCATATAAAAGAATGGCTGTTTTTTTTAAATTACTGATGATAATCTGCTTAAATACAAGTATTCTGAGTTTATCCACATATTCATTATAATAGCATGCCTGTTATCCCCGAAGAGTTAGGTAGAGGTGTACCTAACAAGGTGTAAAGGACTCTTCACGAATCTGTCAACCAAGCATTCTGTACATCAAACTAACTGTACGGAAAAATTATTGCTGGAAAATCTTTTTTTTTTGGGTGCAAATCACGATATTACTCAATGAAACGTACTTAAAACATTGTGCTGATGGATGCATTGAATAGTACGCGGGTCGATGACGTATTTAAAGATATAAAATTAACAACTTGTACAACTCGCTAAGGTTATTTCAGCTATATTTAAGTTCTACGTAATAGGGGATGTTTTGCCATAAACTAAGCACAAATCCAGACTCCGTGGCTGTTTCTAAGAAATTTCTGAAGGAAAAACCCAATACTCGAACTCGGGCACCCGATGTATTGGTTTCACTTGTCATCGCAATGGATTACGAGCTAACGACTTCAAGTTTTTCGAATGAGGTCGAGTGCCTGCGCCCGCGTGCACTGATAGAATTAAAAGGAAAACTGGGGTCGGGTATCCGAATTTGGTTAACTGAAACGACGAAGCTGGACTAAATTGTCTGAAGACGGGCGTACTTGGCTTTCATTTTGCACTTGGTCGTTTAACTTTACCCGAATTCCATAAGCAATCGTATTCGGGGGAAAGACCAAATGTAAATGCGCCATAATGCGTGTCTCCTGACGCAAGTCGTCTCGCAACCGTATTTTGTACTTAGGTAATTAACTCGTAAGTTAATTTCACGGCAATCATTTTATTGTTATTGAAGTTGCTACAGCAGTAAATTTTTTTACCTATTAAAAACATGAGTATTGATTGAACAATGAAATGGATTCCTTCAAAGTTATTTTTATATTTGTTATAATTGTAAGAAATATTTTAATTATTTATTAACCAATGTAGCTCTTGTTCTAATCCTGTCAATTGTTCTTATTGTACAATCGGGCAACGATGTGGGTAGAAAGGGGGTGAAAACATGGAAGAACAAGACATGTTGCCCAAAATCTTTATAAATTGGGATACTTATTTCTGTCATCATTGCTCATCAGCCGTTGTATGATGACGAGCATTCGATATTGTTTTGTCTAGTAACCCAATTATTTAACGTCTGTCTTCTTAACTATTTTTTATCACCTTATTATTTACCTGCATATTTAGAAACAATCTACACTATCTAAACATGTTTCTAGCCTCTAATTGAGGCCTGTACTTGCACAGAAAGATCCAACACTAATAAAACCTGATTTATTTCAGAACATTCTAGAGAGCTTTGCTCAGCTCAGTTTGCAGGACAAATTGAACTTAATCCTGGTAAGAAATTCCTTTTAACTGGCAATACTTCATTTTGGGGAGGGACGTAATTGACTTCTACCAAAAGGACCTCAATGACAGGGGACAGGACGAATGTGTGTAAAATTAGAGAGGAGGCTCCTATTTCTGTCTGTAGGGCTTACAGTAACATAACAAGTCGAGCCGAGTCGGGGTGCCCCAAGTACGGGTGTCTCCGCTCCCTATGAACTGCCGAACTATTTATCTAACCGCTCATTCCATCATTTTTACCGCTCATTCAGTTATTGGAATGCTCAATTATTTTTAAGAATTGACATTGTATGATAGAATAACCGACTAATTGATTTTTTATTACTGTCCATGTTTTACTGTCGCAATAATTAATCAACCGCCATTAAATTAAATAACTGCTCAATATGTTTTTCAAGTGATCATATTAACATCTCGAACATTTAAATAACAGCTCAAAAAATTAGTTCCCGATATAAAACCAGAAAGACTGACCTTCGGTAATCATTCCGATTCCGAATTAGTTCAAATGTTCGAGTCGCCTCAGAGCTAAACCTTCAAAAATGTATTCTGCCATATCTTCTAGTCTCTACCTTTGCGCATTTATATGAAGTTTTTTGTCTGTTAGAAAACTTAACTCATTCCATGAATATGGAAATAGCACAATTAAACTTGGTCGTTTGCCCGAATTCGATTGCTTTTGGAATTCGGACAAACGACCAAGTGTTAAAGACGGGGTCGTGTACGTCCGTCTTCGGACAATCTTGTCCGGATTCATGGTTCGACTTTATTCAATCTACTCATAGTGTAATAAGTTAAGTCATTCTTGCACTCGAATATGGTCTAACGACCAAGTGTTATCGCGCCATAAATTAGTTAAATTCTTCCACGGTTGTGAAAGACTCAATCGCCATGCGTTCGTATTTCCGAAGGTAGACGATGATTTCCGAAGTTTTTCTGGGAAATCTGTATTCTGTTTCTCATTGCAAAACTCCAAGGTACACGGGGCAAAGTTAATCGGTTTGCAGGGCACACCACAAAGATGTTGGTGTGCGTAAAATCAACTGGTGTATTACTTCGCCTATTTGTTAGTGTTTGCTTCACTATAGTATATGTATAATATGAGGTAAAGAATATGAAGCATCAATTTAACCCTATGACTAACCGGTGTCGTGGCATAGATGTGTAATCATTGGGCTGGTAAATCAAGTGTCGTAGGATCGAATCTGCGCCGCTGGCGTCAACTTTTTGCATTATTAAAAAACTTTTATTTTCATTTTGTTGAATTTTTATTGTAATTTACCTGATAATAAGAACATTATTCGAAAAAAAATATGGAAGTAAAAATTAAACAATTTGTATTAAGAAATCAACAACATTTATTGACTAGGTTTTTTTTTATATTATAATCACAAATTAAAAAGTTTTGTGCATGACAAATATTCTAAGTCGGACAAGAAATAACGTTACTTTTCTTATTCAAGTGGGTAATTTATTTATTTGTGAAATGAATAAACATGTTAATAAGATAGATATTAAGATACAGGTATCCTAAATTGTTATCTCACTAACAATAACATCACTCACATAAAACAAATCGAATTACCCCCTGATATTTTTATTAATATCCTATTGGTGCGCCTTCGCTATCTATGACTTATTCATGCACGAAGTAAATGTCTCCACTAGACCTGCATGGAAGAATATTTTTTTTTATGATAGCGCTCACCATCTTTTCGCCACAATATTTTGCGACCGTCCTTGTCTGATTTAAAACATTTTTCATCTCTAAATATAACTATATTATTGCACCAATCAAAATCTAAATATTCTCTTGCGAAGCGTACCCGTTTTTGCCTGTGAATATCTGACATTCAAATTTTCTTGGCTGGCCTACAACATTTCACACCAGCTGCTCGCAAGTGGTTTCGTACAGTTTGTAATGTCACGTCATGTTTAGTTGCCGTGGAACGAGTAGTGAGGAAGGGCTCAGCGGTATGCGTAGCAACTATATCAGATGCCAATCTGTGAATGCAAATCCAGCCTTTGGTCCCGGTCGGCAAGGATCAATGCTTCCCGAATCTGCATAACGATGGACCCACAATTGCACAGTCCTTCTCTGTGAACAATAATAAAATATTGTTACAAAAAACAACAATCAATAACATGTGGATTATTTAAACATATTAAACTTCTAAACATCATAATAACATTTTGTTACTCACCGATATCTTTAAACGTCTCGCAATTTCACTAATTGAAACATTTTGCTCATGCAAAAGAATTATTTCAGCTCATAAAAGTGTGGTTCAATGATTCATATTGATTCACAAATAAAAGCACTTCTCAAAAAACGCAGGGTATAATATCTAAAAACGTAACGAAACCCCAATAGTCAATAGCATTATGACGATGAACTTAAACTACTAACTTAAACATGATTTGTCATTTTTAGAGGGTAGACAACTAATACATTCTAACCCAAATATAAAGAGACTTGCTAATAGTTAAGCAATAAATTGAACAAACAAATGTAAAATATTTTATTAAAACATACAAAAACATTAAGCTGTTGGCAGTCGGATTCGATCCTACGGCGCCGGCGCAGTAAGTAATTATTTATCGCACGCTCGACTAATGCGCCACGGAGACGATTGTATGATAAGCTAAATTTATGCGTCATATTCCCTGCAACATTAGTGACAAGAAATTTTATTGTGTGTGCGTGGACAACGGGTAGCAAACACTAATAAATAGGCGAAGTAATACACCAGTTGATTTTACGCACACCAACATCTTTGTGGTGTGCCCTGCAAACCGATTAAGTTTGCCCCGTGTACAAAACCGTACGGCGCGTTCGTGTTCCAGTCAGTAAAAGTCTGACACTCCCTTCCGCTCCGCCCAGAGCGGGAGGAGTCATTTGATGATTTCCCACACGGAAAAAAAAAAGTTTCAAAACCGTTATCAGTTAAATATTGAATGTACCGTAAATGCATAAATTAAGATGTGATTTAACCAGTTGTTTCAATATCAACTGACGTCCTTATTTGCAGCGACAGAGGAGAGCAAATGACCCAAGCAAATTTCCAACAATCTTTGTAAGTTTGGTAAACCCACCTCTTGACACAGGATGGCGAGACGAAATGGAAAAATAAAGATACAAAATATGGACCATATTTTGTATCTTTATTTTTCCATTTCGTCTTCATCATACTTGCCCTAGACTGATAAAGCTGAACTCATGAGTGGAGCCTTTGCCCAGCTGTGGGAAGAGGCAGTAACTAGTAATCACATAATATGCCAGCATATAAATTATTAAATCAAAAAAATTGGTTGTCTGTTGGTTTACGAACGATAGTTTAACGTGACAACGTCATAACAAAACATTGATGAAATGATTGTATACTTGCATGCGGCGCAAGCGTACAATGCGCGTAACGGGACAATGAGTCATCCTTTTTCCTGCATGCAGCCGGCCGGCGGCCGGATGATAATTTTAGTGACCATGACAGTTTAAAAACTTATATGGTCCTTTTTTTTTCTCAGTATGGATCTAATTAGGGAGACAAATTACAAAAATAATGGTCTTTTTATTTTATTTTTAAATTTGTCCTATACGAGATAATATTACCCTTTCTTTGGCCTCTGCCTATAATACAATTACATAATCACATTTTTTTTTTCAGAACAAAATTATTTACAATACAAATGATGTAAGGGAAATGATGAAAGAAGACAGTGAACGTCTAAATGTAAGTTGAAATAGTATAAGATTACTTCTAATAAAAAAAACGGGCTGTCTCGAAACGTACCAGTAGGAACTTTATTATTATCTTCATATCGTCGTTGTACTGCGAGAAGTCACTAAGTGACATTTTTAGCTAAAATGAGTTAATGATGTCAAAGTGTTTTTAAACCCATTATCTACCATATGAAAAGGTAAAATACCGCTTTTTTTTAGTATTTTAGATAATACGAGAATGTCAGAACTACATAACTACTTGTTAAGGCAAAAAACCAGCTTATGAAAATTAACTAACGGTAATTGAGTAATTTATGCCAATTAACTTTTTCTCAATAACTGGGGCTTCCCTGCTCACTAATGTTACTTAGTTACTTTTCGCATTCAACATATTCGTTGAGAACCATTGTAACGTCACTTAGGTATTTTTTGCAGACGAAAGCTTTACATTAGATGAAGTTAAATGTCCGATAGAAGTCACCAACAACACTTAATTGCTTTTTGCACACAATATAATTCGAGCCGACCCTCTAAATGGCTCTTAGTGATTTCTTGCATACCTAAAGCTTTGAATGAAATACAATTCTGTTGTCCGGTAAAAGTCATCAACAGATCTTAAGTATTTATAAATCAATGTAATCGCGCGTATTTTTCGGTCTTTACGTTCTAAAAATCTAACTATTGGACATTAATTAAAGCAAAACCACTCGTATTGCAGTAACTTAGATTTGGGTAGGTACTCGTACAATTAGATTTGCGGACCCCTCCGGTTTGCTGACATCTCTTTGAGGCGCGCGTGGAACACGAACGCGCCACCGACATGGCCTGTCGTCATAAGACGGACGAACGGCGAGCTAGCCCATTATTTACCGTCCACAGGCCCGCCTACAGTGGCCGGGAGCCACAACATGGCCCCCGACGCCCGGGCCGTCTCCCGCGGCGGCTGGGACGTGAGGTTCTCTCCCTCTCACATTCCGCCACCTCCTTCGCTAGCATGACTGCTTCGCAGAAGGAGGTTCCCCATTCCCTCTCGCTCCGGACCATGGCCTGAACCAGGGCCGGAAGCGAGAGGTCGCCGCCGCCAATCGCCGCAACGAGGACACGATGGTGCTCCGCCGTGTCCTCCGGGCGATCCTCGCAATGGTGACACCTGGGCGTTTCCTCCCGCCTGATTCGGCGCAGGTCTCCCGAAACAACCGTGTCCGGTGAGGACCTGCGTCAGGCGGAAGGTGAGGGCGCCGTGGCGCCTATCTAGCCACTCCTCTAGGAGGGGACTTATCGTCACTATTGTGGCGTGCCCTGGACAGTCACCATGAGATCGCGCCGGAGGTCTGTCCGCTCAGCGTTAATTTGCCGCGGCGACGGAGTTTCCCCCCGGCGTAGTGCCTCCGCGTGCAACTCGTGAAGGCGCGCGAGGACTATCGCCTCTAGATCCCATGGCGGCAATCCGGCAAGGAGGCTCGCCGCCTCGCCGGATATAGTGTGGTACCCACGGACTAGCCTTACGGCTATCACCTTTTGGGGCGCGTTCAGGTAGTAGGCGGCTCGCCGCCTCAACGAACGCGCCCACACCGGGGCCCCTTAAAGGGCCATGGACCGCACGACCCCCTCGTAGAGCCTCCGGCAGGAGACGTTTGGACCCCTCAGGTTGGGCCGCTTGAAGGCAGCCAAAAAGTTAGCTGCTACATTGATTTGGAACAAAACCATTACTCAAGTTGGCAAGAAGGGACAGTACGAAAAAACGAATCCTGGCGTAATAAAATTCCGATAAAAAAGACTAGACGCAAAAAAGGTCCTGGTGATCTGCGAGCTGGTGAAATGATTGTGCCTAAAGCGTATACGTCAAATCTAACCTATTACACAATAAAAAACTTTTAAACCTATGCCGAACGGACATCATACCGGATGAATTCCATTCATGGTTTCAATCTTTGCCAGTTAACTACCAACCAGAAAGGCTGCTAGAACCAGACACTTTCGAAGATACTGATGGAGAAGATACTTACAGATTAGGAAATGAATTAAAAACCAAAGATTGTATCGCTTTATATAGCTAAGGATGATAAAATATTATTTAAACAAAGATGACGTGTTGCGTTTTTTGAGCTTCTTTATTTTGTAATAATTTTCGGTGTGTTTATTACTAAACGTAATAAAGTACTTTATTATGTTTTAACAACTTTTAAACTTACGATTTGTACTCATAGTTAATAGTTATAATTGAAACGGGCCTAAATCGCGTACTGATTAGAAGGTTTAATAATACCGTGGCCACTTGGGTTGACTGACACAAAACACAATAGTTCAAGGAATTTATTAAACCTTATAAACAGTTCGCGATTTAGACCCGGTTCAATTATTTATAATTATCAACTATTAAAAATAGTTTATTTTTGTATGCTGAGTTTATTTTTATATAGTGTGCTGTTTTTTTGTATTAAATAACTGTTTTTTTACTTTGATATTATGATTTTTCTTTCTAAACCACCTTTAAGCAATAGTCCCTAATTGCTTACTCTCTGAAAAAAAGCTGTACTAAAAATTAATTAAGTAACACAAAAAGTTAATCAACTAACCCAAATTACATATTTTGAGTATGCTAGAATTACCTATCTTTCTTTTTATTATATTTCTCAGTAACGGTAAAAATTATTACATAATTTATTGAATATTAGAGTTCAGGGTAAAAATATCAATATTTTGTTCATAAGAAGCATGTTTGTAACTATACATGTTAATGTGTTATACTGATTATAAGAACAAAAAAACTTAAAAACGCGGTTATCTCGAAACTAGCTTTTTTCACTTAATGATTTCTCGCTGCACAACGACGATATAGATACCATCAAGCCTGTAATCCCAGAAAAGATAGGCAGTTGTACCAAATACTAGTTACACTCACGTTTCGCCAGTTATGTTTAAATCCCATGTAAAAACCCATAAACGATTTGCCCGACTCGGGAATCAAACCTAAGACCACTAATATTACCACCTACAATTCCTCACACTTTTACCTTCTGCGCTCTCCTGTCAATGTCACGCAAGCGCCAATACAATGATATTGCACTGTACTGCAATTCTTGTACCATGAAGGTTGCATATCTAGGTCTCACTGGCAACCAAGCTGGCACTTTATGTGCTCTAAAAATCATAAATGTAAAAAGTTGTTCTTTTGTTTTTTCGACGATGTAATTTTGTGTGAGGAATGATAGGAACACAGAGCATTATTTATATGAAAGAAAAGAGATAAATGATAGCGTGACGGTTGACAGAGGAGAATTGAAGAAAAAAACGTGTTGGGCCGACCCCAAGTAACAATGGACATGGGCGGGAAGATGATGATCATCATCATTCTCTTGCCCTGGTCCCAATTCATTTGGGGTCGGCGCAGCATGTCTTCTTCTTCCATACTTCTCTATTACTCATCATCTCATCAGACACCTCTTTTCGTGCCATATCATTCTTCACACAGTCTATCCATCTTTTCTTTGGTGAAGACCAAAGAAAAGATGGATAGACTCTACTCTTATACCCATTCACAATCATACTCAAAACTTTCCTCACGACTTTTTCCACATTCCTCCGCATCACATGCCTGCGATCATGAATTAAAAATATCGTTGATGGTGTTTTAGTTAGAGCAATACGTTTGCATCACCAAAAAGTTTTGACGCGTGAAATAATAAATTGATTCTCCAAATTTGTATCCATTTTATTGTTTTATCATCCCTTTTTGCAGCGAAGAGGTTTTGTAAGTGAAGAAGCACCTGTTTTATCAGCAAACGATTTGGTAAGTTATTACCAATCCTTACCCACTTGTACATACTCGTATATGTACATTTTTTGCCGTGGAAAACTACAGTTGATTCGCCATGAAAATGTACGGGCGTCTGTTGAAGCACTAGGGAAGCTTGTAGACGGGCACGGCACCGTCGTATGCATCGTGTTTGTCAGCAACATACTAACATAACGCCTGTAGTTCCCGAAAGATTAGGCAGAGGTATACCTTCTTAAAGGACCCAAGCTCTATTATATTCTATAACAATGGTGACACCGATAGCTCTTAACACATTTTAGATTTATATCGAGGGAATTAACGTAACGTAACATAATTACGAGCAATTTTTGAATCGAAACTACAGCTATACCCTAAACATATTGGTACCCTTATAAATGAGAAAATTAATATTAAGAAAAATTTTATGTGAAATAATTATTGTTGAATTTTAAAATCGTTTGTATTTGTGCCTATTACATTATTATATGAAAGGAGTATTGGTCAGATAGGCAGTCGTTCCATGTAAAATACTGGTATTCAGCTGCATCCGGTTAGACTGGAAGTTGACCCCAACGTAGTTGGGAAAAGGCTAGGCAGATGATGATGATGTGAAAGAAGTATTGACTATACAGCGTGTAACGGAAGGGTGG
The DNA here is from genome assembly GCA_950022335.1 of Eurois occulta. Lineage (NCBI taxonomy): Eukaryota > Metazoa > Arthropoda > Insecta > Lepidoptera > Noctuidae > Eurois > Eurois occulta. The sequence goes on along the minus strand of OX465481.1, from coordinate 5,559,676 downwards.
TATCAACCCTGAAGGAGGTGAATGTGCTCATGAAACTCAACAACTTTCCCCAAAGAACATAGGTCGAAATATGAAAAAAATATTTGGCCCTCCCATAGTAAATCAATCAGCTGGTAGTCAGTTTTGTAAGGGAGGGCCAAATTTTTTTTTTCATATTTCGACCTATGTTCTTTGGGGAAAGTTGTTGAGTTTCATGAGCACATTCACCTCCTTAAGGTTTGATACCCCCCTTTCGTTACACGCTGTATATAGTGTGCCTCTGATCGAGCCAATAAACCTGCCCTAAATCATCTTTTTTTACAGCGAAAAAAATATGATGATCTGGATCCCAAAAAATATTATAGAGTAAACTTAGTAAGTATTTATTAAGACGATACCTCGTAATTAAACAAAAACTTTATGTTAATTTCATTCTATGAATACTTGCTTGAAGAATTCAATTTTTTTATATGTGTTTGTTGACTATATTACCTCCATTAATCCGAAGACAGAAACATAAAACAAGTAACTTTCCTCGAGAGAAAAAAAATCGGAACTTGCCTCTGAAAATAACATTTTATTCATTTTATGTCGTAGTTATGTACTTTCTGTCACATTAAAATAATGAAGAATGTAGATAATATCTTATTAAACATTAATCAGAAATCAGTTTTTATAGAAACATAAAATTGAATTTTTAATTAATTTTTATGTAGTGTGGCCGCTTACGTTATTTTTTTCGAGCAGGTTGCATGTTTCCTTTCTCTGTCTATTTACGTTGCTATCGTATAGTTCTATCACTCTCTATCTTTTTTTCTTTTTCGCAACGAGGTATCGTCTTAAATACAGTTATATAGCGCATGCAATAGACATCTATTTTATCCAAAAATTGAGGTTCTTCTGTAATATTTTATAAGATCTTACTTTAAGCTAACGAAATTTCCTCTTGGAGTAACTGCTCCCCATAAAAAAATCTGTACCTACTTACTTAACACGGTTGCAAAACACAAAAAATGGATTTTAAAAACAGATTTGTGTAGGTAATTTAACCAGTTTGAATGGTAGCCATATGGTACAATTCCCAAGGCAATACCAGCTGTAAACTACAACAGCCAATCCATACAATCGTGATGACGGATCACAGCAACACAACTAGTTTCTATGGGAACGGCAACAGGTTGCAATATATGGTATATAGGCGTATAAGGATCAGGGTGTAAACTTCCTCAATACACCATGGACAAGGGAGGATCCTCCCTTTTCTAGTGGGGATGAAGAACTTTACACCCTGTCCTACATACCCATACACCCACATGTTACCAAATACCCATATATTATATAATTAACATTTGGATACCCATGTGGTAGAATGTGATGAGACAATATAAACTCAAGACAATGTAATATACATACCGACCATGTTCTGACAAATAAATGTTGATTTGATTTGACCCCTTTAAGTACTTAAAAGATGAGAGTTACTAAAAAACTAGTTCTGTCGCTGCGGTCTTTACCAACAATTGTGGTGCTCTATGGTTTGCGGTTGTATTCGCTTTCGGAATTCTCACTTTGTTGATCCTTGTCTAAAAACTCACTCACACATTTCTCTCACTTGCAGCGAAGAATGTACGACTTCCACCCGGGTATGAGGTCGCCAATCATTGCCTCGCCTACAATGCCCAATCAATTACCCGAGGCAGAGCCCATCCTGCCCGGGCACACATTGCTCAGGCCAGCTCTGGGCATGTTGAAGTCCGCTGTCAAATTCCCGCATAAAGACATGGACGATGCGTCTGGAGTTTACGGCAATTTGGATAATTTGGGAATGACGTAAGTCTTTTCTTAATAGCACTAAGATGAAATTAGTACATAAGAGAAAGTCTGAAAGTGGCGCCGATGACTGATAAGTTGTGTGGTAATCGGTTAGCTTGGTGGGCATGTGATGCTGAGGAATGAGGAAAATGTCGTCACGAAAGTTTTGACTGAATATGGATGGGTATACGAGTAGAGGAAGACCAAAGAAACGATGGATGGATGTTATGGCTATAAAGAAGGCGTCTAATGAGATGAAGAGTAATAGAGAAGAAGGGAAGAAGAATACATGTTGCGCCGACCTCAACTAGATTGGGATAAGGGCATATGAATGATGAATAGTAAGGTGCACATTGCTGACTGACTTTCAACACGATTGTTAAAAGCTTTTCGTAAGCTTATGTCAATCTAACGATCTTGTCTAACTGGGTCAGACTAGATGCGGGAGACAGAGGACAGGATTGTGTGGCGTAGGGGAGACCTATGACCAGTATTGAACTATGAACAGCGAAACGCTGAGTTGATTGACGCCAGTCCAATACATTTTCATCGTGATAGTTGATAGAATGTCATATAGGGAGGCTATTTTCCTCGTCTCCAAATTATCTTAGTCCATTTTATTTTTCCTACTAATATTATAAATGCGAAAGTTTGTGAGTATGGATGGATGGATGTTTGTTACTCTTTGGCACACAGATAGTTTATAACCTGGTTTAACACAAAGGATACTTTTTATTCCGGTAGTGCGATCCTATGGGACAATTATCGACCTTCACGCGGGCGAAGCCGCGGGCATGAGCTAGTAGTAAATAAATGAATGCCACTTAGAACATTTAGATTAGAAAATTATAATATTTCAGATACGGTGGAACTAACGAAAGAGTTCTGTACACAGGATTCAGAAGAAATAATAACTATTTCAATGACGGGGTGAGGGTTTATTTATTTTTCTTTGTTCTGAGATAAGTCATCTTTACACTCGGAAAAACCTATCTAGTTTTAGAGGCAGCCTTTTCTTTATATAAAATACGAAAGTGAAAAACAGTCCCTTTCTTTTTTAATATACGGGGTGGAAGAGACTCCGACACGAAAACGGTTACCACGTATTCAGTACCTACATCATTCTGAGCCCCCCACATAGATTTTTTTATTTATTTATTTTAAATGTACACACAAAATACTAAAAAAACACACACACACACGGAAGCACGGGGCCAGGGGCCACATCATTCTGTGCCCCCCATATACAGGGTGTTTGGCGCATGGACCGACACAATTTTTCCAGGGATTTGGGAGGTCATTAGCTAGGTTCTACCCATACACCCTTTGTCCCAAATGTCACGGTTGGTTACATATGTTTTTTTTTGTTTAAATGAAAAAAATGCCCAAAATGTTTCCTTTAATTCGAAATAACTTTTTTGTTTGTGGGCGTAGTGGCACAAAACAAATTTTGTTGCATTCTCCAAAGTCTTTTAAATCTAAAAACATCTTTGTTTTATACAACTGGTTTCAAGAAAATTCCTTACAAGCTTCCAAAGTAATTTTTCTTATTTAATGAATGAAATTTTACAACTTCTAAATTAATGTATGTGTGTATGTGTAAGTTGAAATAAGAAACAGATGTCGTGCATGCATACGAAATGGAGGAGGTCAATTTGAACAAGATTTATAACTTTTTTTTTAACTAGCCTATTCTGTCCCACTGCTGGGCAAAGGCCTCCCCTATTACTTTCCACCTCTCCCGGTGTTTTGCCTCCTTTTTATAACTTTAGTTTATTAAAAACAAAATAACCTTAAAAAGTCTTTTCTTAACCCTGACTCTCCTAACTAGTATTTTGACTACATAATGAATAATTTCTATGACATGTAGCATACCGTTAGAAAGGGTATCAACTAAAGAACTTTTTAAAATAAAGCTAAGTTCAAAATGACTTTTATTTTTTTTTATAATTAATTTAGAAGTTGTAAAATTTCATTCATTAAATAAAAAAAATTACTTTGGAAGCTTGTAAGAAATTTTCTTGAAACCAGTTGTATAAAACAAAGATGTTTTTAGATTTAAAAGACTTTGGAAAATGCAACAAAATTTGTTTTGTGCCACTACGCCCACAAACAAAAAAGTTATTTCGAATTAAAGGAAACATTTTGGGCATTTTTTTCATTTAAACAAAAAAAAACATATGTAACCAACCGTGACATTTGGGACAAAGGGTGTATGGGTAGAACCTAGCTAATGACCTCCCAAATCCCTGGAAAAATTGTGTCGGTCCATGCGCCAAACACCCTGTAGACAATTTTAATTAAAAAGAAAATCTGCTGTTCCATTCATTTTGACCGTGTAGTCGCACACTTTTATAGGAAACAGCTGTTTTTCTGAATACGTGGTAACCGTTTTCGCGTTGGTGTCCCTTCCAACCCGTATCTGTTAGAATGTTTTATTCGCCTATTCAAGTTAGATGTGTTAAGAAATTAATAGTAAAAAAATGATTAGTATCCATACATAAAAAATGCTAAAGCTTAGGTATGTTTCACAGAATGACAACCCCACGTAAGTGCAGTTCTTGGTTACCTTTGACCGCCGTAGTCACATAAACGTAAATCAAGCGCGTGCCTTGTACGCCAAACGACTAAAATATGTGACAAAATGGTAGATGAAATTGTAGTTTGGCATGGAGGGGCAGGGTTTGTGCTCCGGCGGTCAAAAGGTTAATAATAATTATGTTGTTTAATTTTTAACATTTTGCCTATTTTTTAATATCATTAAAAAATAAATGGTTTTTCGCCTTCAGATTACTTGTAGCGTTGCTGCGTCAAGGGCCTAAGCGCGAGGTAACTTGCAAAAAATAAAAATACAGGATGTAACAGAATAAGGGCAATATCCGTCAAACGTGACCACTTACCCTAAGGACCACGGGTCGAAAAAAATGGACTCTCCATACTAATTGCGTCAGCCGATGCATATTTAGTTTATAAATATTGCGCTTATCTGTTACACCCTGAATATAAATATATATCTATAATAGGTATCTATGTAAAAGCACTTACATAATAATTATACATCAACACAAAGGACATTCTGAAAGGTTGATGTACACAGCATTGGAGTATTATTTTATACGCTAGTAATCATCAATGAGTATATAAAATGAAACCTAATACGGATGTGATGCCATTATCATATGATATTTTACTACTACTAAATATACAGAACTATGCAATCGTTTTTCTTAGGAAAAACCTATATTACGCTTCATTGATTACGGGAAGCGAGAACGAGAGAGAAAGAAAAGGCAAGAAGAAGAAAAACAGCGCGAGGAACAAGAAAAACTTGGATTGTGAGTATTTTTTTTATTATTTGCCTTTACTGGCCCACTGTTGGGCAAAGGCTTCGCGCCTCCTCGGGCCAAGCCTCGGGGTATGCGTCCAAATCGTCTCGCCACCTCTTTCTGGGCCGGCCTTTTCCGTATTCCAACAACCATCGTGTGGAGACTAGCCCAGCGGTCATTGTGCATATGATACGACTGACGTTACTCGTCCAATCCCATTTTAGCCTTTTTGCCAACGTCCACTATGCCCGTTTTGGAACGCAGCGTGGTGTTTCGAACCCTGTCTTGTCTCTTGACACCTAGAATGCTGCGTTCCATTGCCCTTTGGCAAACTCCAAGGTGGACCTTCTCACCCAGATCACCAGATCTGAGCATCGTAGGTTAGGAGGGGCAGGATGCACATGTCGATGAGTTTTCGCTTCAGGGAGATACGAAGATCACTCTTCATTATTTATTATTCCTTCATTATTTATGTATTTAAAACCGTGGGTAACTAAGAGTAGTTAATTTTGATGGACAGATTTTTTAGATGATGTCTTACATCGTGTATGCAAAGGCATCCATGGTGTAGACATCATGGATAAATCTGTTCCTCTATACAGTTTTGCATGGAACCGTGTCAACCCTGCCTCACGAGTTGCAAGTCTTAACCATCATCATTTTAACCCGTAATCACCCAAAGTTGGGTATGGGTCTTCCCTTTCTTCTTCCATACTGGTCGGTTCTGTGCCCCTCATCCATCAGTTTCCCCCGATTTAGACAATATCGTCAACCCAACGCGCTTTTATGGAGTTACAAGTATTAAGTTTGTACCTATACTAAGCAGGCATGTTAGTTTGTATAATTCAGTTCATCACCACTGCTCCCCAAATGGTTAGGGAAAATATCGTGATGTAATCAAAAAAACCGGCCAAGTGCCAGTCGGACTCGCGCACGAAGGGTTCCGTACCATCTATAAAAATTGAGCAAAAATATACGAAAAAAACACGTTTATTGTATGGGGACCCCCTTAATGTTTTTTTTTAATTTTTAGTATTTGTTGTTATAGCGGCAACAGAAATGCACCATTTGTGAAAATTTCAGCTTTCTGGCTATCACGGTTTATGAGATACAGCCTGGAGATAGACAGACATACAGACAGACAGCGGAGGCTTAGTAATAGGGTCCCGTTTTACCCTTTGGGCACTTAACCCTAAAAAAACCAAACATTCGAAGATATGTGACATCCGACCGGCACCCCTGTGCTTTTCGAACGTCCCACGTTGTGGATTACAACCCACTCCCTCCCACAGAGACTCCTGTGTCCCAGCAGAGGGAACATTAGAGGCCGATAATGTTATGTACGAAACAGTTGCTTTTTGAACAAGTGATACATAAAATCAATGCTGATAGAATCACGTACTTCATTTCACTTCATACTAATTCATAAAAATTTGTGACACAATGTCCTTTGCACTGAGTATACTTTGCCGACTCTTATTTGTAATTCAACAGCAGACAAAATAATATTCATATTATAAATTTTAAACAGGCAAAAAGGTCTATATTACGTAAGTAGTTTTTGAAAATATTCATAATTATTTTTAAAGCGCCTTTGAATTACCTTAGTTTCCGACATTTTATGTTACATAATTAATAGCTGGCATCATTACAAACAAGTTTTGTATCAGAGAAAATGTTCTTAAGTGTCACGTTTTCGGGATAAGCCATCAAAGTTACAATCTTTGCTATCAGTTCAATTTTAATTTCATTAGCCAATCATAAAACCTATATGAATCAATAGCTGACTTCAATATACAGGGTTATTTCGATGGCAGCAAAGTAGAAACGGACATCTACATTTTTGCGAAAATGCTTTTTTTACAAAAATGAGCTTATATCAACCCTATCTACAAGTCTGTATTAAAATTATTTCAAATTTCATAATAATTAAGAAAATCTGCCACGTAAATAAGGACATCTACACTCGATTTTATAATGACATCGCAGTAGAAACGGACATTTCAATATGTCCGCCTTTACTTCAGAGCTTTGACAGATGAATGAAACGTCAACAAAAACATCAGTCACTTGTCACATTCTGGCGTGTTCTTATATCAGTCTTATTTTAATTTTATATCAGTCTGTTATTTACCTATTTGGCAATGGTGCTTTTGATAATAATAAAACATAATAATAAATAGCATTTTTATTTAAAATTATATATTTTACGTGGTTTGGTAACTAAATAAATGAATTTAACTGATAGATACCGATGGAGTTTAGTGGTAAATAACTCATTTATTGATAATAATAAAATGTTAAATATTAAAAAAATAGATAGACAGACAGATAGATAGTTAGATATCTACAAAATCTGTTTGCATGTTTGCAACGTATAAACGGATAACAGGCAGATCTCTTCTTCTACGTTCAAGTTTTTTCAGAGTAAAAAAAGACATCTACATTATTTCAGAAAAACAACGATATAGCGATAAAACTTGTTACACAATTCATAAAGAAGGTTATTTTAATGCACCATAGAAAATTTCATGATAATCGGTCAATAACTCTCAAAATGGCCACTATTTTTTACTAAATCAGCTGTCCTGTAAAATTGTGATTTTGTACATGTCCGTTTCTACTTTGCTGCCATCGATTTGTAAAACACCAGAAACCTCTTACGAGGTCATTGTACTCATCACTATGAACAACTTTTACTAAAAAAAAAACAGCTGTTCCCTACATTTATGATCGATTAACTCGTCAAAATGTAGGGAACAGCTGATTTTTTTTTCGCGATTTCAGGTTTGGTCCCTTAAGTAAGTTGTTCATAGTGATGAGTACAATGACCTCTTAAGAGGTTTCTGGTGTTTTACAAATAACCCTGTATACAAGTACTGTAAGAAATAAAATCTTCTTATGTGTCACGTTTTCGAGAAATGAGCCATCAAAGTTACAATTTAACTTTAATAGCTTATCGCAAATGTGACGCTTCAGAAGATTTTTATAAAAACTTGTGTAACTAGGATTGTATTGACACCAACTATTGATTAATAAAGGTTTTGTGTGTGACCGCTTCTTTGAAAATAAAATAAAATAGCGAAAGTTAGAGAAGCCACGCTTCATTAAAAATCTATCAAAATCTTTAGATTGTTTTGCGACTAGTAGTGCTGTTATTATATGTGTGGAGACCAATGACGTAATATAAATAGACGCGTCATGCATGAACAGCACGGCACTCGAAAACAGCGTAAATACTATCGGTAGCTAGATAGCTACTTAGATGCTCGAAGAAAGGGAATGAAAATTAAATGACATCTACGGAATTCCTGTTGTTAGAGAGAGATAAATATATTTATTTAATTACGTTGTCATTCTATGGTGCACGTTAATTGTAGTTTATATATCATTGGTGGAGACCTCTGAATTAATTGCAATTAAACTTTTCAAGCAAATTGATTAATTAATTCTTGCCGATTCAGATTTTCATGACAATCACTTGTGAACGTGTATTTGAACATACTGCAGGTCAAAAATAATTCTATAAACACGAAATCAACTTTTAATTTCATTCTTGTTTTGAGGTTAGAATCAGGAGGTGTTTGATAAACTAATTTTGTACACTTTGGATAATTACAGAACAGTCTTGGTACAGATGATCACAAAGTTGTAAGTACCAACATCATCATTGTTGATAACTGATGATGATCATTTAGTATTGTTGTTGATAGATTTTCTCATATAAAAAAAAAAAGAAAAAAAACTAACTTTTTCATTTTGAAACACAGAGGGAGGTGAAACGGTTGTTAAAGGTGAGCACAAGTTATTATTAATACCTCGTTGGTCGAGTGGTCGCAAGCGCGACTGCCGAGCATTAGATCCTGGGTTCGATTCCCGGGTAGGGCAAAGTGTTATTGGGCTTTTCCATCAGGAATATCTCAGTAGCAGCCACGGAGTCTCGATTTGTGCTGCGTGAATGGCAATAGGTTCGCCCCCTATTGATAGGGACTTAAAACATAACTGGTGATATCTGGGTGTACTGTTAGGTACACCTGTGTCTAACGCTTTGGAAATAACAAGCGTGATGTTATGTGTGTTATGTTATTATAATATTTTCCTTTCTAAAACATATTTCTTAAAAAACTTAATGGATTTTGATGCGTTCAACCACTTTTAGAGTATTTATTCCTTAAAGTAATTTGTTTAACACATTTATATTTAAACTTACGTCCTTGATGACGTAAATTAAATTTAACACGTGCGAAGTAAGGGCAAGTCACTAGTTATAGTATTAATAAGTTGATAAGAATTTACTTCATCTTATTATTTTTCGGTTGTTTTCTAGACACTTACCGCAAATGGAGTCACGTTAGAGGTAACAAACATTTTGTGTCATTTCAAAAAAAAAAAACAGGGTGTATCGGGCGTCGCCGTCGGCGTGCAACCTTTTACAGAATTCAGTACACACAGACAAACCAGCTCTTGACAGTTATAAAAAATTAACCATTGTTGGCTCATGCTCATTTTTGTTCGGAACTTTTACTACCCTTAATTAGTATACAGGGTTATTTGTGAAACACCAGTAACCTCTTAAGAGGTCATTGTACTCATCATTATGAACAACTTTTACTATGGGACCAAATGTATGTGTTCATAAATAAATAAATAAATAAATCTGAAATCGCGAAAAAAAATCAGCTGTTCCCTACATTTACGATCGAGGTTGCTGGTGTTTTACAAATAACCCTGTATATGAACATTTTAGTATCGTTGAGCTTAGATTCATGTACTGAATGAATGGCGACAGTTTTCGTGTCGCTGCTCTTACATTCTGTAGATTTTGTGCTAAAGGCTTTAATTTATATATTTTTTATGAATTTTATAGTTTTTTGACATACCTCGATTAAAACTGGAAGCAATGCAGGTAAGTTTATTAAATCAACTCTTGATTCATCATTTATTTTTAATGTTTTCAATAACAAACTAATTAATTAATTAATTTCTCTTTTTAAACAGCAAGAGAACTACCATGATAGCATCAAACCTTACACAGAGGTAAATTACATAAAACCATTTATTTATAACGTCCCCATAGAATAATTTCCAACCATAATGCGAGTGAAGCTGCGGTCATAAGTTAGTTTTCTTACATCTTTGTAAGCAGAAATTAGAATAAACCACTTTTTTAATTTCATTAATATTATCCACGATAATTTTGTTTTTTGCAATGTATTGGTTTTCTAGTACTCTAACCTGTGTATCATCATCTTCTTGCCCTTGTCCCATTCTACTTGGAGTAGGTGCAACACGTTTCCTTCTTCATTTCTCCCCTGTCGAACACCACGGCATCATTTACTCCTTTCTCTTTCACATCATTCCTCACACAATCCATCCATCTTTTCTTTGGCCTTCCTCTCCCTCTCCATCTATCAACATTAATATCCATCACTTTTTAGTAACATGCATTTCATCCCTCCTCATCTCGTGTCCATACCAAGATAGGCGACTTTCTATCAATTTTAAACTTCCTTTAACCGTTTGAACGCCTGAGCATAAACGCACGCGCGTGCCCTCTACGCCAAGCTACAATTTCACCGAAAATACGTACAAAAAGAATTGGAATTCCAAAACTATTTCATTTTTTAATTCATAATAGCATGCATCGCATTTTTATCAGATGTTTGTGTAGTTGGCGTACAGGTCACGCGCTTACTTGTTACGTATACGTGACAAAGGCGTTCAAAAGATTATTATAATCATTTATACTCTAACGTGTGCATACCTGAACAATATTGTATTCCATACTCGAAACGTTATTTACAGTTTATTGAAGCAAGTCGTTCAAAAGACTTGACAATGGTATGCAGAACTTTTTCGTTACTTTTCTTGTTATTTTTTAATTAGTAAATATGTATTTTAAGTTTTGTATGCTCATTTCACTTTCAGAGTTCTTGTTTTCTTTTCTTTAATCTTTTTGATACGGTATGTTGTTTGAAACGTTAAATAGGCAAATAGGTACATTTTATTTATTTTTCTTGTGTCTAGGTGCAAAAACGTTTTCCGAAGATAGCTAAAGAATATGCAAGGGTGAGTACCAATAAAATGAATTCACAACTAAATTCAAATTACGTACCTATTAGTTTGTGCTCAGCTGCATCCGATTATATAAGAAGCCGACCCCAATGAAGGAAAAGGCGTAGGTGGTAGACACCCAAGGTTAGACAGGCATCTGTCTAAGATGCCTGTCTAACCTTGGGTGTCTTCCACCACCTTTTATAGCAGTCATTGCTATTAAAGGTAGGCACCCAAGTTTCCCCTAGATTTCATTGATATCTAAGATAAACACAGAAATACATATTCAATTGCTCGTTCCATCGTCGACCTCATCTCTGTTCTCAGGACTAGATTGAGGTCAAGAGTAGGGCCATTAATATAAAAAAGCCATACTTATACTTCTATAGATTTGAACCCAAACCATCATGCATTTAGAAAAGGAAATAATCATTTAGTTCACATTACAGGACATGGTGGTACCTCACAAGTACAGGTGACAAACGCTTCTGTTTATTTTAAATCATGAATATACGGACTTTTTCACAGTCGTCGCCCAGGGAGGGCTAGAAAACGCTGACATGACTTAGGTTGCGTGTCATGTAGAAACAGAGCGAACTAGAGAGGGCATCGTTGATGATGCTACATTTTTTTTTTTTTTTTTTTTGTAGGGTGGGAAATCATCAAATGACTCCTCCCGCTCGAGTGTCAGACTCTTACTGACTAAAAACCACCCATGTTCCTTCATTGGCCCTTTATGTTCCAGGGCCGCGGTATCTCTTTCGAACAGTCCCGCAGCCCTGAACAGTCCCGCAGCCCTGAACAGTCCCGCAGCCCTGTGATGATGCTACATGCGACCGCAATCCTTATCTGTTTTTCGCTGTAGTCATATAAAATAATGAATGAATAAATGACGGTTCTGAGCGACGGCAGGATAGGAGCATGGAGAAACCGATTCTTTAGTGATATAAAATAATGAATGAATAAATGACGGTTCTGAGCGACGGAAGGATAGGAGCATGGCTAAATCGATTCCGTGCTGCTAGATGAGACGCAACGCTTGGAAGCATTTGTAAGAGATTGACCCTGAGAAAGCCGCACAGAGCGAAGAGTGGATGGTTTTGGGGAGACGTTTGCACAGCAGTAGGACAGTGATACTGATTACGAACGCGGTTCTCAGACATTAGATAAATGAAGAAGTCATGAAAATGCTGTCAGTGACCTTTAACCGCAGTTGGGCTATCATCTGTCCGCACCGGTTTGATAGCACTTTTGTTTGAGGTTTTCGTGAAAGAGAATGATATAAACGGTCATGACGTCCCATTGCTAACATAGGGTCTTTCAATTTAATAACAGCTTATGAATCCAAGATTTTTCACAGTATTATCGCTAGACCTAGGTTCTTTGATTGGCCTGTTGGTCAAGTGGTTAGTGACCCTGACTGCTAGGACGGAGGTCGTGGGTTCCATTCCCTCACAGGACAAATCTTTGTGCGATGAGTACGATTATTTGTTCTGAATCTGGGTGTGTAATTTATCTAGAATTTATTTAGAAATATATAAGTATGTTTATCAGTTGTCTGGTTGCCATAGTACAGGCTCTGCCTAGTTTGGGATTAGATGGCGGTGTGTTGGTTGCCCCAAGATATTATTATTACTTATTCTTTTATTTTGATATTACTACTTTTTTGTCTTTTTTTTTTGTTTTTTCAGTTACGACGATTCCAAAGCAGCAGTAGGAATTAAGTTTTACGACTGAAAATAGCAGTGAATGTACATAGTTTTTAATAACAAAAAAAATCAATAGATGAAAAACAAAATGTTACTACATTTTAATTAAAATCAAAGGCAAAATAAAATTAATCGTTTTATTGCGTCGCAGGAAACTTACTTACATACACAGGGCGACACATAAAGCTATACAAATCCAGTATAACCTGACCTCTTTTGTATGAACTTTGCGTACAATGAGAGATCAGCTTAATTTGGTATTCATATAACTTGGTTGTCGTGAGTACACAGAAACACGACGTACATTTACCTACCCTTTATCCAATTTGACTGCCTATTTGACACTCACAAGTCCTACAACCCAGTAACCCTGGGTAACACGAAACCCCTTAGGGTTGCATCTCGGAATGGCATTTTACCATACTCCGATCCTCAGAACTGTCATTGCTAGCGCGTGCACTCCCGCTCTGCTTCTCGCAAAAAAATGCGATTCCGTGCTGCCAGATTAGTGGCAACCCTTTGTAGGACTAGTTGCCAAAATGTCGGACTTATAAGGACTGTGAAGGATCTACAAATGGCTGTACAGATGGATCTACAGTTGAACATGCTTTCCAGGGCTACTGTTGCTAGGACTAGGACTACCAATACTACAGATTATTCGACGGTCACCCATTCACGGACTGGATTCAGCAACAGTAGTTTCATTAGTTAAACCTAACCGGGCGTGTCATATATTTTTTATTATCAGACGAAGTTTTACAATTTGCAGTATAAATTGCACAAAACGTAAGAAACTTGAATATCGTAGGCTACAATATAACAAGCGTAACAACAATTTAAAGTGAGTAATGTTTATGGCAGTAGCTTAAACATAAGCAGAATCAACCTTTATTGTTCCCACTGCTGGGATAAAGGCCTCCTTTCTATGAAAGGGAATGAGCCACAATCCATCTTGCGGGCCCAGTGTTTCGGGTGTCACATGTCTTCAAAGTTTTGGTTTTATGAGCAGGACTTGCCGGTTTCCTCACGATGTTTTGCTTTAATGTTTTGAGAGCTGAGGCCATAGCACGAGCTCACGGTGTAAATGTAACGTAAATACGTCGATTTTTTAATACACAAAAAAAATCCCATAACATTTTATTTAAATTGTTTACAACAAGCACAAATGCAAACATCCATAGTATGAATACATTCTTAAAATAATGAAATTATATAATTATAATGAATTATTGTGAAACGAGTATTTTTTATTTTAAAATTGACGTATTTACATTAAGTTTACATCGCGCACCAATGCTATAGGTTCTCAAATATCAAAGCACTGATAAATAACAGTCATATAGGCAATCGCAAAATGTTTTTATTCAGCTGCATTTGATCAGACTAAAAATTATGAAAAAAAAATGAAAATATTATAGGTATGTGAAACGAGCATTTTTTAAATCGGTGATTTTCAGCCTCCCGAACAAGCCGGATTTAAATTTCGGTTCAAGCACAAGCTAACAAGCTAGATTCCATTCCGGTCGAAACTGTTCACCGCTGCACTTGAGGATGTCTTCAAGGTTTTGTACTGGAGACGGCTAGGCATCAACATCAATGGAGAGTATATCTCTCACCTTCGGTTTGCCGATGATATAGTACAATGCTCGATGACCTCAGTAGGGCTTCCGAAAGAGTGGGTCTTAAAATGAACATGGACAAAACCAAGGTCATGTTGAATTCCCATGTAACACCCACTCCTATCAAGATCGGAGACTGTACACTCTAAGTTGTAGACGATAATTTCTACCTGGGACAAATGGTCCAGGTAGGTAGCTTGGTCTAACTTCGAGAAAGAGGTCAATCGTTAAATCTAACTCGGCTGGGCAGCGTTCGGGAAGTTGCGTGGTATCTTCTCGTCCTACTTACCGCAGTGTCTCAAGACGAAAGTCTATGACCAGTGTGTGTTGCCAGTGATTACATACGGGACCTAAACGTGGTCACTCACAATGGGCCTCATCAGAAAGCTTAAAGTCACCCAAAGGGCAATGGAGAGGGCTATGCTTGGAGATTCCTTGCGTGATCAAATCAGAAATGAGGACATCCGCAAGAGAATCAAGGTTACCGACGTAGCCCGAAGAATAGCCAAACTTAACTTAAGTGGCAGTGAACAGGGGTCGAAAAGTTCTAAAGTGGCGACTGCGAACCGGAAGACGTTGCGTTGGAAGGCCTCTCACTAGGTGGACCGATGACCTGGTGAAGGTTGCGGGGATCCACTGATGCGGGGAGGCCTATATCCAGCAGTGGACGTCTTTCGGCTGAAATGATGATTATGATAAAATATTAGTGCTAATCGTAGTAAGTAGACTAAGCTTTACTTTTGTTTTATCTTATGTTCGAGGCATCTATTTTATCCTGTACTTCTTGTACAGGATAAAATAGTAATAGTTTTTAATTTAAAAAAAAATGAATGCTCATGTTCACTTTAGCAGACTACGCCTGAATGAACAACTAGTGAAGGTGTCAGATTTTCAAAGCTTGGTTTTTTTATATCAAAAACTTTGCCCCAAGCTAGGATTTTTTCCTGTATCGTGGGTGCGTTTACAAACGTTTAAACTCATGTATACAAACAGCCAGACCCGGAACAACTACCTGTAGGTCATCCAAATATTTGTTTCGTGCGGGAATGGAACCAGTCACGCGCAGCGCAGCAGCCACTACGCCAATCCTGTCTTCGATTAGCAAGATTTGGTCTTCGTTTAGGTATTTCTAAGTGTTAGTCAAAACGATCATTAGTTAATTATGGTTCTTCATAATAACATCTTGTGAACCGTTAGACTCCATTAACATGATAAAGTTACTACAAGCAGTTATATAATTAAAACATTACTAATTAACGTGTCACCAACACTTTTTTTAGCTGAACGAATCACCAGCGTATTATTACTATTGATTTTAATTCTGATTCTCATTCATTTTACATTTTTTATTATTATTTTTTTATCTTTGACATATTTTTTGTAACGATTTAATTTCACGGCAATTATTTGAATGCTCATGAAGCTGAGACAGAAATTGATTTTTATTACAGTTTTATGAAACGCGAGTATGGACTGAAAAATGAAATGGATTCGTCCATCTTTATTTTTATTGTAACAATTGTAAGCATATTTTCTGAACGTATTTATTATAATTTTATTGTTTATCGGACTAGGAATTATTTATTAGCTGTTTAATTACTGTGATAAAATTAAAAAAACCGGCCAAGTGCGAGTCGGACTCGCGCACGAAGGGTTCCGTACCATTATCTATAAAAACGGCAAAAAAATCATATCTGTTGTATGGGAGCCCCCCTTAATATTTTTTATTTTTAGTATTTGTTGTTATAGCAGCAATAGTAATACATCATTTGTGAAAATTTCAGCTTTCTAGCTATCACTGTTTATGAGATACAGCCTGGAGATAGACAGACAGACAGACAGACAGACAGCGAAGTCTTAGTAATAGGGTCCCGTTTTACCCTTTGGGTAAGAGGTTTCTGCTAGTTAAGTCATGCCGTGTTAGGTATTTTTTAAATATTTTTGCAACCTTGATTGGAACCTAACAACAAAGCAAAGAATTCTGTAGTTTCATTCTATACTGACCCTTATAATTATGGAAATGGTGTGTGTTTATTCAGTGAGTATCACTCAGTTGATGCCAATTTAATGCCAGTAATTTTTTATTTTGGTCGGCCTTTCAGAAAAAAGTTTTCCTCAGTAAACAACGGCACTAATGGCTTTTATAAAACTGTAGATAAAAATAGAATAGTAGCTACAGTGCCAGAAACATTAATAAAAGATATTTAATTACAGATCATATTGGATTGCAATGGAATCAGGTTGAGGGAGCCATGGAGAAGTGTTCAGGTATGATTGCTGTTGTTAGAAAGAAATACACATATCTAATTTCCCTTTTCCCAATTATGTTACAGTCTATTTTCTGCCTGATCAAATGCAGCTGAAACAAAACATTTTGCGATTGCCTATATGGCTGTTATTTATCGGTGCTTTGATATTTGAGGAAATACGTCGATTTTAAAATTAAAATACTCGTTTCGCATATAACATTTTCATAATTTTAAGAATTTATTCATATCTGTAGATGAGACTGATTGTGCTTGTGCAATTATACTAAAATGCAATAGGATAATTGTATTTTAGATGAAAAAATCGACGTAAGTATGTATGTTACGTTTATACAGATTACTCGTGCTAAGGCCTCTGATCTTTCTCAATGAAGACGCAGGATCGTCGCTTAAAAGCGTGTAATATTCGTTTTTTACAAAATAGAAAAGGAACCATGGAATCATGGCGTCAATGAGTGACGAATGTAATTTTGACGTTTGTCTAGACGATCTCTAGGCCCCTTAGTCATGCGAAGGCGGTAACGGTGGTTTCCACAACCCAGTTAATGGGTGTCTTTATCTACTGGGTGTAAACGGACCCTTTACGTAGCCGTTACCCAAGCATTATATACATCAAATTAAGTAACTTTACGCAAAAGTTATTGCTGGGAAACGTTTTTTTTTTTTTTGAGGAGGAAAAAATCACGTTTTACGGTAGATCTTAATGTAACGCACTCAAAACATTGTGCTGACGAATGGATTGAATAGTACGGGGGTCGTAGAGGTGTTTAAAGTCGAGTTGTTAAAAATGTTACACTAAAAATATGAATTAAAAAAAAACTTGCGAAAATGTTGGAACTAGGTATGGTCTAGAAAGGCCAGTCCCCGCTTCGTTGGAAGACAGGGAAACTGGTCCTCATCCGGAAGCCGGGGCGCCCTGCGGACTCTCCGTCCGCATACCGGCCCATTGTGTTGCTCGACGAGGTGGGCAAGCTCTTTGAAAGAGTAATTCAGAGCCAAATTATCCACAGCCGATGCGGTGCACAGCCTGACCGATTATGTCACAGAAGAGCTAGGCAAAGGGAACCAGGTCCTGGGAGTCTTCCTTGATTTAGCGAAAGCCTTTGATACTGTCTCTGTTTCCGTGCTTCTAAGAAAATTAGAGGCAATAGGAATAAGGGGAACGCCGTTGACTTTACTTACTGACTACTTAGACGACCGATACCAATGTGTTAGGATTGACAACGTTACGAGCGACGAGCAGAAAAATACTGGATTTGGTGTTCCCCAAGGGAGTATTCTGGGCCCTACCCTTTTCTTGGTTTATATTAACGACTTGTGTAATCTAAATATCAAGCACGGCAAAATCATTTCATATGCTGACGACACGGCGCTAATATTTTCTGCTAAAAACAGCAGCGAACTATTTGAAAACGCTCAACTTGGTTTTAATAGTGTGACTAATTGGCTTCAAAGCAATTTACTAACACTAAATGCTGACAAGACTAAATATATTCACTTCTCCATGCGCAAGCCTCAACTTAACACTGCTAACTTCCATTTATATGCCCATCAATGTGATAACCTGTCAGTCAACATGTGCAACTGTCCTCCTATCCTTAAAACCTGTAACATTAAATACCTCGGTGTTATAATAGACGACACACTCTCTTTTAAGTATCATATTGAAAGTCTGGTTAAAAGAGTGCGCAAATTAATATACGTATTTAAAAAAATACGAACTTTTGCAGATTCAAAATTGATCACACAAGTATATTTCGCCCTATGTCAATCCATAATTCATTACTGTATCATTTCATGGGGTGGCGCATCAAAAACTACCCTGCTTCCCCTTGAAAGAGCTCAAAGAGCAATTTTAAAGGTAGCAAACTTCCATCCCTTTTACTTTCCCACAGATCAGCTGTATAAATCCTGCAACGTGCTGACTGTGCGCCAGCTATTCATTATGCACCTAGTTTTAAAACAGCACACCATGCTCACGTACAATGCTGACAATACTAACAAGAGACGGAATGATATAGTATGCATTTCTAATACAACCTCCAAACATGTTTTTGTGGAAAGATTCTTTTCATTTTTAGGCCCATTTCTGTACAATAGATTAAATAGAAAACTAAGTATATTTAAGTTAAACTATTTTAGCTGTAAAAAGTCTATAATTTCTTTTTTACAAATCTTATCTTATGCACAGACAGAAGACTTACTTGTTGTCTGCAAGTAAACTGCTTGCACGCTGTTTTTTATTTTTATTTAATGTAAGTTTTAATTTCACTTTACTTTTCATTGAACGTTAATTTATTTATTTTAAGTAGAAATTTATGCACCTTGTAGCCTGAAACACAGGTTCAACCTAGTTCAGGCAATAACCAACTGTGCTCTATTTTATTTGTTAAGATATTTCATTGTAAATGTGCCCTTTTTATAAATAAACGATTATTATTATTATTATTATTATTATTAATTGCAAACCGCCTCGCTGGGCACCTTGCGGGGATTGGGCCGGATCTTGCGGACAACCAGTTTGGTTTCCGCAAGGGGCGCTCGACGGTGGACGCCATCATGCGCGTGAGAGCCCTCACGACGGGGGCTGCGGTGTCCAGGGGTGGGGTGGTCTTGGCGGTGTCTCTCGACATCGCCAACGCCTTCAACTCCATGCCCTGGAGCTGCATTAGGGAGGCACTCCGGTATCACCGGGTGCCGACCTACCTTCGTCGTGTGGTCGGGGACTACCTGACGGACAGGTATGTCATATATCCCGGTCACAACGGAGAATGGAACCGGCGAGAGATGTCGTGCGGTGTTCCACAGGGATCGGTTCTAGGGCCGCCCTTGTGGAACATCGGCTACGACTGGGTGCTGCGTGCCGACCTCCCTAGCGGCGTCAGCGTAGTTTGCTACGCTGACGACACGCTGGTGCTGGCGCAGGGGAGGTCGCACGAGGCGGCGGCCGAACTGATGACACGCGGGGTTGCGATAGTCGTTGAGAGGATCCGGCAATTGGGTCTCGAGGTGGCATTGCACAAGTCCGAGGCCATGTGCTTTCATGGGCCTCGGAGCGCGCCACCGTCGGGATCCATACTCACGGTAGGAGGGGTTCCCGTCGGCGTCGAGTCGACGTTGAGGTACCTCGGACTCGTCCTCGACAGCCGATGGAACTTCGTGGAGCATTTCCGACGTTTGGCTCCCAGACTGGAAAAGGCCGGGGCTGCCTTCAAGCGGCTCCTGCCCAACCTGAGGGGGCCAAACGCCTCCTGCCGGAGGCTCTATGCGGGGATCTTGCGGTCCATGGCCCTTTACGGGGCCCCGGTGTGGGCGCGTTCGCTGAGGTTGCGTGCCAAGCACTACCTGAACGCGCCCCAAAAGGTGGTAGCCGTAAGGCTCATCCGTGGATACCGCACGATCTCCCGCGAGGCGGCGAGCCTCCTTGCCGGATTGCCGCCATGGGATCTGGAGGCCATAGTCCTCGCGCGCCTGCACGAGTGGCGCGCGGAGGTACAGAGCCGGGGGGTAACTCCGCTGCCGCGGCATATTGTCGCGCGGCGGACAGACCTCCGCCGTGATCTCATGGCGACATGGAGGGAGCGACTATCGCAACCCCGTTCAGGGCACGCCACGATAGTGGCGATAAGTCCCCTCTTTGAGGAGTGGCTTGAGAGGCGCCACGGCGCCCTCACCTTCCGCCTGACGCAGGTCCTCACCGGACACGGTTGTTTCGGGAGGTACCTGTACCGAATCGGGCGGGAGGAAACGCCCGGGTGCTACTATTGCGAGGATCGACCGGAGGACACGGTGGAGCACACCGTCGAGGTCTGCTCCGCTTGGGAGGAGCACCGCCGTGTCCTCGTAGCGGCGATTGGCGGCGGCGACCTCTCGCGTCCGGCCCTGGTTCAAGCCATGGTCCGGGGCGAGAGGGAATGGGAAGCCGTCGCCTCCTTCTGCGAAGCAATCATGCTAGCGAAGGAGGCGGCGGAACGTGAGAGGGAGAGAACCTCCTCACGTCCCAGCCGCCGCGGGAGAAGCACCGGGCGTCGGGGGCCACGCCGTGATGGCTCTCGGCCACCGTAGGCGCGGGCCTGTGGACGGCGAGTAATGGGCTAGCTCGCCGTCCGTCCGTCGTATGACGACGGGCAGGCCGTGTCGACGGCGCGTTCGTGTTCCACGCGCGCCTCAAAGAGATGTCAGCAAACGGGAGGGGCCCGCAAGGGCCGGTGCCTGCCAGGGCTGCGGGACTGTTCGAAAGAGATACCGCGGCCCTGGAACATAAAGGGCCAATGAAGGAACATGGGTGTTTTTTAGTCAGTAAGAGTCTGACACTCCCTTCCGCTCCGCCCAGAGCGGAAGGAGTCATTTGATGATTTCTCACCCTCCAAAAAAAAAAAAAAAAAAAAAAAAAAAAGGTATGGTCTAGAAAAAAAAATACAATGACGGGGAGACAAAGTGTCTTTTGGCTTCGTTAAGGGTCTTGTTACACCCTTTATACCCTAATAGGTTTTGCCCGCAGCTTGGCCCGCGTGGATATCGAAAAATATCCGACGGGAACGTACTACCGGGATTAAAAGTAACCTATAGGTTTATCCAGGTTACGGTAACAAACATAGTTACATACCTTAATCCCCCTTTTTATACCTTCTGGGGTAGAATTATCAAAAACGCTGAGACACGTATAAATCAATTTTCAATCGTCAGCCTAAACACAAAATTTGAAGATCCTAACTTCAAAGCTGACGGACTTTCATATTAACTTCCATCCCCTATTTTACCCCTTTAGGGGTGGAATTCCCAAAAATCCTTTCTTAGTGAATACTTACTCACTTACAGAAAGAACACACCCTCCTATTTTCATGATAGATGACTCCGTAATTCTGTGTTCATTTGTTCATTGATCACGTATTCCAGAGGAAAGCGAGTAACTTCTACGCTGGAGAAGACAGATGGCCAACGTCTCACAATCAACCGCCAACAAGGCAGCATAAAACTGCAGCTCGTCACGACTTCAAAATTGGCAATAGAATGAGATATATGTAAGCATACGTTTATTTTAGTATACTTTGTTCTAACTAAACCAAACTCTATGACTTTTGGTTTATAACTTTTTTTTTTCAGTTTTACCATACCATGTTGATCAGCAGCTGTTCGCGTTAGAATTTTTTTATTTCATATATTATATTAATAATTTATATTCCAAGAACTCGTAGAACAAATGTTGTCCAATTCATGCTCCGAGACACCACACGAGGGGTCTCGCGTTTATTTTGTAACACCTTGCAGATAAGATTTACTGTTACCGTCTCATCACTGAGTTTAACTGTAGACTAAGGTTGAAAAAATCGAGCCATTATTGATGCTCGTATATCTAATGCTGGGCCCATGTTACAGGTACGACAGTCACAAGGATACATCAGAGGAAGGAGATTTATACCAAGCATACAGACAGAATTATGCACCAGAGGTAAATATAGAATAACTTTATAGTAGACACACAGGTTGAACAGAAAGGGGAGCTCGTGGAGACAGAAAGCCTGGAGCTGCGGAGGTGCTCATGGTCAAATAATAACAGCCGCTCGGAATAATCTTCAAGTTACGCCGTGCTTGTCTAGGTTGGTCTGTTAATGGGTGACCTCTGTTTACCGAGGTTCTTGCTTGCCTTGGAAAGAACGTTAAGCTGGTCCCGGCTGTAACTTGTAGATCTTTGACAGTCGTTACAGTGCCCATGTGCCCCGAAAGTCTGACAACCAGCGTTACCAAGCGGTACGTATTACCCAATAGTAACTGGGTTGTGGAGGTCATTTAGGCAGTCGCTCCATGTAAAATACTGGTAATCAACTGCATCCGGTTTGACTGGAAGCTGACCCCAACATGGTTGGGAAAAAGCTAGGTAGATAGATGATAATGAGGTTGTACAGAAATTAAGTCTTCTTTTACCAACCCGCACTGGGTCTGCGTGGTGGGTAATGGCTCACGCCCTATCTCAGAGAGGAGGCCAGTGTACCGACATCGACACGTAAAAGGACGACTACCTATACTTTAACCCGTCATCTTCCTGCCTTTGTCCCATGTTATTTGGGGTCGGCGCAACACGTTTTTTTCTTCCATTCTCCTCTGTCAACCGTCACGCTATCATTTACTTCTTTATCTTTCATATAATCATTCGTCACACAATCCATCCATCGTTTCATTGGTCTTCCTCTCCCTCTCCATCCATCAACGTTTATGTTCATCACTCTTTTAGTCACATGTAATTCGTCCCTCCTCATCACATGTCCATACCAAGACAGTCGATTCCCTTTCAACTTTTCTGATCCGTGAAAACATAAAAGGACTTTTTTGTTTGAGAGTAAACTTATGCTTGTCTATCTCAAATTACAGTCGCATAAACAAAAATGTGATGTTTTATTTTTATTTTTCACAGATTACGGTGCCCGGGTAAGTCTATTTTGTAATATCTTTTAAACAAGTTTTAATTTACTTGTATTTAATAAAGCTTGTTAATTAATTTGACATTTTCTAGGTTCCTTCTAGTTGTCCTACAATCAGAAGGGGAAAGTTCGGTATAAAATATTTTTTCCAATAATATGTAAATAGACTAGACTGGGTCGCGGCAGATCGAGGAGAAGTTGGCGGGAAGTCTTGGATAGCTTCCCACCATTTTGAAAGTGGAAGGAATGGGGGAAGGCCTTTGCTCAGGAGTGGGGCAATACGAGCTTACTTAAAAAAAAAAAAAAAACTAAATATGAAAAGTAGGTACTGTAATAAATAAGTTATACTTATTATGCGGTTGTCTCTGGATGGCGTTAATCGGCACCTCCACTGTTATGCAATAACTGAGACAGTAAAAATGTATTTGATATTAAGGGACATGATATACTAACAAACGTAGCGTGAGCTTTAACATTGCGTCACCACAGTCCTCACTTATCCCGGGTAGGGAGAAGTCATTTGATGATTTCCCATCCCAAAAAAAAAATTATTCCTGATAAAGCTACTATTTATACATCCAGACGGAGGCTGTCAGCTGTCTTAACTCCCGCTTTTTCCTATTCTTTATTTCTTAATCTTCTCTTAAGCCAGTCATCATCATCATCTTCCTGCCAGTGTCCCATGTTACTTGGAGTCGGTGCAACACGTTTTTTCTTCCATTCTCCCCTGTCAACTCTCACGATATCATATTATTTTTCTTTCATATAATTCCTTACACAATCCGCCAGTACTTGTTAAAATATTCGTGGAGGTTGGTTAGCAAAGCTTTCTAGACACAACTTCTACAGTAGTATTATTTTGTTTTTTTTCTTTTCGGAATTGATACTTTCAAATTATAGGGCGCATCGGAAGAGGACCGCTACGAAGTTAACCCGCAAAATAATTTGAGGAAAACAGCAATAGACGTCAGACGAACGTAAGCATTTGTTATTGTAAGATTTACATCTATCTACGGCATGACTTTTTAAAATAAAACTCCACGATATTAGTCAAATTTTAAACTATTATTTTGTCATTTAGCAACGTCTCAAATAACTCTCAAATGTTTCGTATTTATGTCCAATTCTTACGCTTTACTCTGCTTCTTTGGCATAAAAGAGCTGAATGCAAATTTGCGTTTTAAATCAGACTAAATATCCTTCGCTAAGTTTCTAGCCCAGTCATAGTATTATTTTGTTTTGGTATTAAGGTAAACAAAATATTAGTTTATTTTGTTTGTATTTGTGTTTATGTATATAGTGTTTTTATATGTTTTTCTTATCCTGTCACAACCTCCTATTTAACCCAAAGGTTGACTGGTATTAAGTCCTCCTATATACCACTATTGTAGATTAGGTTTAAACATAATTATATGATTTACTAAATTAGATAAATCATTAATATTATATTATGTTTGACTTGAATATAATTAGTCAAAACAGTGCAATATCAATGGAAGTTTAATTATGTTTGAATGCATCATTTATAAATGTTCTATTACTTTTCAGGAATCCATATTTTAATTTCACAGAACAAGTATGTATTCGTTTTGTTTTGTTTTTAGTTCGAAAAAAGGAATGATGTCTTTTTAGATAAAAGTAGGTTAGGTTAAAGGTAGGTTTTTAGGGTTCCGTAGGTGAATGCCAAAAAAACCCTTATAAATTCGTCATGTCTGTCTGTACGTCCGTATGACATAGCCACTTTATTCCGAAACTATTAGGACTACACAGTTGCAACGTATTAGGTAAATGTATTCTGTGAAACGCTTTACGATTTTTATACAAAAATAATAAATAAAAAATGATTAATTTACATTTACACAAAACACTAGAACTTAAACAAAAAAAAACATCAAATCTACACGGTGTTTATATGTAGATAGATCTTTAAAAATGACATTGAGATTCCTAAAACCATTTATTCTCAAAGTCAATCGTTTGAAAGATAGACACTTCTAAAGTGGTAAAATGTGTCCCTCCCTCTAATTAAGAGGAGGAAAATTTCTGAAAAAATGTAAAATTGTAGAACGTAAAAAAACTTTCAACGAAAATTAGTTTGAATAAGATTTGATGTTTAGTTTTTGAGATATGAGAATTTTTCATCAAACTGCAGCAGTAACTTTGTTTTCATTAACATACTATGAAAAACCAATTTAGGTTTGCTGTTGAATGTTATACAATACAAAATTGTAAATGAACCTTCAAAATATTTTTACCATACTGATTGGTTCTACGGAACTCTGTGTGCGTATGAGTACGACGATATTTTCTTAACTTTAGCATCGTTAATCTCCCCTTATGGTTTTTAATATCTATGCTTTTATAGAAACGAGCAATAAACTTACTGGTAAGTTTCTTACAGTAACTACATACACGGCATAGTGCCCCTGTTTTGTCCGCGTGAGGGTCGAAAATTATCCCATGGTACCCACCAGGATCAAATCTTATGGTCCTCTGGATCCCTGGTTACGATGCCATCATACGACAAACTTTTACTACAAATAATATTGTGTAGAACCAAATTCATTAAAGAATTATTGTACTAAAACTAACTAAATTATCTTACCTTATTCAGGAGTTACCAATAGCTCATTACATAAAGGATTACCACAAGATTGAATTAGAAATACAAAAGAGGGAGCGTGAAATGAAACAAAAGTGAGTATTTTTTTCTGCAATTTTATTTCTATTTACGACTTTCAACATTTTGCAGGTTTACCCACGCGCATTGCGCTAGGATACATCAGTGTTAACACTTTGCCAGTAACAACAACAACATCCATTAACCAACATTATTTTTAGGCTACTTATATAATTATAATGTCTATACCCATAGATAGAAATGATATAAAGGGCCCATAAGGTGTAACAAGACTCTTAACGAAGCCGAAACGCACTTGTTGCCCCCGTCATTGCGATATTTTTTTTTGTTCTAGACCATACCTTTTTTTTTTTTTTTTGGAGGGTGGGAAATCATCAAATGACTCCTCCCGCTCTGGGCGGAGCGGAAGGGAGTGTCAGACTCTTACTGACTAAAAACCACCCATGTTCCTTCTTAGGCCCTTTATGTTCCAGGGCCGCGGTATCTCTTTCGAACAGTCCCGCAGCCCTGTTCTAGACCATACCTTTTAGTTACGGAGATATTGGGGGTGAAAGTTCCAACTTTTACACATTTTTTTTTAAACATGTTTTTAACGTAAGATTTTTTTTTAAACACCTCCAGGACCCCCGTTTTATTTTTATTTTGAGTGGGTTATATTGAGTCCTACCGTAAAACGTGATTTTTCACCCCAAAAAAATCCCAGTAATATTTTTTGCGTAGAGTTACTTAGTTTGAAGTACATAATGCTTGGTTGTCGGCTTCGTTAAGGGTCTTGTTACACTCTAAAAATACCTTACAGACTAATATACTTACAATAATGTAAAAATATATTTTATATGATAAAATACAAATTGTGTTAGTAAATAGAACTTGAAACTATTTTAGTAACACTTCACTTGTGCGCTATGTCACTGTGTGTTCATGTGGCACTTGCCCGTGGACGCGACTAAACTGGCCTAGCGGAATAAAGAGTTTCAATAGAATAAGAGACCAGCTTATACTGGTTTCGTTAACACTGGCGTGAGGCCTCTACTGTATCTATCAACACTTCTTCGTGATTTCAATGACTCTATTGGTGTTTAGTTTTGTGTATCTTTAGGGTTATTTACCGCGCCTTCACACACATGTGAAATGTTTAAACTTTCTTAATGTTTTGCTATTATTTTATAAATATATATATATTATTATTATTTATATTCCCATGAAGAAGACATGTAGGCATTCAGGGTGTTTGTGCAGTATTTTATTACTTTATACTAAAATGTCATGATAGAAAACAATTTTTATAATTTTCGAAATCAGGAACGTTATTTTACAATACCGCGGTGTTTCTTATGTTTTTCAGTAAACCAAATACTTTGTGTGGCGTACTTAATCAAGGGTATTCAACTTCGGGCCTGTGGACGGCGAGTAATGGGCTAGCTCGCCGTCCGTCCGTCGTATGACGACGGGCAGGCCGTGTCGACGGCGCGTTCGTGTTCCACGCGCGCCTCAAAGAGATGTCAGCAAACGGGAGGGGCCCGCAAGGGCCGGTGCCTGCCAGGGCTGCGGGACTGTTCGAAAGAGATACCGCGGCCCTGGAACATAAAGGGCCAATGAAGGAACATGGGTGTTTTTTAGTCAGTAAGAGTCTGACACTCCCTTCCGCTCCGCCCAGAGCGGGAGGAGTCATTTGATGATTTCTCACCCCCCCAAAAAAAAAAAAAAAAAGGGTATTCAACTTGACTATCTATACCGGTGGAAGGGACACCGACGCGAATACGGTTACCACGTATTCAGTACATCATTTTGAGCCTCTCCCCTACATAGAAATTTTTCATGGGCTATTTAAAAAAAGAACAGCTGTTCCGTACAACGAAGAATCCGTACTATGTGGGGGGCTCACAATGATGTACTGAATACGTGGTAACACCCCGTAAAACTGAGGCGCTAATTTAAAATCGAATACACATCAATTAGCATTAAAGACATTATTAAGATAAACAAGTTATAAGATGTAAAGCGAGATAATTGTATGCGTCACTGCTTTTCATCAATTATTATTTTGAATATACTTATTATGCAATCCAATATAGCCAACAACATCGAGAAGGTGCTGAAATCCCTTCTACAAAAACTGTAAGTATTACTTATTATATTTACAAGATTCAAGATTAGTAGAGTCGTGGCCCGAAAGTCTGACAACCAGTCTTACCAATGGGTATCGTATTACCTAGTACTAAATAGGTTGTGGAGATCAGAGAGGCAAAGGCTCCAAATAAAATACTGGTATACAGTTGCATCCGGTAAGACTGGAAGCCGACCCTAACATAGTTTGGGAAAAGGCAGGCATTTGATGATTTACAAGATTGAAGATTTGAATTGTCTCCTTACTCGTTAGCCACGAGCCGCATGCTCAAGCGACAACCGAGCTATTACAGTAACTGAAGAAACAATGAATGAAAAATGTTGTTTAGTGTCCCCGCAGACTGCAGAGTTTCTATCGGCCGATATTTTGGTCGGGCTCTTTATCAGTATGAACATGTATGCGAGTGCGCATAAAACAACATTTCGGTATCGGCCGATAAATCAGTTTGGGGCTATACTATTGTGGGCTACACTATTGCCTTCAAACTAAACTATCGGCCAACTGCTAGATCAGTTTGGCGATATTATCCCGTGTCACCCCCGTTATCACACTTGCCGTTTGTTTAATCCGCTGACTCTGCGAGCGCTCTCTACTAACTAGCAAATTGTTCGAGCGCAGTCCACCGACTGTTGGTCTGGTTTGCGCATTCTTCACCAACCTGATCGTTTAGTTGGCCTAGTGGTGTGCGCTAGCAGTTCAACCCAACTAAACTATCGGCTGACAGAAAGTATGAAGTCTGCGGGGACCCTGACACAAGTAACCGCGCCACGACTTTCGATGCGAAGGTAGTCACACAAACACGCACAATGGTCCACTTTAAGGACTAAGTGCGGAAAACAAAATCCCTAACATAGATAGTCACACAAAGGAAACAATTTAATGACGCGCGTCTGTATTTTGATTGTTATTTTTTTGTCATTTGATAGGCCTGTTGGTCTAGTGGTTAGTGACCTTGACTGCTAGGACGGAGGTCGTGGGGTCGATTCCCACACAGGATAAATCTTTGTGCGATGACTACGATTATTTGTTCTGTATCTGGGTGTAATTTATCTATAGTATGTATGTATTTAGAAATATATAAGTATGTTTATCAGTTGTCTGGTTGCCATAGTACAGGCTCTGCCTAGTTTGGGATCAGATGGCGGTGTGTTGGTTGTCCCAAGATATTATTATTATTATTATTTTGTATGATGCACGTCATGTCCCTGCGACAAGTAAATATGTTTTCTTTCTTTCTAATTCATACCACACCTGTTGTCACAACGTGATATAGATAGTCTTGATGATATTCTTGATGATCAAGTAAATATAAATGCGATATAACACTTACTTAAACATTTTCCTACCGTTAGGACGCTCCTGTCGACTATTTTTCGCAAAATTACAACAGGCTTAAAGCAGAAAGACTTATGCAGAACCAAAACAGATTACAAACAATGCGGGATGACAAACCTCCTCCAAAAAGTGAAACTGATGGTCTAAGTCTTACCAATAAAGAAAGTTTAATGCAAGAGTACGAACATAAACAAAATACGTTATATAATAATTATGATGGCAGGTAAGTGTTTTTCTTTTATTTAAATCAATTTGTTTCCACAGGGATGCGGAGGAGTACTTTGACACCTAAGGGCTCATTTACGGAGATGCGATGCGTTGCGCGACGCATGCGGCGTGGTGTCTCGCGGCGCGTGCACAACACACACGCAAACAAAAACATATGAAAATGTACGATGTTAATTAATTATGGAGACGCGGGGCATGAAAATCGCGTGTAACGCCGCGCGCGAGCCTGTGGAGCACTACGTTTCATACGCCAGCGATGTCATCTGCCAGCTCTGCCGCAAGAAACGCTTCATTTCAAGCAAACGCGCATAAAATCGCTTCTCCGTAAACGCTCTCATACATTACCACATGTTGGAATTAAGAGACGCGTCTGCGTAAATGAACCCTTAGTGGCCTTTTCTTGTCTTTTTATTTAATGTGTTTAGTTTTTTTAAAGATTTATTTGTAATTCAATAATGTTTTGTATAATATTTTAATATTGTACATAAGAATAGTTTCATGTATCACAGGTAAACTAATTTAACAAAAATATTAGGTTGATAATAGTATATAGCCACCTTCATTTTTATAAATACTTTATAATACATATATTAAACTTATGAACACAGGGTCCTAAGTCCAGAGCGATACGAGCATGAAACGCAGCGTCAAAAACTTCAGGCTCCAAATCCACAAAATATTGTCATGTTTCCGAGACCAGAAAGCCAAGAACCACAGATACCGAGACCAGGAATTCAAGATGGGATGGCGCAGAGACCACCGACTTCAGAACCTCAGAATCAGCACGCTGACATTAAAGATTTTCATGACATTTTCAATGGCTTACCTAACTGGCCAGTAAGTTTTTTTTTTGTAATGTTATTTTCTGCAGACAACATTGCAGGTGACATTTGCAATCACGGATAATACCTGCATGAGGCTGCCACAGAAACATGGAAGTTGAAACTAGCAACTACAGACATACATACATACACAGACAGTACATAGACTTCCCGCCTGTCAGCAGTGGCTGAAATTAGACTATATATATGATCTTCTTTATTTTTCGTGTGGTTAAGAGTTATGGGGTATTCCATCAGGAATTTCTCAGTAGCGGCCACGGAATCTGGATTTGTGCCCGGTTGGCGGAATAGAATTGAATGGGCTCACCCCCTGTCGTTTTATTTTGGCACTATACAACCTTCTCTTCAAAGTAAACCATCAAACGCCTTGTTGGGCACTATTTATTCTAATACCGTTCTGTATACAACATTACGAGTAAATGACTTATAATTTTGCGCAAGCACGTGAAAGTTTTGGGCACTGAACAAACAACATATAATTGACCGTGTGAGAAGCATGGAGTGCACAATTGAATGTCTGTCACTTTTATGGTTTGGCCCTGGGATCTGTTGATCGTCACTGTAAAAGCCAATTTTAAGGGAAATTGTAACCTCCTTAATTGAAATGGTGAGTTATTTGGAATAATGGGTATGCGGGGACTTAAAACGCTCTCTCCTTTAGCAGCTCAGCTCTGTGATACGAAGCCTGGTGCCGTTGCACAGTCTGGTTGCATCAAGGTTTCGCATCACCAGAACTGGAACGCCAAATTTAAGCTCCAGCTGATGGGACAGCACGCCCGTTAACTCCAAGGAGTTGAGAAATTCAACGGGGTAGGCAGAACTATCGTCATTAGCCATCACAATGTCTATGAATGTGTATACTTTTGATTTTTTTTTGTTTGTTTTACTGACCCACTCGTTCTTTAGCGACAGCACAACAGTTGGATGAGAAAATTCTTCGGAAAATAGAATTTTCCCATCTCCGTCCGATTCCAGACGACCCTCTCCCATTTGCAGCAGTTTATTCGCAAATATACCGGCTTCGTGGTCGTTGTACAGTTGGACGCGCATGTTGCACGTAATATGGAGCTTTTCAATCCAGAAGGTTTTCACAGTGGCGACGCCATGAGACATGCGTTTCATCCGCCGGTGTGCCCCTTTTTTATTACAAAATGGCCCCTCTTAATAACTGGCAGTGTTTGTCTAAAGTCGCCTTTTCAAATCACCCCTCCTCCCGCGCTGGGTGGAACGGAAGGGAGTGTCATCCATGTTCCTTCTTAGCGCTTTGTGTTCCAGAGCCGCAGTATCTCTTTCGAACAGCCCTTGCGGACCCCTTCCGGTTTGCTGACATCATCTTGAGGCGCGCGTGGAACACGAACGCGCTTTCGACACGGCCTGTCGTTATAAGACGGTTGGACGGCGAGCTAGCTAATTACTCACCGTCCACAGGGTCTCAAGTCGCTGCGAACAAAATGATGACGCCACCCATCAGCACCTGGTTGCCGCGGATGTCCTGCAAGCTGCGGTTCAACGCCTCTAATGCATGCTTGTGCGACATTGTACACTCGTCCCAAACTACTTTCACTGCTGCAAAAGGACTCCCCAATTTTTGATGATATTGCATGTTGGGACGTATCTTCGCTTGCAAGATTCAGCGACAATTTGAAAATGGAATGTGCAGTCTGACCACCCATAAGCAAAGTTGCAGCAATGCCTGAGGAAGCCACAACCACACTATGACGACACGGTTGGCGCAGTGGCTGAGCGAATGGCTGCTGCGCTGCTTGTATCGGGTTTCATGCCCGCACCGAACCAATTTTTGTGTGGCATACAGGTAGTTCTTCCGGGTCTGGCTGTATGTGTTTGTGAGTTTTAAATGTTTGTATACAAACCCACGCTACAGGAGAAATTTCTAGTATGAAACAACTTAAAAAAAATAAACTTTCATGCTGTACATTGTGGTCTTTGCGGAGTAGGGCCAGCTGATGATCCAGAACCAATGCTATGCGACGGCACAGGTGGTGCACTGTCTGAGCAATTGACTGCGGCGCTGCGTGTCGCGAAATTGATTCCCGCACGGAACATGTTTACAACGTCGTGGATATTATCAAATTTTAACTTTTTAGAGTTTTTTTTTTTGTACAGTGTAAATTGGTAAATTTTCATTAATTAATTTATGATTACCTGTCTGTTGAAAGGTAAAAAAAGACGAAAAGTATACATTAATCTATTTTGTAATGATTTGAAAATCATAAAGCATAAAAATAATACAAAATACCTAAAACTTACAAAAAGTGAAAACCGGTTGGGGATCGAACTTGCGAACCATGTTTATTATTTTTGAAAATCTAATAGCATTAAAAAAGTCACAAAATGTGAGTACTGGCTGCGATTCCAACTTGCGAACCCTGGTTTACAGGGTGGTCGCTGAACCGAAAGGCTGCTTATACCTGTGACAAATCGTTTGAAATAGTAGTTCTATTCTAATGCATGCTATGAAAGTTGTCAGTTGTCAAACAGTAGCCAATAAAATGGACATGATCCTTTATTGCTCATCCCCCTAAGTTAATAGCGCCATCATATAATAGCCTATGTGTTATTCCAGTCTATAATAGATTATAGTTTGGAATAACACATCACACTCTCTGTTCCAAATTTCATCCAGATCCGCTTAGCCGTTCTGGCGTGATTGAGTAACAAACATCCATCAAAACTTTCGCATTTATAATAGTAGTAAGAAGTAAGATAATATACCCTTAAGTATCGGTAACCGGTAGCCAAACACGCTGTATATGTTTGATTAAGAAATGTTATTATTATTTTTACTCTAAGATTTTGGCAATGGTTTGACTAAAATCAAAATTCTTCACTTTGCGGTTACGTACTTATTTAGTGACCTTTTTATAGGAACCATCACCACTACCGCCAAATGCGCTAGCCGTAAGTCATGTTTTAAAAATTCTCTGCCACCATTCATAGTTCCATTACTAACAGTGTCTTGACATTGTGCCAACTGCTAAGAAATGTTATTATTATTTTTACTCTAAGATTTTGGCAATGGTTTGACTAAAATCAAAATTCTTCACTTTGCGGTTACGTACTTATTTAGTGACCTTTTTATAGGAACCATCACCACTACCGCCAAATGCGCTAGCCGTAAGTCATGTTTTAAAAATTCTCTGCCACCATTCATAGTTCCATTACTAACAGTGTCTTGACATTGTGCCAACTGCTAAGAAATGTTATTATTGTTTTTACTCTAAGATTTTGGCAATGGTTTGACTAAAATCAAAATTCTTCACTTTGCGGTTACGTACTTATTTGGTGACCTTTTTATAGGAACCATCGCCACTACCGCCAAATGCGCCAGCCGTAAGTCATGTTTTAAAAATTCTCTGCCACCATTCATAGTTCCATTACTAACAGTGTCTTGACATTGTGCCTACTGCTAAGAAATGTTATCATTGTTTTTACTCTAAGATTTTGGCAATGGTTTGACTAAAATCAAAATTCTTCACTTTGCGGTTATGTACTTATTTAGTGACCTTTTTATAGGAACCATCGCCACTACCGCCAAATGCGCTAGCCGTTAGTCATGTTTTAAAAATTCTCTGCCACCATTCATAGTTCCATTACTAACAGTGTCTTGACATTGTGTCGCATTTTTTTTTAAATCGCGTCTTATAAAGCACTCACGTTTTTGGAATAAAATAGGATATAAGTAATTAATTCTATGACTTAGTCTTTAGGAATAAAACCTAGTGAAGAAAACTACAATTTGCAAGCAGTACTTGTAAGTATTTTTTTCTATAAACATAACATAACATCACACCTGTAATCCCCGAGGGGTTAGGCAGAGGTGTGCCTAATAGTACCCCCACATTTTGCCAGTTATGTTTATATTTCATATTACCTATTAAACCTACTTACACCTTATCGGCAAATTCGTTCGTCGTTAATAACACGGTAAAGGCTTAAATGAATATAACTAGAAAATACACTGACATCCTTAAATGGTTTATTTTCATGATAATTAAATTAAAACAAACTACGGAACTATAATAGTAATAAAACTGTGTACGGTATCAAGAGGCTTACAGGTTACGTCCAAAAATACACTTGATTTATTTACTGTAACTACTGAATCATATTAGTATTAACGTGGGTACGTATCAAAATCCCGAATTTTAATAGACCGAATTTTAAAATACCGACAGACGAAATCCCGATAATTGAAACGCCGAATGGTTGTTTGGTCGAAAGTTTTAAATCCCGAAAGTTCATTTGCCCGAAAGTTTAAAATCCCGAAGTTTAAAATCCCGAAGTACAAAATCCCGAAATTGCCACCGTTTCGGAGAAAAACGATTTTTTGTAAACCAGGTTAGGTCAAAACACTTAAAAGTTGCCAAAAAAGCGTAGTCGGAGCCTACTGAAGTACTAGGGCTCTATCTCTTTATCTCCTATTTCTGTCTGCAAGGTTTACAGGAACCTAACTAACCGAACCTCGGGGTGCCCCTGACGTCGACCGTCTAGGGTTAGCGTTTCCGTCAGCAGGTCGACGGATCCCCATTTCAATTACGTCATATTAAATCAATTTGTGTTATGTCTTCATTCCAAAAAATATTAAAACATGTTAAGCAGAATGCCCACCGTCATAACTGTGTTGCAGTGCCATCTATGAGTAATCGCGGGAACTACGTCGCTGCTCTTTGGGATTTCATCCATCGGGATTTCGTCCATTCGGGATTTCGTCCATTCGGGATTTCGTCCATTCGGGATTTCGTCCTTTCGGGCATTTGAACATCGGTATTTTGTGCTTCGATATAACGACTATCGGCATTTAAAACTTTCGGTAGGTATTTTGAATTTCGGTGTTTTGGACGTCGGTATTTCAATCATAGGTATTATGAACTTTAGGGATTTTGATACATACCCATTAACGTCGGTTTCCCCGAATATCTGCCAACATGTAACTAGTTCACGCACTTTGCTACGCGCCTACGAACCAAGCTACGGCGTAGCTATGCTACGCGATCAGCTTGCTACGGGACGGACTTGGACATTTGCACGATAAATGCCCAAATGTTCATTTACCTAATTTAATGATTATTTTGGTAGGATCAATCACCTATAAACTTAGCGGTGAGTACTGGTTTTATATAAAATCTAGTCACCTTCGTTTTGAGGATGTTTTGACCAATAATTTGTTTTTTTTTTTAATTAATAGGATATGTCTACAGAACGTTTAGTGAGCGAATACCGTAAGCTTGAACAAGAAATACAACGAAGGAAAAACCTATTAGCAAGTTACAAGTGAGCAATATTTTCCTATAATACATTTCAAAATAATTTGTGAGTCTATTTTAGGGAAACTCTATTCCTTTTTATTTTCTAAATAGAAATTCCTTGAAACAAGCAAACATGGCGGCGTATCGTGAAAAAATGAAGAAACCTGTGAGTCAAGCCATATTTTACATTGAAAATATTCGAGTCCTCTCGAGGTTGTTCGAGAATATGTTTACATCGGGCAAACTATGCAGTGTGGTAAGAACAATATTGAGACGGAGGCCAACCGAAGAATTTAGCTGGACATTATTTGGGAAGCTGCGTCACGTATTCCACAGAGCCTAAAGACTAAGGTCTTCAACTAGTGCGTCCTGCTTGTTATAACTTACGGGAACAGGCTATGCTTGGTGTCTCTCTGAGGATCGAATAATAGAATAATCTTTATTTGAAATATGGTACATTGAGGTGTTAAAGATGAAAAGGTTCTACATAATTCCGCTTACTAAAATTCAGTATGGACATATTGATCGCATCCGGGACGTGGTGCTCCGACAGAGAACTAGACTTATCGACATACACATAAGTAAGCTGAAGTGGCAATGGGCCGGCCATATTACCCGTAGAATTACCGATGACCGTTGGAGTAGACGTGTTCTGGAGTAAAGATCGCGAATCGCCAAGCGTAAGGTGCTACACCTCAGGCTCGGTAGAGCGACGATCTTCGCAGGATGGCTGGTAGCAATTGGATGAGTGTTGCTGAAAATCGAGTTCTGTGGCGTGCGATTAAAGAGGCCTATGTCCATCAGTGGACAGCTGTAGGCGGTTGATGATAATCAACTTGTAATTTTCCGAATCCTCGGAAACAGGCACCCTCTCTGCGAGAGAGTGAGACTTAGATACGTTGGTGAAAGTCACCTCTCTCGATTTTTTTATCGATTCTAGTTCATTCCGGTTTCCTCGGTTTTTTTTTCAACTTGTTAATATTTTGCAGGATTATTCACAAAATTATGAGGTAGGCACTGTCGGCTGTCCTATTACGTATTAAAGCTTCGCTTTACTTCTATCACAACAATTTGATGATGGAATTAATTACAATTAACAATCAATTAATGTTATTACATAATACTGACTATACAAGAACTTTTAACGTTACCATACCAGAATACTAAAACGGTAAAACCAAACGTAACAAGCGAAACATGAGTTTATTTGTCAACTCTTCCTGACCCTCCGGGGTTTGTTTATCTGCATACTCATAACATATTTATTCTTTCATAGTTCTATTCACCAAATCTACCTAAGCCGCCAAATTCACCATTACTTCAAAACCCACATGGTTCCATGGGCCCAGCAGGTCCATCTAACCCGCAACGTCAATCAGGCCCATTTAACCAGCCTAGCCCTCCAGAATCACCGATCCCATTAGAACTGGGCCCACTGGACCGATATCCACCAAGTCCAACACAGAGTCCAATAATGGGCTTCAAAGAGGTAAGTGAATCAAATTCATTTTGTCAAAGGAGAATGGGCGCCATATGGGCCCCATACCCAATGCTCATGTGCATCAAGTTGTGGAAGACATGGGTCTTTCCAGGCACATTTGTGTCATTGAAATGTTTGGGGACGCGTTGTCTTCACTTACTTGCGTCGTGTGGCACATGTGAACAACGCACAGTCGGTGTTGGTATTTTTTAGTCTCGGAAGTATGAAATAACATCTAGTTAAACAAAAAAAAAAACCAATCAAAGTTCTTTCCTTCACGCGTCTAGCTTTTGTTGTCATAAAATAAAGTAAAGCTATTAATATGAACTTTCAAATGGCACATACCACAGCTTGATACAGCACTGGGGGCAAATCACCCATTCTTTTATGGTCAACACAATTGTAAGCACTGACTGTACGGGACTTCGTCGCCTTAAATTGAGCCAGTCTAGATTCTTTATATGAAACTCCACTCTACTAAAACGTTCACTTATAAGCACTGTAGAGGCATCGCCTCGGATCAGGATCAGATAGTAAAAATTCAATGAGTTTCTGCCGATCCGGTGTGGTGTTAATTAATGTGCTATGAGCTATACATGCTAAGATGACATACGTTTAATTTAAATGTAACTTTCCTATGAAAACAACCAAATAATTTATTTAAAAAAAGCATTTTCAGCAGTAGGTTCTAGATTTTTTAAACCGTTCAAGGCATCGATTTGTGGTTCAGTTTTTTTTCCTAACGTGTTAATTGTGGATGCTTTGATGTCATCCATAGAAGGGTTCTTTTTCCGAAGGTATTCATCAGATCTTCACCTATAGATTAGAGACCAACCAGGCCTAACAAGATTGCGTAACTTTCCTACAAAGATCTTTTCGTACTCAGTTGTCGTCGACAGGGGGATGCTGTTAGTTAAGAACCTCATGCACGACCTCATGGACTCGGCCAAGACCACGACTTTTGGCCGCAGAACCTTCGACTAGTAAGAAAGTTTGGTCGTACGACCGGGCGTCCGACCAGTTTTGATCGAAATGGCTGCCGGTCATGCGACAAGTCGTGGTCGTGGCCGCGTAGTACGCGCGTACACACAGCGTAATTAAGTGCTAACCCCTCGAGCTTTAAAATGTTACACTGTTACAACATTGAATTCGTTACGAATAATCTAAAGAATACTTCAAAAAGAGTTCATTATTTCGATTTGGATTCGTACCACCGCATCACCGAATGTAGTCATACTCATACGGGCAGTTTGACGAACTAACCAGCGAGCCCATACAATGCGATGAATTTTTGTCTTCGCGTCCGAGTCACTTTTCCTTTATGTCTTTCTATCTAATGGATAGATGTTATAATTTTAGGGTATCCATAATTTTTTCTTACTTACGTTTTCTTTATGAAATTAATCCATACCCTCAAGTTATAACTACAACGTTTGATGTAAACGACGAAGTTACCCCAGTTGTATTAAAATTTACTTTGCTACACCAATTTTGCAATTCAAACACATCATTAAGAATAATACAAAAAGTATTCATATGCCCAGATGCAACAAGAACCATCGAATCATTGGTTATCCTGTGATTACCGCGAGCTCTTAGCAACTAAGCCAGATAGCTATTTAATAAATTCATAAATTACTAATCCACTTTGCTTGTCCATATACGCAATAATAAAAATCTTAATGTATTATTGAAAAAAAAAAACAAATATTAAACTGAGAGACTTTAAAAAGTAAAAATTAAATTAAATTAATTTTTTCACTAAAACAATACATTAATTACAATAAAATTTTCTTGCAAAATACAAAACCAACTTGGGCCTGTCACGGATTTGAACGCACATTCATGTCTTTTGGGGGGGTAACCACTTAGTGGAGCTGTGTGTAGCACTAAATATTATATTGTTAAATGGAGGTATTCCGTTTGAGCACCTATTTTTAGGGCACCTAGACATTATTAACAGAAGTCGATGTATGTTCCAATTTTGATCAAGCTTCAAAAGAACCTCCAACAGCGATAGTTAGGAGACATAAATATAATAAAAAAGCTCATGATCTGAGAATTTAAGGGACAACATCACCGAAGGAATAGGCTTCGGAGGTGTAAGTATACCCAATTTTTTTTTCCAGTTGTTATTTTTACTAATTAAAGTCATTGCTGTTTTAACTGATTTGAATTCATTTAATTTAGCGTGCTACGAGATCGGTTTACAATATGATAAGAAAGACAGAATTCAAAAAAAATATGCAAAGGGTAAGCATACACAAAATTCCTTCAGAAATACATAAAACTATTTATAACACATTGTCCTCTCTTTGCTGACCTACACATAATTTAAATATTCGCAGCAAAGTATGTCGACTTCGACACAAAAGCCATTGGGCGAAGGGGTAAGCAATTGATCTACTTTTTACTCTATAGCAAACAAAATTCGTTCGTTTCATAAAAAAATACTTATTTATTTATACTATACATATTATTTTACATTTATGTGCTTTGGAATTACACAATCTAATTCCCCATCCCCATTTTATCATCGGACGAGCAGAAATATGGCAAAGCCTCACCGTATATAGTTGGAGTTCCATGGACCCGAACAAAACGCTATGGTTCCACATATTGTGCGAACCGCCAGTCTGTGAAATTCAATACCAGCTTCTCTGTTGCCTGATCATTATAATCTGGATCTATTCAAAGTTCGAGTGAATCGGTTTCTTCCAAGCAAGCGTGCTCCACCCTAGGCCGCAGCATCGCTTCATATCAGGCGAGTTGCGGCCAAACGGAAACCCATAAAACCCATAAATAAAAAATGTTTTAACACAAAAGCTTAACCATAATTTCCACCGGCATCAGGAACAAAGCCCAGACTGCCGGCGATCAGGGCACCAGAGAGAGGAGCCTCCTCACTATGAGTGCCGTTTCGAGGAGAACAGCATTCTGAATCAAGACCTTGACCCAGCTGCGCAATGCGAGCCTCCTTAGGTGTTGGTCGAGGCTCTTTGCTATTAGTCTATTGACCGAAACGACTGTCAGTTCAATGAATCTCTGTCTTTAGGACTAGATTGAGGTCAAGAGTAGACCCATTTAATAATTAAAAAAAATATATATACATTTACGAGTCCACGACCCACATGTCGTCAACCTCATGTTCTAAGTCAAAATACTTTTTAATACAGTGCTATTACAAACAGACACTTCAATTTTATTTATTGTATCGATGTATAGATTATATTAGGTTGTATCTTTTCAATTATTTTTTTGCGGAGTTTTATAAATGTTTCTAGTTTCGGATATTACGAGAGCTATCTGACTTACGCCGGGTAAGTATTATTATTTTTTGTTTTACAAATAAAAATCGATATCGACATAAAATAAATCATAGTAAGTATAAAGAAAACTCTATTTACACAATATCCTATTTTAATTATTGTTTAGTTTCTGTGATCATGTACTCAATTGTTATTTTATGCCGACTAATAAAAAAGGAAGTTGTGAATTTGTCTATTTTTATGCTAGTAGGTTCGTTACGCAATTTCTATACTTTGTTGATTGTACTTTATTTAAAAGGTTATGTCATACTATCTGTTATAAATAAATATCTGATGAATACCATACCTTCGGAGATAGAGAACTCTTCTATGGATGACACCAAATCACCCGCAAATGTTCAATCGTATTTCGAATTTATACTGGCTTGTCCAAATAGTGACGTCATAATTTTTTTTTAATTTTTACTCGTCTTTTTCACATTGTTTAACGTTAACTAGAGGCATTCTCTAATCTAAATAAACTCAAAAGTAAAAAAGCCGTGTTTAAATAAAAGTAAACTTTTTTTGATGCGGTTCCCATGCAATTCTCAAGGAACTATAACTCGAAAACTATCAAGAATCGCCGAACATGCATGGGGTATTTTCGGACACTGCCTGAGCATGACGAATCATTTTTTATGAGGTCACTATTTGGATCATCTGTATTAGAAGTATTGTTGTAGTTCACGTTACGGTCCTCCATACTTCCTGAAGTATTTGATAGTGTCCCTGTCTGGAGCTGCGGACGCAGTTTGTCCGTACCGGTTTGAGCTATCCTTTAAAGTAATAAGTAAGCCTTTGATGAATAGATGGCGTTTTGAACCACTTAATATGTTTTTACTACGTGCATGGCGATTGTTTGTTTTACTGTAATATCTGCTTTGCTAACACATGACGTTTTTTTTGCGTAAAATACTGACACACAAGTATCGTTGCATTCTAACCAAAGTAATCGTAAAATGTGTGACATATGAATGCGACGAAATCGTATGCCGCGTGACCGATCGCTTTGGTTAGTACCTACGTGGAATAAGTGATACCCAATTTTTTGTAAAACTCAACGTCATTTAATTTATGTTTAGTCTATTTTATTTATCATTTTACACCTACTAGGACATGGTTATGGACAAGGTTCATGAAGAAAAGCCTGATTACGGCCAACCACCATACATGTCAGATGCAGAGGTAAGCAAAATACTATATCCTAGGATTTAATGTTTTTTTTTCAGTAATTAAAAACGATATTATGTCCTTGTAAGACCAAAGCGTTAGTTAACTCTTCACGCGAGACTAGAGAGCTGGCATATTTTTTGATCAAAGAATCAGTAGGTATTACCATACAACTGGGCAGTGTTGCAAGCGTTTAAGGCACTTTTCCTGTTGAAAGAATGATGGTGAATTTTTTGATGCCGATTGTACTGCATGCATTTTTTGCCTTTACGGACCTTTATGGACATTTTTTTTTAAGATCAAGTGTCATATTTCAGTTAGCTTCAATAATTGGTTCGTCAGTGAAACGAGTAAGTACACTTTTCTCACAAATAAATCAGCAATTTTCGTGTCCAAGTATAAAAGTAATTATAGTTATTTTTTCCCACTGCCCAAAAAATAAAGCCCAAGTAGGTTTTTCTGAATTATAAATATAATAAGACAAACTTATTCTTATATTCATTAATGTTCTGTATTTTTTTATTCAATAAAAATTGGAAGAATTATGGTGTGTATATTATTTACCTAAAATATTACAGTCTGGTGAAGAAATTACAGAACCAAGACAGATAGGTCAAGAGGTAAGTACATTACATAATCATAGATATCATACTCAGCATATACAGGGTGGAAAGGACACCGATGCACAAACGCTTACTACGTCGTCTTCATCATCATATTCCTGCCCTTGTTCTATGTTATTTAGTGTCAGCGCAACGTTTTTTTCTTCCATTCTCCTCTGTCAACCGTCACGGTAACATTTACTTCTTTATCTTTCATATCATTCCTCACACAATCCATCTATCGTCTCTTTGGTCTTTCTCTCCCTCTCCATCCATCAACGTTTATATTCATCACTCTTTTAGTCATAAGCGATTCGTCCCTCCTCATCACATGTCCATAACAAGACAGTCGATTCCCTTTCAACTTTTCTGTAACTGGCGCAAAGGAGATGGCCAGTTTTGGGCCAAAGTATGTACAGAAACGATATGTATATTAAAAAAGACTAGATTTTTTACTGATTAAAAATAACATGTAACAATAATAACTTTCTACCGGAATGAGCTAAAAATTATAATTTGAAATATGGTTTTAAATTGAATGTAGTTCTAAAACTAGCTCCGTAAACAAGCTGTCAGGTCATTACGAGTTCGTTCTAAAACTAGTAGTTCTAAAGAAGTTACTAAAAAAACGATATCTATTTTGTTTTAGCATTGGTCATGAACATTATAATCATTTATAAAAGAAAAAAGGACATTTGATGAAATTATTGTTGTTTTAGTAATAGTTATTTATTTATTTAACAACAATAGCATCGTTTAAAATCGTGTATCGGTTAACTGTTTCAAAACGAAAAAATATCGATGTTTGTCAAAATGTCAATGTCACGTCACTCCCGGCAAGTCCCGTCATTCGTTTTCGTACTCGTGCGGATGTGCTTATTATTCGATTTCTGCTATTTTTCTGACGACTTTGGATTGATTTTACGGACTTGGACACCGATTGCTTATCGACTGGATAATGGTGAATTGCGTGAGTAGTGGTATTACTGACCGTAGCAACGCTACTGGAAGTGTGCCTTTACATGATGAAGCAGTTCTTTCCATAATAAGGGCAAGGACTGTCGTCAAACAGTGGCAAGGTACCAAAATACCATCACACCTCCAGCACCATTCCTGTATGATATATTAATTGAGTATGAAAATGAAGATGAATAAAATATTGAAAAAATAACTTGTGTTTATTTTACCTACCTAATTCCTTTTTTGTGCTATGCAATAATATGCTAATTAAATCAATGTGTTTATTTGATTATGGTATTTACAACACATTTTGGAGTTTTATAGGTACAATTCTTACCATCTGCCGCATAACCTAACCTAGTGACCCAAAAACTTATTTTCTTCCTAATTCCCATAGAATTTAAAAACAAATCTTTCTGATATGAATATGTTAGTGTTTTATCTATTAAATAATACATAAATGATTACTGTTCATATTTGGCCCAACGATGTATGGATTTCTGGCGATCTCCTTTTAACCTTCCTTTAATATACTCGTTCCTTACCTTATCCATTCTAGTCACACCACACATCCACCTCACGTCGTATTTAGTAGGTAAATCATAATTATGAACATAGAAAACCACATATATTTTTTATCGGTATTACTACATTTTTTTTTTTTTAATTACCGATGAAAATTTTCAGAAAAGATTCAGAACAAATTCATTTAAATAGTTACGAGCGATAGACCGTACAAGACAAAGAAAATCGTAATCCAATACTTGTTACTACTTAGTAACAAATCGGTCTAGCTGTCAGGGCGCTTGTCAATTAGCATTCGTGTGTCAAAATCCAAAATGTTTGGGATCAAAATTGTTGTATGAAAATATTCTCAATGTTCGCTCTATAAGTATTTTAAATCTCTTTGGTTCAGAATGTTGTACTGAATTGAATACGTGGGAAGCGGTTGTGCATCAGTCTCCCTTCCACCTTGTATAGTTCCCACTACTGGTATACATACCTCCTCTCCATGAGGAGAGTCAGCCAACATAAACCACGCAGGACCAGTGTGGGTTTGTACATTTCACATGTC
This sequence comes from Eurois occulta, assembly GCA_950022335.1. Taxonomy (NCBI): domain Eukaryota; kingdom Metazoa; phylum Arthropoda; class Insecta; order Lepidoptera; family Noctuidae; genus Eurois; species Eurois occulta. Next base: position 5,515,458 of record OX465481.1, on the reverse strand, counting down.
TTCTATTAAGAAATCAAAAATCTCAAAAAAAAAAACAAATCTTTTGTTTTCTATTAAAACGATGAACCTAATAATTATATTAGATTCATCGTTTTAAGAGTAATGTTGATGAAATTAATAACACAAATTAATATTCCTAGCTTTATTAAAAATGCTTTATTTTTTAAATATTACAGATGGTAAATAATGGGACGTAAGAATCTGTTATGTAATAATTTGTAAACCAATTACTTTTTTTTTCTCAATTTGAGTTCTTTTTTGCGTTGTCTTCCAATATGGAAATTGGACAGTGTTGCCTTATAAAATAGGAATAAGAAAAAATATTCGTAATTTAAGATCCCCAATTTATACATTTTATGCTCCGTTTACGTTTGAATAATTTAGTATTTTTTTGCTGATTATATTTTTCATTGTATTTTTTTTTTTTGCTCAAAGCCTGTTCAGAGGATTTGGATCCATCCCTCCAACCGGGATCATAGGATACCCTAATAGAAAATTTATGTTCGAGTAGGTACTATTTATCATTATATTATACCTACACAATACACATATTTTTGTAATGAAATTTTTTTTTTATATTTGCTTTGCACGTTATCATTATTAATTTAAATGTTAAGTCTTTATTCTTATTTTTAACCCCAATAAATTGTGATAAGAGCAGGAGAACGATGGCTTTATTGATATGATTGAGTGACCCTTTGTCCAAAAAACATCTAAAATACTTTGGAGTGGAGTTATGGTCTTTGCAGAGTGATGAATTGAAGATTACTTTATTCTTTTTTATTGGGACGTTTTTCTCATTGTTCCCAATAAATCTTGCAAAAATAAACACAGAAGTCTCTCATTTATTTACTTCTACTGTGTTTTTTTCAAATCAATAGTCATTTATTCAAATGAGTCTGAAAATCGGCACGTTTTGAACGTCAATTACCCAAGACGGTCCCCCAAAAAGTCCGCCCTTCGCCACTTCCTAGTGTTTTGACTGGAAAGAAGAAGCGGCGAAACAAACCTGTTAACCTCCTTCATGCTAATAAAGATAATGCACAAACACCTAAACCTATGTTAACACGTCACAAAATATTCAGTCCTAAGTGGAAATCCCCGCGAAGGCCGCGTCCCAACCAAAGCAATCGTTCCGTGAACAGGGGATTCTCGCATTCTGTTCGGTGAACCTGAACGCGGTTTCATGCGGACGCGGTTCTTTCCGGTATTCCGATTAAAATAGTGGTATACGAAAGCGATGATCGCATTTTCGTATTTATTGTATGACTATTTCATGAAAAAGTCATTCAATGGAATTAAATGAACTTTTAATAAATTAAAATCATACTCATAACTCAATAAAAATCATTAAAATCATCAATACAACCCGTATTGATAATTTTAATGATTTTAATTGAGTAAATACATGTGTATTACGCCTGCAAATCACATTTTGGTGAATAAACAGCATAACACTGACCGGCAAATTGCAAAGAAAGTTACCTTAATCTTACGTTACCTTATGCTCAGAAATAAAATCTTATTTTAATATGCCAATTGAGTCATTGAAAATAATCGTCAGGTATTGCCGGTACATTATTGGATAAGTTTTTAATAGTTGTACAAGGATATTTTTGGCGTGCGGCCTAAATCAAAACGGATGCCGCCATTTAGTTTTTTCTATACACAAAATAATTATGTACTCCTACGAACCCTTTCTTTCTTTCTTTCTCCTGTCAATGTTACCTAAGCATTAAAAAATCCTTGTAAAGAAGTTCTAATTTCAATGATTTTTTTTATTTTACAGACCAAAGTTCGACCAGGTAATTACAAAACTTCTTATAAAAATTATTTTCAGTTAAAATTGTTTTTGAGAAACAATAGTTTATGATTTAAATTTAATATCTAGATAATTATTATAAGAAGATACTTTAAGAGAATTTAATATCTTGATATTAAGAAATAATTTATGACAGACAAACCAAATATTAAAACAAAATTAACAGAATTATCGTTAATTTTGTTTTAATATTTGTACACCGTTGACCGCAAAACATAGAGATCTCTTAATTTTATATCTACACACTTTACACCTATGTTTAGCAAATAAAAAAACGTTGACCTTGACTTTAAGTTATTCATTCATTATTTTCGCTTAAAATTATAATTTTGGTTCTGCGATAACACTTACAATATGTCCACAGCTGTATATTATATATCTACAGCGGGTTCGGAATATGGGACCTAGGAAGAAAAGGAGGTAAATGATTTTAATATATGATTATACTACGTGTAAACTGACCCTTCACGAAGCTGGCAACAAAACATTCTGTTCATCAAACTAAATAACTCTATGCAAAAATTATTGCTGGGAAACGACTTTTTTTGGGGTAAAAATCACGTTTTATGGTAGAACTCAATGTTTCGCACTCAACACACTATGCTGATGGATGCATTGAGTAGTACGGTGGTTGTGGAGGCATTTAAAGTAAAATAATAACTTTAGAAACTTGGATTTTTTTTAAAAAAACTTGTGAAAAAGTTGGAACTTTGACCACTAATATTTCCGTAACTAGAACAAGTGCCTTTCAGATTCGTTAAGGGTATTTTTACACTCTTTATACGTACACTCACTCTATGATGTTCTCACAGCTGGGACATAGGCCTGCTCTCTATAAAATGGATTTATTAACCACTATGCGGGTCCAAAGTAGTGATAATGAAATAAATTATATAACATCACGCCTGTAACCCCGAAGGGCAGAGGTGTACCTTAAAGTACACCCACGTTTTGTCAATTATGTTAAAGTCCATTTAATAGGGGGCGAGCCTAATGCCATCAACCGAGCACGAATCCAGTGCCTCTTACTAGGGAATTTCTGAAGGAAAAATCCAATGATACGTTGCCTGACTTGGGAATCGAAACCAGTACCTCGTGCTCAGCAGTTGCGTTTGCGATCACTGGACCAAAGAGACAGCCAATAAATAAATAAATTATACAAAGTAAACAGCAGGTCTCTCGCAGGTCTGCTGGAAGAAATTTCTTATGAAATAAGCAGTACCTATGTGCTCTTCTATGTTAATATAATTTGTCCTGTTAAGTATCTGTGTGTACATAAATAAATAAATAAAATACCTGTCTGGGTTCTTCGAACCCGTGGGTTTCCACTTACGAAATCTAAAGTATCGTGTGGTAGTGTGGTGGTATCCACTGGGTCGCCATAGCTCCGCATCCGTACACAAATCTAAGGTTGCAGACCAAACTGAAACTTGTCAATAATCTTAAACTTCTTTTAATGAAAAACAAAAAAAAAATACACTTCTTACTCACCCAACTATGCTCGTCTCATTAATGTCTCAAATCTACCTTAAAATTAAAATATCTCATCCTGACACTCTTGCTTTATTTATTTAGATACAAACCAGACACTCAACACAAAAAATAACCACTCATAAAGCCTCATTTAGACACATGCTGCATTATATGAAATTCTCACATATTTATGTTGAAATAATTCTGATTATTTTTTGTAATAATCAAATCCATTTTTAGGGTTCCGTACCCAAAGGGTAAAACGGGACCCTATTACTAAGACTTCGCTGTCTGTCTGTCTGTCTCCAGGCTGTATCTCATAAACCGTGATAGCTAGAAAGCTGAAATTTTCACAAATGATGTATTACTATTGCCGCTATAACAACAAATACTAAAAATTAAAAAAAAAAGAAAATATTAAGGGGGGCTCCCATACAACAGATATGATTTTTTTTGCCGTTTTTATACGGAACCCTTCGTGCGCGAGTCCGACTCGCACTTGGCCGGTTTTTTTTTATTTGTAAGAAAAACATAATTATCAGTAGGTATACCTAAAAGTAAAATTTTATTTTATTCAAATTTTATTTTCAGACAGAAAAAACCACACGATTTGGTGAGTCATCATTCTTCTTCCCTTATCCCAATTTATTTGTGGTCGGCGCAGCACGTCTTTTTCTTCCATTCTTCTCTATTACTCGTCATCTCAGCAGTCACCTCCTTTCTAGCCATATCATCCTTCACACAGTCCATCATTCTTTGTTCTTTCGTTTCTTTGGTCTTCTTCTACTTTTATACCCATCCACAGTCATACTCAAAAGTTTCCTCACGACATTTTCCTTATTCCTCCGCACCACATGCCCACACCACGACAGCTAATTACCACACAACTTTTCAGTCACCGGCGCCACTTTCAGAATTCCTCATAAGTACTCATTTCTTATTTTATCCATTTACGTAACACTACATTTCCCCCTTATCATTTTCATCTCAGTCACATGCAAATGCTTTTCATTCATCTCTTTTGGATGCGGTGAGTATTGATAGTAAATCTGACAAAAGATAAATCAGTACATTTCTACTAACTTGTAGGTATAGCGTCAATGAATAAGGCATTCAAATGAAAGAGATTATCCGTTTCTGACTCTTTTTAGGGTTCCGTACCCGAAGGCTAACCAACGGAACCCTATTACTAAGCCTGCGCTGTCCGTCCGTCCGTCTGCCTGTCGGCCAGCTGTATCTCATGATCCTTAATAGGTAGACAGTTCAAATTTTCACAAAATGTTGCCGTTTAACAACAAATGATAAAAAATAAATAAATATTTAAAGGGGGCTCCCCTGGTAAGATGGAACGGAACCCTTCATGCGCGAATCCGACTCGCACTTGATCGGTTTTTTAAGATAAATTTTATAGAATCAGGCTAAACTTTATGGAAATCCACGACATTCAAATATTATGCAAAATAATGATGTAGTTTCTCTGCCACCTTGTATAGGTCTCAAGCTCGTCTTGTCATATTCACCTGTTCATGACGTGACGTGCTACCATTGTCGTTTTTAATATACCAATTTGTAAAATGATTGTGTTTTAGTATCAATACGCATACGTGGACTTAGAACGCCTAGAAGAGATACTCGAGGACTTCAGACGTCAACAGGCAAATCCAGAGACTGATCACGATGAGTTTTCTATTAGTATAGAAGACAGTAAAGAGGAATTAAAGAGCAAGGAACATCATCCAAACGGGAAGAAGAACTGGTTCCTTGATTCTGCGGTATATATATTTTTATCTTTATATTATTAGTGATTTTAAACTATTTTCTGGTAAAATTTTCTTCAATGACAATCAGTAAATCAAATCAAGTCATTTATTTAAAGTAAGTCAGTTATTGGCACTTTTGAACTGTCGAAGCAGACAACAATGAAATGTAGCTACAGTCCCAGTCACAAGGCATAAAAACTGTGAAAGTACTGTAGTTGCCCATTCCAAAGCGTAAATTGGTTGACTGGTAGAAAATGCCTATGGCATTAAGTCCGCCTCTGTACTCTGTGCTTGAAGTGTTAAATAAATAAATAAATCTGAATGGAGAAGAACGGGCAAGAAACACCATAGACAATCTTTTAAATCATAATATTGTTACAAAAAACTTGGTTACATCATTCATGTTGAGATAGTACATTATGGGAGAACGATGTAGCAAGATATGCACGTTAAAGTGTCTGAAGCAAAAATGAAAAAAGACAATTCAAAAATAAAATAATTAATTCAAATAAGCCGTGGCAACCAAGAGATGACCAGTCATAACTGAGCGCCTGTTCGAGAACATGACGTATGGATCAGCACTATTGAACTCAATTTTTCAAGGGAACTAAACGATCCGACACACGCGCCACCATCAGTGAGATATTTCAAGTGAGCTTGACATACTCTCAACCGTCAGGGCACATTCAAGTCAAGAAAAGACGTAGGTTTCCAGCGAATGATAGCTTTCTAGTACATAGTACACACACAATATGGGTTATGCGATTATATAATGCTAAAGAAATTGAATTTATATAATGCAAAGATAGTTGTACAATCTTCAGCTACTCCACAATACTATTTAATGCTATCAATTTATGCGCCCCTGTCCATGTGGAGCAGGACCGGCCGTAAATATGACAACCTCGTATTCATAACCAGTAATCAAAATCAAAAGTTATTCATTCAAACTAAGCCTAAGATCAGCAATTTTTGAAACTCAAAGTCAAAGTATTTATTTGTGTGATTTTTGGTGATACAGTAGGTTTTATAGTAAGGTTATGGTAACTCAAAAAACTACCCATTGAGCAATATAACAATCATCATCTGCCTAGCCTTTTCCCAACTCTGTTGTGGTCGGCTTCCAGTCTAACCGGATGCAGCTGAATACCAGTATTTTACATGGAGTGACTGCCTATCTGACCTCCACAACCAAGTTAGTACTGGGTAATACTATACCCCATGGTAAGACTGGTTGTCAGACTTATTGAGGCACAGATTACCTATAACGACTGTCAACGATCTACAAATGACAGCCGGGACCAACGACTTAACGTGCTTTCCGAGGCACGGAGGAAATTCGGTATGTAATGGGTGGTCACCCATCTACAGTCCAACCTAGGCAAGCACGGCTTAACCTAAAGATCGATCTGACCGGCTGTTATTATTTAGCCACGAGCCCCTCAATTCAGCAATATAAGAATTTAAAATCGATATAACATTCAAATTCACAAACATTTCGATGTTTAGGATACAACCAATAATTTTTATAAAAAATTTTACATTCAATTCATTCAATCAGAATACATTTAATTAGTCAAGTTTTTGAATTATCAAATATAAAATATATAATTATCAGCTTAGTTTGTTACATTTATCAAAAAGAAATTCGTCAATATAGTAGTATTAAAAAGTTACTCAGTTTCCATTTAAATTGTGTCAAGTGTTTTGTAATGTCAATTACACCAGACAGACCGTCTTGGGTTCGAACTCAAGACCTATGACTTGGCAGTCCGATGGTCACACCACTAGACTATCACTGCTTTATAGTGACACCAAAAAATCTAAACTTCTTGGTTTCCTTTCCAGGACTCATTCAACCACATCAAGATCGATATAGAAGCTCCAGATATGTCAGAATTCATGCCTAAACCAGTATTAGCAGAGGACGTCAAAAAGTGGTGGTTTTATCATCAGGTGATTATTTTCTGGCTTGTCTGGTGAAGCCAAGGCAAGCTTAGACCCTTATCTCATTGTTGACGAAGAAGCGACCAGCAATTGATTTCTTCCTAATAAGTTTGAAGGTCCCATGACAGTGCCGGTGGACAGTGAGTAATGGGCTAGCTCGCCTTCCGTCCGTCTTATGACGACAGGCCATGAAGCAAAGAGATACCGCGACCCTGGAACACAAAGGGCAAAGAAGGGACATGGATAGGTTTTAGTCAGTACAAGTCTGACTCTCCCTTCCACTCCGCCCAGAGCGGGAGGGGTCGGTTGATGATTTCCCATCCGAAAAAAAAGGCGCTATGACAGTAAAAGAGATACAAAGTGTCATAGTGATTAATATTGAATTGTCACGTTGGTCTAGTGGAGACAAGCGCCACTGCTGAGCTTGAGGTCCTAGGCTCGGGCAAATTGTTATTTGGTTTTTCCTACGGGAATTTCTCAGTAACAGCTACGAAGTCTGGTTTTATACTCGGTTGATGGCAATAGACTCGTCACCTATTGGGATTTAAAAATTAATTTAACTGACGACATGTAGGTATTCTATCAGGTACACCTCTGCCTACCTTCCGGGGATTACAGGTGTGATGTTATGTAAAAATAACGTCATTATTCCTGATGGTGCTTCAAAAACTAATCACATCTTTTTTTTCAGGATGACTTTATCCCTTTTAAGGAAGGATAATGCGAAATTTTCAGAAATAAAGTTTTTAATTTTTACAGTTGTTTTTAATTCCTTCTACATACGAGTACATAAGTCGTTTCATCGTTTCTTAAAGACATACAAAATGCTTTGTAACCCAAAATTATAGCTTGCTTGATACACATGCATTAGAATAAATTGTCCGAATCTTTTATTATACAGCGTGTAACGGAAGGGGGTATCAACCCTGAAGGAGGTGAATGTGCTCATGAAACTCAACAACTTTCCCCAAAGAACATAGGTCGAAATATGAAAAACAAATTTGGCCCTCCCTTACAAAACTGACTACCAGCTGATTGATTTACTATGGGAGGGCCAAATTTTTTTTTCATATTTCGACCTATGTTCTTTGGGGAAAGTTGTTGAGTTTCATGAGCACATTCACCTCCTTCAGAGTTGATACCCCCCCTTCCGTTACACGCTGTATATAAAACTAACGACCCGCCTCGGCTTCCCACGGGTGCATCATACATATAAAAATTCCTCTTGAATCAATCTATCTATTGCTGAAAACTGCATTAAAATCCGTTGCGTTGTTTAAAAGATCTAAACGTACAAACAGCGGGAGCCACTTTGTTTTATGCTATGTAAAGATTTCGTGAAACGACACACCAATGTAAATTACGTGACGGACTTTGGGCCCGATATATCTTTTTTTTTGTTAGCTAGAATTGTCCTACTACTGGGCCGGCAGTCTCGACATAGATACCGACACTGTCGCAAACTTTCGATCGCTTATTATGAACGATAAAATTCGGTTGCAATAAATAGTAATAACGGTGTTTGCGAGAAACGCATCTTGGATGTTCAGACTTACATTTCTCGCAAGCAACATTATTGCAACCGATTTTTTCCGTTATTATTAAGCGATCCAAAGTTTGCGACAGCGTCGGTATCTATGTCGAGACTGCCGGGCCCTGGGCAAAGAGAGATTTCTCGATGTTGCGCCTTTTTTCGACAATTAACGAGAAAGCCATCCAACGCGTCTCAACACCTCTTCTTCGGTCAGCCGCAACCCTGTATAGCTGTCTCAGGGCTCCAGTTTTGTGAAATATCGGCCCACGGGTTCTTAGATCATCTACACTATCTATTCTAGTGGTCTTATAAATGAGTAAGTAACTCTAGTGTCCTCTAGATAAGAGTTACTTACTCACTTATCTGTCTATTATCTTTTGGGTATATAAGACAAAATGAGCTATATTTACTCAAAATATCAAATTTACTGCTTTATATACTAATGTCCCGACAGCTGAAAGAAACGACCGAATAAAATACTGAAAATTCCGAAAATCAAGACAGCATTTGCTGACATAATATTTTTCCACTAGCTTAAATTGCGTTTTACCGAAAACTACAGTTAGTCATTTTCATCGTAATTTTCATGGATTAGTTTATTATTTTTCGTAGAATTGTAATTTGAGTGAGCTCATGATTGTTTGATAAAAACAACATTTTTGTCGGTTAATTTTGTATTCGTTTTCCGGTAATTCTTTTTAACCAAATATAGCATTACAGTCAACCACAGATCGTTGGAAGTTAATTTGTTTTTCGGAAGCTTTATTATTTTCCTTATCTTTTCACACTTTATCGGCTGAACGGATTTAAATGAAATTTGGCACACGTTGTAAAAACATTACCCATTACCTCTGCGTAGACGAGACCAGGATCAAAGGCAATATTGGAATTTGGAATACATATTTAGAACATTTTCTTGTCTTTTTTGACTTAGTTGCAAATTGTCACATTTGAACAGATCGAAAATTTACTTTTACATTCTACATTACATACCTTAAATAATAATAAAATATGTACATATATAAACAGAAAAGATTTAAGGGGCTTCGAAAAAAATTGTCCGCATCGCTGTCAACGTGGAAAGTACCCAGAAAGCTGGCAGCATTACCACGTTAAATGCCAAAGCTGAATCTTTGGCCAAGAAATAGGCCAACCCTCTGGTCACGAGACGAGACCGCCAACCGTTTGGCGATATCCCAAAATACTAGGTGGAATGGTGGTCTAATATGGTACTATGAAATAATGGTAGCTTTGATTTTCCACCTTTAAGCAAACAACCGAATCTTGATGCAAAATTCGAAAGCATCAGAAATTCCGCCACCCTTTTAAGGATCCACCATAAACCATGACATTACATCACGAGCTAAGGGTTCTTTCGTTTTGTTTCGTCAAAGTTCGAAGGCACGAAATAATACCCCGGGGAATAGCCGAGGCGTCTTGGAACTTGCCTCATGCACTATTCATGGGCGAACCTTACCATGCTCTATTTTAGAGTGCCCCGGTTTGAAAATAGAGTGGCGACTATTTTTTTAAATATCGAAGACTAGCTTTTGCTCTCGTTAATTTAGAATTTGACAATCAATTCGGGTTGTACTCGGACTGTAATAATAGAATTCAATCATGATTCGAAAGACACATGGCGCCATCTTTTTTTCATAAAAAAAAATTATTTAAGTCTCACCATTAAAAACAAATAATTTAGTGGGTATACCTACATGATTTTTTTTTCAATGGTTGGTTGGTTTCATAAGAACGTTATTGTTATTTTCCTCAGGAACAGTACTTTTTTCGAGATGAAAGGTACCTCGTGTTCGTGTCTGTACACCTGACAACGACGAATTTTGAGTTTGAGTTTGACGTGCAAAATTTCAGGATGTTCGATTCAGTGGTTTAGGCGTGAAAAGGGAACAAACAAACAAACAAACTTTCACATTTATAATATTAGTCAGGATAGGACATAACCTCCTTCCTGTAGGTTGACTGCTTCGTTGGTCTAGTAGTCGCAAGCACGACTGCGAATCGAGCCCAGCACGAGGTTCTGGGTTCGATTCGCAGGTCAAGCAAAGTGTTATAGGTTTTTCCTTCAGAATTTTTTCAATAGTGGCCACGGAGTCTGGATTTGTGCCCGGTTGACGGCAATAGTCTCGCCCCCTATTTCTTGGACTTAAATGTAACTGGCGCAATGTGTGGGTGTAATATTACGTACACTCTCTGCCTAACCTTTCGGGGATTACAGGCGTGAGGTTATGTTATGTAACCTCCTTTCTATAGGTGTACGAAGTTAACTGTAAGAGCCATAGTTTCAAAAAAAACAGCTGATCTATACATTTTGACCGTGTAGCACTTGTACTTTTATACGGATCAGTTGAGTTTTAAGTTAATCATCTGCCTAGCCTTTTTTAAACTATTTTGGGGTCGGCTTCCAGTCTAACCGGATGCAGCTGAATACCAGTATTTTACGTGGAGCGACTGCCTATCTGACCTGCACAACCCAGTTAGTACTGGATAATACGATACCCTTTGGTAAGACTGGTTGTCAGACTTTTGGGCCACTGACTACCTGTAACGACTGTCAAAGATCTACAAATGACAACCGGGACCAACGGCTTAACGTGCTTTCCGAGGCACGGAGGAAACTCGGTATGTAATGGGTGGTCACCCATCCACGGATCAACCTAGACAAGCGCAGCTTAACCTAAAGATCGACCCGAGTGGCGGTTATTTTCAGCCACGAGCTCCTCTTCAGTTTTAAGTTAATCAACGAAAAATTTAAACACTGGAGGATCTAGAATCATGTACTGAATGAATGATCATTAGTTATGTAGGTAAAAGCTTGCCACGAGTATTTAAGAATGTGTTTAAATAGAGATTCCCTTTTTACATGCGTTTTAAACGTAACTAGCAATGTACTGCCTGCCCCCTACTCGCTTCGGCGAACATTTTTCAATATTATTATAATGTTCTTTTTTTCTAAAAAAAACTTTGCCCACACTAGGAATGTCTCCTGTATCGTGGGTGCGTTCACAAACATTTAAACTCACATACACAAACAGCCAGACCCGGAACAGCTATCTGCAGGCCGTACAAATATTTAATCCGTGCGGGGATCGAACCTGCGACACGCAGCGTAGCAGTCAATCACTCAGCTACTGCGCCGACCGTGCCGTCGTGATTGAAATATTGATCGCTCAATTTTGTACCATCTGAAGCCAAAAATAAAAAACACAAAAATACCCTTGCTACTCCATTTGCATAGTTAATGAAGAATAATCATTCAAAATGTTTTAATTAAGATTTCATCTTTGAAATTTCTTTGAAAGGATAAAATTAAACAATTCTTGATTATTAGTTTCGGTTGAGTTTTGAATAATTTCACACCTCATCGCACAGTCTGTGATCTGTTATAGGTTTGAACTTTTGAAGTCTACTAAAATAGTCTAGCTGATCTTAATAAAATAGAGAGACCCTGAAACCTCCGTCTTTGTAACCATAACATCACGCCTGTAATCCCCGAAGGATTAAGCAGAGGTCTACCTATTAGTATACCCACATTTCGTCAGTTATGTTTAAGTCCCAGGTACGGGGCGAGCCTATTGTCATCAACCGGGCACAAATCCAGATTCTGCTTCTGAGGAATTGAACCTGATGAAAAAACCCAATAACAATTTGCCCGACCTGGTAATTGATCCCGGGACCTCATGCTCAGCAGTCGCGATTACGACTACTAAACCAACTCATTTATTTTATTGGTGTAAGGCAGTGTAAAGCTGCTGCGGGACTGTTCGAAAGAGACACCGCGGCCCTGGAATATAAAGGGCAAAAGAAGGAACATGGGTGGTGTTTGGTCAGTAAAAGTCTGACACTCCCTTCTGCTCCGCCCAGAGCGGGAGGAGTAATTTGATGATTTCCTATCCGAAAAAAAAAAGGCAGTGTAAAGCTGATTTTTTTTATATGCCTCTATCAAACATACGTAAAAGAAATTGTATGAGTATACTTATTAGAAACTAGCGGCTAGTCCCGGCTTTGCACGGGTGCCTATGTTACTCAGGGTGAATGTAGCTTTCTAATGGTGAAAGAATTTTTGAAATCGGCACAGTAGTTTTTGAGTTTATTCATTACAAACATACAGACACACAAAAATACAAATTTTTCCTCTTTATAATATTAGTGTAGATTGTTTAATAGCGTTCGGCAGCTAGGTAAACACACACAGTCACACATAACACAGACACAAAGACAACAGGTAGTCAGTGGCCCGAAAGTCTGACAGCCAGTCTTACCTTAGGATATCGTATTACCCAGTTTTGTGGATTTCAGATAGGCAGTCGCTCCATGTCAAATATTGGTATTCAGCTGCATCCGGTTAGACTGGGAGCCGACCCCAAGATAGTTGGGAAAAGGCTAGGCAGATGATGATGATGATGATGATGATGGCAGCTAGGTAAACGTACTCACACTATCTCTCACATCTCACATAAACGATCAATTTATGTTTACCTTATTGGGTTGTAAATTAAGTTTTTATGATTTTATTACGGTCGAAAAACAAAGTCTTTTCTACATTTTCTTAAATATTCCTGAAAACAGAAATTGTTTTTCAAGTTAACTTAATTACAAACTTGTCTACAGTGATTGATAAAAATTATAAATTATTTCATTTTCCGTTTTTTTAATAATTTACACCTTTACACAAGGTATGATTGATTCGTGCAATGCAGCAGTGAAACAGCATTATTATTGTCGACCATTTCCCCAAATGACTGGCAGAATTGACGGATTAATTTCGCTTTGCCCCACCGATTTGTCCCAAAGTGGAACTTATCTGAAATTTTGATGTCCACTTTGACCCACTAGAAGTGACGCTATAACGTGTTGGATTTCAACAAAAATGAAATTGTATACAATCCACTTTGTCCCACTGGTGGAACAACTTTTTCTTAGCGTGTTTAATGGTAATCTAAACTCAGTTGGCCCAAAACTTGGCTATGAGTTTTGTTCTATCACTAGTGTCCATCAATTTTTGTATTATGCAGGCATCCGGGCACACAAAACAGGATAACATGGGATAATTAGCTAGGGCAGAGTGGAATGGTCCGAATTGTCGCCATAATTAATTAATATGAACCGACCTACATTGTGGCGTGTATCCCCGCGGGTACACCCTGCACAATTACGTAATATCTTGCTATTACTTGATCCAATTACCGGTGCATGCTCTGATTAGTTATGCAAATTCAACGGTTATGACGTTGTTTAGGTGTAAGTTAATGCTAGACACTTCGATATTATTTAAATATAAAGCCGGGAGCAGCGATGGCCCAGTGGGAGCTGCGGTGGCCCAGTGGTGGTAGCCCCGACTTACGAACAGTAAGTCGTTGGTCCGAACCCAGACAGGCGCATTACTTTGTGTTGTTTATTTCATTACCACTGCTCCACTGCACTGCAACCGGCATGTCCTAGAACCAAAACTTCTATGACATGTGACATCTACCAACCCGCACTGGGCTCGCGTGGTGGATTATAGCCCACTCCCTCTCATAGAGAAGGAGGCCGAGTGTCCCAGCAGTGGGAACATTATAAGCCGATTATGCAAAGCAGTACCTACCTATTTACATAGTATCGTGCAAATTGAACCATATGTGCGCGGTTTTCCAAAAACAGACATTGTCTACATGTTTGAAAAGGAAGTCGCGACCGCAGTATTCATGAAAATTGTGTCTGAATACCGTGAAATTTTACTGTAGTGTAGTTTGTAGTTATTTTGTTTTCATTGTTTTGTTCTCTAGACCTGTAGAAAAAATATCTACAGGTCTAGAGTGTTCCACAATTTGTGTCCAAGTAATACGATGCATCTTTTTCCCCGTCGCACGGTACAACAGCATTATGTTTTAAAAGGTTTCAAAACAAAAATAAAAAAGCATTGTCAGTTGCTCTTCTTTCTTGAAAAGGCTTAATCTTTGTTAGGTTAACCTGTTTTAGAGAAACGATTCTGTCTTTATGGAATAAGCAAATATTAGTTTATTTATTCAGCATAAATTATGGTTATTTTTGTGGGACTCTGGGTGCTCCACACAATATTTATTAAGAGTGTTTTCAAAAATCACCTGTAATTTTCGTGTAATTTGAAAAAAATCCTTAACAAAACACTCTCATCTGCAGCTTAGCCTTTTCGAATATTTTACATGGAGCGACTGCCTATCTGATTTGCACAACCCATGTTAGTACTGGGTACTATGATACCCCTTGGTAAGACTGGTTGTGTGACTTTCGGACTACTGACTAGCTATAACGACTGTCATAGATCTACAAATGACAGCCGGGACCAACGGTGACTTAACGTGCTTTCCGAGGTACTGAGGAAACTCGGTATGTAATGGGTCACCCATCGACGGACCAACCTAGCCAAGCGCGTCTTAACCTGAAGATCGACCCAAGCGGCTATTATATTTAGCCACAGGCTCCTTGAGATAGGTTAATCAAAATTAGTTTGGAATATTTAGAAGTCTGGAATAGGTTTAGATTTCGAAATCTTTTCAAAGTGGTACGGACTTAGAGACCTGCTTAAATGTTGTTTAAAACTTTAGTTCGCTATGAAAGCAATACCTTCTAAGAATTTAGGCTCAATATTGCCTGTACCTACTTATAACTTTTCAATAATTCAAATTAATATTTAACAAATAACTTGGAAGTTTTGCTGTAAGGTACATAGATGTAAGAAATAACTTAATTTAATCAAAGGAAATTGACTTAGAATTGGTAATAAAAGTTTCTCGTAAGATCATAGCAGGTAAGAGTTGCTAATAAAGTTCTCTCACGAGACTATTTTTGTAATAAAGGGAATAGAAGTTTCCTTAGAAGTTTGTCGTAATTCTTATGAAGAACTTGAACTGTGAAAAACTTTTCTATACAGGGTTATTTGTAAAACACCAGCAACCTCTTAAGAGGTCATTGAACTCATCATTATGAACAACTTTTACTATAACCAAACCAAAAATCGCGAAAAAAATATCAGCTGTTCCCTACATTTTGACGAGTTAATCGATCATAAATGTAGGGAACATAATGATGAGTACAATGACCTCTTAAGAGGTCGGTGGTATTTTACAAATAACCCTGTATATCGAAATATGGTAGGTACCCAAATGAGTACCTATCTCCACATAGAAATTTTTCGTAGGTTATGAAAAAAAAAACCGCTGTTTCCTACAAAGTTGCAATACCTACGCGGCCAAAATGTATTATAATTTATTGCTTCCTTTTATAATGAAAGCGGTGTGTTTTTGTTTTTGTGCTCACACCTATACGTAAGGTTTTGTAATTGGCTTTCTGGTGACTATGGTTACCATTTTTGTTTAGTTTTTTAGCTATAAGTTCTCCATGTACTAAAACAAATAAATAAACTAACCATGAACCCAAATAATAAGAAGAATCAATTTCCTATGACATTATTATGAAATATTATTTTTATCAAGCTTCCATTCCACTTTTCAAAGTTGACATAAGCCGTGGCGGTTAAATAGCACTCGTCGGAGCGTCGCGCCGGCCGGCGTCGCCGCTAATCTTTAGAAAATACAGGAAAGTATTATCTGCTTATGTCTTGACTCACACCGAGAATAAATCCCTGAAGTGCACAAAACATAAATAGGAAAGATTTTAATACTTATTTATGCTGATTATATATGTTAAGACAGGGAAACCAGTAGGAGGATCACTATCCCCAAATATCGACGCCATCCGCCATATTGTCTTCCAGTCTAACCGTGCGACAAGATTCTTCATTGTTGTGTTAACGGTGTCAGGTCAAATGATACACAGTCTTCAATTTCCTGAAATGCTTTAATCAGTACCTACTACTTTTTCTTACAATAATATATGTTATGACAGTTAGGCCTAACATTCCAACTGGTAATGCCCGTCGGCGCTGTGCGACAGACTACTTTTTTTAAAATCAGCAAGTCGTTTTTATAATTATTTGCTAAAATGTGGGTATCACTAACAGACGGCCATTCTGCAGTAGGAATGCCCCCATTCCTAAATTCCACTCGGCCATTCTATCGTACAGGGTATGGCCTCATACCAAAACAAAAAATACAAATAAAAAGAACTTAAATAAAAAAAAACACACTTAATTTAGTAATCATTAATAAAGTTAAATAGGTCTAATCCATAGCATTGACTATACATTTGATAAAATATAGACATAGTTACTTTTATCTAGACATAATATGAATTTTAACATAGTTATAATAATATATTTCTACATAATATAATTCTATATTGTTGGATCAATCAAACTTATTGTATTAATGGGTCGAAACAAAAATGGTTATATGAAATATGAAGCACAAACTAATACACAACTATGAAGACATAATGCTGCTAACAATAAAGTCGTTATCTTCCTTCTTCATGTGAGGCCAGTTCCTAAGGCCCAAATACATAGTTAGTAACAACAATTATTAGGAAGCTCCCGTTTAGCCATCCGAAAGCCACGGTCTGCTCACTTCTTGGGTCATCACACTCATCAGGCCACCCGAGAGCCATTAGCTTGCAATTTAATTAACATTTAGTCAAGAATCTGCCGTTTAGCCACCCGAGAGCCACGGTCTGCCAACAGCTTGTCCGCATCAGCGCTGTCTTATCAGGCTCTCAGTACAAATAACCGGATTGTGCCGATTCTCCGTTATCGACACCAATCTAAGCTGTAAATGACATGGAAATTTGTTTAAGGGCTACCGGCCATTACCACTAGAAATCTACTACAATATCCTTATGTATATACAAATACATACATAATATAAAAATGTATATCGCTATTCTATTGTTCGTCAAGCGAATCCGAATCGCTTTTATCACTTTCATCGCTAACTACCGGTGATAAACTGAAATTAACCCACGGTTTTAACTGATCGGCCGGGAAAATATTCCTATATTGTCTTTGAGGAAATCCCTTTATGCTAGATACTTCATACCGGTCCTTTTCCAGCACTGCTGTTACTTTAAATGGACCTTTGAACTTTGAAGCTAACTTTTTGCTTTTGCCCCGGTCTGGATTATTATTAGGAATCATGACTAGATCACCTTCTTGAAACGTCTTAGTTGGAGCCCTCGTTTTATCAAAATGTTCTTTCATCTTTTTCTGTCCCTCTATAATTTTTTCTTCCACCGATTTCCTCAATTTGTCTCTATCAGTATTTGAAATCTGTGCGTCTATCTCTAAAGCCCCTTTTAGAATTCCTTCCGCCTGGCATGTGGTTCTTTGCCCAAATACCACTTCAGCTGGCGATTTTCCAGTACTTTTATTAATTGTATTATTAAGACTCCATTGCAATCTTGCAACATTCGTGTCCCAGTCTCTTTCATCCAAACCATGGTTCATAGCGGCTAGCGAATTTAGAATTGTTCGATTGTAGCGTTCAATTTGTCCATTTGCTCGAGGTGTTGCTACTGCATTTAGGACATGTTTGGCTCCAATCGACATTAAAAAACTTTTGAATTCGCCAGACGTAAAACTTGTGCCTTGGTCTGATATAAGTATTTTTGGGGATCCAAATGTTGCAAAAATATCTTCAAGCGCTTTAATTGTAGTTTTAGATCTAGTATTCTTTACAGGTCTAACAAATATGAACTTGCTGAACCCGTCAATGACCCCGAGAATGTATCCGTTTCCTCTTTTACTTTTAATAAATGGACCCAAATGATCCATGTGTATTGTGTGAAATATTGCGTTTACCTTGGGAATTGGGTTTAAGTATCCCGATTTTTTCCCCGACATTTCTTTATTATAGGCACAATTGATGCAAGCATTAACATACTTCTTGACGAAGCGGTTCATTTTTGGGAACCAATAATCGGCCCCTATTTTTTCAATAGTTTTTTCGGTTGAGAAATGACCCGCTTCGTCATGATTAAGCTGACAAATTCTCCACCGCGCCGAATTAGGTACCACCCATTTTAATTTGGATCCTACACGCCTATATATTTTACCATTTCGCAAAACGTAATTATTAGAGACATCTTTTATATCTTCCTCACTTGTTTCTAAAATAGTTTTAATATGTTTTATCCGCGGATCCGTCATCTGTACCGTGTGAAGCCAGTCTTCAGTCGTAATATTGAAGACATCCAACTCCTCTAGGCTATTTTCCTGTGAGATGGGGTTCCGGCTCAGAGCATCGACATGCTGCATGTTATGACCTGGTCGGTACTCAATAGTAAAGTTATATTCCTGCAGCATCAGCCACCACCTTGCAATCTTAGGAATTAAATCTCGCTTTACCAAGGTGGCGCGTAATGCGTTACAGTCTGTTATAACTTTAAATTCTAGACCGATCAAATATACTCTAAATCTCTTTAAAGTAAGGACCACTGCCATCGTTTCCAGTTCATACGAGTGCCAAAAAGCTTCCTCACGGGTCGTTTGACGACTGAAATAAGCAACTGGCCTAAAAGGGTATTCTTCATTAAGTCTCTGTAGTAAGATACCCCCAATTCCTAATTTACTGGCATCACAATGAACCTCTGTGGTATGATCTGGATTGTACAAAGCTAGCACAGGTCTAACTACCAATTTAGATTTTATTTCTTCGAATGCACTGTCTTGTTCGTCACCCCAATGCCAGGGAACTTCGGCTTTGGTCAGTTTTGTAAGTGGCCTCGCAATGGAAGCGAAATTAAAAACAAAACGCCGAAAGTAACTGGCCAAACCAATAAATTGACGAACTTGATGTACATTTGTCGGTTTCGGGAATTCAGAAACCGCTCTTATTTTTTTACTACCAGGTTTAAGACCAGCCTCGGAAATCTCATAACCGAGATAGTCGATTTCCGATTGGAAAAAGAAACACTTTTGTAGATTAAGTGTAAGATTGGCCTTACGTAAAAGTTGTAAGATAGCTTCCAGTTTACCAATAGCCTCGTCAAATGAATTACCTGTAGATAGTAAATCATCTAAATAAGGGATAGCTAGCTCGAATCGTTGGGCTCCCAGTGCTTTATTGATCATACTCTGAAAGACTGCAGGAGCGTTCACAAGACCAAATGGCATCCTCATATACTCGTAGTGGCCGTCAGGAGTCACGAAAGCTGTTGCATGACGTGACTCTTCAGCCACTGAGATCTGATGATAGCCGGATGCCAAATCTAAGCTTGTGAAGTATGATTTGCCGCTTAGACGATCAAGCTGGTCGTCAATGATTGGCATCGGATAGCTGTCTTTTACTGTCTTTTTATTCAATGCCCGATAGTCTACGCAAAGCCTGTATTCATTGTTCTTTTTCCGAACCAGCACTATAGGGCTGGCATAAGCCGACTGTGATTCTCTTATAATATTATTCGCTAACATATCGCCTATCATTTCCCGTACTTTTGCGCGCTCACTAAAAGGGAGTCTATAAGGTCTATAAATCACAGGCGTATCATCGTTAAGGCGTAATGTCATTTCGGTTATATGAGTTAGTCCAAGCTCCTGCATATTAAATGCAAAACAGTCCCTAAACTTATTCAGGAGGTCTAATAACAGGTTCCCTTCAATGTTAGTCACTTTGGGGCCAATATTTAACATATCTAAAGTGATAGGTTTCTTTATGGTGCCGGATTTATTACAAGTCTCAGACAACCGAGTATTTAGATAAATAGAATTCACATCCAAAGGTTCATGCTTTGATGTAAATGGACCTTGATTCTTTAGTTTTATTGCTCGTGATAATAATTTAGAATTTGTGAAAGTAATTGGATTTTCCGACAAATTCACAACTATACATCGACTTTTTCCATCATGAAATTGGTAGACACCTTGCAATAGAATGTATTCGTTACCGGGTTTCATGCATGCACTACCTGGCACGAATAATGGTCCTGAAAACGTATCTAGTGTATGTACTTGTATATCCTGTAACCCTTTGATTGAGATGTCATTGGTATTATAAACGTCCATCCTCTCTATATCGGAATCATCACAATAAAGAATTAGTTTAGTGCAAGTCTTATGAACGATAACAGTGGGCAGCTCTGTTAAAGACTGCCCAATAAGAACATCCGTCTTAAGTAAATGATCCGGAACAATAAATGCTTCTATATCTGCTTGAACCGCATCTACTACAACAGTCACAAATATTTTAGCAATTGGTATGACACTTCCAGAACCAAATCCCCGTAAAATGGGAAGTGCCATCTTGTTTGGGACTACATTAAGGTTTTTGACAACCGATTCTCGGATTAAGGTACATTGACTCCCGAAGTCTATATAAGCTGAGGCCGATACGTCATTTACAGAAATAGTTTTAAAATACTTACAATTTGACTTTTCGTTAGTTGTTATTTGTAGAACGCTTTTTGTAGGATTTTGATTCGTGTTTTCTTGTGTTTGATCAGTTTTTGGTCGAGAACCTATCAGCTCACAATTTTGTGTCATATGTCCTAGTCGTGAACACTTATCACATCTTCTTAATGGTTTATTGCAGTTACGCGCCGTATGCCCAGTATCACCGCAATTATAACATTGAAACGACCTAGACTTTGCCCGGCTAGTTGTGGGTGTAGATTTATTTATGCTATTGTTGCGATTATTGTCCGAATTTTTTATATTTTGCGAGTCTTGTTTAAGAGGTAAAGTGTCCCTCTTTGAGATAAGATTTCGTTTTGATATTCGACGTAAATATTTTAGCAAGTCTGATGTCCTCTTAAAACTGGCTCCTTGGGCGTTTAGCCTCACGCCATTATCAAATATACCGCTAATTATGCAATCCACGGCGTTTCTTCCTTTAATGCTGCACATTTTCACCAACCTAGCCTTCTCATGAAAATACTCTTCCATCGATTCCTCTCTCCTACTTCTTCTGCTAAGCATTTCCATCAGACGGTCAGCATAGTTGCGATCGTCTGGAAAAGTTTTTATTATCTTTCTTTGCCATTGCTTCCAGCTCAAGTCAATGGTACTCCTACCTTGGTACCATTTTTTTGCATGGCCAGAAAGTTTTGGTATCGCATAATAGATAATTTGTCTTTCTGTCCAACCATATATTCTTGCTGTTTCGTTCACCTTACGAATCCAGTCTTCTGCTGACTGTGAATGTGCGTCAGGATCGAATTCTGAGATCACATTTTGCGATCCTTCAAAACGATTGCCTGTAATTATTCTAGAGAATCTTTTTAGAAAGTGATTCTCTTTTTGAGCACTGGACAGACTTTTCCGGTGAGTGCGAATTCTCGAACGGGGTCGTTTTCGTTTTGTGAATGAAGAATTATCTGATAGATAGGGCGAACCCCGCTTTCGCTTATATCGATTGTTGTGTTCAGAATCGGTGGAGCTGGTATCATCACTGTCATTACGCGATGAACGAGATTTACGTTTCCGACGCTGGTTGCGTCGGGTAGAACGAGACCTGCGCCTATTACGCGTATGATAATCGGAATAACTGCTTTCTGAATCCGTGCTACTGCTACTAAAACGCCGATATGATAACGAGGATGAGGAAGCAGATGCCGTTCTGCGACGAGATCTGTTGCGGTATGTATCGCGTTTACGTTGTCTTGGATTAGGTCTCGACGTGGAACGTCTGTTTCTTCTAGGTTCCTGGACTCGCTCAGGATTGCGTGATGATCTACTACTGATATTCGGTTCCAAAGGCGGAGTATAATTAGACCTGCCACTAGAAGCCATTGTTCAGAACTATGTTTATTGGCGGAGACTATGATAACCAATTTTATTAATATATATTGAAAGTATGTTTATTTATTTATTTTTAATTTATTGATTCAAATTTTTATTTAGCCCATAGTGGAGTGGATATGTGGTAAGTTAGTATCGTGTGATAGGTATTAGTAAGGAAAGATAAACAAAAAAAATAAAAAACAATGATGAGTCCTTTTACCGTATTTAACCCAAATCACGGCAGCTGTTTCGCTATCGTACCGATAGAAAAACTGCCCATTCCGTCCCGTAACTGCTAAGTCACAGAATCTTCGAATTAACAAATGCCAATGTGTTCAAACCAAATAATTATCAACATCAACAGCAGCAGTTATGGGATTGGATTTAGGTAAAATTAGAAAGGTTTATGCGTCTTAAATCTTTAAGACGAATAAACCTAAATCACTAATAAAAAGGCACCAAGTCCGTACCTACTGTGCGTAGTATATTAACCCACCTATAAACGGTTAATTAACTCTTTTTTTTTTAAAGTAGGTGCCTTTACAGGTGACACAGGAATAAATAGTCCACGAATATCCAATAGTCTAATGCTTCCAAATTATTGTAAGTTATTAACGATATCCGTGATCAGATTTACAAGTAACATAATCAAATAATCATAAATAAAGAATGTAAACATTAACAACACCGCTTACCGCTTGTGACGAGTGTACATAATTTCCTAATATCATAATCTAGGTAGGTACATAGATATTTCATAATTATGCACACGTTTAATTTTGGTAAATAAACAAGCATTTTATTTTTACTTTCGTGGAAACAATGACCTACATATATAGGTATAATATATTTTCAACAGAAGTTAATATCACTGTCTCCATTTATCTTAGACATAAACAAACCGGGCGAACCTGTGACCTAGTTTGAATTTCTACCAATAAAGTGAGGTACCCACCGCCACGCAGATTATCGGATGTCGCGTCGTTGTTAAAAGTAAATCATATACCGCCGCTTCAGCTGCTTCTTTTTACAAGTAAGCAAATCACGTACAGTTGTTCATTGAAATATGTTTACGAATGCAAATACTTATTTGATGTCAACCATAAAATTACTTGACGTTAACGTTAGCCGTAAGTTGTTCAAAACAATAGATCAAATAAAATAACATACCTGAGAACTTCTCCAACACTCTTAGTTCTTACCACTTCTGACTGTTAACGGTGTCAGGTCAAATGATACACAGTCTTCAATTTCCTGAAATGCTTTAATCAGTACCTACTACTTTTTCTTACAATAATATATGTTATGACAGTTAGGCCTAACATTCCAACTGGTAATGCCCGTCGGCGCTGTGCGACAGACTACTTTTTTTAAAATCAGCAAGTCGTTTTTATAATTATTTGCTAAAATGTGGGTATCACTAACAGTTGGTAGATAGGTAGGTCACACACAACACTTGATTCAAACTCCAAATATGTATTTCTAATAAACCATTTACAGGCACTTGTAAACTTTCTAGAGTAGAGCCACCCGTTCGCAAACATGGTTATTTATAAGGAGAAGAAAGGGCTAAGAAACTCCTTACACACTCTTTAAAATCGTGTTATAGTTCTCATTTACACAACTTAATATTGCTCACTTCAAAAACTAAAATTACTTTCCAATCGCGAGCTAACGAGACTTCTCGTTGCTCCCACGCCTCTTCTGAGTGAGCGGAAGTAACACACACACCCAGTACAGTATTTCATTACATCGTAAGTTCATTAAAACTTACAAAAAATAATAGAATACTACTAATTAATTATTTTAATAATTAAGCAATACCAATATTCACAAATGCAAAGCTGTTATTAAGTTAAAGCTGAGTTAATGGTTTCATTACTTTTTAAAACAGCTTAAAACCATTTCCGGCAGATCAAAGGACAGGTCTCATTTAATTCAAAGAACAAGTCTTCCACTAATCAATTGCTCTGTAAAATAATCTTGTTACTTTTTAGTATGTAATTAGTTATAAAAACTGATTTAGTTGTAGTTTTAAACTACAAATTGAGATAGCGACCATTAAACGGCTCCATCATCCACAACATTTCGGAATTTTGCCGCATAAACAAATCAAGTCAAATGAGCAACAATAAATTGTTAAAATACCAATTGTTACAAAATATATGCAGACTTTTGTACCCATATATGCCCAGGGGGTCGCTAATGACCCGAAAGTAGTAGATTACTTCCAATGCACCCTGACCGCGAACTTATGAATGAATTTTTATTATAGCGACTTCTTTTGATAGTCAAAAGAGCTATTTTGAATCACAGTTTTACATAATACCTACTTTACAATCATTTCAAATGACAAGTGCCGGTGCAAGATTGTACAAGTTCATTTCAAGAGAAATATTGCAACCAAGCGCATAAAAATGTAAGTAATTTGTGTATAATATTATGTTGAATCTTCTGAATATTTAATCACGACCCATCTCAGTAGTAGTTAACAAACAAGCCCAATAGATGGCACTAGTCTCTCTTGTCAATCGATACGATCGTTATAATAGTAATAATGGTACCGCCACCCCACATATGGCAGGTTCGCTTCAATATTACAATGAATGAGAATTAAAAGTTGGTTATTAATTAGATTAACTAATAATATTGGCAGATATACACTCTTGCAGCGACATATATTATATGTAATAGAATGTTGGTGCAAGATTGCACTACGACTTATTGACAACAATGTATTTTGCTAACGATTGTTTTTAATTATATATTATAGCTAACCCATACTGTCCCACTGCTGGGCAAAGGCCTCCCTCCATTCCTTCCAACGGTCACGATTCTCAAATCAAATCAAATCAAATCATTTTATTTGTGTAACATAGGTAGTAAATTAATACAGTTCTTAAAGTTCTTAGGGCGCTATGTTATGCCAAGAGGCGTACAAATATGGTAGCATGCGAATTGTGACAAGAAAATAAAAAGGATATATTTATCATTCTGTGCTACTACTTTCCAATTCTCAAGGAAGACCAGCTCGTCCCGCCATTTCCTTCGTGGTCTGCCGCGACCCCGTGTCACTGTTTCAGGGCACCAATCCTGAGCTTTACGGGCCTACAGTTCATTCGGCATGCGACAGATATGTCCTACCCAGTCCCATTTAAGTTGGGCAGCCTTTTAGACAATATCGACTCATCATCATCATCATCAGCCTATAGCAGTCCACTGCTGGACATAGGCCTCCACAATCGCACGCCATTCAACTCGATTCTCAGCAACTCTCATCCAGTTGCTACCAGCCACCCCGCGAAGATCGTCACTCCACCGAGCCTGAGGGCGTCCCACCTTACGTTTGCCGATTCGCAATAACGAGTGTGAGTTATTATTCTACCGGTTTATTTTAAAGTTAGGAAATTATCATACGGGAACGCACCACTAATACTAGTGTCTCGGTCCAGTACATGTTCTGCTTGTGTACAAAATTTCATCCAAATCCATTCTGCCATAAAAACGTGAACAAGTTAACCGTCAGACATACAGACCGAGTTCGATTTTTCAGAGTATGTGTTTTAAATTATCCTTAAACAAGTAAACAACAAAACTTAACATCATGCCTGTAATCCCCGAAAGGTTAAGCAGAGGTTTAAGTCCCGTGTAATAGGGAGCGAGCCTATTGCCATCAACCGGGTACGTGTCAGGACTCCGTAGCTGCTACTGAGAAATTCCTGATGGAAAACCCCACTAACACTTTGGCCGACCCGGGAGTAGAACACAGGACCTCATACTCAGCAGTCGCGCTTGCGACCACTAGGCCAACGAGGCAGTTCAGTAAACAAATGGAGTCATAAACACCTCAGTATTACGGGTAGTACAGCCACAAGCGATCCCAAATGATCACTGAAATATTAAAACCTTTATTCCGCAGGGGCAGTTGCCTTTGTATACAAATTGATACCGGTGTTTACAGGAACAATTTATAGTGTACCCCGATACAGTTTCGATATCCCACACAATAATGTTTTGTAGGAAAGGCCGAATTGTTTTTGTGTGTTGTTTTTTGCTATACAAACTAGGACCGAGGTTCTGCCACCCAACGCCAACCTCGTCACTTTAAAAAAGTATTCTATTCGGAACGGGTTTATGTGGTAGAGGACTCTTGAGGTCTTTCTTTTTCGTGTGGTTAGTGCTTAACCGTGTGTCAGAGTTTTTATGCCGCCCATGGGCCTCTGACTTGGCTTTACATGCCGTCGACAAATATCTCAGGTAGTTTAGTTTGGTTTCCTCACGATGTTTGCCTTCACCGAATCAAGTGAATAATAATTATATAATACGCACAAGAATTCGTAAAATCAGAGGTCTTGGGTTCGAACCCTATGACTTGGCAACCCAACGGCCATACCACTATGCTATCACTGCTGATACACTTGACACTTTCACCAATAAAATTGACCGCGATCAGCACATCAAAACTGTGTTTTAGTCCTATCACTGACAATGTTCCATAGCAATGATGACACTATTGAATACAGTTTGAGTTCCAATTGCGTTCAGATTGATTTATGAAATTTCAAAAATATAGGTCCTTGGACACACAAACAATGACAAGTGATAGTACCCTAAGTTTTTAAGTAATCATCATCATTTCAGACCGGAATCACCCACTGTTGGGTATTAGGTCACCCCTTTTTTCTGCCACTCCTCTCTGTTCTGCGCGTCCCTCCATCCGTTTCCCGCAATCTTAACGATAACATCAACCCATCGCGCTTTTGGACGGCCCTGGCTTCTTAGGCCTAACCTTGACCACCACCGTGTCTAGCCAAATGTCCTTTTAGGGTTCCGTACCTCAAAAGGAAAAATGGAACCCCTTATAGGATCACTCGCGTGTCTGTCTGTCCATCTGTCACAGCCAATTTACTACTTTCGAAACGAAATTGACCATTCCCCCTCCCCTCTTACTCTGAAACAATAGTGCCGAAAATTTTTAAAAATTACAAAAAAATATTCTTTTCCTATAGATTACAGGAAAACCTGAAATCTTTGATTTAAAACCACTCACGGAATTTAGATAATTAACATACGGAACCGCACTTGTCCGGTATTTTTTATGTTTTATTTGCATCCAAATTTCTCGGCAACGCGCCAATTAACGGCGCCATATCTCCTAAACTTTTTACTTGTTTCAGTGTCCCTGTCCTAAATAAAAATAAAAATATGATTGACCACTTCGGTTCAATTTAAGTTAAACCTCAATTTCTGAACCACAAAGATTCGCTTCAGAAATTCAATACACTTCAGGTTCAAAGGTTTCAACGATTTCTGCTTTGTACCTCCGGAGCGAAGTTTACGATAAATGCACCGCTTTCCAAGAGCACGTTTCAACCATACCCTAACTGAAAGCGTCTGCTCACCGCTCGGACCTCAAAGGCTTCAATATTGTTAGTTGGATTGCTGAGACTTTACGGTAGAGAATACATACGGAAACTATTTCGGTTTATATAATTTGTAACATCTATACAGGGTGTAAGGGACAGCCCTCCGCAAACCGATAGGGTGCATTCTGCTCCTTATTTTGGATCATATTCCACTGGATTTTTTCTCAGGAAGTTTTTCATTTTTTAATGTTTTTTCAGTTACTATTCTTTTATTTTAATGTAAAATTACATTCTCTGCACGAAGCACTCCATTTATGTAAATAACACGGCTAAAACCAAAAAGCCAACAATGGATGTTGAAATACTCTTCACGAGCGACGCGTGAGATCAACTGATCACTTCCTGCTTACCTACAGAGTTCATCGAACTCGTCATCGCGCTTGCCGTTTGCTACGTGCGTTATGCCACGATGACGATACATTGCGTATGAGGAAAAAACAACTCATTGGATACCCATAACGTTCCTGAAATAATTTCTTGTACCGGTCATCTTAATATGATATATTGTATTCACTCCATCAGTCTGCGGAGAGCTGTTCCTTACACCCTGTAGATAAATAGCATACTTAGCATTACGAGGAGCTCGAGGCTTAATAATAACAGCCACTCGGGTCGATCTTCATTTTAAACCGCGCTAGCCAGGGTTGATCCGTGGATGGTTGACCACCCATTTCATACTCATTTTCCTCCGTTACTCGGAAAGCACGTTATGTCATTGGTCCCTGCTCTCATTCGTAGATCTTTGGCAGTCGTTGCAGGTAGTCAGTGGCCTGAAAATCCGACAACCAATTTAACAAAGGGGTATCGTATTACCCAGTACTAACTGGGTTGTGGAGGTCAGATAGGCCCTGTAAAATACTGATATTCAGCTGCATCCGGTTAGACTGGAAGCCAAGCCAGCATAGTTGGGAAAAGGCTATGCAGATGATGAATATTGATGAATTAGCATTTCTTAGTTCCCAAAACGGGGAACCGCCCCCCTTTCTGTACAATAAATTAGAGTAGTTTTTCATTTCTGTGACCTTTTTATTTTTCAAAACCACCCACAGGTTAAGATGATTTTTTCATCATCATTTGGATAATTTATTAAGGAAGAATAATATGCACGAAACGTTAATGTTAAACTAACATTTAAATTAATATAAAACAATAAATATATAATATCAAACATAAAAACATGGAGGTAAAATTGTAATCAAACCAGGCTTATTTTTTTAAATTTAAGCAGTGTCTTGAAGACTTATATATTATACAGTTTTGGATAAACTTTGATTACTGAAAATGTGTTTATTATTAGTTTTTAATTTCAAAACTTAACTTCGGTAAAACCCTACTTAACCTTTTATAATATAATATAATATTTTGCATAAGCCACAATAATTGATTTATCATACTCCCACAGTTATTTAGATCACAGTTTATCCATACATCATTAAATGTCACCACATAGGGCCGAGGAGATCGCCTTGGGGCATCCCTCTGACCGTTCAATTAAAACTTCCCTCACTATCCGTAGGAAATTAATATAAACTTTTTTGCAATAACCGAGGGTCGGGATGCTGTATCATCCACTGAAGAAGTTTCGATGGGATTCTAGTTTAGATGTGGTTAAACCCGTTTGTAATTTAATAACTCGTGTAAATGATTGTTTCGTCCATAGTTTTGATAGCAGGGTTGATTGAATAGTAGGGTTGGCATGTTTTTTGAAGTATTTTAGTAAGACATGCTACCGTCTCCCAAACCGTCGTTATCTTCCTGTCTGTGTTGTGAAAGAAAGGGGCTATCTATAAATTACGTCACACGAATTGAATGATTTTTTGACCCCCCCCCCCTCCCTCGTCCCCGACCCTGCGAAGATCGTCACTCTACCGAGCCTGAGGGCCACCCACCTTACTTTTGCCGATTCGCGGTCCCCACTCAAGAACACGTCTACCCCAACGGTCATCTGTTCTACGGCTAATATAACCGGCCAATTGCCACTTCAGTACTTACAGGTAGAGTTGTACATAAATATCAGTAGACCACGACCTTCGTTCGGGTGAAATTATTATTTAAAAAAAAGTATATTACTTCCCTTCTTTAATCGGATTTTGTTAACAATTTCAAGGGTTTTATTTTTTTTTACGGAACCGTAATTATTTTTCTAAAATAGAAGTAGCCTCAGTTAGACCTTATGACATCAAAAATCTGTCAGTAAAAGCCCCGTCAAAATTGGTCTAGCCGTTTCGGAGATTAACCGGAACAAACAGACAGGCAGACAGACAAAAACTGGAAAAATGTGTTTTTGTTAAAAGTGCCGTATATTATTTCATATGCATTCAGTAAAAAGCTGTTTGTTTGTTATTACAAACAGACACTTAAATTTTCTTATAGATGCATTAGATTTTGAAATACGACGCCACGAAATATACCCCTCCCACGCCCTTGTCACACAATTTTACAATTCGTCCATTCCCTCCCCCCGCCCCTTAACGTGTGGCGTAATTTATGGATGGCCCCAAATAAATTAGACAAAGTCACATTATATCATTGATAACGATCGTGGAAAAGTTATGAATGTATTTTTTTTTTTTATTATTATTCTTCTCAAACATACATATTTTTTTGTTCTACAATTTACTCGCCAAACTTTTTAGTTTGATGGCGAGAGGCGCCTGTTTTTACATACACATGTTATACAAATAATCTATTCAACAATTGACCTTAAAAACTATTACACAACTGTTACTGTTACAGTTCTTACTATAAGATGTGAATTTATTTCTCGGTAACGGCTGAATCCTCGTTACCGAGAAATAAACTCCTTAATCTTGATTTTAACATAACTTTACTTAATTTAGGAATGTGTCTTAGCATATCTACTTTATTAAATACTTTTGGTACTAAATACTTTGAGATTCTTTCCCCATAATAATTTGTTATTTTTGGTTGAACTAGTCTTTTCTCTCTTACACTTCTTGTATTATATTTATTTTCAATAGGAACTTTATACTCTTCACTAAAATAGTGTTCTAGGCTTATCAAATAATCAACTTTCTTATCTATAGGTAGGATTTTACAAATGGGGAATAATTTTTCATATTCTTTGTTACATTTTTTCTTAACCTTTTTGCTAACTAGGAACTTGATTAGTCTTATCTGTATTTTCTTTATGTCTTGTAAATAAGTTTTAAACGTTCGCCCATACACAATAAGTCCATAACTAATTAGTGAGTCAGCAAGTGCATAATAAACAATCAATAGCGTCTGTTTATTCACCACTTTGTTTAACTGATAGAATTTTCCCATTACAGATCTTAACTTGTTACAAATGTCAGTCACATGCGTTTTCCAATTAAAATTTGAATCAATATTAAGGCCTAAATATTTAAATGTGCTAACATACTCCAATTTCCCACATACGCAATTAACCTTATCCCGATGCAGGCACTCGTATGTATGACCTATTACATCAAGATCCCTTCCGCGTACAGTTTTAGCTCGTAGATTATGTGGCGAGTGTATATGCATGCATTTTGTCTTGGTCAGATTTAGGATAATTCCGTTTTCATGTGCCCATTTGGTGATACGTTCAAAGTCCTCTTGAACGTACTGTTGCACCTCCGAGATATCCCTCGAAGCATAAGCCACACACATGTCATCTGCATACATAAACACTCGGCACCTACTTACTACATTCGACACACTGTTCACGTGCATTATATAACCCACGGGCCCAAACACTGATCCGGTCGGCACACCGAGATCCACACTCGCCTCTTCACCAGTCACACCAGCTATGATCGTGCGTATTTTCCTATTGGTCAGATAGTTTTGGAACCATTTGTTGGTGGGACCACGTATTCCACATTCATCCATCGCCTGCAGTAGTATGTCGTGGTCCAATGTGTCGAATGCCTTTTTATAATCAATAAAAAGTGCTATAAGCTGTTTACCAGAGTCTAGGCACTCATTAACATAATCACTATACGCTGTTAGGGCTGAGACAGTACTGCGCCCTGACCGGAATCCATACTGTGTGTCTGATAATATGCTATGACTCTCTAAGAATTTATTAATTTGGCTAACAATGACTTTTTCTACTATTTTATCAATGACAGACAGTATGGCAATGGGCCTGTAGTTTACATATTCCAAGTGGCTTCCAGACTTATAAATAGGGCGTATAATTGCATTTTTTAACTCATCAGGATAAAAACTCTCAGTCAAACACATGTTAATGAATTTAGCTAAAATTGGACTTAGTTGCTTTCGCAGGTACTTGATGTCTTTTACCCTCACTCCATCCAGACCTGGTGCTTTCTCACACGACAGTGTATTTATTACTTTTTCTATGTCTGACGAAACTACCGGAACATACCTAAAACTGACCTCACTCGGCTTTACATAGTACTTTCTGTCAAAAAATTTCACATTACAAACGTGTTTAATACCTCGAATTTCCTCGGTAAAAGTTTTAGCAAAATTTGTACAGATTCTAGTAATGCTGTCTGTCTTACCTAAATGCCGTAATATCACATCATCTAGACTAGTTTTGTTTCGACCCAACCACGAGTTGATGTTCTCCCATATTTTTCTAAGATTACCCTCACATTTCTTTATTTCTGCTTGTTTATATCTATTTCTTGCCTCATTTACCAATTTATTTACCTTATTTCTAAATTTTGTATATTCTAATCGCTTATTCATGTTTTTTGGTGATGCTTTCCATGTTCTAAATAAGTAATCCCTACGACACAACATGTTATATAAGTATTTATCTATCCACGGCTGTGTTATTCTTTTATTACAATTTGTGACTGTAACCGTACTTTCTTTGTATATTTGGGAAAACACTGCACACAATTTTTGAAACAACATTAATGGGCATGACACCACGAGTAATTGCGTCCAGTCATATGCATCTAGGTTTTGTTTTACAAGTTTGTCACTAATCAGTTCTCGCGTTTTGTTACCACTAATCACCTTTAAACACGTATTATTGTTTACATTCGTAGCCAGCGCAAGCCCGACTGCATGATGATCGGAGATGTGAGTCTCGAGCACATACGACGACGAACAACACTCGTTACGTCCCGCTCGCACCCATACATGATCCAAACAAGACGCCTGTAGTTGTCCGTCCACGATTGCTTCGCGTGTTACCTCTGCACTCGGTATTACGCACTGAAGGCCGCATCCACACAAGGTGTTTTTGTACTTGGTTGCAGTTGGATTTACTACATCATTCAGGATGTCTATGTTTGTGTCACCAATCACAATAACGTTTTCAGATGCTGAGATAGATTTGACGATAGTCTCTAATTGTTCAATAAAAAGTATCTTATTCTTTTTAGGTGGTCTGTAAATAGCAATTATATGTGTTACGTTTTTCCCTGTTATAAGCTGGCCGTGCAGCATTTCTAAGGCTTCTGTCTCCACTCTTTGAGCATTGAAGCTAAGGCTTTCTTTTGCGTATATCAATATTCCTCCCCCTCTGGTAATTTCTCTTGTGCGTATGTATGTATTATATCCCGGTATCTGATAGAATGATAGTTCCTCCTTCCTGATATTTATTTCACTTAGTATTATTATATCCATTTTATATTTATTTTCTTCCAACAAGACTAGTAGTTCATTGAAGTGTTTCCGAATTGACCTTATGTTCAAATGCAATATATGATAGTACCCTTCATTAAGAGTTATATCATTATTTAATGATGGAATATCGTAATATCTTTTAAATGCAACATCAGTAGGCAAATCATATGTGCGATCGAATTTTAATATTGAGTAGAATTCACCTAGTGTTTGCTCGCCGCGCTAATCGCGAGTATTTATTTACAATCTTCGAACTTTTTCAAATCTTCTTCCGATCTTATGTTAAAGATCTTTTTTTCTTCACTATTCTTTTTAGCAAGAATATTGGAGTCTTGGACCCAGATGTACTGAAAACCTTTTGGCTTTAGTTGGTTTCTTACAATCCATAGAAGTTGTCGCTTATATTTTGGCAAATCTTCATTTATAAATATTCGCTTATCGCTGCCATTGGCGTAGACTTTGTTGTTGGTAATCTTGTTTTCCTTTCTCGCTAACATCCATTCGTTGCGGGCACTTTTAGATCGAAGTGCCACCATACAACTTTGGGTTTTGTGTCGCCGGGTTTGGTTTGACCTACCCTCTGTGCGTCTTCGATATCATTTGGGTTCAAATTTAGCTTTTGAGCCAAGTCTCCTACCACCGATTTAACATTTTCCTGATTGTGCATTTCCAATCCGTGTATTTCTATATTCTTTTCTTTCTCCCTAATCTCCAGCTCCTGTAGTCTTTCTTCCAGGGCTTTATTGCATTTCTCCAGATAGACATATTGGAATGACTTAAGATATCGAAAGCATACTTCAATCCTGTTAAAATAAGTAGTAGTTGTAAGTAAATGCAAGTAGTCAGTGGCCCAAAAGTCTGACAACCAGTCTTACCAAGGGGTATCGAATTGCCCAGGACTAACTTGCCCAGTCGCTCCACATAAAACACTGGTAGTCAACTGCATTAGGCTAGACTGGAAGCCGACCGCAACGTAGATGGGAAAAGGCTAGGCAGATGCTGATGAGGAAATCTGGACAATAAAAAATTTCATTTCAAACAGATTCCCACATCTAGAACCTCTAGGGATATCTTATTAAAAAACAATAAGCATGGCCTTCTTTCTCTAATACAAGACAACAACATCATTTATGGGCTACAATGGCCCATAGATATATATCTTAAGAAGTAACATAATTATATTAATATAAAGTACTTACAAAACTTGTGTTAATATAAATAAGACTTAAAAGTAGTGGCAGTTCACTTGTTCCGACTTCATTTGTGCTGTCTGACCAGTTGAACTTGTCCGCGGAAGCGACGAACTTATACATTGCACAACGGTAGCACATTAGCACTGTACAGCAACGATATTACTGATATTAATGAAAAAACTTAAAGTACTTTTTTCATTCCGACTCAAAATAAATCAAAGGCTCATTTCACGAAAATAACATTAATCAAAATAAGCTTTTAAGCACATTACTTTGTGAAAATTACCCTGATCCCTCCTAAATACATTTTACCATCTGAGGTGTTGAATATTTTTCGAAACGAATGGATAATTTTA
The DNA here is from genome assembly GCA_950022335.1 of Eurois occulta. Classification (NCBI taxonomy): domain Eukaryota; kingdom Metazoa; phylum Arthropoda; class Insecta; order Lepidoptera; family Noctuidae; genus Eurois; species Eurois occulta. Next base: position 5,480,716 of record OX465481.1, on the reverse strand, counting down.
ATTTAGTAGTGCAAACCAGCAATCTTGGGACAAATTACCTAGAAGCCAAAGTAGGGTGACGTGGCTATTTTTTAAATTACGGACAAAAAATTACTGACCTTTTTTGTGTTGGATGACTGATTATGTACAAAGGCTTTTAGGAGTTGATATTTTGATCCGGAAAAGCTTCGATAAATCATGCTTTACCAAAAATAATTAATGATAATTATTGTGGTATATTTTTAGCAAATACTTGGTGGATAGGTGGGAACTAGCATATGCTAGTATTGAAATATCAATTAAATCAACGGGTAAACGTTTTTAAAGCTACACCAAACTTTAAAAGCGGAATTATAATATTTATGTTATTGATTTTTGTGATAGCCTCGTTGGTTTAGTGGTCACAAGCACTACAGCTGAGCATTAAAGTCTTCGATACCCAGGTAGGGCAAAGTGTTATTGGGTTTTTCCACCGGAAATTTCCCAGCAGTAGATGACAATTGGATCGCCCGCCTCTAATATCGGACTTAAACGTAGCTGGCGAGTTGTACGTGATGTTATATTGTAATTTTTATTCGAATACTGTTCTAACCTTGGTAGTGAAACTGTAGTAGCTCCCGGAAAGTAGCCAATCAAAATTTTAAGTGTAATCTCACTTTATATCCTATATCATCGATACCAGTCAGGCATCATAATGATATCTGCAAACATTTACTCTTGGGAACCGCACTGCTGTTCCAGTTTCATGGTGATTGATACGACGCAATGCAGAACGGTGTCTTCCCTTCCTGAGAATTTATGTATGGTATTTCACATTTTGGGGCATTTTTGGTAAATATGCCTTAAATATTATCGTGGCTAATTTGATTATCTTTCTGCTGGGTTGTGGAGGTAAGATAAGCAGTCCTTCCATGAAAATACTGGTATTCAGCTCCATTTGTAAGACTGAACGGCGACCTAAACACAGTTGGGAGTTGGTACAGGGTAGGCAAATTAATGATGAGTTCAGTTCTCGTGCAGTTTAGTTCTCTATCTAGGAATACCCAGAATTAGCCGAGAACTAAAACTATACATGTATATGCAAATAATCTTCCAAAATGCAGCGACAAACTAATATTCTCTTCATAATTGAAGAGTAAGAAAAAAAAATTGGCACGTTTTTATATTGGATATTTTTTTTATCGAGATTTCTCAAACATTATTCATTCCCTGCCTGATCTACGAGCTTCCTCAAATGAAGCCACTACTCCTGAAACCGCAGTGCTGTGGTACTTCCTAGTGATTGATAGGACGCAATGCGGGCTGACGGTGGAAACTTTAATGCACGTGGCCATATTTTATGCCCTGCTACCAATAAATAGATGTATGCAGAAGGCCAGGTCCAAAAAAGAGCAGAAACAGTCGCATGCATAAAATGTAAGTGGGATAGCTGTATTGGTGACAGGATTAGCCAGTCAGCGTGAGAACTCGTTGACCTCCCAAGGTGCATCATACGAATAGTGATTCAGAAGACACGTCGGTCAAGCAGACTATTTGTACCCCTGCGTACAGTTCTGTGTTTTATGGTCGAATGAAAATGTTGTTGGGTTTTCACATCGGAAAGTCATCGAGTCGGATTCGCCGTTCCATCGGACAATGTTTTTGGGAAGAGAGAGTGTAAACTGTATATTATGTGTTTGCGCACACAAGTGTGCACTTTCGCAGGGCTTTCGCCTTCCTCTTCCCCTGGCCTTGGTGGGCTGAGCACAGGCCTTGCTCCCAGCCCGGTGATCGGCGGGCTTGCCAGCCGCCGCACATGCAGCGCAGTGCGGCGTGGCGGAGCAAGCCGCGGCCATGTGACCGGGCTGACTGCAGCGGAAGCACAAGCCGCTGCGGTCGACCTCCGAGGTGCATTGCACCGACACGTGGTGCCCCACGTGGCAGCGGAAGCACCTCAGAGGTCTGGGCTCCAGCAGCTTCACCTGCGCTGAGACCCACCCCACCAGTAGCCTTCGGCCCTCCACAATTTTCCTGGCCGCCATCACAGGGCAGCTTACCATTGTGGTACGCATACCCGTGTGGTCCGGACGTAGAGTGCCTGCCTTGACCTGCTCAGCAGGACACTCCCCGGTCCTGGTGACGGCGGCCACCACCTCCTCCTCGGTGACTGAGTCGTCCAGACCCAGGATGCGCAGGTCTGCGCATCTGACGGGCCTGGACACTCGGGCCTCGTCCGCATTCAGGGACGCTCTGAGCTTTTCAGCCAGAGCGTCAGCGGACGAGCCACTGGCCTCACCGGGGATCTCCAGCACTCGCGCCCCTGTCGCGGTGACTTTAAGCCGGAGTCCCCCGGTGATCCCCAGCTCACCGAGGTTCACGGTCGCTTTCGCCTTCGCAAGCACGTCGTGGTAGGTCACGCCCTTCTTTTCCGCGTCCGGCTGTAGTGTGATCACTACAGCTGCGGTCTTCGGGGCGCGGAGCCTAGCCGCGACGCTTCTCGCCTTGTGCTGGCGCTTCCGCTCCGCCTGCCTGGCTTTTTTGGCTGCTTTCTTCCCCTTTTTTCTTTCCCCGACCACCTGCCACCCGGCTTCGGCCGCGGTTGGCTTAGGGGGCGGAGGCGGGGGGAGCGGCCGCTGCTGCTGCGGCGGTGGCGGCTGGCCCGCCACTAGCACTGGCGTTTTCGCCAGTTTTGCCGCCGCCTTGCCTTTCTTTTGGGCCACCACCTTGCCCTTGTTCTGGGCCACCGCACCCTTCACCGGCGCTGGTTTCACCGGTGCCGGCTTTTCAGGGGCCAACACAGCCCTGCCGGAGGGTTGGCCGGACGACCCCGATCTGGGGGCGGCAGCCGCAGCGGCATATGAGGCCGCCCTCGGGCCCGGGGCGGCCTTGTTAGCCGCCAGGGGGGGGCGCAGGACAATGCCCTCCAGGACGGAGAACCGCGCCTGGAAGGCAGCCAGCTCCTGGCGAACCAGGGCAAGCACCTGGTTCTCCACCGCCGCTGGCTGGCTTTGTCCTTGCTGGCCCCCCCTTTGGGGCGCCTCGCGGGAGCCGGACTCGCGCAGACCGGCCAGGTCTGCTCGGAGCTTCTCGTTCTCCCTTTGGAGAAGCTCCGTAGCGGCCGTCAGGCGGGCGACTTCCTCCCGCAATTTCCCCACCTCGCCCGGGGGAGACCTCGTGTAGGCGGCCTCCGCTGCCGCCAAAATGGAGGCGGAGGCCGCCGGTATGGCCCCAAATTTGGTGGAGGGCTTCACTTTGTGGGCCACAACCCGCAAAGCGGCCTCCACCTCCGCCGCAAACCTGGACTTACGCTCCGCATCGGAGCCACCAGCTGCACCCGCCTCGTCACCAGAGGTGCCCGAACGGGACACCCCTTGACCGGTCACCCCCGGGTGACTCCCCTCCTCCGCGAGCCGCGCCGCGTATTGGGCCGCTGAGCGACCCCGCCCCTTGCCCCGGATCCCACCACGCTTGCTTGTTGGGATCTTGCGGGCCGAGGCCAGCTCGCCTTCGGAGGACGACTCATGGTCGCCCTCCGGCCAGGACCGCTTGCGGAAGAACTTGCTGTTCTCCGCAGCAGTCCCGGTCCCCTCGCGCCGGGAGCTCTCTGAGCCTCCCGCGCTCACATCGCTGGATGCGGCGTCGGCCTCCGACACCGCATCCCTGCTCTCCTCCCGATTGCCTTCGGCAATATTTTTTTGTTGTTGTGTGTTGGTTTTCTTCATAATTGTTCCCACGAGTAATGGGGGATCTAAACAGTCCATCTGGGGTACCCGCTGTACCCAGATAAGCCTCGGATTTTAACCCATAACCCGCCAGAGGGTCGGCTGGTACTCTGGCGGGGGACGCACTAGCGACTGATTTACCCGTCAGCCATACATCCCCTCGCGGTGCGGCGCCGCTTGGGATTCGGGGTAACTTTTTATAGAAGTTTTCTACCTCGCGGTCCGGGCGGCCAAGCCAAGACTCTCGGTCCCTATCGAAGCCGCGAGACGTGATCCACGACACTCCGATGATGGGATTACGATATACGACGGGGACAGTGAAGGACGCAGCCCTTCACTGTCTGCTCGGCAGCAGGGTAAGTGCACACCGAGCCCGTCCTTGCTCCTGCTTCCACTGCGCCCTCTGCATTTCAGAGGGTCGCGCGGAGGAACGTCCACTTGGTCCAAACTGGACCGACCCACCGTGTCAGAATATTGGCCACGACAGTAACATTCCCCGAGGAATAAGAATTTCTTCCCATTCCCAGGGGAAGGATACTGCCGTGCCCAGGGTGCACCGTCCCAGCAGCTGCTGTTCCCTCCAGACGTATCGAGAGGGACCGGCAACCACTGGGCCCCCGAGGAGGTTTTCTGACCAAGCACCCCATGATTATTACCCTCATTGGGTCTTTCTTCTAAAACGCACAAAAATATACTAATACACATACGTGTTCCACGTGACTACGTGCTTAACCCTGTTTACACTCGTTGTATAGAGTAAGTCTTCTGTCAAAATGTTTTTCATGCCGCTACGCTCGCTCCGTAAACCCGACGTGCAAGTCTGCTACGAATAGATTACCTTATCAGTTTCACTTGGATGTAAAGTGGTATATTAGGACGGTGAGAAGTAGCTTCCAACTTGTAGTGGATTTGTCTTTAAAATTGACTTTAACGATGTGTTTTAATTATTATGATCATTAAAGCCTGACTTTACCTAATGCTGTATATAGGCCTCTCAACGTTCTTGTGTCACCCTACTATATGTATATCGCGCGATGGCACGTTAAGCCGTTGGTCCCGGCTGTCATTTGTAGATCTTTGACAGTCGTTACAGGTCAACCACCAGTCATTCCAAAGGGTATCGTATTACCCAGAACTAACAGGGTTGTGGAGGTCAGATAGGCAGTCGCTCCACGTAAAATACTGGTATTCAGTTGCATCCGGTTAGACTGGAAGCCGACCCCAAAATAGTTGGGAAAAGGCTAGGCAGATGACGATGATCTTGCCACCTTACGACCAGTACTTTCGCGAACTTTTTTCGGCACTTTTTCGGTTTTTACACAACTGAACCACTGGATTTCCACTGGATTGGAAGTGCCGAAAAAAGTTCAGTTTATCCGTGATCATGGTGCTTGCAACAGCGCCGAAATATCGGGAACTCAAAACAAACAGTGGACATGGTAAATATCCCGTTTCTAGTGTTAATTATAAGAAAATAAATACTAGTAAGTAATGATAAAATACAAGATATAAACGCGTTGTCCTAATCTTTTGACAATCATGGCCACACTAAAATGAGGGTACAAATTGCAATCTGTGTAAAGCAAAAAAATAAATTGCATAGATAACCTTTCGCAGACATATTACTCCTTTGTGGAGCTAGATTTTTTCCAAATTATCTTTTAACGTATAATGTCCCTGCAGAGGGGATTTAGTAAACTTTTACATTTCTAGTAATTTCGTCTGCCAGGTACAATCAACCGCATAATATAATTTAGAAGCGTAGTTATCTAAGTAGTTGGTCTAATAAAAGTTTGCAGCAAGTTTTTTGTTTACAAATTACTTTATTTTTAACGAGTTATTCTAATCCTAAGATCTACGACTCGCCCCTACTTCGCACGGGGTTTATGACTATACAGGGTTATTTGTTATAGTATAGTTATTTCGATTTCAGGTTCAAATCGCGAAAAAAAATCAGCTGTTCCCTACATTTTGACGAGTTAATCGATCATAAATGTAGGGAACAGCTGATTTTTTTTTCGCGATTTCAGGTTTGGTCCCATAGTAAAAGTTGTTCATAGTGATGAGTACAATGACCTCTTAAGAGGTTTCTGGTGTTTTACAAATAACCCTGTATAACATCAACATGTTTTTAGTATATGAAACTTAAATATGAATGTATGGTGAAAACCACAAAAACAACCGTTGCGTAGTTTACAAGAACAACACGGTCACGAAGAGCGACTCCTTATTTATGATTTTGTTTACTTGAAATTAGTTTTTATTTTATTGTTATTATGACCCATTTTTGACCCACTGCATGGCAAAGGCCTCCCTTCTCCTTCCACTAGACATGGATAAGTAATAAAAATAATTTGTATGATCACCGATAAAAACGCTTACTAGCGTGATGACAAAGTGTTCATTTACGATTAATACGGACAACTGATGGGCGTGAGAACTGTTTTGAATCTACTATGTCTGCACCCAATTTATATAAAGTAATTATCAAGGAACGCCTGCATTTAACAGAAACTGTGAAAATCCTGGAAAGAGATAAAGACTGCCTCGTTGGTCTAGTGGTCGCCTGGGTTCGATTCCCATGTCGGGCAGTTTTATTGGGTTTTTCTATCCGAGATTTCTCAATAGCAGCCACGGAGTCTGGATCTGTGCCAGGTTGATGGCAATTTAGTCGTCCTTATTACATGAGACTTAAACATAACTGGCAAAATGTGGGTGTACTATTAGGTACACGTCTGCCTAACCCTTCGAGGATTACAGGTGTGATGTTTTGTAGATAAATATCTCACTAACAATCGCATATTGCTTGAAACTTGCAGCTGAAAGTCGAGAGAACATAAATTTTACATAAGTATTCCACTTTGTAAGCTCGAAACTAGCTTAGGGTACCTACCAAGAAATGGTTACCTAAACGTGTCTTATGCTAACTTCACTGGAGATTTAGGAATGAATGGTGGAATATTCTTAGTGAACTGTTTTCTTATGATGAGGCTTATTATCTCTGTCCCCGCGTTCGATTGTATTTCCCGTAGAGTAGATGAAGTTATTCATTTGAGAACTTGATTTTCATTTGAGAACTAGTGTTTCAACCCCAAACGACTCAAACACATAACTACCAATTAAATAATTGTATTTGCGTCGTTTGAGGTTTTCAGCAGCTGCAGCAGCCGCCCCTTATGGTAGTTTAATACTTTACATTTGTCGAAAGGCGACGACCAAGCATTGTCAAGTGACGCATGTTTACTGGACACTTCATCATCTGCCCAGTTTATTTCCCAACTATTTTGGGGTTAGCTACCTGTCTTACCGGATGCAGCTGAATACCAGTTTTTTACATGGAGCGACTGCCTATCTGACCTCCACAACCCATTTAGTACTGGGTAATACGATACCATTGGTAAAACAGGTTGTCAGACTGCCCACAGTAGCACCACCATTGGCCACCTGTAACGCCTGTCAAAGATCTACAAATGACAGCCGGAACCAACGGCTTAACGTGCTTCTCGAGGCATGGAGGACACTCGGAGTGTAATGGGTGGTCACCCATCCTGAAGATCGACCCGAGGGGCTGTTATTATTTAGCCACGGGCTCCTGCTGGATAATTGCTGATAAGTACTCTCGTCGTAATTGTTATTGATATGCAAGAAGAGTAACTTTAGAATTACCGTACTATTAATAATTCTTCTTTATAGAAATAAATGTAGAATTCAGTGGGTATTCAAAGATCTTCATTAAAAAAACCTTAAAGCTAATAATATAATATATAAGGTGTAAAAAAATTAACTGCAAGAACTTCGTCCACATACTCGACATCGAAAAACAAACACATTACAAAAAAAAATTTTTTTTTGAGCACTTTCTATATTTTCACATTAATAACAATTTACTATCATATTTTTTTGTGCACTGTACGCAGGGCTGCGCTAACGGCTCGCTCCAATACCGCGCGCGAGCGTCGTACCCCCGCCGCCCGCTACTATTCCCTCCCGCAGCCCTGCGTACAGTGCACAAAAAATATGATACTAAATTGTTTTATTAATGTGAAAACATAGAAAGTGCTCAAAAAAAAAATTTTTTTTTGTAATGTGTTTGTTTTTCGATGTCGAGTATGTGGACGAAGTTCTTGCAGTTAATTTTTTTACACCTTATATAGCATTTTTTATATATTTTTTAATGTTTTTTATATTGTTTTTATTTTAAGGAAAATTTAAAAATGTATTAGGTTTGCATAGAAATAAATAGAGGAAGAATACAGCTCTACTCATAAAAAAATCTAAAAAGCACAATATATCATAAATCTAAGAAGCACATGAATTAACACCAAAAACAGCAATATTTCAAAACTGCACAAAAACATACTTCACAGACAACAATAAACGGCGTTATTATTAACAACAAAACGTTCGGATGGGCCGGCAGTATCCCATAAAATTTTATCATGCCCCGTCGAATGGCCTTCCATTATCGTCAAAAATCATCTTCTACCCTAATATCCGCCATTTTGGGGCAAAACACTGGACCAATAAAAGGTTGAGAGTCAATAAAAGGGCAGCGCCATCTACCGGTGGTTGGACCACGGTTTTATGGTTTTGTGTAATAGGTTGAAAATAAATGCTGGTAGATTTTTGTTTATGATGGTTGTGTACAGTCCGCAGGAAACTCAAGGATCGTTTTTTAGATTTTTACATTGATATGAGATTTGAGTAAAGTATATTCATGGGCAGTTTACTTCATTCTGTTTTGGCTAAACTTTTGTATAATCACAGTCATAGCCAGATAATTTTCTACGAGTTTAAATAAAACGCTGTTTTAACATCAAAAAAAAAAAACATGAGAAATAATCGTTTAAACAGGGCCTCAATTCTGCTATTTTTATAAAATTCGACATTCCAACACGATCCCATTGTCATTTTGCTTAAAGTTCGTAATCTGCTAAATTCATAATGGTCGATCATTGGTCGGTCAGTGGTCTCGTAATAGAATTGTGTTATAATGACATTGTAGTATTGCCATTATTATAAAATTCCTTGGTAGAAATGATTTTCGAAAAACTACTACTAAATTTGAACATCTATTCATGTGAGATTTTATTTATATATATTTTTACATATTATTTATTAGTATTATAAGCAATCTGAAGTAGTAAGAAGTTCGTAAATAGCAAAAAAACATTAAATTTATGTCATGTTTAGCTGTCAAAGTCAAATGTGACATTACTTTGACGTTTATCTGTTTATTTATTTCTAGCAGCCGGTGTTTTGTTATGTTTTTACATTTAAGTGTTTTTATTAGATTTTTGTTTGTATATTTAAATTCCCTTTACAGAGAAGCCTATATTTATTGATTTTATACAAAATGGTGCTAATTGAGCAAATTTCGACTCTTGGAGGGCGAAGTTCATCGAAACGATATTGTATGAAGTGCGCCCAATTTTTAAATTGGGTATCGGTGGACTGCCCCAATAAAACGCCGGCAGAGTGGCGCACAGTGAGTACCTAAATACAGTATAATTAGGTATGCATTATAAAATGTATCATTATTGTAATATTTACACTTTTTTTAGTTCTAAGTACAATGAATATAAGAGTAAAATGTTAAAGAAAATTAAATCACAGAAGAGTCACATAAGTGCAACAGGTTACTCATTGTATGTAGCTACAAACATACCCACAATAAGTATTAAGGAGCATTGAAAACAATACAATAAAAATTAATATAACCCCTCCAGCTAAGCTTAAAACCTTTGTTAGGTGTAGACTCACATCAGTGGTAGTACATTGGGCAGAATTTGACATCTTGATTGTAACTCAGATCAGATACTGAGCGCTAGGTTACACATCCTATTGAAGTGTTGTAACTATTGTATTAAAGCTAAATTTGTTTTCATAGAAACTCCGCAGAATTATAATGTCATCAGATTCTGAGTCTGACTAATGTTTTCTAAAGTATGCAAGAGGTTTTGTCAGATTATTAAAAGATAAATGAAATCTATTTAAGGAGGAGTCTATGTCCAGCAGTGGATTCCAAATGGCTGTAATGATAAAGGATTAAATGAAACAGTGTTTATAAAAATAGTATTAATTTATTTTAAATCATATTTAGTACAATACTGTGGATCTGTAAAAAAGAATTAAATCATTTTAATAATAATTAGAGCATTTTCGCACTTCACTAGAATATTGAGGTGGGTTTACATTACATATCTGCTAATTTAATTTATGTATTTCTCCACAGTCTGTCAACAAGAGCCTGCTGCAGTGCCCGACCTTCAAGAAGATCCCGATTCACCCTTTGATGGTCTTGATGATTAGGTGCTGCTTAATTATTTTCCTCCTAAATTAAAAGACTGATTAGTGATTAATGACATGACTGTTATTGTTTTCATTATATATGGTAAAATTTGTTATTTGTTTTTGAAATGATGATTAAAATATTATGATAATTTAACTTGGATTTGTTTTATTATTTAAATGATTTTCACATTTTTCAATTGGCTTGAAAGTCAACTTAAATATTGTTAAATAAATATTTAGTTTATGATAAATAAAAAGTAATTTAAATGTTGATTTTTTAACATAGTAGTAGTATGATAGTATCATTTAAAATTCCAACTTCATTATATTCCAAAATAATGAAATAGAAATCACATACCTATTGCAAGCCAAGTGCTTCTGCATAAACTTCATCAGGCAGGTGGCAACGGTGCTCTTGCCATGTTTGCAATATTGTGCAATATGCAACATGCATTCACAATCTTGCCTGCAGTTGTTGGACTATAACGTAAAGCATGTGCTGCAACGCTGCAAGCAAACACCTGCAAAAAATAAATTTACTTTTATACAACCCCATTTTACTGAACGTCTTATTACTTTTATATACTCACTGTTCTTGACATATAGGTACAAGAACTGTTGCATCTAAAGTTCTATAACAAGAAATTCATTCAATACCTCTCTAATGCCTGTTACTTCATTAATTGCTCCTGATACAGTAATTTGTGAAACATTATGGAGGGCAATCTGTCCAATCAAATTTTGGTAGGACCCTGATGCATAAAATGCAAGTGCTATTAGAATCTGCAATAAAAAATATCAACATTAATCAACCTATTTCGTGTATATAGCTATAGAATAATAAATCAATGTCAAATTCAGTTTTCTCACCTTCATTTCTGCCGTTACGCTATCGTTTCGGCGCGGTCTGGCCATAAGGGGAATGAGTTCTTTAATTAACCCCCTTACTGAATCCTTTCAAAGGCGAAAAGTTTTTACAAATTCCGCCTCGGGTATATCATGGGTTCGTATTCATTCTCGTCAAGTTATGGGGTCGACAACGTCTTCTGCATTCCACCCATCTTCTTTATCTAACATCCACTGCGTTGGCTAGCTCGAGAATACATTGTCTCCATTCAATATTCCACAAACACTTTACTCGTAACTAAATAAAAGCAATGACTGCACGATGACGTTCTAATGGTAGGTCAGTGATCAAAGGAACTGTCAAAATTTTAGCAGATTACCGCCTAAGTCAGTCATTCATTTGTCATTATGTACAAGATTACCATTCTATGCCATTTCTTTCAATGGACTGTCAGTGGTTGACCATTGGAAAGTCATAATGACGCCATTATATTAGTAGATTACCAAACTTGTCAAAATCAACAATTATGAAATCAATGACGGACCATTCTGACACTATTGTAATAGCAGAATCGGGCCCCAGGGTACAAAGATATAGCGTCTAAAGGAGATGGCCAGTTTTGGGCCAAAGTATGTACAGAAACGATATGTATATTAAAAAAGACTAGATTTTTTACTGATTAAAAATAACATGTAACAATAATAACTTTCTACCGGAATGAGCTAAAAATTATAATTTGAAATATGGTTTTAAATTGAATGTAGTTCTAAAACTAGCTCCGTAAACAAGCTGTCAGGTCATTACGAGTTCGTTCTAAAACTAGTAGTTCTAAAGAAGTTACTAAAAAAACGATATCTATTTTGTTTTAGCATTGGTCATGAACATTATAATCATTTATAAAAGAAAAAAGGACATTTGATGAAATTATTGTTGTTTTAGTTAATAGTTATTTATTTATTTAACAACTAGCTGTTGCCCGCGACTTCGTTCGCGTGGAAATTTTGTATGTGTGTGAGAGACTGCCTCGTTGGTCGAGTGGTCGCAAGTGCGACTATTAAGCATGAGGTCCTGTGTTAAATTTTTATTTTATTTTAATTACATAAAGCTATATCGCACATGATTTAGAGATCACCTTTTGAGCAAGGCGATGCTTGTGTGACTCCGCTCTTCCACTTAACATTAAACAATGTATGCAATTGAAAAAAATACTATAAATAATAGTGTTATTGGGTTATTCCATCAGGAATTTCGCAATAGCAGCCACGGAATCTGGATTTGTACCCAGTTGGTGGAAATAGGCTCGGCCCCTATCACATGGGAGTTCAACATAACTGGCGAAATGTGGGTGTACGATTAGGTACACTTCTGCCTAAACCTTTGGAGATTACATGGCGTGATGTGTGAGAACTGACTGGCTGATCAAAATGTGATAATGTGGGTGATGACTACAAAAAGAAGTCCCAAACAATTTTCAAAACGGTTTATTTTAGCGCTATACAACTTTATTTTCAAAGTGAACCATCACACGCCTTGTTGGGCACTATTTATTCTAATACCGTTTTGTATACAACATTAAAATTACTTATTATTTTCCGCAAGCACGTGCAAATTTTGGGCACTGAACAACCAACACATAATTGACCGTCTGAAAAGCATGGAGTGCACAATTGAATGCCGGTCACTTTTATGGTTTGGCCCTGGGATCTGTTGATCGTCATTGTAAAAACCAATTTTAAGGGAAATTGTAACCTCTTAAATTGAAATGGCAAGTTATTTGAAATGTGGGCATGCGGGGAATTAAAACGCTCTGTCCTTTAGCAGCTCCGTTTTTATAATGTTACTGCCCAACTCTGTGATACGAAGCCTGGTGCCGTTGCACAGTCTGGTTGCATCAAGGTTTCGCATCACCAGAACTGGAACGCCAACTTTAAGCTCCAGCTGATGGGACGCCTCGCCTTTTAACTCCACGGAGTTGAGAAATTCAACGGGGTAGGCAGTACTATCGTCATTAGCCATCACAGTGTCTAGTGTGTCAGTTTTCTGTCGTCATAAGACGGTCGGACGGCGAGCTAGCCCATTACTCACCGTCCACAGGGTCTAAAGCGGCCGAACGACGCCTCCCATTAGCGCCTGGTTGCCGCAGATGTCCTGCAAGCTGTGGTTCAACGCCTCTAATGCGTGTTTCTGCGACATTGTGCACTCGTCCTATAGGCTTAACTTCCACTGCTGCAAAAGGACTCCCCGTTTTTGGTGATGTTGCATGTTGGGGTATCTTCGCTTGCAAGATTCAGCAGCAATTTGAAAATTGAATGTGCAGTCCGGCCACTCTTAAGCAAAGTTGCATCAATGCCCGACGAAGTCACAACCACAGTTATGTGACGGCAGGGTTTGCGCAGTGGCTGAGCAATTGACTGCGGCGCTGCACACACGCAACGTCGTGGATTTTATCAAATTTTAATTTTGTTTTAATTTTTAGAGATTTTATTTCGTAATGGGGTACACGTAGTACTTATTACTTCCATGCAAAGAGTAAACACAAAAGGAAAAATAAAACCAAATTCATTATCAGCCATTCCAACTACACTTCGACTAAAACCTATTTACGTAAATAATTAAATTTATCATAGAAATCGCGTATGAGGTTACTGACTAAATTTTAAACATTAATATCTTTTGCGTCTGTTGGTCGATTTTGATGAAATAAACACTAAATGTTACTCGGAACAATGCTTCTTATGTTTCAATATTTCGATTTTGAATATAATGAGGGGTTTTTACGTGATGCGCGCACAAACATACAGACAAACCGACAAACCGACAAACAGACAAACCGACAAACAGACAAAAATTCTAAAAATGGTAGAAATGGGTTCTGTTAGTGCTCCTTTAACACCCCTACTACTTTTTTTCTAAATATTTTCAATGTACAGAAACGCCACGTCTACAGATTTATTATATGTATAGATAACATCGTTCAAAATCGTGTATCGGTTGACTGTTTCAAAATGAAAAAATATCGATGTTTGTCAAAATGTCAATGTCACGTCACTCTCGTCAAGTCCCGTCATTCGTTTCGTTTTCGTACTCGTGCGGATGTGCTTATTATTCGATTTCTGCTATTTTTCTGACGACTTTGGATTGGTTTTACGGACTTGGACACCGATTGCTTATCGACTGGATAATGGTGAATTGCGTGAGTTGTGGTATCCCTACTGATCGTAGCAACGCTACTGGAAGTGTGCCTTTACATGATGAAGCAGTTCTTTCCATAATAAGGGCAAGGACTGTCGTCAAACAGTGGCAAGGTACCAAAATACCATCACACCTCCAGCACCATTCCTGTATGATATATTAATTGAGTATGAAAATGAAGACGAATAAAATATTGAAAAAATAACTTGTTTTTATTTTACCTACCTAATTCCTTTTTTGTGCTATGCAATAATATGCTAATAGTAACATACAAATATGTTTACAAACAATTAAATCAATGTGTTTATTTGATTATGGTATTTACAATACATTTTGGCGTTTTATAGGTACAATTCTTACCATCTGCCGCATAACCTAACCTAGTGACCCAAAAACTTATTTTCTTCCTAATTCCCATAGAATTTAAAAAAAAATCTTTCTGATAAGAATATGTTTGTGTTTTATCTATTAAATAATACATAAATGATTACTGTTCATATTTGGCCCAACGATGTTTGGATTTCTGGCGATCTCCTTTATAGCATAACTTGGCCTCCGAAAAGCCAAGTTATGCTACAAATTTTGACTCAAAGGGAACATTATCTAGTTTTTTCTTTTTATTTACGGAAAACTGCATTTATTTTTATTTTATTTTTTTGTAAAAGTACATTGTAAAATATTTCCCCCCCCCCCCTACGGCGCAACTCTCCAACATTCACAAACAGAAAACACTTTAAAATAACCTAATTTTCTATCTACACTAATATTATAAAGAGGAAAAATTTGTATTTACTAAAATACAAATTTTAATTTTAGTGTGTGTATGGTAGTAATGAATAAACTCAAAAACTACTGTGCCGATTTCAAAAATTCTTCCACCATTCGAAAGCTACATTCACCCTGAGTAACATAGGCACCCGTGCAAAGCCGGGACGAGCCGCTAGTTCGTAATAAAGTAACACAACTAAACAATCAAAGAAAATCCCACAAACCTACCCTTCAAACCATGTAAAACTACACTGACAGCAGTTGGAACATTATCTCCGACCCTAAACAATGAAAGCCAGCGGCCAAATGAGCTACCTTGAATTTTAATTACCTCATTACCGACATACGATCCTTGCCGTTTTGCCTACAAATAACATCGTCAGCGAGATAATCTGCGGACAAAACATGCAGAATTTAAGCGTGTCTAAACCACTAATTGGGTTGCAGATCATATGAACTTAAAAGGTTCTTTTTTATTAAAAAAAAGGACTGTAGTGTAAGCCCAGTGTTTAAGGCATCGCCTCTGTCGCTTGAGATTGTGGATTACATCACTTTTTAAATACATGTGTAATTTCTAATTTAGTTTGTCTTGAACATCACTGACTTCGGTAAAGGAAAACATCGGTAGGAAGCCTGGACTTCTGGACCGGAGAAGACGCCTTTGCCATCCAGTGGGACAGTAATATTGGTGTCATCAAAGAAGGTAAGGATGGTAATTTTATTTTTTATTTTATTTATTTAAGGAAAAACAAACAGTAGAACAATAAGAATTAGTCATGATATCTTAAATATAACATTTTAAAACAATTATGCTACCCACGACGTACTCCACAGATTACAATTTAAAGTATTTAAAACTAGCTAGTAACAACACAAATACAATACCCATGCAACGGTCAATATCAATATATATATGTAATGTTGTCTAAAACGTGCAAAAACAATTATTACCGTACACATCTACGTATTAAAGCACAGTCATGGTCTACGTCATTCAATTCCTTTTTTCTCATCAGAAGAAACAGTTTATTGTATTGTATATCGGACTGGTGAAGACAACTCCACGTCTTAGGAGCAAAAAGAACTATGAAATATTAAGAAAAAACTCTAGATACTCAGAGGGAGCTGATGGCTCTTCAGGAATTGGATGAATTGAATTTGATAAGCACCAGAAGAAGAAAGCAGTTAAAATAAAGCGTGAGACAAAGGATACTCATACTGTTAGCTTACATCATCCCACTGATATGCAAATGCCTTTCCCCATGACTTCCAGTTGTTTCGATTCAAGGCCAATGTGGACCACTGGGCCGGCCAGTCTAGACATAGATACTGACACTGTCGCAAACTTTCGATCGCTTATTATGAACGAAAAAAATTGGTTGCAATAACGGTGTTTGCGAGAAACGCATCTTGGACGTTGAGACTTGCATTTCTCGCAAACATCGTTATTGCAACCGATTTTTTCCGTTATTATTAAGCGATCGAAAGTTTGCGATAGCGTCGGTATCTATCTTATCCAGCTCGTCCCGCCATCTTCTACGAGGTCTGCTTAGAAAAAGAAATATGTGGCAAAATATTCAAATACTTATAAAATTAGATAGACTTAACCCAACAATGCGAAACCAATAAGCGACAGCATGTCGGTATTTGTGCCGTGTATTGGCGAAAGTTTCCCCATGCGCCAATATCGCGCGGTTCCAATATTCATTCGGAATCAATTCGTTTTGTATGCGGCCCCACCATATTCGTGTTTGTTGTCAGTTTAGCTTACCGATGTAAGCTTTTACGGCTTAAAGGCTGGTGAATCAGGTGTATGCCAGTGACTGACTGAAATTTTCGCATTTTATTTAGAGCTTTGATGAGTAAGTAAGAAAGTGGCTGTAAATAGAGAAGTAGACTTTGTAAAATACTGGCTGGAAGGGACACCGACGCGAAAACGGTTACCACGTATTCAGTACATCATTTTGAGCCCCACCACAGAGAAATTTTTCATCGGTTATTTAAAAAAAACAACAGCTGTTCCATACATTTTGATCGTGTAAGTATTGCACTTTCGTTACACAAAATTTCTATGTGAGCCCCCCAAAATAGCCTCTTTGGTCTTCCTCTACTCTTATAGTCATCCAAATTCATACTCAAAACTTTCCTCAAACGTAATTGTATTAAGATACAAACACATAATAGTTAAAGAACAGGTTGTCGATTTACCTACGCAACTTCGACAGATTGTTATTGCTACGACGATGTTGTCATGAGTTCCTTGCAATCCAATGGAATGTATAATATTACTCGACGCGTCATACACGATACGAATCGGTTCACTTCGGAGCATACGTCGGAAGGTATTCGAGAGCTGCTGCTTATTAGGCTAGGTCGCAGTGATAGCGGGAAATCACAGTGCTCCACACAAACAACATTGAATTGGCAACTCGCGGTAAGAAGATTTGATTCACTTTAATTTTAATTATTTTCTTTCCTTTATAATAGTGGTAGCAAAACTCATGAAGTGGTTCGAGTAAACGTATTAAAACGACTGGATTAATTAAATTTTGTTTTATAACTCGACACTTCTTTATTGCAATTATTGTTACAAATAAACGATGAAGGATAATTTATTCAACACAGCGGAACAAGTAGAGAGACGATACAGTGACAATGAGCGGGACTCAGCGTAAATCTAGATTTTACGAAGGAAATTGACGTGTAGTTGTCGGATGACCAAATAAAGTAAACACACACACACACTCACACACACTCACACTCACACTCACACACTGTCACACACAGGCACACACACACACTGTTTTGTTTGCCACTGATTTCACACTTCTCCTGATTCCTTTTATATTTCTTGACGTGATGCTTCTTCAAGCAATTTTATTTGGGTCTCTCAATCATCTGCGGTCACAATTCCCCCATCAATATTACAGCTCATATCTTGTTAGGGTATTTTATATGAATGAGGTCACTGTCGGCAGGTTTGGACCGGAGTCGATGGAGGCAGATTGTCCGTTTAAAGGGGTCCAGTGACCACGATCCTCAGTAATGAGAAGAAAAGAAGAAGAAGAAGTAGTCATTGTGTTTAAAAGTAAAATCGCTAATCTTATCATCCCGCTCATACTGTCATTTAACCGTATTCCCAGTACTCGGCGACGACTGCATAAACTCCATGCATAACATTATTCAGGACAGCCGAGTTACACGTGCGTGAATCGGAAATCCTTTTCATAAAATGTTTTACACCTTGCAGACTGGGTAGCGTGGACGCGACTTTATAATTGCAAGAGAATTCACAGAAGGCAAATCAGGCAAGAGGCCCAGTGGTAGCAGCCCCGACTTACGAACAGTTCGTCGTGGGTTCGAACACAGGCAGGCGCATTACTTTGTGTATTTTATTTCATCACCCACTGCTCTCAAAAACGATGAAGGAAAACATCGTGAGGAAACCGGCTTGTCCTATAACCAAAAATTCAAAAACATGTGACATCTACCAACTCGCACTGGGCCCGCGTGGTGAATTATAGCCCATTCCCTTTCTAGAGAGGAGGCTGTGTGTCCCAGCAGTGGGAACATTGTACGCTGATTATACTAAATCAAGCAAAAAGGTATCTAAAATCATCGTCTAAAGAGAGAAAACACAGGGCCTCTCTTTAGACGATCATTCTGGAGGCCTTTTTCTTTGGTCCTGTGTTTTCCGTGTCCAGTGGAATTTCACGGCCTTTCTTTTTAGCTTGGTCAACATCAACTGTCCAGCCTTTTGCCAATAAAGTTGGGTTCGCTGATCCTATGTTACGGGATACAGCTGAATAGCAGTACCCATTATTTCCTTCCTTGGTATTTTTTATAAGTTATTACTACTACAGTGGTGATGAGATTTTAGTTGTTCCCATTGCATCTCACTTGGAATATGTTTTATTAAACACAATATAGGTACCCACGTACGATAAATGAAAGGCATTTGCATGTGGCAGAGATGAGAAGATGTGGTGTTACGTGAATGGATTTAATAAGAAATGAGTACTTAGGGGGAAGTCTGAAAGTGTCGCCGGTGACTGATAAGTTGTGTGGTAATCGGATGGCATATTATGGGCATGTGATGCGGAGGAATGAGGAAAATGTCGTGAGGAAAGTTTTGAGTATGACTGTGGATGGATATAAGAGTATTAGAGGAAGACCAAAGAAACGATGAATGGACTGTGTGAAAGATGATATGGCAAGAAAGGTGGTGCACAATGTAACTGATATTATTGTAACACAATTTAGTTGCAGTCTATGCATCTTCCATGAGCTGATTACGGTATTTTTCTAAGTGAACCTACTGCATGCACCGGTCCCATGGTTTAATGTTTATTTTAATGCGGGAATTGCGTGATGCTTTAACCCTTCCAAATGTGTCAAGTTCATTTTTGTTTAGCGCCCCTTTAATTTGGGGTTGGCAACAAAAACACAGCCGGTTTGTGCCGCCTCTCTTTATGCAATATTATTACAAATATGACTTGTTCTTCAAGTAAGAAACTACTCCTGTTATATGCACCCAAATAACAATAGGACCTAAACAGGTAGAACACACACTATTTATTACAGCTATCCTTTGCTGGTTATTTTATGTGACAGCAGCAACTCGACAGTAACCTCATAATCACGAGAATAAAGATTAATGATGTTACGATACTTACATAACCTACATACTCCTTTTGTACATACATACGGTTCGTACGGTTACCAGTTCTACGCACTTGACCTTTCTGAAGCACCTCACCAATCATTAAAGGGACGACGACATTTTTGACGATTACAGAAAAAGATTTTCATCAGCGTTTATTCCACTATTTCCTATTAATTATTTTGTATATCTGTTTGTGCACCCAACAAATAAATAAAAGATACTGGCCAACCTTAACATAATAAGAAAAAGATAGGAGTGTTGAGTTTGAAGTGATATATTTAGCTGGACGTTCGTATGTGGGGCGTAACAAACAACTCTTCAGCACGGGACGAGACCAGAGGCGATACATCATCGGAATTGACTGGTTGGACCATGAGTTCGGGAATGTGAAGACAAAAATGTACAATGTAGAATTAAATGCTATATGTATGCAGGGCCAGCTGGGCAACTACCTAAAGAATTGCAGTCAGTAACCTAGCCATCCTAAACTCAAATATAAATAACACCGTGTAGGTCAATAGCAGCAAGAAATGCTTCTTTTTCTTGACCATTACAGAAACCTCAAGTGATAATGATGCCAATTGCAAGATTGATGTGAACTGGGGGTCTAAAATGGCCGCTTTAGCAGAATCATAATAGGATAATAATAATGGTCATAGACGTAATGAATTGTCATCTTGTGATCTTTTTACGAATTTCTACGTAATTCATATTATTATCCTATTATGATTCTGCTCAAGCGGCCATTTTAGACCCCCTGATAGCACCCAGTTGGCCCCTACAACTCTAAAGCGATTTTACAACTATCGATATCATATCTAAATGTCTTTAAATGTAGTAGGATATATGTTGTGACTTGTGTGTGGCAAACATAGCAGGGCGACTAACCTGGTAGCAGGTGATCAGCGCTGACGACGAATTTCTAAAATGCTTACACCATAGCAGAAGATTTCCTAGAGCCAAAGAAAATTGACACGTTAAAAAGCAAACCTGTCAAGTTTCTATAGTCACCTACTCTACTACTACTAGCAACTAAGAGCTCTCTCAACTACTAATAACGCATCTAATAACAACATTTGAAAGCAAAGTTATTTTAAAAACAAAATGGTATTTAAAAGTTATATTTTACTCAAATTGGGGTAAAGTAAGATGTTACTGGTAAGAAAAGGAGACCTGAAGTGTCCTTTTGTGATCATTATGCAAAAAAGTAACAATGGTATCTCCCCTTCACCGTTCACTGTGTCCCAGTCTGCAACAATGACGCGAAAGTGGCGCCGCGGTAGCTTTAAGAACTAAACGTCGCTGCAGAGTTGTCTTTTTTCTAACTAGATGGCGTTGCATCGAATTAAACCGCGCTATCGTTTGCTGCACGGCGTTTGGTTGGGTCGGATGAGTGAACTTAAGACATTTAACTTTGCGCAGAGGCAATATCGTAACCAATGAGGTTAATCCGAGGTGCGATTATTGCTAGTTGAAAACTTTACCAATACCCCGCCGTGTGGACGTGAAATACCGTCCGCGATGGCAATTTTTGAATGGCCGTAATTGGCCTGAAAATTCACACTATATGATCTACAAATAATCGTGTGCGTCACGGACCACTGACTGACAGGACGTACTGTATTTACAAAGTTGATGGTGACACTATCCGTCGATAAATATTATTATTTTTAACCGACTTCAAAAAAAAGGAGGAGGTTCTCAATTCGGCCGGTATATAATATATTTTTTTTATTTATGTACACCGATTACGCCGAAGTTTCTGAACCGATTTACGTAATTCTTTTTTTGTTTGATGCGGAATAGTTTCGAATTAGTCCCATAAAAATTTGATTCAGGTAGGCCCATTAGTTTTTATTTTATGAGCATTTGATTCTGAAGTCTGTTACTTGTTTGTTGTTGTGGAGTTACTTTCGCATTTATAATTTTAGTAAGGAAGTAAGAATAAGCCTATTACCATGAAATGTATGGTTTATAATGTAAAATGAACGCATAGAAAATATTTGTATAGGATATAGCAACTAAAAATGAAAAAATAAAAAAAATAATTTTAGCTTCAGAAGTCGGTGACTTTAGTTTGTTTGATTCAGTTTTTTGGCACCGACTTCTGAAGCTAAAATTATTTTTCACTTTTTTGTGATTTTGAAGTCGGTTTTATTTTTTTTATTTTAGATTATAGATTTAAGATTTTGTCCGTATTTTTTTTAAGTAAACGATTTTATCTGTGTCAACCGTAAATACAATGCTGCACGAATATTTTGGCGCTCGAGTGACGCTCACAGGGGCGCGCTATTGGTGAACATCTACGTCATAATGTGAAAAAGATGGCGACAAAGGTGCGTGTCCTGCTACATTTTTTTTTTGTTGTCTTCTATAAATGCAATAATAAACAATATTAGGAATAGTCTGAGACATAGTTATTTTATAAATTGTTGTGTTGTACTTCGTAGGAGTTACACAAGGTGATCTGCTTGCTCTCACTAAACCACCAGGATACGTATACCCTCGAAGAGGTCTTTAAAAAACCTGCAGACCGATGGACAAAGCATCGATCATCGACATTGCGATCGATGAAAAATAACTATCAAATCTTCGCTCCGTAGACGATATAGTTCGTTTAGCTTCTGAAGTAGACTAAATGCTCAAACCGACGCTAAATCGAAAATTATCATTTCAGTTGTTTGCAACAAGCACAATCAGTAACATCCATAAAGATATAAATATATTTTTTAAATTATGAAAAATATGTGAAACGGGTATTTTTAATTTAAATCGACGTATTTACGTTGCATTTACACCGCGCGCTCCTGCTAGAGCCTCTAAGCACTGCAAACTTTGAGATTGGGCTGAAGAAGCTGACAAAGAAAAAGTTATTTCATTTTTTTGTCTTATGAACCAGTGTCTAAAGAATGTCCCATTCCTGGAACAAACGATGGTTGCCTCCATTTCAACGGCTACACAAGCACAACACCGGCTGAGATTTATCTCAACACGTGCTAACGTGGCGCCGAATACAGATCCCTCACGACTTATTTCACATAAAAGGCTCTTGTTTTTTATCTAGAAAATAAAGAAAGAACATAAAAAATGTTCCCGTTATTTTTCTTGCCGTCGTTTTTTTGCTTCTATATTATATTTATTAAAACTTCATGTACAAGTAAAAGTAACTGTACGAAGACTAAATACCTTGGGCATTTTCTACCAGTCTACCTTTTTTTTTTCGGGTGGGAAATCATCAAATGACTCCTCCCGCTCTGGGCGGAGCGGAAGGGAGTGTCAGACTTTTACTGACTAAAAACCACCCATGTTCCTTCTTTTGACCTTTATGTTCCAGGGCCGCGGTATCTCTTTCGAACAGTCCCGTAGCCCTGGCAGTCTACCAGTCTACCTTAGGGTGATGCAGAGAGTCTTAAACAACTAAACAACGTGTAAACGGACCATACACGAAGCCGTCAAACCAAGTACTCCGTACATCAAACTAAGTAACTTTACGCAAAAATTATTGCTGGGAAACGACTTTTTTTTTTGGGTGAAAAAAGATCGTTTTACAGTACGACTCAATGTAACGAACTCAAAACATTGTGCTGATGGATGAATTGAATAGTACGGGGGTCGTAGAAGTGTTTAAAGTGAACATACGACATTCAAAATATGTATTTAAAAAAAATGTGAAAAAGAGAGAGTATTACACAAGGTGTAAACGGACCCTTCACAAAGCCGTCAATCAAGCATTCGGTACATCGAACTAAGCAACTCTTTAGTTTAATTTTTTTATTATATGGGGCACCCCAATTACACAAGACTCGTTGTTCTAATGGTCGCAGGCGCGTCTGCTGAGCAAGAGGACCTGGGTTCGATTCCCGGGTCGGGCAAATTATTATTGGGTTTTTCCATCAGGAATTTGTCAGTAGCCGCCACCGAGTCTGGAGCTCTGCTCGCCCCCTATTATGAGACTTTAACATAACTGGCGAAATGTGGGTGTACCATTAGGTCCTAACCCTTCGCGGATTACAAGCTTGATGTTATGTTATAAGTAGGTCAAAAGTTATCTCTGTAATAAATGCGTCACATTTTAGAGTAAATTGTAATGATACAAAAACCCTTTTTAAAAATGTCACCTTTTTGCTTGTATCCCCGCTTTTTCTTCTCGCGACTGGAATACAGAATACCAAATTATGCCAATACTTTCTACATTTTTATTTGCAAAAAAAAAAATGAGTAACGTTTCAGTTGAAGATATTTTTTTAAGTAAAGAAAATTTCGCGACGAGTGATTTCTTCTTCCAGTTTTGTTTTTAGGGTTCCATACCCAAACACAACGGGATCCTATTACTAAGACTCCGCTGTCCGTCCGTCTGTCCATCTGTCAGGCTGTATCTCATGAACCGTGATAGTTAGACAGTTGAAATTTGTGCAGATGATGTATTTCTGTTGCAGTTATAACAACAATCTTCTAAAAAACAAAATCAAATAAATATTTAAGAGGGCTTCCTTACAACAAACGTGATTTTTTTGCCGTTTTTATAGATAATGGTACAGAACCCTTCGTGCGCGAGCCCGACTCGCACTTATCCGGTTTTTTATTTATTAAAATGATCTTTCTGTAACGATGAATTCGGAGATCACGTGCCGTACAGTTAAGAAACAAGAGTCCTAGAGACAGAACTTCTCAAATTAACTACGTATACGATATACCACAAGTATCACTATCCGTATGAAAACTACGCTTGCCATTTTTTGACCTACCTACTATGACGTCATAAGCACTATTTAGTTACTAAACAAAAAAAGTTACTATACAAAATAGACTACGTTTTTGTTCTTTAAATGTCTAGAATTAAGTAAGTTCTTGAGTTGTAACTCTGTGGTTTTAAACAAATTAGTTTGCTGCGACACGGGGCCACATTAAACTTAAAAAAATGCTTAAGATGGACACGCGAAGTAGGTGCTCTTGCGTTATCTAGCTATATCTATACCTGTGGGTATTACTCTCAAAAATAAATAAAATAAATAAATCGTTTATTGGACTCAATAAAATATAGCCTAATACAATTTCGTCTATTAGAGTCTATACAAAAAAGGCTGCAAGAAACTAAACGGATGCCTGACTTCCAAACTAGGTAAAGAACCTGTATCTTGGAAAGAATGGTCTATGGAGTTGGAAGGTTCCGGAGTGGCAACCGCGCACCACAAGACGCAACGTTGGAAGCCCTCACACATGGTGGACCGTTGACTTTGTGAAGACAGCTCCCAGCGCGCTTGATGAGAGAAGCGTGAAGGACCAAGCGATGTGACTACGCTTGGAGTGGGTCGTGGACATCTTTGTGCTGACATAATGACGATGATCAGTAGAGTTAGTGAATACTGTGGTTTGGTATGCTCTAACGTCAATCTAATAGGAATGCATTGCCTTTATTTTACATTACTTGCAATTAAACTAAATAAACTCTCTAAATGCTTAACTGCCTAATTGGTCTAGTAGTTGCGACTGCTGAGCATGAGGTCCTGGGTTCGATACCCAGGCCTGGTAAAGTGTTATTGGATTTTTCCATCAGGAATTTCTCAGTAACAGTCATGAGTCTGGATTTGTGCCCGGTTGATGGCAATCGGCTCGCCCCCTATTAAATGGAACTCACACATAACTGGCGAAATGTGGGTGCACTAATGGCGACATCTCTGCATAACCTTTCGAGGATTAGAGGCGTGGTATTATGTTATGTATTTTGTGTTTAAAACGAGAGGTCTAATCGAAAATAAACAAGGAAGACGTTCATCCATATACCAGAATTAAACAAACAACCAGCTTGATAGTTGGGTTCATGTACCAGAGATACACACATACACACACAATAACAACATAACATCCGACAAATGATTACGTATTTACCAGATTATATAAACATATTAAAATAAACAGTGCTAGCTCATTTGCTCAACGCCTACTCAACATGAACTCATACAATACCTCGTCAATGTTGACGTTTGTAAAGACAAATATTTCTAGAACACTGTTCGATCACATCCCACGTGTTTTGAGTATGTATCATGGATGGTTATTCGACAACTGTTGTTTTAAGCTAATAGGCCCAGCGTCCGTGAAGCTCCTTACTCTGCCATACCTCCCTGCAGTCATTAGTAAACAACCACAGGTTTGCGCCAGTTCTCGTTAGTTGAGGAGAGCGGGGTGAGGCCCCTGTCCACTGAAACCACATCTCGGTGCATCCCCACGTTCCATAAAGGAAGTATTCCCTGAGACTGTATACCTCGTGGTTGTGCAAGGTCTTAGCATTTAAGAAGCCACGACTACCCAGTCACTTCCGCGGGACATACAGTCTCATCGCCGATGATAGTGGGTGATGCAAACGATTTGCGGTCATTATTTAAGATTTTTAAATAAGTAGGTATCAATATTAGGTTAATTTACAAGTAACCTTTAATTTCGTCTAGACCAATTATTTGTAATTATGTCTACACAACCTAAGGGCAATATTAGTTAAACAAACAACCATATTTACTGAAAACATCACAATCCTGCGGCAGGATAATATTATTTGGGCACGGCTAATAAATTGAATAAACCCGAAATTCTGCTAACAGACGTTACACTAAGTAAATAAATAAGAAAATGAACGGGTCCCTGGTACGAACAGCATGTTCACGGAGAAGCGCCTACGTGCTTGTATTTGCATATACAATATAATATTTTCAGTCGACGGGACGTGCAGAATCGGTCAGAGGTATGTATTGCATGTTCAAATCCTTGTTTCCAATTGATGATACCTATTTATAGTTATAACAAAATATATCATATCATACTTTAAACCTACGAGGATTAATTAAACTGTATGCTTTTTTAAACTTTGCCCCACACTAAGGATTCCTCCTGTATCTCGAGTGCGTTTTACAAACATTAAAACTCGCATACACAGACCCAGATGTGTACCCAGTAAGACACATTATTCAATAACATGTTTGGAAACTAATTAGCGAACGCAGGACAATGTGAAGGTACTATTTACACAATACGGAACTGTCCCAATAAGTTGGAATGGGTTCTTCACATGTAGAGTTGACTCAGGTGTTCATCACCACGTATGCTCAGTGCAAAAATCCTAATACAAATTGCAAACCGCGATAACGATGAAAGAAAAAAGATGGAAAGTAGAAAAATGTATTGAATTGACACAAGCTATCGTTAGTCGTATATGTCAATACCTTTGAAACTGATTGTAGAAAAAATGAACAGAGCCATCTGGTTGGCGAATTCAGACGATTTTAGCCTTAATTGGACCTGCTTGGCTCACCACAGATAACTTCCAAATCTCGCAAGCCTGATTTTTTCTCGATGGAGAAACAATCAATGGATATCCTGGGGAGAGCAGAGGAGTCTACTCGTACTGAGTAAAACCACTCCCATGTTCCCCAGCAGACTTGCGTCGGGGGGCAGCGGGATCTATTGCGTAGGTACATTAACACTTTTATTTGGAAAATCCACACAGATGTCCTCCGCCCCCTCCCTGGGGCGGGCAGAGGGGTCTGTCGGACTATAACCGACTAAAAACCACCCCGGTGTTCCCTTCCCACACTTGCACCGGGGATCATGGGAACTAGTGCGCCTTCCACGATCCCCGGCTAGTGCCGGCCCGGATCTGCGGGCCTCCTCAAGTCTGCGGGGGGAGTGAGGTGTACTCCCCCCGTAACGCCAATCGGGGGACGCGCGGAACACTACGCGCCACCGCCTCGGGTCCAATTATACGGGGGGGGAGGGGGGGCGACGGACGTCCCCAAGTCCGCCATCCCTCTGGACCCGTTTAGGGGGGCTGGGACAGGGCGTTATCCACCCTCAGCCGACGCCCGGTACGTCTGCTGCGGGTCGGGAGAGTGGTCTCGACCTACCTCAACCTCTCCGCAGCCTCCCTCTGTGAGATGACCGTTTCACAGAAGGATATCACCGCATTCCACGACTCTGCGCTCCCCGCGACCATCGCGCGAGCGACTGGTCGGTTCCCACTTCTGTCACGAGGGCACAGCGCAGCTCCTCCCATACGGCAACTACACTAACACTAGACTAACACTATGTCACTAGACATCCGTCACCCCCCCCCCATGACAACGGTGGCGCGTAGTTTTCCACGCACCAATCTCAAGCCTACCTCAACATATATTTATCTTCTTTCCTTACTTGCCAGGTTCAGACACAAAACCTCACCCAAGTTATATTTTATTACGAAGAAATCGATAAACCCAAATCAACTCGCAAATCCCAACTGGAAACCAACGCAAATATTATTACAATCGATTCATAATAATCACTTACCCTTCTCGATTATTATTCCGAATACGTTTCTCACACGACTCGATTGGCTTCAATACTTCATTACTCATGTCGATTGGTGATCGGTAATGATCGGCTACGTTCGGCTATTCTCGGTTCTCCTCGGGAATTGCGAATATTCTGCACACGTCGTGACGTGGATGTCGGGACCCGATTTAATATAGGACCTACATAATAAGAGTTTGGCAAACGTGAAGGGCTTTTGAGGAAACTTTGGGAGAAGTGCTCTGCTGATGAGAATATTTCTTATTAGATGGATTCGGTTGGTTGGTAGACCGTAACACATTGCAGGTTTGAAACCTGGTGTGTGGGAGGTTCTACACACTTGTTGACAACTAGCTTGAACTTTCTGACTAACTAACCGCCTTTTTGAATATTCAAAAGTGTTGGGCACAATTTGTGTCAAATTCGCAAGCGATGTGTTTGAGTATATTGACACACACACACACACATCCGATTTTGCCACCCGATTGTGCTGAAGCACGTGGTTAACACTAATAGAAACCGGCTTTCTCAACGCAGTTTTCAGTGAGTTAAAACCGCTAAATAATTACTATTAACGTTAAATAAAAAACACCCATAATCTCATTTTCACCGTAAACTTTTGTGAGGAAAGTTTTGAGTATGAATGTGGATGAAGAACCAAAAATTCAAAGAAATGTGGCATCTACCAACCAGCACCGGGCCCGCGTGGTGGATCGCAACCCCACCCTCTCATGAAGAGGAGGCCGGGGGTCTCAGCAGTGGGAAAATTATAGGGTGTTATGTTAATGCTTATGCTCAAATGCTCAACTTAAGCAACAAGCAATGTTATTCCAAACGTGATACAAACAGACACAATTCTTTCAATAAGAAAAACAAAATTGTTTATTCACATAACCGTATGCGTCATAAAACGATATTATTTCATGTTCTTCACGATACACTCAGAAAATCTACGACCAGAGAGAAAAAGTCAACCCCAGCTACAGCATAATACACCCGTATTTTGTCCCAAACCACATCACGTACGGAATAATATTCGCCATCAGCAAAATTGAAAACGTAAATAGGGCTAACCCTAATTATTATTTCAGGCACACCGTCCCAATGTTGAGTGACTTCACGGTCTCGTCAGGCACACTTTTTGTCAAAGACCTCTTGTACATTTGCATGCTAAGTCCACAGGAGTAACTTTAAACGAGTTGTCGAGTTGTTTTTTGTGACACCGGTTACCTTTGAAGTTTGGAGTTCGGGCAAAAAGTGTTATCCTCCTAACTGTACATAAAAACACAGCATATAATACAACACAACATAATTCGTACATAATCGTATAAGCTTATACAAAAATTAAAAAATCACGAAATTGTGAATCTTGCAAATAAGTCGTCATAAGATAAGGGATATGGATAAGGGCTCATAGAACAGAGAGGAGTGGCAGAAGATAAGGGGTCTAAAATGGCCGCTTTAGCAGAATCATAATAGGATATTAATATGAATTACGTTTAAATTCGTATAATGGTCACAAAGTGACAATTCATAATAGTATAATAGGTACGTCTATGACCATTTTAAGAATTTTTATCCTATTATGATTCTGCTAAAGCGGCCATTTTAGACCCCAAGGGCGGCCTATACCCAACAGAAAAATACCCTGAAATGATGATGACGACTCATCATAAGTGATACACTTCTGCGTTTCAAAAACTCCCTATGTCTATTCTTAAATCCTACTAATACCTATTATAAATGCGAAAGTTTGTGAGGATGGATGGATGGATGTTTGTTACTCTTTCAAGCAAATACTGAAATTTAAAACACAGACAGTTTATAACCTGGATTAACACATAGGATACTTTTTATGCCGGTAGTATGATGCCGTGGGACAATTATCAAATTCCACGCGGCCGAAGCCGCGGGCATAAGCTAGTACCTACATAAATCACTAATCAAGGAAGAACATTTTTAGAAAAATATTATGTGCAATGTAAATTTTTTATATAAAAACCGATGAATTTTGAAAGATTTTCCTAAATAAAATCAATTGCTTCATGTTTGAAAAAATCTTCAGCTCGATAACATATAGAAAGTAATTAATGTTGTTCAGCAGTCAAGATTAAAAGCATTTCCACTCACAGATTCCATACAAAGGAGCCCATCAATCTTCGAGTCCAAAAAATCCGTGCTAAAAACCTGTAACTTAATAAAAAGCAGAATCAATTCGAGAGTCAATAAATTCCGATTCAATTAGTGTTGATATTTGTCAGGGAAACGGGAATCCAGTTTAATTTAGAACCATGTCGCCTTTTTCATTGCCCCTCCATAGTTCGCTTAGAAACTTAGGTCACGTAGGGGATCGGAGTACTGTACAATGGATTAACGACTACTATGCTGGCTTCAAAAGTGAAAGATAAAGAAAGGCCTGGGGCGATCATAACTCTTCTGTTGTTTTATTTTAGTAAGTTATTGTAGGGAAAACTGTTGCAGAGTTCAATAATAAGTTTGAGTAAACTTGAGTAAGGGGATTCGAATTTTCTTGTAAGGGACGGATTTCGGATCGCAGTTTACCAGAAATATAACAAACATACGGCACTTTAGTAATAAAATTGATGCTTAATAAAAATGAGGCTCGTGACTAAACAATAAGGTTCATGGATTACATAACATCATCCTGTTAGCCTTGAAATGTTAAGCAGGGGTGTAACTAACAGTACACCCACATTGAACCAGTTATGTTTAAATCCTATGTAATAGCGGGCGAGTCTATAGCCATCAACCTGGCACAAACCCAGACTCCAAGGCTGCCACTTTTTGTTTTTTTTTTTTGGGATGCAGATGGCAGAAGCCTAGAAGGAAAGTCTGACAATCAGTATTACCAAGGGGTATCGGGTAAAATTATGTTATTCAACAACATCAGGTTACACAGTCAACAAAAGGCCAAGCAGATGAAGGCAATAACACCATCTCAGTGTCTTGTCACAAAAACGATTCAATGTCGTGGAATCTTTTGAGTGACGCACTTATACGATGCCATTGTCTCGTCTAACAAATCCAGACGGTTATAAACCTGGAGTTACTCGTACCTACGTCACTAAAGTCTCCAGCGAAATAAATTGCATTCAGTGTAATACAATATTCCCCAATAAATTTCATGCCAACCTTTACGCCTACAATTTATTAACAATATCTAAAACCAGACGAAGACGTCTAAAATTAGACCCACATTTAAGGGTTATTTTCGACACATCTCGGGGCGATAAAACGCCATGATACTCCCTGCTTTATATTCCCAAAGGATTCGGTTCAAAATTAAGCGGATTTCAATATAATCGGGAATCGATTCGGATATCATTTATCACTCGTCGACCTCGACTGTGCCCGGAATTGGAACTTTGGGACTATTAACTCGAGTATCTCGTAATTTGGATTAGTCGTAGTTATGTTTGGTTTATTTGGTCATTTGTAATAACAGTTGGGTTTAATCTGTTACAAGAGTATTAATTGATGCAAGTGTCTACAAACTCTCTGATTACATTTCAATTCGTGAAATGAAAAACATCTGCAAGGAGTTAAAACTTAGAATTTCGAATTCAATAACATTAAACAATCAAATCAAAGTATGCAATTTTGTAGACCCGGAACGACCACCGATAGGCCATAACCTACTAATATTTTAAATGCGAAAGTTTGTGAGTATGGATGGATGGATGTTAGTAACTCTTTCACGCAAAAACTACTGACCGGATTTGTATGAAATTTGGCTCACAGATAGTTTATAACCTGGATTAACACATAGTATACTTTTTATCCCTTTAGTGCAATCCCGTAGGATAATTACCGAACCTATGCGGGTGAAGCCGCGGGCATGAGCTAGTAAATACATATTTGTTCCGTGCGGAATCGACCCTGCTCAGTCACTGCGCCAACCGTGCCGTCAAATTACAAATAAGTGTATACATAAAATCACGCCTTTCACCATGGGGATAGGCTGAACCTACAGAACGTACTATTACAGAATGTACTACACAAAACTATTACGATCCTTCCCAACAAACGAACATCACTTGCTACAATCCTTACATACTCAACCTTTTTACGCCTTTGTTTTGTAAGTGGTATGTACTACAAATTGGCATTCAACCATTTATTTACATTTTGATCAAATTACTCTGGGTAGTATAAGACAATTACGTTTTTACTCGTAAAATTTTAATTACAGTAAACCGTTTTTTCCGTTCCGAATTAGTTCCTAAATTCCGTTGGGTTGACGATATCGTCGTAGTCGCGGGAACACCTGGATAAGGGATGCACAGAACCGGGAAGTATGGCAGAAAAGAGAGGAGGCCTATACCCAGCAGTGGGTGAATCCTGGCTGATATGATGATAAAACTCAGGTTCAGGCAATACATACTAGGTTACGACCTAGTTCCTCTAACGAAGACAAGGCCTGTGTACCAGCAGAAGGAATATTATAAACCCATTACATTTATGCAGAGGAGCTCGTGGCTAATAACAGCCGAACGACCTTCAAGGTTAAACCAAGCTTGCCGAGGTTGGTCCTTGAATGGCTGACCACTTAATACCGAGTTTCCTCCGTACC
The DNA here is from genome assembly GCA_950022335.1 of Eurois occulta. Taxonomy (NCBI): domain Eukaryota; kingdom Metazoa; phylum Arthropoda; class Insecta; order Lepidoptera; family Noctuidae; genus Eurois; species Eurois occulta. The sequence goes on along the minus strand of OX465481.1, from coordinate 5,448,356 downwards.
TCGGAAAGCACGTGAAGCCGTTGGTCCCGGCTGTCATTTTAAATGTAGATCTTTGAGAGTCGTTACGAGTAGTGAAAAGCTGAAAGTCTGACAACCAGTCTTACCAAGGGGTCATATTACCCAGTTACTGGGTTGTGGAGGTCAGATAGGCAGTCGCTTCATGTAAAATTCTGGTATCCAGCTGGTTATACTGGAAGCCGACCCTAACATAGTTTGAGAAAAGACTAGGCAGATTGATTACATTTATGCACTGCTGGCCAATCCCTGTTTTAACTAGTGACAACAAACATAAATATTCGACAATTTCTGGCAACCCATACTCGATTACGAAGCTTACTTATTAGATATCAATTCCCAATCGATAGTCCTCCAATTGCCATCGCATTGGGAACGGGCTGTGTAATTTGATTGGGGCTCTGCATAGCTGTGGCTCCGACCCTATCTCTCATAATATTAACATACGTTGGAATGTATGGCGTATTGTTGGGAACATCTACGATTATTTTGACATAGGTACAGTCGAGGAAATTTGTTCAAGCATCAGTCCCACCGTTGACTACAGTTAACTCGGCGCAACTCGTAGAAAATAAGAATTTAGCTATAAGTATTTTGCCAGGCGTTTACGGTACTGTCCTTGCTAATTTTCAATGTCATTCACACACAATAAAAGTTGGCTCACTGCGTGCTACATCCTGACTTTTTTAATTCCCTAAATTCCCGCTAAGTTCCTTCAGTTTTTATACATGGTCCTTCGAGCCGGATAATATATTATCAACATACTAGCGAAGTGGAATAAGCTGAATTGGATAATTTGCTTTGGATAACACGTCAGCACCAGTCAAAAGGTCATCCACGTAAAAATCATGAAGGATTACATCTGCGACCTTCTGATCCTGACATTCAAGACCGACCTGTTTGAGGCACCTAGTAGCGAGAAACGGTGCACTAGCCGTGCCATAAGTAACTGTATGCAATTGATAAGCCTTGAGAGTACTAGAAACATCATCACGCCAAATAATTCGCTGCAGTTGCCTATCGGATGCATGTACAGACACCTGCCTGTACATTTTCTCTACGTCAGCAGAGAGGACGTACTTATGCATTCTAAATCTAAGAATAATTGTAGTCAGATCGTCCTGGACGGTAGGTCCCACCATCTGTATTGTATTTAAAGAAATACCAGAGGTAGTGGGTGCACTAGCATTAAATACTACCCTTAATTTAGTTGTACTACTACTCTCGCGAAGTACTCCGTGATGAGGAATAAAATATGACAGCTGATCTTCATGAATATTACACTCTGACATATGGCCTAAAGACATGTACTCAGTCATAAAATCTTTGTACATTTTGTCGAGTGAGGGTTGGCTGAGATTTCTGCGCTCCAGTGACAGAAAACATCGTTTTGCACGATGATATGAATCGCCTAAACTATTTGAAGATTCCTTTAACGGTAATTTAACGCTAAAGCGGCCATCTACTAAGCGCGTTGTGTTTTTTATAAAGTGTTCTTCACACATCTTCTCCTCAGCTGAGTAAGTCGATGACTCATGACAAACTTCCTCGAGCTGCCAGAAACGCGTCAGTTGGTTTCGGATGTCATCTAACTCAATCGAACTGGAAGAAATTTCACCATGATCGGTAATATTAATAAAATTACATTTAATTGGTGAAAATTGAGATGAAATATTACTACAGCCTCCGTTAACTGGGCCGCAAACTAGCCAACCAAGTCTAGTTTGATAAAGTGTTGGTTTCCCATCACCTAGTAATATCTTATTAGATCCTAATAAACTCCAAAATACGTCTGCTCCTATAATAATATCAATAGAAGCGGGTGTGTGGAAATACGGATCAGCTAAATTAATATATGAGGGTATATTGACATGTACCTGTCTAGCGGGAACGTTATCAGTTATTGTGGGCAAGACAAAACATATTAAATCATTAGCGTAAGATTCATGCAACGATTTAATGTGCACACGACACATTTTCTCCACAAGCGATATGGACTTATTTATGCCTTGTATAGATTTATCTGTGTTGAAGTGAGGCAGATTTAACTTATTAAATAGATTCTCTGTCATCAAACACGACGAACTACCAGAATCCAGCAGAGCTCGGACGATGTGTTCTTTATTATTGACATCGTAGCACCTAACTAAGGCAGTTGACAACAGAATGTCGCCTGTGCCGCTCGTATGCGAATGCGCAGAGATATTAGCTGAGAGCGCCACGTGACTATTGTTTGCGTCGGCCGTGGAGGATGACTCAGCCTTATCGGTCGTCGTACCATCAGCTGATTTTCTTGAAACCGGTTTTGGTTTGAAATCTGTGTTATGAATAAGTGTGTGGTGCTTGCGTTTACATATTTTACACCCTGATTTCTTGCAATTATTGGGATAGTGACCGTGACGTAAACAATTATAGCACACCTTATAGCTAGGTAGTAAAGACATTCTATCGTTGAGGTTTAATGATAGAAACTGCGGACATGAATTGAGGTTGTGATCACCTTTACATTTTGGACAACTATGTGATGAAGAACTACTGGTGGTTTCTGTCGTAACAAAGGCCTTTATTTTAGTGTTCTGTTTTACATTAGTTGTTGAATGACGTGACTTTTCCAGTGTTTGTATTAACTCGGCGCGATTACGCATAAATTCAATAAGCTGATCAAAAGTGATTCGTTTAGATTTATCAATACGCCCTTTGAATTCCTCCCATTCTCGAAACGTTTTAGTATCGAGTTTTTGTCGAATTACATAAATAAGTAACGTGTCCCAACTATCAACAGGTTCGCCTAATGTTTTTAACGCTCTGATATTTTTGTTTACATTGTCTACAATACCTTTTAATGCAGTTGAGGACTCCTTAGTGATTGACTCGATATTGAACAACGCTGTAACGTGATTTTCAATCAATAACCGTTCATTATCGAATCGTTCACACAGAAGCTCCCATGCCACATTGTAGTTTTGAGCAGAAAACTCAATTGACTGGATCACTATAGCAGCCGATCCTTCTAACGATGACCTCAGGTAATGAAATTTATTAATCTCGTCTATTTCGTCATTGCCATGTATTAGACTTGCGAAAGTATCGCGAAATTCGAGCCAATTATCATAGGATCCTGTGAATTTGGGTAATTGGATTGTAGGTAACTTGACAAACTGACGCTTACTACTACTGCAATTCGATTTTACTTCATCTTGCTCAGATTTTGAAAAGTCAGTTAACATAATTTTAGCTTGAGCTAGCAACCCATAATATTGAGATTCAACTGTGGTTCTTTCGAGTGTCTCAATGTCAATAGCTTCACACATGCATTCTATTTTCGATTGAACCTCGTTAAATTCATTAAACTGATCCTCTAATTTGTTGACTCGCAATTGCAACTCCATTACCTGAAAGGGGGTTATATCAGCTTTTAAAGTACTTAAGAAGGTTCCAAATACTGTTAATCTTCCTTTGTAACTGCTTCGCTTCTTTTTAAGATCTTTGAAATCAGTCATTTTTGAAAGGTGAGTGTCGTAGACCTGTAATTACACAATTACAATGTTAAATAACGAAACTCTTCGTAACAAAAATACCTATCGTAATTACTAATGAGACTGTAAGCAAAATTAGGCTAAGTTATTAATAGTACAAAGTTGACTTAGTTGTATCTATCACTGCTAATAAATAACTACCATAGGAAAGTATGTAAGGTTTACTATTCTAAAGAAATAACGTAACAAACAAAACAAATTATCTACTTTTTAAAAGGTTTACAAAGCAACAATTAGTTTTAAAGGTCTAAATTGGAAAATAATATTTGTATATTGAAAACTAAATAGCTAACTAATGTAGGTTAACAATAACACTACTGTACTGTATTTTAAGCACGCGTTAACTATGATTATACAAATCTAATTTAACCTAATACTCTGTAAATAATTCCTTGTAAATATGTACACAAACGAATAAAAATAAGTAAATAACTTTGTAAATGTAATATAAAATATGTTACTAACCTTATTGATAAATACTTAATTCCTATATTTTATTTTACCTGTTTTAATATTAATGAGTGTTGGGTGAATTTGATTAAATTATAATGCTTGAACACTTCCTGTTTTATTTCACTTAATGTCTTAATCGCTCTTCTTCCAAGCACGTGTTTGTAACCTCGTCACTCCAGCACTCTTTCAATATAAAATTTCCAAATTATCCAATTCAGCTTATTCCACTTCGCTAGTATGTTGATAATATATTATCCGGTTCGATGGACCATGTGTCAGAGTGTAATATTCATGAAGATCAGCTGTCATATTTTATTCCTCATCACGGAGTACTTCGCGAGAGTAGTAGTACAACTAAATTAAGGGTAGTATTTAATGCTAGTGCACCCACTACCTCTGGTATTTCTTTAAATACAATACAGATGGTGGGACCTACCGTCCAGGACGATCTGACTACAATTATTCTTAGATTTAGAATGCATAAGTACGTCCTCTCTGCTGACGTAGAGAAAATGTACAGGCAGGTGTCTGTACATGCATCCGATAGGCAACTGCAGCGAATTATTTGGCGTGATGATGTTTCTAGTACTCTCAAGGCTTATCAATTGCATACAGTTACTTATGGCACGGCTAGTGCACCGTTTCTCGCTACTAGGTGCCTCAAACAGGTCGGTCTTGAATGTCAGGATCAGAAGGTCGCAGATGTAATCCTTCATGATTTTTACGTGGATGACCTTTTGACTGGTGCTGACGTGTTTGAGGAGGCTCAAATGTTGCGTCATAAGGTGACGGATGCTCTGGCTTCTGGTTGCATGCCTCTAAGGAAGTGGAAATCTAACGAACCCAGTTTAATTTCAGAATCATCTGGCGAGTCTTATTTTGATTTCCACAAGGAAAGTGATGTCGTCGATAAGACACTTGGTCTTAGTTGGCGAACTGACACAGATGATCTGTGTTTTCCTATAAAGATTCCTGAGTGCATAGAAAATACTAAGCGTGGCATGTTAGCAGTAATCGCGCGGATTTTCGATCCTCTGGGGTTGTTAGCACCGTGTGTCGTGAGCATGAAGATGTTGCTTCAGAAACTATGGCTGGACGGCATAAAGTGGGATGACCAGCTATCGCCTGAAGTTGGAGCAACATGGGCGAATATAATTAAATCCTTGCCGAGCCTTCATAATTTACGTGTTTCACGTCGTGTGGTCTGTGACGCATACAAACAGGTGGAATTCCATATTTTTACTGACGCTTCGGAGCGAGCTTACGGCGCTTGTTTGTATATTCGCAGCATCAATGAGCAGGGTGACGTCGACGTGCGATTATTAATCGCTAAAAGTCGCGTAACTCCTATTAAACCATTAACAATACCGAGACTTGAGCTCTGTGCTGCTGTGCTTGGTGCACGTTTATATCAAAAGGTTGCTAATTCCCTTCGCATTACACCAGTTAGTGTAGTTTTTTGGACTGATTCCATGATAGTGCTGGGTTGGTTAAAAATGTTACCTATTAAATTAAATACCTTTGTTCGCAACCGTGTTGCCGAAATACTAGATTTATCCGGTGCAAGCACTTGGAGACATGTGTCGACACACGACAATCCAGCTGATTTAATAACCCGCGGAGCGGAACCTACCGCTATGCAATCACTGGATTTGTGGTGGTGCGGTCCACGGTTCTTAAAGTGTGACAGTACTACATGGCCACCTCCTGCTATAAATCCAGAAATCTTACCAGAGGTTAAATCTAGTATTTTAGTTAATTTAGCTCAAGATCGTCATAGCGATGATTTATTTAAATCATTCATCGAATTTAATCGTTTTTCCAATCTTAATAGATTACAGCGTTCTATTTGTTACGTTTTTCGCTTTATTAATGCATGTAGAAGGCGTTCATCAAACACATCTTATTTAAACTCTCAAGAGTTACAAAATTCATTAAACTTTATTATTATTCAGTCGCAAAAAGAGTCTTTTCCTGAATATAATTTACTATTAAATAATAAAAAATTACCAAATAAAAATAAATTATTAAGTTTAAACGTGTTTCTAGATGAAAATAAAATTATTCGTGTAGGTGGTAGATTAAAGAATTCCGACTACTCGTTTGAAAAGAAACACCCAATATTATTACAGTCCACTCATCACTTTGTGAAACTTTTATTTAGATTAGAGCATATCAGATTAAAGCACGCAGGCCCTCAATTATTATTAAGTACAATTAGAGAGACTTACTGGCCACTTGCTGGTCGCAATTTAGCCAGAGCCTGTTTTCGACAATGCGTTCGATGTCAGCGCCTAAAGCCACAAGCAGTTGTCCCTCAGATGGGTAATCTTCCATTAAATAGACTCTCACCAGCCGATTTTCCGTTTCAAAGCGTAGGAGTTGACTACGCAGGCCCGATAATCTCGTCTAGTCGTCAAGGTCGTGGATGTAGATTAGTTAAGGTATACATCGTTATTTTCGTATGCTTCACTACAAAGGCCATACATTTGGAGTTGGTGGGTGACTTGACGAGCAGTAATTACTTACAGGCTTTACGTCGGTTCATGTCTCGAAGAGGAAAACCTCTCAACATTTACTCCGATAACGGAACATCGTTTGTAGGAGCCTATAATGAGATTGCTGATTTTTTGAAACGCAATTGTGACTCCTTATCCGATAGTGCAGCTCAGGAGGGTATTACATTTCATTTTATTCCTGCTTACGCTCCACATTTTGGTGGTCTTTGGGAGGCGGGTGTCAAATCGACCAAATTTCATTTGTTCCGAGTGTTGGGCAATTGTCATTTAACATACGAGGAGCTTAACTCCGTTTTGGTTCAAATTGAAGGCATTTTAAATTCACGGCCGCTCACACCGTTATCGTCGAATCCAGAAGACCTGTTGCCTCTCACTCCAGGTCACTTCTTAATTGGACGACCTCTCACCTCTCTTCCTGTAAAGGACATCCGGGATCACTCCACTCATCATTTAACACGCCATCAACGTATTGAGCAGCTACGGCAGCATTTTTGGTCAAGATGGAGCAAAGAGTATGTCTCCGAGCTTCAGCAGCGTGTAAAGTGGCGTACGGGCAATGACAGCCTGAACCTGGACTCCCTCGTTGTCATTAAGGAGGATAACCAGCCGCCGTTAAAGTGGAGGTTGGGCCGCGTTGTTGGTCTTCATCCTGGCACAGATGGCATAAGCAGAGTTGCCGACATCAGGACCTCAACTGGGACTATCAGAAGGGCATTCTCCAAGATTTGCCCGTTACTGGAAGATAACAACTGTTGAAAGGCGAGCTTCCAACGGCCGGGGGCATGTTCAAGCATCAGTCCCACCGTTGACTACAGTTAACTCGGCGCAACTCGTAGAAAATAAGAATTTAGCTATAAGTATTTTGCCAGGCGTTTACGGTACTGTCCTTGCTAATTTTCAATGTCATTCACACACAATAAAAGTTGGCTCACTGCGTGCTACATCCTGACTTTTTTAATTCCCTAAATTCCCGCTAAGTTCCTTCAGTTTTTATACAAAATTAACTTAGTTAAGGGATCGTGACTAGTGAAAATAAACGCACGGTTAAGCATCGCTTACCGAGGTCGGTCCTTGGATGGGTCCATCCATTATAGGTATTGTATTTGTATTGTATTGTATAACGGGCTGGTGTCCGCAACTCCACGTCCAAGCACGTATTTTGCCTGCGGGTGGGAAATTTATTCGATCCTCCCTAATTCCCAGAGAAAGGCCAACTTCATGTTCATGTTGCTGACAATCTCGCGGAGAGTACCTGGGTTACCGAAGTACTTTGCCCTATATGTTGCAACCACTGGGCAGTGCAGAAGCACATGGGCTGCTGTCTCATCTTCCTCCATGCAGGCTCGGCACAGGGGGCTGTTTGTGACTCCTACGACAAAGAGGTGTTTATTAAAAGACCCGTGTCCAGTGATGGCGGCTGTAACTGTGCGCAGCTGTAGTTTGGTCAGCCGAAGCACCCGTTTGGTGATGCGGCCGTCGATAGCAAGAAGTGCTTCTTTGGCCTGCCTGCACTCGCCATGGTCAGGCCACAGCTTGTGGTGTTGTTCACTAGTTCGTTTCCTTACCAATGTGCGTAGGTACCCGAAAAAGAGTGGTACGATGGATTCGGGTCCCACTGCTGCCATGCTCGATGCCCTTCTAGCGAGTTCGTTCTGCATCATTGCCTCGGGAATCGCTGTGTCCTTTGATCCATTGGATGGTTATATTATTGAGATTACTAACCTGGTTCAGGCATTGACAAGTGGTCCACAACCTCCCTGGCTAAGATGGCTGATGCCACCAGATAAATGCCCAAACATTCTGCCTGAAATACCGTGTTGTGGGGCCCCAGAGGTATGGCTATGTGGATGTTAAGATCCTCCGAGAAGACTCCAGCTCCGGTGCCAGTACCTGTTTAGATACATCCGTGAAGATCCGTACTTCTGCGGGGCTTAATCCCCCGCAGCGGTGCTCCTCGTGTAGTTGAATTTAGTATTTTTTATCGAATAAGAACTGTTTGGGTATCCGATCGTTTATGACCTTTGCCAGGGGGAACTCGTAACAGAATCCCTCCAGTACCGCGGTGTGGTGTGCTTCCTTCTTACCCCAGAGTTGAAGTGTTTAAACCACCAAGCAATTTGGCCCAAAATCTTCGTCAAATTAACCACACATACCTACGCATTTGATTTCACTACGGTCGATAGTCCCGTGGCAGATGATGTTCAGATATCCGAAGCATGTGTACATAGGAATGTCAACAAGTTTGCGGGACTGCTAATACAATTAGCAACCTTAATGTGGATAACGTGTGGCTTGCCTTAAGTAACATGTATGAACTTTGGTCAACAAATTTAGATAGACTTGGATATGTATTAAGATTTCTGAAGGTTAGGGACAACAGTCTGTATTAAAAGATGTTGCTTTCATAAAGGCACATAGACGTGGGTGGTTTTTTTCGAGTAGTTCTTGTAAAAAATTCTAGAAAGCAATGTTGTTTTAGAGGTTCTGTCATCAAATATTTTGTCTGTCCATGCGCCCGCACCTTTTCTGTCATTTAATGGGTGTAAAAATACTCTTGTCGAAGTTGAAAGTCACTTGTTTTCTCCGTTATTGCGATATTTTTTTTTTCTAAACCATACCAAGAAACCTTTTAGTTACGGAGATATTCTGGGTCAAAGTTTCACATTTTCACAAGTTTTTCTTGAAATACAAGTTTTAACATTACTTTAAATACCTCCACGACCCCCGTAATATTCAGTGCGTTTATTATCACAATGAGTGCGTTACATTGAGTACTACCGTAAAACGTGATTTTTCTAATCATTAAAATTAAATAATTTTTCCCAAGAGTTACATAGTATGATGTACAGAATGCGTTCTGGGTGAATTCATAAAGGGTCCGTTTACACCTTGGATTTTCTTCCCTTTTCTTTCAAAGACTGCAATTTATCTAACAGTAATCTTTACTCTACCTACATAATTGTAAGGTCATTTTTGGCAGCTAAAAGTGTTTGTATGGTCAACGACTGAACATAGATCCAAACCAATGATAAAGCAGTACATAAACTTATGCGCGCGCGAACAAACTTATGTATTACGCCGCTCAAGAGCGCGCTCCGGACTCTCAACCTCATTGCTGAGGAGTTGGACATATTCTGTTGCACTTTGGGTGAATTCACAAGAACCCTATAGAACCCTATAGAATTTGCTATGTTAAAAATAGTTGATCTATTTAAATTTCAAGTGTGCTACAATATCGCATTGGGTCTAGCCTGTAAGGATATTTGTATGCTTAGAGTAAATAAATAAAAAAGATTATCCAAAATCGAAACTGCTATTTACTAAAAATAGAACCTTACAATGAATAATGTTCGAATAAACAACTAAATAACACAATTTGAAACAGTATAACAAAAGGAAGAATTCGTACCTACTGGAGCGAGACCGATTGTGGCGTTTAATTAAATACCGTATCGCTTTGTAATACTTAGTTAGGTACTTGAAGAAACTGGAAAATTCCATTGAACAACAGATAGAATACTGAGAAACAAAGCTTTAAGTCATTATACAAGTTTATGAATCTTTAAAAGATGCCTGGGTTTTGTAGCATGAAGTGGCGGGTTTTATTTTAAACTTTACCCCACTCCAAGAATTTATCTTGTATCGTGGGTGCGTTTGCAATCATTTTCAAAATCAAAAACCAAAATCAAAACATTTTATTTCACATAAGCCTACATGGGCACTTATAAAACGTCGACAGAAAGGTGCACAGTTCGAGTTGGTTGTTTCTATGGAGAAGAACCGGCAAAAAACTCCATGGTTACTCTTTTAAAATGATTTGGTTTTACATGTTACAGCATTAGTACTTAAGTATGGGGGGACAGCATAGGCCCGACAATAAGTCGTTGCTTACTACACAAAAAACGGAAAACAAGATGAGAGGTTAACAAAAGTTAACACACATCTAGGAATCTATTTAAACTCACAGCCCCTAATAGTCAGGCTCTGAACAACTACCCGTATGCCATACAAATGTTCCGTGTGGCAATCGATCCCGCGGCTCGCAGCGAAGCAGTCAATCGCTCAGCCACAGCGCCAACTGTGTCCTCCAGCAACAGCAGCAGTTCGTGCGTTTAAAGCAAGAAAGTGATTTTTTCAAAAACCAAACCTTAACTTTATCATTTCAACGTTTTGATAACAGTAGTGATGAGTTCCTGTGCCTGTCTTGGTTCGACAACAGGACCTAAAAACTCGAAAGTCCGGTTTGCTACCACTGTGCCACTACTGGCCCTAACTTCTACAGATCTCATCATCTGCCTAGCCTTTTCCAACTATTTTGGGGTCGGCTTCCAATCTAACCGGATGCAGCTGAATACCAGTATTTTACGTGGAGCGACTGCCTATCTGACCTCCACAACCCAGTTAGTACTAGGTAATACGATATCCTTGGTAAGACTGGTTGTCAGACTTTCGGGCCACTGACTACCTGTAACGACTGTCAAAGATCTACAAATTAGAGCTGGGACCAACGGCTTAACGTGCTTTCCGAGGCACGGACGAAACTCGGTATGTAATGGGTGGTCACCCATCCACAGACCAACCTAGGCAAGCACGGCTTAACCGAAAGATCGACCCCCAGTGGCTGTTATTATTTAACCACGAGCTCTATTTCTATAGATCTGTTACTGAATTTTTTACGGTTAGTCGGTAGAAAAGCCTGAAATTCGGGTCAATTTGATTTGTATTGTACCTTATCGTTAATAGTTCTAGTGGTCGCAATCACGACTGCAGAGCATGAGGTCCTGGGTTTGATTCCTGGGTCGACCAAATTGTTATTGGGTTTTTCCATCAGGAATTTCTCAGTAGCAGCCACGGAGTCTGCAATTCTGCACGGTTGATGGCAATAAGCTCGCCCCCTATGGAACTTAAAAACATAGCTGGCGAAATGTGGATGTACTCTTATTAAGGTACACTTCTGCCTAACCCTTCAGCGATTACAGGCGTGATGTTATGTTATGTGTTATATACTTAGGTAAAAATGACTGAAGTAATATTATAAAGAGGACAGATTTGATTTTTTGTTTGTTTGTTACGATTTAACTCAAAAACTACTGGACCGATTTCCAAAATTCTTTCACTAATGGAAAGCTACATTATTGGCAAATAACATGAGCTATATTTAATCCCCGTATTCTTATGGGCACAGGAACAACGCGAGTAAAACCGCGGGGCGCTGCTAGTCGTTAATAATACTGGCTATTAGACAACAAATGCCAGGAGTGAATAAGTTACTTCTCCTCAAAGGTGGATAATAGCGCGTGTTGTTCTACCCTATCAGTTTATTTACTTGACAGAAAGTGTCTGCACATGACAGAGTGCTTTTATACAGTAATGAGCCTTATATAAGTCGCTAATGAAATTGTATTAAAAAACAAAAAGCCTTCATAGACATATAAAATGTTTATACATAGCTTTAGGTAGGTACATAATCGGTAAGTACTGGCATTTCATTACTGAATGAACAAAATAAAAGAAGAGATTGAAATAACTAATTAGGCGACATTTTATCTTTCGGGTAAGACTTTAGTAGAAGCGGATAGTGATAAACTATAGGTAGGTACTGTTGAATCTAGTTAAAATTCTTGATAACTTGCTAACTTTGGTATATATTTGGTCACAATGACCAAAACCTATCATCCACCATAACCTCACGCCTGTGATCCCCGAAGGCTTAGGTAGAGGTGTACATAATAGTACACCCACATTTCTCCAGTTATGTGTGAGTACCATGAAGTAGGGAGCGAGACTATAGGCATCAACCGGGCTCAAATCTAGACTCTGTGGTTGCTACTGAGAAATTCCTGACGGAAAAACCCAATAACACTTTTAACCGACCCGGGAATCAAAACCCAGGACCTCATGCTCAGCAGTCGCGCTTGTGACCACTAGACCAACGAGGCTGTCTATGAGAAATCATAATCAACTCATCGTCATTATCACCAACATCCCACAACAGCCCACTGCTGGAAGTAGGCCTAAACTGACGTCAAACCTCATCCAGCTGCTCTGCCACCATCCGAAGATCGTCCTATATTACATTTGTAATTTCGCGGTCCCCCCTAAGAACCTCAACGATCTACTCCAACTGACATCGGTTTATTATTGCCAACTAGAAGTGCGATATCTAAGTGAATAGTGATCAGTAGTGTGTTTGTGATTCAGTTTTAAGTGTTTTGTAATTAGTATAGTTATTTTTTGTTTAATCGGTAGTAATTAATTTATCCCATACCCAGCTCGTAACAATAACATAATGCAATCATGATTTGAAAGACACGTGGCGCCATCTATTACCAAAAAAACGTTATTGTTGTTTTTCTCGGGAGCAGTACTTTTTTTCGGGATGAAAGGTACCCTATGTCCGTTTCTGTATACCTGAGAATGTGTGTGCAAAATTTCAGGATGATCGGTTCAATGGTTTAGACGCGAAAAGGTAAAAAACAAACTTACTTTCGCATCTATAATATTAGTATGGAAGTATGGATGGTATATATGGATAAGGCCGTCCCATCCCAAATTCAGCTTACTCATTCCGCAACACTAAAATCGTCTGACCTTGGTCAAAAACCCAAGATAAGAGATAATCATCAGCCGAAACAGCCTCTTCAAATAATGAGGCAAACCTTAACACTTCACCACTCTTAAAGGCAAATCAAGTGGGTCCACCCGACCCCTCAATCGCCACGCCACAAAAGGGACGCACCCTTATTTTTACACTCAAGACACTTTATTAAGACAAGTCCAAGATTAATTAGAGTCTGCAAATATTTGAAAAGATACCTCAAAAGGTTTATTTTTAGGGAATTGTGAGACTGGGATGAATGCTTTAGATTTGTGAAAAAAAGTTGCCGAAGACACGGCAGGTGGTCGACAAAGGAAAAAGATTTTGAAATGGTTTTTTTTTTCTGACATTTTCCTAGTCGAAGGTCCTTTTGAAGTTTCCCAAACACCCAGCACAGTAGGTACCTTTTTAGATTTTTTTGTGTAGTAAGCAACGACTTATTGTCGGGCCTATGCTGTCCCCCCATACTTGAGTACTAATGCTGTAACATGATAATATTGTAAAATCTAATCATTTTAAAAGAGTAACCATGGATTTGCTTGCCGGTTCTTCTCCATAGGAAACGAACAACCCGAACCGTGCACCTTTTGTCGACGTTTCATAAGTGCCCATGTAGGCCTAAGAAATAAAAATATTTTGATTTTGATTTTTTAAATTCAGACTTTTTGTTGTCTTTAGGCACTTTCTATTAAGTTGACTGACCCGTTGGTCTCGTGGTCGCAAGCACGACTGCTGAGTGTGGGGTCTTGGGTTCGATTCCCGGGTTGGGCAAAAAGTGCTATTGGGTTTTTCCATTACACATATATATGTATATTTTTTTTAATATATATATATTTTTATCATATATATTTTTTTTTATAGTAGCCCGGAGTTTGGAAGTTGGCAGTATGTTAATGATACCCCCGAGCCTCGGAAAGCACGTTAAGCCGTTGGGCTTGCACAGTTGCACCTGATCTCTCACCGGTCGTGTCGCATTGCCGTCCCATCGGACTATGAGAGTAAAAGAACAGAGAATGCATGTGTCTGCACACACAATTCTGCACTACAAATACTCCCGCGCCGGTGTCTAATCTGCAGTAAGATTGGCCGCCGTGACCAAAAACAGTCAGGACTATGGTTGGACTTCTTACCACCTTAATTCTCTTTCTAATTAAAGAACATAATAAAAAAAAATACATATTTCTAGGACAGTAAATATAATGTATTATTACGCGCATGAGTGTCTTTTAAAAGCCATTTACAGAAATAAATATCATTTATTAAAACGGTAAAAAGAACGCGTCTCGAAATATTAATATAATATCTACTCACTTATCCCACAAAATATTTAATCAAAACTACTCCAAAGTTTGCAAACAACATTATTTATTCAAGTAAGTGCCTCAATTCAAACAAAGTCCTGCATTAAACTAAGTCCATAAAAACATAGAAGTTATACACGATTACGCCCCGTACACGACCTCAGGTGACGAGTTACCGCAAGTAAAACTCGCGCGTTGTGTTGCCAAACATAGTTCGGATGCAGCTGAGAACCAGTATTTTACATGGAGCGATTGCTTATCTGACCTCCACAACCCAGATGGTACTGGGTAATACGATACCCTTGACTGGTTGTCAGACTTTCGGACCACTGACTACCTGTAACGGCTGTCAAAGACCAAATGACAGCCGGGACCAACGGCTTAACGTGCTTTCCGAGGCACGGAGGATACTCGGTATGGTTGGTAATGGTTGGTAACCCATCCAGAGACCTTCCTAAGGCAAGCGCGGCTTAACCTGAAGACTGACCCAAGCGGCTGTTATTATTTAGCTATGAGCTCCTCAAAAGCAACACGCGCGTGTCTCGCTTGTTTTCTTCTTGTGAGTACCGGAGCATCGCAAGTCGTATCGCGGACTCGGTGGTTACTCCTGCCATGTTCTAAGGATTTTTCTTTCATTTGTTTTTTCCACAGTCGTTGGCCGAACACGCGAGTCGCTCGAGCGAGTGGTTCGTGGCCAAGCGGTTGCAAGCAATGTATTAGATGCTCTGAATAATTAGTTGTTTGATGGTTGAGCTGCATCCAATTACATGATGCTTATTGTTCATACATTTTAAATGAGACTCGCTCAGTTTATTGCACTTTTACTTTCAGTATTATATTTACAAGTTGAGATGGTGAATTAGCATTTTAAAAGCAGATGGTGCTTCAAATGTGTGGGTGATTATTTTTGGGATGAAACTGCAGTAGTTAAAAATCTTTTAATGATTATTAAAATAGAATTGATTTTAAAGAATCATGATTAGATTAGCAAACAGTTTATAAATACACATGTAATTTGGTCATAAAAAGTAAACTGCAAAATATATTCTTTGTGTAAAACAAACTATCTGTCACAAAGATCTCTAATTTTCCTTAATTTGTGACAAATGGGGATGGCAACTGTGAAACTAATGGCGCTAGCATAGCTGGTTCCATCGTCATTGGTTGAAAATCATGTAATGTCATTTTATATTTCAAAATCCTTATCCTCATTGGTCAGATTGAGACATCAACTGTCACTGGCTGGAATGAGAAAGCGATTTGCTTTCGAACGTTTTTTTAGGTACGTGAGTTATATACTAATATTACAAGGAGGTAAAGTTTGCAAGTTTCTTCCTACATCCAAATATTGAAGGTAATCTCCGAAACCATAAACATATTTATTTTTTTCCTTCACAAAAAAGTACTTAATCTAATTTACAAATAAATGCTATGAACAGTATTATGTAAAATTAAAGTATTAGCATCTGGAGCCGAACTAGGAGAAACCTGTATTTCGGCTTACAGCGCCAACCCCCTCGAGTTACATTAGGTGTAAATTCTTATATGCTTGCATTTAAATAAGGTTTATTTATTTAAGGTTGTAATATAAGGTTTTGTAATAGTGGTCAGATCCTCTCTTTGTGTGTTATGATAGGTGAATGAGTGAGTGTGAGAGGGTGTGTCTTTAGTTGTGTATGAGTGTGTTATGCGGCAGTTTATGAGTGGACATGTTCATGACTGAGATGCGTGGACAGACAATTACTCATCCAATCTCAAAAAAAAATTACTGATGGAAACCTGCACAAGTGCCTTTCGGCTTCGTTAAGGGTCTTGTTACACCCTTTATTATAAAGAGGTAGTTTGTATGTGGGGGTAATCTTCGGAGCTACTGATCCGATTCCGAAAATTCTTTCACTTACGGGAAGCTACCTACATTATCCCCGAGTGTTACATGCTACATTTAAAACGTTCCCGTGAATACATTCCGTACATAACGGCAGCGCAACCGCGACTAAAAACTGATTTTTCATAAACTTAGGTAACCTTGTGGTACGACGAACTATACTCCGTGAAATATGTGGATAAGAACTAGAATCAACATAGTTCTTACCACATATTGGACAAGTAATATCTGAACTTTCATCTCAAGTCGCCTGCTCTTGTGAACTTGACAAAGAAAGTCTTTTGAATGAATTACATAATGAACAGAATGGACTATTCTTTTGTGTATAAAGGTCAGAAGCGAATGCTGATATGAATATGTTTAAATTAATTTTCTATTTTTAACAATGGCATTGAACTTAGAGATTTTTTTAAAATAAACTTTGATTTAAATAGGTTAAGTAACAATGTTGAGTACCCAAGTAAATGCCCAATGGATTCTGATGTTTGAACGCAGTTGTAAAGGAACGGTTAAGCGATAGGGCCAAACTGCGAACGCAGCCAGCGCGGTTAGTACTGGGTAATACGATACCCGACGGTAAGACTGGTTGCCAGACTTTCGGGCCACTGATTACTGTGTAACGACCGCGACCGTCAAAGATGTACAAATGACAGTACTAATAGGTAATTTCGTAGCAACGCGCAATATGTCAGCTACGCGGCTGTGTATGAACTCCGTAGCTGGGCTCTTTTCATTTATTCGACTGAGAATGCAAAGTAGGTAAGTGCAAAAATGCCAAGAAATCAATCAATCCTAAGAGCAATTTCGAAAAAACAAACTTGTTAATTTAGTCATAACTTTATTTGAAAATCACTGTTATTAATCATTTTATTAGGCTCGCTAGCATTCTATTCTATAATTTGAAGTTGTTATTCGACGACCCCCTTTTTAACAGATTCTACAAAGTATCAATAGCAATCTGTCATCCAATCAAAAACACAGCTTATTTGCATGTATTCTATCCTGAATTGAATCAGTAAACAACGGCCATACACATGGATATCTCTCACACAATACGGCTGAGAATATCGAGTGTATAGTGGACATAACCACCGAACGTGCCTAGAGTGGCATTACTACCCGGGGGAGAATTGTGCCGTACACCGACGCGACGACGGGCAAAAGGCACGTCGTCTTTAATATATTGTCAATTATTGTGCTGCTGAAGTGGCTGTTTTAGAATTTTACGATGAAGTAAGTATTTTTATAAATAATTATCAGTATTTAAAAAAAATGTATCTCAATACAGTGTGTTTATCAAAATTCTATAGGAAATACATTGTATAGGAATACAATGTATTTCCTATTGAATTGAAAAAAAAATCCATTGCCTACCTATCAAAATGTATGGAATAGCTATTTTTAAATTTCTGATGAGAAAATTCTATGTGGCCACTCAGAATGAATACGTGGCAACCGTTTGATCGTCGGTGTGGGTTCCGCCCTATAAAGCCAAGGAACCAACATTGATCACCACCATAGAGGTTTCAAATAATTCACAACAAATTCATGGCTTCAAACACTGGATTACCAACAGACGGAAAACTTAATTAAAGAACAATACTCGAGATGATTAATAGTTAGGTAGGCAAATCAAGTCTCATATTTAACCCAAGTCCAGGCACCAACCACGATCACTTACACCAACCACCAAACACACACACACACATAGACACAACTCACTCACACATTCACACCTACTCATAAACACACCACACAAGAGCACGCATGCATTACTTTAAATGTTTATTATTTTTATTTATTTTTTCTCTGGATTTTGATGCATAAAAATGTTGTGAACATTAATTAGTACCAAAAACTGGTGAAGACACTGACTCCTGTAACACAAGTCTCACCTAGCACAGGAGTCAGGGTTTCAAATGGAAATGTATAACTTTTTTCTTTGAGTTAGAATTATTTTTAAAAATTGTGACATTGTCCACCCGGGGTGGACAAGCAGGGGGTGGACAGTGGTAATAATCCATATTTATTTATAATGATTTTTTATTATTATTTATTAAATACTATGCTGTAAAAAAATAATGTCATAGAAGAATTATGATCCCATGTCTCAGGCCATATAGCCAAATGATATGATTAATTCCAAGTTTGACACATTTTAAACTTTTCCCGACACCAACCAGCTTGCAATAACCGCAAGTAGATATAGATAACTATGACGCTAGCTTTGTTCCAGCTATCGTCGTTATATTCAAATTCAAATTTTACCATTTCAGAACAATTTTGTTATGTTATAAATTCCTTTTTCTAAGAAAAACATGTCTTAGATTAACTATAAAAGTCCTTGATAGTAATAAATTGAGACACGTCACGTTTTGTACAGTCGGCGATCCCGTCTAAGTGCCGTATTTATTTTCAAATGCATTCAGTAAAAAACTGTTATTTTGAAATTACAAACATACACTTCATTTTTATTTATTTGTATAGATCACAGAATTTTTTTTTTTTATAATCATTATGAGGACTTTTTAAAAGTATTATATGACTGTACTTTGTAAGACTGAAAAGTATTCATATAAAATGTAGTATTAAAATATTGCAATTTAGCATTATCTGCATCTCTAACCTAATGAAATTGTTTTAAAAGTAAAAGTACGAAAAGATTTTTCATCTTCAACTGCTGCAAAAAGAAATATTTTCAATATTATTAGTTGTTTCTTCGCTGCTAAAACAGTTTTATGTGGATTAACCTTCAAGAAAATTGGTTGAAGTGAACACTCAGATATGCATTAAGTTTCAATTTCACTTAGAGTTTAAATGATTTATTTATGTTACTTATTTCTTTTTTTTAAGACTGCTTACGTACCTATAAAAACTTTATGTGTATTGCTTTGTCCTGCTCAACGATTATATAAAGTGAGACCTTTTTTTTTTTTTTTTTTGGGGGGTGGGAAATCATCAAATGACTCCTCCCGCTCTGGGCGGAGCGGAAGGGAGTGTCAGACTCTTACTGACTAAAAACCACCCATGTTCCTTCATTGGCCCTTTATGTTCCAGGGCCGCGGTATCTCTTTCGAACAGTCCCGCAGCCCTGGCAGGCACCGGCCCTTGCGAGCCCCTCCCGTTTGCTGACAACTCTTTGAGGCGCGCGTGGAACACGAACGCGCCGTCGACACGGCCTGCCCGTCGTCATACGACGGACGGACGGCGCGAGCTAGCCCATTACTCACCGTCCACAGGCCCGCGCCTACGGTGGCCGAGAGCCATCACGGCGTGGCCCCCGACGCCCGGTGCTTCTCCCGCGGCGGCTGAGACGTGAGGAGGTTCTCTCCCTCTCACGTTCCGCCGCCTCCTTCGCTAGCATGACTGCTTCGCAGAAGGAGGCGACGGCTTCCCATTCCCTCTCGCCCCGGACCATGGCAAAAAAATTTTCCTGTTGACAGCGATGCGGACGAATTTTTCACCGTTGAAAAAAAAAAATAACGGACCAAAAATGCCAAATGTAGAAATCTTGGACAAAATTCATAGTAAAAGATATTGTGACACAATGTCACAGCTAATTATTTCGCCAAGTACAGTTTAAAAAAATATCAAATATACAGAAAGAAATAAAATATGATTATTAAAAATGTTGCCAACATCCGTCAGTAATAATTCTGCTGAGACATTTTTCTAAATTAAATTCGGTGAAGCAAACTGAATTTTAAAAGGAAAATGAGGAAAAATTTATAAATTCACTCGTGCTAAGAATTTTACATTTTATAATTTTTAGTTTTTCTTCATCCAGTCTTATTCGTTATATTTTCGAGCGAAAATTGTAGTTCAGAGGTTTTTTTTGCAGTTGCTTATTTTGGAGGGTCCTCATCATATCAGCCCGGAATCACCCGCTGCTGGGTATAGGCCTCCCCGTTTTTTCTGCCACACTTCCCGGTTCTGGAGGGTGCATCGATCAAAAGACGAAGAGTCGATTGAATGGTACGACCTTTGCAATTGTTAGGCATACTATTATGAGTTCAGAGCGCAGTGGAGGAAAACACCATGAGGACGTCAGAATGTCCTGAAAACAAAAATTCGATATTTGACCTGTAACCTGTACCTACCCAGGCTGGGCCCGCATGGTGGATTACGGTCCACTTAATCAGACGAAGAGGAGGCCTCTGGCCCAGCTGTGGGAACATTATTGACTGATTCTGCTTATCCCATTTATGCTGTAATATGAATAGGTATGTGCTTTGCACGAGGCACCTGTTATTATTTCGTTTATTATTTTTACACAATATGTCTTTCATTTATACATTTTTTTTTAAACGGTCATGTGCGAGTTGGACTCGCGCATGAAGGGTTCCGTACTATCGTAGGAGTTGAGCCCCCTTTAATTTTTAATTTATTTTTATTAAGTTGTTGCTATAGCGGCAACATAAATACATACACATTCTGTGAAAATTTCAACTGTCTACCTATTACAGATCATGAGATACAGTCCGCTGACAGACAGACTGACGGACGGACGGACAGCGGAGTGACGGACAGTAATAGGGTACCGTTACGTAACCCTAAAAACGTGAAGAACATTTAAAAATATAAAACATAGTGACCCATCAGCATCGGGAACAGGGTCCGAGCTACCGGTGTTCAGGGCTCATAAGAGAGGAACCTACCAAAAATACGCGCCGTGTCCAGCATTACCGATTTTTGTATCAAGCGCTTGATCCAGCTGCCAAACGAGAGCCGCCTCAGATGTTGGTCGAGGCTATTGGCTATTAAGCCATTGGCTGACACGACTATCGGCAAAATGACTGCTATACTCACGTCCCACAGCATGTCGACAACCTCGCGAGCCAGATAAAAAAAAATAAAAAAATATTCTATTTATTTCCAAATCAAAACTACACACTACTACAATAAAATAAAATACTGCTCAAACTTTTTGAGGCAAAATTATGTGCGCTATCGATTAGGATTTTGGTTACTCACTCACAGGTGTTGTCTGATAGTGGACCCACACGTGGCGTACGTGTGGGTTCAGAGTCAGAGTTTTCAACGGTGAAATAGGTTTTTAAGATGTTTTTTTTTTTGTCGAGAATATTTGTTTTCCAATTGTTTGGCTATTTCGTTAGGCAATGTATTCAGAATGCTTGGAAGAGCATAGGTCCAGACCCTTCTACCGTATTCATTGATCCATTCGTATTGATTGATCTAGATACTTGTATATTATTAGGTATGGCACAAACCGCAGAACAGCAAAATAATTTCGGAATATTTTTGGATGACACTTCAGAAATAGATAAAAAAAATTATTTTAATTTATTAAAACGTGCAAAACTGGAACCCAACAACGTCTCGTGTATAATAACACAGTTTACTGGAAACATCGAAGATACGAGAACTTCGGCATCTAACTTTACACGTTAAGTTCGAAGCTCGTTAACCGGAGTTTAATATGGCGAAGTTAGTGGCCCATACGTCTTCATAACTTAATTTGTTGATTAATGATGTGAAACGAAGGGTATAATTAGTAAAAATTATAGCATTTTCATTTATACCTAGGCACTGGTGGGAGGCATTTATAGTGAACCTCATCATCAATCTTCTTCATTCCAGAGGAGCTCATGGCTATATAATAACGCAATTGCAGAACTTTGTACTATGGTGGGGTCCGCTTCCAGTGTAACCGGATACACACACAGCTGAATACCAGTATTTTACATGGAGCGACTGCCTATCTGACCTCCACAACCTAGTTAGTACTGGGTAATGCGATACCCTTTGGTTTGGTTGTCAGACTTTCGGGCCACTAGATCTACAAATGACGACCGGAACGAGGCATGGACGATAGTCGGTACCTATGTAATGGTTGGTCACCCATCCACGGACCAACCTCGGCAAGCGCGGCTTAACCTAAAGATCGACCCGAGTGGCTGTTATTACTTAGCCACGAACTCCTCAATTTTGCGTTTGCAATGCTGTCAAAAGTCGCGATGGGTCCTAAGATATTTTCAATCTATAACTTACTGGTAATGATTTTCGATTCCCTATTAATCATTAAAACTTTTTTTAGCATATTAAAAAAAAACTTCTAAGTAAAAGATCTTTGACATTTGATGCATCTATCATTTTAAATGATTTCTTTAACAAAAGAGAGTAAATAAATAAAAACACTCGATCTTCTTCTAAAAAATTTTCAAAGAACATTTCATTAAAACTGGTTTAATGTGTCTTGAGAAACCTCTTCACAGAGAAACAGACCTGAATAAATTAGTTTATATTAACTAAAGTTTACTTGGAAAAATAATTATAAATATGGTTTAAATTGATGTCGCTTTCACTAAATGGAGTTTAATTGTAAAGAATATTGTATTCTGAAGATCAGTTTGGAGTATTTGAAGGGGAGGGTCATTGTCTTTTATGATTTTTATGTTTTAATATCTGCATAATTAAGTATATTATTGTAATTTTGACGACCCACTTCGAGTTTTGAACTCTTATTAATATAATTCTTACGTTTTATAAAAACACTAGCTCATGCTCGCGGCTTCACCCGCGTAAGTTCGGTAATTGTCCCACGGGATCGCACTACCGGGATAAAAAATATCCTATGTGTTAATCCAGGTTATAAACTATCTGTGTGCCAAATTTTATCCAAATCCGGTTAGTAGTTTTTGCGTGAACGAGTAACAAACATCCATCCATCCATACTCACAAACTTTCGCATTTATAATACCTATATTATATTATTATATTAAGTAGGATTGCTTTAACATTAAAAAATACAACTAAAAAATCAACAGTTCAATAACGAGCTTACAAGAACACCGAATAACATGTTAGGTATATTCGACTTTGTTGTG
Organism: Eurois occulta; assembly: GCA_950022335.1. NCBI lineage: Eukaryota > Metazoa > Arthropoda > Insecta > Lepidoptera > Noctuidae > Eurois > Eurois occulta. The sequence goes on along the minus strand of OX465481.1, from coordinate 5,425,201 downwards.
TGTGTGGTGTGGGCTGGGACTTGTGGCCTGGCCACGCTTGCCTAGAAGAAACCAATTCACTCGAACTTTGAAGACAGCTAGATTATAATAATCGAGAAACGGAGAAGCCAGAAGCCAGTATTTAGAAGCCCGAAAGTCGGAAACGCGTGGCAGATGATGACCTCGACCTTATAATTGCCACCCGCCTTAAATCATGAATTCTACCGAGTTCACTGGTGGGAGGCATTTATAGTGAACCTCATCATCATTCTCCTTCATTTCAGAGGAGCTCGTGGCTATACAGGGTTATTTGTAAAACACCAGAAACCTCATAAGAGGTCATTGTACTCATCACTATGAACAAATTTAACTATGCGACCAAACCTGAAATCGCGAAAAAAAAATCAGCTGTTCCCTACATTTATGATCTATTAACTCGTCAAAATGTAGGGAACAGCTGATTTTTTTTTTGCAGAACTTTGTACTATAGTGGGGTCCGCTTCCAGTCTAACCGGATACAAACAGGTAATGAACTCGGTAGAATCGTACATCGTACCAAAACCGTTCATAATTATGGTACCTATAGCGTCGATCTCATAATTGCAAAAAGCAAGCTGGTTATCGATACACACGTAACTACATAACATGCATCATCATATCACGCCTGTAATCCTTGAAGGGTTAGGCAGAGGTACCTAATACACCCACCATTCGAGAGTTATGTTTCCATGTAGTAGGGGCGAGCTAGGTCGATCCGTGGATGGGTGACTATTCATTACATACCGAGAGTTTCCTCCGTGCCTCGAAAAGGACGTTAAGCCGTCCTAGCTGTCATTTGTAGATCTTTGATAGTTGTTACAGGTAGTCATTGGCCTATAAAAGTCTGACCACCAGTATTACCAAGGGATATCGTACTACCCAGTACTTAACTAGGTTGTGGAGGTCAAGTAGGCAGTCGCTCCATGTAAAATACTGGTATTCAGGTGCATTCGGTTAGACTGGAAGCCGAACCCAATGTAATTGGTAATAGATTAGGCAGATGATGATGATGATGGTGTGATAGGGGGTGAGCGTATTGCCATCAACTGGGCACAAATCCGTACATACGTAACTATGACATTATTTATCCTCTTCATATTTCAGAACAAGGGGTTTAACTCCTTATACTGTCTTATTCTGTACTAGCGACCCGCCCCGGCTTTTCACGGATGAAATATAGATAATATACTTATAAACCTTCCTCTTGAATCACTCTATCTATTGCTGAAAACTGCATTAAAAACCGTTGCGTAGTTTAAAAGATCTAAGAGTACAAACATCGGGGGCGACTTGGTTTTATACTATGTAAAGATTTCAGTACAGTGATCTACACAAGTTGTTGATATAGTAAGATACTTGGCTTGTAGGTACTAGGTTGGTAGGTACACTGTTTTGTGGCCGGCGGTCGAACCCATTAACGTAATTAATCGTCGAATACATCAAACAGCGGTGTCTTGTTAGATGAACGGAGGACGGCAGACCCTGTAGGTGCTTACCATGTGGTTGAACCACGGTTTCTGACGGTCTAATCTGTCCACTGATTTAGAAAATCGATTAGATACACAACTCGATTTACCATGGAAATCAGTAATATTTTTTCAAGTAAATTGGCTGTGGGCGACCGAGCGGACTGAAGTAAAGCAATAGACGCTCGGAACCAGCGCGAACTTCACCATTCCATTTTCAAATCTTACACCGCGCCGTAAACATTATTTACAAAATGTCTGTACTTGGTAACTTCCATTACATTAGGTACTTTTGGACAAGTTTTACTAACATACATCGTATTTTTATTGTGCCTCGAACATCCTGCACAAAACAGTTAGTGTTGTTTTTGAAAGGATTATTTGCCTTCCGAAAACTAGCGACTTGGTTATTTTACGGACTGGAAACTAAGACATAGTATTAGCGTAGCATATTACCCAAAATAAATAACTATGAAATTTTCAGTTCAAAAATCTAATTCACGAATCCATTGTCTGTGTACAAAAACAAAAGTAAGTGCGAGTTAGACAAATCAACAAAATAAATTATCGGAAAAAGAAATTACAAACTACAAAACTATAATAGTAATAAATATGTACCAGTAGAAGAGGCTTACAGGGCGTCCAAAAATTCGTCCGCATCGCTGTCAACAGGAAAAGTGCCCAGAAGGCTGGCAGCATTGCCACGTTGGCGTTGGATGGCAATGCTGATTCTTTGGCCAAAAAATAGGCAGAGGGGGGCCTCTGGTCACGTCAAGAGTCAACCAACCGCTTGGCGATTTCCCGAAATACTAGGTGGGCACTCGGACCCCATGGCCCTAGTGTTTCAACCCCAAACGGCTCTAACACATAACTACTAATTAAATTATTGTATTTGCGCCGTTTGAGGTTTTCAGCACCTGCAGCAGCCGCCACAGCGCAGCCCACTGTGCTAGGAAGATGGGATGGAGCAAGGGTGTCGACGCAAGTTGCGTCCCACACCAAAGGCCTACCCAACTTCTATGGCATTATGGTCATACCATCTCTTCCCATCGACGCGTGCCAAGCCATTGGGTTCTAAAGCAGCTGGCACCCCGGCGCGGCGGTGGCAAGAGTACGACGGATGAGATTACTAATGCAAAAAAAAAATACATCGTGTGTAACTCAGGATCCAAACTTAGGCTAACTGTGAATTAAGCCTATTAACCACTAAACCAACGAGACGTTATCAAACAAATAAACATACATATTCTAATTAGATGACAATCCGACGGCTACCACAGATCGTCGGCTAACCATAATAACACTACAAATAACCGCTAATTAGGCGCAGTTGCAATTAATGTGGTCGCTCCCTAATGGCAGGAATTTAATTTGTGTGCTGGATCGCGTGGTGGACCGCGATATCGATAGTCTAGGACAACAGAGACCGGACATAGACGTACTCGTAGATATATCATCAGCATAGCTTCATCATCTGCCTAGCCATTTCCCAACTACGTTGGGGTCGGCTTTAGTCTTACTGGATGCAGCTGAATACCTGTATTTTACATGGGGCGACTGCCTATCTGACCTCCAGAACCCAGTTAGTTCTGGGTAATACGATAACCCCTGGTAAGACTTGTTGTCAGACTTTCGGGTCACTGACTATTTGTAACGACTGTCAACGATCTACAAATGGCATCCGGGACCAACGGCTTCACGTGCTTTCCGAGGCACGGAGGAAACTCTGTATGTAATGGGTGGTCACCCATCCACGGACCAACCTTGATAAGCGCGGCTTAACCTAACGATCGAACCGAGCCGACTGTTATTACGAGATCCTCATAAGCATAACATACACACTCATAAACTCACGACTTTTGTCAATTCGGGTAGTCTTTCTTTAACGTGTGGTAAGTGCCTAACCAGGAGCCCAATTCTGCTATTACAATAGTGTTAGAATGGTCTGTCATTGATTTCATAATTTTATTGTTGATTTTGACTTGTCAAAACTTGTCAAAATCAACAATTATGAAATCAATGACAGACCATTCTGACACTATTGTCGTCTATTAATTGTAATAGCAGAATTGGGCCCTGGTGTCAGAGTGTTCATGCTGCCCATGGGTCTCGTGACTTGGCTTTACATGCTGTTAAGAAATATCTCTCTGGCATGCTGGATTTTCCTCACAAGTTTTTCCTATACCGAAGCAAGTGATAATTGTACATTACGCACATGAATCCGAAAAATCAGAGGTGCGTGTCTTGGGTTGGAACTCGAGACTTGGCAGTCCGGCTGCTAAGGTGGGGTAGGTAGAAACTACATAACGCCACCTACTACGCATACAGATTCCTTTGGGTATGTACTCGCAGTAGGGAGCGTACTATCGTTTTCAATCAAAAATGCTTCATCCATGTTCATTAATCTGGTCATACAACGCTACACACCCACACCACCACACACACATATAAACCAACATATCCCACATTCCACCATTCCATTTCCATTTTTTTTTCCTACATTTTCCATAGGGGATAATAGGAGTTATAGGGCACGACCTTAATGCCCTTGGCCCAGAACCAGAATACGGGCTGTTACTAAAAGAATCATAGCAATATTTACTTCACCTGGATATCAAACATAAGTCCTCACGATCAGCAGTTCCGCTAGGGGCCTGTAGCACAATCAGCAGTTGCGCTAGGGGCCTGTAGCACAATCAGCAATTGCCCTAGGAGGTACCAGCGGGTGATAGATCGGGAAGTCTATCGTCGTCGCATTGCACAGCCCTCACGAGTGGTGGCGATGTCTCAGTATGAACAGACATCGCCATCGTTTGGTGGGCCGGAGGCGGGCTGCGCTGAATGGGTCGCGAACATCATACGTAGCAGTTCACGCGGCTCATCCACCAAGACGACAGTTGGCTCACGGCATAACCGAACCGTTTCTCCAGACGGTGCGGTATGCGTTAGGCATTTTACACCGCTTAATAATAATAAAGGGCCTGTAGACAGTATCCGAAGACGTTCTCTTTTGTTTATTTTTAACGTAATTTGGGTTCACATTGGACGCTAATGGTCACAACACACGGTATACACATGTTTATACGTCAGTACCTCTGAGCTGACACACAATGAGGACGTGCGAAACTGCTACGGTATGCTTAAATTGTGTAAACTTAGACCCATCTGTAAATACTCAGGTGGATTTTATGTTGCTGTTAGTTACTTAGATATTTAATTTGAAGGACAAGAGGAAATTAATTAAAACATCAATGGTATTATGTGACCCAAAAGAAATTTCGTTGTATCTTGATAGACTCATACAGACACTTAAGTCATCATCTTCCTGCCCTTGTCCCATTCTATTTGGGGTCAACACGTTTTCTTCTTCCATTCTCCCCTGTCAGACGTCACGGCATCATTTACTTCTTTCTCTTTCATATCAGTCTTCACACAATCCATCCATCTTTTCTTTGGCCTTCCTCTTCCTCTCCATCCATCAACATTCATGTCCATCACTCTTTTAGTCACACGCGGTTCATCCCTCCTCAGAAATGAAAACATAAAATTAATTTTCTTTAAAATAGGCAATAAGGTTACAAATATAATTGTGTTTGTATAACTAAGTTAAATTATATTAGTAGCAGTCGCCTCTGCGGCGCAGGCCTATCTTAAACCTTTCCACACATCTCTTGCCCATGCCACACGCATCCATAAAGGGCCACCTCTCTGGTTGAAGACGTCTCTCCTCCTTTTACTTGGTCTCCCTTTTCCTGTCTCTTGGTACCCATTCTGTTAAACGTTTTGTCCACTTGTTATTATTCATATCCAAGATAGACAGATACTTAAGTAAAGTAAATTAATGATGAATAATTTGTTAAGAGTACTTAAATAATAAATTATGTTATATCATACTGTACATGTACTTACCAGCACTAAAGGCAGTAGGAGCCAGTAAAAGGTCTCTTTTTTAAGCGAATCACACACAACGCCGCGCACCGACGCGCGACGTATGCTGTGCGGATTTCAAGTTACATTGGCTTTGAATTGTATTTGTTATATTGTAATCCGTTGGTGCCTAACACATGAGACGCATTAGAGCGCGGATTACTCCGGGTATGTGATCGGAGTGCAGGACTGATCGATGCCCATCCGCGTCGTCGCCTATCCGCGCGGCACACTACTTCGCCGCCTCGTGGCGACGTGTGCAAAACGCCTTACGGGCTGTCTCCACGAGCGAGAGAATCGCGGCGATATTACGTATTTGTATGGGATAATATCGCCGCGATTCTCTCGCTCGTGGAGACACCCTCTAAGAGAGTGTATACGTGGCACGGACGATATAAATATCGTCGCGATTCTCTAGCTCGTGGAGACAGCCCCTTAGTTTCAAGAAGACGTGTTTACTTCAGTGCGGTAACAATGTTTTTTATTTTCTCTTTTTTAAAGGGGCTTTTTCAATTTCAACAATAATATTTTTTGAAAATAAACAAAACGGCACGTTCCATAATTTTTAAACTGATTCCATATTGGACTGCCTCGTTGGTCTAGTTAGTTGTGACCACACAAGCGCGACTGCTGAGCATCCAGGTCTTGGGTTCGATTCCCGGGTCGGGCAAAGTGTTATTGGGTTTTTCTATTAGGATTTTCTCAGGAGTAGCCACGGAGTCTGGATTTATGCCCGATAAATGGCAAAAGGCTCGCACCCTATTACATGGGACTTAAACATAACTGGCGAAATGTGGGTGTACTGTTAGGTACACCTCTACCTAACCCTTTGGGGATTACAGCGTGATGTTCAAATCAAATCATTTATTTTGCTGAATATGGGTACATACAAGGATGAAACACAACAATATAGCTCAGACCATATCCTACCCTAACAGGTGAATGTTATATGTTATGATTCTAAATTCGCGTTACTCATCAAATCCAACCAGTTTTTTTTGTGCCAGCCTGCTAGATGTAAGGTTGCCTTGGGCAAATAACCTTTACGGTATCGATCTCTGTGGTTGTTGTCGAAATCAAAATAGGTTGAATACACGTGTCCATCTTGTTTCTTTAATCGGTGATCGATACGAGTTCGCTTAATTAGTTCAACCCGCAAATGTGTGGTGACCACAAACGATACAGTAGCATGTAGGTGCATACTGTTTGCTTTTATGCCTTTTTTTGGGATGGGACATCATCAAATGCCCGCCCCGCTGGGCGGAGCGGAAGGGAGTGACAGACTTTTACTGACTAAAACCCATCCATGATCCTTATTTTGCCCTTTGTGTTCCAGGGCCGCGGTATCTCTTTCGAACAGTCCCGCAGCCCTTGCTTTTATGCCTAAGACTTTCATTGGGCAATAAAGTATACCCTGCTGATATATTTTAACGCCTTTAGTGTATGCGTATAGCCGGACAAGAATCATAAGTAATATGACGCGTGGCTAATCGGATTTAATGCTGCCATCTCTTTAACAAAAACGGTCCTTCGTCAGCGTCATCCGAACACCAATAGGGGGCTCAAAATGGTCGCTTTAGCAGAATCATATTATGAATCACGTTAAAGTGGTCAAAAACAGTTAATATTATGAACTGTCACTTTGTGACCAGTTTTCGAATTGTAACGGAATTCATATTATTATCCTATTATGATTCTGCTATAGCGGCCATTTTAGGCCCCCAGATTTTTACAGCATTTGCATTATATGCTTTGCTTTATGTCTATTGTTTTCACGAAAAAGTATTAATAACACGTTCATATCACTATCGTGATCTAGATGGTGGAAAAAGAACCTAGATACTGGGAATCCAAGAAGAAATTACTTGGTCAGTAAAAAAAAAATACTCAAGAAAGGCCAGCCATTTATCAATGGCGTCACAGACAGAAATGAAACAATAGCACAGTTCAATGAACAAGCTCTCTAATCAACCCTTTATACAATTTATTTCAATGCAAATCGAAATAATTAAGCTGCAAAGAAAATTGTCCGTTTTCCACTGTGTCCGACCCTGATTCACTATTGTGCAGCAGACGGCAGCAAATCGACTTAAACTGACCCTGTAGACTCATTAGAGCAATGGATGTAGTTATGCTCTTGTTCCGCCAGTGTCGGGTGGAGTGGACCAGAGAGCTATATTTTTTATTTACTCATTATTGCTTGCAGTCGCCCTTCGACAGTAATTAAAATTTTGTTAAATGGCAAAATATTTAGTTTTACATAATATAACACTCAAATACTCATACACTCACCTATGTTAGGTACATTAGGTACATTAGGTACAGGGTTCTTTTTAAAACACCAGAAACCTCTTAAGAGGTCATTGTACTCATCACTATGAACAACTTTTACTATGGGACCAAACCTGAAATCGCGAAAAAAAAATCTGCTGTTCCCTACATTTTGACGAGTTAATTAAAAATAAATAAATAACATCACGCCTGTAATCCCCGAAGGGTTAGGCAGAGATGAAAGGCCTTAAGTTAAGTACCTAAAACATAGGTACCTTTTTTTTCGGATGTCATCATCAAATGACTCCTCCCGCTAGCTCGCCGTTCGTCCGTCTTATGACGACAGGCCGTGTCGACGGCGCGTTTGTGTTCCACGCGCGCCTCAAAGAGATATCAGCAAACAAGAGAGGCCCGCAAGGGCCGGTGCCTGCCAGGGCTGCGGGACTGTTCGAAAGAGATACCGCGGCCCTGGAACATAAAGGGCAAAAGAAGGAACATGGGTGGTTTTTAGTCAGTAAAAGTCTGACACTCCCTTCCGCTCCGCCCAGAGCGGGAGGAGTCATTTGACGATTTCCCACCCGAAAAAAAAAAAAAAAAAAAGGTTCTCTCCCTCTCACGTTCCGCCACCTCCTTCGCTAGCATGACTGCTTCGCAGAAGGAGGTAACGGCTTCCCATTCCCTCGCGCCCCGGACCATGGATTGCGCCAGGGCCGGAAAACATAGGTACCTAATAGTATGCTTTAAACCTAAGTCATAAATTAGAAACAACATTAGTCTAGCCACAGACTTCGCCGAACAAAGCCAACCTGTTCAGAATACTTACTGTCAACGTCTTGCGAACTAACTTCGGTTTTCGAACTCACATTAATGTTTATTAAAGCAACTCCTGGAGCTGACGGTTTTGTGGTGCAACTTGGGAGAGGTATGACCAGCACTATGGCGAGTAGGATTGGTTGTAAGTAACTGAATATTTGCGAGATCTATTTATGCGCACTTCCCGAAGCTGAATTCACATAGAAGTTTATAACTGTTAATGTGGTACTGAGGGCTTAGAAAAGTAAAAAAAAATGTGTTAAAATTGTAATACATTAAAAATATCACAAATAAAATGTAAATGATTTTGTGTTGTCTACCTTCAAAATCAGATTCCATTAAAATCGTTTTAAATGTAGAAAAAACGACTTGAATTTTTGTTTTGCGTGACTGACTGTATGGAGTTAAAACAGTAGAACAACTGACATTTAACATAGGATACAATTTTATCAGCCTAGGAACCCCTAATTTTCTTATTTGATTGAACACTAAAATAAGATTTGCTAGGATTTATTTTCTGGATAGACACAAGGAGTAAACGGATCCTTTACAAAGCTGTCAACCAAGCATTCTGTATATCAAACTATGTAAGTTTTTTGTGGGTGTAACTGTAAAATCACGTTTTGCGGTAGTACTCAATGTAACGCACTCAAAACATTGTGCTGGTGGATGCATTGAATAGTAAAAGGATCATGGAGGTATTTAAAGTAAAGTTATAACCTTAGTGCGGGAATCGTGGAAGCTTTAAAAGTAAAGTTATCCAAATACTGCCAATTATCTCCATAACTAGAAGGTATAGGACAAAAAATTACGGAATGACGGGGAGAACCAGTGCATTTCGGCTTCTTTAAAGGTATCTTTACACCCATTATAATGGATGTAAAGATGCTTTGTTCTAGACCATACCTGGCCACCTTCTAGTTCCAACTTTTTCACAAGTTTTTTTAATACCGGTTTTTAATGTTATATAACTTTACTTTAAATACCTCCACGACCCCCGTACCACTCAATGCCTCCATCAGCACAATGTTTTGAATGCCACATTGAGTCCTACCACAAAACGTGATTTTTCAACCGTAAAAAAAAAATCGCTTTCTAGCAACATAATTTTTGAATAAGAATAATATTTAGAGAGAGAGCAACTTAATGAACATAGAGTTACTTAGTTTGATGTACAGAACGCTTGGTTGACGGCTTTGTAAAGAGTTCGTTTACCCCTTGTTTATTATCCTGAGTCCTTGGCTAATCTCCGTTGAGGTTGGTCGCCGTTCCCTTAGGCCCGGCGCCCACTATCATTATAACAGAAAGTAGAAAACCGCGCTTCGGGATGCTTGAGGATACCGAAGCGGTATTTTTGTTACTGCGATCATATATCATGGAAATTTCTACTTTATTGCCATGAAGTTAATGTATAATGCTTTTTATCGCCTAAAATCCTCAGCCGTGCCGATGCCGATAGTGGGCGCCGGGCCTAAATCGGTCTGGAAGATATTATTGTAATCGTTTTACGTGCCGATTTAAAGACCACATGTAACTTGTACTACTGATTTCTCCCTCACATGGTCACCACGCTGTGTTCAATACAATTTTATCGCACGTCCCTACAGGACGCCGACAGGACAACATTGATAACGCACGTTACGATAATTGGATCCCGCCCGCCATTTGTAATTCAAATTTTTATTACAAAACGTTTATTTCCCTTAGGTGGGAATTACAGGTGTAAATATTTAGACTACGATTTGTATGTATTTAAAAGCCTGTTACCAATTGTAATAGTAATAGTCCTGCTGACTTTTCGGTGACGGCGGTCAATCTTAGCGGAGTTTAGCCATCGGCGCGGGAGCTATTATGGTGCACGCAGTTGGTGTATTCGCAGGCACAGGTACACTCACCATTTCCTCATTCTCATTATCCGTTGGGCAATCTGACACAACCGGAGCGAGATCAGGCGCAAGAACAACGGCTTAACCTCCTTTCCGAGGCACTATACGACTAGTTAAAAATAATTTTCCGTCGTACGTACGTAAATAAATTATGTGCTGCTCACCATTATTTCCTCTCCCTCGTTTTCTGAAGGTTCTATTACCATCATCTGCCTAGCCTTTTTCCAACTACGATGGGGTCGGCTCGCAATCTAACCGGATGCTGCTGAATACCGGAGATTCTGTCGCAGATAGATTTAAAACGTGATGACCTGAAAGCTAGACCACCCAGAGCTATACTCTACAATTCATCAGTGGTGTTCTGACATGTCCGCTTTGTGCGCCGTGTTTTTCAAAGTTATGCTAGACACTTTAGAGCACATGAGAGAGCAGCACACCAAAGCTCTCAACAACCGCTCTAGAAAGCCATCGAATGCAGTCGCTGACATCATTATCGTCATCAGCCTATAGCAGTCCACTCCTAGGCATAGATAAGCCTTTTCAATTGCCATTTAACCCATTTCTGACTTCCCACTATTCAAACCTCAATTGAATCAAGTCTTGTTTCTACAAGTACAAAATTAAAACGTACTTATCAACCCCAGATAAAACTGTCGGATTTAAATTGATAATCCGCCACTGCACAAGCGTTCGGTCGGTCCGAGAGTGCTGTGGCGGATGCTCACCAATTATAAAATGTTCACCAACAGTCCCGCTATCCCGGGAGCCGGGAACAAAAAGAAAGCGAGGAAACTTAGCGGGCGATTTGCTTTTTTTTTATTTGCAACGCTCTGCCTGTCATGCTGTTTTTTTTTCGTTCCATAAAGTTTGAAACGATTCTCTAAAGTGCTTTTTTGAATGAGTTTCTGTTCTAGTTTGTCAAAATTGTTTCGTGTGTCGTAAACACGATAAATGTGAATATTTTTGAATTATCAAAATTTGTAATAATTTGGTTCATTAGTCTGTTCTTACGCAACAACCCTTTAAGATATGCTTGCTGTATGGTTTGCTATTTCTCTATACTATGTATTTAGATGAGTTTTATTTAATTCCGATCGGAGGCAAATATTAAAAAAAAGACATAATTATCATCATCATCGTAACATAAAGGCATATCTAGAACGAAACTGGGACTCGCTCGTCTTAACTAAGCGACATCCAATCTAATACTATTGGTCGATACTATTCTTATATTAGTTATGAAATATCAGTTGTTCTACTGTTTAAACTCTATACAGTGTCACTGGACATGCAAATAAAAAACAAAGCTTTTTTTTAAATAAACGATTTTACGGTAAGTACGGTACGGTACGTTATTTTGTAAGATAAATGTTAATGATTTTAGGTTTTCTAAAATAAAATCATTAACGTTTGGCTTATAAATTTTGCGGCTAAAATTATCGTACGATTTACTCGTGTTTAAATTTTACAGATTATATAGCTATGAATTTGTGCGAGGTATGATATGAAGGAAAAAGGAGTAGATGATAGCGTGACGATTGGCAGGGGAAAATGTAAGAAAAAAACGTGTTGTGCTGACCCCAAATAACATGGAACAAGGGCAGGAAGATGATGATATTGCAGTAAGTATTATATTGCTTCTTGTAAAGCAAAGTTTGTTTCAAAGAACTAACCATAGGGCAATCGTTAGAAAAAGAAACGCATTAAAATGCGTTTCTTTTTCTGCAAAAACTTTCAACGGGGTTGACCTTAGCTTATCGTTAGCTTGTGTCTGTCATTTGTAACTTCTCTCATAATTACCGCTGAAAGAATAGTAGTTAGGCCAACAAAAAAAAATCTTCTTTATTGTTTCCTGAAATCCCATTTGATCAATCAATAAGTTTAAACTTCTTCCCTTTGAAATACCTACAATTTTCATTCTCCATCCATAGCTCCCGGTCTATTTGATGGTGGTAAAAATAAAATAATAAAAATTAGGCAAGAGATAAACTTTGCGCACCGCGTGGTTAGAACAAAACCCTAGACAGAGCTTTGTTTCAGCAAGAAGCGTTTTCCTACTGAAAAATAGACTCAGAATAAATATTAGAAATGGGCGAATTCGACGAAGAGTAAAGTTACATTATAGAATCAGGCATTACTTTGCCGAAATTCATGATGTTATGGAAAACGTATAGAAAAAGAGCCAGGCCTGGCCCTCCTACATCCTGCATCCAGACCTGGATTTTTTTCGCGGTATTAAAACTACATAATATATTTTGCATAACATTTAATTAAGAGAAAAGTATTGATTGGACCGGAATCACAAGTGCTGCTGAGCTGTCCTACCTCAAAAAGAACAAAGTGAAATATTCGGAGTTGTTAGCCAACCTTCAGTAATATAAGCACCACCAAAAGCACAAGAAGTGGTTTGCATAACGATCCGTTTTGAAAATTGGAACAGTTAGTAAAGTTTAACGTCGAGGCTCGATATGACAGAAAAATCTTCAATACAGCCTAATCCAATTCACAAAGAAATACTTATAATAATATGAAATCCTAAAAAGCCCTAGAAAGTTTTATTTCTGATATTCTCCTGTATAAGATTTTCTCACAATATCGTATATTTATTTAGAACCGGATATAGGGATTTCGTCTTTTATCCGTGGCCGAAAGATGGGTTGGCTTACTGTGTATTGTTATTTTATGTCTAAATAAAAATATTTATTCGAAGGCAATCCAATGGGTGGAATTTATGAATAATCGTGTTTATTGCAGTAACAGGGTGTTATTGTTGCGAGTGATGTTCGTGGCAGGCGCGGTCATGGAATGTGAGAGCGAGAACGCATGCCTTACAATGAAGTAGTTTCAAACTACCACCACTGTTTATTAAAATTGCCACTCGCACGTTTTACGCCCGTTCACGACCTCTGGTTATGTGACTCGTACCCCGACTTGCGTTAAGCAACACTTGCATGTACTATTGGCTTCCTTCGCGTGACTAGGCACCGTTGCGTATCATGTCGCGCCGCATTGAGTTGTGGCATGCTCTTAGATTTGTTTGTCGCGTAGCTTGTGGCGGTTATGACCGCAACTGCTGTGATTCCAGCCACACAGTTTAATAGACATAACTTGACTTAGGGCCTGTTTCACCGATTAAGTTCCCGTTAACTTACTTGGCACATAATTCCATACGAATTCAGTTTCATTTTTGAATTGATTCGTTAAGTAGTGGCTATTCGGACATCGTGAAATAGGCCCCTTACTATAACATCGTTCCGAAATTGTAGTCATACAAGGTGTAAACAGACTCAACCAAGCATTCAGTACGTCAAACTAAGTAACTCTACGTAATATCTAATGCAGGGAAACGGTTTAAAGTAGGAGTCAGTGTTAAGCACTCTAGTGCTGATAGATGCATTAATTAGTACAGCGGTCATTCATCTGCCTAGACTTTTCCCAACTACATATGTTGGGGTCGGCTTCCAGTCTAACCGGATGCAGCTGAATACCAGTATTTTACATGGAGCGACTGCCTATCTGACCTCCACAGTCCAGCTAGCACTGGGTAATACGATACCCTTTGGTAAGACTGGTTGTCAGACATTCGAGCCACTGACTACCTTAACGACTGTCAAAGATCTACAAATGACAGCCGGGACCAACGGCTTAACGTGCTTTCCGAGGTAGGGAGGAAACTCGGTATTTGTAATGGGTAGTCACCCATCCACGGACCAACCTAGGCAAGCGCGGCTTAACCTAAAGACCGACCCGAGCGGCTGTTATTATTTAGCCACGAGCTCCTTAGTACAGGGGTCATGTAGGTATTTAAAGTAAAGTTATAACATTATAACAAAACTTGCATTTAGAAATAAAATTGTGAAAAAGTTGGAACTTTGACCTCCAATATCTCCGTAACTAGAAGCCTAGAAGGTTCCCAGGTATGGTCCAGAACCAACTAATGATCGCAATGACGGGGAGAATAAGTACCTTTTGGTTCCATTAAGGGTCATTTTACACCCTTTATAAAACCTGCAGTATTCTAACATCACATATGCGTCTAAAATCAGTGTTTAGTTTTTTTAGTTTGTATTAATCGAGCACGTTATTTTGTTTTCTAATTTATGTTATAGTATTATTTTGAACCTAACCTTTTTTGTTGTCTTTTTTGTTTCGAGTGCTTCAAGTGTTTATCTCTGAAACTTATAAATGGCCTTCAAATTCGTATTATTTATAGTTTCCCAAATAGTATAAAATAAAATAAATAAAAATAAAATAAATCACATACACAAAAAATAAACATACATAAACACAGATAACCACAAATAATTTAATTAGGATCATCAATTTCAATCCGCTTTTATCCGCGATTAGAGTATTGTGAATAAATAATGAGCCCACCAATGCTATCAGCGTTTGAAACACTACATTATTTAGTTGACAGTTAACTATGCATTCACGTTGATATTGACTATTGATAGGAGAATCTAATTGGCAGAATGATGAGGGCATTGCAGTATAGGAATAATTATATCGCTCCTATTATATATAATTAGCTTTTGCCCGCGACTTTGCTCGCGTTAATTTAGAATTTAACAATCAATTCGGGTTGGACTCTGCTTGTAATAATATACTAATTAAATCATGATTCGAAAGATACGTGGCGCCATCTATTATCATAAGAACGTTATTGTTGTTTTCGGGAAAAGTACTTTTTTTCGGGATGTAAGGTACTCTATGTCCGTTTCTGTGCACCTGACAACGTATATGCAAAATTTCAGGATGATCGGTTCAGTGGTTTAGGCGTGAAAAGGTAACAAACAAACTTACTTTCGCATTTATAAAATTAGTAAGGAAGTTAGGATAGTTAGGATTCCAAACGATTTGTGCGATTGAATCGTGATTTTCAACTGTCTCACGATTATTTTTGTGTACACTATGATAACGTTTGCATAACATAAAACACGCCTGTAATCCCCGAAGCGTTAGGCAGCATCCCATTTCGCCAGTTATGTTTAAGTCCCATGTAATAGAAGGCGAGCCTATTTGCCATCAACCGGGCACAAATCCGGACTCCGTGGCTGCTACTAAGACATTCCTGGTGGAAAAAACCCATTAACGCTTTGCCCGACCTGGAAAACAAACCCAGGACCTCATGCTCAGCAGTTGCGCTTGGAAACACTAGACCAACGAGGTAGTCAACTGTGCAACTTTTACATAGTCGGCAATATTTCAGTCCATGTTTTTCATAGAATTACATGTGCAGCGACCCTAGGGGGCTGTCTCCACGAGCGTGAGAATCGCGACGATATTATCGTCGCAGCCACGTATTTCTATACACACTCTTAGAGGCCGTCTCCACGAGCGAGAGAATCGCGGCGATATTATCCCATACAAATACGTAATATCGCCGCGATTTTCTCGCTCCTGGAGACGGCCCCTAGCGACGCGATTGCTGAATTGCATTTTTGATATTGTAAAGGAACGCCAGCGCCGGACTCGCCAGTCACTTACATACGACCGTCCTGCCACGTCCTAATTTACTGTATTAATATTAATAACCGAGTTATTGTGAACCTTTATTAAACATTTATCAAATTCAGTAGAACCGAAATGGCAAATAATTTTTCTGGACTCTAAATACACACGCACAACATGTAGAACCCGACGTGAAACTAGTTGTGTCGCAGTCGATTGTCGTTGCGGGCGGCTTTGCGGTTGCGGATCGCATTCGGGACTGTTTTAATTTTACACAAACGGAATAAACCATAGCGTTAAATCACGAATGTTTTATTCTAAAGTTCTAAGTACTGATGTTGGTATAGTACAGGGACTGATAAATTCTCCTTTGAAAAACCCAGCAACACTTAACTTACCAAACAAACCGACCTAGAAGTCGAACCAAAGACGCCACGCTAACCACTCGCGTTTACGATCTGTAGTTCAAATAACCAGTCAAAGGAATTATTGTGGACTAAATAAATTAAATATTGACATAATAAAAAGTTTCAGCAACAGAAATATTTATTACTTCGTGAAATGCTTCTTGCTTGCGTTTCAAAACAAAACTTTTGCCAACTACGAGGTACAAGAATTTAAATAAAAAACTCTGTGTGAAAAAGTTTCGCCATTGCACTTGCTTTCCTTTTAATTGTATTGCCTTTAAAGTAATATGCGCGGTAAGTTGGATCGCTAAAAACTTTGGGTTTTATTAAAGTTAAAACTTTAAGTTGAAGCAATAAGTATCTACTTAGGTTTAAAAGTACGTTTGCGGTTGAGTAGGACTTCTTTGAATCGAAATTAGAATTATCCAATAGCATTTTAGTTAAATTTTTAGCAACAACCACAATCAGTATCATCCATGAATATGAATAGATTCTTATAATTATGAAAATACTTTATGTGAAACCAGTAAATTGGTTTAAAAAATCGACATATTTACGTTACTCTTACATCGCGCGCTCGTGCCGAGCCTCGGGGTTGTGAGTCGGAAAAGCAGCTGCTCCTTGTAAAATACTGGTGTTCATTAATAAAATACTGATATTTGTTTAGCCTGAACGCCAACTCTAACATAGTTGGGAAGAGGCTCGGCAGATAATGATATCTGTCAACACATTTCAAGCCTATTTAGATAGTAGGTATAGCTTTGTCATTATTCTTCACTCCGTTCGATACCAATATGCCGTAAAGAAAGATAAGCCAGGCACCGGAGTCGCGAAGCACTTAAGGATTTATAATGCTCTTGGTTTGATCATAAAAAAAAAATCATTTTTAGAATTTTCAGCATCCATTAGTAGGGTTCGTCAAAAAATTTCCAGCGGTGTGTGGTTCAACAAACTGCAACTATGAAAACTTTATGAAGGCATTGTACTCTTTATGCATGGTCATGCTGCTGTGGTATGCGTCAATTTGAATGCGGAGCAATGTTCTATTCAGTACTAAAGTTGTATATAATAATAATGAAATATAGCTAAAGTTTGTAGTATAAAGTGGAAAGAATCATTAATTTCAACATTTGGTCTGTAAATACAGACCAAATGTTGAAATTAATGATTATTTCTTATTACCTATGTTCCAAAAGCATGTCTACGTTAAATTCTCATAAGACACAGCGGCCATAGCTCGAACGCATTATGTGCGAAACAATTATTTTCAACTTTTGAAGTTGATTGAATTTACGTCACGACTTCGTGCGCGCTTGGTGCTAACGTTCACGCTAGGCCCATCGCTGCGAAAATGCAAAAATTGCAACATTACCTAGGTGAAATTTTCTTCGAAGTATTCACATCATTGACCACTGCAATAAATGTAGATTAATTGTTATAATTTTTATGTGAAACAATTTTATTAATTACGACTTCTTGACATCAAATGCTTTTTATTATTTTGGTTCTTATTTTTTTTTTGTTTTTTTTTTTCTAATTTCTGTGATAACACCTAGTTTTATATGCATGTCTCCTGTAATTGAAGAAACACACTTAAAAGAACCTTTGTATAACTGCGACTTATATTGTATCTGTGTATCTTTTGTTGGAGATCCAAATAGATAAATAAATAAATAAATATATCAAATTATAGTTAATCGCGACCACGATACCTACGATGAATATTAAAATAATTTCGCTGTTCAAACACAAAGCTAAACAATAGGAATTGAATTGTCCGCGGTATCAGAGCAAGCCTCAGGCTAAACGATTTAAGGCTGGCACACAATGGGTCTCTGCAGGATGTGTAAATGTGAAAAAACTGCAGCGTTGTGAAAAAGTGAAATTTTCAACTTGGTTTATTTGAAGTTATACTAGAGTCTTTTCATTATGTCATTTATTATAGAACCTAACACAAAAATTGAGAAGAAAAATCTACTACATTGTGTATTTATTATATCGACACAATGCTTGGATCAGTTGTTCGCGATTGATGTAACACTTGAATAACGTTACCTGCAGCAGATCTACAGCATTATGGCGCTGACTCACCGGGACCTTTCGCCTATAATGTAATAGTTCGATTCACTTGTTTTTGTCACAGTTGAATCTTGGATTGTTACATTACAGGCGAATGCTCCCTTTGAGGAAATCCCTTTAGGTAACTTTATTAAAACCGCGAAACCACACTCTGGAGTACATCTCCCGCCTACCCTACAATCTTCCGTACACTGCACCACTGCAGCGCGCGGCGGCAGACATCGTAGAGTAAGTAGATACGTCAAAAGACTAAGTACCTACGTGGTGAGAGTGCAGCTGCTGGAGTCACGCCGCAACGTCACCTTTAAGACGTTTGTGGTTGGAATGCTCACATGTTTTCTGTACCTCATGTTGGAAGAGGACTTTGGGCTGCAGGGCGTTGTGTTCAGTCGCTACCCTGGGCAAGTACCACATGAACATACAGTGTCAAAATGCACAAGTGAATTGCTAGTAACATGGTTTTCAAGATTCTATTTAGTAACACGGTTTGCATTTTACGTTATATAGCTAGTAACATGGTGCTAGTAACATGGTTTTCAAGATTCTATTTAGTAACACGGTTTGCATTTTACGTTATATAATTATGTTAGTCTGTAAGGTATTTATGGGCCAAAATTGCCATACTAAAAATAAATATAATGTTATGTTAGTTTGGATTAATTTACTACTTGCACTATTAGATACTTAAGTAAATGTAAATCAGCTTACCGTCTTAGGTTTCGACAAAGTCAATTTGTAACTAAGGACGCATTTTACACGTCTGTGCAAATTGTACATTTGCACAAAATTCCAGTAGCACAAACAGATTCCGTGTGCCCCAGCCATTAGTCCAGCGCCCAATGCTTGCAAATTATACAGTTAGATGGCTAATGCGTGTATTAAAATAGTATGAGCGCACAAAGTGGTCTAATTGTGCAATTTTGGATACTACGCGCTTTTATAATACGGCTTTAGTGGGATTTATTTACTGGTTAGTTGGGCTAGTGGTTGTTTAGAACATCATTTTATAACTTCACTAGAGTCTCCGAGCCCCGGAATGCACTTGTGGAACCATCGAGAATGTCTATGCTATATATTGTTATATTGTGGAGTTTGAAAGATCTAAGCGGTCATGTAGGCAAATACGAAAACGACTTACTTTGTATAATTACAAACAATATTAATAAAAGGATTAAGAGCTTTCTTTTTGAGAAATTCTTCTGGTCGTATTATCAATTTATCACTCATGGAGACTTTAGTAATAAAAACCACGCAGCGTCTTTTGTTCCTTTCTGGCGTCGTAGATAGTAGAGGAGGTAGAGAAGTCACAATCAGTTGCAAAGCATCATGGCTTCTCGTTAGGTTATGTCAATCCCGCATATTATTGACGCTTCATCATCATTACTGATGATGGAATGTCACTGTCTTGGACATGTCAATATGTAAATCAGAATATATGTCCCGTAACAACTCTATAAATAGAAGACAATCTTGTGAGCCGTCTCAGTTCCCGCAACTTATCATCCCCGAAGACTGGCTTGCGGTCTCATCCAATATCATATCTCAGGGTTGGCACTATCAATAGCATAAAATATTTAAAAAAATTGTAAAGGTAAGCAAGACCGAACATGGAACTTTTCTTGATCTAGTGACATTGAGGTTTTCTATCTAGAATTTCTCATTAGGTTGAATTTATAATCGGTTTATGGGAATAGGCTTGTCCCTGGACAATGGAGCAAACATGGGACTTAAACATAACTGTGAAATGTGTACACAGACTTGATGTGTGAAGGAACACCCGATCTTTAGGCCTAGACTCCACTAAATCGGAGACGCGCGGAGCGGTACGGAGACTTGAAGGGATTCACAGAAGTGAAAGAGACGCGATGTGGATTTCAACTAATGTGATTGATTGATTCCCGCCCGTCCCCTCTCCACTCCGCTTTTGGTGGATCCCGGGCTTAATGCCCCTTTTTTACTAATGAACGGTGATACCTAAATGTAATCTATATACATATAATAAAATTGTAACTGACCGATGTCTGTACATTGAAGATATTGAAAAAATATTATATTGGGGGTCTTTATTAGAGCAACAGAAGCCAAAACAACAGTTTTTAGAATTTTTGTCTGTCTCTTTCTGTCTGTATATTTGAATGCGCATCACGGAAAAACTACTGCATGGATTTGAACGCAGTTTTCACCGCTCTACTGATAGATGCTTCACTTAAAATTTTGGCTACATTAGATATAGTTTTGGATCCGATAGGTGGCGCTGTGCGAAACAAGGGCGGGTCGCTAGTGTCCAAATAAAATTGCTGGCTCAACAACATTCTATTATTTTGACATAAATATGTGTCACCTAGTGTTTGTGAACACCCATTAGTATTTTGTTGTAGAGAGACCATTTCAGTTAGCTACATCGCTCCATCTTTATGGTGGGATATTTACATACCACGTTATATTGTACATTTAAGTGCACCAGTTTTAACAACCCTAGGGTACAATGAACGCAGTATCCGGAGCAAGCGGAAAGTAGTTTCAAACTCCGAGAACCACTTTTGAAAATTTTTCAAAGAAATGAATTCAAAAGATTGGACGTTAAAATGGAATTTTTCCATTTCATCGTTGACAAAGCATTGCTTGAAAAGTTTTGCGTCTAAAGAGAAAGAGAGCAATGTCTTTTGTTTCGTAAAATGACTTTTCGCTTTTTAGGGTTCCATACCCAAAGGGTAAAACGGGACCCTATTACTAAGACTTCGCTGTCTGTCTGTCTGTCTCCAGGCTGTATCTCATAAACCGTGATAGCTAGAAAGCTGAAATTTTCACAAATGATGTATTACTATTGCCGCTACAACAACAAATACTAAAAATTAAAAAAAAAATATTAAGGGGGGCTCCCATACAACAGATATGATTTTTTTGCCGTTTTTATAGATAATGGTACGGAACCCTTCGTGCGCGAGTCCGACTCGCACTTGGCCGGTTTTTTAGTTTTTCATAATAGGCGGAATATAATCAAATTAATTTGATGATCTGAGGTGTGTGGTGGCCATGGATTTGAACCCAAGCTGACAACTTTGTGTAATTTATTTCATCACCACTGCTATCAAAACGGTGAAACAAAACATCATGAGGAAACTGACATGTTCTGCAACAATCATCATCTGCCTAGACTTTTCCCAAAGTTATTGGGGTTGGCTTCCGGATGCAGCCAAATACCAGTATTTTACATGGAGCGACTGCCTATCTGACCTCCACGACCCAGTTAGTACTGGGTAATACGATACCCTATGGTAAGACTGGCTAATCTGGATTGGCATGTTCTAGAACGGGACCCTGCCATGGAGGGTTATAACCTACGTCCGCTCACAATTATTTGGTATGATATGCGTTTCTACAGTAGTAACGTTATCATTAACCTTTGGAACGGCATTGTCACATTATACCTACGTGACAAGCACGCGCGTGCTCTGTACGCCAAACGACTCAAATATGTGACTAAATGTAGGTGAAATTGTGGCTTGGCGTGGAGGGCACGCGCGTGCGTTTATGCTCTGGTGTTCAAAAGGTTAACACCAAAAACGGGATATTTACCATGTTTACTGTTTGTTATGAGTTCTCGATATTTCGCTGCACATATGCCGTTTCTATTGTTAATGATAATGTTAGTGACCATGACAGTTTTAAAAACTTATAGTAGTAACATTAATGGCTAATAATACTGATACTCATTCAACAGTTCACTACTAGTCATTTTATTAAAACCGCAAAGGACATTGCCAATTTCTGTATGGGCGTTTGCATAGTTATCAATTTAGTGTACAACGATAATTTTTGGTGTTTCATATTCGTGAATATTGCCATATTAAATGGTAAAAAATAAAAAGCTCAAAGAACTTGGAATTACAAAATACTAGACGTAAACAGTTTCATGTAACCTTCTATCAGATTGCTGGCAAAGTGTATGAATAATGATTTTGCTATTAAAAACCTCAAGGCGTTTTAAAATAGCGAAGTGCTGTGAATTATTAGGCATTTCAACAAGCTCCAAAATCTTTATTTCAGGTGGTCATTCTACCTGAACTAAGGATTTTTATCCATATATTGATTAACATTTACGGAACTGAGAAAGTCTGACAGAAAACTGAGACAAAGTTTATGTTATTATTGTCACATTTATTGAGACTCCGAAAGTGACGTTTTTCTTCAACAGTTTAACTACTAATTGACAAGGGAAACACGAAAACGTAAAAATATTTTTTTCCGTAGAGATAAGCAGGAGTCAAAAATATTAGAAGATAATCGCAATAAACAAACAGTTCATACGCAACGGAGGATCTGTGCAATCGCAGTACCGCCATTTTGCCATTTATAACAATGACACATTGTAAAACGCGTTCCGTTTTATGGTACGGTTACGTTATTAATATAATTGTGTGAAATAAATATATCTTACGTATCCACACTTTAAAATATAATTTAATTATATGTAAGAAATACCAATGAAAACAGTTTTGTTTAAATCAAATGTTTCAGGTAAGAGCATTTAGTTTTTTTGAACACTTTGAATTCAACTTGCACTACTTATTATATTGTAATCAATACTGACGAGTGCAGAGAGGTTAAAAACTACGCAACAATTCATTTCTCTATTTTTCTTAATACCTATAATATATTGACTATGTAAGTGTATATGGAATGTACTTTTTTGTCCATGTCCTTTATTTGGGATCAGCACACCATATATTCCTCCAGAATCATATTTGAATAGCGCCGTGATCTATTCACTCCGTTTTCTCTTCATTTATTACTAGCGGCTCGTCCCGGCTTTGCACGAGTGCATATGTTCCTCAGGGTAAATTTAGCTTTCCAATGGTGAAAGAAATCGGCACAGTAGTTTTTAAGTTTATTCATTACAAACATACAGACACACAAAATTCAAATTTTTCCTCTTTATAGGTAATATTAGTGTAGATTCACATAACCCATACATCATTTAATTAACTGTAAATGCAAAATTCTACCAAAAGACCGCACACAGTCGCATTGAATTACCAAGTGGCATTGAAAACTAACTCCGCCACCTCAACTCGACTTTCAAGAACTTCATTCACACTGTGGCTAATGTAAAGTAGAATTAGCGGAGATTCAATTAAGCTAACACTACTAGCTGAACTAAAGTAATGCTTGAACAGTGTTGGTTAGTTTAAGTTAGAAAGTAGGTAGTTGTACGAATGGAAACTGCGAGAAGCAAAGTCATTACCGCAATGCGATGTGACTACAATATGCGAGCGAGATAAGAATGGCACTAATTCCTCTCAAGTTTATTCAAAAACTAAGTATTTTAAAGAAGAAACAATCATACACAACAGACAAACTGAAATAATCACATAACATCATTGTGTGTAATCCCCGAAGACCGAAGGGTTAATATACTCATACTCAACAACTAAATCTAACAGTAACCTTACTCAAACTTACCAACAGAAATGTAAACAGCATTCTAAATAGTGGTACTCAAAAGGAAACTTTCAATCGCTTAATAATAATCAAAAAATTCGGTTGCAATAATGATGCTTGTGAAGAAATGCATCTTGGATGTAGAGACTTGTGGTTGTGAAATGGTAAGCCGTAAGTGATATTTATAGTGGATGGTACATTGACGCACAATTGGCAAAAAAAAGTATGAGCCCCCCCCCCCCCCCTCAGGTCAGGCTGCGGGACTGTTCGAAAGAGATACCGCGGCACTGGAACACATAGGGCAAAAGAAGGAACATGGATAGGTTTTAGTCAGTAAAAGTCTGACACTCCCTTCCGGCGGCGGGAGGGGTCATTTCACGATTTCCCATCCAAAAAAGGGGGGTCAGAATGATGTAATGTTGTGCGCCGTGTTCCTTCCACCCTGTTTATAATAAACACAACCTCAAGCCTGTAGTCCCCAAAGGTTTAGGGGGTTAGGTAGAGGCGAACCTACACACATTAATTCGCCATTTAATTTTAAGCCTGTGAAATTCAACCTCCGTAGCAGAAATTCCTGATGGAAAAACTCGAATATTTACACTAAACAATAAATATTATGAACAAAGCAACAACTAAATAATAAATTGAACAAAGGGCATCTATTGCCCTTGACTCTCTCCCCATAACTGAGCCCATAATGAAAATTTTACTATAGCTATGAACCCAGACACCCGTTAATTTTACATTTTACGATGTAATGTATCAAAATCCTAATATTGTGTTTCGTTTTATGTTGGTTTAACAGCTGGATTTTATAGTACTGAGCGCGAAAATCGTTCACGTTATTTCGAAGTACTGACTAGCTGTGGTGGCTTAGTGGTAACAAGTCCGAGTTCCTTATTGTAAGCCGTGGGTTCGAACTTAGGCACACAACCACTTCACGTGATGCAATTTTTTTACAACGATGATCATACGGAAAACATACCGAGGAAACGGGTAGTATTTAAACGCAAATCAATAAATATCCTTTTTCTATGCAATAAGATTCCGAATTCCCATCAAAATTACTGATTGCACAGCAAAATATTCAACTCAAAATAGCAAAAGCTTTTTCATCAATGCACAGCTAATAATCTTAATGCACATTATACTGGGGGTGCCCCTGACGTCGACCGTCTAGGGTTAGCGTTTCCGTCAGCAGGTCGACAGATCCCCACTGCGCGGGGCTCCTATTTCTGTCTGCAGGGTTTACAGGAACCTAACTAACCGAACCTCGGGGTGCCCCTGACGTTGACCGTCTAGGGTTAGGGTTTCTGTCAGCAAAAATTTGCTGTGCAGTCAGTATTTATGCTATTTATGGTAGTATTTTTGTACAAAAATAAATTTAACTGATGTAAAAAAGAATATAAATGATGAGTATGTATTGATAGGCGATTATTTATTTGATATGCAATTTATAAATATCCCCGAGGAAACTAAAATGTAATTACATAATCGATCAACTAAGTAGATGGCGTTACGTGGTCGAAGTTCTTTTTTTAACAAAGAGTTTTGCCACCAAGATAGAACGAAAATTAATATATGTAAGAAAACCCCAACCCTTTGAATTCTTTGCAGATGATTATAGTGCTGTCATCTATTATGAAACACTAGAACGTTTTGCGACGCAAATGAGAGCTCTGCGTTCACGTTCCAGTTTATTTTGCATAGATGTCGCTTATTTAAAAATTGACCAGATTTGATCATAATTATTTTTATTAAAAAGAACATTATTAGATTATTTACATTCATGGTACCTATCATTTTACATAAACGAAAATTCTTGTATTTACAAGTAAAACATTTTTATCATAGGTTTGGTATATTTTTGGATAATGCAGTCGTTTATCCTAGGATCCCAGATACATTCAATGTAGCTAATATCTCATTTCCAACCTCCTGCACGGTGTCACTCAAGAATTTAGTGATTTCTTCCTGAAAGTAGAAAGAGAAAAATAATGGCAATTAAACAATAAACATTAATTATAAAAAAATACTTTGAAACACCTCTAGAGGGGAATAGTAAATAAAAATACTTATGTAATCTATTCTTACCTCCTGCAACTCCAGTAACTCTGGCACGAAATGCCTCAGGAATATGTTGATGAACTCGGACATGCCAGGGTCATTCATCAGACCATTGATTTGTGACTGTAAAGTAGAACGAGGTGGTATCATTTTTAGCATTTATTATGGTAGTTCAGTATTCAGAAAAAGCCTTTGACAAAAGACTTCCAAGAAATAGATTTGGGTCACTGTAAATGCGCCATTCTGTTAGTATATCACAGGTTGAGCCTGCTTGAAAAACTCCCGTGACATTCGGTCAAATAGGTATGGGCAAACTGGACACGGTTCTAGAAATCTAGACATAGGACTCTGAAAGACACTGCACCTACTGAAGTATCTGTCGCTACCTTGACTAATCCTTATGCGATTCTCACAGCGCTCGTCCGCGCGGTCGAGCGGTGTATGTGTGTTGGCATCAAGAGGTTTCATAAAAGCCAATGCGACGTGAGATCCGCTTCACCAGCCGACCGCGCGGACGAGCGGTGTCATGTGAAATTGGTTTGTCCATGTATGCATTGCCACATTTGCCACTGCAATAATAGGGTCTACTTACCAAACATTTCTGGATAAACAACTTTCCACTTAACTGTCCCAATGCCAAAGAAAGAAAGAGTATTACATTGTTCTTACCTCAAAGCTTTTCAAAGATAATTCAACGTGACTGCTCGTGATTTGCAGGAATAAACCAGAACCAACGGTAATCCTTGGACCCACTACTAAGGACCCCTTCACTCTTGTTTCGATTAAGTCGATTCTGGAAAATAAGAAATAGTCAGGCACAATTGTAACAACTATAAAGCTACGTTCACGGCCTGATGCGATTCGACCTAGCCAACCGACACGCGCGATGCTCCTTGTTTCCTTTGCGTAACTAACGACGCGTCACTTCTCAAGTCACGTTGCGGTGACACAGAGCATACGCAAAAACACTTTCATTTGTTTTTCCTACAGTCGCTGTAGCACTTCTAACTCGTGGCCAAGCGGTAAGTATACCGTCTACTACTGCGGATGGATAGAGAGTGTACGAAGAGCTAGCATATATTTACGTAGCCACGGGTCAAAATTCTCATAGAAAGCGAAACCAAATACACGTGTGTAACTTGCATAATCCTACAAACCCACAGCTGGGACACACGGCCTCCTCTCTATGAGAGGGAATGGGCTATAATCCACCACGCGGGCCCAGTGCGGGTTGGTAGATGTCACATGTCTTCGAATTTTTTGAAACCACGATGGGGCGCCACCACTGGGCCACCGCCGCTCTCAACGTGTGTAACTTAACCGTGAGCTAATGTGGAGCAGTCTTAAAGATATCAATAGAACACCGTATAACTTACTTGGCATCCCCATTTCCGAATATATTAGTACCAGCTACAGAAGCTAAGAGGTCGTAGTTATCTGGAATAATAATTTAACACTTATAATCTATACATATAATAAAACTGTAGAAAAGTCGTTTTTGTACATCGAAAAAAATTCCAAAAAAAATAGCCAGGGTGTTAAAGGACAACCAATAGAACCCATTTCCAGCATTTTTCGAATTTTTGTCTGTTTGTCTGTTTGTCTGTTTGTCTGTGTATTTGTTCGGGCATCACGTAAAATGTACAAAAGCAATGTAGATAACTTTTATACACAACGATTGAGCGTAACTTGGAGTAACATTTAGTTTTTGTTGCATTGCAATCGGTTCAGTCTATCAAAAGATATTTGAATTTAAAGTGTTACAGAAGTAAAATTAGGGTTATGTGCAGTTGGTCTCACAACTTCCCGTAACTTTTATACACAACAACATGTGCGTAAATTGAAGTAATTGAACATAAGGTTTTTTGTTTCATCGTAATCAGTTCACACCTTATAAATGGAAAGAAAGAAAAATGTAAATTAATAAAATTATAATAGTGTTTCCGAAGTAAAATATTAAAACAGCGCCATCTATCGAACTCTGACTGGACTATATCTAGACATCAACTGCGTGCAGCATTGAATATAGATATTCGATAGATGGCATTGTGCGTGTGACGTTATTTTCTGATTGAGGCATGTTTAACTAAATACTGATGGAGAAATTCCTGGCCTATAGGGTACGTGAAATTTGTCACAACAGGTCCTTATTGGCTATTAAAGAGATAGTTATAAGTATACCGGGGAACCCGATCAGTCAATACGGTTTGCCCACACCGACAGTCGATGGGGAACGTATTAACAGAGAGTACGTATCAGAAATTAGTTATAATCCCGTGGAACTCGCAGAAATTTTACAAAATGTCTACGCAAAGACAGAGGCACAGCGCCAGACGTGTGATAGGGTATGCTGCAGTGTAGAAAACGCCTCGGGTGAAATCCTGTTTTTAGACGCACCGGGCGGAACAGGTAAAACTTTCCTAACCAAAGTTATTTTGGCTCGAATAAGGAACTTTGGGAGTATGAAGAACAGGGTGTAAAGCTTTTCAACCCCCATTGAAAAGGGAGGATCCTCCGACCAGACGGGTGTTGTCTGGTGGGCTACTGACCTACAGTTGTTGTCGGGTTCTTCTATATAGTCTTAAGTCGCGAATAACTTTACTTGCGCGATGCAGAATTTAGAAATATTTAGATTTTTAGTTTATCCTCTGCGTCATAGATGGCGCTGTAGTACTTTTTGTAGTGCCGCTACATCACTCCCCACGGAGACCAGGGTCGATAGTAGAATGAGTCGTTGATTGCCAGGCCAGTGGAAAGTCGTTGCCGCATTGTTCACGGTGAGTCGGAACTGTCTGCGGCGGTAGTGCGAACCCCTTGAGTCGGGGTCGGCGCTGCATGTGCTCCATTGCGTCGGACGTGGTACAGCGCCACGATGTAGCTGACTGCTCGCGTCGACCGAGAGGTACAGCTCTCAACCGGCCGACAGTGCAGTGCCAAGGTAGCTTGATGAGGCTGAGGATGCTGACCAGGAATGTGCTTCCGCTGCATGCTGGTGGTCAGGAATACCCATTTTGAAGCTGGCTGGCTATATGACTCGCTGCTCGAAAGCTTGAGGAAGTTTGAGGAAGTGATGTTGATGACGTCACGTTGCTCGAAGGCTGCGCTGACGTCAATTTCGGGGCCACCAATCTGGGGGTATGGAGAACAGGGTGTAAAGCTCTTCAACCACAATTGAAAAGATAGGATCCTCCGACCAGACGGGTGTTATGTCTGGTGGGCTACTGCCCAACAGTTGTTGTAGGGTTCTTCTGTATAGTCGCGAATAACTTTACTTGCGCGATGCAGAATTTAGATATATTTCGATTTTTAGTTCGTCCTCTGCGTCATAGATAGCACTGTAGTACTTTTTGTTCTATGTTGCTGATGTACTTTTTGTAGTGCCGCTACAGAACCAAAATAAAATTTCCCTTGCCTCTTCAGGGATAGCAGCCACATTATTGCCTGGAAGAAAAACGGCACACACAACATTTATAATTCCTATCGACTTAGACCGCACGGAAAGCCCGGTTTGCAACATATCGCGATTGTGTTTTAATTCTTTGGGACGAGTGCACTATGGCAAACCGCAAAGGTGTAGAAGCAGTGAATAGAACTTTACAGGACATAAGGCAAAATGACCGGCCGATGGGAGGCATTACGGTGCTGAGTTCTGCGGTGATTTTCGGCAGACACTCCCGATAGTCCCCAAGGAACGAGAGCCGAAGAAATTGCTGCCTGTCTGAAGAGTTCTGTTTTATGGCGCAATATATCATCCACACACCTGAGTGTAAATATGCATGCACAGTTGCGAGGCTGCAAAAATGCACAGGAGTTTCCCAATTTATTGTTACAAATAGGCGATGGCACATAGCCCGTACAAGAAGATGGAAAAGTTATTTTGGTTGATAATCTCTGTTCTTGCGTTACATCACAACAGGAGCTAATTTCTTCTGTGTACGGAGATTCCACAAACATGGGAAATCAAGCCGGTTCATGGCTATGTCAGTGAGCTATTTGGACTCCTCGCAGTGTCCAAGCTGCGGCAATTAATTTAAAAATATTGATTCATGTGTCCGGGAATAGTAGAGAATACACCTCTATAAATACAGTTATGGAAGAAGATGACGCCACGCACTACCCGGTAGAATTTTTGGATTCCCTCAACACACCCGGACTTACAGCCCACAAAATAGTTTTAAAAATCGGTGTACCAATAATTCTCCTCAGAAATTTATGCCCTCCAAACTTTGTAACGGCACGGCTCAAAGTCACAAATCTGCAGCAAAACATAATCGAAGCTGAAATATTAACCGGTTGCGGCGCTGGTGATATTGTTTTTATTCCAAGAATAGCTATAATTCCTAACAACTTTCCTTTCTCTTTCAAACGAGTGCAATTCCCAGTCAGTCTCTGTTATGCCATGACGATTAATAAAGCTCAGGGCCAGACATTATCCGTTGCGGGGGTGGACCTAAGTATTGGATGCTTTTCCCATGGTCAATTGTGTACGCTCCAGATGGTTCGACAGCTAATGTTGTTTATAAAGAAGCACTAGCATAAATAAAAAAGAAATGATTTGTATCGGAATCCTCCAACAGCGCTTGGCACTAAAAAATACATTGTTAAGTTCCGACATCCACGCGAACGAAGTCGCGGGCACAGCTAGTATTAAAATAATAACAAACAATAAGTAATATAAATTCACTACCCAGCGGCCCTTTCCGGCTTTGCATCGATTTTTTTATAATATTTTATAGTTTAATATTAATAATGAATTTTACACAAAAACCCCTTGGAATAAATTCTCTAATGATGGTGAAGACATCATCAAAATCCGTTAAGATAAGATAAGATAATAATTTATTTGTATAGATAGAATACAGGTGTTACAGTAATGGTGTTAGCTTCAGATATATTCCCAGTACATTTTGCCTGTGGGCATACAAAAATACAGTGGTTGACTTACAGATAATAATTTAGAAACTTAAAATCAAAATGAGATCATGGATCAGCTAAGTCTAAAATTATTTACATAATATATGAAATAAAGTGAAGCAAATATTACAGTTCATCATCTATAAAATCGGTAACAGAGTAATAACATTTCTCTTTCAGCAACGACGACAGAAGTTTCCGTTGTACATATTTTCGTGACTGTCTATGACTGACTACGAAAAGTAACATCATACTTACATAATTTAAAATATGTATTTACCGACTTTAAAATATCACACTAATGTAACATGAACAGTAAAAAAGTAGATATTGGACGCTGTGAAATCTTTCCTTATTTTCATTCTTTTCCACCATTTAAATAAATCAGAAAGTTACTAACCGGCTAAAACCTCCAAGACAGGAACATGGATGTCAAAGTCAATGCGATACCTCACAGGAATAATCGATGCAGAGTTGATGCTCAGCTTGTCGACCACGAATGTGCTCAGCTTGGAAACCACCAGGTTTTTGATATCCACGTGAGAACTGGAAGAAAAAATGAATACAAGTCAACAACATTTTTTTAAGACAAGATTGGTTTTTAACCCAGGGAGAGTACGAGGAAGACAAAATAAGGATGGATTGTGTGAGGAACAAAATCGTCGCCAGTATTTCAACGTCTTTGGTGAGGAATGATTATACAAGAAAAAAATGGTCTGTAAAGTTGGTTTAAGGACGATAGTTTAACGTGACAACGTCATAACAAAACATTGACGAAATGATTGCATACTTTTATGAATAAAATTGAATCATTTTTATTGAATTATCACTATTTTGTATGGATGCAAAGCGTAACGGGACAATGAGTCATCCTTTTTCGTGCATGCAGCCGGCGTTCATCGATTTATTAGACGGTTTCACGTCAAAAAGGGTAAATGATAGCATGATGATTGACATGGAAAAATGGAAGAAAAAAACGTATTGCTCGTAAACACGTAACATGGGACAAGGGCAAGAAGATGATAATTCAAGCGTTCGCTCAAAAAGTAAATGTGAATGTTAGACTCATTAACTTTAGTGCAAGTAAATTATCCACTCCATCATACGGCAAATCTATAAACAGCCAATGCTGCCCGAAACAAGCAAAGAGAAGTACTTTTATTTCAGTTTTATAAGGCAACCTAGCCGTAGCTTGGCAATTCACATTCACACATTCTGTTTTTCCAAAGAAAAACTCTCTTTCAGGACCTCGTTGTTGGCGCTGCAAAGGTAAAAAGATAAAAATTACATAGGTACAGAATGAAAACCATGTAATCTCTTACCCAGGTAAAGTCAGAACTTCCTCATTCAGATGTAAATGTTCAACTTCCAGGGGATCCAGAACTGGTACATCATCTGAACCCGTCAGCATAGTCTTTCGGAAATCTTCTAGAAGACCGTGAACCAAATTCTCGAGGGCACTGTTTTTTGTCAATCCATCTGTAATTATTATTAATCTATTATATTATGACGGCACTCATGCGCAAAAGTATCGTCTGTATGGCGTCCACTATATTTAATAACTTGCCTAAACATTGGAAGGAGCTGAATGGTAAGGCATTCAAACACTAATTAAAAATGTTTCTTTTGCAAAAAGCATACTATAGTGTCTCCAAACTTCTAGCCAAAAAAGTTTTTTCTTTTTTATATATATAATTACATTACGAGCCCTTTATAAAATTTACCAATGACATGCATGTAATAATAAATTATAATTGATTAATTATTTATTAATAATACATTGAATTAACACTATTTACTCGAACTTGACTTAGTATTGAAGATTCAGACTTATTTGAAAAAAACTAATATTTTTACACCAATTTCATTGGTAGGACATACTTGGAGCTCGACTAAAATGTATACATAAGACCTTTATTGTAATACCTATGTTCACAAATAAAGATTGATTTGATTTGGTTTATTGCTTAGTAAACCGTAATTTTAGATCAAAACCAGCAGAAACTATTGTAAACTAAAAAACAATTTTAACGCCTATTTTGTAATAGTATGGTTTCTAAAATACTTATATCTTCGATAAAAGTAAAACATTAATCAATAGAGCAGGAGAAAATTACTTTTAAAGTTGCTTCGTGTATATATATTGCTCGTGACTGAACACATATATATATATATATATATTTTTGGGATGGGAAATCATCAAATGACTCCTCCCGTTCTGGGCGGAGCGGAAGGGAGTGTCAGACTTTTACTGACTAAAACCCATCCATGTTCCTTCTTTTGCCCTTTGTGTTCCAGGGCCGCGGTATCTCTTTCGAACAGTCCCGCAGCCCTGGCAGACGTGACTGAACACCTCTGCAGATCTCTTATAAAAATACAGTACAGGTTTACGTTATGGTGTGTAATAAAAATCTGTTGCATAAAACTTACCTCGCTCCAACAAGGCTTCATTGATCTTGTCCAGGTTCACAGGAGTAGCTAACACCAAGCCGAAAGTCGACAACAATACTAAAGTGAACTGCATTTTATGGCCTGAAATCGAATCAAAATGACTATAAATACGGCCATTCACAAAACTGCATTTTCAACCGCTAAGACGAGAAAAGGTCAAAAACAGCCAGGCCTTGAAACGGACAGAATTATTTTCGCATTTACAATATTAAGTAGGGATGAATGTGGGACCAGTCAATGATTGCTTAAATTTTTAAACTGGTAAGGTCACAACACTATCATTATCAAAACGGGTTTTTCCTATTTACCTACTCGTATTTGAGTTAGTCATCATCATCTGCCTAGCCTTTTCCTAACTATCTTGGGGTCGGCTCCCAGTCTAACCGAATGCAGCAGAATACCAATATTTTACATGGAGCGACTGCCTATCTGACCTCCACAACCCAGTTGGTCCACTGGGTAACGATACGGTACGATATCCTTGGTAAGACTGGTTGTCAGACTTTCGGGCCACTGACTACCCGATTTGAGTTATTAAAGTTGCTAAATAATGGAATATTTCGGCGCTGTTGCAAGCACCATGATCATATGAAATAGTAAACATGATAAACATCCCGTTCTTAGATAATAATAGGGACAGTTTACCTTTCCAAAACATAGATTTTTATGTAGACTGCCCCCTTTTAATTAAGTTAATGACAAACGGGCAAAAAACGGAAAATATAGATAGGCTTAGACCTAGTTAAGGTATAACATGACGTTATAACCAAAGTATTTTTCATTATAATCAACATAAACTGAATGATTCACAAACATACCTGTGTTTCACGTGCTGTTCACTAAACTGCTAATGAGAATGGCTTGTTTATAGATAAATACTAAATCAGCTATTGACTCAAAATGATAATGATATTTAATCTGAAGAAAAATGGATAATAGCAGATTGCAACATTTGTTTCGTTATCGTCACAATTTAATTAGTAATAACAAAAGAGGAGTGTATTGTTTGTGTCTTATAAGGGTTCCGTAAATCCGTACCCGAAGGGTAACCAAACCGTGTCGACGGCGCGTTCGTGTTCCACGCGCGCCTCAAAGAGATGTCAGCAATGATGAGGGGCCTGCAAGGGTCGATGCCTGCCAGGGCTGCGGGACTGTTCGAAAGAGATACCGCGGCCCTGGAACATAAAGGGCAAAAGAAGGAACATGGGTGGGATTTTTAGGGAGCCTATTACTAAGCCTCCGCTGTCTGTCCATCTGTCTGTCAGTTTATCTCATGATCAAATCAAATCAAAATCGTTTATTGCTATATCCATAATGTACAACATACAGGTGGTAATTAAAAAAAAGAAACAATTATGGACCCTGTCGGACACAGCAATTTTTTAAATAAATAGGTAGTGAGAGGAAGAGCGCTTAATTAAAAATCCGCTTAATTAAAAATCGCTTAATTAAAGATCCGGAAAAGGTAGACAGTAGAAATTTTCACAGAATGTGTATTTCTGTTTCCGCTATAACAGCAAGCAAATAATAAAAAAATATTAAAATTTTAAGGGGGTTCCCTAACTACGATGGTACGGAACCCTTCATGCGCGAGTCAACTTCCAGTGCTACGTTCGATTTGGACGGATAGGTTTACCACCGACCATGACCTATTGTGGACGATCCCGCAAGCATACGTTTTCATCCTAAAGGTTCCTAACTACTAAAATCATGCAAAACCGAGTCCTAATCAGTTTTCTCTCATACAGGTTGACTGTACAGGCAAAACTGTACATTGATAACCTATCGTCTATGGTGGTATGGCAGTAAAAGTTTCGTCAAAATCAGTCCAGCCGTATCGGAGATTAGCCGAAACAAACAGACAGACAGACAGAAATTTTACAAAAAAAAATAAAACTGTAATTTAATATTATAAGTGCCGTAAATAAGGTCCAATTAAAATAGATGGACAAATTTTACCACATCGTTCATTACGTCTAACCAAAGATATCTAATAAAAAAAACACTGATTAAAGTGATTTTGTTTTGACCGTTTTGTGGATGTGTTTATTCTAGAGTGCCGGCCATTTATTATTTTAGATCAAGATAAAATCACTATAATCAGTGTTTTTTTTTTGCTTGGGTATATTTGGTTAGACGTACTGAACGCTGTGTTAAAATTTTTCCATCTATTTTAATAGAACCTTATATTTTACATGCATTCAATAAAAACCTGTTACTTTGATAATACAAACAAACACTTCAATTTTATTTATTTGTATAGATTTATCTGTGTCTTAAATAATAATAAATCTTATCGTTATTTAAGTAATTAATCTGAAACAGATGGTCAATGGGATCGCAAATAAGAGACACAATGAAACGCTGTCCTTATTTTATAAGTGGTTGAATTAAGGCCATAATAATATTATTATTATGTTAAGGGAGCGTCGACACTTCGCGCGATCGAAATCGCCCGAGTCGATCACGTATCACCTCTTTTCTCGCTTTTAGTCCGAATCAGTGAGAAGTCGCGTGGCGTCGCTCGTCGTCCAATCGAGGAATCGAAGAAAATGACACCTTTATCGCTGATTATTGCAAGGAATAAAGCTTTTACCATTTCAAACTGATTTTCCTGTAGTGTCACTGGTCATGGTTGAATTCCACTTCAGGTCAGTGTTATTGGGTTTTTCAAACACACTATGGCTAAATAGATCTTTATTTAGATTAAAACTAGGTAAGTAAAGTCGCTTAGTTACACTTTCAGTTTAAATTCATCCTTTTGTATAGTAATATTGAGTTCTGTTTAATAGTGTTTCATTATAATGATTGTATAGGTACTCCCTTACCAGGAGCATTCACCTGTAATGTAACAATGCAAGATTCGATTTTGTACAGAAATAAGTCTTGTTTTTCGGTGTGTGTCGATGTCAGCCCAGAACTGAGCCTCTAGTTTGGCGCCTTCAATAGCATCCATCAGTTCCTGTTATGAACAATCAACAGCACACGCAGGACACAATATTAAGTACTCCATCGTGTGTGGAATAGCACCATAATTACACTCTAGAGCAGAGTCATTAATTAATCTCCACCTGAGTAGGTTTTCCTTGCTGCTGCCAACCTGGGTCCTGAGTCTATTAAAACACTTCCAGGTCAGCCATGACAACTCATGTCCAGGTAGGAGATTTTCAGTAGGAAAAAATGTCCCACAGAAACAACTGAGTCTGAACATTACAGGTGAATGCTCCCAGAAGAGAATAATTTAAAAGAAGAAATCTTTCCGGATAAATTAAAAGAAGCTAAACTACGACCAATATTTAAAAAAGGCAGCAATCCCCAA